>CM046954.1:16265005-17604279 GCA_025698515.1 Gossypium sturtianum | reverse complement strand
TGCTCCGACGTTTTTCCCAATCCAGTGGTTCTCACTGATAGACGTAATTTCTTGTAATTCGTTTTCAAACTATCCAAGTCTTCCTCGGCTTTATTCTTTCCTTTCATTAATTTCTCGACCTCTAGCTTTTGAACATCAGCATCTAACCTTAAATGCATATTTTCTTCCTCCAATTGTTCTATCTTCTTTTCAAGTTCCAAATTCCTCCTCTCGAAGTCTTGCTTTATGATCTCTAGTTCTGACGGGATTACTTGTAAGTACTCTTCCATCGGTCGAACGCCTTCTAAATTCGGCCCGGGGATATTATCATTAATTCTTTTACTCCACCATCCACTGTGCTCGGGAGTCGTCATTGAACCTACGGCCAGCCTTTTCATTCGACGAGTCTGGTTCCAAGCGTTAGAAATCTCCTTTACCCTCTTCTTGTAGTTATCTCCCCTGTACGAAAACTCATATTGGGCTAACCCATGTGTTACCAGTATGAACTATCTTGATCTGTATTGCCTCAATACGAGCAAATGAGCATACCCAACGGCTCCCCAAATCCCAAGCAAAGGGACCCAGTCAAAACTCCCACATCGGTAAAGAATTTCGTTGGGAATCAACCAATGAGCTCTCCACTCAACGTCTTCTTCCTGGAGATTTTGGAGGAACGCTATCCAATTTTCCTCTAATATATCATCTCTTCTTGGCGTGGCCACTATCTCCTTTAATGGGGAGTAATTCCCGGAGAAAACTCGATAAGAAACCTTATCCACCTTCTAGAAGTGACTGTGGAACCAAGCTAACAACAACTGTGCGCACCCAATAAACTTGCCCTCACCGGCCCTCCTACATGCATTCAAAGATCTAAATGTCTCGGCCAAGATTGAAGGAACATGTGTGACCCCTTTATCAAGTCGTTCAAAGATATCCGAGATCGTCTCATCTACATACCTTAATGCCCTAGGGAAGATCATTAATCTGTAGATGCTCAAAGCAAACACATCGACTCTCTTCTTCGTATCAAGATGTGCTAGAATCAAATCTCTCAAATTCTTCCATGGGATGCACTTACATTCGCCTTTTTGCTTGATCCTAGTTGTAATCCATTGTTCACTCATTCCTGTAATGTTCATCAATTTCTTCCAAAAGGTCGGGACATAAGCGGCTTTGGAATAAACTTTATCGACTTGAACCTTTGGACAACGCAGTAGGGCTGTATATTCTTCCACGGTGGGTATTAAATCGACCCTTCCAAAGGTAAAGCAACTGTATGCAGGGTTCCAATACTGAGCGATGGCCCGGAATAAATGCTCGTCTACCTTGACATCGAGTAGATACGGCAAATCCCCATAATTACAGTAGAACAACTACTTGGTCCCATCGTTCCATTGATCCCATATCTCTTTTAAATCTTGAAGGTTATTTTGTGTCACCCTGATACGGTGTAGTCCTATAATTCTAACTTGTACCCCTCGGCTAGACTATCTCCTTTATCTAATTGTGTTTTCTCTGACCACTTACGGACAATAGCATTATCTTCCACTTTATCAAGAAATTCGTTCTCCATGACAAGCTCTCTAATTTATTAATCGAACTCGAATCGACACTCTTTCGAATATGAAATGACATGCAAACATAGCAAAATACAATAAATCAGAACAACATACAAAAACAAAACTCAAAGTAAATAAAAGAGAATCAAGCACATATCTGGGTAACCGCTAGGGTTTCTCGTAGTACTATCTAGGGTGGGCTCCTAGGGTCTTCTACATGCGGTTTGGTTCTAAAGTTGAGGTACCCGAACCAGCAGATTCCTCGATCCTCACCCATTATAGGCTCATACGGACCAAGTTCAGTTCAGGGGAATACATTTCCCTATGGCTGCACGGAGATAAAAATCTCACGAAGACATAGGTACAGATGTATCCCGAAAGCGATCCACTATCCTGCACGGAGGTGAAAACATCACGAAGGAGTAGCTTCTCACTCCCACTTAAAGGAGGTAAGACCAAACAGTCCTTATGCAATATGATGCGAAAATATTCTACGAGACTCAAACCACAACAATCATATAACACAAACAAATGAAATAAAAGGATCGTAATTTTTCAAATCAGATTTTCAATTTTCGACAACAAGACAGAAAAAAATCAATTTTACGGCTTTACTCTCTTAAGTCCCCAGTGGAGTAGCCAAGCTGTCGAAACTATTTTTTTTTAAAAAAACAGGGTCGACTTTAAAACGAAAATGGAGTCGCCACCAATCCTTTTTTGAGGTGTGATCGGATCACCTTGAGATTGATCATTAAAACATTTTGATTTATTAAAACGATGATTTTGGCCTACAAAATTTGAGAAAACGGGTTCGGGAATTGGTTACGTACGAGGAAGGATTAGCACCCTCGTAACGCCCAAAATTGGTACCGAATTGATTGATTAACGTCTTAATGTCAAAAATTTGAAAAGATTTTCAAATACGATCCTCTTTGCTTAAAAAAACTTGAATAAATTAAATTGGATGCTGAGACCCTCTTTTTTTCGAAGAAATAAAATGTCATGCCTAGTGAGTTAGGATACGACATTTCGAATCCCCGAAACTAAGCTTGTCTTTTGACCTTTAAAACTCGTGCATTTAAATTTAAGAAGGATATTCGGTTATTTGGGTCAAATGAAAAATCGGAACCCAGTAAGTTAGGGCACAATTTCTCAAAATTCCAAATACGGAATATTGCCTTTATTTTTAGAAATCCTTACCTCGAGATAACAAAGTGTCACATCCAGTGAGTTAAGACACAACATTAAGTGTCACATCCAGTGAGTTAGGACACAACATTTTTGAATTCTCGAGAATAAGTTTTTATTTAACTTATGTGCTTTTATTTTAAAAATGATTGGTTCTTTAGACTCGACGAGAAAAATCGAGACCCAGTAAGTTAGGGTACGATTTCTTGAATCTCGAATTACGAAAAATTGTTTACTAAAAACAACCTTTTTGATGTATCAGATGAAATGTAACACAATTTTATAGTAAAATGTAAAATGAATTACAGTGCTAATATGTGTGACAAAATAATGATGATGATAATAATAAATATAAATGACAATAATAATAAAGTTAATAATAATAATAATGAATAATCGAAATTTGAAAGTATGTATAACAAAATATAAATACGTAAATAAATAGATAATAAAATGACAATAATGAGGGTAAAAGTTAAAATAAAACAAACCAAAATAAAAAAAGGAATAATAAGAGTAAAAATAAAAATAAGATAAATAATAAAAACAAAAATAAATAAATAAAATAACAATTAATTATATAAAAAAATGAGTAAGTAAATAAATGAAAACTAAAAAATAATTAAAAATTTAATAGTGAACAAATAAATAAATAAACGAATGAATATTAAGTAAAACAGTTTAAAAATAATAATAATAATAATAATAATAATAATAATAATAATAATAATAAGGAAAGTAATAATAATAAATACAATAATAGTAATAGTAATATTAAAAATAATAATAATAATAGTAAAAATAATAGTAATAATATTAAAATTAATTAATTTAATAGCAAAAATAACAGAAGGGGCTAAATTGAACTTTAAAACAGGAATTTGGGGCAAATTAGAAATAAAAGGAAAAAAGGGGGACTCAATTAAAATGCGCGCCATGAAGGAGGGACTAACTGGGCAATTTTGCCCTGCCCCCAAAACAACACCGTTCAAATGGGGACCCAATTGAAATCGAAACAAAATGTAGGGTCAAAATTAAGAATAAAAATAATTTGATTGTGAAACGACGAAAAAGCAGAGGGACCAAACTGACAATAATACCAATTTTAAAAAACACGCGGATCCTCCTCGGATCGGATCAACGCGCGGATCTTAGCCATGAAACGACGTCATTTTAGGTCTTAATGACCCACTCCAAAACGACGTCGCATAAATCAGCTTTAAATACCAAAAAATCAAAGCTGAAATCATTTTTTCCACCATTTCTAAAAAAAAAACCCCCAAAAAAAACCTCTGAAAGCTCTCGGAGTTCTGACCTAACTCCGTCATCGAGCCGCCGTGCTCCGCCACCGTCCGTCGTCGTGCGCGATGGTCGGAGACCCAAAAACGGCTATCTTGATCCTTTAAAGCGCCCTAAACATAGATCTAAACATCGAATAACCAAATCCCACCCCAAAATCCAAAGAAAAAAAGGTGACTCCTCGGATTCAGTTTCTCCGATCGACAAAAAAAAGAAGGTAAAATCCCTATTCTAACAGCGTTTACATTATACTTTTATACTTAATACTCGAATAAATATACACAGCCTGGTGAATACCTTTTAAAAAATGTTCGTATCCTTTCGTTTTTTTTTTATTTGTATTTGTAAAAAATGGTCACCAGTACAGATGATCCTTGGCCTCTTTTTATAGCCGATTTAAAAATAAAAAAGAAAATACAAGAACCTTCGATTTGTTCTATGCATTTTTTGGCCATTTTTGGCATACTGCTGCTATTTTGTTTTTTGCAGGCGAAACCACCGTACGGAGGAAGGGGCCATTCGTGGGGTGACGTGGAGGCTCGAACGCATGGCTGGCATGGGGGCTGCGGAGCTAGGAGGTTCTAGAAACCTCTAGGGTTTCTTAAACCCCAATCAGTTTTGGGTCATACAGGCCTGTTCAACATTGGGCCACTGTAATTGGCTTAGGCTATCTGGGCTGGTTTTAGACTTGGATCTATTAATATGTTATTGGGCTTGTAATAAAAACTAGACTGTTTTTATTGTTTTGGTTTATTTTGGTTTTTGAATGGGCCCAGGAAAATTGGGCTAATTACACTAATAATATATAACAAATTTTAAAAATCAAATGTACTCATAAGTACTATTATTTAAAAGTTTGATTGAGTTAATCTCACCTATCAATTAGATATCAATTTGATTGTGAAATTATAAAAAAAAATCTTTGAACATTATAAAGCAACAAATACTATTTAATGATTATTTTTATTCTTTTAAAATTTTATATAAAATTTTAAAAAATAAATACGATAAATTTAAACCCAAAATATTACATTATTATTATCTTCCAAACTTTATCATTTCAATCAAAATTACATTTAATTTTAATATATATTTTTAAATTTGTTACTCCTCTAAATTTAAAAACATATTAATATTATCTATAAAGCAAAACAGGCCATGGAAACGTCAGTATCCATCGATTTCATGTTAGGATATTATTAAATAATCATGGTTGGTCCAGTGGAGTTGTTTGTATAAGGTAAAATTCTTATTTATTATTTATCTTATAACAAAATATAGTACAATAAGAATCCGTATTACTCTAATAGTCAGGGTATTCATTATTTCAAGTATAGCTTGAATTCGAATTGCATTAGTCACGTTATTAGGGGTGTTCAAACTTTGGTTAAATCCGAATTAACCAATCGATTAACCGATCAATTAATGGTTTTTTTAGAATTCCGGTTATTAGTTAATTTGGTACAAAATTGGGTAATTAATTAAATTAATCAAACTTAATAATTATGTAGTATTTCAAGACTTAAAATTTCAGTTAATTCGGTTAACTTTCAAGACAATGAATATCAATGATGTATTTTTTTATATGTCTTATACTTATTTTAACAAAAATATAAAATCATATAAATTTCAGTTAATTCATTTCTTTTTTTTTTAAATTAGTTCAGTTAACGGTTAAAAGATTATAAAGTTCTATTAATTCGATTAATACTAATTTGATTTGGTTAATAACCGAACCGACCGTTTGAATACCCTTTAGGACTTTATCCTCCTCTGCAATTCAACCAAAAAAAAAAATTATAGTAGAATAAAGAAAACCTTTATTCTTGTATTTTCCGCTTGTATATATAAGTGGTTGGCTGTTGGATTCTTTGGGGTTTGAAAGAGAAAGGTGCTTTGCCTTTCCATAACATAAAATTCATGGTTATCTGCTCAGCTGAGGCCCTACATCACTTTCTTTTTCCATCTACCATTTCAGTATGCCCGTAGGATCGGGTTATCGTTGAATTTCGGCATTTATGATCCAACTATATCTATAAATATAAATATAAATTAATTCAACTGGGGGCACCCATTTGCTGATGTTCTCAGAATATATAGTAGAATCTTTCATTTGCAACTTTTAATTCTCAGAATATTTATTGTAGCAGCAAAAGATGAGGAATACATAAGTGGAATCAGATTGTGATTTAATTTACAAGTTGTGTCATATCACAGTCTCGCATGAAAACCTATATCGTAATAACACTTCTGGTGAAAGTAGAAAAAAAGGAAGAGTCAACTGCAAACTGTTTTGCATGATTTGGGTTCAATATATCAATGGCTGAGATAGCATAGAGTCATGAAATGCTGTAAATTGCCATTTCTCTTTCATGTGTTTTCGTGGAAGTGGAGCGATCGAGACAAGGCAGCAAGGTTAGCTCGCAGCATTGAGAATGTTGTTAGTCTGTAATTTCTATCATCACTAGTTTTGGATTGGAAGCCATCGAAGATACCTCCTGAATTGGTGTTCTTGGTTTTAATCCGAAGTGTCGCCAGCATAGAGCTTTTTGCAGTCTCCTCAGTATCATCATCAATCCTCAAAGCTTTTGAATTGGAAGAAGCTCTTCTTTCTGATATATTACTGTCTGCTGAGGGCTTTCCCTTTTCGTCCCTTGAATGTTTTCCCAGAACTGGCCAAGTTGGAGTTGGACTTGAGCTTTCAGTATTTGGAGCGCATTGGTTGATGGAAGCTGACGACAGGGTGGCCACTGGAACAACCGATGGGCGATATGTTGGTGATGAATAGAAGGATGCTGGAAAGCCAGGACGGTAGAGTGTCGACGGAGGCAAACGTGGAAGACTGAATACTGAAGAATCCGAACCAAATGTGAAAACACAACTATCACCACTTGCTTGATTAACAGCACTTGCTTGAGCTCCAAGGATAGCTTCGGAGACCATAACATGATGGTAATGCAAAGAGGAAGAAGAGCTCTTGGTCTTGCGACGACCGGCACCGACCGGCACGTTTCTCATGGCTCCTCCGTCGGTCCAGTATCTTTGACAGTTTTTGCAGAAATGACGCGGCTGGTTCACGTTGTAATTGTTATAGTAGCAAAACTTGGTTTCTTTGCTATTACATCGGGGACATGGAAGTATCTTATCAGGCTTCTTCAATGTCTTTTCTTGTGAGCTATTTGTCTCACTTTTTTCTTCGTTCTTAGAGCTTTCAAGCGATGAAGGTTTTCTTTCAGATAAAGGGACTCTACTGCCACAGTCATCCTCTTCATTTTTTTCCTAAAATCCAGAACTTCAAACAGTTAGGGGCTAATTTAAGCCAACGGAAACTCAAATTCAAGCACAAGTTAATTTCATTTGTGTTGACTTGGTTTTCATGCTTAACAAGAAGGAGGTCATTCAAACAGGGACTCTGTAACATAGAACTTCCAGAGAAAACTGAAGTATCAAACAGGGAATCCTACCCAACACTAAATATATTTTTTATGATTATTTTAACTGCAAAAAGTCAGTCATGTATGGCGGATCATTGAAACTGAACTGAACCCTCAAGTTAGGAAATAAATTATCTGTAGCTCAAAACAGAGCATGTTCATTCAGGGGGGGGGAGGGTGCGAGAAAGAAAGTATAATAACAGTAGAACTAGAGTACAGCTTGGCAACTTACTTGAAGATTAAGAAACCAAAATTAACGTTTTGCTCAGTTGCGTGGAAGCAATCGGCATTAACCTGAAATGATTGTTTGAAACTGCAAGAAATAACATTTCTCGCAGAAAACTCAAAGCAATCAGCCCAAGCAAATAAAAAAACGAAATTATCTTTTTCAATGTTTACAAAATTCAGTGTCTGAACTAAATTTGATTAGATCAAACCCAAAACAGAATTTCTTTTAAACTATCAAATGAATATATATATATATATATATATATATAAGAAAAAGAAAAACTTTGACTGGAAATTTGAAAAGCTTAATGGAGATGCAAAAGGGTGCTAAAAAGTTGAATCAACCCATTTATAATTATGAACTTGTAAACAATGGGTTGCTCTTGGAATTCCCAAAAGCCTAAACCCAGTAAGAATTGCAGTAAAAGCAAAATACAGAACCGAGTCAACAACACGATTTTGTTAAAAACCTTGGAGAAAAAAAAAACAACGCAACCCACCAATGATTTGCAGTTTGTAGTCAAGCACTTGAAAAAATAGCATAAATCCCAGTTCAAATGGAAGAATTATGAAAAAAAATATATTACCTTGTCTTCGATGGGAGCCTGAAGTTGAAGCCCGTGATTAGAATTCACAGCACCTAAAGAATTAGAGGTAGAAAGAAGATTTCTGTTAGAAGAATCAAGGACTAAAGTTTCATCCTGGTTGAATGTCAGTAATGGAATCATCTTGCCAAACAGCCTTATAGAAGAAGAATCATTAAGTTCAGACATGGTTGATAACTTGTAATATTATTTTCCGACTAGAGCAAACCTTTCTCTTTGTCAGAAAATCAATTTCATAGAGGTTTCTGTTAGTGAGTTTAATCGAGGCAGAGGGAGACTAAGGTGGCCAATGGTGTTGGCTTAAACAAAGGTGGGGAATGCCAAATAAGCAAGAGAGGCAAAGACAAATGAGAGCCACAAATTTTGTGGACTTTTAAGATCTTTTCATGCTGTTATATTCCTCCACATTGCTGAAAAAGATAGTGCTTTTTGTTTTGTTATTTTTTTTGGTGCCTCCCTTTTTTCTGCCATTCCAGTTGCCCCCCTTCCCTTAGTCTTCTTCATTTACCAAATACTTGGCCCTTCACTTCTCAAATTCTCTCTTTCTTTCATCAAATGATAGCCTTCACTGACCAAAGTAACTTAAACATCTTACTTTCTTTTAAGCAAAATTCTAACACTATTCACCTCAACTTTACTTAATCTTCCCTCCTATTGTGACTAGAAAATTTTTATCTTTATGATTTCTTTTTCTTGCAAGTCTTTAAGAATTTTAATAATTTTGACTCTTTTTCCTACATATATATTATTAATTGCTCCCACTTCCCACTTTAAGTGTTGACAAAATGTTTAACTAGAGATGATAACACAATTAATAGATAAATCAACTATGAAAAATAATTAGGTTTATATCCACTTTAAAATGTAAAATATGATATATAACATCAACTCTAGACATCAAGGTTATTAAATTATTAGTAAGTTTATGTTTTGATCACTCAATTTTAGAAAATTACAAAATAGTCACCCAATTATTTGAAAGTTTTCATTTAAGTCATTGAACTATTTGAAAGTTTTTATTTAAGTCTGGTTAGCGAACTCCAAGTGACGATTCAACGATCGATATGGTAGATCAGTACCCATCAATAAATAGAAGAACATATCTTAGATTCATGTCGATCCGACGGTTAATGTCAAAGATCATAGAAGAAAGTTGTTTGGATTTTACTTTGCAAATTCTCATGAAAAATCTAAACTATAAAAGATAAGAGGAATGAGAGCTTTTGATTGATACAGGTGGTGCAAACAGAATAGACCATACAATAACATTTTAATAACTCATTAACTTAAATGAAAACTTTCGAATAGTTTAGTGACTATTTTGTAACTTTTTGAAGTTGAGTGACCAAAGCATAAACTTACTAATAGTTTAGTGACCTTTGATGCAGTTTACCCTTTTTTAACTAGGCTTGTCCTAAAACTTCTATTTTAGGTGTGTCTGATAAACTAAAAAAAAAAATAAGTGTCGAAAGGTTAAGTATTGAATTTAAGTTATAAAATATGTTTGATATATTACTCAAAAACAATTATAGAATATAATTAGATTGTTTGATAAATATAGATTTTAAATTAAAAATTATATTCTATATTTTAGCCTTAATTTTTAAACTTTCACCTTATTCCAAACAAATGTCAAATTTTAAATGTAAAGTTTTTATAGGATAATATAATATTAAAATAAAATTGAATTAATTGAAAATATTCTTCATTAAGTGATAAGTAACTCTTATCTACTTATCATTTTCCACACTTTTTATAGAAAATTCTATTGGGTTATTTTTATTTTGGATTATCAAACATGTATAAAAAATTAAATTATTGATAGGTGAGTTAAAGTATGCCCATCTTGTGGCTTTTCTCTGTATGCCCATCTTGTGGCTTTGTTTTCTTTTGAAGTTTTTGTAGATCTGGTTTCTTGGAGTTTTTGTTTGTTTTTGAAATATGGAAGAAATTTTGGCAGACTTGCGAATCGAAGAAGAAGTGGAGAGTGGGGAGACTGAGTTATGGGAGATTGAACAAGAAGAAAATCCAACGGAGCAATCCTCTAATTTTTGTTTAGTTGGTTGTTTTCTTATAGCAACAGTTATAAATTTTCAATCGATGCGTACGGTGATGGCTAATCTCTGGCATCCTATTGGAGGGGTCTCTATTACTGATATTGGAGAAAAAAGAATTCTTTTTCGATTCTACTGTGAAGTTGACAGAGATAGAGTGGTTAAAGGGTCACCATGGACCTTTAACAATCACTTGCTTATTATCTCAATACTAAGGAGGAGGATGATCCGCTAGAAGTGCCTCTTAATCACGCAAATTTTTGGGTTCAGATCTATAATCTTCCTTCAGGTTTGTACTTAGAGAATATTGCGAGACAGTTTGGTGATTTTATAGGTTCTTTTATGGAGTACGATACAAAAGTTGTTACAGCAGGGCTACGAAATTTCATGAGAATTAGAGTGCAAG
The DNA here is from genome assembly GCA_025698515.1 of Gossypium sturtianum. Lineage (NCBI taxonomy): Eukaryota > Viridiplantae > Streptophyta > Magnoliopsida > Malvales > Malvaceae > Gossypium > Gossypium sturtianum. The sequence continues at coordinate 17,593,527 of CM046954.1, read as the reverse complement.
TGGATGTCCGAAAACCTTTGAAGAGACGGAAGAGATTGCTGATTGCCAAATCGAAGGAATGTTCTGTTAGTTTCAAATATGAGAAGTTAACGACGTTCTGTTTTTTATGTAGCCGACTAGGACATGGGGAGAGTTTCTGTCTGATTCATATGTACCAAGGGAGTAAGGAGTTACCGTTGGGATGGGATATTTCTCTGAAAGCTCTTCCACGACGAGCGACGGTTGGTGTGAGTCCTTGGCTAAAAGAATCCGGTTCTGATTGGGGAATAATTTTAGGAGCATCAGGATCTAATCAATGGAGTGATTTTAGGAATCAGCAGATTCCTAATTTGATGCGCAATTATGGAGCAAATTTGGGACTAAACTTGATGGGTAAGTCTCTTTCTCCCCCAAGATAACAGTATTAATGAGGAGGATATTATGGAGGAAGGATGAATTAATGAGGAAGGGCCCATTTTAGTCAATGAAGGAAAAAAAAGATTGAGGTCTAATTTTATTTTGGAAGTTTCCTTACAAAGGGATTCTACTGAAATGCAAAGGGAATGGACCAATAGTTGCCCAAATGATAAGTTGGCTGAACCTGCAGAGCGGGTCAGCCGAGCATTATGAAAATCATAAGCTGAAACGTTCGTGGACTAGGGAATCCACGGTCGATTCGTCGTGTTCAGCATATGCTGAAGGAATATCATCCCCATATTTTTTTTTCTTTATGGAAACTAAAATTAATGTGTACAAAATGGAGAGAATAAGGAAAAAATTCGGGTTTCAAAATGGGATTGAAGTCTCGGCTAATGGTACTAGGGAAGGTCTTTGTCTTGGATGGACAAATGAGGTGGATATTAGACTTATGGGTTACAATGAAAATTGCATTGATGTTATGGTCAATAAAGATGGTAATAGACCTGAATGGCGTCTTACGGGTTTTTATTGAGCTCCTGATGTTAGAGACAGAGCTGACTCTTGGAATTTATTAAGAAATCTCAGTCATAATTCTTCTGAAGCATGGGTTGTTTTGGGTGATTTTAATGAAATTCTTTCAAATCAAGAAAAATGTAGAGGGAGGTATAGAGAGGAGAAGCAAATGGATACATTCCGAGAGGCTTTGGACTACTGTGTCCTTACGGATCTAGGTTATCAGGGACGCTGGTACACTTGGGAAATGGGGAATTTTGAGACAACCAACATTTGAGAAAGATTGGATAGAGGAGTGGCAAATCTTCGATGGTACAATATTTTTTGTAATTATAAACTCTTTCATTTAGATAATTCCATATCGGATTATTGCCCTATTTTCCTTAATACAGTTTATTCTGAGGGTAATATAAGTGCAGTCAAAGATCGGGGTTTCCAGTTTGAGAGAATGTGGCTATTGGAAGAGTTATGTGAAGATGAAGTTCAATCTCTGTGGAATATGAATAAGCAGTTAAAGATACCGGATCGTCTCCATGCAGTTGGCGAATGACTACGTAATTGGGCTTTGAGGATTAGAAGGGAGAAAAATTGTAAGATTAATTCTCTAAAATGCAGATTGAATGCTCTCTACAATGCTCTGCCGGATGATGAGAATTTGGAAGAAATTATTGAAGCAAAGCTCGATCTCAATCTGGAAATTGATAAAACAGAGTTATATTGGGAGCAAAGGGCTAGATCAAATTGGCTCAAGTATGGTGATCGTAATACGAGTTTTTTCCATAGTCTTACTTCCACTAAACGTCGAATAAACAAGATTATGAGAATCAAGGGTGAGGATGGCTCGTTTATTACTGATGAGGATGAAATGATGAAGACTGCGGTCAATTATTTTAAGGATTTATTTACTAGCTCTCAACAGAGTGATGATGATACTGTTTATGAAGGGGTACCTTCTAGGATCTCCTCTTCTATGAATGAGCATCTTTTGCGTGATTTCAAGGTGGGGGAAATTAATGAGGCTCTTCGGGAGATGGGTCTGACTAAAGCGCCAGGATATGATGGTTTCCATGGTGTATTCTTTCAAAAATTCTGGCATATAATTGGGCAGGATGTGGCGAAGTATTGTTTACAAGTCCTTAATAGGGAGATCTCGTTAAATGAGGTAAATTTTACCAATATTATTCTTATTCCCAAAGTAAGTGATGCGGATATAATCTCTTTATTTCTCCATATTAGTCTATGTTCAGTTTTATACAAAATAATTTCTCAGACCATTGCTAATAGGTTGAAAATGGATTTGGATCAATGTATTGATCATGCCCAATGAGCGTTTGTGCCTGGAAGACTTATTTCGGATAATGTTCTAGTGGCATATGAGGTCTTACATGCGTTGAAGAGGAGGGGTAAAGGGAAAAAAAGGCTCGTTTGCTCTTAAGCTTGATATGAGTAAAGCTTATAATAGAGTGGAATGGGGTTTTTTAGAAGGTATGATGGAAAAAATGAGTTTTGCGACGGAGTGGATTAGTTTGGTTATGCATTGTATAACTTCGGTTTCATACACAGTCAGTGTTAATGGGTTTTCAAGTGAAAGATTTTCCCCTAAAGGGGACTGCATCAAGTGATCCTTTAAGCCCCTATCTTTTTTTAATTTGTACTGAGGGCTTTTCAGCTTTACTCGACTCTGCTGTTCAGATGGGCAACTTAAAGGGGGTGAAGGTATGTAGAGCAAGTCTAGCTGTCACTCATTTTATTTTATTTTTTGCTGATGATAACATTGTTTTTGGTGATGCAAATGAAATAGGAGGACGGGTTTTGTTGGATATTTTGAGACGGTATGAAACTGCTTCAGGGCAGAAAATAAATCTTGATAAGTCACAAATTTTCTTTAGCTCCAATGTCTCTGATAATTCTTGTAATCAATTAGTGCAGATGTTAGGGGTTCGCCGTTCGTTGTGCATGGAAAGATATTTTGGTCTTCCTACGATGGTTGGGAGAAGAAAGAAGGATGCCTTTCAATATATTTGTGATAGAATGAGAATGAAAGTTCAGAGCTGGGGGGCTAGATAACTATCTCAAGGAGGAAAAGAAGTTTTCATTAAGGCGGTCCTTCAAGCAATTCCTACTTATTCGATGTCTTGTTTCTTGCTTCCAAAGATACTTTGTACGAAGCTTGAGAGTATTCTGAGTCGTTTTTGGTGGCAAACAAGCTCGACTCGTAAAGGAATGCATTGGTGTAATTGGGCTAGTCTTAGTCTTCCTAAAACTTGTGGAGGAATGGGTTTCAGGGATCTTAGCAAGTTTAACATTGCGCTTTTAGCTAAACAAGGTTGGAGGTTAGTCACTAATCCAGATTCGTTACTTGGACGTATTTATAAAGCAAAGTACTACCCTCATACCTCGTTTTAGAATGCCACTTTAGGCAATAACTCATCGTATGCTTGGAAAAGTATATATGCGGCCCGAAAAGTCTTAGAAGATAGTATTAGCTAGAGGGTGGGATCGAGATCTCAAATTTTAGTTTTGCAAGCTCGTTGGTTGCCCCGTTGGGCGGGGGGAAAATTAAAGCAACTTCTGCAAACAGTGGGATTGATAAAGTGTCAGAACTTATTGATCAATCAACAAAGACTAGGAAAGTGGATTTTATTAACAGTCTTTTTACTTCGATGAAGCTCATGCAATCTGTTGTATTCCTCTTTCAGTTTACACTTCTGAAGATAAAATGGTGTGGTGCGCTGATAACTCCGGCATGTATACGGTACGTAGTGGATACCGCTATCTTGTTGAACTGAATATTAACGACACAACAAATACTGACTATACAGGAATTTACAAGAAGATTTGGGAATTAAATCTCCCTCCAAAAATCAAAATCGCCATTTGGCGATTTACATATGAGTATATTCCTGCTGCTGCTAATCTCTACAATAGAAGAATAAGTTCATCCCCAATTTGCCCTAGCTGTGGAGAGACCCCGGAGAATTTTATGCATACTCTTCTGATATGTGGCCTTGCAAAAAATGTTTGGCAATCAATCGATGTTGACTGGTCAAACTTTAATTAAAATATGGATTTCTGTACCTGGCTTAATTTTGTTTTTCAAAACAAAAGGCATGATTTTGGTGAGATCACTGCAACCACGGCCTGGGCACTCTGGCAAACCCGAAATAAACGCACAATGGAAGGAAAGAGACAATCAGTCCATGATATTTGCTCTCTTATTTTTAGTATTATAAGAGAGATGAGGGAGTTGAGAGATAAAATACATATTCAGGTGAATACAATGAACCCTTTATGGAAGCCCCCTCAAGAACCTTTTGTTAAGGTGAACTTTGATGTTGCGTTCAAAATAACCCTTCACCAATCTTATTCTGGTTTTGTTATCAGAAATAACAAAGGTTTGGTTATGGGAAGCGGAATTATTTTTAATAAATTTGTCTCCGACTCTTTTACAGCAGAAGCCATAGCATGTCTCCAGGCTTTGGATTTCGCACGGGAAATGGGTTTTACTCATGTTCAAATGGAAGGTGATTCTCGGACAACGATTGTCAAAATAAACCAAGTGCTACCAGATTTTTCAGATATGGGTACTTATATTGAAGAAATAAAGATAAAGGCGAGCTTTTTTCAGCACATCTCCTTCCACCATGTTGATAGGCGAGCGAATATGGTGGCTCATATGATAGCAAAAGAAAGGATACCATTACCCGAAGACAGGTTTTGGGTGGAGGACTTACCAGCGGCAGCAGAGGTTTATTTGGCTAGAGATCTCTTGGGATTGGTTTCTCAGATATGAGGGATTGTAAGAATTGGGTTTTCATTTTAGAGAAAATTGTTTTTTTCTCTGCTGATGGTTTTAGTTTTTTGGATTGATAGTGGGTTTCTTTATGTCTTTCCAATTACCCACAAAGCTGCCGAGAGTTATGGTCTTGCTCTTTGTTTCTTTTGTGCGTTACAACTAAAGGTGAGTAATTGCTTTACTGTTTTGCCCTTATTTTGTAATTGTTTTTTATTTTCAATAAAACTCTCGGTGTTTATATAAAAAATTTAAATTATTGAAAATATTAATTTTCGATTGATTTAATTTTTCAATGGTTTATCAAATGAATTCCTTACTTTGCTTAGAGCTTGTTTGATAAATTATTGAAAAAGATCAATTTAATTTTCTGTAATTTATTTTTTAAAACACATTTGATAACCCACGGTAAAAATTTGTAGATAGAATTTTTCTAAAAAAGTTAAACTTAATAGAGTATACCTTAAAATTTTTTAAATTTTATTTCTTTTAAGATTATATTATCCTTTATCAATTTTTATTTTATTTCATTTTATTTTAAGATTATATTATCCTTTTTATTAAATAAATTAAGGGTAAACTATATTAGTAGTCACCCAACTTGTAACACCCTTAACCCGTATCCGTCGCCAGAACAGGATTACAGAATATTACAAGACAACGGAATAGTAATGTAACACCCCGAATTTTGGGCTTAAAAGTTTTGTGGTTTGTGGTTAGGGTCAACGAGAAGGTTGCGATGTTATGTTTAGTTGCACATTTTAGTTTTAGAATGCGCCTGCTGGTCTGGTGGGTGAGTGTGTGTTAATTTGCCTCTAGGTTCTGGGTTCGAGTCCTTGTGTGTGCTTTTTGAGTTAATTTTCTTTTAGTTTTATTTTTCTACTGATTTTATTCTATTTAGTTTTAGTTTATTATTATATTTTTATTTTAATTATTTTAATTCTTCAAGGCACGTTCCTTTTGTTTTATTTTATTTTATTTCTTTCCTTTCTTTTCTTTTCCGTTTGGCTTTTCTTTTTGCTTCTTTTCTTAAACTTTCGAAAACGGTGGTGTGTGATTTTGAAAGAGTCATTTCCTCGTCACCAAGTCAGTGTTAGAATGTCGTAGATCGCAAAACAGGTGTGGGTTTCGAACATTTTCGAATTTATTTGTGAATTCTAATTCGACTTTGTGAAAAGTCGACTATGGATGTGATATCGTTATTTTATGCTTGGGATGTGTATGGTTTTGTATAATTTTGATCTAGCGAGGATCGGGAAGTGCCTTGTGGCTGAAAGTATGTTTTTGGGGGCTATTTTAGGGTGGTTTCGTGACCACACAGGACGACTCACACGGCCATGTGCTTTTAAGAATTAGGGTTCCGGGCAAAATTTGGGTGTCACACAGCTGTGTGGCCGATTTGGGGTTTTTGTCGATTTTCACACGACCGTGCCCCCAGGGTACACGGGCGTATGTGACTAGAAATTAGGGATTTAGAATTTTGGTGCCACACGACCGTGTGGCTGATTTGGGGATTTAGGGATCCCACACAGACGTGTGTTCTGGGCACACGACCGTGTCTAGTGGGGCACACGGGCGTGCGAGACCCTCACACGGTCGTGTCTGCCCTGCACTCTAATTTAGCAAATTTGGACAGTGAGTTACACAGCCTGTTCGCACGGCCGTGTGCCTCCCTCCACACAGGCGTTTTGGACCCCACATGGCCTAGGTTCTCCCACACGGCCGGAGCACACAGTCGTGTGGCTCTAACTCACCTATTTTGATTCTGTGTGTTTTGATCCGAGCATTCGTCTGTGTGTTTTGCCTTGGCTGATCTTTAGCCAGGGTGGCTAAGAATTATCTGAACTGGGTTTCGGCTTGAGTGTATCTGTGACTGTCATGTGAGATGTGTGAATCTGAATCTGTTCTGTTGGGTGTGTGTGCATAGCTATTCTGTCTGACTGTCTGATATTGTGTCTCTACTCTGTGAGATTGTATGCATACATGCACTTGCATAAAATATCTTGGGATGGGTTTTGAAGAGAAAGGAGCTGATTCTGATCTAATCGCGCTTTAAAGCGCAATTTTTCATCTTCGCGAGATACCGCATCGCATCAGACAAAGACATACCTCACCTTTTTGCCGCATATATTTATCTAATCTGGCAGTTAAATTGCAATTTACAGATATAGCGATTTATCGCATCACACTGTACCGTATGTACGTTAGCTATGCTACGTACCATTACCTGATCTGGCAGTTTAACTACAAATTACCGGTATAGCGGTTTACCGCATTGCACTGTACCGCATGTACGTTAGCTATGCTACGTATATATATTTGATCTGGCAGTTCAATTGTATTTTGATAAGCCATCGTTGTCGGGCAATCCGGGGTGGCAGATCATTGTTGTTGGGCAACCCGGGAAGACTTTATATGGTGTGTAGGGTTGGATGGGCCTACTTGGTCCTATTTGGTGTGTTTGGTTGGATGAGCTCAAACAGCTCTTACGAGGTGTAATCGGGGGACGGAGAGGTGTGTTTGGCTGGATGGGTGAGTTCTTTTAATATCAGACTACATACATACGCATCTGTTTGAGTGTTCTGCGTGTGGGATTCTCTGACTGTTTCTGTTTGACTGATTAGCACATATGACAATATGCCTGTAAGTGTGACTTAGTGTGCTCGAATTGTTAAGTAGTTTTGAGATGTTGGTTTTGAGTTACCTTCTGGATCTGTATGTCTCTGTGAGTATGTTTCTTTTATTGAACTACTACCTGGCATCCTATTCTATGTTTCTGTAGTTAGATTGGTTTTGAACTCACACTGAGCTCATGTAGCTCACCCCCCTCTATTTCCCTTTCAGGTATCTTTCAGAATTTTTTTGCTGGACTCGGTATGCGGAGATATCGGACAGTCTTGGAGAATAATATAGTACAACAAGTCGTATTTTCAGTTTATGTTTTGTTATTCAGTTTTGAATTATAAGGTTTTATAAAATTGTGGAACAAGTTCCGTTTTACCTTTTATTCGTTCAATTATTTCTGGTTTTATAATGAACTTATCTGTAATTTTTGCTGACTGAAATTAGGCGATTAAATATTCCAGTTTAACGTAATAACTTGTTTTGTAAAAATTTACCTACAATCACTTCGGTGATTAGTGTGACATTCGGGATTCGGTCTAAACTTCTAGGTCGGGTTCCGGGTGTTACATGTAAATCATCCAAATCATACATTAATAAAAACATAATCAAATTGCTTAGACCTTAAGAAACTCAAATACTAACCAAAATACAAAATCAAGATGACATTAATCGGGTAAAAAACACATCAAAACCAACCTAATATGTGCCTAACCAATGTACCCTCATTGGTACCACAATTATATACAATTTAATCTAAAAATACACATTAATTCAATTCATCAACTCATTCAAGCAATACCAAATCAAAATATCTAACAAAGTTACCACAACCACAACAAATCAAATATATGTAAGCCACACATACTAGCATAACAACTATACATCATTCCCATACCTTTTGCAAATTGGTTATTTGCACAAAATATCATTCATAACATTTACATAAGCCAAACATTAACCAAAATAGCACAAGAGCCTATACATGCCATATAATCTGAATTTAACGTTTCAAAAACTACCGAGATAAATTGGATAGTGTGACTTAAGTGCCGATCCGATCGTCCAACCTTCCGAAAATCTACAATGACATTAAACAACACAAGTAAGTTTAATGAAGCTTAGTAAGTTCGATGAGATAAAAAAAATCTTACCGAACTAACTATCATAAATCAAATAATAAAAAAATCATCTATGACAACTCCCTGTCATTCACAACTTCAATCGATAAATACATCCGTATTCAAATCAATACAAAAATAAATAACATGTCTTTCAAATTCATTAAATAAATCACCTTACCGAGATTTTTTCATTCGAAGAACGATTTAAGAATAAGAGTACATCGTCAACAGAAGCTCATAAGAGCTGGTCCTCCCGAATACGCCAACAGAAGCTCAAAAGCTGAACAGAAGCTCGTAAGAGCTGATCCACCCAATCACGCCAAACAGAAAGTAAAACACGAGAGTTTGCAACAAATGCTGAAACCCGGTTTACTTGGGTAAAATTACAATATCTCCCTCCAATATCATCTCCACTCCAAACCCCGTCATACACCAAATCACGGATGTACTTAAATCTCGCATTCAATTCAAACCGAACATCCAATTCAATATTATAATTCAAACAATAATTCATTTCCAACAATAGAATATATGCATAATACCAATTATCAATTTATGCAAATGTTAAATTTTAACCGCACGAACTTACTTGGACTGAATTGTAGTAATTGCAGAAGTTTAGGGACTATTTCGCTATTTTTCCTTTTCCACGAGTATCTACGGGATCTTGATCTAAAATATAAAATTACTCATTTATTAGCATATATTTCATTTCCAATCCATTTTACAATTAATACCCTTTTATTTTTTGAATTTATGCAATTACCCCAAACTTTTAGAATTTTTGCAATTTAATCCCTTAATTAGTTAATCTATCAAATTAACTAATTTTCTCAAATAAATAAACTATGCAAATATTCTAGGCCCTCATACAGCCCCTAATAAACCTAAAATTCACTATCAAACCCTAATATTTTGGCATTTTCACAATTTAATCCTAAAATTAATATTTAACAAAAAATCACTTTACAAAATCATCACAAAACACAATCAAAGCTCCAAATCCATGTTATTCATCAAAAACATCTAATATTTATCAATGGAAACTTCCAAAATTTTTAATAGAATCAGAAACGAAGGTACGGGTTAGCTGGACCTAGTTGCAACGATCTCAAAAACATAAAAATTAAAAAAAACTAGCAAAATTTGCTTACCAAATCATCAAACCAAAGTTGGTCGAATACTAAGCCCTAGCTATGGCTTCCTTCTTTAACAATTTCGGTGGAAAAACAAAGGTTAAAGAAGATGATGCTATGTTTTATTTGTTTTACTTTTCTTTTAATTATTAAATTACTAATTTAACCATTGTTATAATATTAAAATTCACCCATTTAATGTCCACCTTTGTCCATTATTTTTAATAATGGTATAATTTCCAACTAAGTCCCTTTTCCTTATTCAATAAACCATTTAATCACTCAACTCAAATAGTGACTAAATTTTACATCTTTTACGATTTAGTCCTTTTTAATTAATTAACTATCGAAACGTTAAAATTTTTCAACGAAACTTTAATACCACCTTAATGACACTCCGTAAACATTTATAAAAATATTTACGACTCGGTTTATAAAAACGAGGTCCCGATACCTCACTTTCTAAAACCACTTGACTTTAGGGTCTTACCACTTGAACCTTATAAATCGTTATAAAACATAAATTACCAAATTAAAAACCTTTTTAAAATCATATTTGAATCGTAAATATTAAATAATAATATTTACGAACTTACTCACCGAATTTGGTGGCCTCGAAACCACTGTTTTCGACACCACTAAAAAATCGGGCTGTTACAACTCTCTCCCCTTAGGAAATTTCGTCCTCGAAATTGTTACCTGAAAATAGATTCAGATATTGTAATTTCATTGATTCTTCGGTTTCCCAGGTATCTTCTTCTGAACTATGTCGATGCCACAATACTTTTATTAACGGAACTCGTTAATTCCGCAATTCTTTGACTTCCCGAGCTAAAATTCTCACTGGTTCCTTCGAATACGTCAAATCTGGCAGAAGCTCAATCACACTATGAGGAATTACATGCGAAGGATCAGATCTGTACCGTCTCAGCATTGAAACATAAAACACATTATGGATTTTCTCGAGTTCAAAGGGCAAGGCTAATCTATGAGCTACAGGGTCGATTCTTTCAACAATTTCATACGGTCCGATAAACCTCGGACTCAACTTTCCTTTCCTGCCGAACCGTAACACTTTCTTCCACGGAGAGACTTTTAAGAATACCCGATCACCAACAACAAATTCTATATCTTTTTTTTCAGATCCACGTACAATTTCTGACGATCAGATGCAGTTTTCAAACTGTCCCGAATAATCCGAATTTTATCTTCAGTTTCTCGAATCAAATCAACTCCCACCATTTTGGATTCACTCAGCTCAGACCAATACAATGGTGTTTTACATCTTCTCCTGTAAAGAGCTTCAAATGGTGCCATTTTTATACTGGATTGATAACTGTTATTATATGCGAATTCAGCCAACGGTAAATATTTTTCCTAGTTGCCTTTAAATTCGAGTATGCAACATCTCAACATATCTTTCAGAAACTAAATCACTCGTTCTGATTGCCCGTCAGTCTGAGGATGAAATGTTGTGCTGAAATTAAGCTTAGTGCCTAGAGCCTCATGAAGTTTGCTCCAAAATCTCGATGTAAATCTCGGATCTCGATTTGAAATAATGGATGTCGGAACTCCGTGTAATCTCACAATCTCAGATACATATAGTTCCGCTAATCTCTCAAGTGTAAAGTCTGTTCTGACTGTAATAAAATGTGTCGATTTAGTCAATCTGTCAATAATCACCCAGATCGAATCTTTCTTTCTTAGAGTTACAAGTAAACCAGATACGAAATCCATCGTAACTCGCTCTCACTTCCGTTCAGGAATCATAGCAGGTTGTAGTAAACCCGACGGTACCTGATGTTTTGCTTTCACCTGCTGACAAATCAAACATTTAGCTATAAATTCACAAATTTACCGTTTTATACTCGGCCACCAATACATTTGTTTCAAATCACAATACATCTTCATGCTACCCAGATGAATAGAGTACGTACTACTTTGAGCTTCAGAAATAATATCATTTTTCAAATCTAAATTACTCGAAACGTAAATTCTATCGCGATAACACAATGTACCACTATCATCAACACTGTACTCTGAACTCAAATTATTCTGAACCATCTGTCGTTTCAACACCAACTTCGGATCTTTATCTTGCAATTCTCGAATTCGTTGTAGAAACAGGGGTTTCGTTCTCAACCCCACTAATACAGAACCATCTTCATTAAGAGCTAAATGAGCGTTCAATGCTTGAAGTGCAAACAATGATGACTTTCGACTAAGTGTATCCGCAGCTACATTAGCCTTTCCCGGATGATAATCAATAACCAGATCGTAATCTTTCAGTAATTCTAATATCCGTCTCTGTCTCAAATTCAATTCTTTCTGAGTCATCAAATACTTTAAACTTTTGTGATCTGTAAACACGTGACATTTCTTGTCGTATAAATAATGTCTCCAAATCTTCAAAGCGAATACAATCGCGGCCAACTCAAGATCATGTGTAGGATAATTCTTTTCATGCGACTTTAATTGTCGAGAAGCATAGGCTACTACCTTTCCTGACTGCATCAGTACACAACCCAACCCATTGAGAGACGCATCACTATAAACAACATACGCTACTCCATATTCAGGCTGAGTCAAGACTGGGGCTTTCGTCAACATTTTCTTCAGCTGATCAAAACTCTGTTGGCACTTATCTAACATGAAATGATTTTAATAGTGAAATTTAGATGTTAAAAGTTCCCTCGTCGCGCCGTGATCAAAATAGTAAGTCACATTATGACGAAGAACTCTCTCATGTCACGACGTCGATCTAAAATTTTGTATTTCTTGTAATTAAATCCTATCTCTATCCCGAGCTAGCTTTAAAGTTTACATAAGTTCGTGCAAGACTCAAAATTGATTCCATCCTATATTAATGTATGTTTTAGCTGAATTTTAATTATTAATTGCTAAGAATTGCTCGTATTTGATTGTAGTTACTTCAGTATAGTTTGTGACATCTCGTAACTTGAACTCAACGACCGGATCGGGTAACGAAGTGTTACATCTAACTTATGAACTAATAATTTATATATTATTAATTAACTACTTATATCACAAATGAATATTGTTATCTGTATTTTTGTTTATCATGTAAATTTTATTTTAATGAAACACATGGTGTATTGATTGAAGTGATATTTGTTAATAAAAATATAATTAATATATTATTTTATTAAATTCAATTGTATTTTAGGAATAAAGCTTACTTTGTTACAAAGAACTTAGTGGACAACACACAATTTAGCAAGTAACACCATCTCCAAAGTTCTATTAAAGATAACCGTCACATCAAATCTAATCTCTTTTAATAATCCCAACTAGCTAGACCCATCTACCTATAATAATTTCATCTAATACATTTCACACCCAAAACCAAGCTTAGAACAAGGCTTAGATCAGACTCTACAAGGAGGTCATCATTAAAGAAGGGGCCATTCTCAGCCCTTCTCCGTCTATAAAACCTCCTCCTCCAATAAGGGAGAGAGGCAAACAAATTGTGCAAAAACTCTCTCCCCATAACTACATGACATACTTTCACCATCATAAATAGTAGCTATGCGCACTTCCACGATATGAACCACCTTTTATGTAGCAATTCTTTGCACCTCCAATAGTATGAATTGCTGTAATGAACTACTCTTATATTTTGTGTTGTGACAATTTACGTTGTCTATGGGAAGATAGCTCAACCAGCTTAGGACGCCCTAAAGCACAAACAGATGAGGTAGACTATGGGCAAGAGGATCAACGCTATTAGGATCAATGGGAATATGGAAACGATTAGTATGACAAAAACAACTATTTTTTTCTCAATTTATTAAGACATAACACACCAAATAAGAAGCACACAACACAGCTAATAGCGCAATAAAACTAAGCTACCAATATTCTTTACCCTGATAAAATCACCAAATAAAAGCAGACAATATAGCTGATAAAACGATAAAACACAAAATTTATGCCACCAACATCCATCAATGCCTGATTTGGCCAAAGCATCTGCCCAATACACTCAATTTTAACTTGAACAATTGTAGATCAATCCTTTTGAACAAAAACGACTATTACCAGCATGACTACAACCAATAATAAAGTTATCAACAAAAAACTAGGGATAGAACATCTCGAGCATCTAGGTCACGATCAGAATGGTCAACCGAATGACCAAAGGAGCTACCATTCGGGACATCAGCATGAACAGACTGTCGAGACGCTATCAGGAGCACCCGAACCAACCAAGCCCCCTAAAAGGTAATCATCAATCATGACACCAAGGGGTTGAGAATCCAACTACGCAAAATCATACCCCGACGATGCAGCAGTACACAAAGATTTAAGAGCAGTTTAGGCTCTTATTGGAGAAATACAATCAGCAACAGGAGACTATACAACAGAATGCTCAGATTATTCATGAACTCAGGGTGGAGCAGTCTCCTCCAAAAATAGTGAATGTGAAACCAAGGGCATGAAGAAATCGTGTCATTTGCGGCTGGGTGAAGGGAACACCCCACAAAAGAAGGAAAAAAGGACTTGAGGCGTGGCCCGGAGGAAGTACTTTCAAAAACTATAAACTTATCTGATATGAGCACATGAACTATTCATAAAAATCAACTTCAAACCTAATTTTGTGTAACTTTAGCAAAATGAGATCAACGTTGGGGGTATTTGGTTGGAAAATTTCTATGAAAAAGTATCTTGACAAAGTGTTTTTTTTTTTTTTAACAACATAGATTTTAAGTGTTTAACATTATTGTAAAAAAGTAGAAAAAAATTAAAATATTTATTTTAAACATGAGGTTAGAAATTAAAAGCTAATTAAATTTAAATAATATTTAAATTTATTAATATTGTGATATATGAAATATAATTTTTAAATGTTTTTTAAGTAAAAAATATAAAATATTTATAAGATTTAATTTGAATATCTAAATCATATTTTAGATATTAAAATTACATACAAATATAACACTTACAAATTAATAAAAATTTATAATTGATAAAATAATTAAGCATTATTATTATTATTATTTGTTCTTTAATACTAAAATTAGCTGTAAGCTAAAAAAAAAAAACTATAAAGACATGAAAATTTTATAATTTTCCACCCAAACATGCATTTCTAAAACCCAAAAACTAGATTTTTTTTTTTTTTTGGCTTGAAGAAGTAGCTGGAAAATAAAAGTTGATTAACATTACTTATAATGTCCAAAAGTGGTTATCCAACCAAAGGTAAACAAAACTTAAATGGTACCACAAGGTCAACAAATACACACAATCCTAATGAGTTATAACTAACACCACTTATTGATTAATAATAATTTCTCTTCTCATTTTCAAAAGTGAAAAGAAATTTTAGAAAATACCTCCTTATAACTAACATGATTTTTAGATCAAAATTTAACTCAGAATTTAATTATTAATACATTATTTTTTATTTTAAATATTAAAATATTAATGTAAAATTATACTTTTAATACTAGCAAACATACACATATATTTTAATATTATATAATTTTCATATTTTAGTAATAAATAGTATTTTTAAAATATTTTATATTACTATTTTAATAATAAAAATATTATAGGTATTTAAGTGGAAAATATCTGAATTGGAAAATATCAAACATTTAAGTGCATTCATACCAACGTCCTTAGAATTGTTACAACAATAATAATGTCAACTGAGTTAAGATAAATAAAATATCATTATTAATTTTTCATAAATATATTTTATATTAGAATATTTTATTGGTAAATAAATACTTTAAATATTTTAATAACAACATTTAGTACTAAAACATTATGTTAATATTAAATACATAAAATAATATTATTTTTATTCATTCTTTAGGTTAAACGGAGTTTAATTTAACTGATTGATGCAATATTCTTTTAAATGACACCCCATTAATTTAGATTCTATTTTTATATCATTTATGTGTATTTTATTAATCATGTTGGAAGTTTGTAATTTTTTTATTTTTATAAATTTTTTAAACATAATAAGACAAAAAAATTTTATGGATTGGACGACTTTTCATTAGAGAATTTCTTCTTTTTTTTTTTTTGATACTTTGCATGAGTTATATATATTAATGTATGCATACCTAAATTAGTTTGATCTTAACATGATCTTACTCTCTTTAGTTCGTATAAAGTTGTGGTTGTCTAAAAAAAAAAAATTAAAAGAAAGCTTAAAATAGAAAAGTTGGGTTAAGAACTTAGGAATCTGAAATCAAAATCATAGAGAAAAGACATTATTAGTGGAATGAAGAAAGTGGTGGGGGAAGATGAGTTGTTAGTCACTTTTGCTTACCATATATCCCAACCCCACTCCATCTTTTCTTCTATTTTATCTCCAACACTTACTTGCATTCATGTAACAGTGAAAGGTGCATTTAAAAAGCTCATCTTGTCTTAACCTAATAAATTTGACACCCCCCCCCCCCCCCCAATTAACCAAAGCCAAATTTTATCTTCTTATATGCTCATTCCATTTACTGGAAGATGCTTTAGAAGTTTCTTATCCTCCATCATGTTTTCACATGTAACAACTTTGTACCATACACACATTTATACTCAGTTGATAAAAGTATTAAATAAATTGAACTATTAAATTAAAATAAAAGGAATTAAGAATATTATGTCATTTGAAATTATTCTTTTATAAAAAAAAAAATTATCCATTCCTCTAAAAAATATCATTATTTCTCAAGATATATTGGAATATGAATCTTTAAACTTAAACTTATTAATTTCATAAAAAAAAATTAAACTTATTTCTCCTCTTAAAATTGTTTGATAATCATTAAAAAATAAATTTATTAAAAATTAATACAATTTAATTTTTTTTAAACATGTTTGATAATAAATATAAAAAGCAAATAAAAATTTTCAATAAAAAAACCATTAAAATAGATAAGTAGATAATTGATCACTTAATGAAGAATGTATTTAGTCAATTATGTTTTAAATTCCAAATCAATTCACAATAATTTAAAATTAATTTTTTTATTGGTTTGGGTATTGCTAAAAAGTATTTAGAGAGAGAGAGTTGCTATGCAGCTAACTCCTTCTATTCATATCAAGTATCAACTACTGACTGAGGCCGAGATTGGTACGAACACCCAAAACTTTTGAATCCTGTCTTGCCATGCTGTTTCTTTTTCTAGCATTTGGAAACCCTAAACATTGATTTCACTAAAATTATTGACCTCTAGTTATTGTAAGAGTTGAGAGCTTCCTTACATGACAATAGAATCTGAAAAGAAGTTCAGGTCCAACTAGAGGTGGCATGGGCCGGGTCGGGCTCGATTAAAAATTTAGGCCCATCCTTACATGACAATAGAATGTGAAAAGAAGTTCAGGTCCAACTAGAGGTGAGCATGGGCCGGGCCGGACTCGATTAAAAATTTAGGCCCATTTTCTAGGCTCGGGCTGGCCTGGCTTGAAAAATGGGCCTAAAATTTTATCTAAACCCGACCCAATTAAAAATGCTAAAACTTGGGCCCAACCCGACCCGTCCATATTAATTTTTATATTGTTTTTTATATAATTTTAAAAAATATATAATACATTAAAAATACTAAAAACATCAAAATAAATATTTTCCAACAAATTTAAAATAAATTTTAAAAAATATGTATACTTAAATAACACTAAGAAGATACAACTTAACAAGCAAATGTCTCTAAAATAATAACAAAATTAACAAATGTCTTTAAAATAATAACAAAATTAACAATAAAATAAGTTTTATACAATATCCAAACAATAACAACAAAATAGTAGCAACATAATAGTAAAATAGTAGCAAAATAGGGAGAAAATAACAAGAAAATAATATTAAAAAAATAAAAAAAAATTGTCCTTTAGTGAATTCGGGCCAGGCCCGGGCTAAAAATACTTTACCCGAGGCTCAACCCGTTTTTTTAACGGGCCTTATTTTTTTGTCTAAGCCCATTTTTCGGGCCTATATTTTTGCTCAAACTCTCCCACATTTCGGGCGAGCCTTGCTCACCTCTAGGTCCAACCTTTGTTGAGAAAATTCTCAATGACAGTGATCCAACCAGGTGGATCACTTTATGGCAATCTCTTGCTGTTGGATAAAAGGTTTTATGGTTTCTCATTGATTCAGTAGCTCAAGAATTTCTCCAACCACTTTTTAGTGCCACATTTTTTGTTGTCTAACTTCCCTTTTATAATGGCTTAAATACGAGAAATTATTACATATCATATGGGATATGGTCCCTCCCAACAATTATTTTCCACATAAACTATTTTTTACACAACAACCTTCTTCTCATTCTCACCCAAAACATCTTGTTGTCGGTTGTGTAAAATATGGCTCATGTGAACAATGACCATATCCTACGTGGTAAGGACGTACCTAATAATTTCTATATTTGCTCTTAAAATTGACAAGTTTTTTTTTTTAAAGATTAATAATTAAATTGTCAACAAAAGTCTTAATCATTACTCTTTATTTACATAAAAAATAATATATTTAATTATATAATGAAATTATATTTATATTAAATATATTTTATTTTTTAACAACATTAACTTTGACCATTTAATTTCAAACAAATCTTCCTTTAAAATCTTTCGATTTTGATAAAAGTGTTTGACACAATAACATATGAGATCGACGGTTACGAGTGAGAGGGAAGGGAACAATGGTAGGGATTGGGACGGTGAGGAGTGAGAGAGAAGGCGTCGACGGTGGGGTTTGGACACAACGACGACAGCAACTAGAGAGGAAGGGAGAAAGAGGAGAAAACAAACAAATTGAAAAAAAAAAAAAACTTTGTTAAACAATTGTGTTTTTATAAATGACATCATCTATGATCTCATGCTTATGTGTTTTTATAAATTGGTCCCCTCTCTCTCCCCAAATTCATCTTCATATTCCTCTCCAACATTTTTCCAGAATCCAATAGACCACTGTCGTTGCTGCTACCTTCCATCACCGTCAACCACCAACATGAATTTACCTAAATTTTACCAAGAACTTTTCTTGATCTCTTTTTTCATATTTTCCATTTTGGTTTTCCTAAAAACCTTCCAAAAGCCTAGATCTACAAAGCTTTTGTATCAAAATTTCTTTTTTCTTTTTTTTTTGGTTATTTTGTTTACTAGTATTGTTAAAGAGTGCTACTATCAAAATAAAAATACTTTTAAAAAGTAACAACATAATCCAACCATCATATCAACATCTACATAACATAGCCATCATCTCAACATATACAAAAGATGACAATATTAGTATGACATTCCATGTCAATATATCATCCTATAATTACATGCAAAAAGTTATATTACTCCACACCCATTTACACATACAAAAAGTGACAACTTACAAAAAGTTATATTCATCCACCACCACAACCACATCTTTAATGGGTAGAAACAAATTTTCTCACCCATGCTAATCGCATAGAAGGTGGTAGACTTAGGAAAACGAGCATTTGCATTGGATGATCAGGAATATTGATCAATGCATCCATTCGCTCATCATCTGTTAAACCTTTTATTTCACCTAAAGACACATAGAGAGTTTTTACCTTTTCTTGAATGATCATTTCTGACTTATTTTGAATGAGCATTTCAGAGGCAATGCTCCTACTTAATTCAAGGCCAACTATCCTTATATTATCCCCCAATAACTTGACAGCATCGATAAGTGAAGTAAAAGAATCTGGTTCACTAGCCTCAGAACTCTTTCTCTTCCTCTTTGAAAATGTAGAATCAACTTTGTTTGGATTAGACAATTGCGATTGTGTAGCCAAGTCATCATCCATCTCATCTAAGAAAGCATCAATTTCGCATCCATTGTCATTGCTTCCTTCTTCAAGATTCATTTCATTAGCAACATTCTCAGCACGTAATTCTTCAAAAAAGACAGATCTATTCATCCTAACTTGTTCAATACAAGTCTCGTCACTAGCATATACAAGCCGCTTCACATAATCTCTTTGAGCACAAAAATCTAAAATATATGATCTAATCCTTTGTCTATAAGTTTGTAGGCTAGAGACAGCACCCAAAATAATTAAGAACCAACTCGGAACTGTACACATTTGCAACCATACTGTCAATGCAAGACCAATTCTTTTTCGCCTCTCACTTTGTACTATTAAAAGCAAACGAGTCATTACTACAAGATATTAAAGTGTTACACATATTCAAATCATAGTATAAATTAATCTCAAATCAGAATGTAATGTATAAATTTAAATTATGAATAAAGAATGAGAATTAAGCAACAGAAGAATATGATGCATAAATTTAAAATATTCGTTCTAAGATTGATTATGGAGGGAATTTCCTTCTTTTTTAAAAAAATAATATTGCCCATGTTATTTATATAATTTATAACATGATAAATTTCTATATTGCCCATGTTATTTATATAATTTATAACATGATAAATTTCTATAAATAAGTTATATTTGTGCTCTATCTATTGCATGTAAAAAAATCTCTATAAATAAGTTCAGAATATTGTCATGCAGTTTATTTTTATTTTAATATGTTCTTAGTTTGCAGTAATTGTACTTATAACACAGAATACATCCATACGAACAGTCACAATTTCCCAAAACGATCCCAAAAAACGAACTAAAAGTACTTGAACTGTATCTTGTGTTGCTTAATATTTTATGAAATTCTATGATGTCCTACAACTAAGCTCAAGAACTTCGTTGTCTTGCACGGGCGAGAATAGAACACATCCTGCCATGGGACAGGAGCGCTAGTGAGGGACTCCCTTACTATCCTGTCCTAAGCCTAAGGTATTCAAAAATGGCACGGTTTCACTAGGATATCTTTCCTTTATCTTTCTTGATCCAAAAGAAAGACTCCATTAGCCTTAACCTTTGGTTATGATCGTCGCCTTGTAACTAAAACCAATGAAGCTAACTATTTTCCTCAAGATTGCTTTGTTCGTATATTCTCGTAAATAAACTATCTACACATGCTTGAACCTATAAATTACCTATATTACTTAGACTGGAGTGTGAATGTTTAACACAGATAAATATCCAATACGAAAATGAGTGTCAAACATATATACTTACAAAGAAAATGAAGACTTGGAGCAACAGAATCTCATATCACTATCCACAAAAGCATTTACAATAGAAGTAAAGATCTAAAACTATATTGAATCAAGCTGAGTTAAACAACTCAGATTCTACAAGAGATCATTAAAAAGATCAAAAAAAGGGAATTTTCCAATTAATCACCCAAAATGAAAGAACTAAGCAAAACCCAGATCATAAATTGAAACAAAGGCTCAACTAATGTTGATTTCAACATTTTCAAGCTTTTTTTTTTCCTTTTCAAAAGAAAGGCTATTTTGTCACCAAAGAAACAAACTGAGAAGCCTAAATCAGAAGGGGAAAAAACAAGTAAACTCCCATTTTATTTTACTAAAAATAGATTAAAAAGGAAAAAAATAATCTATACAAACAAGTAGATACATTCAAGCTTAAAACAGTGAAACTAGATATTAAAAATAGCTAATTTGTCACCAAATAGCCAAATAGAAACATATAAATTCCTATTTTTATTTTACTAAAACTAAAGTACAAATATATATATATATATATATATTCAAGCTTAAACAGTCCCTCAAAAACTACAAATTTTTCCTCAAAACAAATTCAAATACAATAAAAATGGCTAAAAAAAACAATACTCAGAAGCAAAAGAAAGTAAAAAGAAAATACCCAGATCTTCATTTTGAAAGAAAATGGCAAAGATCAAATATCTGATGGAAAAAATAAAGAAGAAAAATGAACGATATAAAAAGGGAAAAAAAGAAGAAGAAGAGAAAAAAAAATACCTAAAATCGAATGGGAACAAAACAAGGAGACAGAGCTGGGGGTGTGGTGACTTGAGGTGCTTGGTGAGGGAGAGTGGTAAAGGGCAATAATGGGAGGTTATATCTTTTTCTTTATTGTTGGAGGCTGTAATGTGCTAATCTTTGGGTCTGGTGAGTAACGACCATTAGGGGAGAAGGTGGAATCAAAACTATTGAATCCTTCTTTATTTAAATCCTTGTCAAAACTTTATTTAAATTTTAATAAATATGTCTTTTTACATAAATAAATAAAAAAATTCCACGTGGTGGACATAAAATTGTTTTCTATAACCAAACCTTTTCTAACGGTTTGATAAGCACTTTTATTTCAACCTAAAATAATAAAAGCATGCAAGAAAAGGGTTTGATTTTTGTTGTGGTTGTATAGATTGTTCTTGAATTACCAGATTTTTAGTTAATGGAATGCTAGATTTTAGCCCAAATTTTCATTAAACTTGCTTAAGGTAAGTAGTAAGTTCACTTTTAGCCAAAACAAAACCAAAGTCGCATTTGTTTGTGGTAGAGTAGTATTTGGAGCAAATGTTTTCGATTGGATATAACTTTGTAGATTATATCTAAGAAGCTTTAAAAACTAAGAATGATAATATGGCACAATATCATGGACACTATATGTTTGTCGAAATGCCTAGCTGAAGTCTAAAATGTAACAGAACCTGCAATATCGTGTTAGTCAACATTTCTCCAATGGGGTTTCTTTTTGGCTTTCTTTTATCCTCTGCTTTATATTTGCAGGAGAGAAGGGTGACATAAATCAACAGTTTCTTATTTGCTGCTGCGGGGACTGACAGGTTTCAGTAACTACAAGCCATGGCAGTGGCAAATTTCCCTGCACTTCAGTTTAAAACTTGCGATATTTTTCGTTCCACTCCAAAATGTTTCAAATTGCTCCCCTTACAGAAGACAAGTAAGTTTAAACAATATTCCACTTACTAACTGTTCCTACTTTTTCTTCATCTGGTTCTAATGACTTGGGACATGTCTAGTTATTCAATTCTAAATTCTATTTTTTTTTTCCATATATTTTTAGCTCTGGGTTGAATGTAAAATCAAGTGATTTTCCACAGATCTTTTTGCTAAGACATTAGTAGTTGAAGCAAAGGCAAATACCAGAACAGAAAGCGCTAAAATTAGGAACAGAAGAATGCTAAAGAAGGTATGCTTTCTTTTCCTGTTAAGAAAATGTGCAATACAATGGCTAGGACACATGTATGTTATTTTTATTATTCTTTTTGAAATATTTATGGTCGAAGTTTGTGTACGAAATTTATTTGGATATAGATATGGAATATGATCTTCCGAAAATCTTCAAATTTTAAAAATTGAGCCTACACATATACACCTGAGTAACATAGCATTCAAGGCCCAACGAAGATTGTTGAATCATTTTCTAGAGTTGGTGAAATAAATTTCATGAGTTTTTACATGTTTATGAGTCGGATGTTTTCAATGTTATTTCCAGTTTAATGGCACCCCAAGAAGACCAAGACTGTCGGTATTCTGTTCAGAGAAGCAGTTGTATGCTATGTTGGTCGATGACAAAAACAAGAAGTGTTTATTTTATGGAAGCACTTTGCAGAAATCTATTCGTGACGATCCCACTTGCACCACCATTGTAAGTATCATAGGGTCTTTGAAAGCCTTTGAATATTTCTTGCTTTGTGGAGAGAAATTTTGGGTTTAGATAACGGTCTAGGGCATATAACAATATAGAATAATGAGTTTAGAGACAAGTTCAAAATATGATAAAAACACGACATATTTCATAGACACAACAGTGTAGTAAGTACAACAGGATATATACGCCTAAACATGACTAGCATAGTTGACACTACACTATACATTCATCTTTTGGATTTTGTCGCATTTAGTAATTTGTGTTGTAATTTATGCTTACACTGCTGACATGCACAGATTGCTAGGTCAACAAGAAGATATCACCCTATGTTTAAACACAATCAACATAGATAGCACTACACGTATATGTTCATATTTAGGATTTTGACTCGTTTATAATTTGTGTTTGACATGAGAAAAATAAAATAAAATACAAGCACGACATGCATACTCAGATTGCTAGGTTTCCAAGAAGATTTATCCCTATGTTTAAACATGGTTTTGACACATTTAATAATTTGTGCGTGTGTTTTTATGTTTGCATGGTTAACATGAAAAAAAAGTAACTGGTGTTTCTGTTGCGTTGGTATTTTCAGGATGCTGCTAAACTTGTTGGTGAAGAGCTTGTAAAGGCTTGTATTGATCTTAACATAAACGAAATATCATATTATGATCGCAATGGATTTGCACGCGGTGAGAGAATGCAAGCCTTTGAGATTGCAATAGCAAACTATGGTTTCTTGCCTACATAGAACTTAATCCAATGACCTTTTAAACCCTCGGTTTTTAGTATTAAGTAGTCAATCATGTAATTTGCCAGTGTAGGATCTGAGATAACAATTTGCAAGATTTATCGAATGTAAAAGCCCTTTATTAGTTTGATGCATTCTTCAATTGTCTACAACTTTTGTCGTATTTTTATGATTCAATGTAACAATCAGATTCTGCGATGTCTTGTTTCCCAAGCATCTGCTGACATCCAACCTATTTTACTGATTTCTCATTCAAAAGCGTGTCTCTTGGGTCGAACCAATGCTCACATATGAGAGATGGCAATACCTTGATTTGGGGACGTCTATGCTGAATTTGTTTTCTTAAATTCCTTCGTTCCTTTCGAAGATTATACTCATATCTTAACAGGTGCCAAACAAAGATGTCAGACACAAATACTTCAAAATAATAATAATAATAATAATAACATAGGCGTACATGAGATTGAACTTGCGTAAAACCTGCATATTTATGTTGGCTATGGGCTTCTCTATACAAGGCACCAATCTACCATTTTCTAATCGGTCATGTTGATTACTATGTATCCCCTACAAAAATATTGCTAATTATACACCAATTTAATCACCAACCCCATCTACCTAATATCAAAAAAAACTTCAAAAGAATAAAAGAAACAAAAACCCACCGAGACATCCTTCTCTTACTCCGAATTTTCTTGACCCATATCAATCAAACCGGCAATGACTGATTGGTTCCCTCATCTATTTCTGGTCAAGTTAAAGTTAGCACTGGGAAAGTGCTCGTTATGAAATGTAGTTGCCGTTATTGTTTGCCGAATAACCTAAAAATCCATTGCATTCCTTAAAGTAGTCTGCCTATGCTTATGGATCACCACAGCATCTAGCTCTTTTTGTCTCCTGGACTTTCTGCCACAAACACATCATCTCTCTTGGACCTTGATAGTGAGCAATAACATAACCATCCTTACAACCCTCGTTAAAGATCCTCTCTTCCTTCTCATAATGGACTTCTAAACCATCTTTTTGCATATCCGCAATCCAAATGCCCATTGCCACATCTTCGAGTTTAAACATCTGTTATTTACACATGACATTTGTTTAACATTGAGAATTATTGTCCACACAAGGAGTTAATGATGAAATCCTATTCCAATAAACTTTCATGCTTACATATGTAATGAATATATGTTTCCATAATCCAGAACAACAAAAGTAGAATAAGGGAAGAGTTAAAATTTTCATCTTACCTTTAAGCGCACTTCATTGAACCTCTTGTAAACAGCCTTTGCTATGTCATGGGACACCACGTAACCAGGACCATGCGCCCAAGGTGGGTACTTCTCTTCAGACCATTCCTTCATTGAACACATCATGACAAGAAGATAATAAGCACCAGAAAACGATTTTTATCCCATTACAGTTAAATAATGGTGATTTGTCACCAACAAATACAATTAATGAATGCCTATGCAGCCTACAATAATATTAAAAACAAACTAAAGCTTTGAGTTACTTTAGCTTGAGCTAGAGGAATTGTAATGCACATAAATGTGAGCCATGTGTGAACTACTCTGAAAAAAAGCTGATCTTGTTTTCTCTTTCTTTTCAGTGATCCCAATAGATGTTGCTTTTATGAACATGATCACACAACATAATATGGTGTTCGATTTAAAAAAGCTAAACATGGAGCTAATCAAAATTAACAGAGAATGTAGTTCATCCTTCCAATCTTTGCTTATATCAAGCAAAATTTAGAGTTTATGATTAACTATCTCCTGACATTGCGCCAAATCAGAATAGTTGAAACCATTTGAGGGAATTGAGTGAAGAATTACCTCAGGGCTGATAAACCACTTGCTATCTGTACTGCGATGAGGTTGGGAATCTGAGTTAATAAGTCCATAAAGCAATCCATGAGTCACATTTATCCTGCTTAATGAAGCCATGACTTCATCTAAACGAACAAACGCATCATCATCTGTCTTCATGACAAACTTTGCAGAAACAACCTCTGTCTGTAGAAGAGATAAGCTCTATAAGGGAATGAAAATTTTTGCCTATTCAAATGAAGGGGCGAAGACTTTACCCCAAAGGTGCAAATAGCCAAGGTTTTCCAGGTGATCAGGCTGTAGTAATCAACAAAAGGCATCAGCTGTATGTCTCCATATGTCCGTGCTTCATTCCAGAGTTCATCATTCACTATATGGTTTTTATGCTGCAGAACAACTCAAACTTGGTAAGCGATTATATAAGAGGCTTAGAAAATTGTAAAACTTAAAACCACAAACTCGATGATGGTTTCAAGAGAGATACAACACCAGATTTTGGCACCAAAACTGTCAACTGTCTAACTATTTTATCATATTTAAAAAGATAAGATCATTTCCCATTTCAGCAAAACAAAGAGTACATGAGTGCTTAGGTGACTATATGAGTAGAATATATATGCTGAACTAGTGGGGTAACAACTTATTACGGTAAAGCATCGTAAGCCACCTATTGGGTACAGCTATGGTCTAAAAACAGAGAAAATACTGAATATTTCCCCCAGCTCGAGACATCTAACAGCATTTAATGCTTCTGGCACAAAATCATAAGTGATCTAGTGGTGCAACAATGGTTGGCAAACACGATCAAGATTCAAGACCCATGTAGCATTTGTGGCAAGAACATCTCAACCATGTATTGCTTCAAGAGAATGGTTCTCCTTTATTATGATAGAACTAGAACTACCCAAACATCCAAATTCTAGCTATTTTGGGTGAGAGAAATTCACAAGGAAACCTTACCAAACCAACAAAAAAGCGCACTACAACTGTCCCAGATCGAACTTCAGGATACTGCATCCATGTTCTTCTCACAGCCATTCTTCTTTTAAAATTATTGGCAGTAGAGAAAACACCAATAAAGAGATCCACTGGTCTTTGAAGAGAAAGAGGAACTGATTTAAGTGCTTCTATATCAATCGTATGGTCTGAATCCTCTGAAGTAGGTAAACCACTAGCCAGCACAGAGATTAATTTCACGTCACCAGAAATTCTAACCTCACTAACAAGCCATGGCTCCAATGTCTGAATATAAAAGCAGCCAATAAGTCATTAAGCTTAACGTAACTATTAATTATTAAACAAATTCCACAAGAGGATTTAGAAATTACTTCTCGATAAGCAAAGGATGTTACATGCTTCCCATCAACTGTCATTTGTACTCCCTCCGGTCCTACTCTAAGTGTTGCAACAAAAAGAGAACCTTGCTTGAAAGGAAAATATCTTCTGGGTTTAACCCCTTGCAGCCCCATTAAAGGCAATCCTAAACCATGGGAGTGCACTCTAATTGTCCGATTATCATCTTTACCAACCAACTTATTGCACTGTTCCAACTCATCCACTGAAACAATAAACTAAGTAGAGAGTTACCTCAGAAAAAAGTACACATTTCTCATGTATGCAAACAAATAAAAGGGAAAAGATGAAAGAAGAGGGAGCAATTAGAATTTTACATGAGGTGGGAATACTCTATCCCAACGCACATACTAAAGGTAAAGCATTTTTGTAGGTCACTGTTAATTGTCTTCATTAAGAATAGTGTTTCATGCTAGACAAAGCCTAATGACACCTTCTATGTTGATGGAATTTTCGGACTCCTTTAATGTCTTATCCAAAAGATGAAAAAGAGCATGTTTGGGATTCAATAGAATTAAAAAAGATAAAAATGTAAATGAAAAAAGAGCAATCTCAACCTAAGGACTGTAAAATGTACAGGTGGTATATGGACCTATTTAAGGTAAAACAAGAAGAAAGATTCTAGTTCTTTTTGCGTATGCATAAAGTACCAAAATGATGTAACAAGTCTTTCTACCTTTTTCATTCTCTTCAGGAGTTGGAGGTGGACAACGCACCTCTTCACCCCAATCATGAGCTATAGTCCAGGTGTTTTGGACAATTACTGGGTCCTCAGTTATCTTATCCCCATGAAGCCTAACATTGTAATGCAAAATTATTGGTGGGTCTGGCTCCCCTGGAAGTGCTTCCCCTGTTAAATCAATGCGAAAATCTCCAAGAAGACCATTTGGAATGCCAATGATTGTAATGGAAGAACCTTGAGTGAGGCCACAAGGAACTCGCAACTTGTAGTGACTCTCAGGTTCTGTAGCATTCATTTTATTAAGAAAATGGGGACACTGCTTCTCTTTTGCTTTCCTAAATGAATTATCATTCACATAACCAAGTTTTTCCTCTTCAATTGAATCCATCAAGCTATTCCATGCACTTCCAGCTTCCTTGATAGCCTCTACTCCATTTGGTAAAGCATGAGAATGGTTAATTAAGTTCTTCAATAAATTCCAGGTCAGCAAAGACTGTTGCTCTCCCTTGGAGAGGTTCCTTTGAGCAAAGAGACTAAAGGCTATGGCATCAATAGAAATTACTTGAGAAGCATTTCCTGGATTCTGAAGTGCAGGAGGAGCTGTAAAACGCACCCATTCAAGTGGATTTGTTCCATTGGAAGAGAAGGGATTCATCAAGTAGCTTTCTTCAACAGGATTTTTCATAAAACCATATCTCAGCAGCAACAACATAAACAAAGATGAAACTAGAGCACCACCGTACCATTTCTTCATTCTGCCAATTATACAATCACATCAAAATGTTTTGCCAACAACTAGGAAATAAGCATTCAAGTCGATTTATAAAATTATAATCTGTAGACAGTAAGTAAAGTAGCAAATGAAGAGTTAAAATATGGGAGCACTTTGGACAAAGAGTCAACAGTCTATTAAATGCTGAAGGATCATTTCACCTTGTCAAATGGGGTGTTTCAGCCTTCATTTTCAACCTGCTGTCCAGCTGAGCAACTACCAAAAGTTACAAGCATCACCTTCAGGCTTCATGTATAAAAACTCAAGATTTCTGCAACCATGAAGCAACTTTATGAAATATTCATTGTCACGCTTCGAGCATAAGATTGCCACACTGACAGAACATGAAACCAATCAGTCCATTGGAGAAGGTATCAAAACTTGCCACCAAAAATAAGCAACACATCAACAAAAAGAGACATTCCAACAACAAAAGTACACAGCTCCAAAAAGATAAAGCAAATCAAACCGAAGGCCCAGGCATCTACTCTTTAATGCTTACAACTAACCTAATTGATATTGATAAGCTACACCAAATTTATCCAAGACAAGTGCCATACATTTCATAAACATCAGTATCACCATTATAATTTATAAAATACTAAACTAACATTTTCTCCAAGCAAACAATAATCAATTCGCAACAGTTGCCATAGACAACCAAGATGTACAAGTCAAATGTATAAAGCTGTCTCACTCCAATTGCTCTTATGGAGGGAGTGGTTGAGTTTACTCTTTCAATGGGTTTATTATATTCATGTTGACGGAAGCAAACAAGAAACTTTCGCTATATAAATTATGTAATATGACTAAATGAAACTAGTGACACCTATAGCAAACAGGAATCACTTACAGCTTCAAACAATAAATTATTATTTTGTTTACAAAATTATAATTCTGCCCCAGAGAATAAACAAATTATATTTGCTTTTAATTGAAATTATATATTGATTTTTATTCTCATTTTGCATCAAAAGTCATAAATATTTTTCTTTATATTATACAAAAATAACATTTCCATATAAGAAATTCAGAATTCGTTTCGCTTTGGCTGCGGACTTTTTTTGTAATGAAAATTAACAGTAATTACTCATCACGGCTACGATTGGTAGGCGAGAAAATGTAGGAGAAGAAAGAAAAGGTTGAATAGAAATAAATTTTCAAATTTTGCGTCAGTTAAATTTAGGATTCGAGGGCATGGTCTTTTCCTACTCTAACTTAGCTCCATTACTACCTTACCTTAATTGATACAAGTTTCAAACTCCAAAATTTCCATAAAGAAAAAAAAATCAAGATTTAAGTTTCCATCATCTTCTAATTACGTCAGGTTTTCCCTGAAACCAAGCTAAAACGAGAATTGCACCCCAAAAAAAAAAAAAAAAGTTTCGAGACAGATCCAAACGCGTTGAACTAAATCTGAACTTAACAATGAAAACCCTTCAAAAAATACAATGAAAACACGAAAAGTAAAAGCAAAAATTGAGTAACATAACTAAAGAAAAAGCATTTCTGAATTAAAAATTTTCAAAAAAAAAATTTGAACTGAACGAAACTAAAATGAATGCTATATGCGAAAAAGAAGAAAAATTATTTCCAGGAAAATCAAAGACTGAAGCTTACCGGTGAAGAGAGAAATCGAAGAGAATTTGAAGAAAATGGAAACAGCGTTTGGATCTCTGTCGTTTTGGACTTTGTTTTTTGAACTTTCAAATCGTTTAAAGCTCAACGGTGGGAAATAAAACCGTTTTCCGGTCTTCCCAAATGAAAAACAGAGATTTGTGTTGTTGACTGACTTGAATAGGTTGTATCTTTTCTTTTTTCTTAGAGTTTTTATCTCCCTACAACAATACACAAATAACATAAAACCTATTTCTTTTTTTTCTTTTACTTTTTTATATTTTATTTTCCTTCGCTTTTACTAGCATCAGCTGATTCGACATTGACTATAATGCCTTATGAAGTATCCACACGTGGCATACTGTCGGCTGATTTTCTTTTCTTAGTAATTTTTCACATTTTGGTCCGCTCAACTTTTCTTTTCATATTAATTCCTGGATTTGACAACTTTCCTTAGTTTTTACCTTTAAATTTGAATTTCATTAACGCATAATGAAGTGATATTTTATTATTTCATTATTTCATCACTTGATTTTTTTGAATTAAAAATTTTAAGTTTTAATGTTTTTTAGATTTTTTAAAGTTTTTTAAATTTTTTAGGCGGTGAAGTGGCATAATTTTAGAATGTTATATCATCACAACTTAACAACATTCAAGTTAAGGGATCAAATTGAGAAATATTGTTAAGTTTCAGGATTAATATAGACCAAAGTTTAAGGATCTAATTGAATAAATTACTAAATTTAAGGACTAAATGTTGTCTTATCCCTTTTAAATAAACTTAAGGTTTGATTTGATAAATTTTAATTAATTTAAATAAATATGTTAAAGTTAGTATTTTAAGTAATTGGTAATTATCTATATTATATTTAACTGACTTATTAATTGATATTATTTTTTAATTGAATCCCAACTCAACTGAACAATTATTGAAAATCCTTCTTCTTATAAAATAATATCAACCCATTTAAGCAATTATCCATAATTTTCCCTTTTATAATTTTTAATATTTTTATTATTTCAGCTAAAATTTTTATTTTATCTTTAAATCAAATTATTATAAATAGATTTATTAATAAAAAGAATTTCACTCACATAGTAAATATTAGGGGTGAGCAAAATCCGATTCGATTCGAAAAACTCGATAAAAATTTCAAATTTTGAATTAAATAGTTCGAGTTATTTGAGTTAATCAAGTTATTCGGATCAACTCGAATAAAAATTAAGTTTTTCAGTTTAACTCGAATATGAATTACACAATTCGAGTTATCCGAAAAATCCGAATAAGAAAAGACAAAACTACGCTGCTTTGATAAATGTTTACTTTTTTAAAAGTTAAAATTCAAAATAATTAAGTTAAAAGGCAAAACTACGTCGTTTTGATAAATGTTTACCCATTAAGTTAAGAGGTAGAATCATTATATTGTTCATGTAGTTAAATAATCTTGTACTTCGTCTACTAGTTAAATAATCAGTCCATCTAATCGCAACATTAAATATAAATAATAGGATTCGTTAACTCGACTCGATTTGACTCGAAATTTTTTGACTCGATTCGATTCGAATCGAAAAAATTCAAATTGAGTTTGGTTGCTAAAATAGGATTTGTTAACTCGACTAACTCGAAAATTTTTGACTCGACTCGACCGAATACTCACCCCTAGTAAATATATTATAATTTAATTTTAATAATTTATTAATTAAAATGTATCATTGAACACGTGGCTCAACACATTGTGACTTTTGATTGAGGAATAGTCGGAGGGGCAATTCGAGAAAGAGCTTTTTTTTATGAAGATTTAAAAAAGCAGAAGAAAGAGGGTAAAATCCAAAAATAAGAAAGTAACGGGGGAGTTAAGGAAAAAAAAAGGGAGGGGGTGAGAGTGGGCCGTTAGGGTTTTAATGGGAAGCAAAAACAGACAAGTAGCGTGATATGCCGACAAGCAATGATTAAGGATTTCAATAACGTAAGAACGTAGCTTAATTAATGTGAAAGCAATAGTACACCTCTCCTATGTTGTATCATACCAAAAATATTGTTGTGGAATTTATTAATTAGCACCTTAAACGCTTTTCAAAGTTATTGTATATGGTAAATTTTAGGACATTATTATAAAATTCGGAGCAAGTAGAAGAATGTTAAAATAGTTGTTTATTAAATAAATATTTTACGTTTTTTTGGGTCCTTAATTTTATAATATGAAATTAAATAGTTTTATGTATTTAGGGTAATTATCATTGAGTAAAATTTTTTGACTGGGGTAGTTATTAGAATTTAGTGGAAAATTAAATAGAATGAGAGAGTCTGATAGTAACAACTCTTTCTTATCTCTTTCATTCTCTCTAAAGGTTCTACATGAATTTTCATTGAGTTTTTAGATACCCTTAATGGACACAATCCTTCAACCAATTCTATCTTTATGGTGGTTGTGATTTATTAGAAGTTCTTTAAGCATACGAATTCTGTTAGAAAATCTATAAATGATATCAGATATCTCTAAATATTTTATATAAATTGTAAACATGCTCATAAATATTAGAACATGGAAAATATTTCCAACTCTTACTTCCAAAGGGCATTCCCAAATGCGCATATGTTGAAAACTCGATTCTCAACCTTTCCAAATTTCAAATGGTGTTTAGGAACTACCTTAGTTGGAACTTGGTTTAATATATACACTGTCGTTTTAAGAGTGTATATCCACAATAAAGAAGGAAGCTTGGAGTTGCTAAGCATAGTTTATACCATATCCATCAATGTATGGTTTTGTCTCTCTTCTACACCATTTTGATCTAGTGAGCCAAACAATGCGTTTTAAGTTATAATACATTGCTCTTAAAGAAAATTAGCAAATGGACCAGGTGTTTGTCCAATTCCATTGTATCTACCATAGTATTCTCCACATCTATCTAATCTGACGATTTTAATTTATTTTTGACATTTTATTTGTAACACCTTTAATCCTTATCCGTCGCCGAAATAAGGTTACGGAGCATTACCGGACTTTACGGATTAATTACTAATATTTCATAACATTTATTATACAAATCAAGAATCAATCATATAACACTCATATTGTCCCTTAGATGGATCCTCGAGGCCCAAAACACACCTTAGAAGTGAATCGGGACTAAACTGGACACTCAGGGAATTTTTCCCAAAATCTTAAAATTTTTCTTACGAGCTAGGGACCCACGCCCGTGTGGTCGGCCGTGTGGGCATTCGATGTGAGGCACACGGTCGTGTCCCAGCCCATGTAACTCTCTGACTTGGGTCACACGGCCAACCACACGCCCGTGTGCTAGGCCGTGTGCAAAGTGCAGGGGTCACAAGGCCAAGCCACATGCCCGTGTGCTAGGCCGTGTGCAAATACCACACGCCCATGTGCCAGGCCGTGTGTCACACATGGTTGATACACACGCCCATGTCTCTGCCCGTGTGGACGAAAATATTTTAAGGCCACTTTTCTCACCCTTTTTGATATCAACCTATACACAATATTTCAATGCATCAAATAGCCTCAAACAAGCAATCAACACAAGCCAAAATCATGTTTTAAACATAACATAACATTACAAAACTCATTTACCTAAACTTACCAATATAACTCATTTCATTAATTTACCAAAATCTACTACTAAGTACATGTATACAATTATATATATATATATATATATATATATATATATCATTCTCAACCATACTTCAATTTAGTTCTTTTTCAATCCAACCCTGTACAGGCCATATAAACCAAAATTTACATTTCAAAAACTACCGGATTAATCTGGATAGTGTGGCTTGATGTGTTGATCCAATCTTCCGACCACACGTTAATCTACAAGAACATTAAACACACAAGTAAGCTTATTGAAGCTTAGTAAGTTCAATAGGTTAAACATTGATCTTACCGAACTTAATATAATAAACTAAATTGTAAATAAATATACATTCTCACTGTCAAATACAACATAAGTCAATGAACACACTTCCTTTAGATCTATATCATTAATAATCAATATATCATTCAATTCATTCACATAGGTCTTTGACCAATTCTTACTAAATCGAGGAACGACTTACAGATATAAGTACATCGTTTTCTTTGTGCCATAGTCCAACTATGGTCTTACACATGCATTGCCATGGGCCAGCCATGGTCTTACATTCGTAGTGCCATAACCCAGTTATGGTCTTATCATCAGAGTGCCACAGCCCAGCTAGGGGTGTGCAAAATTCGGGTAAAACCGAAAAAATTCGGTTAACCGACCGAATTCGATTAATCGGCCGGTTAACCTAATTTTTTCGGTCGACGGTCGGTTAATTATTTTGTGATTTTTCGGTTAACGGTTAATTCGGTTCGAAACCGGTCGATTAACCGAATTTTTTCGGTTTAACTGAAAAAATTAATAAATAAAATTATAATATATAAATAGGCCTACTATTCACCTAAACCCAATCCCTAAACCCAATCCAAACCCAAATATCCAACCCAACCCAATTATCCAATCCAACCCAATCATAAAAATTATAAATAATTTAATAAATAAAAATAAAATTCTAAAACTAAAACTAAAACTAAAATTATGTAATCTTTTTAATTATGTAGTGATTCATTTCGGGTAATTTGGGTAATTTGGTTAATTCGGGTAATTCGGTTAATTTTTAACCAAAAATAAAAAACATATAATTTTCGGTTAATTCGGTTAACCGACCGAATTAACCAAAAAAAATTCGGTTCGGTTAAATTTTTTAAAAAAATTTCGGTTCGGTTAACGGTTAAAAATTTTGAAAGGTCGGTTAATTCGGTTAATGTTATTTCGGGTCGGTTAACCGACTGAACACCCCTAAGCCCAGCTATGGTCTTACATATAAACACTGCCATGGTCCAACCATGGTCTTACATTCATAGTGCCATAACCCAGTTATGGTCTTATCCGTCAATTCATCCTTTACATTAATGCCATAGCCCAGCTATGGTCTTACTTATAAACATTGCCATGGTCCAACCATGGTCTTATCCGTCAATTCCTCTTTTGCACTGAACGACTGTACTCAATCTCGCGTCTCGTTCACTTCGAAAATTTACTTCAATTTCGTGATTTTAGCAATAATTTCATTTTCAACAAATAACATGCATAATTACATAATATCATTCATCAATTTAACATTTAACATTAAATTTTAACCATACGAACTTACCTGGAGCAGATTGTGGAAGTTGTAGTAATTCAGGGACTATTCTGTTAATTTCTATTTTTCACGATTATCTTCAAGCTCTTGATCTAAAATATAAAATTATTCATTTATTAGCATCTAATTAAATTCTAATTCACTTCACAATTTTATACCCTTCAATTTTTGAAATTACACAATTACCTCAACTTTTACAGTTTTTACAATTTAGTCCCTCACCAATTAACCCATCAAATGAGCTAATTTTTCTCAATTAACATTTTATCTAAATATTCTAAGCTATTAAACAGCCTTTGATAAACAGAATTTAATACAAACCCTAAGATTTGTTTTTCACAATTTGGTCCTAAAATCAATTTCTATTGAAATTACTGATAAAATCATCATATAACAAAATTAAAGCCTCAAATACATGTTAATTCATCATAAATATCCAGCACTCATCAATGGTAAATTTCAAAATTACCCATAAATCAAAAACCAATGAAATAGATAATTGGACCTAGTTGTAAAAGTCTTAAAAACACAAAAATTTCAAGAAAAGAGCAAGAATTGAACTTACATGAAGCTAAAATATGAAATCCAACCTTGAAATATTTTCAATGGTGTTTTTGACAGAAAATTTGATGAAGAAAATGTCTAGAAACTTTTAGGTTTTTCAATTTGATATTTAAAATTTCATTATTTCCAATTTTGC
Organism: Gossypium sturtianum; assembly: GCA_025698515.1. Lineage (NCBI taxonomy): Eukaryota > Viridiplantae > Streptophyta > Magnoliopsida > Malvales > Malvaceae > Gossypium > Gossypium sturtianum. Next base: position 17,557,546 of record CM046954.1, on the reverse strand, counting down.
CCTTCTAATCACATCATTTTTGTCATTTTTCTATACCTATGCCGTCCCAGCCACTCCACTTAGGCCCAATTACTCTTTGAGTCCCCCTTATTTACCACCCATGCTATTTAATCATTATTTCTTTAATTAGCAAGTTTTGCACCTTTTTCAATTTAGTCCTTTTTAATTAATTAACTACCAAAACGTTAAAATTTTCTAACGAAATTTTAATACTAACTCAGTGACACTCCGTAAATATTTATAAAAATATTTACGACTCGGTTTATGAAATCGAGATCTCGATACCTCGTTTTCAAAACCACTTAACCTAATAAAATTTTCTAAAACACAATTCACTAATTCAAAAGTTTTCCTAAAATCACATTTGACTCTTAAACACTAAAAAATAAAATATACGAGCTCACTTGTTGATTTTGGTGGTCTCGAACCACTGTTTTCGACACCACTGAAAATTGGGCTGTTATAGTATTCCACCTCTATTTTAAATATTTTAAAAGTATCCAATGCTTCATCTTTATTGTAAAAGTAAGTAGAGATACATGTATCATGAGTAATCATCTATAAAGATGATAAAATATTTACGACCATGTAAACTCATAACATGACAACAATTATTAGTGTGTATGAATTTTAATAATTCAATTCTCCTCCTAGCACCTTTATTGGTTTTATTTATCTGCTTTCTGTTAATGCTATCAATACATGAATCAATATATGTAAAATCAAGAGTTTCAAGAACCCCAATATTTACTAACTTTTTAATTCTATTAATATAGATATGTTCCAATCTCTAGTGCCACAAATTGAGAGATTTGTTTGTCATTCATAACACAATGTTTAATACTAACATTATCATGAACATGCATTATTTTATAAAGGGTGTTGTTTTGCAAATTAATTCAAAAAAGATCATCAAACATTGTACCATTCCCGACAATATCAGATTTATAAAATAGTTTAAAACTTGTATCCGAAAAAATCAAAGGAATAACTCAATGGCACAAGTATTGAAACTAAGATCAAGTTTATAAAGAAACTTGGAATATAAAATGTCCTTTCCAAGTTCAAAACAAAACCAAAATCTAAAACTAATTTGCATGTTCCAACAACTTCCACATGTGAATACATCTTATTTCCTGAATAGATGCTAGGCTCATTGCCCACAGGCTTCCTTTGGTTTAAAAATCCCTACAAGGTAATTGAAATATGGATTGTAGAACCAAAATCAATCCCTCTAATGTTATGAAAAACATCAGCCATATTAGATTCATAGCAAACAAAAGCGATCAAATTACCTTTCTTCTCAAGCTAAGCCTTAAATTTGGCACAATCATTCCCTATATGCCCTTTCTTTTTATAGAAAAAGCACTTGGATTCAAGCTTTTTCAACTTTGGTCCCTTGATTGCTAAGGTATTTCAAGCCACATTAAATTCATAGCAAACAATAGAGACCAAATTACCTTTCTTCTCATGCCAAGCCTTAAATTTGGCACAATCCTTCCCTATATGCCCTTCCTTTTTATAGAAAAAGCACTTGGATTCAAGCTCTTGGTCGAATCTTGAAAGGAAATAAAGGTTTCAAGCTTTTTCAATTTTGGACCCTTGATTTCTAAGGTAATTCAAGTTCATTTCTTGTCATTTTTATGTTTTTGAGATCCCCGAGAGCTTGATTTAGCTGACTTGTGTACTATTTTGTAAAACTGTTAAAGTTTTAGAAAGTTGTCATTGTTAAATACTTAATTAAATTGGTGTTATTTTGTTAGATTTTAAACTTATAAGTGAAAAAAGGACTTTTCTAAGTTTAATTGTTAGTTTTTAAACATAAGGACTAAAGTGTAAGTATTTTGAAATTGGTATGAAATTTTTGTAATTATGGAAAGTAGAGAACATTAGAAGGATGTAACTGAGATCATTTTCAAAATCGAGACTCAAATTTGAAATTTATGGCAATTTCGTTATAAGGACTAAATTGAATAAAATGCAAATCTTTAGGAAGTTTCCGAAAAGTGAAATTGAATTGTCATATGCATTTAATCGGATGATATAAAGTATTTGGAATCGATGAATCGAAATGAATTATCATATAGATCAGGATTTGAATCAACCAGAGGATAATTAAGGAAAATGCAATATTGTGAGTTAGTCCTCGACATCTTATTTGTTGTTGTTTTTGCCAAGTAAGTTAATATGTAACTTACTATGTTAATTTTTGTTATGCTTGTATTATTTTTGCTTGTTGATTGAATTAATGTGAAAAGAATAACTATTGGCATCAAATGGACTAAATCGTAAAATATGAGATATAGAATAATTATGAATAGATACGAGATATCAAATAGATATGAAATGTTTATATGATTGGATGGAACATTTATATAATGATGATACAGAGATTCAAAAGATACAAGTGCAGTAATAATGTTCATGTGAACTTAGTAAATGTTTAGGATATGAATGGTATACCACTTAGTAAATAGATGGCTTGAGATCTAGCATGTGATGGCTTGAAATCCATCACGTGTTGCGGATTCTTTGAAGCTTGTGTGAGCAGCATCGAATCATTCTTTATCAATGGCTTGAGATCCAGCACATGTTGCGGATTCTCGGAAGCTTGTTTAAACAGCATCGAATAAAGCTTATAGAGTAACCCTGATTTGAAGCTTGTGTAAGCAACCCAAATATGTTAGTTTATGTGAGTAGATCTGTCTCGTGTATTCAAACTCAATTTACTAAGGTTATCTGGGCAAAAACAGTAACTAAACGAAAATGAAATGGATAGAAAGGTTAATGATTATTTTGATTTTCATGTTTGCAAAATGAGTGTGGATTGAATGGAAAATGGTATAAATTGGTATGAATGTTTATGTAATTGGCTTAATAAGTATGATTATATTATGTTAAATTACCAATTCATTTTTTATGTTGATAGATTGAGTATGAATCATAAAGATGCCATGGATTATCATGTTTGTGCCAATTTATTTCTATTATGTAAACTTATTGTGAAGTTTAGGTAAGTTGAGTACTTTTATTATGAACTTACTAAGCATTCATTATGCTTACCGTTGTTTCTTTTCCTTGTACTTGTCGGTTTGCGAAACATGTCAGTCGAATCACCTTAAAGCTCACACTATCCTGTCATCTTTTCAATAGACTTTTAATCGTTTTAGTTTGGTTATGTGGCCTGTATATAGGTGTTCATACACGTGTTAAACTTGAATTGATAGTTGGCTTAGCTTGATATAAGTTGAAGTATGGCATTAAGGTTTAAAATTTAAATATGTATGTTTAGTAACTTGTTAATTTGGTATATGGTATTTTGGTTGCATGAATGAGAATTTAAATGGCATGGTTAAATGTTGAATCAAATGGCTTAAATTGGAGTTGATTGCTTTGGCTTGATTTGGTGCCAAATTGAGGCATATTGGTTGTGATAAAATGTATGGATGAGTTGAAATGAATATATGTGAATTGGATTGGTTTGTATGCATGTTTTAGGGTGTATTTATGCACCATTTTCTTAGCTAATGGTTTGGCTTGAAATAGGTGTTAAAATGCAAAAAAAAAATTACCTTATTGCCTTAAGGTATCGATACCTTTGAAATGGTATCAGTACTTTACCAATTTTTCTTAAAATTTTCAAACTTCGAATTCCAAATTGGTATTGATACCGGACTAAAGTATTGATACTCTATATCAGGGTGTCGATATTTTACAAGGGTATCAATACATATGATTTTTATTTGATCTTTGTAAAACATCGAGCCGTAAAACAGTATCAATACTTTGTACTAGAGGTTTCGGTACCATATGACAAGTATTGATATTTTTTATTTGTTAAGATTTTTCTAAACATTGAAGCTAATAATGTTATCGGTACTTATATAGGGGTACCGATACATGTTGTGGAAATTCTTAAAACATTGCAATTTAGTCATTGTTCAAGCTTGGGTTTGTAAATAAGCTTTTGTAATCTCGAGTAAGAGCCGGAAATGATAGTATAATGTAATAGTGAAATGTTTTGATTATAAATGCTTGAATTATGATGTAAATTGTTTATTTAAATCTATGTAACTATTTTGATATCGACTATAGCCTATTGTAACTCAAACCCGACGATCGAGTCGCACGAGGGGTGTTACAACTGATTTGCAAACAAGCTCCTCTTTGAGTTCGTACATCTCTTTCCTCAAAGCCTCAATAATGGCTTTAAGAGCATCATTTTTCTGTGAATGCATATCTATTGTTACATTGTGAGCACACTACATCTCACCCTTGATCTCATCTCTTGCAAAGTCCAACTCTTCAATACGCCCCTAAACAGTTTTAATGCTTTTCTACATCTCTTACGAATCCTTGATTTTGGCCACTTTACCTTCTATTGCCAACAAGATATCCCTTGAATTATTATCTTTCTTAATTCTCCCACAAGTTTTTGAGACATCTTGTGTCTTTTCTTCTGTTTAAAAGGCTAAGATACCATCCCAAAACCTGCATCTTGATCAAACCATAGGCGCTTATACCAATTGTTATGGGCCTAGAATTTAACCAAGCAATCTATAATCTTAGGTGTTATATCCACTACCAAATTGCATAAATCAACCTAAGCTCTCAAGTTGGGAGACCCAAAGAATTCTCTAAGGCACTAAAGCTAAAAGATATTAAAGTGATAAAGGAAAGAAAAGTAAAATTTAAGAATATATAGAGGAAATGGTCTTAGTGTATTGATTATCTCAAAAAATGATGAAATAAATGAGGCCGAGATAGGGCTTATTTATAGTTGATTCCCCTAACATCAATTGTATAGATTAAATCATATCAACAACTAAAATTTAAACATATCTACATGATAGTGTCTAAGGAGTTTAACCACTATTTATCTTTGTCTTTTAGAATTCAAATTAACTTGGTAAATTACAAGTTATTAAAGTGTTTATCAAGTCACCAAGCTTCAAGTCGATGAGCCTTTTAGAATGTTTTAAGAATTGGGCTAGTATTTTTGAATTAAATGAGCCCAATTTACACATATGAATTGCTATGCACAAACCATGACACATGATGTATAGGGTGCACTTAATTTCTCTGAACTTACCCCATCTATGTGTTAGAAATGATACCATGGGATTGCTCCCGCTTCAAAAACATAAGATTGTGTTGGTTGTAAAATATGTAAATTCGTTTGTCCAACAAATTTCTTTGAGCATTCAATTTTATTTAAGGAATGAAATAACTAAATTATAGGTATTGATAAGTTTTAGAAAACCCCACTTGAATACATTTATAGCACAAATTTTTCTGGGTCAAGTATATCTAGTATTTACAATCAATCATTTTCCTTGAAACTTCTTACAAAACACTTATTTTCCTTTTTCAAAATAAAATTTTATGTAAAATTCCATAACTAGAATATGCTTTCCAAATAAATTATATAAATGACTTAAACTAATAAAAATAGAAGCTTAATGATGCAATTTGATGAAAAAGAATGTTTGTGACTTATATAAAAATTAATGTTATCGAAATAAGTTTTGGGTTCATTTTTTCTTTAAAATGGAGAACTATTTCAACGTACTCTTAGATAAACATGCTCATACCTTCATGGGTCTAGTTGACTTGAGTACGAGATAACTTTCATGTCTAGACTCAAATTCTTATTTCACTAAATAATTAAAATTTATTAAAATATAATTATATTGGGTTTAGGTTTTAAGTGTTAAGTGGTGGGACAAATTAAAATGATGGTAGCCCTTTCGTGCAAGTCATCACATGATCCATTGCTGCATCTAATTAATTTACCCATTGAGAAGCACTTGCTATAAATTCCTAATATTTCAACCTTTAACTTTTAATCCCATTTTATTCTTAAACATTGTTGTGAAGCAATTGAAACTTTGGGGGTTGAATCATCAATGGGTAAACTACATTGTAAGAGTTTCAAACCCTCTATTATTGCAAATTACAAAGAATTTTTTCCCATAGGATATGCAACAATTTGCTGAATAAAAAAAAATGGATTGGCAAATGGATATTAAAACTTAGGAAACTGGATTCTTGAACCACATTTAGCCCTGGGTAACAAAGGACATTTAATGAAATCTGAACCGGTAGTATCCACACACAAGTAAACTTGATAAAGCTGACTGTTACGAGATGAATCCACATTGCACTCAATGCCGGGAGTAAACCCAACTGCTTGCCTTATAGCATCCTCGATCTCCTCCAATTCATAGAATTCATCATTTGGTTTTATTCCTGCAGCACAAGCAAACTCGTTCAAACAACTATTAACTATGTATTGCTCTGACCCGAATCTTTATGAATTTGGGGGTTACCTGCGCTTGTTAAAGCTTGAAGGAGGTTAGCCTTTTGTTTCAATTGGAGAGCAGCTTCAAAGTATTCACGTTGGTCAAGTTCAGATTCTGAGCAAGTCCCATGTTTGAGCCATTCATGAGTCCAGAACTTAACTCCATCGTTGCTAGGACATGAAAGAGTGGGCCATTCCTTTTCCAGACTCCCAATCAGGCTTGAAATCTGTTTACAGGAGAAGCCATTATGTTAATCCCATGGAATCTGTTGGTAAATGATATTTGCGTATTTCTGTGATTAAACAATATCAATAATAATTTGGATTTTAGCAGCAATTAGTATTCTTTTAAGCCACGAAAGACATTTGACTAAATCGAGACATAAACAGGCTGTTGGGTGGTCTGCTTTGGTTTCCTCAACTCTCACTCCCACCCACATGTAAGGTGACAAATTCGGTAGTTATAGCTGTTGTCATGTGAATAAAGTATTTTAATCAAAGAAGAAAAGTTAATTACACCAGATATCCTTAAATTATGATCCTCATTTTAAATTAGTCCTAAATTTGAAAATATTCTAATTACATCTTCAAACTATTAAGGTTATACCAATCAGATACATTCGTTATTAGAACTATTAAATGACACACCAAATCTTTTGTAGCTAAATTTAAAACATTCATTTTAAATTATATCATATAAGATTCAGTATATATATCATTTAACAGTTAATGTCACGATTTTAATAACAGAATTATTTGATTAATAAAATATCGGCAATTTGAAGATGTAATTAAAAGGATTTGAAGTTTGAGGGCCAATTTAGAATGAAGGTTATAGTTCAACAACTTGAAGATGTAATTAAAAAAGAAAAGATTTTATTATTAGCTAACCAAATAAATTAGGTAATTTCAAAAGACAGATAGATTTGTCTCGAATAAAAACAATATAAATCTTAAGCATGACCAAATGTGATCTGTGTGATCCAAGGTAGGCAGCGGGCATATGCACCCAAGATTCTTCTTCCTTTAAAGCAAAGGGCGCAGGGGCTTACGTTTACATTACAGCCCCCTTCATCGCACATCTTGGAACTGAATTGTTACTACCTGTTTCTTCATTTTATAGGCTAAAATGCTGTTAAAGGTTAAAACGAATATAATTTTGTGTTATATTTTCAACATAGTTTTAGATATGATAGATGTTCTTTATTCTCTTAATCATTAATAGCTTTGTTGTATTTTTCATTATTCACATTTATCTATTCGAATATTCAAATAAAAATTGCTGGTCTCTCTAAAACCTTAAAAACCATCACGTTACACATAGTGCCGCAAGTATAATATATACCTCAGATTTGTCGAAACGACTGTCGGGATCACAGTTGGAAGGGTAGCCACCATCGTTGTAATTAGGCCAAAGTCCATGGATCCCAAAATCCGCGGAAGGCTTTCCCGTCTTCGGATAACAACATCTTTGTTTCGTGTCGCAGTATGATCCAGGCCACTGTACCAATTTATAATCCAAACTCCAAAACATGAGCTTAACGATAAACTTTAAACACAAACTAAAAGAACAATATATGTGTATAACATAAATAAGGGAGTCTCATCGTTTTCATTACCTGTAGAACAAAGTAGAAGAAATCAAAATCTTGTGAGAGACAAAGAACAGGCAAGTATTGTAATGCCAAAAGGTTGATGACAACGATTGAACCTGAGGTGAGTTTCATGTTTTTAGAAGTTTTTTTCTCTCTTGAACAAATGATGAAGTTGTGTTTGATGGATGAGTACATTTATAAAGGCAAGAAGGGGTAAGTTTTTAGGATCATGGAACCTTTTTGGCAGCATATTCTTGTCAACAGATTAATGTTGGCGTGTTTTAAGATCATCTTCAATGGATTTTAGTTTCTAAAATAATGTTTTGATTATTAGGTCTTAATCTTATTGGTTTTAAAGACGTGGTTAATTGGGGTTATAATTAAAAAGTAGTAGCAATGTTGGGTGGGGGGGATGGCCTCTTGCGTGCAAGTCAACAATTTCATCCCTTGTGGCCTAACACGTGAAGTTTCAATCGTTTTGGAAGGGGATTGGTTTCTTTGATAAGGGATCTTTTATTTTTGTTTTTATATATTACAAAAAATTAATAATAATAATAATTCAAATCATTACTCTTATTTTATTTGGAATGTTATTTAATGCTACATAATCCCTTTTTTATGATATTTTCATTTGTTTATCAAAATTTTAATTATTACAAAGAGATGGTTGTTACTTGTTATATATCTATAATAAAATTTGAGATTTAAATCATATTTAACTATCATAAGTAAAAGTGACTTAATTTTTTTTTTTTTAAAATCAACTTAGTACAAATAATTACTAGGTCTGCCGCTTGGCACGAGTATTCTGTCTGCCGATTGGCAAGCTTTTCTACAATTTTTTTCAATTTTCTCATTGTTTCTTTGTTTGACGGCGGTGTTATTCTGTTTTCCTAGTCAACATTGTGTCCTGTGATTGTTCTGGTCTGCATGGAACAAGATCTGGCGAATTTGAGTCTTTTAGATGAAGAGGAGGAAGCTTTTTTGGAGGAAGCAGATGTGGTGGTAAGGTCGTATCAATGCTGCTTAGTGGGAAGATGTTTAACGGATAGTGTCGTTCACTTTCCCTCGCTGCGAAACACCATGTCAGATCTCTGGCACCCCATTGGTGGTATTTGTATAACAAATTTAGGGGAGAAAAAGTACCTTTTTCAATTTTTTCATGAGGTGGATCTGAAGAGGGTTATTGATGGTACGCCATGGTTTTTTAATAACCATCTACTCATATTGCAAAGAATTCCCATTGGGGGGAATCCTTTATCATTATCTTTGGACCATACTGAATTCTGGGTGCAAGTCCATGAGTTACCTCTTGGGTTGATGACGGAGAATATGGCGAAACAATTTGGCAATTTTTGTGGTAAATTCATTGATTATGATACATCCAATCTAGGGCTTCGAAATTTTATGCGTATTCGTGTTTGTCTGGATATTTCAGCACCTTTGAAACGCAAAAAGAAGATTCAGATTGGTTCTTCAATGATTGTTTATGTACGTTTCAAGTATGAAAAGCTCAGCTTGTTTTGCTTCATTTGTGGTAAGTTGGGTCATGGTGAAAGCTATTGTCCATACCGTCTAAGAATTGATTCTTCACAAATTACTTTTGGCTGGGATATCTCTCTGCGAGCGGAGGCTCGAAGGCGGCGCACGGTGGAGAGTCGGTGGCTTAGGGAAGCAGATGGCACAAGGCGGGTAGGAGAAAATTTGGAAACAATCAATCACAATCCTGTGATAAATGAGGGGGAAGATTCTAGGCCAAATATGGGAGGAAATCGTGGAAATCAGAGTCCTAATTTAATGGCCAGAGGATTTATCCCTCTGATTACCAATAATGAGATGATTCATGGGAGTAAATTGTGGAAAGCTGATTTGAGCAACATGGGTGCGGAAAATGGGCCGATAGAGTTGGGCTTGGATGAGGAAAATGTCCCGGTGGAGATTTTGGATGGCAAGAAACGGCAAAGGCATGAAAATTCTTCTGCTACTTTGGGTTCCAAGGTAGGAATTGGATCGTTGATTTTATCAGCTAGCTCTGGTGACCAGAGCAGCCGGGGACAATGAAAATTTTAAGTTGGAATGTTCATGGTTTGGGGAGACCACGAACTGTTAAAAGGCTCAGAAATAAATTACGAGCCGTCAATCCCCGTATTTTGTTTCTTATGGAGACAAAATTAAGTGTGAAAAAAATGGAGATGATTAGATTAAAATGTGGCTTTCAGAATGGAATTGATATTGGTGCTATGGGATCTCGAGGTGGTCTGTCGTTAGGATGGAAAGGAAACTCTTTGGTTAGTCTTAAAAGTTTCTCTTCATCGCATATTGATGTAGAGATTCAGGAGAGTACTTGTGATGCCAAGTGGCGGTTAACTGATTTCTATGGGAACCCGATTGAACAGGAAATGAGAAGGTCTTGGAATCTTCTTCGATAATTAAGTGGTGACCCTAATATTCCATAGATGGTTATGGGGGATTTTAATGAGATTACAAGTTCTTATGAAAAGAGGGGTGGACGACTTCGTTCAGAAAGACAGATGTCGAATTTCCGTATGGTATTGGAGGACTGCAATCTTTTTGATCTTGGATTCACCGGGCGTTGGTTCACATGGGAAAGAGGCCGGTTTAAAGATTCGAATATTAGAGAGAGATTAGACCGTGGGGTAGCGACTTCTAATTGGATTGAGCTTTTTCCTAACTATCAAGTCCAACACTTGTCTCATTCTTTTTATGACCATTGTCCTCTTCTTTTAAACACTATGGGAGGGAGTCGAATAGATATGCAGCATAAAGCAAGGAAGTTTCATTTTGAAGCTCAATGGTTATTAGACAGTTCTTTTGAGGGTAAGGTTCGTGGTTGGTGGGACGATTCCTCTGAAAGCATTCCAAATAAATTGAAGGTTATGGGACACAATTTCTTACAATGGAGTAGACTCAAGAGTAGGGAAGAGCGGCAAAATCGGGTTCAACTAGAGCAGAAGTTGGATGGCCTTTACTCTCATGATATTTCGGATGATATTTTAGCTAAGATTGTGGAGGTGCAGATGGATCTAAATTTGGAGGCCGATAAGGAGGAACTTTATTGGGAGCAACGAGCCCGTGTTAACTGGCTAAAAAATGGGGATTGCAATACAAGTTTTTTCCATAAGATGGCTACTCAACGTCATTCTCGCGGTAGAATTTCTGAGCTGGTTGATGATAATGGAGTTCGGCACTTCGAGGCTAAGGATATGCTCAAAGTAGCGTCGGGTTATTTTGCTGAGTTATTCACTGCTTCTGAGATTGGACTTGATGAGCACCTCCTTAATTTAGTAAAGAAAAGGGTTACTGATGACATGAATGATTCGTTGATACAACACTTTACGGAGGAGGATATTTGGAATGCCGTTAATTCAATGTCACCTTTAAAAGCCCCAGGTGTGGATGGTTTCCCGGCTATCTTTTTCCAGCGATATTGGCATATAGTGGGTCCTGAGGTCACGAGATATTGCCTTGATGTTTTGAGTGGAAGGCTGGAAATTGGTGATATTAACAAGACCAGAATTGTGCTTATTCCAAAGGTTGATAGGCCGAAAATGATGTCTCAATTCAGACCTATAAGCCTTTGTAATGTTGTTTATAAAATTGTTTCTAAAGTTGTGGTTAATCGAATGAGTTCTATTTTGGGAGAATGTATCAACGAAGCTCAAGGGGCTTTTATACCAGGGAGACTCATCTCAGATAATGTTCTGATTGCTTATGAAGTACTACATTCTCTAAAGATGAAGAAGGGTGGAAAGAAAGGGCATTTTGCTCTCAAACTGGACATGAGCAAGGCGTATGACCGAGTGGAATGGGATTTTCTAGCAGGCATGATGAAGGCTTTGGGGTTTCATGAGGAATGGATTGTGCTTATTATGCGATGTGTCAGTTCCGTTACTTATTCCGTTTGCCTCAACGGTGAGGACAACGAATATTTTTCGCCATCTCGAAGCTTGAGACAAGGAGATCCTCTCAGTCCTTATCTTTTCTTAATTTGTGCCGAAGGATTTTCTACTCTCCTGGAGGATGCAAAGCAAAGGGGGTGTATGAGAGGGGCACCTATTGGTAGGGAAAAAAATTATATTAATCATTTGTTTTTTGCAGATGATTGCATTCTTTTTGGAGATGCTACACGAGATGGGGCCACAACTGTTAGAGACATCATTCAAGAATATGAGATGTGTGCAGGGCAGAAGGTGAACTACGACAAATCCCTAATTTACTTCGGGACCAATGTATCTGAAACGGTGAGGGAGGAGATCACAACTTTTATAGGAGTTTGAATGGCATCTAATCCTAAGAAGTATTTAGGTCTACCGATGATGGTGGGTCGACGAAAAACATGGGCCTTCGCAGACTTTATTGACAGATTTCGAAAGAGAGTTGAAGGATGGAGCTTTCGTTTTCTTTCTATGGGGGGAAAAGAGGTATTCATTAAATCTATTTTGCAAGCTACACCCCTTTATGCCATGCAATGTTTTCTTTTTCCGAAAATGCTTTGTCGTAAGTTGGAAAATATTATGAACAAATTCTGGTGGGCGAATAACAAAACGGCGAAAGGTATACATTGGAGTTGCTGGGATACGCTTTGCAGGCCTAAATCTTATGGTGGGTTGGGTTTTAAAGACTTATTTCTGTTTAATAAGGTGCTCTTAGCGAAACAGGTTTGGCGTGTGTTAATTCAGCCCAATTGTTTATTAGCCAGAATTTTAAAAGCCCGTTATTTTCCGTGTTCCGACATTCTGTCAGCTAGAATAGGATCTTACCCCTCTTTTACCTGGCGAAGCATCTGTAGTACTCGGGATTTGATCGTCGACGGCATGCTGTGGCGGATTGGGAAGGGGAACTGTGTTAACATCTGGAATGATTCCTGGCTACCTGGAAAAGAAAATAACAGGGTTACTGATCATGAGATTATGCCACATTGGACAAAAGTTAGCCAACTAATCGATGAGAATTCTAATACCTGGAACAGGGAGTTAATTTACAGCATAGTTGACAAGAATACTGCTGATAGAATTCTTTCAATTCCGCTTGCTAGTGGTCGCATGGAGGATACCCTGGTCTGGAAGTATGACGGCTCAGGGGATTATACTGTTAAAAGTGGGTACCGTGTTCTAACGACCCATGGTGATCCACCTACTACAACTAGATCTAATGAGGAGGATTTCAAAATTTTTTACAACTCATTATGGTCTCTAAACATCCCAGAAAAAATAAAAATACATGTCTGGAGATTATTTAATTATTTGCTTCCTCATTCTTGTAATTTGGCGAAAAGGACGTTAGTTGTGGAGTCTGTTTGTCCTCTGTGTAGGGTTGAGCTGGAAGATTCAAGTCACTTAATGTGGTCCTGTGATATTCTGAAAAGTGTGTGGGCTCATTTGCAGGTTCAGATTCCCGTTCTAGAGGAGTCCTGGTGTCATAAGAAACGGTTAGCACATTTTTTCTCTACTGCAGATGATCAACATAGAAGCATTATTGCAATATCATTTTGGAGCTTATGGTACAGAAGAAACAAATTGATTCATGAAGGGATTCGTTTTAGTTTGCCAGAGACTGTGGGTTTTATTCGTGGATACATCACAGAAATAAATACGCTTCAAAGGTCTTCCCAACCAATTACCAGACCAGATTCAATGGAATTATGGAGGCCCCCGGATGAAGGTATAATAAAAATTAACTTTGACACGGCTTATAAATCAGAAGGAAATATGGCTATTACAGCAGCTATTGCCAGGGATTCTTCTGGAATAATTCGAGGAGCAGAAACTTATCTGTTTGAGCATATTGCAGATCCTTTTGTGGCCGAAGCTAGGGCGTGCGAACGAGCGTTATTCTTTGCTTTCACCATGGGGTTTCGACGTCTGGAAGTAGAGGGTGACTCTCTGACTGTCATCAAAAGCATACTGAAGAAGCGTGAGGATAGATCGATTCTCAGACCGATTACGCATAATATCAAACAACTGGGCCTGAGATTTGATGTTATTTCTTACCACCATGTACGGCGATCTGCAAACGGAGTGGCTCATACCCTGGCGCTGGAGGGACGGCGGAGAAATTTCTCGGGGAGATGGATCGGTGGTTTGCCTGTTTCAGTACAACGACTTGCAAAGAGGGAACGATCGGAGGGAAGGGTTGGGGTTTAAGGTGTTTGTTGGCCTTGTTCTTGGTGAAAAATGAATCGATTGATTCTTCCAGGCACTTTCACAGTGTTTGAACAATGGTTAGTCCAAATATTACCTGGGAATTTGGTGTGGCGGACATTTTGAGGGCTGGTATGGTTTTTTCGAGAAGAAATGTAGCCTGACGGTTGTTGCTTCTGTCTTTTCATTTCTGATTTCTTTATTGTTTGTTGACGCTAGATATTTCTGTTTTTTTTACTTTATTATTGGGCTTTTTGTTTTTTTGTTTTGTTTGGACTTTGAGTCAGGCCTTAATATATATCAGCTCTATTTTATTTCAAAAAAAAAAAAATGACTTAATTTTTTACCTAACTTTTTTCAAGTAACAGTTTTTAAATTATTCTTTCCTAATATTTAAAATAAAACATTTTTAAATTAAAATTTCTCATGTTAAATAATTTATGAGTTTTTTATGTGTAAAATTCATAGCAGCATAATTGTTTAAAAAAAATATAATTTTTTTTGTTTTACTTAAAAAGTTTTTTTTATTTAATAAAATGTAATTAATATGCTTGCTTTTATGAAATATGTATAAATTTAACAAAAATGTATAGTTTTACTTTAATATTTGAGTCGAGAGATTATTATAGAGAACTAATTTAATAATGCATGTACTTTATAATTATAGTTGTTATTATAAGTTGAAACTGTTATAAAAAATTAAATTAATAAATCATAAAAAAATTGAGTGACTATTATAAAGAAGTTTGATTGTATAATAAGGGCCTTTTGAATGGGAATTTACTTTTAGTGTGATGCGTTTAATTTTTTTTTATCTTACACTACGGTATCGTTACAATATTTAATTTTATCGTCATTATTTTTTTTATATTAACCACAAATAAACACACTGTCCATCTAAAGAGAGCTTAATATATCTCATATATCTCGTAATACATGTTGTTGATTACATGCACACTAAAAATGGAAAAGTAAAAATTCAAAGCAGACTAAAAGGGTGGCAGGCAAATCAAAAGAAGGCATTCAATATGAGGAAGTTTTTTACTCGTGGTAGTTGGTATCATACACAAGAGTAAAGCCAAAAAAAATTGTTTTAAGAGTAAAACTAATATTAAATTTGAAGGATTAAATCATTATATTAATTCGCGATTTTATAAAATTTGGAGGAACTATATAACAATTCTCTATTTGGAAGGGGTAAAAACTACTTCCTACCTCTATCTTTGCCCTTAACCTTACAAGTATCGAGTGTACTCTTTGGTATGTATTGTTTAAATACCAAATAATTTAAATTTCATTCCAATTAAAATTTAAGTGTATTTTAATCTATTTCGATTAATATTGTATTGGTATATACCGAATCGTATCGATTGGTCCAAGATTTATATATTTTTAAATCAATCTTTAATTTTTTTCAATTTATTTTTTATAATTACATTATAAAATAAAATATAATCATTAAATTTAGTTATTTAGCTTAATTAGCAATTTTAAAATTCATAGTTTTATATTGGGGTATATTTCGTAAAAAGAAAAGAAGAATATTAATATTACGCAAAACAAAACTTAATATTGTATAAATAATAATTATTGAATTCTTAAAATAATATGTTTTTCACATATATGTAGCATGGGATAGGGGTCATCGGCAATTAGAGATTGAATGCGATAATGCATTATTTGTTGAGTGTTTACTGGTGGGCTGCACTGTCAATAGTAGCTTAGTTGAGTTATGTTTAATTCACAGCTTCATCAACAGAGATTGGAGGATACGGATTCATCACATTCCGAGGAGCCAAAATGCAGTTGTTGATCGAATGGCCAAGTATGAGTCTAATAGTCCCTTGAATTTAATTTTATTTGAAGACCTCCCTTATCAGTTCAAAAAAAATTTTTGTCGGATAATGCTCTCTCTACATGGACTTAATTGATTTTGATATACTCATTTAATGCTATTATTTTCTACCAAAAATAAACATCACAATACATTAGTTTCTCTTTTATTATACAAACTCTTAATAATGGAAGCTATCATTTTTATTAGTTTATATCCTAAAATTTAGTAGGAAAATCGATTTAAATATTATTAGCCTTTTTTTTTTTTTTTTGTATTTCTCTATGGCAAAAATGAGTCCCAAATATAAAAAAGGAAGAAAATGTGTAAAAAAAATTATTGAATTTTTATAATTCTTAAAATTACATTTAAAAATTAAAATTATTTGTCTAGAAGTAGGAGTAAACTACAGTACAATTTACGCTTATGTCGTAGCAAATGCATTGTCTTGTAAAACTTGATGATGAAATTGAATATTTGGGTTAAAGAAAACCATTGCTTGGAATTAGACGGAGAAAGCAACCCTCCAACAACAATTACCCAGAATTTAAGCTCTAAAAACCTTAAACCTTTGCTTACAGTTTGGTCAACCATTTAAATGATAAGTCATGCTGTTCACTTTACTTTTGGCTTATCTGGATTGCGTAATACACTTTATAACGTATAAATAACAAACACTATTTCTTTTCATTGAACTGGTATTTGGGTGATGAGTCATTCCAATCATAAAATACAAAGACAACAAGCCCTGAACCTATATCACGACATGAGAAATAAAAATGCTGGAAATCCAAATACAACAGAGTCTAAAAGGTAGGAAATTCAATCTCAGACCCACATCTCTTCCCTTTAGGAAAAACGGGGCATTCAATGAGGTTGGACCCTGATTTGTCCAGGCATAGATACACCTGGTAAAGTTGGCTGTTCCCTGATGAATCTTCATTGCACTCTATCCAAGGTGTATACCCACTTCCTTCTTTTATAGCATCTTTGATGTTCTCCAAACTGTAACCACTTCCATCTGGCTCGATTCCTGCAATACCCAGAATTTTTTTTTATTGTAACAAATACTGCAGCGAATAAAGCTAATATGAATAGGAAGTTTTGAGTTTTTATGGATTACCAGCAGCTTTAAGAGCTTTAAGTAGATTGGTTTGTTGCTTTAAGCCGAGTGTTGTTTCGAAGTAGCTATGTTGATCAAAGACAGACTCGGAACAGGTACCATGTTTCTCCCATT
The DNA here is from genome assembly GCA_025698515.1 of Gossypium sturtianum. NCBI lineage: Eukaryota > Viridiplantae > Streptophyta > Magnoliopsida > Malvales > Malvaceae > Gossypium > Gossypium sturtianum. The sequence goes on along the minus strand of CM046954.1, from coordinate 17,540,415 downwards.
CATGTGACCAAAAGCTTTCCCCATCGTTGCTTGGACAAGACAATGATGGCCAGTTCTTTCTCATGTTACTGATGAGGTCTGAAATCTACGTGTCAACATGAGCCAAGATGAAATTATAAAATTTCAGGGAGCTAAAACTAAAAATATTATGTTAAAAATACTTAAATTGAATTATTTATTTTTTAAAGGGCCAAAATTTGACTATTTTCATGTTTAAATTTAATGTTTTACTTTTTGGAAGGCCTAAAATAAGAATTACAATCAATTTATCAGCCTGTTTTGTAATTTCATATTGTGACTGCTATTTAAATTTCCACTAGGAAGAATAATAATAAGATGGAAGATTATACCTTAGATGCATCAAATGGGTTGTTAGAATCACAATTTTGAGGGTATGACCCATCATTGTAATTAGGCCAAAGTCCATGAACGCTAAAATCAGCAGCAGGCTTCCCTGTTGTAGGGTAACAACAACTGTTCTTGTCTGAGTCACAGTAAGCCCCTGGCCACTGCAAGAACATAAAAACAAATGAAAAACAATAGAATCCAAAAAAAAAAAAAAAAAAAAAAAAAAAAAAAAGGAGGAAAAATCTTTGTTTCTTAACAATCAAACAACTCACTTGTTGAACAAAGTAGAAAAAATCAAAATCCTGGGAAACACAGAGAAGTGCCAGAGACTGCAAAACCAGAAGATAGATAAGAAGTAAACACTTGGACTCCATTGTGTTTTACTTGATAATGTTGGAAGAGTTGAGAATGATTAAACGGGTTTTATAAGGTTAAATGGAAGGTTTAAGGTATGGAATCAGGAGGCGGATATCCTGAATAGATCCTTTATAAGTTACAAAATCTGTATATCATGCAACGTTTGTCGGCTCATTTCCATGTTCATACTAAGCCTTTCCATTTTATGGTATGAATCCGGTTAGACATTTTACTTCCCTTTTTTGTTTTCTGATATATATATATATATATATTGACTCATTGATTTGGACAGCTCAGCAATTTCCAAACATTTAATGTTATCAATCAATCTTATTATTGAGAAAACTTTACTTGAATAGAATAAATTATTCGAATAGAATTTTTTTTTTGTGACAAAATATGAAAGAGTATCAATTACAAAATAATATTAGTATCAGCAAGATTAGGCATTGAGAGTCGTCTATCTAATCAAATTTGGTCAACAATTTTTGAAGGAGCTGCATAGAATATTTTGGGACCAATAGGTAATTCCTTCATCAATCCGACCAGAATATGATGAGCAAAATTCACGTCTCTTAGTATCTGCATAATTTTCACATGCAAATCACGTTTGCATAATTCTTGAATTCTTAAAATCAAATCTTTATTCGACTGAACTTTGTTAGTCTTAACAATAACTCTGTCCCATTTAGCATCCCAAGTTACCCAAAGACCATCATAGATAACCTCATTACATCTTCCAATGTTACGTCCTATCCCACATCGATCTAAGTATGATTAATAAAATAGAGACATAAACAAATATCACAATTCTAAAATTAAGTACAGAGGAATAAACAAAGATGAAAAATTAGAAGCGAAATCAACATTATTAATTTAACAAATCGGAAATCAAAATTTAAGAAAGTGAGATGGTGACACTTGGGAGCAGATGGCAAAGCAGGTAATGGGAATCGACCATATTTTTTATACATTGGAAGTGCCAACTATTGGTTGGTTGAGAGTTGAAAGTATGATGTTTTTTAATTTAATATACAGCTGCATCTGCAAATGCCTTCACACATTCATGGATTTAAGAATTCCACTCTAACCAATATGAAGTAGACAAGTGTTTGGAAATTCAATTGATTTCAAAATCCATGTTTTATTATTATTATTATTATTATTATTATTTTAAGTTTCTTTTCTCTTTACTATTGCTTTCAAGTTTGTTAGTATTATTTTATATTTACAATATTTGAATACCAGTTCCAAGCTGTATCAACTATTCCCTTCCGAAAAATCGAAGGGTTTAAATAAAAATATAGGCTTAAAAGGTGGGGTAAAATACCCAAATATACCAAAAAAAAAAAAATTTACGGAATTGGGCCAGTTTCTAGAAAATTTACGGAAAAGGGTCATTTCCCATCAAAGCGGCGTCGTCACGTAGCGTTTTGAGGGGAAATGCTAGCAAAGCGCCCACAGGGGCGCGCTTTGTGCCACCTCGAAGAAAGCGTGCCTACGTGGACGCCGCTTTGTCGACGTGGACACAAAGCGCGTCCCGGGGCGCGCTTTGTCGGCATTTCCTCAAAACGCTACGACGTGGACGCGCTTTTTGCTTTCCTTCCCCGACCAATAAGGGTATGAAATTTTAAAGTTTCGGGCTAGGGTAAAAATATATTTAGGGTTTTGGGCAAAATATATTAGCCCAAAAATTAATTGAATTTTTTGACATTGTATCCGCAAAATAATTTTGAGAAGACGTTTCAACAAACGGTGGCCAAAAACGCTTTCAAAGGGATGCATCGTCGAGAAGAGTACTGAAAAGAGCTCCCACGTGGGCGCTCTTTTGCTACTGATAGTCTCTCTGGAAATAATTTTGAGAAGACGTTTCAACAAACAAGCGCTAAAAACGCTTCCAGCAGATGCACTTGTCGAGAAAAGTACCAAAAGAGCTCCCACGTGGGCGCTCTTTTGCTCTGATGAGTCTCCGGTGAAATAATTTTGAGAAGACGTTTAACAAACAAGCGATGGCAAAACGCTTCCAGCAGATGCACTGTCGCCAGGAGTACGAAAAGAGCTCCCACGTGGGCGCTCTTTTGCTCTGATGAGTCTCCGGTAAAATTAGACTATAAATCAGCCAAATTTCATTCTCAAAGTTGCATAAGAGAAATTGAGGCAAAAGAAAAATAGAAACGAAAATGAGTGAATGTATTAATGTTTGTTATTTACTACGATGGTGAGGTTTGTGACACCAAAAATGGTGTTGTTTTTTTATCGGAGAGCACAAATACGATGGGGTTTAATCGAAACATAGATTTCTTAGAACTTCGCAAAAGAATTAGGCGTAAAATCTTCGGAACAATGCCAATGAAAGTTCAGTCTATTAAGTATAGATTTTGCGCTTCGGTTGATCCGGTGAGATATGAATCATTCGACATCAAAGGTCCTCGGAGCTTTGAGGCAATGGTGGAGACTCATCTTGCCAGTGGATCACCCTATCTTGAGGTATATGTACAATTTTCATCGCCAAGTGATCTTCCTTCGACCTCAACATCTACTTCTGTTCGGGGGGAATACACGACCCCAAGCCGACACTCTGTTAATGGGAGGCAGAATACGGAAGTGCCCGTGTTTAGTGGTAGTATAGAAAACATAACCCCCGCACGACACTCGGTTGGTGGATGGGACATACATATCCTTCCTTCGACGTCCGATGATAGAAATACGTATTGGGGAACATCATCAACTTCTAGTGGTTGGCAATCCACATATGATTGGGGACGTTACGAAAGATGTTTAAGGAGGGATAATGTACTCCCCACGACATCCACTGGCGAGGGGCCCTCGTTCATTGCAGATTATGGTGGATCGGATGATGAGTTGGATGTGGATCCACCTCGAGAACCCGGGCCCGATGGTGCGTGTTGGATTATTTTCTCAACCGGAGCTCTGCTTCCAACGAAGCACCAAGATGTTGAGGGCGGTTCGCATTTAAGAAGAAAAAAAGATCCGCTATTCGGGCGTGCTCGCCCCAGCCACATGCACAATGTCGATCTATCTCAAGACGATGCATTGGAGTTTCTGAACTACCACACACGACGCGTGACCGCATAAACTTCATCGTTAGATTCGGGCGAATTAGAAGTTGTTAACGAGTTTTCCAACAAGGATACTTTTCTTGCATTGAAACAATACAAAGATCAAGAACGGGGTTAACTACAACATGGTTAAATCCAAGCTCGATAAGTACGAGGCGAAGTGTGCGGCAAGACTCGGTACATGTTCATGGAAAATCATGGCCTCGTTGAGGAAAAGGACAGCTTGTGGGAGATCAAAAGTACAAAGGTCCATATACATGTCTTGCTTCGATGCAAAGATCACGATGTGTTCAATATTTTTGAATAATACTAATATTACATAATGTTACATTATTTAACGTGACTTCGCTGATGTGTGTGTTACACAAGATCATCCGAAGATGGATTCGCACATGCCGGGTGACTTAATAATACCGATGGTGAAGGCCGATCCCAAGACTACAATCTTTTACCTTAATTGGCAATATTCGTAGCCAATTGGGGTACACGCCTCTTACAGAAGGCTTGGATAGCCAAGCGCATAGCGTTGGAAAAGTTGCATGGTCGGTGGGGCGTTTCATATAATGAAGTGTGGCGGTGGTGTCGTGTCTTCTTTGAGAGATATCTCCCAGCAAAGATAACGCACCTTGAAACGAAACCGACGTATTACAACGATCATTTGCTCGTGGATGCGCAGTGTTCAAGCGTCTTTTCTGGACATTTAAGCAATGTCGAGATGTATTTATATACTGCAAGCCATTGGTACAAATTGACGGTACCTTTATGTATAGTGGATATACGCATCGGCTATTGCTAGCTGTGGCACAGGACGACAGTGGGAGAATCCTTCCGATTGCGTTTGCAATAACACCGGGGGAGTCAGCTGATGACTGGGATTTCTTCCTATCTAGGTTAAGAAGGCATGTCTGCCCCCAACCTGATATATGTGTTATATCGGATCGGGGCCCTGGAATACTAGCCGTAATAGAGCGCCAGGGAAGCCTGTAGCATCGCACACACCATCGATATTGCCTAAGGCATGTTGCATCCAACTACTACGGGCAACATCGATCTAAAAGTCAGCGACAGTAAGTGACCAATATGGGTATGTAATATCTATTAATATAATTTCGTTTGTAATATTCAATTTATTCTCAATTGAAGAGTGGTATGTAATATTCGATATCAACTTATATTGGCAGGGTACGGGATCAATAAGGACCATTTTCACGAGATGTTGGCGAGTTTGCGCTCAGTTAACGAAGAAGGCGCAAATTACCTACGCAATATTCCTTTCGAACAGTGGACACAAGCATACGACGGCGGCCTACGATATGGTCATATGACCTCAAACCTGACCGAATGCATAAATTCTATTCTAAAAGGAACGTGCCATCTGCCGATAACATTGGTTGTGCGAGAGACATATTTTCGTTTAGTGGCACTATTTCCGAAGCGAGCAGCGAGTTATAAAGGCCAAATGCAAGGAGGCCATGTATGGAACCCAAAGGTCTTGCAAGAAATTAACAAGGGCAAGGCACGGGCCAACACCATGCACATAGTGTGTCACGATCGCGACAGCTTATGGTTTCGTGTGACGGAGTTTGATAGACCGAACCAAGGTATTGTTGGCGGGCAGTATCGTGTACACTTGACAAATAGGACCTGCGACTGTGGGATAGTTGATGCACTTCGTTACCCATGCGCTCATGTACTTGCGGCTTGTCGAAATCTCCGCCTTGATCCCATGAGCTATGTCGACGAAGTTTACAAATTAGAAAACATGTACAACGTGTGGAGACGCCGTATTCCCACCAAATCCCGGATGAACGTAAGTGGCCGCTTCGGTATCGCTTGCTCGTTTAAGTTGCTGCTTGGGATAGACAATTAAGGCGCAAACCAAAGGGTCGACCTTGCTCGACTAGAATACGCAACAATATGGATATCCGAGAAACGAGCAACCAAGGTAGGTCATGCGGATGGTGTAGGAACCTGTGCCATACATCTCGCTCGTGTCCAAGTCGAATAGTTGATGTGTTCTTAACTTTTTTGTCTCTTGGTGTCTATGTAAATTCTATTTATTTATTGATGAAAACGGTGAACTTTTGTAGAAGGACTAATTTGGAAAAAAAACCTTTAAGTTACAATAAAATTACAAATATTGGACTTTTATTTTTAAAATTAAATTTAAATAAAAAATTTAAACAAATTCTATTTTTTTAAAGATATTAAAACTAAATTACAAAAAAATAAAAAAACAACTTTTTAATTTATTAAATATATTAAAACTAAATTACAAAAAAACAACTTTTTAATTTATTAAATATATTAAAACTAAATTACAAAAATAAAAAAATAATAAACTAAATTACAAAAATTTTGATCGTTGGCGACAAAAGCGCCACTGGGACGCTGCTTTGTCGGCATTTCCAAAAATGCTACTTGACGTGGGCGCGCTTTTGATGGGAAATGGCCTTTTTCCAGTAAATTTTCTAGAAACCACCCAATTCCGTAGATTTTTAATTTTTTGGTATATTTGGGTATTTTACCCAAAAGTGAGTTTAGGTAAAAAAAAATTCCATTTAGAAAATGGGTTGGGACTCAGGTAAGATTTTTTTAGCCCAGCCCGAATATACAAAAAAAAATGCAAAAAAAAAAAATTTCACTATTTTGCTACCATTTAACTATTATGTTGCTACTATTTTGTTGTTATTGTATAACTCTTGTTTTATTGTTAAACAAAGCTGCACTTATCTTAGTGTTATTTAAGTATACATATTTTTTAAAAAATTTATTTTCAATTTGTTGGGAAACATTTATTTTAATGTTTTTAGTATTTTTGATGTATTATATTTTTTTAAAAAAAATTATATAAAAAATTAATACAGGTCGTGTCGGGCTCGGGTTCTAATGTTTTTATCTGGGCTGGCTTGACTTGGGCAAAATTTTAGGCCCATTTTTTAAGCCAAACTGAACCCAAACCTAACAAACGGGCCTAAAATTTTGGTTGAGCCCAGTCCATGAGCACCTCTACCTCCAAACAATCTTACGATTATTATTTTATATTATCTAAATATTAAATTTACTTGAAAATTGATTTTCAAGTTGAGTTCTTCAATTACTTTTTAGTACAATTATAAATATAAGCATTCATAAATAATATGTATTTGAATAATTATTACAGTTGTGGATTAGTCAATTTCTTTGAGATAAATTTTTAAAGTGTCATCTGTTAGGTAATTGACTGACTCCCACGGGAGAGCGTTTTGTTTCTTGTGCTCTGCGAAGGGCCAATGTGTCTTAAGTAACTACCCTAGGGGCTTGAGTTACATAGTCATTTTGAAACACCCCACACCCGGCCCACGAGCCTGAACCGGATCTGGTATGTTCCTTAAATAAATCGGTTTTCAATGTTCTAAATGACTTAGAGAAAATTTGTGTAATTTAAAAAAAATTGTTTTGGGTTGGGTTTAATTTGAAACCTATTTAATAAATTCTGGAAATCTAACTTAAATTAGGTGACAAAATAATTTTTGGGTTTATTATTTTAAAAGAAATAAATTTACTTATCTTTAATCAAACATAAATTGTATCATATTCAAATAAAAATAAACAGAAATAAAGAAAATCCAATTGGGCCTTATGGCCTTATTACATCATTCAAACCCAAAATAAAGTTTAAAGTACTAAAATTTCATAAAGTCCAAATTCCAAATAATTTCTTCAAGCGATGCATGGCCACCTTTAGCTCCCGCCGACCCGGTCCATTACTGCTCATCACCTGAAAAATAATTCCCCAACGGGGTGAGTCAACAGACTCAATGTGTACATAGTACTAATTTCCAACAAATCAGGCATACAAGTCATATCAATATCATGTTCATACAAAATAAAGGATGATGCAACCCAAATCCAAACCTATTTGTCCATCCGCTACACACCACCCGTACCAACTTTGCACACCGCGGGGACTACTAAGTCGACCCTCCATCCGCTACACACCATCGAAGGCGATCATTTGCAATCGACGTGCTCATCGCCCACTTATGTTGTGTCATTAGACACTCAGTATTCACTGGATGTAACCGAAGTTACCACTTTTCACTTTATGTGACCGTAGTCACCACTTTACGTTGGTGAGACCGTAGTCATCACCTTCACTTTCTTCCTCCACAAATATCCCGAATGCCCCAATTATTTCATAACATATTTCACATACTTAATTTTCATTCATGTTACTAATCACATGTTCAAAATATATCACATTCACAATCCTATCAAAAGTAGGAAACGTGCACAGGTACTCCTTACCACATTTGTGGTGCTTAGCCACATTCACATACTTGTTACATATTTACATATCTAATGATTGCCATGCAATTTATTGAAAGTTAGTAAGAGTACACACCTTTTTAAGCTTAATAGTTTCCGTGAATTCCGTAGAGCGATCTACCGATCTAGATCTTTCACTCCTATATTCGGCCATTAATTAAAACATATAAATAAACCTATTTGGTCTTAAAACCAAATCCTACTAGAAGTAGAATTACTTACCTAGTTGCCGAATTGATTTAATCAAGTCCCAACAGTTGCTAGAATTCCTCTTCCTTGAAATCGGCTAATTCTAGGTATGTAACCATGTCAGTCTTCTGGTTTTGAAATAATGGAAAACACTTAAACAAATTATGCCTTGGCCGAATATCCCTTACCTTATGATGGGATTCCAAATCAAGAGGATTCCTTTATAAGCTGTTGAAATCCTATAACTTCGTGTTAGATTAGATCTAACTTTGAAAACGTGAATCATAATCTTTAACCACATATTTATATTTATAATCCTTACCTTAGATCCTTAGATTTCCCGAAAGATCCCCTTTTGATGTTGTGGATGATTGCCCTCTTTCTTAGAATCCACAAAGATTCAACTTTTAAACAAAGAGAACGGAGAAGAAAATAGAAGAAAAGAGAGGATTTTTGCTTAATGAAAATTCGGCAGAGAGGGTTTTGCCTAGGGAGAATTTCGCGAGAGAGAAGAGGGAGCAAATGTTGATGAGTAGCCCTCCTGTCCTCCTTTTATAGCCAAAGTTATCGACTAGGAGTCCTTTACTTGGCCACCACTCCTCTTTTTGATAATATTATCTCTTTTATTTAAAAGATAAAAGCCTTTAATCCATCAATTATCTCCTCAATTATCTCATTAGAAAATAATCCTTTATTTATCTCTTATTATTCACATATTTATGTGAATAAAACTCCTTTATTTATCTCTTATTATTCACATATTTATGTGAATAAAACTCCTTTATTTATCTCTTATTATTCACATATTTATGTGAATAAAACTCCTTTATTTCTCTCTTATTATTCACATATTTATGTGAATAAAACTCCTTTATTTATCTCTTATATCCAAGTTTCCCGAAATGTTCAAGTTTCCATTTTTGGATCATTTCCAAAAATGTTTAGGTTTCCAAAGATATCTAAGTTTCCAAAAATGTCCATTTCCATTTCCATCTCCATTTTCATTTCCATTTTCATTTTCATTTTCATTTCCATTTTCATTCATTTCTAGGTTTCCAAAAGTATCAAAAATTTATTCATAATACTTAAGACTTGTCATTTCATACAATTGATCCAAAAATGCATAGGCCCTTCCTAGGATGTTACAGCTTCTACCCCTTTAAATAAAATTTCGTCCTCGAAATTTCCTAACTAAATAGATTGAGGGTATTGTTTTGTCGCATTGTCTCTTCTCGGCTCCCACGAAGCTTCTTCCGATCCATGATTGCGCCATAACACCTTGACTAAAGGCACCGACTTCTTTCGTAGTGCTTTCACGTCACGTTCCAAGATCTGAATCGGCTCCTCCTCGTAGGATAGATCCGCCTTAACTCCACTTCTTCAACAGTACCACATGAGACGGATCCGGTCGATAGCGACGTAGCATGGACACATGAAATACGTCGTGCATTTGATGCAACTCGGTGGCAACTCCAATTGGTATGCCACTCGCCCAACTCGCTTCAGATTTGATAGGGCCTATAAACCTTGGGCTTAGCTTCTCTTTGCGACCAACCGCATAACCTTCTTCCAAGGTGAGACCTTTAGAAACACTTGGTCTCCTACTTCAAACTCAATTTCTTTCCTCTTAAGGTCTGCGTCGACTTACTGCCTTCATCGAAGCTTCTTTCAACCGTGCGAATTAATTCCACCTTCTCCTCGCCCGCCACTAACTCTGGACCCAAAACGCGCGTTCTCTAACTCGGTCCAACAAGTTGGTGTTCTACATTTCCTTCCATACAATGCTTCGTATGGTGCCATCCGAATGCTTGTCCGATAGTTGTTGTTGTAGGCGAACTCACTAGAGGCAAGTAATCTTCCCAACTTCCTCGAAATCCATCACACGACCTCTTAGCATATCTTCCAACACTTGTATAACCCGCTCGCATCGCCTGTCTGATTGTGGATGAAAAGCCGTAGTGAAGTCTAGCTTAGTGCCTAATGCTTGATGAAGTGCTTTCTAAAATCGAGACGTAAACCTTGGGTCTCTATCGGAGATGATCGACATCGGTACCCGTGTAGCCTCACGATCTCCGCCACATATAACTTGGCTAACTTTTGAAGGGAATAGTCGATCCTCACAGGGATAAAATGTGCGGACTTGGTCAAACGGTCCACTATCACCCATACCGAGTCCTTCTTAGTGGGCGTAAGGGGAAGCCCACTAACTAAGTCCATGGTAATTCTTTCCCACTTCCATTGGGGAATCTCAATTGGTTGAAGCAATCTGATGGGACTTGGTGTTCACCCTTTACTTGCGACATGTCAAACATTTCCCCACAAATTCACCACCTCTCGTTTGGTCCGACCACCAAAATTGTTCCCTTAGATCTCTATACAGACTTGATGCCTCGGGATGCATAGCATAAGGACTACCATGCGCTTCCGAAGAATCCTTTGTCTCAACTCCTTATCCTCGGCATACAAACCTTTTCCTTGTAGCACAAGTACTCCTTCATCATTGACGCCATAATCCTTTAATCCTCCTTGCCGTACTTGTCAGTAACTTAGTACTTAAGTCCTTATCCGCCAACTGTCCCTCTTTCACCTCCTTCACCAGGTTGGCTTGACTTGTAACTCGCCAACAAAGCTTCCGTCTTCATACAAACTTAAGTGAGCGAACAAAGCCCTTAAATCCGACACAACCTTCCTACTTAGGGCGTCGGCTACCACATTCGCCTTGCCGGATGGTATTCTATCGAATAGTCATAATCTTTCAATAACTCCACCCACCTTCGTTGCCTCAAGTTCAACTCCTTCGAGTCAACAAATACTTAAGGCTTTTGTGGTCCGTGTAAATTCGACCTTTCTCCATAAAGGTAGTGCCTCCAAACTTTGAGGCGAAAACCACCGCCGTGAGTTCCAAGTCATGAGTTGGGTAGTTCACCTCATGCGCCTTAACCGTCGAGATGCATAAGTGACTACCTTTCCTTCTTGCATTAGCACACACACTCTAACCACGTGTGCGAAGCATCACAATATACTACGAAGTCCTTACCGCCTCCAATGAATTAACACCGAGCTTCACAAGACCTTTTAAGCTTTTCAAAGCTCTCCTGTTGCTTATCCGTCCACACAAACGGTACTTCCTTCCTTAGTAACTTTGTCAAAGGTGCGGCTATTGGCGAGAATCCTTCCACGAACCTTCTCGTAATAGCCTTTGCCAAGCCTAAGAAACTTCTCGATTTCAGCCACCGACCTAGGTGGTTTCCAATCCAACACTGCTTGATCTTCCTAGGATCCACTCTTATTCCTTCCGCGGATACCACATGTCCTAGAACGCCACTTCCTTGAGCCAAAATTCGCACTTGCTGAATTTGGCATAAAGCTTCTTTTCCTTAACACTTCTAACACAACTCGGAGATGCTCATCGTGCTTCTCCTCCGCCTTGAAATACACCAAAATGTCGTCGATGAACACCACGACGAATCTATCCAAGTAGGGTTGGAAAACCCTATTCATCATATCCATGAACGCGGCGGTGCGTTCGTCAACCCAAACGGCATCACCACAAATTCAAAATGACCGTACCTTGTCCTAAAAGCGGTCTTATGAATATCGACCTCCTTCACTTTCGATTGATGATACCCCGACCTTAAGTCGATCTTTGAGAACACAATGCCTTTTTTCGGTTGGTCGAACAAGTCATCTATCCTTGGCAAAGGATACTTGTTCTTGATGGTCGGTTTGTTCAATCGACGATAATCTATGCACATCCGCATAGTTCCATCCTTCTTCTTCACAAAGAGAACCGGTGCTCCCACACGGAGACACCTGGGTCGAATGAACCCACGATCCAACAACTCTTGGATTTGAGCCTTGAGCTCCACTAACTCCTTTGGTGCCATTCGGTAGGGAGCGATTGACACGGGAGCGCCTCTGGTAGCAAATCTATTCCAAATTCCACTTCTCTATCCGGGGGTATTCCGAACGCTCCTCCGGAAATACATCCTCAAAATCCCTTACTGTTCTAACTCCCTTAACACCTTCCTCTTCTCCTCTTAACGCACTCACGAAGGCTAAGAATGCCTTACATCCTTTCTTAACCATTTTCTTGGCCTTCATCAGCAAAACTACGTTAGACAAGTAGTTCCTCCTTTCTCCGATCATCACTACTACCTCATCTTCCGGGTTCTTAGTTCCATACGTTTAGCCGCACAATCCAACACGGCTCGATGCTCTACTAGCCAATCCATTCCAAGTATAAGCTCAAACTCTCCGAAGGTAATTCCATTAAGTCACCCCAAAGTTCGCTCCCCGAATCTCTGGGGTACATTCCGAAAGATCCTATCTATCCTCACCGTTTTGGCCTAAAGGGCTTACTACAGATTATCCGCCTATCGAAAAGTTCAGAGTCTAGGCCTAGTGTTTCAACCACACTACATGCAACATAGGAATGAGTTGAGCCCACATCAATAAGAGCAAAATAGGGTTTGTCATGAATAAAGAACATACCCGGTTATAACATCCGCGTCTCCTCTTCCCCCAAATGAACCGCGTAAAAACAAACCCGGTTGCCTTGCTTGGCGTTAGTAGCTGCACCTCGGCCACTGAGCTCCACGGCCTCGCCACTACCTCTGTTGGCCGACCCACGACCTCTTTGAGGTTGTCACGTCCGCCTCTACCACCTGGTTAGCATTACGAGTCTCGCTGGTTGGCTCTCATCTAATAGCTTGGGGCAATCCTTAATCATATGGTCCTTGGACCCACACTTGAGACATCGTCCCGCCTTTTTCCAACACTCTCCCCGTGCTTCCTTCCACAATGTTCGGAAGGGCGAAATTGCCACCAGTACCACTGCTGACTTTGTGGCTGTCAACTCTAGGCCTCTTGTGGCTTTTCCGGATGGCCCAAAACCTCTTTTGGGCTTATTTCAATCCACACCACTTGGTGGTGGCGCCCTTAATTCCTCACCCACTTTAGCCTTTTCCACCAAGGCGGAGAATTCCCGCTCCCGATGCGGTGCTATCAAAAGTCTCAAATCGTCCCTAAGTCCGTCCCTCAAACGAACACAGCGTTCATGCTCGATCGCCACTACTCCTCGGGCATATCGGCTCAACCTCAAGAATTCCGCTTCATATTCGGTGATGGACTTACTTCCTTGTACCAACCCCGAAAAAGCCTTCCTTTGCTCATCTATATACCGTTCCCACATACTTCTTCCGAAATGCTTCCTTAGCATATTCCCGTGTCAAATCTTCCGCCGTGGCACCGTCCCCGAACGGTTAACCACCATTGATACGCTTCATCGGCGTAAAAGTGCCGTCATCCCTTTCAACTTCTCCTCGGGGTCAAGTCGAGCTCATCCATGATGCGCTCGGTTGCTTCCAACCAAGATCACCATCTTGGGTGCCACTCCCGATACTCCTCTAAACATTTCACTCCATTAGCACGGAGCCGCTCGTAGCACGCACTTACGATTTCTTGAATTGTTTCTGCACCACCACCAATTCCAAAACTCGCAAAGATGACTGCGACACGGCATCTTCCTGTCATGCGAGCCTCAGCTTTGCTCAACATTGACAATTATGGGGGTGATGGTGGTGGTGGTATCTCATTGTCGAACCTTGTCCCGATCTAACGAGTCATCCTTCCTCTACCTTCTTCCACGCGACCACGTCCTCTTGAGCTCATTATCGACGAGATCTGATTAAGGAATTTTATGTATTAGTATTCTTGTTTCACTTATTACCCGCGATGATATCTTATGAAGAAGAGTTTAAGAGTGGTTCTTTCGTATTCATACATGCATACAGTCTTGTATTCATTCATTCATCCATCAACAAATATGAACTTTCGTTCATTCAAAGAAACGTTGTAATTCTTGTTGTTGTTTTCGTTATTTTGCTTTTCCACTATCCAGGGGCATTTTCGTAATTTTATCCTACAGGGGTATTTTCTTAAATTTTCAGAAATAAAAAGTTCCCTGGTGATTTTGACGAAAGTATTTTGGTACTTCTAAAGTTCCGGGGAAATTTTGGAAGAATTTTGAAATCCAGGGGTATTTCGGTAATTTTTAATCTCAGGGGTATTTTGATAATTTTTCCAAAAATCAGGGTAAATTTGTAAAATTTATTAAGTTAGGGATATTTTCCAAGATTGTAAAACATTGAGGGTTCCTTTGAGAGTTACACTTTTCAAAGCAATGATATTGTAAAAATTTTAGAAATCGTGTCGTTTTGGTAATTTTGTAAGTTAGAGCAATTTTGTAATTTTCCAAAATCAAGATAGTTTGATATTTTACAAATTAGGTTTTTTGAACATTTGATAAAGTAATGAAATTTTGTTAAAACTATGGGTGGTTTGGTCATTTTATAAACCAAGGGTATTTTTTTTTTTTAAGAAAATGTTGTAAAATAGTTCTCATAAGTTTCTAAGAGTTTTAAAACTAAATTTTGGTTATACATTTTTTTATTTTTTTATAAAAGAAAAACGGCTAAGTCCCTTTCGGGTTTTATTCTTTGTGTTTAGCCTATGGCCGAGCCCTCTTGGTCGGGGTGAACCAAAGCTACGCACTGTGCAGATTCGAATGAAGAGGAGGTGAGTCACGCGGATCGCTTAAATACCAAGCTCTCACCGACCTTTCTAGACATGCGCACGCAGGGTTGCCACACACCACCGAGCCTTCTCGAGTTAGGGCGAACCGGTTACGCACTGGTAGGATACTGCGAAGAGGAGGTGAGTCACTAGGATCGCTTAAATACCGTGCTCTTCCGATCCAATCCTGAACATGCATGTGGTTGCCACACCCTAGCTTAATAACTTAGTCATAGGTTTGTTAAGTTCATTAAGTCTTATGAGTTTCAAGTGTTTGAGTAGTCTAATCCTGTGGTTCAAGTTCCTATCACACTATTCTACGTTCCATGCCTTTGCTACCCTTTTACAATTCATAATTCACATAATCACACGGATGGTTAAAGGTACTTACCGTGGATCATGGTCGGAGACTTAGGTGCCATGCCATAAAACACCTGCTTATTTCAAAGAAATTCATTTGGGCTCGAATTGAAAACGTTTTGGCCTTGAGCCCACAGCCGAGAGTTTTAAAACTGGCTCGATACCAATCGAAACACTCCCACACCCTACCCACGAGCCCAACCGGATCTGGTATGTTCCTTAAATAAATCGGTTTTCAATGTTCTAAATGACTTAGAGAAAATTTGTGTAATTTAAAAAAATTGTTTTGGGTTGGGCTTAATTTGAAACCTATTTAATAAATTCGAAATCTAACTTAAATTAGGTGACAAAATAATTTTTGGGTTTATTATTTTAAAAGAAATAAATTTACTTATCTTTAATCAAACATAAATTGTATCATATTCAAATAAAAATAAACAGAAATAAAGAAAATCCAATTGGGCCTTATGGCCTTATTACATCATTCAAACCCAAAATAAAGTTTAAAGTACTAAAATTTCATAAAGTCCAAATTCCAAATAATTTCTTCAAGCGATGCATGGCCACCTTTAGCTCCTCGCCAGACCGGTCCATTCTTTGCTCATCACCTGAAAAATAATTCCCCAACGGGTGAGTCAACAGACTCAATGTGTACATAGTACTAATTTCCAACAAATCGAGCATACAAGTCATATCAATATCATGTTCATACAAAATAAAGGATGATGCAACCCAAATCCAAACCTATTTGTCCATCCGCTACACACCACCCGTACCAACCTTGTACACCGCGGGGACTACTAAGTCGACCCTCCATCCGCTACACATCATCGAAGGCGATCATTGCAATCGACGTGCTCATCGCCCACTTATGTTGTGTCATTAGACACTGTATTCACTTTGGATGTAACCGGTTACCACTTTTCACTTTATGTGACCGTAGTCACCACTTTACGTTGGTGAGACCGTAGTCATCACCTTCACTTTCTTCCTCCACAAATATCCCGAATGCCCCAATTATTTCATAACATATTTCACATACTTAATTTTTCATTCATGTTACTAATCACATGTTCAAAATATATCACATTCACAATCCTATCAAAAGTAGGAAACGTGCACTGGTACTCCTTACCACATTTGTGGTGCTTAGCCACATTCACATACTGTGTACATATTTACATATCTAATGATTGCCATGCAATTTATTGAAAGTTAGTAAGAGTACACACCTTTTTCGCTTAATAGTTTCCGTGAATTCCGTAGAGCGATCTACCGATCTAGATCTTTCACTCCTATATTCGGCCATTAATTAAAACATATAAATAAACCTATTTGGTCTTAAAACCAAATCCTACTAGAAGTAGAATTACTTACCTAGTTGCCGAATTGATTTAATCAAGTCCCAACAGTTGCTAGAATTCCTCTTCCTTGAAATCGGCTAATACTAGGTATGTAACCATGTCGGTCTTCTGGTTTTTGAAATAATGGAAAACACTTAAACAAATTATGCCTTGGCCGAATATCCCTTACCTTATGATGGGATTCCAAATCAAGAGGATTCCTTTATAAGCTGTTGAAATCCTATAACTTCGTGTTAGATTAGATCTAACTTTGAAAACGTGAATCATAATCTTTAACCACATATTTATATTTATAATCCTTACCTTAGATCCTTAGATTTCCCGAAAGATCCCCTTTTGATGTTGTGGATGATTGCCCTCTTTCTTAGAATCCAAAAAGATTCAAATTTAACAATGAGAACGGAGAAGAAAATAGAAGAAAAAGAGAGGGATTTTTGCTTAATGAAAATTCGGCAGAGAGGGGGTTTTGCCTAGGAGAATTTCTAGAGAGAGGAAAGAGGGAGCAAATGTTGATGAGTAGCCCTCCTGTCCTCCTTTTATAGCCAAAGTTATCACCTAGGAGTCCTTTACTTGGCCACCACTCCTCTTTTTGATAATATTATCTCTTTTATTTAAAAGATAAAAGCCTTTAATCCATCAATTATCTCCTCAATTATCTCATTAGAAAATAATCCTTTATTTATCTCTTATTATTCACATATTTATGTGAATAAAACTCCTTTATTTATCTCTTATTATTCACATATTTATGTGAATAAAACTCCTTTATTTATCTCTTATTATTCACATATTTATGTGAATAAAACTCCTTTATTTCTCTCTTATTATTCACATATTTATGTGAATAAAACTCCTTTATTTATCTCTTATATCCAAGTTTCCCGAAATGTTCAAGTTTCCATTTTTGGATCATTTCCAAAAATGTTTAGGTTTCCAAAAATGTCTAAGTTTCCAAAAATGTCCATTTCCATTTCCATCTCCATTTTCATTTCCATTTTCATTTTCATTTCCATTTTCATTCATTTCTAGGTTTCCAAAAGTATCAAAAATTTATTCATAATACTTAAGACTTGTCATTTCATACAATTGATCTGAAAAATGCATAGGCCCTTCCTAGGATGTTACAGTTCTACCCCCCTTAAATAAAATTTCGTCCTCGAAATTTCCTAACTAAACAAGCTGAGGGTATTCTTTGTCGCATTGTCTCTTCTGGCTCCCACGAAGCTTCTTCCGATCCATGATTGCGCCATAACACCTTGACTAAAGGCACCGACTTCTTTCGTAGTGCTTTCACGTCACGTTCCAAGATCTGAATCGGCTCCTCCTCGTAGGATAGATCTGGCCTTAACTCCACTTCTTCAACAGGTACCACATGAGACGGATCCGATCGATAGCGACGTGTGCCAAACCTTGGCATTCTAACTTATCCACACGGTCTGTACACACGCCCGTGTGCGTCAGCCGTGTGACAATTGAATTTCTAAGTGTCAAGTGCAGACTTCACACGGCCTTGACAGACGCCCATGTGCCAACCGTGTGTATCACACGGCCTGAACAAACGGCCGTGTGACCAGCCCGTGGTCTAATCTGACTTAAGATACTAAGGTGTAGGAGACACACGGTCTAGACACACGCTCGTGTGTCTATCCGTGTGGGCACTTAGAGGCTATCTTACCAAGCCTTTTACCACTCCCGTTTGCATACATTCATATACTACTTCAAAATATTCTCAAATCATCAATTAAAACACATGAATTAACACATTTAATCATTAAAGAGATAAAGTTTTTATCCCATACACTAGGGAAAACTACTCCCAATACAAATACAACCAACTTAGATTCTCTTAGGCCAATACAATTTGGCACATTATCAATTACTTAATCAACCTCAAGTACTAGCCCTATACATGCCATGACTTCTAAGGACTTGATACCTCATACCAAGAGTCTGCTAGATAGTGTGAAAACATCTCCGGCGGTCTCCAACCCGAGCTAGTTAATATAACCTATAAGAGATGAGAAAAGTAAAGGAGTAAGCAATAATGCTTAGTAAGCTCATCTGCATAATGTGTCAAATATTGATATTCATTGAATATACATAATTACAAAGTATCATGAAGAGTGTCTCTCATAAACTCATGGTTACTTGCTCAACTATTCTTGAAACTTACTCATTCAATCTCTTACCACATTCTTACCGTGTCACAAGCCAATTACTCGTTCAATTAGCATACCTTCCTGCACTGATCACCACATAATCATATAAAACAACACATCAAGCATTTTCAATAAGCCGCTCATGCTACTAATATCGCGGTGGTTCGTACTTAGCTCACCATTGAATCTCTAATAGGGTGGTATCGCACATAGCCCACCGATAATAATATAATTGATGATATCGCACACAGCCCATCATTACCATCAATAAGGTAATATCGCACATAGCTCACCGTTATTTTTCATTCATGGATAATAATCCTCATGTATATCTCTATTTCAAATGTTCCTTCGAGAACATCCTCACATACTTCTATTCTTACTTAACTTTCTACGATACTCGTTTGCATTCACATAATGCATTAATAAATCTATCTCATACAATTAAGGTGTATTGAATACACATAACCCACTAAGGGTTCATCATACACTGAATTCATATCAATTCAATTCTAGCACACACACTTGTGCTTTTTCCGTGGTACAACCACGTACTTTCTTTCTTTCAACATATACATTGAATCACTCAAGTTATTAAATAACTCTCTTGAGTCTCATACTCATAATGTCACATAGAATTTATACCTCAATAGGGTCTTACTTGTATTAACATGTCGATGCCATGTCCCTGACATGGTCTTATACGAATTCTTACATCGAGGCCATATTCCAATATGGTCTTACACGAGGCCTTAACTATCATCATCTCATTCTACATACATTTCCCATTACTCCTAGATTCAATTCATTTGACCTCTCATCAAAGATATTTCATACATTCATAGAGTAAAATATACATTCCATACAACATTGGAACATTAAATTAACTCATACGTAATTGTAACATTTGCACATGAACTTACCTCGATGTCGAAAGGGCCGAAAGGGACCTTTTTGCCCACATTTCTCTTTTCACCCGTTCTAGGTCCGAAACTCGTTTTCTTTGATCTAGAACAATGGAATTTACTGATTTAATCACTTATAAATCATAATGCACCATAATCTACACTTTAGGCAAAATGACTATTTTGCCCCTACACTTTGGCAAAATTACGATTTTGCCCCTAGGCTCGTAAATAAATTTTCATCTCAATTTCTTATTAAGCAAGCCTAGTTGAACATTTAATCCTCTTACAACTATCCACAATTCCATCTATTTCATGCCTTAATGAACAAATTATAACTTTTGCATTTTAATCCCAATTAGGTGTTTTCATGACAACACCTTTCACAAAAGTTATTTCTCATCATCCTATCATTCATTTTCTCCCATAAAAACTCATTAAACAACATGAAATCTCTCATGGTAAGTCCTTAGACTTTCAACCATGTTACAAATTAATCCTCCCATTAGCTAGCTTAAGCTTTGGGGACTCCAAAAATGTAATTTTTTATCAAGAAAGATCATCAAAATCACTTACTTGTGAGGAGGAATGTTTTCTGAATTTTTTGAGCTCCACAACCCTTATTTCTCTTCAATTTTCGGTGGATGAAGGTGGAGGAATAGTGAAAAGATGATAACATCTTTATTTATCTTATTTTAATCATTTTAACACCTAATTCCCACCTATTTTGACCAAAATTGAAAGTTCTTGTCCCCTATGTCATATGGCCGGCCAACTCACTTAAAACAAGGCCAAATTACACATTTGGGACCTCTAATTCATAAACCATAGCTATTTGGCACCTCTAGCAAATAAAATAGAACTTTTGCACTTTATGCGATTTAGTCCTTTTTCACAATTTAGCTAGAAATCGCTAAAATTAAGGCACCAAAATTTTCATGCATCCTTATAAACATAACAAATAACATATCATGAAAATAATTTTATCTAACCTCGAATTAGTGATTCCGAGATCACTGTTCCGACTAGCCCCTAAATCGGGCTGTTACATTTTCATAGCTCTAGGATATGAAATTAAACTATGGTTTTAAGGAAAAATTCAAGAAAAATGCATGGGAGATTTTCCTTTCTTTTCCTCTTTTTTTTTTTCTTTATTTCTTTCTTTCTTTCCTTCCTTCTTTTCTTTCCTTTCTTTCCCCTTTATTTTTGCTACCCCAAGTTGTTGTCGTTCAGCCTTTCAATTGTGTAGAAAATTCTACACTTTTTCTATTTTTCAATTTAGTCAATTTATTCCATCATCCAATCAAATTTCAACACTTTCAACCTTAATTTCCACAAATTTCCACAAACTTTCCACCTTATCAGCTATGGGATTTTAATCCCAACATTATGTCTCTAAATATCAATCAAATATGAAAAGTTTGCATTTAGGTCCCTTCTTTATAAAATGATAAATTGCACTTTAGTCCCTATACTTTTCCACTTAATTTAATTTAATTTCTATCTCAATTTCCAACTCCACATATCAATATTGTTGGGGATCGACTAATATAAACAACGAGACAATAAAAGTGGGGAAGAACAAACCCAAATATTTTACGTGGAAAACCTTCAAAGAGGGGAAAACCACAGGCAAAGAAGGCTTCTACTTTTCACTAAATGAGTAAACAAACGAGAGTACAATATGGAGAAAATTAACCTCAATGTACTAAACATGCATTACCCAAAACCTCGAATACAAAGCTCAAAATTTCAAAGAGCAAACCGGTAAACAAAACCTTAAATCTCATAGGGCACTCACAAAAGGGGTATAAAATACTCTCCATAATTACTACGAAATTCTCATCAAAACTCATATGCGACTACATCTTGTTGCCCTCAAGAAAAGCCCTTACTGATTGACATATCAAAATAGGGATACAAGGCCAATTTAAATAGGCTAAGATTATAGTTCTAATCATACTAAAATATCCCTAGAATAATCAGAGTCTAACCGGGAGAAGAAATCCTACTTGAATTCTAAAATGCGCCTGCCAAATAGGAGAACACGTCGTGACGTCGCAATGTCACATTCACCATGTCGGGCCTGTTTTGGCCTTTCTTCAATTGCTCGTCAATTATCATCTAAGATGCCTGCAACGTGTCCGATAAATGCGAGACACACCCCACAAATACATATCCACATCATATTCATAAAAAAATTTATTCAATTTCACCACTTTTCCAAAAATGGTCAATTTCTACTTTTAATCCTTCAACTTTAAAAAATTTGCAATTTAATCCTTACTAAATTTCATTATTCATGCTCTCTCCAAATACTTGATTCACCTTTAAAATATTTATCATTTCTCAAAGACTAAAATTTTAGGGTATTACAAAATTCATATATAGTTTACACAAAGTAGAACTCAAACCTGTATATCAAATTTTCCAAAATCTTAATATTTTCATTAATCTAAAATCTCATATTTATTATTTTCTTGATTGAACGATTAACAAAAATGATTGTTTTTTATGCAATATTGGGGTAAAGATGCTGGTGATAGGATTTCTATTTGTGTCAAACAAATGTTTGGCAAAACTTTAAGTCAAGACTAAACGAAAAGATTGTTAAGAGTTCATTATTAATTAATATTATATTAAATGCTCAAACGAATAAAATCACACTTTGTTGATCTAGGGGAATGTTTAGCAGTGTATATGCAATAGCGTACTTGATATCTAAGTGAAATTTATTTGGGTTAATGCTATAAAAAAAAAGTATTCTCGAAAACTCAATAAGCCCCTCGAGTTTTTTACATTCAATTGAGCCCTCTCACTGATAAAATTTATCAATTAAGCCCAATAACCATTAGATTTAACGATTGGCATGTAACACCTCTTATCTAAACTGGCGACAATCTTGCTTTGGAGGTGCTACAATCCATTGTCTGATAACTTTTTTTATAATTTTATAAACTATACTACATTGCACAACTATTAGAGCTATCTACTTTGAAGTTATTAAATAAACTATGTTTGGATGCTAAATTTGAGCTTGACTATCGAAGAAGAATTTATCTTCAAATTTTATGCTTGAGGTAGTATCAATTCATTGAGTTGATTCGGGTTAAGGTCGTTACATGACTGTTAAATCTTAATGGTCTTTGTTGATGTGGCTAATACTAACCGCTAAGACAACTATCTTAACGTTAGGTTATCAATTAGCCAATATTTACTTATTCACTTTGTTTTGCATGCAAGATCATTAAGGATAAATACAAAAGATATTAATGTGAATGATGAAATTTTATTAAACCAATCTCTTCGAAAAATTATGAGTAATTATGACGTAAATTTACACTAAAAGCACTAAATCTCAACAAAACAAGTAAAACCATTTGTTCTCGACTAAACCATTAATTCAACCAATTCAAACATAAATTGATAAATCATACAATACAATAACCCAACCTAAACTCAATACTTTACAACCCATTTTTATCTTTCCCAATGTTTTAGAGGCCCAAGCACCACTCTTTTTTAAAATTTTAACATACTTTTTCATCTTTTCCAATGGTGTTTTAGAGACCTAAACAGGTTAGCAGTGCAACACTTATTTATCTTCTTCTTTTTTTTCATTTTATATTTATATAACATTTTAAAAATTAAAAAAAAAAGAAAAAGAAAAACTAAATTATATCATAACCTTAAAGACATCTTAGCCTGGTCTCCCTTTCATTACCCTATCATTTTTTATTTTCTTTGATCCACTCTTACATGCATCTCCCTTTCGTTCACCTAAAATAAGGTGTCAATAATATCATTGTGAAGTGACCCAAGATCCCAGTGAAGCTAAGCACCAAGCAAAAAAAAAAAAAAAAGAGAGTGAAGGATCTGGTTCAAAGAAACAGGACAGACGACAAAGATGAAAACAAAATGGCTGCCTTTTGTTTTTCATTTTCATTTTTAACTTTTTTTTTTTATTTGTTTAAATATTATAGGTTGTGATAAGGGTTTGGGCTAATAACGAAAGGAATTGAGCCAAAATATTTTTGTTTGAGCTAGAATAATTTGGCTCAAACATGTAGGAATCAATTCAACCTGTTTTTTTGCTAGTTTATCTAGTTGACAATTAATGATTTAATCGCGATTCGTTTTGATTCACGAGTTAATCGATTCTTTACTTTCTTTTAGATTAATGGGCATTAATCAATCTGACCTAGTTTCAACAATTATACATGTAACATTTGTATAGGCTCTATCCAATGTGTGCACCTCATTATTACATTTTAATAATTTCAAGTAAACAAAACAATAGATGATGATAAGCATTGGAACCCTAACCTTTTACTCTTGAGTTGCATATTTATTAATATCAATCTAAATCTATGTAAGCTCTCTGCGATCTAAATTAATTCTAAATCTACAAAATATATTAAAAATCTATCAAATATTATAAAAAATGAAACATGAAATATGTTGTAAACATTGCACATAAATATCTATTTACTTTATTGCCAATGGAAAAGAAAACGGATGAAAGTATATCAACATTATAAACAACAGCTACATGTAGGTCCATATTTGGAAAAAGGGTGCAACAACTGCTTAATTATTTTATTTTCTTTCCAGTGGCAGTCAGTCACAGTGTTAAAAAGTCCTGATACAGTACATGAAAGGAGAAGAAAATCATCACCATGAAAATACGATAACAACATATGTGATCCGTTTCTCGGAACAATAAAAAGTATAGGGGGCTACACTGCACTGAATTTCTCCATTGCCGCATTTGCATCCTCCACAGTTTTAATCGGCGGCTCTTTTCAGAGTACTTATCATACATGACTTGCAATTTTACATCCATAGGAAGAGCATTTTTAGAATTTTTATTTTTTATAATTTGAATTATTTATTTTTTTGAGTATTTATTAGTAAGAACAATGTTAAAAATATCAAAATAATATTTTAAATATAGTTTAGGGGCTAAAGTTAATTATCATCCCTTTAAACTAATGTGATACGTCCTCTCATTAAAATATAACAAATGGACGTTGGTAATTAAAACATCATTTTAAACGAAGTTGAGGTAGTGGTGTACAGTTTACCCTCCAAATCGGTAAAGACAAGTTCGTAAGCACGAACCGACCCGGAAATATTGCAGAGCGCTTATGGTACGCGTAAAGGCTTCAAACATATTAAACTGAAAAACCAGAAGACAAAAAGAATCAGATAGGAGAGAGAGAGAGCTGCAACCTCTGAAAGTCATAGTCTCTCTCCCTCTCCAATTCAATCTCAATTCTAAGCCAAAAACCCTAGAAATCCTTTTTTTTTTCTTTTCAATTTCGATTAAAATTCAATTCTTTTCTTGAGTAGTATTATTAACAATCACATGCTTCTTCCCAACAGTACTTGTTGATCTTTTGATGCGACGATTGAATGCTCGACATCGGGTCGATTCCGAACTCAAGACCACCACCAACCAACCTAAAATGGATCCAATTAAGTTCCAAACCCGACCCAATTCCCGATCCACCGCTCTTTTTTCCCGAAACCCTCGTCAAACCAAGCCTACCCCTTCTCTCTTTGCAATCTCAGTATCCGTATCTCTCGCTTTATTGATTTTTAGTTACATTTTCATTTTCTCCTCACCAGTGTCCACGAAGTACGGAATCATAATCGATGGTGGAAGCACGGGAACGAGGATCCACGTGTTTCGGTACAGAGTTGATGGAAGCAAAAACCTGGTTTTCGATTTTAAAGAAGGGTCAGATAGCTTGAAGGTTAATCCGGGGTTGTCGGCTTACGTGGAGTATCCGGAAGCTGTTTCGGATTCTTTGGGAAAGCTTCTGGAGTTTGGGAGGAAGAAAGTTCCAAGAAAACAGTTGGCAGAGACGGAAATTAGGTTAATGGCGACGGCTGGGCTAAGGTTGTTGGATGTTGAGTTGCAGGAGCGGATTTTGGAGGAGTGCAGGAAGGTGCTTAGGGTGTCTGGGTTTAAATTTCACGACGAGTGGGCGTCAGTTATTACAGGTAATACAATGCGGGTTACTTTAGTGGTAATGCAATGTGATCTGTTTTGAATCTAACATGTGAATAGGAATAGAAGAGTAGTAAGAGGTAGAAGTTCATCTTTAGTGGTAGGAAATAGAGTACTTGAGTCTTGACCATGTTTTAAGTGAATTTTCCAAGCCAATGGGGGAAAACTTCGATGGTGTTTTACAACTGAGATGTAGGAAAGGGAAGAGTAGTACACTGCGGTTAGTCCACATTTTAGTATAATGGTTTATGTTGATTCTAACGTGAACAATGGTTGTTTGTCTTGGTCCATTTTGGCTGAAATTACATATCACAGAGGGAACCAACTTCATTGATAACTACTTATGATATTTTTGATATTTGCGTCTCATTTTCTCTCTCCTGACTGTATTTATCATGTATTATGAGCTTAAATAAGATCTGCTCTTGTAGTCAAGACTGGAAATCTTTTAGTCCTTTTGTTTATATCTAGTTTTTAATCCCTGATCCACTTTTTTTGAGGCTAAGTTTTGGATGCTCTAACTGTCTTAGGCTCTGATGAGGGGGTCTATGCTTGGGTTGTTGCAAACTATGCACTTGGTACTCTTGGAGGTAATCCTCTGGATACAACTGGAATTATTGAACTTGGTGGGGCATCTGCTCAGGTTTGTGGTTATCTTTAGTCTTCCCTGCTTCTAGATTCTTTAGTTTGGAATTCTTTCCTATAATGTTTTGGTAGAATTGATTAGATTTTTCCACTCTAGATTTTACAAGTCATTTGAGCTTATAATTAACAGTCCTACATGTTAGAGTTCCTTGAAGCTATTTCTTGTGTATCAAGAAATGATATCTTAGATTATTTCGTAACCCACTGTAAAAAGTTTCTTTATTGAACTTATAACTATGAAGCAGGTTTTTAGTGTGAGCCATGAACTAAATTTCGTTATCTGTCCTTAAAAACGACATGTTAGTGTCATTTCAAGAAATGGGCATTAACATGAAAAAATTTATTGTTGTCAACGGCATTACTTCTGCTTAAAGCAATGAAACTATATATATTGTCAAAAGAAGGTGGGGGGGAGGTTAAAAGAAAGAAGAGGCTATTATTTAACTCATTGCAAATGCATTGGATGCCATTACGTATGTTCTTGGCTTGGTGCTCTGAATGTATAAGTTGAGAGCGCTTATAAGATCACCATTACTTGGCTTATACTTATTTTTCAGGTAACCTTTTTCTCAAGTGAGCCTATGCCTTCTAAGTTCTCACGCTCCATTAAGTTTGGGAATTTCACTTACAGTCTCTATAGTCACAGCTTTCTTCATTTTGGCCAGGTAACCTTCGCATGCAATAGCTATTCATCTACTTTTTTTGTTTGTTATGGTTGCTAGGCTGTCGTGTTCCAATTGTAGGCATTTTATTCCAAAAAAAAAACGGTTTAACTTTCTTGAAATTCGAAGGAGATCTTTGCTATGTTTTGCATAGTTAAAATCGAATGTTCTGAGAATATATATGTAAGGACATTTTTTTCCATAACATTCTGGATGTTTATTTGACTGGTTGACTGTGCTACTGCAAGTTTTTTTGCCCTTTCAAAAACAGTAATGGCTACAATACGTATCTAACTTCTAACTAGTATGATTATTATTTCAATATGGCTTTGCATTGTGATTTTGTATGGTATGTTATTAGACATTCTGTCAAGAAATTCAATCTTAACCTAGGAGCTTTTAACTTTTATCATTTTATTTTCAGGATGTTGCACATGAATCATTGAGGGAATCGTTAATTAAAGGAGATTTCAGTCCTGGTAAGTTTTGATGTATTTTCTTTCTGCCAAAGTTTTGCAGGCTTAGAAGTGCTTGAAATTGTGTATGAAACTCCAGTTAGGAATTTCACTCATGCTGAATTCTAATTTAATCATCTTCTAGAGTCTTGCAATGTTGAAGCTTAAGGAAGATATCTAAATTTGAGTACGAGCGCTGTTTGTATATTGCGGTTTTGACTGTTTAGGCTGAGTTGAATGTTTAATTCTAAAAGTTGGCTTCTTTTTACCTTTGATCATTTATGGCTTTTTCATACTGGACATTATGGAAAAGCTTGTTAGAATCGAAATTTTTTTTACTGGATATCTTGACAAAATCTTTGTTACCTTTGATAGAGATGGTGTGGTATTAGTTTGTTAAGTTATTATGTTTATATGGCTCATTATGTTTTTTCTTACCTTAATACAGCTTCTGACTCTCTTAATAAGGTGATGTACATGGATCCTTGTACACCTAAAGGTTACTTGGCTCCATCATCAAATCTTTCACTGGGTTATATGGCTGAAAAAAGTAAATATAGTTCCGAACTTCAAGCTACTGGTAACTTCTCAGAGTGCAGATCTGCTGCACTAATGCTATTACAAAACGGAAAAGGTTACAAACTCTCTTAGAACCACTACATTTACTGCATTACCTTGTGCCACATGATTATAATCATTATATATATTCTGAGATGCAGAAAAATGTTCCAACTATCGCTGTTATTTGGGGTCTATTTTCATGCCCAAGCTTCAAGGAAAATTTTTGGCTACAGAAAATTTCTTCCATACCTCAAAGGTATAATTATAATCTCCCTTTCTCCTACTGGCTTATGCTTGCTTAGTCGCCCCCTCTTCCCCCAAAACACACAGACATTTCATATGCCTTGCATGCACACAACCTTAGCCCATGTGATGTTTTCATGGTTGCACTGAGTTTCTGTTTCCTAAATTGCTTCCATTTCTTTGTTTGACGACTCTTGTTGGATTAGTTCTTTAGGTTGCATCAAAGGGCCTCTCTTTCTGATCTCATGATGGCGGGGCAACATTTCTGTGGAGAAGATTGGTCAAAATTGAAGAAGAAGCACCAATCACTTGGTGAGGAAGAACTGTTGCGCTATTGTTTTTCTTCAGCATATATTGTGGCCTTACTTCATGATAGCCTTGGAATTGCTTTGGATGATGAAAGGTATATTTCATGCTAAGTGTCCTCAAAAGCAAACAAACCATGTTTGTTCAATGGCTTTTTGGGCACTGTGGCTTTCCTCCATATGGAAATAACAAATTGGGGGTTTGTCAATAGTGTTCTTATTCTTTCTCAGAATTGAAATTTTACTAATGTGATTCAGCCTTTAAACAGGATCAGCTTTGCTAATCGGGTAGAAAATATACCACTAGATTGGGCCTTGGGAGCTTTCATATTACAAAACACGGCCAAGTTGGATGCGCAGCAAATTGATTGGATAACTACCATTATCAGCAATGGTTCACCCACGCTATTCTCCATCATTGCTGTTTCTGCAATATTGATGTTCATAGCTTGGTTTATATTGAAATGGAGGAAACCCGAGTTGAAGACAGTGTATGATTTAGAGAAAGGACGATATATAGTGACTCGTATTGGCAGAAAATGATATTGTTGTCCTGTGGAGATTGGTTTACGAGTTTGCTGCCAAGGGAGGAGAATGCATGTCTTATGATGGTATATTATCATTATGCTTCCTTGGTTTAATATGCCCTCCACTTAGGTTCACCATGTGAGTGGGAAATATAAGATTGTATATCATCAACTTTTACTGTAGGATTGAGTGTAATCTTTTCATGGGGGAACCAGGATAGATGACTAGATTCCGATTGTGTATATACCGGAAGTTCCAAAACCCTTATTATTATACCACTTGACTGTTCATTTTTTACCTACACTACAGGATTAGATAAAAACTGATGAAATAGTAGTAGTGGGAAGTAGAGGAGGGGGTATTTTCAGAGCTGTATCACTGCATCTTCCTCAAATATTGTCCCTGAAGTGCCTTACAATGGCTGCCTTGTTGTTTTATTAAGAAAATTTTGTTCATTTCTCATATGTTCTCTTACACACCCCTGAAATTACCTTTTGTTCTTCTCTTCCAATAGGGTGTAGCACACATATGTGTACATATATGATACTATGTTCTATAATGTTAGCATGTAAGATTTTCTTATTTTTCATAAATTTAACAAATTTTCATATATATATAAAATAGCAAGGACAGGCACCGAAAGAGAGAAAAGGAGGTGAGCCAGCTAATGTGCATTGGCGATCTCAAATTCTAAAAATACCCTTTTGGAGCCGTATCGATTGACTTCTCCATGTCTCTTTCCACTCAAATCCAACTCTTCCCCCAGCTCACCTATTTTCTCCTCTCTTTTTTTGAAAAAAAAAAGTATTCTTACTATTATTACATATTTGAGGAAAAGCAAAATTTCTTACAAAAAGCTCCCAATCAACGGAAATTTAGAGAGGAAAAACGCGTGCGTAGCCAAAGAACAAAAGAGAAAAATGAAAGACAAGCTTAATTAGAAATTTTCTCTCCTATTTCTTCGTTCCCTTAATTAAACACAAATTCCCATTTTTTCCCGCTGAAGGTATTTTTTTTT
The DNA here is from genome assembly GCA_025698515.1 of Gossypium sturtianum. Taxonomy (NCBI): domain Eukaryota; kingdom Viridiplantae; phylum Streptophyta; class Magnoliopsida; order Malvales; family Malvaceae; genus Gossypium; species Gossypium sturtianum. Next base: position 17,510,330 of record CM046954.1, on the reverse strand, counting down.
TTTTTTATCTTTTTAATTCTTTTTGTCTTTGATTTCTTCGTTCAGTACTTTCTCATTCTTTCATTTATTTGGAACCCCCGGTTTCGCTGCTCTAACTCAGAGCGATTCCGGGTTTCCTCTTATTATTTTATTTTTTTCCGATTGAATTAAATAGTTAGAAATCGAAGTTCTTTCTTTTTTCTCTTTGGTTAAATTTGTAGAAATTATGAGCGATCACCTGGTTTTGGGTGTCGACCGTCTGGTGAAGCCGGAGGAGTCGGATGCTGGTCCCTCAACGGAGGTTCCGGGGTCGTCGTGCTTGTTGGAGTCTAAGGAGAAGGGGGTTGTCAACGGAGAGGAGGAGAAGGAGCCGCTGATTCAGTCGGCGGAGTGCCGCATTTGCCAGGATGAAGATTCCATTAAGAATCTTGAGACTCCATGTGCCTGCAGTGGCAGCCTCAAGGTGTTATTATTAAATATATATATTTTTTGTTTAACTTGCATTTCTTTTCTTTTTCACGAAAGAAAGTTCGATCAAGAACATTTTTTCCCGAAATAGGAAGTGCATTATCTAAAGCTTTCTTCACGATTTAGTTTTCAGTTTAATGAACCTCATAAAATTATGCATATTTCGCCATGATCAGTAATTGCTTTGGTATTTCTTAAATACTACATGAAACAAGATTTATGACAGTCATTTGTTGAATTCTATATGTTTCAAATTGCAGTATGCACATAGAAAATGCGTGCAGCATTGGTGCAACGAGAAAGGCAATATAAAGTGCGAGATATGTCATCAGGTATGTACTTGCTTTAGCATCCCCTATCAAATTCGTTATTTTGTTTAGTAACATTCATCGATTACTGCACCTTGGTTTCATCCCTTTTCATTTGAACTAGCAAAAGTTTAGGCCTTTTGTGCAACGAATAGAAAGTTTGAGGATTCCGAAGTAGTTACATGAGTGTGGAAGAGGGTGAAATCGATGGCTTTTATGAAGAATTTTTATTAGCCTTTTGATTTATGGGAAAAACCCTTATCTTTTAAGCCCCGGCTTATCATGTATGTTGCTTTTCAGAATTTATCACAGCTGTGGTTGGATTTGAGCAACCTTGGGGTCAGATACATTTAGGCATTTAACTGCTGCTGATGCCTTGTTAAATTCTTAGTTCATGCTTAGTGCTATTCATATTTGGTTATGTCTCCTTGCTGAGGTAGTCTGTCCTTTCTGTTTGCCTTGCAGCCTTATGAACCAGGTTACACTGCTCTACCACGCACCCAAACTGAAGAAACCTCTATCGATATTGGGTAAGTTTGATGGCCTCACATGTTTTTTGCAGATGACACTGACAACTACTCTGTATGATCTGTTTGGAAGATACCATCTTATTAATTTCTATATCTGTCTTGTAGTGGAGTCTGGACAATCTCTGGCACCCCACTGGACTTGCGTGATCCGCGCCTCTTAGCCATTGCAGAGGCAGAACGGCAGTTTTTGGAAACCGAATATGATGAATATGCTGCATCAAATGCCAGTGGAGCTGCTTTTTGCCGTTCAGCTGCACTAATTGTAAGCTTTTAGTTATGAAGCTCCTCGACACATTCAATTTATAATCATGTTTAACATGCTTGTTTAAGTGAGTTTAACATTAATTCCTGAAAATTGGACTATTATCATTTCTGTTTATTAATATATAAACTATGCCTCAAAGGAAATATATTGATTAATTAATTTGGACATAGGATTTTACAGCATTTAACTCGATGACCTTCAATTTTGTACTTGACCATTTAATTAAGACTTCATTTTTAAAGTGATTAATATTTTTCTTTTCTTCATTTTTATCAGTTAATGGGACTTCTGCTATTGCGCCATGCATTGAATGTTCCTGATCCCGACTCAGACGAAGATTTGTCTACTTTCTTCTCTGTAAGTTTTGCCAAAAGCTGCATACAGTATTTTGCATAGCATTTCTCAATCATCCACATTAAAGTCATCATCCCATTGGAGCCATTTCTTCTTAAATTGCTTTGTTTCATGTTTCAGCTTTTCTTTATTCGTGCTGCTGTATTTCTCTTGCCATGCTACATCATGGCCTGGGCCATCAGTATATTACAGCAACGAAGGCAAAGACAGGTTATTTTATCATTACTTCCTACTTTCAATTTGAAAATCACTTTTTTATTTCTCTCCCCGGGGAAGCCTGGAAAAGCATCAAGTTAAACAAAAGAAAACATCACAGACATGGTTTTTATACTTCAGTTGATATTGTATCGTATCCATATCAGGAAGTGGCAGCGGCTGCAACACAGCTTGCTTTTGTGCTACAATCCGGGCAACATAGGGGTATGCATTTTACCATTGCATCAGGAACTACAGTGAGTCCCCAGCAGGTAAGCGTTTGAAGCATGAAGCTCTGCACTGCCATTATATTGCTAGTTGATGAACACTGATGACGGTTCCGCTCATTTGCCCTATCACTGAACTTGAAAATCTTTGAAAACTTTTTATTCCACAAATTGTTGGTGGACAAAGCTTTGGACCTCTAGTGATTTCTGTTTCAATGAATTGCTATGGGTGATTCAGTCATGTCCATATCTTGTGCCCATCATTGTGTCTTGTATGTGAACTTCACACATTCTCTCCATCTAGATTTTCAATTTCTGTTGATTGGATTGCAAGAAACTGGTCGCCATAAGTTATTGTTTATTCTTTTTATTTTTTATTTTTAATTTTCGTGTTTGACATTTGTATCCGATATATCAGGTATTGTACTAGTAACATCTATCAAATATATGAAATTTTCTATCTGTGTTGAGAGAGATTTGTATTTGACACTTGTTGAAATCCGGATGGTTTGAGTTGTATGGGGATGTTGGGAGGAATAAAAGAAAGAAGTAAACAAATGGTGTTTATGAATCTAAATTATTTACCTCATTAAAGCAAAAGTGGTGAAATTCGAATACCATTTGGGAATCGTTAAAATCCGAAATGCGAGTCCCACTACAGACGCCACTAAACTAGTTGGTCACATCAATGGATGCCAATACTTGGTGGTATTCTTTTTCTTTTTTTATAAAGAAAAGAGCATATATTCTCGACCAGACTTGATCATGATCTATATGGGAACAACCTTAAAAGTAAAGCCAGTTAAAGATTCTGCCTTTAACTTGTGTTTTTGGTAACATTCCATTTTGTGGTCTCTGCCAAGTGAAAACGTATGCATGTCTCGGATTGGAACTCTGAGATATAAATATCTGTTGTTAGTCTAAAAAAAAGGGTTCAAAAGCTTTTGCTCAGGTATGTATTTAAGACGACGAAGTAAGCGTTAAATTACTAGATCATATACATATGCAATGCTTGTTAGATGTAGATTTCAAAATATAGTCGAAAAGGAACTGGATATAAAAAAGAAAATTGGAAGATTGGGATTTGGGAAATGTAAGAAATAGAAATTAGAAGAAATAGAGTGACTTTAGCTTTCTTTAATACTTTGGGTGGGGGTTGGGTCAGGGATTCAGGCTGTGTGACTGTGGAGGGTCTCATTTGCACAAAGACCATCGAGGCTGGCAGTGGCTACACTGCCTCATCATCAAGCAGGATGGGCCCCTTTTGCCTTTGGTTTAAATCAAAGTTTAAAAGTATCTACTTTTAGACCAACCTCGACAATCTACAATCACCCCTATTTCCCTCCTTTTTTTCACCCCTTTTTTCTTTTAAAATACTTGTTATGACTAATCAAAAGATTCAAATTAGGCCTGCTCCTCAATTCAATAATAGTTGGTTCAAAGAATTTATTTCTAATCGGAGTAAATTATATTAGCAGTCTTTTAATTATTAGTAAATTTCTTCTTTAATAACTTAACGATGAAAAGTTATAAAATTGTCACTCAATTATTTATTTTTTTATCTTTTTTGGTCATCAGTTGGTTAACATTTCAAAAAGTTGCCACTATTAGCCCGCCAGTGATAAAAAAAAGGACAAAATTAAATAGTTGAATGATCATTTTATAATTTTTATAGTTGGGTGATAAAAAAAAAAACTTACTAATAATTGGGTGGCGATTAATATAGGTTACTCTTATAAATATATATTACTTGTAATTTGAAAATTGTATTTACACCTAAAAAGAAAACGAAATAATTAATTGAATTAAATTTGAGTTATGATATCATTAAAAGAAAAATGTTTTAATTCTAAACTCAAATGTCTCAAATAATTCATTGATATGTTACATCAATGTAGTTTAGGAAAGCAGCTCAGAATTTGATTTTCATTCTCTAAAACTTTTTTGTTGTTGAACTGTATTGATAAGAAGTGGAGAATCAGAACATTAACTAAAACAAATTCAAGCCAAGATGGAGTGAAATACTAATGGATGGAGTATGAGCAGCCAGCCACCATTAAACCCACATCTCATCCCAACATCAAATCCCCATTCCATAAACTAACCCTAAAGTGCAAGCATTTATGCTTTAGAATGTTCCAACTTGCATGTGGTATTTTGCATATTTTAATAAAAAAAGATGAAGTAAAAGAAATATATATAATCCTACATGGATAAACGAGAACATTCAAACATATTAAGGGACAAAACACAAGTTTTTTCTTTTTTTTTTATTTTTTTATTTTTGAAGTGGGTCTTCTTTTTGCACACACATATATACATATATATATATACACATACTTTCACTTTAAATTCTCGTTCTTTAATGAACCAAAAAAAAAAAAAATCTCTTTCTTTTAATGGAATTAACTTTGGTTGCTACTGCTGCAAAGCAATCTTGCAGTTCTAAGTGGTCCATCCATGGCTTCTGTCTGACCAGTCATTTCCATTAAAGAAAACAAAGCCACCCTTTTCTTAGTATCAAAGGAATGGCTTTATATTTTAATACTCTTGGCTTAATTTGCAGTAATTTTCACATCATTTTATGAAACAATCATTATATTTGTTAGTTTTAGCAATGCATGTCGTATTCTATAAATCACAAAGATTTGTATTTTTCTTAAAACATCTAAGTTCATAACCTTTTGATTTAATGACAAAATCATTGTATTTTACATTACAACCCTAATTCTATAATAATAATAAAAAGAATTATATCCATTCAAGAAGCATGAGTGGGTCCCAAGTTGAATGTACACATAGGAACTGGTCGGATGATGTGGCAAGAGTCCAAAGAGAGACCAGGTTGGTCGGCCCTAGTTTTGGCAGACAAAACACAGTGGCAAATGTTAGAGTTAATATAGATGGGTCACCATGCTTGGGTTCAAGGATTTTGAGCGAGATAGGTACAAGCTCTTTTTACCTTACAAAAATTGTGTGGGGATTAATTAGTTGAATTAATTAATTAATTAAAATTAATAAATTATTCGATTCATTGTCTTATTAAAATTGATGTTGTAACTTTAATAATAATAGAAGGTAGCTCAACAAAAGATACTTGGCTTCTCAAGGGTATTATTCCAATTTCCAAACCCTTTATTCATGGTTGTCAGATTCTTCCAAATAACAGCCTTAATTTGCTTAGATTGCAGACATGATTTTAGTGAATCCCAAAACTCCCTCTTTTAAATTTGGGTCCCATCATTGCTTTTTTAATGCCCTTTAGAGTCCTTTCCAAATCCAACAACAGAGATAAATAACAGGGCTATCTACAGCAATGGAACATAACAACACACTGACTCAACAAAGACACAGTGTCTGTTCAGTTTGTTTGAGTTGAATTCAGTTCTGTTCTGTCCAGTGAAGAAAAAAAATGGTTTGCAGTGCTCAAAGAGTGATCATATTGCTCATCTTTTTGGGGTTATTAGCAATTCAACCAGTTGAAGTGTCTGGTTTGAGAAATATAGACTTTGTCTTCAGGCATAGTCAACGTGTTCTTAAGGCTGTTGATACGAAGGGAATGAGTACTGAGAAGAAACCAGCTTTTGTAAACAACAAATTCGATCCGAATCGATCAAGCAAACGAAGAGTTCGAAGAGGATCAGATCCTATCCACAACAGGTCTTGAGTTGAATGTTGATGACAAAAAGTTTCTCAAGCGGTTAATTTCTTCAACATGGAAGATTAATAACCTCAAGTAAGTTTCAACACTTGGAGAAGTGATACAGTGCAGATAAAACTAGAAGCTGCCAAAACTGTACCCGAGGGTTGGCTGATTTGTTTTCTCTTTGTTTTCGGGTTTTCTTGTTCTTCTTTTTTGGTCACAGAGCTAAGTTACTCTGACTCTGATTAATTTTTTTCTAAACCACCTTTGAAAGAAAGCCATATCCCATAGCCGTATCTGATACAATTAGGAAGTTGGATAGTTAAAGAAAAATGAAGAGTCAAAGTAACATAGATAAAAAGATGTGTATAGTGAAGTTAGTAGAGGAAGGCTGGTCCTAGAAGACATCATCGTCATCATCATCTTTGTACTTTTAAGTTGAATCCTGATAGATGATCAATGAAGAATTCCAAGTATAGAGTATGGTTTGAAAATTTCCAGAATGATAGTAACTTTTACAGCTTTTCTTTTCTTTCAAGACAAAATCTATCTTGTGTTTGCATATCAGTAGCATGTTCAAATTCTTCTTTTGTATAAATATATGTCGCAGCTTCAGTTCCAATTTAATTTGCATATATTACCTAAAGCTTCATTCAATAACGTCAAAATACTCGAATTTGATCTTGAAGATCAACCAACCAGACAAAACCTCAAAATCAAACGACTTAGTGCTTTGTTGAAGCTTTACAATATAGCTGAAAAAAAGCTTAACCCGTTTTGGTTTTCCAGAAAAATCCAATTTATGTCATGGTCTAGTATCAAACACCTGCAAACTTTCCACCATTCTTTTGGCCTGGGTTTTTGCAAATTATACACACTTAATGCTAACTACATCAACAATGGGAAGTCTTGCATGAACACCAATTAGAGTTTTAACCTCAAATGAGTCCATCAACTATGAGGTATGTGATCTTCAGATATATAAAAATTTTGAATAAATATATCATGTTTTCTTTGCAAAAAGAATACACTCATCTTTGCATGCTAATAATGGTGGTGATCAATATCTTTGACTAAGGAAATGTTGAAAAACTCAATTTGAAAAATATGCTTGTAAGCACACTGAAAATTTTAAATAAAAATTTTGACATCTATTATCTGTGATTTTTATAATAATAAATATATTGGCAGATTTATTTGTCCTCGGCTTTCTACTACTCAATCTTTTTCATTAATCTCGATCTCAATTTGTTATAGTGTGAGTTATATTCAGAAATTGATGACAACTATGTGAACTTTCAAATGAGGTGAAAACCAAAGATGAATTCTTATCAAAATATAGAATTTATTTTAAGAAATAACTTGATTTTATTTTGACAGAATATTTATATAGAAAATAACAAGAGTGTCAATAGAACAAGGTGTACTTGAATAATAATATTTTAATAGGAAAGGCACACTCCTATTAGGAGTGTCTACAAAGGGTGATGACCACACCCTCTCTTGGATTGGGGCATGGCCGCCCCTACCTCTTAACTGAGCCTAGTTGGACCTTGTCATGTATCGGGTCTTTAATTAACTTATATTGTTTACCCATACCAATAAATATATTTCTTATGCCTAAAATATTGTTTATTCATTTAATTAATTAATTAAACTAAATTAAATTATTTACTCAACTCAATTCTAATCTCGTTAAAATTATGACGACTTTATTGTACTAGAATCTATTAGCAAATTAATCTAATTAACATGATGTCATGTAATTATGAAGACTTCAATTGTTTTATTGCAAATTAATTAAGTAATAATTCAAAGAAAATAATTTAAGTATCAAGTCATCTCTTGTTCGTAACGAGAAAACGCATTCACTGCGGATAATGATATATGCAATTTATTAATGACAAAACCTTGCAAACTCGAGCCAATGAGACCATACACTTGACACAAACAAAATATCTGTCATTCAAACGTTACGGATATCAATTTCCTAGACATGACAACACATACTTATGACACAAGGCTTTAATGGTTCAATTAAATTTTAAGGAGTTTGAAATCAATATATGGGCAACATGTGATACCTTGAGAACTAAAAAAAAAGTCCCATAAAGACTTATAGGCATCGTGTAAAGGGTCCAAGGCACTCTTTCCTTTAACATTCACAACTTTCTCCTCTCCTATTCATTTATTTATCGACATTTACATTCTGAACATCTTAATCTTCCTACAACTCTCCACCCATTAGGTAAACCACCACAAATCATCACAACTTTCTTTGTATCAATAATTGGTGCGGTGAGCATGAACCGAACATGACATTTAGCTTTCCAAATATTTTGACTTCTCCCAAGTCACGTATTTCTTAAAGCACTTCTTCTTCTCAAGCACTTAACTTTTCTAAGCTTTTGACCTTCTTTTCTAAGCTTTTGACCTTCCCAGGTCACATGTTTCTTAAAATACTTTGTCTTCTCAAGCACTTGGCTTTTTAAAGCTTTTGACCTACTTAGGTCACATTCACCTTCTTTAGCACTTAGTTTTTCAGAGCTTTCAACATCCTCAGTTGTATACTTCTTAAAGTACTTCGCCTTCTTAAGTTCTTAGATTTTTCAAAGCTTTCAACTTTCTCAGGTCACGTATTTCTTAAAGTACTTTGCCTTCTCAAACATTTAACTTTTTAAAACATTCGATTTTCTTATGTAGTATACTTCCTAAAGTAACTCGCCTTTCAAATACCTTGATCCCATTGGACACTTAACTTATTCACATGATCATTCATAAATCATTGCATGTGTGAAAGGCTAACAAATATAAGGGCTCGCGGAAAGGTTATTTGACAACAATAACTTAAAAAGAAACTAAGGAAACATTACAATATTATTTCAAAGGGTAAATAAAACAAAATGGAACACCCTAAGATTAATTCTACATCCACCACATCAATGAAATTGCCAACAAGAGAAATAATAGCAGAATCTGTATCCTTATCACCAGTAGGAGCAATCTCTTCCATAATTTTATCTCGTGTAAGTGCCTCGGCATCTCGACAGAGTGAACCTCAACATTTGTGACTCAAGGAGTCGCAGAGAGCAACATTTATGCCTTTCTTTGTAATTTTTTGGATTGATTAAATAAATAAAAATTACCTCATAATTATTTAATATTCTTTGTATGTTTATCCTTAATAGTTTTTGTAAGTAAAGAAAAATGATTAAGAAAATATTGTTAATTAATATTAAGTTATATTATGAGATCGGATTATGATGCAAGAAGACAACTTATATTAGTAGGTAGATTATCTTAATTTCCCATAATCCATGGAATCAAATTGAGAAAATGATTAATATTAGGGCTATTATGTCATTTTTAAGTCCATTTGGAGAGATGGCTTATCTTAACTATCAAAGTTGGATTAACTCCTAAAAATAGTGGCATAGATGTAATTGTTTAAACTGACAATAAATCGAATAAGATCTAAGATGAATTTATCTTAGATCTATTTGTGAATTTATTCACTTGTGACGTTCATTGGGTGACTTACTTAAATCGTGAGTAAGTGAATGGTTAAATGTGTATAATTCATATACTTTAATATATTGGAAACATGTATTTTCATGATAATGGGTTAAAAGTTAGTATATTTGGTACATGACATAATATGGCTTCACTAATAATAGTGGAATAATAGTTACCTAAAAGAGTAAATGGTATCCTCATATTGGCAATGAGTGAATTATAAAAATGGAATATGACCGCGAGTTATTTATTTGGGACAAATGACTAATCATTATTAGTATAAGTAATATTTTTTTTCCTCATGGAAGATACAATTGTAACCATAAGATAAATATTGATTGTATTAGGTGAGCATATTTAACCTAAAAGATTATGGATATCTTAAGAGGATAACGCGTATGATAAGATCATTGAATAAAATGTAACACCCCTAACCCGTATCCGTCGCCAGAATAGGGTTACGGAGCATTACCGAGTTTTACAGATCAAACAGACAGAAATTTCAAACGTTTCATAACATATCAATATTCATAATAAAACCAATCAAAATCATATATACTGTCCCTTATACAAGCCCTCAAGGCCCTAAATACGCATTAGAAACAAGTCAGGTGTAACACCCCTAACCCGTATCCACCGCCAAAACAGGGTTACGGAGCATTACCAAAGTTTACAGATCAAATAAACAGACATTTCAAACATTTCATATAATATAATATTCATGTCAGAAACCAATCGAAATCAAACATATTGTCCCTTATACAAGCCATCGAGGCCCAAAATATGTGTTAGAAACAAGTCGGGACTAGATCAGGTACTCAAAAAAATTTTCAGAAAACATTGAAAATTTTCAAAGCTGCAGGGGTCACACGGCAATGTGGCCAGACCGTGCGATTCACACGGCAATGTGGCCAGACCGTGCGATTCACACGGCCAAGAGACACGCTCGTGTCTTAGGCCGTGCAGACATTCGAAATAGGGATACACGGCCATGTCCCAGCTCGTGTAACTCTCTAACTTGGGTTACATGGCCAAGTCACACGCTCGTGTGCTAGGTCGTGTGAGCATACTGACTTGTATTCTTAAGAAGATACAAGGGACACACGGCCGTGTCACTTGTCGTGTGTCACACACGACTGAGACACACACCCGTGTCTCTGCATGTGTGGACGAAAATATGTCATTTTCCAAGCCACATTTCTCATCCAATTTGACACCAACTTGAACTCAACATATTTCACATCAACAAGCCATAACAATGCATTCAAAACAAGCTAAAATCAAGTCTTAAACATGTATTATCACCACATACAACCAATATGCCCTTAGGCACCTCAAATGACAACTTAAAAAACATGTCAACAAAGTATCCAAACTTACCTAAATAACCAAATACATATATGCATAATCCCAAATGGTACCAAAGATACCATTCTAACAAACATCAATATGATAAGACCACACATATATATACATCAAAATATACCAAAAATAAGCCATTTAAGTGGCTAATCTCAACAAAACACTTATATGCCAACATTGGCCAAATTAACCTATACATGCCATTATAACCAAATTTAAATATCCGAAAGTACCAAAGAGAGCCGATGGATAGTGTGATATAGCTCCAACAAGCTTCCAAACTGAACGAGCTTCCGAATTACTATAAAATACGGAAAATAACACGGAGTAAGCATTTAAGCTTAGTAAGTTCGTATAACAAAGAAATTGACTTACCATTTAATCACATTTAAGGTAAGCATACAGAATATATCCAAACCAATTTGGCCAGAGGCCTAAACACATATCCTCAACAACCATGTTAGTCATGTAATTCAACCACTAATCAAATTCCATACACATGTAACATCTATACCATGTATCCATATATCATATATAAATCATTTCCATGTAATTCATGTAAATACTTGTACTAGTTCGTATTGAACTCTTATAAACTCGTAACAGAACTATGCCCGTTGAACCATTTAGAATATCTTGGATACGCGGGTAGTACACATGAGGTGTTCTGAACTGTAATCCGTCAATTCATATATATGTATGCTCTCACGAGCTGTGAATCGGTAAGATCATACGAGTTGAGAATCGGTAAGCTCTCACGAGCTGCAAATCGGTAAGCTCATACGAACTGTGGTGTGTCCGCAACACATATATGACCTCAACCAAATCGGTAACCCTAATGACATGTCAATTGTATCCTACGAATTCCTAAGGTTCAAACGGGACTCGGTAATCGTCAGATATGCGATCAGTATTTATACATTGCAATTATACAAATAGCATACATAAAATTCAATTTAAAACATATAAATATATAATTTAATTACACGAACTTACTTCGATAAGTGTACGTAGATACGGAGGCAACTAATCCGATATTTTCTCTTTGCCTCGATCTAACTCTGTACAAGGTCTGACAGGATCTATACGAATGAATTTAACTCATTTCAATATAATTCTCATTCAATTTAATCCAACATGGAATTTTGGCAAAATTATCATTTTGCCCTATACTTTTAATTCCTTTGTAATTTAGTCCCTAGGCTCAAAAAAATGAAATTCATACAATTTAATCCTTACTCAAGCCTAGCCAATTTTTATACATATTAATAGCAGCCCATATATTTCACAAAATTCACAAATTTTACCATAAATTTATCACATTTTTCAATTTAGCCACTAATTGATGATTTCACCAAAATTCTCTTTACAAAAGTTGTTTATCTAACAACAACCATTCATTTTTTATCATCAAACTTCAAAACTCAAGAATTTTCATCAATAGCAAAACCCTAATACTTTAAAAATTTTGCAAATTAATCCCCGGGCTAACTAGATTAAGCTACAACGATCCCGGAAACATAGAAATCATTAAAAACGGAATAAAAATATATACCTAATTGAGCAAAATAAGCTTGCCTAAATTTCAAGCTTCAATGGCTAGGTTTTTTTTTTTTTTTAATTTTGGTGGAAGATGATGATAACGGATGATAATAGTTTATTTTATTTTATTTATCATAATTTTAATCACTAATTTCCAAAATTAACCTTAATAATTCATTCAATTTCCAATAATGACTACTCATGCTTATCCACTAACAACTTTAATGGCTAATTACTATATAAGGACCTTCAATTTAAAATTCTATAGCGATTTAATACCTTTAGCTATTAGAACTCAACTTTTGCACTTTACGCAATTTAGTCCCTTTTATCAAATTAAGTATGTAAATGGTTTATACAATATTTCTATCATACAGTAGAACATAAAATAATAATAAATAAATTTTTTGAATTCGGATTTGAGGTCCTGAAGCCACTGTTCTGATTTCACTAAAAACGGGTTGTTACATCGGGACTAAATCGGAAGCTCAGAGAATTTTCAGAAAATATAGAAAAATTTCAAAGATGCAGGGGTCACACGGCCTTGTGGTTAGGCCGTGTGACTCACACGGTCGGGAGACACGCCCGTGTCTCAGGTCGTGTAACTTTCTAACTTGGTCACATAGCCAAGTCACACGCCCGTGTGCTAGGCTGTGTACCCTTCAAAATAACCTCACATGCCCGTGTGCCAGGCCATGTGCTAGGCCATGTAACAGCCTGACTTGTAACCCTTTAAAAAACTATAGGGGACATACGGTCGTGTCACCTGACCGCGTGTCACACATGGCTGAGACACACGCCTGTGTTTTAGGCCGTGTGGGTAAGAAAATAACCACTTCCAAGCCATTTCTTTCACCCTTTCAAACATAAACCAACAAGAAATTTGTACATGCATACAAGGCCTTTATGTAACAACCCGTTTTCAGTGAAATCGGAACAATGGTTTCGGGACCACAAATCCGAGTCCGAAAGGAAAATTATTTTAAAATTATTTTATAGTCTATCGTATGATAATAATATCGTATAAAAATTCGTTAATAAAATTTTACCGATTACATGTTTAATTGATAAAAGGACCAAATTGCATGAAATGCAAAAGTTGAGTTCTAGTAGCTATAAGTATCAAATAGCTATGGAATTCAAAATTTGAGGTCCTTATATGGAAAATAGACCATTAAAAGTAGTTAGTAGATAAGTATGATGATTCATCTATGGAAAATTAAATAAAGAAAAGGACTAAATTGGAAAGTAAAAGATAAAAAGATGATAAATAATAAAATAAAGAAAAATATCATCATATTCTCATCATTCCTAAATTAAAAAGATGGAAACCCTATTTATGGAAACTTGAGTTCAAGCAAGTTATTTTGGCTCAATTAGGTGAGTATTCAAGTCCCGTTTTTAATGATTTTTATGTTTCCGAGGTCGTAAAAGCTTAATTTAGCTATCTCGGGGATTAATTTGTAAAGTTATCAAAGTATTAGGGTTTTTCCATGGATGAATATAGTTGAATTATGAAATTTTATGGTAGAAAATGAAAGGTTTTTTTATAGATAAACAACTTTTGTAAAGTGAATTTTGATGAAATTATTATTTAGGGACTAAATTGTAAAGATGTAAAATTCATAGAAAAATTCTGAAATTTATGAAATACATGGGCTGTTAATGTTACATGTAAAAACCGGCTAGGCTTGGAATAAGGACTAAATTGCATGATTTTCATTTTCCAACCTAGGGATGAAATTGTAATTAATCAAAAGTATATGGGCAAAATAATAATTTTGCCTAAGATGTGAATTAGATTGAATTGAATATGAATTGTATTAAATTAAGCTAAATTTACCCGTATAGATCTGGATAGACCAAATACAGAATTGGATCGAGGAAACGAAAAAGTATTGGATTAGTAGATTACAATTCACGAACACTTGTTAAGGTAAGTTCATGTAACTAAAATTATATATTTATATGTTTGAAATGCATGTTGTGTATGTGAATTTTTTTTCCATGCATATGAAATTAATCATATATCCGACAATGACTGATATGAATTAAGTCCCGTTTGAATAAATGAAATTCGATGGATACAGGGTTCCAAAATTGGTTGTGGTCTTGCATATGTTGCGGACACACCACAGCTCGAAAGAGCGTCCCTTTATTAGCCCTCTCGAGCTTCCCGTTATATGGTTCTTGCGAGCTTCCCATTAATAGCTCTTCAGAGCATCATGATTGTTGTGATTCTGCATGTGTTGTAGACACACCACAGCTCTTATGAGCGTCCCGATATATGGCTCTTCGTGAGCTTCCTAATTAAAGGCTCTTTATGAACTTCCTGATTAATGGCTCTCCAGAACTTCCCGATATGGCTCGCTTGAACTTCTCGATATATGGCTATCCGGATCTTCCTGATTAATGGCTCTTCGGAGCTACTCGTTATTGGCTCGCATGAGCTTCCTGATTATGGCTCTTATGAGCTTCCCATTATACAGCCCGGATAAGCTTCCCGTTACATGGCTCACATGAGCTTCCCGTTATATGGCTCGAGAGAGAGCTTCCCGTTTATGTGCTCGTATGAGTATTCCCGAATATGAATTGACGGATTACAGTTTTGTACACTTCAAGTGTACTACTTGTGTATCCATCGATATTTCAAATAAATTCAACAGGAAAAGTTCCGATATGGAATAATCTGAACTTGAGATGAAACATATATGTTATATGATTATATGATGTGGAAAACATATGTATATGAAAATTGTTACACGATGAGCTCATCCTTGTTTCTTGATATTCACATGAAGTACATGACTAACATGTTTCTTGAGTTTATATGTGTTTAGGCAAATTGCCAAATTTCTTTAGATGAATTTTGCATGCTTACTTTAAATGTAAATGAATGGTAAGTTATTTTCCTGTTATACGAACTTACTAAGCATAATATGCTTACTCTGTTTTATTTCCTCTGTTTGGAAGTTGGTCGGAGACACATCACGCTATCCATTGGCCCAATTCCATATAAATAGTAAATTACTTTTGGTTATAATGATATGTATAGGTTAACTAGCCAATGTTAATATGAAAATGATTTTGGTTGTAAATAGCCATTGGGATGGCTTGTGATGATCATATTTTGATATATATGTAAATTGTCTTATCATGTTTAATGTGTGCTAGTATGGTTAAATGATGGATAATTTATAAACATGTTGATGATTGGTTTGAAATTGGTAAATTAGGTACAAATGAGTTTATATATGTATATGGTCAAGTTGGTAAGTAAAGATTCTTGAATGGATGTGGTAAGATGTTAAGTATAAAGCTTGATTTTGGTTAGATTTGAATGTCTCGTATTGGCTTGAGAACATATTTAAGTGTTTATGTAAGTGGAAGGCAAACTTTGGGTGAGAAGTATGGCTTGGAAATGGCCTTATTTCGTCCACACGAGCAGAGACAAAGGCGTGTGTCTCAGTCGTGTGTGACACACGGTCTAGCACATGGGCATGTGTTTCGGCCGTGTGCCCCTTGCATCTTTAAATTTTCAAAACAGAATGCTCAGAATTGATCACACGGCCTGGCACACAGGCGTGTGGCTTGGCTGTGTAACCCCTGCACCTATTTAATGCAAATTTTTATGTTCACACGGCCTAGCACCTGGGCGTGTGACTTGGCCGTGTAACCCAAGTCAGAGAGTTACACGGGTATGAACACGGGCTGGGACATGGCCGTGTGCTCTATTTCGAATGCCCATACGGGCGTGTGTCCCCTACACATTGGAAAAATTTTGAGATTTTGCGAAAAAATTTCTGAGTACCCGGTTTAGTCCCGATTTGTTTCTAATGTGTATTTTGGGCCTCGAGGGCTCCTATAAGGGACATTATGCTTGATCTTGATTGGTTTCTGATATGAATGCTATATGATATGAAATGACTGTTATTCAATCTGTAAATTCCGGTAATACTCTGTAACTCTGTTCCGGCGACGGATTCGGGTTAGGGGTGTTACACTTTAAACATACTCAAATTATGCAAATAATGATTAATCTCCATACCAAATGTTCATACAACCAATATGCCAAAAGGCACCTCAATCATCAAGCATCAACTTATATATATACTTGAGCACATTTGTTCAAACCTTAACCATACATATCTAATTAATCTCAATACTATTTCTATGCTATATCAAAAATAATCTCACTACATTTGACCACGTTTATACCATTTACCAACTGACTTGTTTCCATACCAATACATAACACAATTGACACATACCAACCTTACCATATTAGGCATACCATATTTCAATCATGCACATCTATTCAAGACTTTTCCAAAACATACCATGTCTTGGCCATGTTGAGATCGATACAATATATACCAACTTTGGTTATTTCTAAACATGCATCAAATTGACCATATTAACCATAACCAACAAGATATCAATAGTACCTTAAGTACCTTAAATTCAAGGCAACATTTCATGCCATAATTATCAACCAAAATAACATATATACCAAACTCATCAATTAAACATTAGACATAATCCACTTATACATGCCATTATAACCTTAACCAAGATATCAAAATCTACTGATATAATCGATGGATAGTGTGATAGATCTCCAACGAGCTTCCAACCCGATCGAGCTTCCGATAATCTGTAAAGTAAGGGATAAACAACTACGCAAGCAATGAATTCTTAGTAAGCTCGTACAAACTTTAAACATAATATTCCAATTCAATAATAAACTTTATAAGATAAATATAAAGCTATACCAATGCCTCAAGATCTATCAACTAAATAACCACTAACTCATAAATGAGTAAGTCTATCAACATCATATATCTGTTCATTCCTAACATAATAAGATTTTATAAAACGTTTTAAACCATCATTAACATTTTCATAAAACTACGAATAACTTCATTTACTTACTTTCCATTCCATTTACTAAACATAAACTTAAATAACAACATCAATTAACTAATTAATATATTTATTCATAACATAGGTAAGTTCAACCATAACATACGTAATTTCTCATACATAAGTACATTATTCAACTCATCAATCCCTTTTTCATCATATCACATTTCAATTATGAACTTACCGTTTCATTTATATAGTACCAAACATAAGCATATACATCAATCATAATCTCAAGCTTGACATAAGCCTAATCACCATCATCAATACGCAAGTTAGTGCATTTATGCATATAACTCATTTTCATGCTTCAAATCACCATCCCATTTTCAATTCTCATGCAATATCATCCAATATCAATCATAGTACCGTTTTATTTAATTACGCCTATTAACACGACTCGGACTCGGACGGATACACGGATCCAACCAACACACCAGTTTGACACCCAGTGCCTTATTGGGTAAATCTAAAGTAGTAACTACAGGTGAGCATGGGTCGGGCCGGGCCCGGCTCAACTAAAAATTTAGGCCCGTTTACTAGGCTCGGGCCTGGGCCCGGCCCGAAAAATAGGCCTAAAATTTTGCCCAAGCCCGACCCGGCCTGCCCATATTAATTTTTATATTATTTTTTATATAATTTTAAAATATATATAATACATCAAAAATACTAAAAACATCAAAATAAATATTTCCCAACAAATTGAAAATAAATTTTAAAAAATATGTATACTTAAATAACACTAAGATAGATGCAACTTAACAAGTAAATGTCTCTAAAATAATAACAAAATTAACAAATGTCTTTAAAATAATAACAAAATTAACAATAAAATAAGTTTTATACAATATCCAAACACTAACAACAAAATAGTAGCAACATAATAGTAAAATGGTAGCAAAATAGGGAGAAAATAACAAGAAAATAATATTAAAAAATCAATTTTTTTGTCCTTTAGTGAATTCAGTCCGGGCCCGGGCCAAAAATGCCTTACCCGAGGCCCGACCCATTTTTTAAACGGGCCTTATTTTTTGTCCAAGCCCATTTTTCGGGCCTATATTTTTGTCCAAACCCTCCCACATTTCGGTCGGGCCTTTGGGTCGGGCCACCCTCACCTCTAGTAGTAACTGCGTCTAGCACTATATAAATTGACACCCAGTGTCTCATCGGTTAAACCGAAGTAAATTGGCACCCAGTGCCTCATCGACTCGAAGTCGAAGAAATCCCTGAACTCTTCCTATCCTATGACATGCCATCTATATCCGACTCAGCCCGATACAGTTAATAGGGTTCCAATTCACTTTCCGAATACAACCAATATCCAATTATCATATTTGCACATTATCACATTTACACATATATATTCATTTCATTTCAAATAATCAATACATTCATAATATATATACCAATTCAATCCATTTCAATCAACTTTAATTTAATTCAATATCAAAGTGCCAAATATTCACCTCAACCACTTACTATATGCATTAAATCAAAATACAGCAATTAGTAATTAGGTTCGGATTATAAAAATAGAAAATGCACAAGTGAAACATAAATACATATTAATGACTAGGATCACAACTATCATATGTCAACCTTTTGAATTCATACATATTAGCACATCATTTCAATATCATTTCGTACTATACTCAAATTGCACATGTTAACATCATTTATTTGATTAACAATGTCCCAATTCACACAATTGCTATATAAATAGTTATTCACATATCAAACCACAATTGTTTATACATTGGCATTAGCCATTCAATACTCAATTCATGAGTACATAACTCATGTATCTCATTTAGTCACAACATCTCATTTTCATTTATGTTCAGGTCAATATTCAATAAATAACAAATCTTTCAAATTCATTAAACAATTTACCTTACCGAGATTTTTTATACGAAGAACGACTTACGGATATGAGTACATTGTCAGTCCAACCAAACACACCAGATGCTCACAAGAGCCAATCCCTCCAACACACCAAATCACGACTGTACTCTATCCCGCGTTCAATCCAATCTGAGTAATCAAATTCAATATTATATCTCAAATTACCATTAATTATCAAAAATAAAAAAATAAATATACAAGTTGTACCATGTTAATCTACTCAAAAATTCATATTGATGTTAAATTCCAATCGTACAAACTTACCCGGCTAAATTGCAGAAATGTCAAAGTATAGGGGCATTTTGGTAATTTTCTATTCTTCTCGATTTCCCACTCGACCTTGATCTTTTTTTTATGAATTTTTTTTTTTTACATTTTTACAAATTTCCCCTAACATTTTACTTTTATTCAATTTAGTCTCTGAGCCTAAAACATGAAAATTAACCATTTTTAATGCAAATCCATGCTAGCTGAATATTCATGGCATTCATTACAGCCCATTTTTGCAATAATTTCACAACAAACCCTTGTATTTTTACTATTTCAACAATTTAGTCCTTAATCGAAAAATTCATCAAAATTACTTAACAAAATACTTTTAAATATCAATCAACATCTCAAATTCATCATTTAATAACTAAAATCATATAGATTCATCAATGGCAACATTCATAATCTTTAACAGTTTCAAAATCGAAAGTACGGGCTAGCTGGACCTAGTTGCAACGATCTCAAAAATATAAAAATTATTGAAAACGGGGCTAAATTGAACTTACATGCACCATTAAAAGAATGGCCGAACTTGAAGCTTCCATGGTTTCTTTCTTCTTTTTCATTCGTGAAGAAGAAGACACCAAAATGAATATAAAACATTTTGGTTTTATTTTAATTTAATTTAATTATCAAACTACCATTTTGCCCTTGGTTAAATTATATAAAACACCAACGTCATGTCCATATTTTTCCATCACATAAATATATGGCATAATTACCATCAAAGGAAGGTCTAATTTCACAATTGGTCCTTCAATTTAATTAAATTCTAACTAAATGAACTTATTTACAATTTAATCCCAAAACTAATTAGGACTAAAAGAATCATTAATCCAAAAGCTAGTGGATTCAATCATAACACCACCGCTTGGAAACTTTGACCATGGTTTAATTACCATTTAAGTCCCTTTTCCTTTATTCAATTAACCATTTAATCACTCAAATCAAATATTGATTAAATTTTACATCTTTTACAATTTAGTCCTTTTTAATTAATTAACTATCGAAACGTTAAAATTTTCAACGAAACTTTAATACCACCTTAATGACACTCCGTAAATATTTATAAAAATATTTACGGCTCGGTTTATAGAAACAAGGTCTCGATACCTCATTTTCTAGAACCACTTGACCTTAAAGTCTTACCACTTGAACTTAATTAATCATTCAAAATAGCATAAATTATCGTATCAAAAATCTTTTTAAAACCATATTTGACTCGTAAATATTAAATAATAATATTTACGAACTTACTCGTCGGATTTGGTGGCCCCAAAACTACTGTTTTCGACACTATTAAAAAGCGGGCTGTTCCATAAAAGCTTAACATAAGTAGCTTTTGTAATCAGTGGCGAAGCCAGGGGGGCTGGCATGGGCCCCGGCCCCCCCCTAAAAGGTAAAATTTCTATTTAGGCCCTTAAATTTTTTTAAAAATTTTAAATTAGTAAAGGTAAAATTACACTTTGGCCCCTCCTAAAATTATAAAAATTTGATTTAATCCTTTACAAATTGAAAGATATAAACTATAAAAAATTAAAATTTCATCCGGCCCCTCCTAAAAAGTTATCCTGGCTTCGCCCCTGTTTGTAATGATATATAGTGAGAAGATTAGCCATGGTACTTTTAGTGGATTAACCCTATGGTTACATAACTTTGTAATTAATAGATGAAAAGTTAAAACTTAATCACAAATTTTTATGTCTCAATTATTTATGTCCGATTGGTCTCTCTGCTAGCTTAATATAACTTTAAATGAATCACATAATAAAAACGGTAAATAAATGGATAGGAACAACGAATGAGAAATATATTACATATATTACTATCCACAATAACTACATTTTCTCCGTAAAATAAAAGATGACTTAGGATTAATTTACTTTTTTTGGATTTGTATTTAATAGGATGAATAAATTAGATAATAAAGTCCAAAAGTGAAAATTAAATTATGTGATCATTTTAGTTTAATTTTATTTAAATAATTAAATAAGCTTGCACATAAATTGTAATATGATAAAATCATCATGATTTTAACAAAATTGTAATTATATTGTGTAACTTATTTAATTAGTATTAATTAATTAAATTACTCAATCATTTTTTATAATTAATGAACTCATTTAAAAATATGGTAAACTATAAATGGTCCCTAACCTTTTATTAAAATTACATTCCAGACACCCAACTTTCAAAAGTTACATAATTATCACTAAAGTTATCGAAATGCTATATTTTTTTTCACTTATCTATTAACTTTCGTTAAGAGGGTGCTGTGACACGCTAATTTAAAGGGTTAATAATCAATTTAGCCCTGAACTATAACTAAAATATCAATTTAATACTTTTAAAAATTTTCTTAATAATAATTCTAGAAAATTTAAAGGGTAAACTACGTAGATAGTCACCCAAGTTTTAACACGTTCCTATTTTGGTCACCATTCTTTTTTTTTTAATTTAGTCACCCTGTTAGATTAATTGTCATTTTTAGTCACTCCACCATTAAAATGCCTTGGTTACTAAATGAAATGTTGACAGGACAGTCTTTCGATTGGTATAATAACAAAATTAGCCCCTAACACTTTATACATTTTGTAAGTTTGTTCCTAATTTCTAAAAAGTTCAACAAATTTAACACTCAAATTTTGTCAATTTAGTCCAAATTCAAAAAATTTATAATTTTAAAAACTTGAAAATATGTAAAATTTATTATAAATTGACATAAAAATATAAATTGTAAAAAATATATATATAATTACATAAAAACTTAAATATGAATTTGGTTGAGGGATTCAAATCAATGTTTCTTATATTTTAATAAAAAATTTTAGAGATTCAACAATATCTAACCTTTAATTTTTTGAATCAAAATTTTTTTTTTCTTTAAACCCCACTGAACTAAACAAGTCCTTTGAATTAATTTTTTAAATCAATCACTACCAAATCCAACTAGCACCATGATCAATAGTTGGTTGAGGGATTCAAATAAGAAAGCCTTTACTTATAGAAATATCTCTGACTCCATTTCGGCGGCAAAGTGCAAGGTTTTGAGGGATTAAATGCTTAAGGCTAAGCGGTACTTCATTGATCAATTTTTTTCTCATTAAAATAAAAAGCGAAACTGAGTTTGGGTGTGTCTGTAAAAGAAAAAAAACGACATTGGGTGTGGGTTTAATGGTGAGTGCTCGATGATGAAGTGATGATGTAGTTTCAGTCTAGTAAAGTTGGGTATGGA
This sequence comes from Gossypium sturtianum, assembly GCA_025698515.1. Lineage (NCBI taxonomy): Eukaryota > Viridiplantae > Streptophyta > Magnoliopsida > Malvales > Malvaceae > Gossypium > Gossypium sturtianum. The sequence continues at coordinate 17,487,605 of CM046954.1, read as the reverse complement.
TTAGGTATGGTATTTGAGAATGTGATGTTTGTGTGGAAGTATGAGAACAATGGGAAGCTTGAAGATGAATGAGGAAGGAGGTGAAATGATGAATGTTGTTTTGCAAAGTTTCTCTCTTTTGTTTGGTTGACCAAAAGATCTAGTAAAATGAAAGAAAGTTTTGAACTTTTTTTTCTAATTTTTTAATCGCACTGTTGTGTGGTTGCACATATAAAAAGTAAGAGCATTTTGTGGGTTCTTCATTATTTTGAATTATAACTAAGAAAACTTATTTTGATTTTGGGTTTTGATTGATTAATTTTTGAATGTTTTATATTTTTGAATATTTTATTTATAAATTTTTAGAATTTGGACCAAATAGCAATTAAGCCTTTATGTAAATTTATATATATATATTTTAAATGTTTTATATTTTTTATGTCCTTTTATAATAAATTATATATATTTTTTCAAGTTCTTAAAATTATAATTTTTTGAATTTTTTGAATTTAAACTAAATTGAAAAAAAGTGCAAACATTGAGGGTTAAATTTGTTGACCAACCTGACAAAATATGTAAAGTGTTAAGGGCTAAACTTGTTATTATACCAATCAAAAGATCGCCACGTTAGCATTTCGTTCAGCGACAAAGGCATTTTAATGGTGGAGTGACTAAAAATGACAATTAATCTAGTGGAAGTAACTAAATTAACAAAAAAAAAAAAATTGGTGACCAAAAAAGGAACGTACTAAAACTTGGGTGACTATTTGGATAGTTTACCCTTTAAATTTTTAGGATTATTATTAAAAAAAATTAAAAACATCAAATTGATATTTGGTTATATCCAGGGGCTGAATTTGTTATTAACCCTTTAAATTAACATGTCACATTACCCTCTTAACAGAAGATGGAATGGGTGACAATTTAGTGACAATTATGTAACTTTTAAAAGTTGAGTGACTGAAATGTATTTTTAATAAAAGGTTAGGGACAATTGATGTAGTTTACCCTTGAAATTAAAACTGAGAAAAAAGGCCCAATAGAGCCGCAGTATTGCTGTTTAAAACTAAGAAAAAGAAGCCCAATAGCCGAAATGTAGATGTTTAAAACCCATTTTAGTTGGCGATAAATATACCTTGGGGACTCAACTGAATCGCCTCCAATCCAAAACCCTAGACCAACACCAGAGGCAGCTCCAAAATGGTTCAGCGGCTCACTTACCGCACGCGTCACAGCTACGCCACCAAGTCCAACCAGCACCGCGTCGTCAAAACCCCAGGTATCTTCTTCCATCTCTCTCTCCAAAACCCAGATTCGTAAATATGTTTTGATTCATTTGAATCCATGGGACGACTGTTTATGATCGATGGTGCATTGGCATGGCGGTGATTTCCTCTTTTGTTTTTGCTGCTATAGGAGGGAAGCTTGTTTATCAAACGACAAAGAAGAGAGCTAGTGGACCTAAATGTCCTGTTACCGGCAAGAGAATTCAAGGAGTATGCCTTTTTTCCCTGTTGATGGAATTTATTGAATGACTGTTGAATTATTTATAAGGAAGTTGTTTCTTGGTTATGATTTTAGGGAGCTGAGATGTGATTCATTGGAGATTTTGATTCATTCTTTTTAAGTTTCTGTGAAGTTTTGATCTTGTGATATTTTAGACTTAATGTTATGGTAATTTTAACTTATATATACGTTTAGGGTCATTTTGATCATTAGCGTTATTTCAATTTATATTGTTTCATGGCTTTTCAATTGAAGTACAATGTGGGCATACGGAGAAAGAAAACTGGGTATTTCAGTTTCACTATAGTTTTCTCGGTTTCGCTTAAATAAGCCTATAATATTTCGCAGATTCCTCATTTGAGGCCTGCTGAGTATAAGAGGTCTAGATTGCCTAGAAACCGTAGGACCGTGAACCGTGCTTATGGTGGAGTTCTATCTGGAAGTGCTGTTAGAGAAAGGTTTGTTCATCAACATTTGAGACTTTCTATGTCATGTTGCATTCATGTATTCAGTCAGTGGTTCAAGACATGTTTTGTTGATTGGGGATTATTGCAGGATCATTAGGGCCTTCTTGGTGGAAGAGCAAAAGATTGTGAAGAAGGTACTGAAGATTCAGAAGACAAAGGAAAAGCAATCATCCAAGTGAGAGCTAGGATTTGCTAATGGATTGATAGTGAATCTTGGAATAGTAGTTTGAGGGGATTTAAGATTTGGATTTATGTTTTTACAGTTGTTATGAATCATGTTCTACTTTTTTCATTTTGTCGACAAATCAACTTTCATGTCAAAATTTTGTTTTTGGAACACTCACTTTGTTTGCTCTTCTCCAAATTTGGTATTTCCACTGAATGTGCAATGTTGCCTGGTTATGCGATCGCCCCCACATTATTTATTTCACCATTTGAGAAAAGTCCATGCTGGCTGGCATTGAGTTTTTTTAGATGTTCTGAGCTAAGCAGTTCTCATTTGTTTCTGAATTAAAATTTCGCTTCTGGACGACTCTGACTGAGTTTGATGTAACTGAGTCAAGTAATATGGAAATTTAGATTTACTAAACAATTCTTTAATGAATAAATAAACATCTTTAAATAAGATAGTTTAACTACTCTATTAGAAAAAAGTAATTGATATATATGGTTTTCTTTGCTTTTGTTAGTCCTTAAAAACTATTATTTGCATTGTTCATTGGATTTTAATCTCTAAAATGTTCTCGACTTTAACACCTACATGTTATCATATAAATTTCGCATGAAAACCACAGATTGAGATAAATTAAAAGTTAATGTATCTCTTTTCAAAATAAGTACATGAATTATAGAATAAAATCCCTAAGTTCCACTACTAGCATTTAAACAACTTTGTGTGGATATGAACTTCCCAGTTTCTCTCTTATCCATTGAGATGAAGAGCTGCCTGAAGCTGCTCCTGAAAAGCTTATAGGCTTGAGTGAGCGTGAGTCGTGACTAATAGATCATTATTACTTCTCTATATAAAAAAAGTAAGTTTGAAGTTTAGATCCTAAGAATATAGGAATATACAAATCACAAAAGCAGTGTGGTTCACTGATGAGTAAAAACGAAGGAATAATACTGGTGGTACATTTTACGTAATAAAAGGAAAGGGATGCTCACGGTATAACTAATTAATCGTCTTTGAACTCTTTCGTTGGCCGTGCTTCGAAGCCCCCTTCTGTTCTCTTCTCGAGTGAATAAGGCATGTACGTTCCCAGAATTCTATCCCACATGACGAAGAACGGTTGCGAGAAATTGTATTTGGTCCCATAAAGCTGATGGTGAATATCATGATATGCAGAATTGTTTCTAAAGAAAATATGAAAGGGGTTTCCAGGAAGCATCAATCCGCAATGGTCATCGACTGTTTTGATGGTGGCAAAAGAGAAGAAAAAGATGGAAGTTCGTGGAGACATGCCGGAGAGGAGAAATGATAAGGCACCGCCTACTGTGTCACCAAGAAGCCCCTCCACTGGATGATTGTACAAAGCTCCAAATGCATAAGGAACAACAAGCCGATGATGCAGAGAGTGCACGTGCCGATATAAGAACTTGTTCTCGTGCATGTATCTATGCAGAAAATACTGCCACGTATCCAGAACCACCATTGCTGTGACAAATTGTCTAACTAGAGTAATAAAGGAAGATGACTGTTGTGCAGATGCCCCAGCATCGCTCCCTGACAACTGCAAAATGCAATGTTTGGTAAAATTAAATACAATACAGACAATTTGACAACTGAAAAAGGAATAGAATCTTAGGTTCAATTAACAAAAACCAAAAGTGGAGTAAAGATAACAAAGGAAAATAAAAACAGTTAACTAGAGATCACAAACACAAGCCATAACAAAGCATACTTCCACATTTATTCTGCCTACCTCATAACTATTAAAGACTAAAATGAAGATGGATTAGTCAGTAGATATGCAAAAGAGAAGTACATACTAAAACGGTAAGTTTATAGCTGAAAATTCATAATTACAAAGACAATTCAATGCTATGATTCTCAGACTTGGAGCAAGCATATAACTAACACGTGTGCTCAATCTTTCTAAGTTTTTCCATATAATTGGAGGACCATACTTACATACACGTCCAAAAATGTGTTATAAACGTGTAGCTAAGGGAAAACAAATGAGTCGGAACACCATAGATTCAATGTAACAAGGCTACTAGATGGGCTACGGGGACAGGACATGTGCAGTTGAGTATAGATAAATAAGTACTTGCTGTCCTATTTATAATAATGAGTGGATCAAGAGAAATCAAGTTGAAATCATGGCTGATTAGAGTATCCATCCAACCTTTGTAAGTCAGCCTGGACAAATATATTGCATCCAAATAATTAACTCCAAACACTTGCTTGTATCCTTGCAAAGTAATCAAGGGTAAGAATTTGGAATCATGCCTAGAGAATTTGGCAAAATCTTAAACCAAGTGACAGTCTAATTCTAAGAACGAATAGCGGTACGATTTAAAAAAAGAAAGGGAAAGGCCCTAGCTATGAATACTGTCAGAAAAGCTTCTCTAGTAAAGGAAATTAAAAAGGAGCTAAAATTCAATGAAATCCAGCACCAAAAACCATAAGATAATCCTTAAAAAAAAAAAAGTAAAACAAGATCGCAACCATAAGAAGAAGAAAAAATCAGCTATAATTAGAAAATATAGTGAAAAAGAAATCAATCGTCAAAGAAAGATAATTAATTTTAATTTTAGGAAGGAATTACCGTGAACAAAAGGATGGCGACAACAGCCTGAACAGATTGTTGTAAAAGAACGCCTTTAACGACAGTTTGTTTGGAGACCAAATTCTTCTCATCCTCATCCGCTTTCGAATGCAATCTATAATTTTCAAAAGACCCTAAACACACATATATTCCTGAATAAATCCAGTAAACAACAATCGGAACGATAGTCCCCAAAAGTTCATCGGATATAGCAAAACCCATCTCCTCTTGCTAAACAAACTTCAAATAAAACCACATCAAATTTTGAAGAGGAATAATAATAACTTTGTAAAAAAAAAAAAAAAAAGAAAAAAGAAAAGCACAGACGACTTTGGGAATTTTCTGGTCTGTACTCTGCCGTCTGTCCCTTATAGGCTTAAACGAGAATAATGGTCAAAAGTGGCGTTTTTCATGAATAAAATAATAACAATGATTAAGAAAAGTCTAAGAGTATAGGAAACAACTACTAATAAAAAAAAGGGAAGAAAGAAAATTCAAACATCTTATTTAGGGTTGGAATGAAAGTGAAACTTCTAAATCGACCAGAATTGGGGAAAGAAAAAGAAGCAACAGGTGCATTGGAATAAAGAAAATATCATCTGAAATAATAATTTGATACATGCGGCTCCATCATGAGAAATATTTAAGATATCGAATTAGAGTGATCGGACGGAGGCGATTATAGCGTGATAAGCCCCATTTTGTCTCTTGCAATTGATCTGATTCCGGGGTCTGGAAAAAATAGAATCCCTACCCAATTCTATAGGAATGGGCCTTTTTTAAAAATTTTGGATCCAAGTGATTTATTATTAATATTTCGAAGTCTTGTTTGGTAGAAATGAATAAGAAAATCGAGCCATAGTTTCCGGTTTCAGTTTAATTCATAATTATTTAAATACTGAATTTTATGTTTATTTAATTTTTAATTAAATTTGAAATATTATATAAAAATTATTTTAATTTTTTGAAAAACCGATAAAGTTTAATTCAATTACTATGTTATTTTTATCTAATCTGATACCTGTATTTAATAAAAAAAACCACACACGCAACCAGAGTTTTGGAAGAAATAAGAATATCGTCACACCCCCGACCCCGAGATATTCACTTGAATAACTCTTTTTTAATTATATAATTGTTTTTTATATTATTTCAATTAAGATTTCTGATTTGATAGCCCAAGATTTTATAAATAAAAGCGAAATGGTACACTCCAAGATAATGCAAAACATAAAATGCATTCTGGAAACCAACTTCTTTATGTTATCGAATACGACATCGTTTTGGCTAGAAAAACAAGGGCCTTTCCAAAACCTAGAGAGTAGTAGCTTAAAAAGATAATGGAGAAACCAATAAACATTCAAGTAAATTGCTATTTTGATGTAGTTGTTGATGGTTCTTCACTCTCACTGCCATGAACAAGCTGGTAATGATTGAATCAAGTCAATATCAGATTCATAATTAATGCTTCTATTATATTATTTATATACCATAACAATTACTAGAGGATGAGTTAAAAACATACCAAGGAACCGATTTGCTCGTAGGCTTCCATTACTTTTGGATCTTCTTCATCTTCATACCCCACTTGTAATATTCTCGGTCCATTGACAGACCACAACGCCCTTTGACCCGCTTCCTGGAGAGATGAACAAAAAATCTTGTGATGCATGCAAGCAATACCTTTCACAGAGATGAATACAAATTCGCATAAAGTGAATAATCCTACCCGGACCGAAGTTTTGAATTTTTAGAAAATGAAAAAGTCCATGCATTTCGAAAGCATCTAAGTTGATTTCCTAGCTTAGTTTAGTTCCATGAGAAATGATCCTCAAGTTTAGTCTAAAAGTGAGTGATGCACTTTCAACTAAATCCGTGATTGAAATTTTAATGATCTTAAATTTAGTATGAAGGTAAATAAAAACCAATTAGAAAGAAAAAATTGATTTGAACAGATATTAACACTGGATTTAGTTGAAAGTGTACTGATCACTCCCGGATTAAGTGGTGGAAACTTCCAATACTTTTTCCAAGTAGTAGAGATGATCATTCCCTAGTTTTATAGCACCATCTGCAATAGTGCATTGCTAATATATAAGGGAAACATAAGAGTCAATATCTTCTAAGGACTTTAATACCATTCCTTGTCGTTAATAAATACAATGAAAAACAATAACTCATGTCACAACTTTCATAGATGGGAACTGAAGAACAATCCCCAGAAAATCTTAGAAGAAAAACTAAGAACTTTCCACAGTCCTCTTCCAAAATTTCAGCTAATAGTTTTGTGGGTGCACAAGAAAGCTCTGCAATTTCTTAAAGGAAGTAGAATATGTTTAATGGGTTTAACAGTGTGCTACACTTAGATAGGAACAAAAGAAATATCACCAATTTTGACCTGTAAAGCAATCAGGTAAATAGCCTCCAATGCTTGAACACGAATCTCAGGATCCTTAACAGGTTCACGGTCAATGGAGAGTGCACTTCCGAGCTCAAGTGGCATTTTTGATGTGTCTTGTTCACCATATATCTGGGCAGAGGCCAAGAGACAAATGAGGAAAAAAATTCAAGCCATGAGCTTTTGCTGGATATATAAACAAGAAACTGATGAAACAAATGTGACACATCAAGCAATGCTGAGAAATCTCTCTTCAGAGCTGACCAAAGTTACCTTGTTTCCAGCAACTGGGAGAAGCAGAGCTGGCCAAAGAAACTCTGATATCAAGAGCAAATTCTGTAGTTGATTCTCTGCTTCAAAGCAGCAGTTCCTAATAGTTCCAGAAACCTGTAACCATGAAAACAACCCGCTGATCTCTGGAGAAGCTAAGTTAATAGGTCTAGTCAAGTACAAATTGGTTTTATTTGTATAAGCTTCGCCCCTAAGCTTGATTAGAGTAAGCTTTTATTTACAATACATAGTTGAAAAGAAACTATTCACAAGCTTAATCAAACTCTCAAATTAGCCAATTTATCTACCCACCAAACTCTGAACAAGTCTACTATTGAATATTGATCCGTCAGTTATGAGGTATCAGCTCTTTCAGTTTCTTCTTACAACAAATTTCTAGCTCATTAAGCTCTTCTAATGCAAATCTCAAATTAATCTTGGGTTATATTATAGGCAGGCTATCTTATGGAAAGCCTTCCGTTAGCTCCCCTAAAACGGTTATTCTTATCAAAGACATCTGCGAGAAAAAATGCAGTAATCATTCTGGGGCTCATAAACAACCATGGGTGAGCTTTGGCCAACAAGGAAAACTGTGACCAAGCAGATGCTGTCTCCTTAACATGTAATAGGCCGTTAATGAACCAGCTTTTTCTGAGACAGTCCTAACTTGGCAACAGCAGCAAATTCTCTAAAGGACCTTACATGTTTATAGCAATAATGCAATGAAGCAAAATGATCGAATCACTGGATCCTAGAAAAGGCTATAAATATTTCAATGCAACTTCAAAGACTTTCCACAAGGTTAGAAAGAGTTTCCAAGATTTCTGGGTCAAGCGTAATTGCCATAAAGGACAAGAAGAAGAAAACTAAAAGAAGATTAATATTCCATAAAATGAGTAATACTGAAGAAACTTACTGCTTCATTAATCAATTTTACATACCCCTTTTTTTCTCAATAGACTAGAAGAATCAAACTGTCTAATAATCTGCTTTAACAAGCCACGCTTGGGATCCAATAACATTTTCCGCCCCTCCTCTTTCTTTGAGATGTTTACAAGTATGGAACCAACATGATCAAAATGGTCATCTTGTAAAGGTGTAACAAAAGAATGTGAGGCTAACATTTGAAGGATAAACATACAATACAAGTGTACAAGGCTATAAATGAATTGAAGTAAAAAAAAAAAAAAAAAGATGTAAAACACACCACTGGTTTCACTGGATCTACAGAATGATCTTACAAGCTTCATTACATAAAGTCCTTGCATCTTATCATCTCCAATCTAAAAAGCACAAAAGGTCACGTGATAAGTAAATGAAGTTCCCCAAAGATAAGGCAGAAAAAGAGCCATAATAAGAAGCTAGATATAGACATACAACATTCAATATAAATCTTGCAATAGTTAAAATGAAAAAATGAACTTTTTCCCAATATTTGTATGGATTTCATAAAATAGTAGTAATAGTCATAGGTAATAAAAATAAAGCACCTGAAGCAAGGAAGAAATACCATCATCCAACTGTGTTAGATTAACCACGAGCATAACCAGCAATCGAGTAATACTAGAGCCTGGCTTATACAACATATCCATGGCTATTTTAATCAAACCCATTTCAACCATCTTAGCAGCCAGTCCTGCATTTTGGGACAGATTTACAAGAGCTTCAGCAGCTGGTTCTGAAACTTCCTGCAACATTTATATATGAGAGAACCACCCCATAAAATGAAATGTGCTTGAAATCGAAAGATAGGTGCTTGTGTTAATTGATTCAAACATTTTCACTAAAATCAGTTAAAGAAAAGCGCTAAGGATTAGCAAAAGAAAGTTTCTCTGTAAAAACATAAACACCTTATCATCACTCAAAAGCCTAGATAACGATGGAAGCACAGTGTTGGCATAGTTTGAAAGAGAGTGCAAGCCGTCCTCAGAGCCTGTTAAATCACGCACAATATCAACAGCAGCCTTCTTCACCTATACATATAACATCAATAAATACCAATACAAGTAATCCAACTGAGCTTGAAACAGCAACAACCCTGAATAGAGAAACTTCTATACAAGTATATTAAAGGTTCAACGACTTGAATTCTACAAGTTGTAAAAGGAAGAACTAAAGCAGGGAATTAAATGGGGTTTTCTTGTATGAAGATGAAATGACCCAAAAATAAATTGTTTAGCTTAGTTCGAGTGCTGATAAGTAACTAAATATAGAGTAGAAATTGAAAACTTGTTAAAACAATTTTTAAAAAGATAAAAACCAGTTTCGAGAATTTTACATCAATTTGTGGCGAATTATAAGAAGCAAAATAGATGGTCACAATGAATACAGTGAAACTTACAGGAGGAGAGGGGGCAGAGAGGAAGCCTATTAGCTCTTCCAGTTCAGTCGCCATTATCGTTCTTCTGTTGATGCTCGCGACGGCGAAGCAGCGAACAATTCGTAAATAAGTGTCCTCAAAATATGATTCAAAACGACTTCGTTCCAGATTTTAATATCTTAGGTTAAATTTTACAGGTCATCCCTGCATTTCACGTTTTGTATAATTTTAGTCTTCTACTATTATTTGATCAAAATGGTCCTCTACTTTTTGGTTTGTTAAAATTTAGTCTAGCTGTTAATATTTTTTGACATGTTCTTTTATTTATATTTATTGACATGGAAAAAAATCCTTTTTTTTTCATGAAAATTGTCTTTCCCTTTGGTTAGATTGACATTATGAGAATCTTGGAAGCAACTACATTGCCGAAACATGAGCAAGCCTCCACTCACCCAAACAATTTTAACAGTTTTTCTTTTCTTTTCTTTTTTTAATTCACTCAAAAAAATTCTTTTTTATTTTAATCAGATTCTTTTGATCTTAGTGATCAAAAGTGACAACAATTAATCCATTAATCCTACTTGATGATTTACATGTTACAGAATCATCACACTTTCAGCTTACTGTTTGTTCTCTCAAATAGTTATAATCACCATGTTCAATAAACACATTCGTTCAACAATAATTTAACCTGATTTGGTCTCATCAAAGATATTTGCACATAAAAATCATTTATGAATTCAATGCAAAACAATGGTACAATTTCAAACAATTTGATGTAGTAAACCTTTGCACAAAAAGATCATCTATGAATTCAATGCAAAATGATCCTTGTCCTACAATCATCAAACGATTAGAGTTAAGAAAATGAAAAAAATAAAGGCTTCATCTTGAAATCCTTTTAACATATCGGTGAACATTGCAAGTGGTAAACCTGGGGGCACTTGACAAACTCTGATGTATATTTATTCTTCAAGCTTTTAACTTTGTTTTTCTAGTTTTTCTTTTTTTGCTGGTTTCATTAAAAGTAGAAGAAAAAAGATACCAACATCAACAACAAATAATGTTAGTTTAGAAAATAATGTCAAGGCAAACTCCACTCCATCCTTTAAGTAATTAAATTGATGGCACCTACCCGGTGTAAGGGCGAGGATTTGTGTCTATAATGTACTTGTTTTTTCACTTTTTATTGTATTTAATTGTGGATTACATTTCGACCCTTTTATTAAAAAAATTAATTAATTAATTTTTCCGTTAATTTTTTTTATTCAATGATGATATAGAGCATTAATTTAAATAGTTAATTACTAATTTGATCCCTAAACTATAACTAAAATGTCGTTTTAATTTTTAAATTTTTTCTTAATAATTTTAAATTTTTTAAAAAAAATATTAAAATAAATATAAATTATTAAAAATTATGTTAAAAAACTCAACAAATTTAGCCCTCAATGTTTACAAAATGTCATTTTATTTCTAATTCTAAAATATTCAATAAATTTGACATTCAATATTTACAAAACCTATCAATTTAGCCCTAACTCTAAAAATTAATATATATATATATATATATATATATATATTAAAAAAATAGCCCTCTATAACCCATTGGCTAACCAACCTATATAAGATACTAAAATAGGAAAAAGATTACACTCTTTCAAGTCACTTGCAAAAGAATCGGGATAAAACATAAAAAAAATTAGGGTAAACTACACCAATTGTCCTTAAGCTCTGTTTAAAATTACATTTCAGTCACCCAACTTTCAAAAGTTACATAATAGTCACTAATGTTATCGAATTGTTATATTTTGATCATTTGTTCGTTAACTACCTTAAAAGGATGACATGACACTTTAATTTAAATAGTAATTACTAATTTAGCCCTTAAACTATTGAAAAAATTTTATTTTGATACTTTTAAAAAAAATTAACCATAATTCTACAAAAAATTTAAAAAATCTTAAAAATTATAGTCAAAATATTTTTAAAAAGTATTAAAACTATTTTTAAAAAATCTGCTATCGATTTTATTTTTTGTTATCTTATTTCCTTAAGAAATCAAAGTCAAATTTTCATTAAGACAAAATCAAAGCTAGATTTATTAAAGCCAAAACTTACATTCAAACAAGCTCTTTTTTGGTGAATCATTGTGTTTTTCTTTCTATTTTTGAAAAATTGTGCTCTCTTTCAATAATGGGAAAACAATTCCATGGAAATCAGGATGGGACCATTACTTTAGAAACTCATCTTATGAAAGTCGAGTTCCGGGGTGACGGTGATTTAGTCTAAGTAGAGGTCCCAGTTGACGACCGTTATGCGGTCACGAGTTGGAGTATAACTGGGGGGCCAGTTGACGATCGTTATGCGGTCACGAGTTCAAGCTCTTTGGATACCCGAAGATATGCCTTATAAATACCATACATAAGTGTGAGGGCTTAATCATAGGGAAAAACTGAGGGGTTTCCTGGTATAATAAGCTTATTAATTTTTCCCATCTCCACCAAAGGTAGTGTCTTCTACCTCCAAGACTGATTTGAGGCAATGAGACTCTTAGGGGGGAGCAGCTGTGACGGTGGAGTGGAGTAAAGGCGAAGCACCCTTTGAGGTGACAATGGTTATGTAACACCCACTAACCCTTATTCGTCGCCAGAACAGGGTTACGGAGCATTACTGAACTTTTCAGATCATATATGAACATTTCATAACCATTTAGCATACATATCATAATTAATTATATTGTCCCTCTTTTGAGCCCTCGAGGCTCAAAATACCTGTTAAAAACAAATAGGGACTAAATCGGGTACTCCGGGAACTTTTCGCTAAATTTTAAAAATTTTCCTAAGTGCAAGGGACACACGCCTGTGTGGCCAAGGGACACGCCCGTGTGGCTATGGAACACGCCTGTGCCTCGGGTCGTGCCTGACCCCGTGTAACTCTCTGACTTAGGTCACACGGCCATCCACACGCCCGTGTACTAGGCCGTGTGTCTCACACGGCTGAGACACATGCCCGTGTCTCTGTCCGTGTGAAAATACGTAGGCATTCTGTTTTGAAATTTAAAGTTGCAGGGGACACACGGCCAATCCACACGCCCATGTGATAGCCGTGTGTCTCACACGGTCCAGTCAAACGCCCGTGTGTCTGGCCGTGTGGACTCAAAATGAACCTTAAACAATAAGTTTACCATACCCTGCAATCTTAGACAACAAGCAACTCAAAAACCAATCATTCAATCACTATAAAACACAATTAAATACCTTTAAAACATGTTAAAACAATCATCTTAATAACCTAACCAATGTACCCTCATAGGTATTTCACATATATTATCAAAACAATCCATTAAAACACTATTCAAGCCAATTCTAAATTCATACCAATTTTAATTCAAATTAACCTATATTAAGGTTATTTATACACTAACTTAAGCATACCATATTATAGCCTCAAAATAACACACATATTCATTTATATAAGTAACCAATATCATCTTATAACATCATTTACATTCATTTCCCAAAATGACAAGCATAAGACATCCTAGGTACATGCCGACACAAAAAGAAACATACATCATGTAACACCCCTCACCCGTATTCAATGTCGGAATAGGGTTACGGAGGATTACCAGACTTATAACACATTTACACGAACTTATCTTATACATTTAATCAATACATACAATCATCATTCAATCTCAATCAGTTGGTCCCTAATACGAGCCTACGAGGCCCTAAACATGCATTGAGAGTGGTTCGGGACTAAACCGATAACTCGGGAAATTTTTCAACACTTAGAAAATTTTTCTCAAAACAGGGGACACACGCCCGTGTGGCCAGGCCGTGTGTCTCACACGGCCACCAGACACGCCCGTGTCTCAGGCCATGTGAACATTTGAAATGGAAGCACATGGTCGTTTCCCAGCCCGTGTCTAAACAAGTGAGGTTACTGACTTGGGTCACACGGCCAACCACACGCCCGTGTGCCCTTCAAAGTGGCCACACACACCCGTATGCCAGGCCGTGTGCTATGCCGTGCCAAACTTGTAGGGTATATTGACTTATGCAACACGGCCAAGTCACACGCCCGTGTGCTAGACTGTGTGCAAATTAAGGGGTATACTGACTTATGCCACACGGCCAATCACATGCCCGTATGTGAGACCGTGTGGAGCATACTGACTTCATTTCAATTTCAACACCAGAGGACACACAGCCGTGTAACATGATCGTGTGTCACACACGGCTGAGACATACGCCCGTGTCTCTGCCCGTGTGGACAAAAATAGATTATTTACCAAGCCAATTTGCCACCCAAATTTGAATGTACCTACATCAACCCAAATGGCAACACAACATAGCAAAATATGACATTATAACCATCCAATTCAAGCTTAACTCATATACATTCACTACTCCAATTCTCTATTCATATTAATTACAAAACATATCATACCATTTATACCAAACTTCACATTTACCATTCAACTATTTATACACTTCCAAACATGCATCATTATGCATCAAGATCATAAGCATATAACTACTCCAATATCAATCAAATAACCTCCACAATTTATATAATATACAAGCCACATATACCTATTCATGAACTCAAAACATAAGCCATATATTTATATATATATACACATGGTTCAAACATACCAAAACAAGCCAACTTTCATGGCTATATACACAAACCAAAACATATACATTTACAAGCCATCTCAAATGGCAAAACTCACTACCAAAACATAACCAACATGACCATAGTCCCTATACATGCCATATACTTAAAATACCAAGTTTATAGGTACCAAGTGAAAGGTGGATAGTGTGAAACGATCTCTGACCATCCTTGAATGCGAGCTAGCTTTGATAACACTAAAAAACATGGGAAAAATGAACAAAGTAAGCTTTATAGCTTAGCAAGCTCGTATGAAATAAACTCAACTAATCATAAATACACAAATCATCAATTTGAACTTGTTAGCTTGTAATTCATAAATACTAACAAACCTTCCACATGCTTAATCATATGCTTATATGCAAACTTCATAACTTCTTCGATTTTAAGCTCGTATGATTCATATACATACCTGAACCAATCCGTAAGAAACTCATACCCAAACGGAATAATGTCGAATACCCAAATTCTCGCACACTAAGTGCTAATACATAGTCGAAGCTATTTTAATCTCGCACACTAAGTGCCATACATAGCCGAAGCTATTTTAATCTCGCACACTAAGTGCCATACATAGCTGAAGCTATCTCGATCTCGCACACTAAGTACCATACATAGCCGAAACTATCTCAATCTCGCACACTAAGTGCCGTACAGAACCGAATTGTCGTCAAACATAACTGTAGTCTCGTATATAAAATTTATGCAATATCAAAGCATTTAAAGCATAATTATAAAAATGCTTATTACATGCGAACTTACCTCGGATGTGAAAACGACGAAATAAGTCGATTAGTCGATAACTTTAGTTTTCCCCCGATCTTGATCCGAATTCCGCTTTTCTTGATCTAAATATATTCAAAATTAAATTATTTAATCGTCTATTTATTCAATTCAATCAAAAATATACATTTGAGCTAATTTACACATCAGCCCCTAAACTTTCACATTTTTACAATTTAGTCCTTATTACACAAAATCACAAATTAATGAAATTCCAAATATACCCATGCTAGCCGAATTACTATTATGCCCCTAGCAGCCCATATTTTTCATTTATTCACACATTTAACCACACATTTTCACATTTTCACAAATAAATCCCTATTTTACATTTTTACTCAAAATCACTTTACAAAACTTATTTAACTATCAACAAACATTCAAAATCTATCATCAATCATCAAAACTCATACATATTAATCAATGGAAACATTCAAAATATTTAATAATTTTGCAAATTAGTCCCTGGGCTAGCTAGTACTAGCTGCAACGATCACAAAAAACATAGAAATCATTAAAAACGGGAGAAAAATCACTCACCAATTGAGCTACCAAGTGACCGAATACTTCAAGCTATTTTAATGGCTTTATCCACCCTAATATTCGACTATGAGAAGATGAATACATCATATGGCCTTTTGTTTTATTATTATGCTTAAGTTATTTTATAAATTACTATTTTAACCTTTATTAATATTCACTAAAATCACTTAATATAAGTCCATAAATGTCCAATCATATTAAAAATGGGCTAATTACAACATAAGGACCTTTACTTTAAGGTTCTATAGCTATTAGACACCTTTAGCTATTAGAACTCAAATTTTACGCTTTACGCGATTTAGTCCTTTTTATCAAATTGACCATTCAAACGATAAAATTTCTTAACGAAATTTTCACACAATCACTCAATCATGCTATAAACATTAAAATAATAATAAAATAAAATTTTAACCTCAGATTTGTGGTCCCGAAACCATTGTTCTGATTTAACCAAAAACGGGCTGTTACAACTCTCCCCCTTTAGGGATTTTCGTCCCCAAAAATCTTACCAGTAAATAGGTTAGGGTACTGTTTTCTTATAGCTTCCTCGAGCTCCCACGTAGCCTCTTCGACTCCGTGTCGTTGCCACAAAGATTTCACTAAAGCTATGCTTTTATTTCTTAACTCTTTGATCTCTCGAGCCAAAGTTCTGATCGGTTTTTCGTTGTACGTCATATCAGGCTGAATCTCAATCTCTGACGGAGAAATCACATGTGAGGGATCTGACCGATATCAACGCAACATCGACACATGAAAAACATTGTGGATTTTCTCTAACTCAATCAGTAAAGCTAGCCGATATACCACTGAACCTATTCTTTCGATGATCTCATACGGCCCGATGAATCTCGGACTCAATTTGCCTTTACGACCGAAACGAAGTATTTTCTTCCACGGAGATACTTTCAAAAATACTTTGTCACCGGTCTGAAATTCAATGTCTTTTCATTTCAAATCCGCGTACAATTTCTGACGATCTGAAGTTGCTTTCAAACAGTCGCGAATTACTTTCACTTTTTCTTCGGTTTCTCTAATCAAATCAACCCGTGAATCTGTTTCTCGCTAAGCTCGGTCCAATATAATGGAGTTCGGCATTTACGACCATAAAATGCTTCATACGGTGCCATCTTTATGCTTGATTGAAAACTATTATTATATGCAAATTCAACCAGCGACAAATATTTCTCCCAGTTACCTTCGAACTCTAAAACACAACATCGGAGCATATCTTCGAGAATCTGAATTACTCTCTCAGATTGACCGTCAGTTTGAGGATGAAAAACTGTACTGAAATTCAACTTCGTACCCAAAGCTTCTTGCAATTTCTTCCAAAATCACGACGTAAACCTCGGATCTCTATTTGAAATAATCAAAACTGACACCCCGTGCAATCTAACGATCTCAGCAATGTACAATTCCGCTAACCTATCGAGTGAATAGTCAGTACGTACCGGGATAAAATATGCTAATTTCGTTAATCGATTAACGACAACCCAAATAGCATCTTTCTTTTTCGAAGACAAAGGCAATCCCGATACGAAATCCACCGTAACTCTGTCCCATTTCCACTCTGGTATCATCACAGGCTGAAGCAAACCTGAAGGCACTTGATGTTCAGCGTTAACTTGCTGACACACTAAACATCTCGCTATAAATTCAGAAATGTCTCATTTCATACCTGACCACCAATACAATTGTTTCAAATCATTGTACATTTTAGTACTTCCAGGATGAACGGATAAACAACCACCATGTGCCTCGTGTAAAATTTTCTGAATCAACTCTGGATTTTTCGGTACACAGATTCTATCTCGGAACATCAAACAATCATCGAGTCTGATTTGGTACTCTGAATCACTAGTCGATTCGCATTGCACCCTTTTAGCTTGCAACTCACTATCACATTTCTGAGCTTCGCAAATTTGCTGAAGAAATACTGGTTTAGCTTTTAAATCAGCTAGAATCGAACCATCATCAGATAATGTCAATTGGGTATTCATCGCTCTCAAGACAAACAACGATTTTCTACTCAAAGCATCCACGACTACATTCGCTTTCCCCGGGTGATAATCAATCACTAACTCATAGTCTTTTAGTAGCTCGAGCCATCTCTTTGTCGCAAATTCAAATCTTTCTGAGTCATAATATACTTTAAGCTTTTATGATCGGTAAAGATGTGGCATTTTTCACTGTAAAAATGATGACGCCAAATTTTCAGTGTAAAAACTATAGTGGCCAACTCTAAATCGTGCGTCGGATAATTCTTTTCGTGTGGTTTAAACTGTCTAGAAGCATATGCTATCATTTTTCCCTCTTGCATCAACACGCAACCCAAACTGTTCAATGACGCGTCGCTGTAAGTAACAAATTCTTTACCCGACTCAGGTTGAACCAACACTGGTGCATCAGTTAACAATGCTTTCAATTGATTAAAGCTTTGTTGACAATTTTTAGACCATTCAAACTTTACATCTTTTTGTAGCAGTCCGGTCATCGGTGTAGCAATCATCGAAAACCCTTTTACAAAACATCAATAGTAACCAGCCAATCCCAGAAAGCTTTTGACCTCAGATACATTTCTAGGTGGTTTCCAGTCAATAACTGCAGAAATCTTTTTTGAATCACCTCAAATGCCATCCATCGAGATAATATGTCCCAAAAATCTGACTTCCTAGAGCCGAAACTCACACTTACTGAATTTAGCATACATTTGCTTATATCTCAAGGTTTGCAACACAATCCTCAAATGCTCAGCATGCTCAGACTCATCTCGTGAATAGATCAAAATGTCGTCAATGAACACAACAAAAAATCTATCTAAATGCGATCTAAATATCTGATTCATCAAATCCATAAAAATGGCAGGAGCATTAGTTAGTCCAAAAGGCATAACAAGGAATTCATAATGTCCGTACCTCGTTCTGAGCGCAGTTTTCGGTACATCTGAGTCTTTAACTCGCATCTGATAATAGCCAGATCTTAAGTCAATCTTTCAACTGATCAAACAAATCGTCTATTCTCGGCAACTGATACTTATTCTTTATCGTAAATTTGTTGAGCTGACGATAATCAATACACATTCTCATTGACCCGTCTTTCTTCTTAACAAACAATACTGGCGCACCCCAGGGTGAAAAACTCGGTCGTGCAAAACCTCTATCTGTTAACTCTTACAACTGAGATTTTAACTCTTTCAACTCGGTCGGAGCCATTCTATACGGAGCTATAGATATCGGTGAAGTTCTCGGTACTAATTCAATAGCAAATTCAACCTCTCTAATAGGTGGTAACCCCGGTAATTCTTCAGGAAACACATCCAGATATTCACAAACAACTGGTACTGCTTCAATCTTTGATTCAGACGCTTTTGTATCCAAAACATAAGCAAGATAAGCTTTGCAACCTTTTCTCACACATCTTTGGGTTGACATAGACGAAATCACAACAGGCAATTCATTCGATTCATTTGATTCAATCCGAAGAATTTCATTATTCTGACACTTCAATTCTATAATCTTTTGTCTACAGTTCACAATAGTATCATGTAAAGTCAACCAATCCATACCCAGAATCATATCGAACTCATCAAATGGTAAAAGCACCAAGTCAACCAGAAAATAGTAACCCCGAGTCATTAAAGAACAGTTCTTGCATACTTTATCAACTAGAACATACTTGCCTAAGGGGTTCGATACTTTAATCACAAACTCAGTAGACTCAACGGGCAAACTCTTATTAGACACCAAATTCATAGATATATACGAATGAGTTGATCCAGGATCAATCAATGCAATAACATTAGTGTCAAAGAGAAAATGTACTGGTAATAACATCTGGTGATGACGCATCTTCACGAGCGCGGATAGCGTAGGCTCTAGCAGGTACTCTGGCCTCCGATCTGACTGTAGAATCTCTCGTTGTACCACGATTACCACTCACATTTCCCGCATTTCTTGGCGGCCTCCCTCGAGTAGCTGTATTGCTTGATCTTGCATTCTGAGATTTATCTTTTTCATTTAACTTAGGACAATCTCGGATAAAATGATCTCGCGAACCAAAACTGTAACAAGCTCTATTATTATTTTTCACCCAACAATCTCTAAAATACCGTCTTCCACACTGTTAACACACGGGTTTGATGTCTTTCACGTTGCCTACACTCGATACTGATGTGGCTTGAGCTTTAGGACTAGTGTATTGCTTTCCACGATCTCTATTGGAATATCCCACTGAAGTTGTTGATCGATTAAAATAGTCTCTAGATTTCTTTGACGAGGAATGATAAGGTTTACTCATCGATCTCTTCCTCAAATCTCTGGCCTCTGAATCAGCCTTTCTCATTTCTTTGCTAAGTTCCTCGGCTTTGCAAGCTCTACCGACTAAAACCACAAGTTCCTTCAATTCTAAAATTCAAACTAGAAGTTTGATGTCCTCGTTCAACCCATCAACGAACTGCTTGCACATGATTTCTTCAGTAGAAACATATTCCCGAGCATACTTGCTCAACTGTACAAATTCTCTTTCATACTCTGTCACAGTCATTCGACCCTGTTTCAACTCTAGAAACTCTTTATGCTTCTGATCAAGGAACTGCTAACTTATATATTTCTTTCAGAACTCAGTCTGAAAGAATTCCCAGGTCACTCACTCTCTCGGTAATACAGACACTAAAGTATTCCACCATTGATATGTTGTGTCTTTCAACAAGGAAATTGCACACTTCAAACATTCAACTGGCGTGCACGAAAGTTCATCGAATACCCGAATAGTATTTTCAAGCCAAAATTCAGCTTTCTCTGGATCATCATCAACGGTAGCTCTAAACTCTTCGGCCCCGTACTTACGAATTTTATCAACCGGTGGCTTATTCAGTCTTTGATGTTCCACAACTTGAGGAGCTACGGGTACAGGTTGGGGATTAGGAGGGGGTGGAAGTTGTTGAGCAGCCAGGTTCGTTCGGATATATTGTGTGAACCACTTGTTCATCATATGGAAGAAGGCTTATTTAGCCTCTCCTCCCTGGCTGCCCATTATGGGTCTAGAATCAGACGGCACTGTCCTTTGAGCAGGAACAGGCGCAGGCGCATTACTTTCAACCTCATCAACTATAGCTCGATTGGGATCCATTTACTATATGAAAACACATTTTAAAATGTCAGGAGTCATCACACTATCACAGTTTATATATAGCATGTATAGCTAGACTCTCACACACGCTACATTAGTCCTAGAATCGACTAAATCGTAGCTCTGATACCAATAAATGTAACACCCTCACCCGTATTCAACACTGGAATAGGGTTACGGAGCATTACCAGACTTACAACACATTTACACAAACTTATCTTATACATTTAATCAATACATACAATCATCATTCAATCTTAATCATTTGGTCCCTAATACGATCCTACGAGGCCCTAAACATGCATTGGGAGTGGTTCGAGACTAAACCGATAACTCGGGAAATTTTTCAACATTTAGAATTTTTTTCTCAAAACAGGGGACACACGCCCGTGTGGCCAGGCCGTGTGAACATTCGAAATGGAAGCACATGGCCGTATCCCAGCCCGTGTTTAAACAAGTGAGCTTACTGACTTGGGTCACAAAGCCAACCACACGTCCATGTGTCTAGCTCGTGTGCCCTTCGAAGTGGCCACATACGTCTGTGTGCCAGGCCGTGTGATAGGCCGTGCCAAACCTGTAAGGTATACTGACTTATGTAACACGGCCAAGTCACACGCCCGTATGCTAGGCCGTGTGCAAATTAAGGGGTATACTGACTTATGCCACACGGCCGATCACACGCCCGTGTGTGAGACCGTGTGGAGCATACTGACTTCATTTCAATTTCAACACCAGAGGACATACGACCGTGTAACATGACCGTGTGTCACACACGACTGAGAAACACGGCCGTGCAACATGACCGTGTGTCACACACGGCTGAGACACACGCCCGTGTCTCTGCCTGTGTGGACAAAAATAGAATATTTACCAAGCTAATTTGCCACCCAAATTTGAATGTACCTACATCAACCCAAATGGCACCACAACATAGCAAAATATGACATTATAACCATCCAATTCAAGCTTAACTCATATACATTCACTACTCCCATTCTCTATGCACACTAATGACAAAACATATCATACCATTTATACCAAACTTCACATTTACCATTCAACTATTTATACACTTCCAAACATGCATCATTATGCATCAATATCATAAGCATATAACTACTCCAATATCAATCAAATAACCTCCACAATTTATATAATATACAAGCCACATATACCTATTCATGAACTCACAACATAAGCCATATATTTATATATATACACATGGTTCAAACATACCAAAACAAGCCAACTTTTATGGCTATATACACAAACCAAAACATATACATTTACAAGCCATCTCAAATGGCAAAACTCACTACCAAAACATAACCAACATGACCATAGTCCCTATACATGCCATATACTTGAAATACCAAGTTCATAGGTACCGAGTGAAAGGTGGATAGTGTGAAACGATCTCCGACGATCCTCGAATGCGAGCTAGCTTTGATAACACTACAAAACATGGGAAAAACGAAAAAAATAAGCTTTATAGCTTAGTAAGCTCGTATGAAATAAACTCAACTAATCATAAATACACAAATCATCAATTTGAACTTGTTAGCTTGTAATTCATAAATATTAACAAACCTTCCACATGCTTAATCATATGCTTATATGCAAACTTCATAACTTCTTCGATTTTAAGCTCGTATGATTCATATACATACCTGAACCAATCCGTAACAAACTTATACCCAAACGGAATAATGTCGAATACCCGAATTCTCGCACACTAAGTGCCAATACATAGTCGAAGCTATTTTAATCTCGCACACTAAGTGTCATACATAGTCGAAGCTATTTTAATCTCGCACACTAAGTGCCATACATAGCCGAAGTTATCTCGATCTCGCACACTAAGTGCCATACAGAACCGAATTGTCGTCAAACATAACTGTAGTCTCGTATATGCAATTTATGCAATATCAAAACATTTAAAGCATAATTATAATAATGCTTATTACATACGAACTTACCTCAGATGCGAAAACGACGAAATAAGTCAATTAGTCGATAACTTTAGTTTTCCCCCAATCTTGATCCGAATTCCGCTTTTCTTTATCTAAATATATTCAAAATTAACTTATTTAATCATCTATTTATTCAATTCAATCCAAAATATACATTTGAGCTAATTTATACATTAGCCCCTAAACTTTCACATTTTTATAATTTAGTCCTTATTACATAAAACCACAAATTAATAAAATTCCAAATATACCCATGATAGCCGAATTACTATTATGTCCCTAGCAGCCTATATTTTTCATTTATTTACACATTTAACCACACATTTTCATATTTTCACAAATAAATCCCTATTTTGTATTTTTACTCAAAATCACTTTACAAAACTTATATAACTATCAACAAACCATAATATTTCAAATTTTTATTCAAATTTTACCTAAATTCTAATTTAGTCCCTAAACCGAGACTAACTTTATTTCTTTAAAACTAATTCCATATTTTCATTAAATTTCCACTTTAGACTAAATTCAACTCTCTAATTTCACTTAAATCCCTAAATTTTAGAATTTTTACAATTTAGTCCCTATTACTCAAAACTTATAATTTATTTTACAATTCAATCCCTTTTTCATTTCTAACTTAAAATTCTATCAATTTAATCCCAAATACTTAAATTATTCAACATGAACAACACCTAAAAATTTAATATTTTCTAAAATTTCAACATAGGTTAAGTAGTATTTAATACTAGGATTCTAAAAACTTAAAAGTTACAAGGAAATGGACTAAATTAACTTACCAATTGAGCTTTGAACCTTAAAACCCTAATTTTTCCTTCTTTTTCTTTCTCTCTTTTTCCTTCTGTTTCGCTTCAACTTTCTTTCTATTCTTTTTTTATTTCATTTCTTATTTTTTTGTTTTATGTTTTATTATAATAATATAATAATATAATAATATAATAATATTTACTTAAATGATAAGTAAATATATAATATAATTTAATATATGTATTTAAATTTTACACATGTCCTTTTCAACACCAAACACTTGTAAATTTAAGGTTTAAATTGCTTATATAGTCCCTTCACTTTTCTCTAATCTATAATTCAACTTTCACCCTATATGCAATTTAGTCCTTATACCTAATTACTTTTAATTTAAACAAATTCACCTAATCAAAACCTAATTAACCACACAACTAACTTCGTAAATATTTTTAATAAATATTTACGAATCCGTTTTACGAAAACGGAGACCCGAAAGTATACTTTCCTATTACCCGTAACTATCGGGTTGTTACAGGTTGTCGTTATTAAACAACTCATTAATAACTACAACCATTGCCACGTTGACTCAAGTTTTACCTCTACTCTGCCGGAACATCCGCTTTCCCCCTAAGAGTCCTCTTGCATCCAACTTGGTCTCGAGCTTCAGATAAGAATGAAGGTTAAAGATACTGCCTTCGGTGGAGATGGAGAAAAAAAATACGTTGATTAAACCGAAAAACCCATTCATTTTTCCCTATGATTATGGCCTCAATATAATGTATGGTGTTTATAAGCCACCATGTCTGGGTATAAAAAAAAGTTTGAACTCGTGACCGCATAACGACCTTCAACTGGTCCTCCAGTTATACTCCAATCCGTGACCGCATAATAGCCGTCGACTGGGACCTTTACATAGACTTCAACCCGTGACTATATAAAGCGCCATCACTTCGGAACCCGACTTCCATAGGATAAACCTCTAAGGTAATGGTCTCATCCCGACATGGCATATGAAATGTGTGTGTCTTCAAGCGTTATCGCATCCCTAACAACTTAAATCTATCTTTTATGTTTTCACAATATCTACCTCAAATCTCAAAACAGTAAAAAACCAAAAACCCCTAACCTTAAAACTAATCAAACCCTAAAAACTCTAAATCTTAAACCCATAAACTTAAAATCCTAAAAAATCTTAAAGAAAAAAAAATCGGTCAAGGAGAGAGAAAGGAAAATGCGTCTAACTGGGCATACTTTCTTGCCAACTATGCAGAAAACATGTCTAGTTGGACGCGTTTTCATTCACTCTCTTCAAAATCGGTTTGTTTCCCTAATTTTTTAAAAATGTCCTATTTTACCAATTCCCCCCCAGCATATTTCCCTCATTTAGCCACTTGGAAATAAAGGAAAAAAGAGGAAAAAAAAAAGAAACGGCAAAAAAAGTGAAATATAAAAGAAACAAGAGTCAAATTTTAAAACAAATAAATGTGGATGGTTAAATTATTAAATTTATTAGATTAAGAATAAATTAATAAAATGTATAAATATTAAGAATTAAATTTATTATTATATCAATAAAAAGTATTAAGATATTATTTAATAAAGTATTAAAAAAATTTAATCAACTGAAAATTAATATTTTCAACAACTTATTTTTTTTAATCATATTTGGTAACCTATAATGAGAACTACTAGATAGAAGTTTTTCTACAAAATAGTTTAAAAAATGGTAAGTAGATCTATCTATGTATCACTCAATAGAGAATAATACAATTGTTTTTATTTTATTTTATTCTATTTCGTTTAAGATTATATTATCTTTTATCAAACAATCTAAGTATATTCAATATTTAATTTTAATTAATATACCAAACATGTTTTATAACTTAAATTCAACTATTGATTTTTCGGTACTTATTTTTTTAACATTTATATTTTTCAGTTTTTCAAACATAACCTAAATTGAATTTTTTTTTCTTTGAACCAAAATAAAAAAAGGCTAATATTTAAGTACTAATGTGTCAGGCGTAATAATATATCACATTGTATTATTAAAAAGAGAATATATATATTCAAACTTTAAAGATATATTATTAAGAGGGACAACTACTCTCTCGAACATAAATCGTAGAACAACATGAAAAATAAAATATATATTAAATTTATATTTGAGATTAAAAAAAAACCCTAGGTGAACTATAAAAAAAAAAAATACACGTCCGGTCTGGTCTGATCCGGTCCACAGCAAACGAACTTGGCGTTTAAATAGGAACCCCGCTAAAGCCAGACACACCGTCGGTAATAAAAAATCTCACGTTAACCTTAAGCAAATCCTAATTAAACGCTCGTGAAATTATATGTTCCTATTCTTCAAGGTCCTTCTTCAATTTTGATTCCCGCTTTAAAATTTAACATCGAATCTGAAAATTTAAAATTTCGGTTGTTTGAAACAGAGGTGGATGCATAGATGACAGATCTGATGGTTGTTATTATATATTTTTTAATTTGTAGAAGATGAGATGATGATGAGGAGCTTGTTATCATTGGCGACAATTTCTTCAAAGCTTTCTTTGCGATGGCTTTGTTTAAATACAATGGAGAATGGTTACAAGAGAGACGAGGCGGCTTAATCGGTGCGATTTTGAACTCGGTGGTGGCTCGAAACGAGCAGGGTTCTCGCGTAGCTCGTCGAGGAAGGAGGTTTCCTCGTAATTTTCTTAAACCTAGATTCTTCCGTTGGCTACTGCTTCTTCTCGCTGTACTCTTCTTCTGCGTTTTTGCTACATTTGTCCTTAAATTACTCTCCAACGGTCAGATTCGCAGCTCTCCTTTTCGCTCATTTATTTCTTCCTAATCCTACTTTTTTCTTTTATTGGATAATTAATCTAATTGTGTTTATATAAGTTCAGGTAAGGAGGAACAAAAACATCTTCCCTTATCAGGAGAAGTACTTGAACAAGTTTCCAGCTACGATGCCCCCCTGATGCCGCCCAAAAGCAAGCGCCGTAAGCAGCGTAAGAGATTTTCTTTCTTTCTTTCTTTCCTTGGATTTCTATGCTTCTGTTTGTTGTTAAGATCATTTCAGAAAAAAAAAATTTCTAATTGTTTGATGAGTGGTGGAAGATGTTTGCAAATCCATGTTAGTTTTTGGCAGTGAATTTTTATAGATTTCATCACGTTGAAAAATGGCTGATTGTTGTGCTTTATTTGTTTTTAGCTCTTCCGTTCTGAGTTACTGATCGTTTGCCGTTTGCTTATGTTAAAGGTGTTACATTGTGTTCACTTTAAAAGACTGAATATTGGGGAATAATTGATTCAATTCATTGAGTAAAACTTTTAGAAAGTTACAGCCTACATAAATTATGAAAAAATATCACTAATTCTTAGGAAAATAATAATTACTGAGTACTGACAGATTTGACACCTTGCTAAGTATACAATTTACAGCTATACATGATTCTTTCCCAAACAGTTTCAATTCCCTCTACATGTTCCTTTCGAGCAATGCTGGGACAAAATCCACATAAATGATTACTGCCATGTCTTCTAGCACAATATTAGTGTCAACACTGCATTTTGCATTTAATATACTATACTGTTATGTTACCATTCATTTTCTTGTTCATGGCATGAATTGTGAACTATTCTATTGCATGAATTGCAACCTCCAAATTAAACACAAGTACACAACTTATTTTTTTTCCCAATTCTTATTGCTTTAGGAATGCACTATCTAGATCTTATGTTAACTAAATTGTCACTTGATTTATTTTACCGATATGCTTAAGTTCTTTTTCTTCTTGACTGAAGATCTAAATCCTTACAAGTCAAAACTTAACTTTTTTGTGCAAATTATTTCTCATACGTAATGCTAAACATTTTTGTTTTCAGATTTTCCATGCGAAGTTGGGCTTGCAGCAGCAGTTGATAATATTTTAGAGCCCAAGAATTATATGAATTTCACACAGTTTTCACTAGAGTATGTAGAGAGGGAGGTGAATCCACATGCCAACTCACCTCAGAGTAGATTTGGAGGGTATCAAACTCTTAATGAAAGAGAGGAATCATTCTTAGCAAGGAATCAAACTATTCACTGTGGTTTTGTGAAGGGCATGTCAAGATTATCAAGCCCTGGATTTGAATTGAGTGAAAATGATAAGGCATACATGAATACTTGTCGAGTTGCAGTATCTTCTTGCATTTTTGGAAGTTCTGACTTTCTGAGAAGACCAACTAGCAGATTGGTACATGAGCATCCCTTATCAAATCTCATTGTTTGCCTTGTGTAATGCATGTATTCATGTCTAGAAGACAGAGAGAATCAGCATCTTTAGTTCAAATGTCTTGTTTTCTTCCTTGAATTTATACTTACTTTATGCATTTGCGATACATTTAGCTGTTGAATAAGAAGCCTAACCTTTTCTAAAGAATATATCTTCTACACAACTTATTTCAACCGAAGAGAGAAGAATAGATACAAACTTGAATGTTTTAAGACAGGATATGAGGGAGTTAATCCAAGTATTATCATTCGTAAAGTTAAACTTAAATGTATCTAAAGGCTTTAAAGGGATGGAGATACAAACCAATTTTTTTGAAACATTTATAGTTGGGAGACTTCAATCTGATGTATGAAATGTATGCAAGTGATGATTGACTTTCTAGTTTGATATTTGTCTTGTCTCTTGTTCTTTTTCATAAGTTGCAAATCTCTCTGATGATATCCTAATCTTCACTGCCAACAACTATTTTTGGGCTGATATGTTTAGTTGGGTTTAGTTCCTGTGGTTTTTAATTACTGTTTAAAAGTTAATATAGCAGAACGAACAAGGTGATTGGTATATAGTGTTGTTTTAGTTTTAGGATAATCTGCACAACTTTATATTCTGTCTGTGATGCTCCATATCTTTTTGTTTTTATTTTTTCAGATTAGTGAATTTTCCAAGAAAAATGTGTGTTTTGTTATGTTCGTGGATGAGCAAACGCTGTCAAAACTGTCTTCAGAAGGACATACTCCTGATGAGAAAGGATATGTTGGTCTGTGGAAAATTGTTGTTGTGAGAAACTTACCGTACTTGGACATGCGGAAAACTGGAAAGGTGCCAAAGTTTTTATCACATCGTCTTTTCCCTTCTTCTAGGTGAGATTATGTCTATAGTTTTTAAGCCTCATGCTTATCCTTCTGAGTCTTGCGCATGATCTTTAATTAAATACTATATTTTAATGTTTATTTTCAGGTATTCAATATGGCTTGACAGTAAGATGCGACTTAATACTGACCCAATGCTTATCATTGAATTCTTTTTGTGGCGAATGAGATCAGAGTATGCCATTTCAAACCATTATGATCGCCACTGTGTTTGGGAAGAGGTACTACAAAATAAGCGTCTGAATAAGTACAACCATACAGCCATTGATGAGCAGTTTATGTTTTACCAATCTGATGGCCTCAGAAAGTTTAACCCTTCAGACCCAAATACTCCTCTTCCAAGTTGTGCGTATCTTGGAGCCTTTTTTATGTTTGAACATCAACCTTCTTATTTTTATCTTAGCTCTCTTGCATGCCGGGAACTGATTTGTGCTCAATGTACCCTGCAGATGTACCTGAAGGTTCCTTTATCATCCGAGCTCATACGCCAATGTCAAATTTATTTTCGTGCTTGTGGTTCAATGAAGTTGATCGATTTACCTCACGTGACCAACTAAGCTTTGCATATACTTATTTGAAGTTGACGAGAATGAATCCAGATAAACCATTCCATCTAAATATGTTTAAGGTGATTTTAAATTTGCATATGGTATGTTATTGTATATTGTCACCGCATTGTTTGTTGTAGGGGCATGCTGTTGCTAAAATATAGTTTCTACATAGAATTTGACTGTATTTCCTTTTCAAAGCTTAGCAAAATATTATGTTTGAGGCGAACAATGTGTTAGCAAACTCTTGTTTAATAAAATGGTTTATGTGACACCTGGGATTTGTTAAATAAGCTTCTTATTGATGACTGCTCATCGCCACTGAGTCTAATTGCTTTTCAGATATTATCACTATAAAACATTATTAGGCAGGTGCCCTGATAGTCGTGTTTGCTTTGAGATTTGGTATGTCTAACTAACAATTGTATTCTGGTTCTTGTGAAATCTTTATTGAAAGTAGCTCGCTTTGCTGGATCGTGATGATTTCTGAATCAACGGCATGCAACTTAGCATTGTGCTTTTGAAACCCTTATGCATGGAGGACTTCCAGCTGTCAGAGTAGGGCTAAAAAATTAAGACCAATTGCTCCTAGAGAATTCAAGCAACTTATTTTCCCTGACATTGTTCCAACTATATATATGCTGAGCTAGGATAATCAGATAATAGAAAATATGTATACTTCTTGTGCTGTACATGACATGGATCCCTGATATGCATGAATAACACATTTAAGTTATTAATCACAATGAAGGTTACTATGTTAAGGATTTATATTTGCATATATTAACTCTATGCAGGACTGTGAGCGCAGAGCATTAGCAAAATTATTCAGGCATCGGTTGTTGTCATCTCCTCCACCTCCGTGACCAGTCAGGTATGATGAAATATGGCTAATATTCCTTGTACAATTTTACCTGAATGCATTCTGATAACATAGAAGCTAGGTATCAGCTCGAAGCTTAGAAGTTAATAGTTCTGTCTTAGCAGCTTTTAGGAACTGTTGTCCAATTGTAGCTAGTGATGGCATCTTCGACTTGGACTAACTTATGCCTCAACGTTGTCATTCTTCTACCAAGCAAAATAGCTTTTATGAGTAAGGTCAATAGTGAATAATGGTGAATTTGAGTCTATTTTTGTCCTTGATCCTTTTACTTTGAGTATATCTACTAGTCAAGAAAATTAGGTGCGTGAAACTAATTATGATCGTTGTTGTTTAAAGTTGATTGTGTGGTCTTCAATTTTGACTTCGAAACCTATAGGTGAAAAGCTAATTTACTATGTTGCCACAGTAAGACATGTTCAATGTAGTTTGTTTAGTGAAAATCTCTAAAATTTGACTGCAATTGGATATCATTTGCTTAGGCATCAATTTGACATTAGAGTCATACCAGCTTGTTGCTGGTAGGAGACTAATTGTATGATAAAAATTAAATGACAAAAGGACATTTGAGAGAACATGTTTCCATAGCCATAGAAACCATTATTAATAAAGCAATAATCAGGAAGTTCTCAAATTTCCGTTTACAGATTATGCTAGTTTTCTGGGAGCATAAATGCAGTCTTTGCATTGATATCCACAGCGAAAGTGAAACACAGGGTTCTCTATGAAGTACAACCACGATTTTTTTTCTTCCGGGAATCTTTTTTTCATGGATTTTTCAAGCTTGACAGGAATTAGAAGCAAACCAGTTTCTTGGGATATCAACAAGTGCTTAAATTGCAGTTGGCAGAGTAGAGTTCTGCTGAAGAAATGGAGCTCTTCTGGCCGTACAAAACTATTCAATTCCTACATGCCCGGTGGAATGAGGCTTAAGTTTATAGAAGGTAGTCATAACCATGGGTTGTCTGAATGATTTGGAGATGGAAGCAGGCAGTGTCACTTTGCAGGAAATACTACATCGGGGTTATCTGCCATTTTGTCTTCTTTTTCTGTAGTTCCAACCCAACTTCCTACCAAAGCTTTTCTCATAACAAACACTTTGTAATATCCCCTAATGTTATTTCAATTTCATATATTATATTGAAAAGTATGGCTCCTGTTGATAGCTTTTGGTTATTGTTTCGAGAAGCACCCAAAAGTATTGTCCCTTGAATTATATTTCTCAGCATATCAGACTTCACTATTGTGTGCCGTGCCTGTGCAGGCTAGTCATTTGGTTCTTTCTTTTGTTTTTCCTATTATCTTGCTTCTTGATTTCTTAAGGGTTGGGTTATTTATGTAAGTCTAAAAGTTTACTTGAAATTTAAAAGAATTTGTATTTAGACTCGGAAGATGGGTTTAAGCCAAAAAAAATTAAACTAGTTTAAAATATGAGTTGAACACGAGCTTGAACATTCAAGGTGTTTAAGATAGGATTAACTCGGTTTGTTTTCTAATTTTCTAATATGTTGTATCATGTTATTTTTATATCTTTATGTAGTTTATAACATAAAATTAAATCTATAGTAATATATAAGACTATAATGTAAACTTAAAAAGAAATGTTAAGTTGTCTTCATATAAAATTTTAATAAATGAAAAATATATAATTATTAAATTTTAAATTAAAAATAATATAGTCATACTTAAATGGGTTTGACTAAACATTTTTAAATATAAGTGAGTGACCAACATTTTAAGTTCATTTTTCAAGTTGAATGAAGCTAAAGTAAACATAAAATATGTTAATATTATATTTAAACTCGACTCAAATATAACTCGATCCATATCAATCCATAAACATTTTTACACAAATATTTACTTTTATATCTCATCTTTCTCTCTCTATATAAGTAGAAAGTGTAAACTTAAATCTTTCCAAAAAAATATTACTTATAATTAAATCATTAACTTTTAAAGTTTTAAATTTGTGATAAAATTTGTTACAATAAAAATTTTAAAACTTACAATATATCATTTATATATAGAAGTGTGGACTTCATTTTATCAATTAAAAGTGAATGATATAAATACTTTTTAAACTTTTAAAAATAATAAAGTTATACTAAAAACAAGTTATTTTATTATTTTATTTAAACTTAAATTAATTAATATTTAAAAATAAAGTTGACGTCATATTAATTTACTTTAGAAGTAATAAAATTAAATATAAAATTAAATTTATTTATTTAAATTTTAAAATAATATTTTTATAATTTAATTATAAATTTTAATTTAATCAACTATAAAAAATTAAATATTAAAAATTAATACAGCCACCTTCAGTTTACAATTTTTATAGAATTCAAATAATTAAAAAGAAAAAAACCTACGTAGATTAAAAGGGAAAAACAAAATATGGTGCTAGAAGAAAATATGGTGCTAAAGGAAACAGTTGGAGGCCTGTCCTAGAATCGATCGCCCAAGTAGAAGGGAACTCAGAGGCAGACCAATCTGATTCAGAAAATGGAATCTTGCTTCACGAAATGTTGGCATAGCAAGGCTCTTTTCACATCACTTTATTCCCTTCGCCGTTCTTCCATCTCCATTCACTCTGGTTATTTTTTTTCTCTCTTTCCTTTTCTACTTAAAAAAAAAAAAGTACTCTTTCCTTTTGCTTTGTTTGTTCACTTTGAATTCCTTAATTTGGGACCATTTGCAGTTAGAAATTCGGTTAAAAGAGCTTACGATGGACTGCTGTTGGACGCCGCAGGCACTCTCTTGCAATTATCCAAGCCTGTAGAAGAGACTTACGCTTCTATTGGAGCTAAACACGGTCACTTTTCATCTACCCATATTTTTATTGTTGAATTTTAGAGACTTCCCATTGTGGGTTTTGCATTATTTCTTGATTTAACGCTTGAAATTTGGTTTCCTAGTGTTCAGTTTTTTTCAATTTGACAATTCCCCCCCCCCCCCTCTCTTTTAGGTCTGAAATTGAATTCAGCTGAAATAAAGAAAGGATTTAAAAGGGCTTTTGCTGCTCCCTGGCCTGATAAGCTCCGTTACGAGGTTCGTGGTTTCCTTTGTTGCTCTCTTTTATTGTGATGTGAATATTGTTTTCTCAACCGAATACTGGGGACTGGATGTGGCATTATAATATGGGAGGGATCCACATGCCCACCGATGTAAAATTAATACACACTTCCATAACATTTTCTACTATTAATATTTTAACAATTCACTCATTATAGTCCGATTGATGTAGATCATGCATGTCAAGTTTAGATTGATATGATAGAGATATAGGATTGATTCGAAATTTTAGATGCATAACAAGTACAATTATAGACAAATTCAAAATATCAATCATAAAAAAATTATGAAGTACACAGGTGTAAGTGGAGCTCTCCCCATAGAATGAATCTGTCATGTTTGTTCCCAATACTACTTTCACAGTCCATGCTCTGTTACATTATATTTAATTTAGTGAACTATTGTCTTTAAATAGTTGTGATGTATCTTTCCTCTTGTGTTGTATCATTGATAGGGGGATGGAAAGCCATTTTGGAAACTTGTTGTCTCTGAAGCCACTGGTTGTTCCAATGACGATTACTTTGAGGAAGTTTATGAGGTGATGGTTTGGGACATACTTTTCTTTTTCCACTTTTAAGTTCCTGAAGTACTACTGTACTTATGAATAGAGTTTCAAGAACTTAAGTGGCTGCTATAATTAGTGACTCTCTCAAATGCACGTAATTAGACCAGCAGTTCATTTTATGTTAAAGCTGAAGTCTGGTTTACTGCCTCTTTCAGCATTATGGAAATGGTTATGCATGGCGTCTTCCAGATGGAGCATCTGAAACAATATGGCTTCTCAAAAATGCTGGAGGTCATATTCATCAAGTATTCCTCTTCTTTTTCTTTCACAATTAATAATGGTAATACAGATTGATCACAATAGCTTTTCCACCCACCATTTTATTTCTCATGTGGTGAGTGATGGTACAGTTAAAGTGGCTGTTGTGTCCAATTTTGACACCCGATTGAGGAAGGTATTGAAGGAACTCAATGTCATAGATCTGTAAGTATCTAGTACTGTGTTGGTGCTGTTGTCTTGGCGTTTCCTAATACCAAGCCACGCATTTTAATGTATCAATTATTCATTAGGTTGCTTACAAATGTTTGCCACTTTAATCAGAAAAAACTGAACTTTCTACTTCTGTTTCCCCCCTTAATTAGTGGTGATCATATCTTTTTACTCTTAAAACTTGTTGGGATACATCTTTTGTTATACTTGACGTGGACTCGTTGTTTATCTAGTTTAGTTCCTCTATGCTTTGCCTCTGATGGCTCATGCAAAGAAAAAGACGATTTAAACTTCCCTTCCATACCTCATCTTGTTTTCCACTTCTACTTTTGCGTTAGATGCCTGAAAGGAAAAAAGGGCATAGGCTTCAGCCATTCAACTCTTCCATATAATCTTCTTTACTTTTGATTTGTAACCCTTTTTTTAGTTTATTTTCAGGTTTGATGCTGTAATTATATCTTCAGAGGTTGGTTATGAAAAACCAGATGCAAGGATATTTAAAGCTGCTTTAGGTTCGTATTAAGCACCAAAGTATATCTTATTCATTGGTAAATAATACATTTAATAGTAATCATAAAGATAATAGATTTACTTCCATGCCCTGCTTTGCTAAATTTTCCATTTCTGTGACTAGCTTGGTTATTGATTTGTTTAACATATCATCTTTGTTTAGAAACTTGAGAATGACAAGTGTTATAATAGGTCTGTCTTGTGGCCTTTTGCTTAAATATCTTGATGCTACATGTTTCACTGTCAATGTATTTGCATGTTCTATGTGATGTGGAATTATGGATGCATTCACTGTTTTCTACATTTTCATGAGGAAGAGATCTACAACATTGGAGCATTTGAAGTGATAACCATATAGGATAGCTTATGATTAATTCCATGTTTCTCCATATTGTGCTAACCATCGGGAATTTTTAATTTAATTGGTCAAGTTGATTGCTATTTTTGCTTATAATTGCATGATTAAGTATGATATTTCTTTACATACAAACACATAAATCATGGTGTGGTGCTTCAATTTGCACAACATATCCTATAGCAAACTCTTCTCCTTTTCCTTTTCCAATGGCATAACATGATTTATTTTTGAGCCCACCACACTCCATCACTATTTTACTGTACACATGGTACTTTGTCCAGTAACTTCAAAGATATGGAAAAATAAATTTACTTTTTCTCGCAATAATCCAAAGCCAAAAAGAATGATGATATATCCCTTGTCAAAGAAGCTATCAAAAGATATTTGGAATTGTTGTAGATCAAATTGATGTGGAGGCTGACAAGGTGGTACATGTGGGGGATGATCTAAAGGCAGATAAAGTTGGAGCCAATGCTGTCGGGATAGACTGCTGGTAAGTTCACTTTCTTTCAGTGTGTTTAGGCTTGATGTTGTTTGAGATTGCTATCAAGATGCAACACAACAAACTTTCTTGTCCACCAAAGTGCTTCATATTTGAAACTGACTGGCTATTATACTTACTTTCTTCCTATATGCACATTGAGTTGAAGCAATTGGTAAAAGCATTCGTTGCTAATATGTCAATGATGAAAATATAGATGACATGGTGCATTTATCTTTATGGAGCAGGTTGTGGGGTAAAGATGTAAAGACATTCGCGGATATAGAGAAGTATATTTTCATCTCAGATCCATAAATCCTAATCTTATTGTGGAAACTCAGGTAGAATTGTAGACTTGCTTGTATGGTTGTTAATCACATCCAAATTTTGTTGAGATGTTGACAATAAAATGCGCATTGAAGAGCTGAAACTGATGGGAATTGGGATAGCATAGCAGAGATATTTGCTTATTTAACTGAAATAGAAATATTTGTGCTCTTAACACAGATAAAAGGGATTGCGTTTCCTTTGTTGTGTTGTGAGTTTTTGTTATTATTGCTTAATTGTCATCAATCTCTTAATGCATTGGATACTAGTAATAATCATGTTTGGACAAAACTACTAGTATATCAGATCAATAACTTTTTAGAAGAAACGAAACGTAATAAGAAAGATGGAAGGAATAATCTTCCAAAAACCCAAATAAATAATTCAATTGATTGACCTAAGTAAATGATAATGTCTTTGAAACATAAAATCTCCAACGTTTGTTTGATGTTGAGTGGGAGCCATTGCATTGTTATTATTATTATTATTTCAAAATAGTTATATAGTATATGATTGATAGATGTTGTGCATTAATGTTAAATTCTGTTTGGTGGACAATTCACATCAAATGATACCCAAAATCTAAACTAGATGAGGACGATGATATCAATAATCATGATAATGACAACGAATTGAAAGGTTTCCTTGAAGTGACAAAAACCATATACCTATACGTGTATTCTTTTTCAGTTTGTCAATATTATCAAAAGCCATCTTGATTTTCTTTGGTAAAAAGAATCCCCAGACATAGATAACCCTAAGAGAAGCAGCCCAGCCCAAATAGCAAATCATGATGTGACCCAATCCTTAAATTTTTTGTGGACGGTGGGGGGTAAATAGGTGGGAAAACCAGTGGAGGAGAGGCACATAGGTGAAAGTTGGATAGGGATGACGTCATCCCTCAATTGTACTGTCGTGAGTGACGTGGCAGTGTCAGCCCACCCACCAACTTTGCCAGACAGACTGGACCAGGACACATTCCTCTATAACCAACCTGAATTACCATATCCATAACCACAATGGGTTTCTTCTTATCATAATCAGGGATTCATAATTCATTACGACTTTTTCTTTTTCTATTTTGGGAACAAATTTCGACATTCACTTTCACTCCAGTTTCAACCTTAATGAGAGGTTTTAATGAATCACTGGAAAATTCCTATAAATTTGTTATCTAAGTTTGATTTATGTATAACTCAATTATAGTTGTATTTAATTAAAATTGATTTATTATGTGTTATCATGAAGAGGCTCCTTCATCCTCTATAAATAAAATCAATCATTATAAATATATTTGGATCTATATTAAAATCATCTCATTATTATTGTAAGATTAATACTCAAAATATATACCAATCTTAACATAACCTACATATAACTCGTATAAAATTAAATTTAACTATAAAATTTCAACCACACCGATAAGCTAAAATTGGATAACATGGTGTGCTTTAATTTTCATTTAAGTTTTTACCTTGTACTTCTTTACACCCACTTGGGATTATTAATTATTGTACCCTAAATTTTCTTTTTTCTCTCTCTTCATTTACATGTCTTTAGAAATTTTATTTTTTTTTAAAAACAAATCGAAATTTATAAACTAATCATATAAAAACAGTAAAAAATTTCAATGTGGTAGCTTTTTTTTTTTTTTTTTTAATCCAATCTCTATAAAACTGCAAGACTAACGAAAAAAGTCATGATTTGAAGATGCGATTGTAAAGTTTGAAAAAGGATATGATAAAAAGTAGATAATAACTAAAATTTAATGATTTCAAACATAAAATGGAAAAGAAATCAAAGAAAAAAGAAAGGACAGGAAAAAAAATGCCGACAGAATATGAAATGGTGAATTTTAATTAGAATTTATAATAATGGCAAGGACATAGTCAAAGAAAATGATACACAGTGCTGAATTCTTTCAATTATGTCCAATGAAATCAATGTCACATTCATACTTATCAAACTAATGAATTTCCAAACTTGGGTTTTTGTCAGTCATTGACTAAACCCTATGTCAAGTTAATGGAATTTCAAAATTTTATGGCTAATATTTTTTTCGTCAAGTTGATTTTTGTAATATGAAGCTTTCCTTCCTTAGTTTTGTCTAACTTTTTTTTTTTTTTTTATATATAACTATGTAAAGTCAAAACTAAATATTACATTAATTCTTCAAAGAGTTAAGATAATTTGTCTTGACTAAGCCTTGTACTGATTGCGGAGATGCTCCAAATCATTGAATTAAAGCTCCAAATCATTGAATTCCTGTAAAGGTTATCGTCGTACACTTAGCAATATGGTCAGCAACTGTATTCTGAGACCTCAGATCGTGACAAAAAAGGACATTCCAGTTACGATTTAACAGACAATGAATAAGATGTAATTCCACTCCATCCCTTCCCCCATGATAATATTAGACCCTCTAGTATGACTTTTGCCTCGATTTTAAATATTGTATCCTTACCTAATAGCAATAAAAATCTACCTAATCATTTTACGTCAGCATCCCTCAACAGTCCTCCAATGCCCACAAATGAATCATTTCGCGACACTGTTCCATCCGTTGAGGATGTGGATAAATGAAGTGATTTCTTCAAGGAAAAGAGTCAAGTAATTAATTAAAACGATAAAATAAAAAATAGGGTTAGAAGGATTAATGGGAGAAATGTTGGATGGAATTTGTAGCATCCAACATTCCGACAAATTTGTATGAATAATTAAAAAGGAGACTTAATGGGCATCAGCATCACAGTCAAAAAAGATTGGCAAGGCACGTGACGAGAATTTTCCCAGCGTTTATGGATTTGAAGCATTTTTGTTTTACATTTGAGGATGTCAAGTCACTAAAATTAAAATTCAGTCATGAGGCACTTCACAATTGAAATAATAGATTATTTCATACTATGTAAACCTGAGGTTTTACTATTATTTCACAGAAATTTCAACCACCTCCTATGCTATAAAAATATACGAACCATTATTTGCTAATAAAAAATCATTTTAATTTTACAATGATTTTGTTTAGGTTTCAACAAGAACGTGATTATGAATAGATTTATACAGATTAGTGAGTGATGAATGATCAGAAAAGCATATAATTGCGTGAGAGACAATATTCATTAAAGAAAAAGAACAAGGAGAGCTCCTAATCTCGAGTCAGTATGCGGACCCAATACACTCAATTTTAGTTTCTTTCATAATTGTTCTGATTAGCAACAACAATGTGGACAAACAGTACAATCAAAGTAGTTTCTTGGGATAAACTTGCCCAAAACAAAGCATTATGTAACACTCTATATTCAGTCCAGACATCGGACCCGAGCTAAAAGATGCTACAACAATAAACAGAAACAATCATATACATTTTTATCAATAA
Source organism: Gossypium sturtianum (assembly GCA_025698515.1). Classification (NCBI taxonomy): domain Eukaryota; kingdom Viridiplantae; phylum Streptophyta; class Magnoliopsida; order Malvales; family Malvaceae; genus Gossypium; species Gossypium sturtianum. The sequence goes on along the minus strand of CM046954.1, from coordinate 17,448,316 downwards.
TAATCAATATATAAATAAATACAAATCGAATCTAATGGTTAACATGCATTTCAAACAAATTTAAGTCTCAAATGAGCTTACGGAAGCTTAAACCGACTCGGAACTAAATCAAGACCATTTTGAAACTTTTACAAAAGATAGGCAAAAAGACAAAACATGGGTCACATGGCCGTATGACCAGACCATGTGACAGATTGAGGCCATTTGGTGCCATATCACACAACCATGTCCCCAAACCGTGTAACAAACTGATGCCGTGTAATCTAGGGTCACATGGCCGTGTCACCAGACCATGTAACTAATTGTGGCCTTATGAAACCAAAACCAACTTGAACAAATAGAACACACGACTATGTCACCTACCTTTGTGGTAGACCATGTGCAACATAAATGACCATTTTTGTGCATGTTTCATACCATCCATTCATGTAACCTATAATGCCATTTTATACCATTTAAACCTACTCAAAAACATACACATTTCAAGGCTAAAACATCAATTCACATAATCATTTAAACATACAATCAATATGCCCTCATTGGCACCAACAAAGCGTTAAATTCAAATAAACTACAAATCATGTCTTAACCATTTCATATCACAAACTCAACAATGCCAAACATAAACACGTACTAGTTTATAAACATAACATTATTCAAAAATTTCCATTACTTAACACAAACCAAAGTCTTTAGCCATTTCATGTCACAATCTAATTCATACACATGATACCATTCAAAATACCAAACTTTGCATTAACCATACATCATATAACAAGTTACCAAAATGAATCTTAATGAAAACATAACCATGATAACACAATCAAGATTTGTACAAGTTTTAGCCATCCTATGTACACGCCACAAGTAACCAAGTTCAAAACATCAAAAGTCTACCGAATCGAGAGATGATAGGTGTGTGCTTCTCATTGATCCGATCGACATGTTCCGGACGTCCAAAATCTACAGAAAAGTAGTAATACGAGTAAGTATTTAAAATACTTAGTAAGCTCATACAATATAAATATTTACTTACCTCAATCACTTAACACATACACAATTCATTATTTGAAATAATTATCCCTATCAAGGCACAAAGCAACATCATTAAACACATAAGATTTTGAGCTCAAACTATACATATAATCTCATTAGTTCATAATTCCATCAACTATTCATACTATGAACTTTCTTTTGCTAACATCCAATTGCATATAATTACATTTCCATTTTTTAATTCTACCCGATGAAACTTCGTAAAAGAACTTTATACGCAGGTGAAAGAAATAGTGCCTGACTACCTGTTTGGGTTAAACCTACATGAACAATAAATAATAGTGCCTAGTTACCCGTTAGGGTTAAGCCTACACGAATAATAAATAATAGTGCTTGGTTACCCATTAGGGTTAAACCTTCACGAATAATGAATAATAGTGTTTAGTTACCTATTAGGGTTAAACCTACACGAATAATGAATAATGGTGTCTGGATAACCTTTAGGGTTAAACCTACACTATAAATATCCTAGTCAAGGCTTAGAGTACATGTATTCTAAAGTCTGCAACACATGCTGAACCTCTGAACCTTCGGGCATTAACCCATAACTTCATATAAGAGACTTTTACTAAGTTCATCGGGATCTAACCTCAATTTATACCACAACTCATATTCACCAACAAATCACTATTTCATATTTAAATATAACATGTAATGACCCAAAATTCACAGTATCAGAAAAGTACATTATCGGGCCTTCATTTTAGTGAAACGGGTTCGTAAATATTTATTAAAAATATTTACGAAGCTAGTTGTGTGTTTAATTAGGTTTTAGTTAGGTAAATTTAACTTAATTAGGAGTAATTAGTAAAAAGGACTAAATTGAATAAAGTGTGAAAGTTTAATTGTAGATTAGAAGAAAATAAAAAGGACCAAATAGGCAATTATACCTAATGTATTAAATGAGGCGGCATATGTTGTTAAAAATCTTAGATTTTTTTAATATAAATATATTATTTTATTTGATTATATTATTATATTATTATATTATAATATTATATTATAAAATAAATTAAAGATTTTGACAATTGTATGGTAACTACAAAATACATCTGTAAAAAATTAAATACATACATTTGTAATACAATTATATAATTACTTATAATATAATAAATAATAATAATTATATATATATATATATATAAAGTAAATGAAATAAAAGAAAGAAAGAAAGAGAACATTAAGCAGGGGCGAAATAGAAAGAAAAAGAAAGGAAAGAAGGGAGAAAAGAAAGAATAAGGAAAATAAGGTTTTAAAGGTTCCAAATTAAATTGGTAAGTCAATCTAAATCCTTTTCTTGAAATTTTTGAGTTTTTATGATCCTAGAACAAAATACTACTAGGTATATGTTGAAATTTTGGAAGTTATTAGATTTTTAGACACTAAATTTTGTTGAGTAAAAGTGTGAATTAGGGATTTAATTAATAGAATTTCAAGTTAGAAGTGGGAGAAGGATTTAATTGTAGAATAGGCTATAAATTTTGTGTAATAGGGACTAAATTGTAAGAATTTCGAAATTAGGTATTTATGATAAAAATTAGGGAGTTAAGTTTGAGTTTGGATGAATATGGAGTAGGAATAATGTATAAATGATGATGGAAAAATAAATGATTTTTGGTTAGGGATTAAATTGAAATTAAGGTAAAAGTTCAATAGAAAAATCTAATTATTAGATATAATAGTGTTGTATTAATAATTGTAAATTACTTTAATTTTCGTAGCTAGCATCGAACCGGAGACATCGGTCCAGAAAGGAAAGGAAAAGATTGCCGGGGAGTAACTCGGGAAAATTCTAGTTTGTATTACTATAATTCAAGTTATTTATTATTAAATATTAAATTTTAATTTATGTGTATGGTAAATGAAATATGAGGTAAGTATTATTTATTATTATTATTATTATTATTGAGATGAGTGGGAATTAAATTGAATAGTTGATATGAATTGATATTTGAATTGTTTATTGATTGAAAGCGAAAAGTGAATTTGAATCGAATTGTGACTGATATTAAATTGAATGAAAATGTATTGAGTTGTGAAAATGTGTGAATTTATGAATTGAATATTGGTTGAAAGGTGGAAAATAATTGAATTGAAAATGTGAGAAATTGTGATTGAATTGAGGTATATATGTGATTTGAATACCCTATTAACTAGTCGGACTAGGTCGGATATAGTTGGCATTAGAGGTGTTCATGGGCCGGGTGGCCCGGCCCGACCGAAATTTGGGAGGGTTTGGGCAAAAATATAAGCTCGAAAAATAGGTTTGGACAAAAAATAAGGCCCGTTTAAAAAATGGGCCGGGCCTCGGGTAAGGTATTTTTGGCCCGGGCTCAGCCTGGCCCGGCCCGAATTCACTAAATGACAAAAAAAATTTGCTATTTTTTTTTATTTTTATTTTTGAATGTTATTTTCTTGTTGTTTTCTCCCTATTTTGCTACCATATTACTATTATGTTGCTACTATTTTGTTGTTATTGATTGAATATTGTATAAAACTTATTTTATTATTAATTTTGTTATTATTTTAAAGGCATTTGTTAATTTTATTATTATTTTAGAGGTATTTTCTTGTTAAGTTACATCTATCTTAGTGTTATTTAAGTCTACATATTTTTTTAAAATTTATTTTCAATTTGTTGGGAAATATTTATTTTGATTTTTTTTAGTATTTTTGATGTATTATATATATTTAAAAATTATATAAAATAATATAAAAATTTAATACGGGCGGGCTGGGCCGGGCCTAGGTTTTACCATTTTTATATGGGGCCGGGCCATTTTTTGGGCCCGGCCCGGCCCGAGCCTAATGAATGGGCCTAATTTTTTAGTTTAGCCCGGCCCGAACCCGGCCCGGCCCATGAACACCTCTAGTTGGCATGCCATAGGATTGGAAGTGTTCAGGGATACTTCGACCTCGAGTCGATGAGACATTGGGTGTCACTATATTACTTCGGATAGATTCGATGAGGTACTAGGTATCAACTTACTTCGGTTGGGCCGATGAGACACTGGGTGTCAACTTATTGCTTCGAACTATCCGATGAAGCATTGGGTGCCATATTGGTGTGTTTGGTTGGATCCGTGTATCCGTCAAAGTCCGAGTCTTGTTAACAGGGGTAAATAAATGAGATAGCAAAATTGAATGAAAATGAATGATTTTGTTTATAAAATGAAATGTGAATTGAAATTAAGAAATGAAAAGGAAATGAACGAATCAAAGGTTCATTAAGTGATGTTATATGATATCAAATTGATGAATAGCCAAATTGAGTTGCTATTGTTAAAAAGTGAAAGTTAAATATGAAATAGTTTATTTATGAATTAATTGTTATATATAATTTAATATGTTTATTTGTTACTTTACTTTAATAATTTGAAATATAGTATATCCATACTCAGCATACGGTTGCTTTCCGTGCGCAGGTTTAGGGGTGAGTATTCGATCGAGTCGAGTCAAAAAAATTCGAGTTAGTCGAGTTGACGAATCATATTTTAGCAACCGAACTCAATTTGAATTTTTTTCGAATCGAATCGAATCGAGTGAAAAAATTTCGAGTTAAGTCAAGTCGAGTTAACGAATCATATTATTTATACTCAATGTTGTGTTTACATGGACCGATTATTTAACTAGTAGACGAAATAAAAGATTATTTAACTACATAAATAATATAATTGTTTCACATTTTAACTTAATGAGTAAATATTTATCAAAACAACGTAATTTTACCTTTTACCTTAATAGTTTTGACTTTTAACTTTAGAAAAGGTAAACATTTATCAAAACGACGTAGTTTTGCCTTTTCTTATTGGGATTTTCGGATAACTCGAATTGTGTAATTCATGTTCGAGTTAAACCAAAAAACTTAATTTTTTATTCGAGTTGATCCGAATAACTTGATTAACTCAAATAACCCGAACTATTTAATTCAAAATTTGAATTTTTTATCGAGTTTTTCAAATCGAATCGGATTTTGCTCACCCCTACGCAAGTTAGTAGAAATTAAACGATCAGACCCAGCATCCAGAGTTGATCCCGACCTCAGAAACTTGGTTATATATATTTCTTTTTGGTAAAGGTGGCATGTACCTAGGTTATGTATGTTTGTTATGGTGGATTTGGTTGTAAAAGATGACATATGTTGTTTTGAATGGTCATATGAAAAGATAAGAAGACAAAATGGCACAGACGATACTAAACTTTGAAATGGAATAGAATGAAATTTCTAAACTAATTTTAATGTTGCTTGTGAATGTTTAGTGAATAGATTATCATGTTGATGTCTTAATATGTCTTAAATGTATTTGTATATTAAAATTGTATTAGTTGTGATATTGGTTTGAATTGGTTGCGATTTAAAATTTGCAGGGTTGGTTAGGTTATTATAAAAGGGTCATATTGCGTCCACACGGCCTGACACACAGGTGTGTAAGCCCTGTACTTAGGAGAAATTTTAAAATTTTACGAAAAATTTCCCGAGCACCCAAATTGGTCCCGGTTCACTTGTAATACGTATTTTGGGCCTTGAAAGTCTATAAAAGGGACATTATGAATGTTTTATAGTATGTTAGATATTTATTTGTATATTATTCGTAAATTGTCTGAAAGGTCCGGTAATGCCCCGTAACCCTGGTCCGGCGACAGTTTAAGGTTAGGGGGTGTTACAATTATTGGTATCAGAGCTATTCAGGTTTAGCCGATTCTCGGGCTAAATCGAACTCGGAAGTGAGTCTAGAGGTACATGCCACTGTTGAGTCGAAACTGAGTCGGGATTTGGATGTTGATATAATTATTTGTTTTGTTTTATAGTTAAAATGTCGGATGGACATATGGATGATGTAGATCAAGAAATGTACACCGGAGATAGAGAATTAGATGAAACAGAATCAACTACACCGAGTGTAAACCCATTAGGCAACCAACCTCCTAATATAGAACGGGAAAATGTTAGAGACAGAGATGAATCCCATTTACTGAGAATTATAGCCGATGTCTTGCAACGAGTAGCGGGGACTGCACCTGCTACGACATCTACTCCTTCTACTAGACGGGCCCCAATCAAAGAATTACGTAAATACGGTGCCACTGAATTTTTGGGTCTGAAAGGAGTTGATCCATCCACAGCTGAAAATTGGATGAAGTCAACAAAGAGAGTTTTACAGCAGTTAGAATGTACCCCCCGGGAGAGTTTACTGTGTGTTGTCTCATTATTACAAGGGGAAGCTTACTTATGGTGGGAATCAGTGATCCGACATTTACCGAAAGAACAGGTAACTTGGGATTTTTTTCAGAAAGAATTTTAGAAGAAATATGTTGGATAATTGTACATAGAAGAAAAAAAGCAAGAGATTTTAATGCTGAAACAAGGCGAGATGTCAGTGGTGGATTATGAACGGGAATTTTCCAAACTTACTAGATACGCGGCTGAATTTGTACCGAAAAAAGCTGACAGTTGTAAACAGTTTCTACGGGGTTTGCGAGATGAATTAAAGGTACAGTTGGTATCTCACCGGATTACTGAATTTGTAGATCTGGTTGAAAGAGCAAAAATGGTGGAGCAAGTTTTATGTCTCGATAAAAAGCCCGAAATTACTCGATTGACTGAGAAACGTATTGGAACTACTAGTTCAAGTCCTCAACAGAAAAGATCAAGATAATCTCGCGGTGGTTGGAGACCCAGTTTTAGATCAGACAGAGGTGATGGAAGTCGAAGAAAACAGACGACAGTCTCCACTGGCAGCGTGAGAGGTCCATCTCAGGACGTTGAGATTCCAGATTGTGAGCACTGCGGGAAGAAACATAGAGGTGAATGCTGGAAATTAACTAGAGGCTGTTTTCGATGTGGGTCTACAGATCATTTTATTAGAGATTGCCCGAAAGGTGAAAGTCTTTGCACCAGTGACATCACAAAGGTCGTGATCTCTGCTAGAGGCGAGAGAGGATCGGTAGAGCGGTTTAGTTTCTAGAGGAGGAGGTGCAAGGAGAGGGAGCGATATAGTTACTCAGCAGTCGGAGGTTAGAGCGCCAGCCAGGGCATATGTAGTTCGGACTCAGGAAGAAGGCGATGCACATGATGTCGTGACAGGTATATTTTTACTGTATTCTGAACCTATTTATGCATTAATTGACCTGAGATCATCACATTTATATATTAATTCAAAATTGGTCGAGTAGGAAAAATTAAAATCTGAAATGTTTAGAGTTTTAATAGAGGTGTTTAGCCCTTTGGGACAAACTGTGTCTGTAGACCGAGTGTGCCAGAGATGCCCGTTGATAATACATGATAAAATGTTTCCCGTTGATTTGTTGATTATACCTTTCGGTGATTTTGATGTAATCTTGGGTATGGATTGGTTATCTGAACATGGAGTAGTATTAGATTGTTATAAAAAGAGGTTCAGTATTCAGACAGAAGACAGAGACATAATTGAAGTGAATGGTATTCGTATTAGTGGATCAACACGCATCATTTCGGTAATAAAGACCAATAAATTGCTTTTGCAGGGTTGTGCAACATACTTAGCTTATGTTATTAATTCTGATTCAGTTGGAAGTCAATGTAGCAAAATAAGAACCGTATGTGAGTTTCCAGATGTATTTCCTGAAGAATTACTGGGTTTACCACCTGACAGAGAAGTTGAATTTTCTATTGAGGTGTATCCGGGTACAGCACCAATCTCTATACCTCCGTACCGAATGTCGCCCACCAAATTGAAAGAATTGAAGATACAGTTACAGGATTTGTTAGACCGAGCATTTCACCATGGGGTACACCGGTATTGTTTGTTAAAAAGAAAGACGGCTCAATGCAACTTTGTATTGACTGATGGAGCTCGAAACTAACTATTATTTTGACAAAGGCAAGCGTACCTATCGAACAGTAGTATAGCTGTGGTGAGTCTGGAATATCGTATCCTCAAGGACCAAGAGTACTAGTATTAACTATCTTTTTATTATCTAGCCTAATAAATAAGGGGACTTATTTTTAATCTAAAATTTACTAACTAATTTAACTAACTATGAACGCGATAGAGAGTAAATTGGGAAAATACTTTTGGACAACTTATATGAGATAGGCAATACCTAAGGAAGAATCCACTTAGACTTCACTTATTACTTTTGATTCATGCGATTTATTCACTTGGCTTAATCTGTAGAAATCCCTGAATTATATTAATACCTCTCTCGAGGCTACTAACAACTGACTCTAGGTTGATTAATTGAAATATCTTTCTAATTAAAACCCCTATTGTCGCATTAACTCGATCTATGGATTCCCTTATTAGATTTGACTCTAATCCAACAGATTTTCATCGCCCTATGTCTAGGGTTGCAATCAACTCCGCTTAATTGTGTTGATCTACTCTTAAACAGAGACTTTTGCTCCACTGAATAAGCACATTCGACTTGAATCAATAACCTGAATTATCAAAACAAGAATAAGAACTCACAATTAAGAATAAGCACAAGTATTTATCTCATAAATCAAATAATAATAAGATCTGTATTAGGTTTCATCCCCTTAGGTATTTAAGGGATTTAGTTCATACTAAAAGAGGGAAACATCATAAAAGAGGAAAAACAACAAAACATAAGAAAACCCCAAAAACTCCTAAAGAATTTGATAGGAGATCTTCCGTCTTGATGGAGATCCTTCTCCTAAGCTGTTCCCGACGGCTGTCTTGGAGTATTTTCTCCTTCTACTCGGCGTCTATTCGATGTCCTGTCGAGCTCTCCTTTTTGGTTGCCCCCTAGGGTGTTTATATAGGCTTTGAGATGCCTTACTTGGCCCACAAGTATCCTATTCCGAATAGAATTCATCCTGATTTCGGTAGGGACACGCCTGTGTGACCCGCCCGTGGTGGACTCCTTCGACCGTGGTCGATTCTGCTCGTCACACACGGCCGTGTGATCTGCCCGTTGTCGATAGTCCAGGCCATGGTTGATCCTGCTCGTGACACACGGCCGTGGCCAATGGTCCAGGCCGTGTTGATTTCTTAGGTAGGCCCGTTTTGCCCATTTTTGGCCCGTTTCTCGTCCTTTTCGATTTCCTAAGCTCTCCTAAGTATAAAACATGAAATTAAGAGATTAGGAGCATCAAATTCATCAAATTCAATCAAAATTCATCCAAAATTAAGCTAAGTATGAGGTTAAAATATGTGTAAATTATGGTTTATCAAATATCCCTACACTTAAGCCTTTGCTTGTCCTCAAGCAAAATCCTCAACTCAAAATTAAAACTAACTTCCTTAATTAATATTTCTCATTAGTAATGTTTCATCCTAATTCACAGATAATTCATACATTGATAATTTAACAAAAAGAGCCCTAGAGGTTCAAACAATCTAAGTCATAAATTTTTGTAGCCCAAAAACATAGGTGTTTTCCCTCATCTAAAAAACTACCTTTGATCCAAAATCGACAAGAATTGAAATCCTCACTAAAGATTCGCTCAAATCACTCAAAGTGTTTAAGGTTCAAATTAAGCACTCAGAAGTCAAACAAGAAAAGTTAATCCCATAGGCTTGCATGAAAATCAAATCTCCACCACTATAAAATGAGATGATACACAAATCAAAAGGTCTTTAAAAAGGGTTGTAACGGGGCTTGGGTTAAAGGTGTGGATAAAGGCTGAATTAGAGGGTTAAAATTGAGATTGAATTGATAATTTACCTAACTAGGAAAATAAACTTATACTGAATAATTACATCAATTGAAGAACTTTTAATACTAATAACACGAGCTTCTTTTCAGAATGTGAAATTAATTGCTCAAATAACATAAAACTAATAATGAATAGATTTCCAACTTTTTTTAAGAATAAGTATTTAATGAAAGACGAATGTAATCACTGAAATAAATAATGTAATTAGGCAACTGATCGAATCAAATCTCGACAAAAGGGGAGTCAAGAAAATGGGAAAAACAAGTCAGTAATTGGGTATAGGGTTAATATTAGTGGTAAGTCAAGAAACGGTTTATTAGGCTCAACGGGGTTCACTAGGGGTTAATTATGGAGGTAGGCTTTTAGTGGATTAAGTGGGTTAAATCTTAAGTGCCTTTATCATCTCAGTATATCAACTCAAAGGTGTGGTCTCGACATGTATAATCGAAGCAAGTTCTAGAATAACAATTCAATATTGACACACTCATAATTAATAAAGTGAGCAAGAATAGGATATGCTCTAAAGGCTCAAAATCTCACAAAAATTATGGTTTTTGATGTTAACCTTGCAAATTTAAAACTTCAAAGTAATATTTAAATTTAGGGAAACAACCTAAAAAAAATTTAATTGCGGAAAATGGACTTATCATGCTTGATTCTCTAATGTCTTAAAGTTTAAATCATCAATGCATAATTACCTATGACTTAATCTGAAACATATCAATGAAAATCATCAATCAATAGAAATTTTATTCTAATGGTAATATGAGAACATTACTTAAGCACAAGACATAATTCAGGGATTTTCTGATAATGAAATCAATAACCTCCCCACACTTAAGATGTACATTATCCTCAATGTACAAAAATAGATAATGATAAGATAATAAGAATATCGTAAGAGAGGGAGAGAAGTGAAACTTCATGAATTATGGATGAAATCCTTAGAAAGTGAAAAGAAGCCTGATGAACTAGGCAGCGGTGAAGGTGGGGGAGAATACTCCGGTAGTTTGGTTGTTCCTTAGTAGCACCTTGAACCTTTTGAAACTGCGTAGTAATTAGTAAAATTTTTAGGGAGTTTTATTAATGGACGTCTGTTATAGTTACTCGATAAGTAGACAACCAAAGATAAAAAGAAATCAAAATATACTAATAAAGATTAAAAACAATAAAGATAAAACGAAGGAGTTTTAATAATAAAAGGAAAATAAACAATTATAAAGAAATTGAATGGACTCAAAGGTCCTCCCACGCCCGTGTAGAGGATCAGTGTTGACCATGGTCCATAGGCACGGGCGCGTCGTACGCCCGTGTGACTCATTTAGTTTCCACCACGGCTTCTGGGCACGGGCGTGTGGGTTTATCAACATCCTGTGTTCTTTAGTCAGTGTCGACCACGGCCGCATCGCACGGCCGTGGCATTTTATCGTAGCCCGTGTTTTGGGGAAAATTTTCATCCTTGGCCCGCACAGCATCCGTCACGCTGGTGTGTCTCCTCATGGTGTCCACACGGCCACGGTCACGCCCGTGTGCAAGGCCGTGTGGTAAGGAAATCTGCGCCTAAAACATGAACGAAAGTGAAAACGAACTAATTAGTAAGGTTAGTGCTCGGGTTGCCTCCCGAGAAGCGCTTGTTTAGAGTCTTAAGCTAGACTTACCCTTCATTCGCATAATCATGGTGGTTTGAGGAGTTGAAACTCCTCTCCCCCGCTATCAGTTTGTGAAAATAAGGTTTTAGACGAGTTCTATTTACCTTGAAGGTGCCAAATTTGGAATGAGTGACATCGACTGTACCGTATGGAAAAATATTGAGTACCGTGAAAGGGGTTTTTCCATTAGGTTCAGAAGTGGCAACACGAGGATCTGTAGTATCCATTAGAACTCGGTCTCCAACCTTAATTTGGCTCGTCCCATCCTTAAGCTTGTCATGGAGTCGCTTTGATTTATCGTGTATTCTCGGTTTCTCATTGACGTGTGTCCGCTATTCATCTAGTTCATCGATTTGTAGTCTTCTTTCTTCATGATTTGTTCTGTTCGTGTCATATAAATTTGACCGTGGCTCTATCACGTTTTTTCGAGGTGTTTCCTGCAAAGAATGTTGAGCCACAAGGTTATTAATATTAGCAGAACTCGTAATATCATCTTGATCACTAGATATCCTAACAGAATCACAAGCTTGGAGTTTAATCGTGTCATCACCTACACGAAGTATTAACTCACCTGTACCAACATCTATGATAGTTCTAGCAGTTGCTAAAAAGGGTCTTCCTAAAATTAAAAGAATATTATTGTCCTCATCTATGTCTAAAACGACAAAGTCTACTGGGAATATGAATTTATCAATTTTTACTAGTACATCTTCGATTATACCCCTAGGAACTCTAATAGTCTTATCAGCTAATTGAATGCTCATCCTAGTTTGTTTGGGTTTCCCTAGACCTAGCTGTTTAAAAAATTTATAAGGCATAACATTTATGCTTGCCCCTAAATCAGCCAAAGGGTTATTAACAGATAGACTACCAATTAAGCATGGAATTGTAAAACTCCCTGGATCTTTTAATTTTCGTGGTAGTTTATTTTGTAGAATTGCTGAGCACACTGCGTTTAGCTCCACATGCGACGTATCGTCTAACTTCCGTTTGTTTGTCAAAAGCTCTTTTAAAAATTTCCTGCGAAAGAGCTTCAATAAACGGTAAGTTAATATGTACTTTTTTTAAGAGTTTAAGAAATTTAACGAATTGTTCATCTGTGCGGTCTTTCTTTGTCGCATTGGGATATGGCACACGAGGTTGGTATTCAGTACTTACCAGTTTTGGTTTTTCATGGCTTATCTCAACCTTACCTTCTTCTACCACGTTCTCTTGCCTCTGTTTTGGTTCGTCTAACCCTTCCCTATCGTGAACAGTAATGGCGTGGATTTGCTATTTTGGGTTAGTTTTAGTGTTGCTTGGCAAGCTACCTTGTGGTCGTTCTGAGATTAACTTGACAAGCTGACTTATTTGGTTTTCGAGTCCTTGAATCGATGCCTGTTGGTTTTTGAGTGCAGTTTCAGTGTTCTGGAAACGCGTTTCTGACACCGAGATAAATTTAGTAAGCATCTCTTTAAGGTTCAGCTTTTTCTCTTGTGGGTAGGGTTGTTGTTGAAAGCCTAGAGGAGGTTGCTGTCTCTGATTTCCTTGGCCACCCCATGAGAAGTTGGGGTGGTTCCTCTAACCTACATTATAAGTGTTACTATAAGGGTTATTTTGAGGTCTAGAATTGTTACCCATATAGTTCATATGTTCGTTTTCTATGCCAGGGTTGTAGGGTGGGTATTCTGTAATGTTCGTTCCTCCTCCATTTGTATCACACTGCATCACTGGATGTACCTACGAAGAACCACACAAACCATCAATCTTTTTATTTAACAGATCTACCTGGTTTGACAGCATGGTTACTGCGTCGAGGTTGAAGACACTAGCGGCTTTTATTGTCTTTGTCCTCATAACTTGCCACTGATAGTTATTCAGTGCCATCTCCTCTATAAACTCATAAGCCGCTTCAGGGGTCTTGTTATTTAGGGTTCCACCGACGGCTGAATCAATCAACTGCCTAGTTGAGGGGTTCACACCGTTGTAAAAGGTTTGAACCTGTAGCCACAAAGGTAACCCATGGTGAGGGCACCTTCTTAATAAATCCTTATATCTCTCCCATGCATCGTAAAATGTCTCTAAATCCATCTGCACAAAAGAAGAGACATCATTCCTCAACTTAGCCATTTTAGCCGGCGGAAAATATTTAAGTAAAATTTTTTCGGTCATTTGGTCCCATGTAGTGATTGATCCTCGTGGCAACGAGTTCAACCACTGTTTAGCTTTGTTTCTCAACGAGAAGGGAAACAACCGAAGGCGAATGGCATCATCAGAAACACCATTAATTTTGAAAGTGTCACAAAATTCCAGAAAATTTACCAAGTGATTGTTTGGATCCTCATCCTGCAAACCATCAAACTGAACAAACTGCTAAATCATCTGTATAGTGTTCGATTTCAGTTCAAAATTATTTGCAGCAATAGCAGGTCTAACAATACTTGATTCAGTTCCTGTTAAATTAGGTTTAGCATAATCATACATAGTACGAGGAGCAAGATTTTGATTCACCGGGTTTGCGGCAACCACAGGAGGTAGCGGATTATTATCAGCCATCTCTTCAGTAGTATTGATTTCATCTTCTTGCTCTTCTTTTATGTATTGTAGACTTCGCCTTATTTCTCTTCGGTTTCTGCGAGCTGTACCTTCTATATCACTGTCAAAAAGTAATGTTTCTATGCTTCAGAGATATAGATAAGATCCTTCTCATATTGTTCCCACTGAAGATATCAAAATTCAACCGAATCTATCTTATGAAGAAGAGCCAGTGCAAATATTAGCTAGAGAAGTAAATGAGTTGAGAAATAAACGGGTTCCTTCAGTGAAAGTGTTATGGAGAAGTCACAGTATTGAGGAAACAACTTGGGAACCGAAAGAAACAATGAGAGCTCAGTATCCCCATCTCTTCTCAGTTAAATTTCGAGGACGAAATTTATTAAGGGGGAGAAATGTAATGACCCAAAATTCACGGCATCAAAAAAGTACATTATCGAGCCTTCATTTTAGTGAAACGGGTTCGTAAATATTTATTAAAAATATTTACAAAGCTAGTTGTGTATTTAATTAGGTTTTAGTTAGGTAAATTTAACTTAATTAGGAGTAATTAGCAAAAAGGACTAAATTGAATAAAGTGTGAAAGTTTAATTGTAGATTAAAAGAAAATAAAAAAGACCAAATAGGCAATTATACCTAATGTATTAAATGAGGCGGCATATGTTGATAAAAATCTTAGATTTTTTTAATATAAATATATTATTTAATTTGATTATATTATTATTTTATCATATTTTAATTTATATTAATTATATTATAATATTATATTATAAAATAAATTAAAGATTTTGACAATTGTATGGTAACTACTGATCGCTGTAAATCAGAGTTTTAAAATTTATAAAAGAATGATCGAACCTGGAAACTAACTCTGACAACGATTGAGGCAAGTGCACCTATCGAACAGTAGTATAGCTTAGGCAAGACCGGATTATCGAACCCAAAGGAACTAAAAGTCCTAATACTCACCGTCTTTTTATTATTTAGCCTTAATATAAAGTGATGGTTGTTAAACTAAAATTAATCTACTTACTAAGCTAAGACGCAAAGACAAAAAGAATGAATTCGGGAAATAACTTTTAGAAAAACTCAGTTGACTCAAGCGATAACCTTAGGAAAAATCCACCTAGACTTCACTTGTTATCTAATCTTGAACCATATGATTTATTTACTTAGTTTGATCTGTGAGACTCCCTAACGTATATTAAACCCTCTCTCGAGGCGAATAACGTCTAACCCTAGGTTAATTAGTGGAACTCTCGTCGCTTATAATAACCCCTAGAATAGCAATGAAATCGATCCGTGGACTCCCATATTAGGTTTCACCCTAATCCGGCAAAATCTCGTCACCCTATCTCTAGGCGTGCGATCAACTCTGCTTAATTATGTTGGATCTACTCTTAGGCAGTCTATTCCTCCTCCACCTAAGCACATTATATTTGGATTAAGTTCACACAATTAATAACAAACTAAGTTATTATCATATAATTCAAAAATCAAATAACAAGATTCATCATAGGTTTCATCCCCTTCGGGTATCCGAAGGTTTAGTTCATAATAATAAAGGAAAACATCTCAAGAGAAAAGATAACACAAAACACAAGAAATCCCTAAAACCCCCTGAAGAAATTGAAGAGGAGATCCTCCGTCTTGAATAGAATTCCGGCTTCTTGAGATGGATCAACTGGCTATCTTCGAGTGATTCCCACAAATCGACCTTTTTCGACTTGGCTTTTAGCCTAGCTTTTCCGCCTTTTCACCGGTACCTAGGGTGTATTTATAGGCTTTTGAAACACGTTTCTTTCTCCCTAAGTATCCTTTCCCGAATAGAATTCCTCTTCTCCACGGCAGAGGCACGGCCATGGCACACGCCCGTGTAAATCGTGGCCAGGCCGTGTTCGAAACTGTTGAATTAGGCACGACCGTGTAAGTCGCCGTCAAGGCCGTGTTCTAGTAGGAATGGTGGCACGACCGTGTGGCTTGGAGTCCAGGCCGTGCTGATTTCGTGGCTTGGCCCAACTTGGTCCATTTTAAGCCCGTTTCTCGTTCTTTTCGTCATCGGGTGCTTTCCTGAGTATAAGACATGAAAAGAAAGGATTAAGAGCACCTTTTTACATAAATTGGGGCTTAAATCATCCAAAAGCATACTAAATGTGGGCTTAGAATATGTTACTTTTACGGTTTATCAAATACCCCCACACTTAAGCTTTTGCTTGTCCTCAAGCAAAATTCTCAACTTACAATTAAAATGAACTTCCTGTAATTCATAATTCCTATTGATAGTGTCTCATCATAATTCATAGATAATTTATACATGGATAATTCAATTCAAAGTGTCCTAAAAATTCAAACAGTATAAGTCATAGATTCTTTAGAACAAAACATATGAGTTTCCCTTCATCTAAATAATTACCTCTGATTCGAAATCGACAAGGATTGACATCCTCACAAAAGATTCGCTCAAATCACTTAAAGTGTTTAAGGTTCAAAATTTTGGCGCTCAAAAGTCAAACATGAAGAGTTAATCCCATAGGCTTGTATGAAAATCAAATCTCCACCATCTGAAATATGAGATGAAACACAAATCAAAAGGTCTTTGTTAGGGTTGTAACTGGCTAGGTTAAGGTGTGGAGTAAGGCTGAATTAGAGGGGTTAGAATCGAGATTGAATCAACAAATTACCTAACTAAGAACTCATGAACTAATAATAATAAATACATCAATTGAAAACTAATAATACTAATAATACGAGCTTCTTCTTCGATATTTGGAATCCAAACGTATAAGCTCATTTAATCACAACTAATAATGAATAATGGATATACTTTTTTTTAAGAACAAACTAAATACATAATAAAGGATAAACTACTAAAATTCATAATTAGGCAACTAATCAGATCAAATCTCGATATAAGGATAGTCAAAAGGAATGGTGATAACAAAAACAAAAGGGTTCTGGGTTAATATTAGTGGGTATGTCAATAAAAAGGGTGTCCGGTTTAACTAGGGGTTAATTTGTGACGGTAGGCTTTTTAGGGAATTAGTGGGTTAAATCTTAGGTGACTTTATCATCTCTGTGAATCAAATCATAAAGTGTGGTCTCGACATGTATAATCGATGCAAGTTCTAAAATAACAAATCAGTGTTGACATACTCATAATCAATAAAGTGAGCAAGAAAAAGAATTTATGCTCTATAAGGCTCAAAAACTCACAAAATTATGGGTATTTTGATGGTCACCTCAGTAAATTTCAAACTTCAAAGTAATATTTAAACTCATCGACAACCTAGCAAATTTTTAATTTCTCAAAAATAGACTTATCATGCTTGATTCTCTAGTATTCTTCAAATTTAATTATCAATGCACAATTATCAATGACTTAATCTAAAACATATCAATAAAAATCATAAATCATCAGAAATTTCATCCTAATTAGCAATATGGGTAATTTACTTAAAAACAAGACTAAATTCAGGCTTTGAGTTAGGTATCTTTTTAGGTTGTTCACCCCCCCACACTTAAGATGTACATTGACCTCAATGTAAAAAGATATATAATAACCTTGTAATAAAATCATCAGATATGGGGGTAAGTGAAAACTTCCTGAATTTTCGGATGATTCCTTGAGATGAGATTGTGCCTTTGGTGGTGGTGATGGGCCGTCTTGATGACGAACCTGCGCTAGATGAAGAAATTGGGTCGCTAGTAGAGAATTAGCCAGGGATCCTTAATACATAATTAAAGTAAACTAAATATGAAATTAAGGACAAGGAAGATAAAGAGAATGAGACTAAGAAGAAAACTAAAATTAAAAGAAAATATGGATGGACCGTAGAGTCCTTATTTTTGGGTGTGATTTCTAAGGCTGAGGTTATGGTGGTGGTGGTGGTATGATTCCCAAGCAGCCTTAAGAACCTAAAAACAAGAAACTAAAACGAAGTAAACTAAATTAAGTAGTATAGAAGTAAAGATAAAGAAAATAAAGGAGAAGATAAAAATAAAAAAACAGATAATTGGTCTCAAAGACCCTTGGCTTGTTGTTTGGATGAAGCTGCCGGCATGAACTCAGGTGAATCGGTCTCCTTTGGGGAGATTGGCCTCTTACGCTTCTTTGCCATGGATATGATTTTAATGTAGCTCAAGAGTCTAAGGATTTATTAGGAAAAATAAAAAGGAAAGAGAAAGGAAAGGAAGGAGGAAGGAAAGTGAAAGAAGTGGGTTAATAAGGGGAAGGAAAAGGGTATGATGTTTAAATAGAATTTCAGGTCTGGCGGTTTCCCACGCCCGTGGGTTGAGGGTGTGTCGATTCACGGCCGCCTTCGCCGCACGCGGTGTGTGCTCTGGGCGTGTTGATTCCCACGCTCATGTCTAGCTTTGTGTTCGACAAGTCAGTATATTAGCACGGTTAGCTGGCACGGGCGTGTTCAGCCCGTGGTTGGCAAGTCAGTAGCCTTACACAGCCGTCAAGCACGGCCGTGTCACTTTGTCGGTGCCCGTGGGGGAGTGGTTGAGTTCGTGATTTCCAGAAATTAGTTTATTCTGACTTGTACCGCCCTGCCATGTTAGTACCGAGATTCTTGAGGTACACACGGCCACGGCCACGGCCGTATGCAAGGCCGTGTGTCCTGGAACTCTGCACCCCTTGTTAGTTTATAACTACGTGTTCAAAAAGAAGAGAAGAAAAGAAAAATAAATTGAAAGCAAAATGTGAGAATAATTTATGTTAGTGCTCGGGTTGCCTCCCGAGAAGCACTCGCTATAGTCTTAAGCTAGACTCTCTTCTCATTTGCATCTTCAGGTGGTTTGAGGAGTTGGAAGTCCTTCCTCATGTTATTATCTCTGTATCCTCGTGAAAAATTTTAAGTCGAGATGCGTTTATAGTAAAAGTACCAAAAATAAGATTACTTACCTCATTGTTTTGTATGGGAAAACACTTGGTTACCTAAAAGGTATTTCTTTGTTTGTGTTAGGTCCGGAGGAGATATTCGAGGATCTGCTTCTTCTAACAAAGTACCTTGTCCCCTATTTTGAAGTGGTTTGTTATTCCTATAAGCTCTTCCGGGGACTCTTTCGATTTTTCCTCGTGTGGTTCTGGCTCTTTGTCGTGTATCCCTAATTTCTCCTTAAAATGTGTCTTCCACTGCGTCTAGATCATCGATCCAATTCTCGATCTTCATGAGTTATTTCTTTGTTGGGGTTGGGGTCGATCGGGTTCGGTTGTATTCTTCGGTGGTGTTTCTGAAAAGAAGAGTTAACCGAATGGTTATTAGGAAATTTACGTTCTCACCTTGATTACTCGATGTTCTAGCCAGAATCGAGAGCCTTGATGGTGACGGTCTCATTACCTCACGCAAAGTATGAGTTCTCCTGCATCAACATCAATTTTAGTCTGGCGGTGGCTAAAAAGGGTCTTCCTAAAATTAGGGGATCGAATTATCCTCATCCATGTCTAAGACAACAAAATCTACTAGGAAAACAAATCATCAATTTTACAAGAACATCTTCGATAATACCCCTAGGAATTCTAACAGCTTTTATCACCTAATCAAATGCTCATCCTAGTTTGTTTGGGTTTCCCTAGACCTAATTGTTTAAACAATTTATAAGGCATGACATTTATGCTTGCCCCTAAATCACCCAACGATTATCAACAGTTAGTCTACCAATTAAACATGGAATTGTAAAACTCCTGGATCTTTTAATTTATGTGGTAGCTTATTTTGCAAGATTGCTGAGCACTTTGCGTTGAGTTCCACATGCGAATCTTCGTCTATTTTTCGCTTGTTTGTCAGAAGCTTCTTTAAGAATTTCCTGGAATCAGGCATCTGCGAAAGAGCTTCGAGGAGTGGTAAGTTAATGTGTAATTTCTTTAAAAGTTTAAAAAACTTACCGAACTGTTCCTCTGTGTCGTCTCTCTTCAACGCTTCGGGATAAGGTATGCGAGGTTGGTACTCCTTAATTACCAGTTTTGGGTTGTCTTATGTTACCTCATCTTTACCTTTTTCTACCTCGTTTCCTTGTGTTGGGATGGATTCATCTACCCTTGTATTCTCCTGAGCTGTTATGGCTTGGATTTGCTCTTTAGGATTAATTTCAGTGTTACTTGGTAGACGCCCTTGCGGTCGTTTGGATAATAGCTTTGCAATTTCTCCGACTGACTAGGTAATTTCCCCGATTGCCTTTGTAAGTCCTCCAACTTGGTTCTCGATTGTTTTGATTGATGTTTTTTGGGTGTTGAGCGTTACCTCATTTTTTTGGAGACGGGCTTCTGTGGATGCTATGAATTTGTTCAACGTCTCTTCAAGACTCGGCTTCTTTTCCTGTGGATAGGGCTGATTTTGGAAATTTTGAGGAGGTTGTTGTCTTTGATTTCCTTGATTTTCTTGTCCTCCCCACGAAAAATTTGGGTGGCTCTTCCAACCTGGATTATAATTATTACTATATGGGTTATTATTAGATCTGAAATTGTTACCTATATAGTTCATCTGTTCGCTCTCTGGTTGGTAGGGTGGGTACTTAGAATTCGCCACAGTTCCAATTGCGTCGCACTGCATCACTGGATTTACCTGCGAAGAACACAAACTATCAATCTTCTTATTCGTCAACTCTACCTGGTTTGATAGCATGGTTACTGTGTCGAGGTTGTAAACTCCGGCTGTTTTTATTGGTTTTGTTCTTGTAACTTGCCACTGATAGTTGTTCAGCGATATCTCTTCAATAAACTCGTAGGCTGCCTCAGGAGTTTTATTATTCAGGGTTCCAACGGCAAGTGGTGAATCAATTAATTGCCTCGTTGAAGGATTCACACCGTTGTAAAAAGTTTGGACTTGGAGCCACAATGGTAATCCGTGGTGTGGGCATCTCCTCAAGAGATCTTTGTATCTCTCCCATGCGTCGTATAATGTCTCTAAATCCATCTGCACAAAAGAAGATATATCATTACGGAACTTGGCCGTTTTGGCCGGTAAAAAATATTTTAATAGAAATTTTTCGGTCATTTGTTCCCATGTAGTGATTGACCCTTGTGGTAACGAGTTTAACCACTGTTTAGCTTTATTTCTTAGTGAAAAGGGAAATAACCGAAGACGTATGGCATCATCAGAAACACCATTTATTTTGAAGGTATCATAGAACTCTAAAAATTTAGCTATATGAGTGTTTGGGTCTTCGTCCTGCAAACCATCAAATTGAACAAACTGTTGAATCATTTGAATAGTGTTAGGCTTTAATTCAAAATTATTAGCGACTATAGCGAGCCTAACAATACTCGATTCTCGCTTCATTAAATGAGGTTTAGCATAATCATACATAGTCACGAGGAGCATTCTGATCCGCCACATTGTTTTGTGGTGGTGGATTATTTTCGTCCATCCCTTCAGTAGGATTGGATCGGTCTTCTCGCTCTCCTTGGTAATTTAGGGCTCGCCTAATTTCTCTGCGATTTCTTCGAGCGGTAGCTTCAATATTACTGTCGTATTCTAAAGGTCCTCTCGGGTTCCTTCTAGTCATAAACTAGAGGTACCTGCTAGGAAAAGAAAGAAAGAAAATTTAGCAAATTTAAAATTAAAACTAAAACTAAAAATAAATTGCGAAAAAAATAAAAATAATGGCTAAAGTAATAAAAATAGAGTTTTCTTAATATTTTAGTTCCCCGGCAACGGCGCAAAAAACTTGATCGCTCTAAATCAGAGTTTTAAAATTTATAAAAGAATGATCGAACCTGGAAACTAACTCTGACAACGATTGAGGCAAGTGCACCTATCGAACAGTAGTATAGCTTAGGCAAGACCGGATTATCGAACCCAAAGGAACTAAAAGTACTAATACTCACCATCTTTTTATTATTTAGCCTTAATATAAAGTGATGGTTGTTAAACTAAAATTAATCTACTTACTAAGCTAAGACGCAAAGACAAAAAGAATGAATTTGGGAAATAACTTTTAGAAAAACTCAGTTGACTCAAGCGATACCCTTAGGAAAAGTCCACCTAGACTTCACTTGTTATCTAACCTTGAACCATATGATTTATTTACTTAGTTTGATCCGTGAGACTCCCTAACGTATATTAAACCCTCTCTCGGGGCGAATAACATCTAACCCTAGGTTAATTAGTGGAACTCTCGGTCGCTTATAATAACCCCTTAAATAGCATTAAATCTATCCGTGGACTCTCATATTAGGTTTCACCCTAATCCGGCAAAATCTCGTCACCCTATCTCTAGGCGTGCGATCAACTCCGCTTAATTATGTTGGATCTACTCTTAGGCAGGGTCTATTCCTCATCCACCTAAGCACATTATATTTGGATTAAGTTCACACAATTAAGAACAAACTAAGTTATTATCATATAATTCAAAAATCAAATAACAAGATTCATCATAGGTTTCATCCCCTTCGGGTATCCGAAGGTTTAGTTCATAACAATAAAGGAAAACATCTCAAGAGAAAAGATAACACAAAACATAAGAAATCCCTAAAACCCTCTGAAGGAATTGAAGAGGAGATCCTCCGTCTTGAGTAGAATTCCAGCTTCTTGAGATGGATCAACTGGCTATCTTCGAGTGATTCCCACAAATCTGATCTTTTCGGCTTGGCTTTTTAGCCTAGCTTTTCCGCCCCCTTTCAGCTGGTACCTAGGGTGTATTTATAGGCTTTTGAAACACGTTTCTTTCTCCCTAAGTATCCTTTCCCAAATGGAATTCCTCTTCTCCACGGCAGAGGCACGGCCATGGCACACGCCCGTGTAAATCATGGCCAGGCCGTGTTCGAAACTGTTGAATGAGGCACGGCCGTGTAAGTCGCGGTCAAGGCCGTGTTCTAGTAGGAATGGTGGCACGGCCGTGTGGCTTGGAGTCCAGGCCGTGCTGATTTCGTGGCTTGGCCCAACTTGGTCCGTTTTAAGCCCGTTTCTTGTTGTTTTCGTCATCGGGTGCTTTCCTGAGTATAAGACATGAAAAGAAAGGATTAAGAGCACCTTTTTACATAAATTGGGGCTTAAATAATCCAAAAGCATACTAAATGTGGGCTTAGAATATGTTACTTTTACGGTTTATCAACTACAAAATACATCTGTAAGAAATTAAATACATACATTTGTAATACAATTATATAATTACTTATAATATAAGAAATTATTATTATTATTATTATTATTTATATATATATATATATATATAAAGTAAATGAAATAAAAGAAAGAAAGAAAGAGAACATTAAGCAGGGACGAAATAGAAAGAAAAAGAAAGGAAAGAAGGGAGAAAATAAAGAATAAGGAAAATAAGGTTTTAAAGGTTCCAAATTAAATTGGTAAGTCAATCTAAATCCTTTTCTTGAAATTTTTGAGTTTTTATGATCCTAGAACAAAATACTACTAGGTATATGTTGAAATTTTGGAAGTTATTGGATTTTTAGACACTAAATTTTGTTGAGTAAAAGTGTGAATTAGGGATTTAATTAATAGAATTTCAAGTTAGAAGTGGGAGAAGGATTTAATTGTAGAATAGGCTATAAATTTTGTGTAATAAGGACTAAATTGTAAGAATTTCGAAATTAGGTATTTATGATGAAAATTAGGGAGTTAAGTTTGAGTTTGGATGAATATGGAGTAGGAATAATGTATAAATGATGATGGAAAAATAAATGATTTTTGGTTAGGGATTAAATTGAAATTAAGGTAAAAGTTCAATAGAAAAATCTAATTATTAGATATAATAGTGTTATATTAATAATTGTAAATTACTTTAATTTTCGTAGCTAACATCGAACTGGAGACATCGGTCTAGAAAGGAAAGAAAAAGATTGCCGGGGAGTAACTCGGGAAAATTCTAGTTTGTATTACTATAATTCAAGTTATTTATTATTAAATATTAAATTTTAATTTATGTGTATGGTAAATGAAATATGAGGTAATTATTATTATTATTATTATTATTATTATTATTATTGAGATGAGTGGGAATTAAACTGAATAGTTGATATGAATTGATATTTGAATTGTTTATTGATTGAAAGCGAAAAGTGAATTTGAATCGAATTGTGACTGATATTAAATTGAATGAAAATGTATTGATTTGTGAAAATGTGTGAATTTATGAATTGAATATTGGTTGAAAGGTGGAAAATAATTGAATTGAAAATGTGAGAAATTGTGATTGAATTGAGGTATATATGTGATTTGAATACCCTATTAACTAGTCGGACTAGGTCGGATATAGTTGGCATGCCATAGGATTGGAAGTGTTCAGGGATACTTCTGTAACACCCCTAACCCGTAACCGTCGTCGGACTAGGGTTAAAGGCGTTACCGGACAGATTCAGAACTTATATAAAATTATCATACAAAAGAATATTAAATCCAATCATAATGTCCCTTAGTAGGCCATCGAGACCTTAAACATGATTATAAACCGAGTCGGGACTAAATCGGAACACATACAAAATTTCTCGAAAATTTAAAACTTTTTCTAAGTTTCAGGGGAAACATGCCCGTGGGGGCAGGCCGTGTGTCCTCCCCGTGGACTATACTGACTTGGTCCCCACGGCCACCAGGCACGCCCGTATGCACTGGCCGTGGTCGATCTGGAAGAAACCACACTTGCTTGCTAGGCACCGGCACGGCCAGTGTGCCAAGGCCGTGTACTCTTAAGCCATATATCGACTTGTGCCCCACGGCTAGTGGACACGCCCGTGTCAAGGCCGTGTGCTACAAAGTTAGATCCTGATATTCACCCACGGTCCTTAGGCACGCTCGTGTGCCACAACCGTGTGACATTATAGGCCATTTTCAAGGCCAAAATGCCGCCCACTTGGGTCATACCTACAAGCAATATTAACCAACACATTTCATGCATATTTAATCACCAAGAACATGCTAAATAGCCATTCAAACCACTACATTCAAACTCATTTCCAAATAATCCAATTTGCATGACTAAATCTCAAGTACACCTAAGCATCACTCACTTATATATTTACTATCACTTAACCTTTTCAAATATCATCTAATCATACCAAAACATACTTCACATTTCACATTCATCTAAACAATTTACCAAAACATAACTAGCCAAATCACATGGCTAAGTTCATATAACAACTTATATCAAAATACTAGCCTATACATGCCATATTTAGCTATATACATTTTCAAAGTGTACCAAAAAGAGTTTAATAGTGTGATGACGATCCTCAACGATCCCGAGCCTTCAGTAGCTATGACGACCTATAAAACAGAGAAAACACACACAAAGTAAGCTTTCCAAAAGCTTAGTAAGTCATAATACCAATAAACTTAGCATATAAACACTCAAAACATATAATCAATCTAAAATTCACTAATAGCTCAATTGCACCATCATAATTCTTCTTAGTACATTCACTTCATTAGCTCATTACTTTTCTATCCATATAACGTACTTACATTCCCATATTCAAATACATAATTCATCTAGGTAAGATTAAGGAATTACTTACCTTCTTATACACACAAGGTGTACTTATCAAACTTACCTGAAACAAATATACAACTTACATATTCCTTGTTTCTCGAACTTGACCATTGAACCGTTTGTAATCGAATAAAATAGGTAGAGTGCCCTGAATAGTTATACAATGCCAACGTCCCGCGTGGTCTTAAATGTAATCAAATATCGATGCCACTTTGTTCCGCATGGTCTTACTCGTATTCGATATCGATGCCTCTGTCCCGCATGTGGTCTTACTCGTATTCGAGATATCGATGCCTCCGTCCCGATGCGGTCTTACTCGTATTCGAGATATCGATGCCACTTTCCCGCATGGTGGTCTTACTTGTATTCGAGATATCGATGCCACCGTCCCGCATGGGTCTTACTCGTATTCGAGATATCGATGCCACTTTGTCTCAAACAGGTATTACTCGTATTTAGATATCGATGCCACCGCCCCGCATGCAGTCTTACTCGTATTCGATATCGATGCCACTATCCCGCATGCGGTCTTACTCGTATTCAGATATTGATGCCACTGTCCCAGACAGGGTCTTATACAAATTAATACGATGCCGATGTCCCAGACATGGTCTTACACGTAAATTTTATATCGATGCCAACGTCCCAGACGTGGTCTTACATAATAACACAGAATAGATACCTTTGTATTCCTAAGTTTATATGTGACTTCTCAGACTTATCACTATATCGACCTTATCCCGGAATTCATATACATAACATCTCATAAGCATTCATTATCATTTATAGTCCTGTAAATAAGCTCAATTCAATACAATTACATTTATTTGCAATATGACTTACCTCGGATTTGATTTATCTAAATGGAAGCGGCTTACTCAAGCTTACTTTTCGCTTTCCCGCGATCTAGGTCCGTTTTCCTCGGTTCTTGATCTAAACATATTTAGAATTAACCCTTTTATTCACTAATTCATTCAATTAAATCCAAGGACACAAATTTAGGGCTATTTGCAAATTAACCCTTATATTTGCATAATTTATCAATTTAGTCTATTTTTCTCAAAACATCAAATTCACAAAATCTACCCATGCTCATGCTTAGCCGAATATTCATACATCACATACAAGCCCATATTTTCCATCAAATTAGCAATTTAGTCCCTCAATTTTCTATTTTCACAATTTAGCCCTATTTAGCTAAATTCATCGAAACTTCAAGAACAAAACATGTTTATCTAGCTCAAATCTTTCTTTTAACAACTAAACTCATCTCAAAACTCAATATATCAACAATGGCATCTCACACAAACATCATCAATTCACCAAATTAATACATGGGTTTTGTAGCTCTCAAAGCAACGATTACGAAAACGTAAAAATTATCGAAAACCGATCAAAGCATACCTTGAATTTGTGCTTCAAACTAGCTGAATGTAGCAAGCTATTCTTATTTCTTTCTTTTTATGCATTCGGTAGAAAGATGAATGATTTATGCTCATTTTTCATGTTTTATTATGTTATAAACATAATATTAATCTATTTACTATATTAACCTTTCATAATAATAAGAAACACATAAATAAATTAAGGACATAATTTACCTTTGTCCATCCACTATCATGTTTCATTTATTATTATATATCTATTTAATGTATAATATAACTTTAACTTATAAAAATAACGTATAAAACTTGTAATATAAGTATTACATCACTCCATGCCGTCCACTAACCATAAAATTGGCTTAATTGCCACATAAGTCCTCACATTTATAAAGCCACAACACATAGGTGCTTTAACAAATAGCAAGCAACTTTCACATTCAATGCAACTTCATCCTTTTGTTAAATTAAACACACAGACAGACAAATTAGCTCACGAAAATTTACCACATACTTAATCACATAACAACGACACAAAAAATAATATTAAAATATTTTAATGACTCGATTTTGTGGTCCTGAAACCACTGTTTCGACTAGAGTATAAACCAGACTGTTACAACTTCAACCTCGAGTCGATGAGACATTGGGTGTAACTATATTACTTCGGATAGATTCGATGAGGTACTAAGTACCAACTTACTTCAGCTGGGCCGATGAGACACTGGGTGTCTGCTTATTGCTTCGAACTATCCGATGAGGCACTGGGTGCCATATTGGTGTGTTTGGTTGGATCCGTGTATTCGTCAAAGTTCGAGTCTTGTTAACAGGGGTAAATAAATGAGATAGCAAAATTGAATGAAAATGAATGATTTTGTTTATAAAATGAAATGTGAATTGAAATTAAGAAATGAAAAGGAAATGAACGAATCAAAGGTTCATTAAGTGATGTTATATGATATCAAATTGATGAATAGCCAAATTGAGTTGCTATTGTTAAAAAGTGAAAGTTAAATATGAAATAGTTTATTTATGAATTAATTGTTATATATAATTTAATATGTTTATTTGTTACTTTACTTTAATAATTTGAAATATAGTAATACCACTGAGTATATCCATACTCAGCGTACGGTTGCTTTCCATGCACATGTTAGTAGAAATTAAACGATCTGATCCAGCATCCAGAGCCGATCCCGACCTCAGAAACTTGGTTATGTATATTTCTTTTTGGTAAAGGTGGCATGTACCTAGGTTATGTATGTTTGTTATGGTGGATTTGGTTGTAAAAGATGACATATGTTGTTTTGAATGGTCATATGAAAAGATAAGAAGACAAAGTGGCACATACGATACTAAACTTTGAAATGGAATAGAATGAAATTTCTAAACTAATTTTAATGTTGCTTGTGAATATTTAGTGTATAGATTATCATGTTGATGTCTTAATATGTTTTAAATGTATTTGTATATTAAAATTGTATTAGTTGTGATATTGGTTTGAATTGGTTGCCATTTAAAATTTGCAGGGTTGGTTAGGTTATTGTAAATGGGTCATATTGAGTCCACACGGCCTGGCACACAGGCGTGTGAGCCCTGTACTTAGGAGAAATTTTAAAATTTCACGAAAAATTTCCCGAGCACCCAAATTGGTCCCGATTCACTTCTAATACTTATTTTGGGCCTTGAAGGTCTATAAAAGGGACATTATGAATGTTTTATAGTATGTTAGATATTTATTTGTACATTGTTCGTAAATTGTCTGAAAGGTCCGGTAATGCCCCGTAATCCTATTTCGGTGACAGTTTAGGGTTAAGGGGTGTTACATAACATATCAACAATAGGAATTTAATTATACTGTATGAATAAGGTAATAGGGACTAATCGACAATTTTTCTTTTTCCGTGTACATCCTCCGGTTGTTGTAATTCTTGATCTAAATCATAATTTGACTCAATTAACTATTCCAATTATCATTTAATAGCATATTTAAGTCATATAGTAGATCAATTTCATCTATGCAACAATTCTCCAAGTTTTGCATTTATCTCAATTTAATCCCTAAAACCAAAAATACTATAACATTTAAATTTGAGCTTCAATTTTGAAATCGATCTCAATTCCATTCTTTTACAGTCTATTAGAACCTATACTGTATAATTTTTGTGCTAATTTTTAATTTATTACATTTTAGTCCCTAAGTTTGAAACTAGCAACTTTTACTTTACAAACTAGTCCATTAACATATCTAAGCTTCAAAACTAACCAAATAACCACAAAAGCTTCAAGAATACATCGATGACATCTTTATAAATCTTTAACAGTTTTAGAAACAGAGATACGGGTTAGCTGGACCTAATAGCAACAATCTCAAAAACATAAAAATTATAAAAAATGAGTTTAAAATCACTTACCAATTGAGGGATTTAACTTGAACGTGACCAAGGGATTTATCCCTTCTTACATTCGGCATTTGACAAGAAAAAGATGAAAATAATGTTTGTTTTCTTTTAATTTTAACTTATATACATTATTAACTTATTATTTAATTATAATTAGTTTAATTAATCATTAATTTATTAACGTTAACCTTAATTAACACTTTTGGTCGATGATCGTTGTCTATCACCATCGTTTGACCATTTACCATTGGTATAATTACTCATTTGATCCTCCAATTAATTAAGATTCCATAGTGATTAATTTTTACCACTTTTACAATTTAGTCGTTGTACCTTAATTAATCACTAATTTAACAAAATTACCTATCCACAATTTAATTCACCTATACAATCACTCTATAAATATTTAATAAAATCATTTCCAAGCTTGGTTTATAAAAACGAGGTCCTGATACCTCATTTTTCTACACCACTGACTTTTGGTACGCATCACTTATACCTTGACTAATTGACCAATTAAAAAAAAAATCTACCAAATCATGATTCACTAATATATTATATTTAACTCATAAATATTAATTAAATGGATCTACAAACTCTCTCATTGAAAATTTGGTCCAGAAGCCATTGTTTTCGATACCACTGAAAAACGAATTGTTACACATGAGCTGCTTTATTAGCGCTTCTACGATTTCAACAAAAGGATTGAGAATGAAAGCTAGAAACAATATAGTCACAATCCCTAATCAATGATTCTGAGTCCGAAACATCCCAATTACCATGGGATGAGCTTGCCAAAGTCGTTAACTATCAATCTCCAAAGCAATATCATCCGTATGTAAAGACCGAAGCCAAGAGAGAGCCTTACGAGCTATCAAGATCTCTACTATAAAAGAATTCAAAGTACTCTTCATAAAAATCGAGATGCGTCGGATGAACTCTCCCGTATTATTATGCACCACCATAGCCCATCCCGTATTACCACTAGCGACAAATATAGCACCAACAAATTTACATTTTACCTTACCAGTTAGTGGCTTCTTCCAACATTCATCACCGTCGTCCACCACTATTTGAGGCCCCAATTAAGACTTATAAACCATCCGCGCACCAAGGCATCCATGCATAAATTCGTCCACATGTTGCACAACATGCTCCACCATCATAATTTTTTTTATTCCACAAGGCAGTGTTTTTAGCAAACCAAATTCCCCAAAGCAAACATAAAATCCACCGCTTGATATCAGTATGTTGCCATGCCAAAATCCCGTAAATAAAATAAAAAATCGATTGAGCAGATGGAAAAATGTCCACTACTTGCTATACAACAACAACAATAAGGCAGCAAAAGAAAACATGTTCTAAATCCTCTCCATCTTGATGACATCTAACACATGTCAGATCAATATCCATACCTCGCGACAAGAGCTTGCTTTTACAAGGGATGAACCCTCTTAAGCAATGTCAAAGATACTCAATTTTTTGAGGGGGTTAAAACCTTTTTTCCAAAATGTTTGCTAAGGCCTATCAACATGATAATCAACTACATTCGTAAACAAATGAAGAGCCACTTTATACCCAGACCGCATCGAATAAAAATCATTAAAAGTAAAATGCCACATAACCCAATCCTCCCTAAGAAACCAACTAACTTACATACAAAGAACCTAATTGATGTCGTATGAGGAGAGAAGCCCTTCCACCATACCCATATCTCAAGAACCTCCATTAGGATACAACAAGCCACTAACTTTCATATGATTACACCCCTCTAATGGAACAGACTTGTCACATCCCAAATCTGACGGATCTGAAAGAAAGACACATAGTGGTGAAGGTTATCTGTTTTGGCGAACTTAAGTGATCTATCCGCCAATTTATAAGTTTTTGGCGATTTAATGATTGATGCATATAGTATCCACCGTAGAAGTAATTAAAGAGTTTATATCTGGTTATTCTGCTGTTTAAGAAAAGATTAAGACAAACAAAGAGTAAGTTGGTAAGAGTTACCGCCATATGCACAGTACGCCCAATTGCCTAAGCACTATGCTAGTTGGGTTTTGTAATGTGATTTGGTAAGTAGCCAACTAAATTGTATGGTCAAGTAATATTTGTACAAGATCCTCATTTATATTTTCTTCGGGCTTTGCAGGCCAATTATGAGGACAAATTCTGGATACAATCAACACTTGTAAAGTTCCATTAAGGCGGAACTGGATATATATATGAGGTGAGAAGGGTTTGTTTGAGGATGGTTTTTCTTTCTTCAATATTACTTTCCGGTTCTTCTTCTTAAACTTATATGTTTTCTTCTCATTTATTAAGTTGGAAACTAAGGTTTTTGAATTAATCAGAGGATGTTCCACCTCTTGGGAAGTCTGCTAACTTTGCATTATGATTTTCTCAAAGAATAAGGATAGTAAGAAGCTTTTGAACAATGAGTTGTGAATAAGAGACCCTGCATGGGGGTCGTTTGTAATTGAAATGCTAGTCATTTGTTTGTAAGTAGGTTTTAATGGTGGTTTCATATTCTTTAAGCAGTTGCCACTACTAGTTCGTAAGGAATGTTTGAGTTTTAAAAGTTGCAGTCTTGGTGAGTATCAAGTGAGTCTCTATCTTAGCTCTTGCATGTGGACTATTCAAATTAAAATACATATGAAGAAAATATCTAAGACAATTGGTAAATATGTATGAGAAGTAATGCAAAGATTCTGTATGAGAATGGTATTGTTTGAGTAAAAAGTTAAATTGAAAGTCTGCATAGGATTATCTAATAAAATAGAGTAAGCATCGGTCAAGTATGTGAATAAATCTGGGTAAGTAACTTCTATGTATAACATTCCTTGTGATTTCTCTAGTAAGATAATTATAGTGCTAACTAGACTGGCAGATCACAATATGAAGATATATGTAAGACCATGTGGTAGAGACCCATGACATTATGTGATAAGTAAAACACTCATGGTGATGCCTCCGGTAAAATGGAGACTGGACTGACAGATCACGACATGAAGATGAATAAACCCATGAGGAAGAAACCCATGGCACCTTCTGTGGAAGTTCACCGGGACAGTAAACACATGATTTTGTAAGTGCCTTTGTGGCGTTTTGGGGGATACTTACATGGCAAAATCTGGTTATTTGCCTTTGTGGTAAGTTCTGGATAAGTTTCGAGGTTTTCATTGATAGGTAATTTTACGTTAAGGATCTAATACATCTGAAGTTAAATTGGTTTGACTAGTCCTGTGATGAAATCGAATGAGTCTTAAGGGAAGTTTCATGAAAGAAAGTATGTATCTGTGTTTTTAAAGAGGGTATCCATCGTAGTAGTTTATCGATAAAGGATATAGGCGTATTCATAATTATGTAAGGTGTGTTCGTTAGTCTGAGTTTGTCTACGCTAAGTAGGATTGAAATATGAGTAATCTGATATTGACCATATCTGCATAGTATCATGTCTCGCTCTGGGATTATTTGAAATTTGGGCATTCTTGTGTTATGTAGCATAGGCATTTGAGATTCTTCTTAACGATCTGGAACATTTCTTCATCAGTGTGAGCTTGTTTTTTATTTGAATTAGAGTATGATCTAACTGGTATTCTGATAGTTATCCAACTCAGTATGGGGTTCTGCCAAGGCAAGATTAATTAATACATATCCGCCAAGGAATAGTATCTGTGAATAACTATTTTGGGAAAAGGGGAAGTGTAAGATTGATGAGAAAATCCTATGAAAGTGAGTTCTGTATAAATATTCTTTTGAGAAGTATCTTCGTTATTTCAAGAGTGAAGAAAGGTAGAAATCATCCGGTAAGGTCTAGAGTCATCCAAGTAATGAAGCGAGAGATGATACATTAAGTATGGAAATTGGCATATAGGCAATAAACTGATATTATCAAAGTACCCGCCAAAGACAATGGTGTAACTCAGAATGTTTGAAGGAAGGAAATTCAACTAGAAATGCTCCAAGGTATTCTGTACGCCAAGAGAGACAAGCCAGGAATGCGCCATGGAAACGACGAGCTGGAATAATATGCATATAGGAAACATCTTAGGAGTAAGGCGTATAGTAAACCACGCCTTAAAGAGTCTGTTTTTAACAAATCATTGAGCTGTAATGTTTTATGTTATTTTAAGAGTCTGTTGTATTTATTGAGTGTTCTATTTATTTCTTTTGTCTAGAAAACCTTTATTAAAATAAAATGAAGTATGTTGAAAGAGTTACACGCCAATTGTTTAAAAATTTATGTTAAGTGTTTGCACGTCGTAACACTCGATATTCGAACTCAATGATTCGGGTCGGGTTAAGGGTTTTACAAAACTCGATATAAAAATTGTCATCATCATTCTCTTAAGGATCATTATAAACTTCAACTAGATTCCCCTTACCAATCTACCATCTAACACCTTTAAGAAGCACCTATTTAACCTTATGAATACTCTTCCAAATAAAAGGACTCGAACCCTCCAAAGAATCAAGAAACCGCCATTCAGGAAGCTCTGCACGAAAGAGGCTCAGGTGTAGTAAGGAACCTCCATCATTGTTTACCGAGAAGCGCTAAGTTAAAACAGTAAAGATTGCTGAAACCCATGCCACCAAACTTTTTTGAGACACAAAGCCTGTCCTAAGATTCCCAATGTGTTTTCCTACGGTCAACACCAGAACCCCACCAAAAGAAATTCATCATTTTCTTCAGATCATCGCAAGAATTATGAGGAAGTAAAAAAACACATCCTATAAACCAGGATAGCCTGAGCCATTGTTTTAATCACCACCTCCTTCCTAGCCCGAGAGAGGAGCTTGTTCTTCCAACTCTGAATGCGTTACTCAATTGTTCCTTAATAAAAGCGAAGACCTGATTTCTTGTTACGTTTGATAAGAGATGGAAGATCCAAGTACCTTCCATGATTGAGAGGTGCACTAACGCCATGAATATTACAGACAATATGACAAATGTGCTCCTTAATGTTCGAATTGAATATAACACTGGATTTCATAAAATTGATTACCTGCCCAAAAGTTGCATCATACTGTGAGAAAACATCCCTCATTGTACTAGCATCAGACCCATCAGCTCAAAAGAATAAGAAACTATCATCGACAAAGAGTAAGTGAGACACTGTAAGACTCCCATGGCAAATAGAGATCCCATGCAAATCCCCACTCCTTTCCTCCTTGCACAACAAATAATTAAGACTCTCTATACATAAGATAAAAAGAATACGATGAAATCGGATAACCTTGATAAAAGTCCCCATCCATCACCGGGATATGCACAACATCATCCAATCCACGCCTCTTATGAAATCCCATGCGCTCCATTATAAAAATAATTGGATGAGAGTTAAATTGTCCATTGCATGTATTATTACAGAAAGT
Organism: Gossypium sturtianum; assembly: GCA_025698515.1. Lineage (NCBI taxonomy): Eukaryota > Viridiplantae > Streptophyta > Magnoliopsida > Malvales > Malvaceae > Gossypium > Gossypium sturtianum. Next base: position 17,413,803 of record CM046954.1, on the reverse strand, counting down.
GTCCTTTGCGTGATAGAACTATACTTGTCTCTCTTTTGTTGATCTTGTCTCGTTACTTATGTTAAGTTGTTGTTCTTGAAACTTGGGTGTCTTGGAGCGTTTATTAATTTGGAGTTGTGGTCCATTTTCTTAGGCTGATGTAACAACTTTGAAACATTATTGATTTCAAAAAATATCATTGGCATGTACAAAAAAAAAAAAAAAAGGAAAGAAACGTGAAATTGAGAGAAGGCGGCATGGATTTAGTAACATGTTATAGTGTAAATCAAGGATAATCCAAGGCGTGGCGACAATGTTAGGAAGGGGTGGTATGGATCAAAACAGCGATTGGAATGGTTAAACGACAATGATTACATCACTTGGAAATGGGTATATGATATAGTTGAATTAAATAAGAAAATGCATTTGATGCATGAATGAGGCAGCTAACCAGCAAGCAGTATAAACCTCATCTTAAACATAGGCAACGGAATATTAATTTGTGGGAAATTAGGTTGGCTAAGTTGGAAAGCGTGTATTAATTTTTGTTTAATCCAGAACAAAGGTGAAAGGCAATGATTGCATGAATGGCACTTCATTATATATTTATGATATGATATTACTTTTAACTTTTAGTTTCTTTATAAATTTAAGGAGAGAGTGTGGAGTAATTTAATTTGACTTTAGGGGAAGGGATGGGTCCCAAGTCCCAACCCCCAACTTAGCCCTCTGCTGGATTGAATGATATACAACTCCACACGTGGACTCTGATTCATGGACGCCCTCCACTCCAACCATTTTCATACAGTCAAAAAACATGTAATATTATGATTGTAATAATGAAGTTAAAATGTTTGATAAGGTTAAAAATAAAAATATAAACACCAATTTTATAATAGTAGAGATTTTAAGTGAATTACAAGGTCATCCTCACTGAATCCAAATATTTTCAATCACCCTAACGAAAATCATTGCTTTTCACAGCTCTGCAATATTGCCTGCCCTCATAATTCTTCACTCAATTGTTGTTGTATTTGAAGCTTAAAAGCTTGGCCCCTTGCCTTATCTTTTCACACGCTCTCTCTCTCTCTCTCTCTCTCTTTGCGGAGAGGGAAAAAAAAAAGAAAACAACTGGGTTGAAAGCTTCCCCGTCTGAAGGGAATTCATAACTACAAAACATTATTGCAACAAAGAGAAATTCAAAAAAGAAAAAGAAAATAGACCCACACCACACCCACCAAAGTCACTGAAATAGAAGGTGGTCACCTACAGATCATGTCAAAATAAAAAAAAAAAAAGTGTTGGGAATCCCTAACACATGATCATGGACGGCGAAAATGGGATCTCAACGTCAAAATTCCCTCTCCAACTTCTAGAAAAGAAACAACCACTTTGTCCAAACAAAGGAAACTCAGAGACAAGCTCCGAACCACCCAAGAAAACGCCACCAAAGCGGACTTCAACCAAGGACCGCCACACCAAGGTGGAAGGCCGAGGACGTCGCATCCGCATGCCTGCTACCTGCGCCGCTAGGGTTTTCCAGTTAACAAGGGAGCTCGGTCACAAATCTGATGGTGAAACCATCGAGTGGCTGCTTCAACAAGCTGAACCCGCTGTTATAGCCGCCACTGGAACAGGTACCATCCCTGCAAATTTTACGTCCCTTAATATCTCTCTCAGAAGTTCAGGCTCCACTCTCTCTGCTTCCCACTTGAGGAACACTTACTTCAATCCAAATTTTACATCACAACAATTGAGGAATATGGCTGACGACTCTTCTTCTCACCAACAAAGGCGGATTTTATTTCCGGAGGATTCATTAAACTTTCCGAATGTGAACACTTTCTTGCAAACTAAACAAGAGATGCGGGACAGTACTAGTGTGGATGTTTCGGCGGCGGAGGATACTAACATGGGGAAGAAGAGAAGACCTGAGCACCATGAATTATCACAAAATCAAGTCGGGAACTACTTGATACAATCGACTATGGGTTCGATTCCGGCAACGTTTTGGACGATCACAAATCCCAGCAACCAAGGCATCATTGGGAGTGGCGCTGCTGATCCTATGTGGACCTTTCCTTCAACTAATAATACTAATATGTATACAAGTACCACGTCTAGTGGGGTGCATTTTATGAATTTCGCTTCTCCGATGACTCTCCTGCCCGGACAACAATTGGGTACGGGCATTGGTGCTGGTGGTTCATATAGCGACAGTCATCTAGGCATGCTCCAAGCACTAAACGCATATAGGCCGACTCACAGCACCAATGTTTCGGAGTCTCCGGCCACCGGATCACATCAAGTATTACACCATGGTGAAGAACATAGGCATGATTCAAGTAGCTAGTAGCTAGTCTGTCCATTTGCCCTTTACAGCAAATTACAAGTTTATGGCTTGATCATGCTTTATTTTCTTTTCCCTTATTTTCACTAGTACGTATAGAAATATATAATTGAGTGTGATATTCGATTTTGGTGTGAGCGAGTAATGAGAAATCAGTCAACTAGGGTTTGTTAAGAAGAATTAATATTTATATTAATTTAGGTATCTTTTTGGGGCGTGATTAAACAGTTTGATATCAAATGTTAAGTTGTTAATATGTTTATCTTTTAACATTACCTAACAAATTAATCTTCAGGCACAAGGGAAAGATACTATATTTATACCTTTATATTGATCAGATTAGGTTTAACAAGGTCATCATTTTTCTCTCTTTCTCGCTATTACAGTACAAGTGTTAACAGAAAAGCTTCCATATATTGATTAATTTTAACGAAATGGTGAGAGCAGTGACGGGGATGGCACAATCTATACAAAAGGGTTCCGTAATTGTGCATAAATTCAAGCGCTGGAACGGGCATTTGTGATGATTGTTGCCATTAGATCATCAGCGCGCAATAAAAGGTTCAATCATGTCTGCAAGAATAAAGAGAGGAGCCCACACGTGTGATCAGCCTTTGGAGTTCACTGATTTCTCTGAGATGGGTGAGCCCCCTTGTGAGTGTTGCAGGTCACTAAAAGCAGTAAGCAATCACTAACTAACAACAGGATCCTTCCCTCTTGATCCTTCCCTCTTTCTTCATATTAGGAAGTTTGGTGGTGATATAGAGATTGATTGGTTTAGTTTTTATTAATTTCCTTATCATTAAGAAAGAGAGAAAAAAAAAACATACCTTTATTCATCTCTCTGAAACCCTTAATCAAGTTGTGGGGTTTTCTCTCTGATAACCCTTCAAAACTTCACAGATGACCCAAGCAGTGGGTCTTCATGGCATTTAAGAATGTCAGCTCAGTTGTTTCTTTTCTTTAAGTGGCGAAGGACTGCACATTTCTTTCTTCTTCATCATCTTCTTAGATTTTCAATGGCAGAATTAATGCTGGATGTTGCAATGGCGGCTCTCTTTGGCTTGAAGGTCTACTTTTTTTCTAAATCGGGGAACCTTTTCTTTTGTGCAGCATTTCTATGAAGATTTCCATGCAAACTTCTTCATTCTCTAAACATTATATTAATATATATATATATATATATAAAATAGTATTAAACGTTTTTTCTTTACGTGTATACTTGTTTATTATCATGGATAATTGCTTTGTTTTGCAGCATTATTAACTAATTATTCGAGTTCTTGACTTAATTTTAATTAAAACTTTACAATTTTTGAAATTTTATATTTGAGTCTATAAAATTGTGGTTTTCGGGTTTATATAAATTAATTTAATTATTTTATAATAAGAAAAAATATTGATTTTTTGAAAGGACTTGAGATTCCTTTACCGGTACATCAATGTCTTCATTGACAAAAACAAAACATTCATGATATACATGGGTTAATTTCAGTAGGTCATTTCCAAATTGTAGCCTAAATTTTAAGTTTTTATTGAGTCATCAAAGTATCATTATTGTATCAGTTTGGTCCTTTTAATATAGTCATCAATTTAGGATTAAATGCTAGATTTTAAACAGATTTGTACTTATTATATAGAAAACTTAACTCTAAAGGTGACAAATTGTTTATGAATAACATAGTTACAGACTAAAATTCACTAGAAGGGCTAGTGGGAGTAGTTGTAGTATAATGGTAGTGTTATAGACACCTTCATTCCTCAGAAACAAAGCAAGGAATAATTAAGGTAGGTGATGATGCAAAACTACGAGTTCTTCAGAAGTGTAATGTGGGATAGTGTAGAGAACTTAAGAAGATTTTGGGTCTGCTGGTGCTTGTTGAGTTTGAAGTTTCGAGGAGTTCCAGTTCACACTTGGACTGTTCTGACATTTTAAAAGGGGTATTTACATTGTTTTAATAGAGGTAATGTTCATATTATTCAAGTTACCGTGGAAAATTGAGAAAACTTGTAAATTGTCAGATGGAGATATGGCTATTACTTTTATACAAACAATTCACATTTTTTAAAAATCAAAATTTGTCATTTTATAAATATTTACACTAAATATTAAGGATTAAATTTATTATTAAACTAATAAAAAAACATACGCCAACTTTCTATCACTCGTATCTATATATATTAAAAGAGTAATTAAAATATTTAATCTTAAAGATTTTTAATTACTAAATTAAAAAATCAATAATTAAATAACTAAAGTAAAACAAAACCAATAATTTAATAATGTACTTTACCTAAAATAAATTTAAGGCGGTACATTAACAGAGCAATGAATGCAAGGTGGCACTTTCTCTTCCTTAATTTAATGTGTTTTAGTGAGTCATATGTAGATGTAGGAGCAGGGAATCATTTCAATTTTATTGACCTCCCATCATATGCTTTTTTAAGCTCTGTCTAATCCAAATTTGGGGTCAGTCAGTCAGTCCAATCTTCTCTATATTCAGGGCTGCGGGGTTTCACACTAAGTTATCATTAATTACCATGTCTTTCGGGTCCCATATTTAATTATCACCTTCAACCTAACATTATGGTATCCCAGTATTTATGCAATTTCTTCTTTCACTCCCCAACGCTATGCTACATGAGCAAAGCTAATTCCTTCAACCCCAATTTGGCTGCAAATATCAACCAAAACTCAAGCCAATGGGTGCCATTCTATATGATATGCATGCCTGTAGAAGGCGGCTTTTATATATATATATATATGTAAAGTACCTTCATTGGCTGCCAGTGGCAGGACTACCCTTCTGATATTAAATAACATTTTGAAACTTATATAAGTGGAGTGAGAGTCCGTCCTATCTCGATAGCGTCATGAATCTTACTTATCACATCATCCATATTAATGTATTTATTTTTAATTAGTAAGAATTATGGATGATATAATAGAGAGAGTTGATACTACTGGAAAAAGATGTTGAATTGAAAAGCCCAATACTGAGAGCTGTTTGCAGGAGGCAACTACCGCAAATATTTTGCTGAATCTTTGGGCCAATCAAACTTGGACTCAGAAAAACAAAATAAGTTTTCATTACGTAAATAGAATTATGTTGAGTCCGAATGCTGTAAAATGGCAATAGCAACTTTATGGTGCTAACTACTTGTTACCATACCAACTTGATATCAAATATGTACCACAAAAAGCTATGCCAATAAATTAATTTTTTTTTCTTTTATATCCTTCAAAACTATCAATATATCTTAAACATAAGATACATATATTTTTAAAAATTTTATTAAAAAAATCAGCTTTGGTTAATTATCAAGTTGCTATTACAATTATTTCGTTTCAAGTCTGACTCCATAGTCCATTCCTTAAATATTTAGGCACTCCAAGGGAATCTTAAGCTTGTAAAGATGGTTTGAAATTTCAAGTTTTTATAGACGAGATATGTGACAATAAGTATGCATTTACTTAATAAAATCCAAATAACTTGTCAAAAGTCAAAAGTTTTTAGTAGAATACATCACACAATTAATTTTTAATTTAACTGGTTGGTCTGATTTAATTAAATAATTTATTTAAATTTTTCATAAAAATTAAAAAATATAATTAGAAAATAAAAATAGTTTTATTGATTTTTTAGTTTGATTTCGAGTAGTTCGTAAACCAACTAATCTAACTCCTCTCTCTGGACTAATACCTCAACTGATTCTCGATCCAATGAATTAGTATAGTTCAATTTAAACAACATCAATCAAATTTGAATAATACCTAATTCAAGCATTTCCATTCACATTGAAAGTTGGTGATTAAATTAAATAAATAATGATGAAAGTATTATAAACTATGAGGATTATGGAATGAACAAAAGAGAAGAATAGAAAAATAAAAGAATGATTCAACTTTCACTTAGGTACAATAAGCTTGTACATGCCCTCTATTTATAGGGCTTCAAGTAAGTATCATAAGTTGCAAAACATTAAGGACCAACATTAAGGTACCCTATAAATGATTTAGGGGTTACAAGGTAATGAATTTAGGGTTATGGGCATTCATTCTTTAAGGGTTACAATAGGATAAATTTGAGGGGGCTATGGACATCCATTTATCAACAGATTTATAACACTCCCTCTTGGATGTCCATTAATGAAAGTGTCTCCTAAACAAAAAAACTTCATTAGGAAAGCCTCTATGGGATAAAAACCTAATGAAAGAAAAGAGTACATAATCTATTATTACAAGCTACCTTGTTAAAAACTTTTACCAGGAAAACTCAGTGGGACAAAACCTTAGTTGTGAAAAATATAACGTCGGTAATGACAAATATATCGTAAAGAAAAAAGAAACAAAAAAATAAAGAACACACAGATTTTACGTGGAAACCCTTTCGGGAAAAAAACTACGGGCAGAGGAGAAGAAAATTCAGTATGTCGAATTCGAATCTATTACAAGAGGAATAGACTATGTCTATTTATAGGCTTATAAAGTCATATTCAAATAGGAGTGTAGTAAGATTGAAACTCCTTATTCTAATCAGTATCAAATAGATGGAGTTTAATAAGGTTTAAAAACCTTATTTAAAATAAAATAAAAGAAGTGTAATTCTATAGGGATTCTTCTTTTATTTTATTTTACTATGTATTTTATTTAAATAAGGATTCGGGTCACTTAATTCTAACAATCTCCACCTTGACACGAATTCTCAATGAACAAGTTCTTCATCGCGAACTCTCAACGAAAAAGTTCTCCACCTCTTCCATAAAACCCCTTAAAGGTTTAGCTTCAACAATGAACACCAACCAAGTCTAAGCAATGCTTAAAGTTGGTTATAGGAAGTGACTTAGTCATCATATCTGTAGGATTTTCATGAGTACAAATTTTGCTCACAACAATATCACCACGAGCAATAATATCACGAACAAAATGATACCGAACATCAATGTGTTTTGTTCTCTCATGAAACATTTGATCTTTTGTAAGGAAGATGGCACTCACGATTGTCGCAAAATATCATGGCCGATTTGAAGGTCTTCATTAAGCTCACTAAAGAGTCCTTCAACCAAATAGCTTCTTTACAAGCCTCGATGAATCGCCATGTACTCAAATTTTCATGGTAGACAAAACGATCAGTAGTTTGCAAAGTAGCTTTCAACCGATTGCACAACCTCCGATTGTAAAGACATAACCAAAGAGAGATCTTCTTCTATCAAGGTCTCCAAAGAAAATCAAGATCAACATACCCAATGACTCCATCTCTAGTTCTTCCAAACTGTAAGCAAACATCGTAGTACCTCGTAAGTATCTTAAAATCCACTGAACTGCTTTCCAATGTTCTTTACCGGGATTCGCCATGTATCTGCTAACTGCACTGACTGCATATGATAAATTTGGACGTGAACAAACCATAGCATACATGAGAGATCCCACCGCACTAGAGTATGGAACATGTGACATGTACTCAATCTCATCATCCGATTGCGAGACAAAGCCGATGAAAGTCCGAAATGGTTTGCTAAAGGAGTACTAACAGCTTAGTACTCTGCATATTAAACTCCGCAAAGAAGTTTCTCAATATACCCCTTCCGACTTAGGTACAATTTACTTGCTTTTCTATCTCTAAGAATCTCCATACCAAGTATCTTCTTTGCTGGTCCCAAATTTTTCATCTCAAATTCTTCACTTAGTTGGGCTTTGACCTTTCTTATCTCTCCTTTATCTTTTGTTGCTATCAACATGTCATCAACATAAAAAGTAGATACACAAAAGAACCATCACGCTTTTTCTTAAAGTAAACACAAATTTGTCAAAACTACTTCTTTTAAAATCATGAGAAGTCATAAAAGAATCAAACCTCTTGTACCACTGTCTTGGTGATCAAGTTTCAAACCGTAAAGGGACTTTTTCAAAAAGCAAACATAGTCCTCTTTTTCTCGAGATCAGAAAACCCTCTCGTTGTTGCATGTAAATATCTTCCTCAAGTTCTCCATGCAAAAATGTAGTTTTTACATCTAATCGCTCAAGCTCCAAATCATGCATGGCCACAATACCAAGCAAAGCTCGAATCGAACTATGCTTCACAACCGGGAGAACACATCTGTGAAGTCCACTCCTGGAATTTGATCAGAACCTTTTGCAACAAGCCTTGCTTTATATCCGGGTTCTTCAACTCCTGAGTCCCTTCTTTCTTTTTAAACACTCATTTACAAATAACAACCTTTTTACCTTTAGGAAGTTTCACAAGATCCCATGTTCTGTTTTTATGGAGTGATTCCATCTCCTCTTGCATAGCAAACATCCACTTTTCTAAGTCTTCACAGCTAACCGCCTCAGAATAATTAGACGGCTCTTAGTTTGCATCTATATCTTCGGCCACATTTAAAGCATAAGGAACTAGATCACCTCTGCATACTTCTTTGGAGGTTTAATTTCTCTTCTATTTCTGCTTTTTGGCGATAGAGTATTATGGTGAAGAAGCAACTTTATTCTCAATTTTTGTAATCGGCTTGAGGAGTCGACTCATTAACTGATGCTCCACCGCTTTTGATTTTCTTTATTGGAAGAGTCTTTAAGAGATAAGTTAGGTAGCATAACAGCTTTCATCAAAACAACATCTCTGCTAATCACAATTTTTCTATTTTCAGACACCATAACTTATGCCCTTTTACACCACTTTATAACCAAGAAAAACACATTTAATGGATCTCGGTTCCAATTTTCCATTATCAACATGAGCATACGCAGACACCCAAAGATCTTTAAATCGTAATAATTAGCAGGATTACTGCACCATACCTCTTGTGGAGTCTTTTTCTCAATGGCAATGGATGGAGATCGATTGATTAAAAACATGCAATAGAGGTCGCCTCGCCCAAAACGACTTTGGTAAGTTGGCATTTGACAACATACATCGAACTTTCTCCATGATCGTTCTGTTCATTCGCTCTACAATGCCATTTTGTTGTGGAGTATGACGAATCGTCAAGTGTCTCACGATCCTTCCGACTTGCATGCTTTATTAAACTCATCGAACAAAACTCTAAGCCGTTGTCTGCATGCGGAGGTGTTTTATTTGTTTTCCGCTATTTTTCAATCATAGTTTTCCAAGACTTAAATACGAAAACACATCACTTTTCTCGCTTCAGAAGAATGCCCAAACTTTTCGGAAAAATCATCAATAAAAGTTAGCATATAATTAGCTCCACCTCTTGAAGGCACTCTTGATGGCCCCCACGGTCGTAATGAATATACTCCAACGTTTCCTTCGTGTTATGGATTCCTTTGGTGAATCGAACTCTCTTTTGCTTCCCAAAAATACAAAGGCTCACGTAACTTCGGGCCATGCAATTCCTTGCCCATCAAGAAGTCCTCTTTTGCTCAATTCTCGCCATGCCATTCTCACTCATATGCCCTAGGCGCATATGCCAAAGTTTAGTAATATCATCATCCTGAAAGGAAGAGAGAAGCGACAAATTGCATCACCAAAACAAGAGAACCCTCAGCAAAACATATAACTTAGCAGTCTTTCTCGCCTTTTCATCACAACGAGGAACCTTTGGAAATCCTCAAAATCCCACTTTTAGTCGTGTATTTGTACCCTTTTGAATCAAGAGTACTTAACGAAATTAAATTTCTCTTCAATTCTGGAACATGTCGTACGTCACTAAGGGTTCTGACAACTCCGTCAAACATCTTAACTTTAATTGTTCCAACACATGGGATTTTACACGAAGCATTATTTCCCATCAAAACAACACCTTCAGACATTGTTTTGTAAGTTGTAAACCAATCCCGATTGGGACTCATGTGGAAGGTGCAACTCGAATCAAGTATCCACTCCTCGCTCACTTTAGAATTATTGACAGAAGCGACTAGAAGTTCACCATCACTGTAGTCTTCTACAACATCAGCTTCACCGGAATTTTTTGGTTGTTTTCCCTTTTGATTCGCAGCCTCCCTTTTAATCTTATTTTGTAGCTTATAGCACTCGGTTTTAATGTGCCCTTTCTTCTTGCGTGTTACAAGTTTTACCTCTGCTTGAAGACTTTGATCTACCCTTAGATTTACCGCGAGGATTCCGCTCTGTGTCCTTCCACGATCATCATCGACATTCCGATCTTGTCTCTCACGAACAATGAGACCCTCTCCCCGAGAGTCGGGTTTAACCACAAGATGCTTCATCTTATCATACGAGGTCAAAGAATCATAAACCTCATCAACTCGTGAGAGACTCACGCTATATAAAATCGTGTCTCTGAAGGTTGAATAAGACGGGGCAACGAACAAAGTAGAATCAACCCTAGATCTTCCTTATCATACTCAACCTCCATGGCCTCCAAGTTTGAGAGAATTTCTTTAAACACCATAAGTGTTCGTGCACGCACGCACCTTCCTCCAAACGATGAGCATAAAGACGTTGCTTCATATGCAACTTGTCTGTTTAGAGTTTTCGACATACATATTTGTTCTAGCCTCTTCCATAATGCCGCTGGTGGTCTTCTCCTTCATCACATTTTGCAAAATTTCGTTAGACAAATGCAGATGTAACTGTGTTAACGCCTTTCGATCCTTGCGATTTTTCTCTTCCTCTGTCAATGTCGAAGGCATCTTATCTATCCCTAGCAAGGCTTCTTCTAAATCCATTTGTGCAAGAACTGCCTGCATCTTTATCTGCCACAACGCGAATCTGGTGTTGCTATCCAACAGCGAAATTTCATACTTCAAGGAAGCCATTACCGTGATCGAGATGAAAAATTCGGAAGCTCGGATACCAATTTGTGAAAAATATAATGTCGGTAATGACAAATATATCGTAAAGAAAAAAGAAACAAAAAATAAAGAACACACAGATTTTACGTGGAAACCCTTTCGGTAAAAAAACCACGGGCAGAGGAGAAGAAAATTTACTATGTCGAATTCGAATCTATTACAAGAGGAATAGACTATGTCTATTTATAGGCTTGTAAAGCCATATTCAAATAGGAGTGTAGTAAGATTGAAACTTCTTATTCTAATCAGTATCAAATAGATGGAGTTTAATAAGGTTTAAAAACCTTATTTAAAATAAAATAAAAGAAGTGTAATTCTATAGGGATTCTTCTTTTATTTTATTTTACTATGTATTTTATTTAAATAAGGATTCGGGTCACTTAATTCTAATATTAGTTAAAGGAAAAAAATACAACGTGTTTTAGACTCCCCTTAATGGCAACATCTTTGAGTCGACGCATTTTAATCTTGTATAGTAATCATTCAAGCGTTGAAGTTGGAAATGTCTTTACTAGAACGAATTTGTTGAACTACTATATCACATTTTTTCTCAAGATCATGAGTGAACAATAATTTTGGTAAAATATGTTTTGTTCTATCACCTTTAATGCAACTACCCTTCAATTGAGCTATACATGTTGCATTATCTTCATATAAGATAGTTGGCATCTTTTTGTAAAGCCAAATTACATATCTTCTAGATATGTTGGGTCACTAACCTTAGCCAAACACACTTTCGGCTTGTCTCATGCATTGCAATTATTTCTGCATGACTTGAAGAGACGACAGCTAATGTCTGCTTTGTTGAATGCCATGATATGACAGTACCTCCGCATGTAAATAAATATCCCGTTTGAGATCGACCTTGGATCCGATAAATATCCAACATCAACATAGCCAACTAGTATGGATTTTGAATCATTTGAATAAAATAACCTCATATCAATGGTCCCTTTGAGATATCTAAATACATCTAATTTCATTCAAATGTCTACATATGTTGGAGAAGAACTAAATCTTGTTAACAAGTTTACAACGAAAGCTATATCAGGTCTTGTGTTGTTTGCAAGATACATCAATGCCCCTATGGCACTTAGATATGGTACTTTATGACCAAGAAATTCTTCATCATTCTCGCAATGACAAAATTTATCTTTATTCACATCTAATAATCTTACAATCATCGTGGTACTCAATGGATGTGTTTTATTCATGTAAAATTCCTTTAAGAATTTTTAAGTTGACTGATGAACATTAATTCCATCTTTTAAATGCTTGACCTGCAGGCCAAAACAAAACTTTATTTTTCCAAGAACTTCATCTTAAATTCTTTCTTTAAACAATTTACTGCATTTTGAAGCTCTTCAAGAGTTCTAATAATATTTAGATAATCAACATAAACAACAATTATCACAAAATTTAATCCAAACCTTTCGTCTAAAATTTTTTCTTTAAATAAATTACTGCATTTTAAAGTTCTTCAGGAATTTTAATATTATTTAGATAATTAACATAAACAATAATTATCACAAAATTTGATCCAGACCTTATTTATATAGATACTTGAACAAATTGAATATTTTTATAACTTTTTTTAACAAATATTTAGTAACATCTATTTTCAAGTAATGCAATCATAAGAAGAAAAGAAAGATTAGATAGAGAGGATCCATTCCACAAACATGGAAATGCAGCCAATGGTGCGATTTATTATTATTATTATTATTATAGAATTAAGAAAGTTTAAGCATGTGCAGATGTGCTGGAATCAGTCACCCAAACAACACTTTGATGGTGTAGAAGAGAGAGAGAAAGAAATGAAAGCCAGCCAGGCAGCAGCTTAGACTTAAATACCAGTGCAGTGTACTTTGGTGGTTTTCACTGCTTTTTCCATTCGGCTTTTTGGGAAATCTGATTTCGACTCAACCACTCACCCACTCTTTCATGGCCCCCTATATAATCAACGTTTTCAATTTTCTACCTTTTCATCCCATTTGCAGCCAAGGTGGGCGTTTTTATATAAAAAAATTTAATTAATTACAAAAATAGGTTAAAGGATAAATTATTTATAAAATGAGTTGTTTGTTATAGTATTCACCGGTATCGTTTGATACATTAGTGGCATCGCTCTCCTTTTTCAGCCTATCATGAGCTAATCATCAATATTTAAAAAATAAATAAATTGTGCCGCTAGTGTATTAGGCGACACCCATATGTATTTTCTAAAACACCCGTAAAAATATGGATGTATACATGATGAAAAAAGATAACTTTTTAATGGTGCTGTTGGTCTATCAGACGACACTAGTGATAATTTTAAAAAAAACACTAGGTGTCAAAAAAAAAAGCTGAGACAGGTAAAAATAATATTTTTGTTAATGGGTGTCGTCTGTGTGTCAGGCATCACCACTGATAATTTTTTTAAAAAATATTTTTTTAATTGGTGGCGTTGGTGTGTCATGTGGCACCAATACAATAAAAAAAAATAGTTATCAAGGGAAAAAAAGAGAAACCGAAAAAAAAATAATTTATTTGTGATGCCGTCGACGTATCAAGTGACACTGGTGGCCCCGCGATGCTATCAAGTGGCACCACCTAGTATATATACTTGATCCCCAGCCAAAAAATCTATTTCTATTGAAGTTTTAGATTTCTGATGAAGTTTTTGCTTTTTGATGAAGAAAAGAAAAAAAAAAATTCTTTCAACGTTTTTTTTTCATGAGATCAGAATTTTTTTTAAATCATCGGTGCCCCTTGATAGTCTGACGGTAGCATTAAAAAAATATTATTTTATTTTTTTCCATCAATATACTCATATTTTCAATAATATTTTGGAAAAATACATAACAAAATTATTTTTTAAAAAGAACACATCATTACATGATGATTGACTGAAAAGGGAGGATAATGCCGCTAATATGACAAGTGACACCGATGAATACAATGGCAAACAATTCATTTTCATAAATAATTTATTCCAATCCATTTTCGTAATTAATTAATTTTTTATATTATTTTTATAAAAATGCGGCCGAGGTGGTATATTAACATGCACCTGCTGCATCTTCAACTAGGTTGACTCAACACCATTTTCTCTATTTGGCGTCCCAACCTCATCATCTGGACTTTCAACCAACTGTCTTATGAGTCGCTCTTCTTCAAAGCCGCCGCTGTTGTTGTTGTTGTAATACTGCTTTCTTTGTCAGCTTCTAAGGCTAAGCAAAGAATATTATGTTTTTTTTGTTGTTGTTGTTGTCATAAAAGAGCATGAAATAGCAGGAAACATAGGATAGTTAGCCACATTAGCTTTTTTATCATACGAAACCATCAAGTCGAGAAAATGAAAACAAAGAACATAGTCTTTCAAGGGATCCCTAGGATTAAAGGTAGATAAAATTCCAGATCAAAAGCACCAGTCGAGGTGAAATTCCAGCCTCAGTGGTACATCATGAAAAGCAAAGAACAGGGGTAGCCAATTGAGGGAGTAGAAAATAAGATTAAGAGAAGGGATGGGTTCAATTGTCCTTACCAAAATTGACATAGAACCATCAAAAACTTGAATGCTTCTAAGGCCACCCCAAGTAGCTGATGGTTTTAATTGAAGAATTTTTGTCCAAATGGAGTCCAGGTTTTGAACAGCTCTCCAGACTCCAACCAAAGCTTGATTTTGGGCTTTCGTTTGATGGAGCCCAGGTCCCCCAACCCTTTATGGTTTGGTAACCACAACCATTTCAATTTACGAAGCTTAGATTCATTTCTAGTGCCGCCCCCAAAGGAAATTCCGATTCATACGATCAATCAAATACAAGCTGGGAGCTTGCATGGAATGGGCATAGTGATGGATTTGATGAGGGTGAGTCTACCATAGGCGATAGAAGGTTAGCTTTCTTACCAGATTTTTCAACAATAAAAAGTGTACTTGTCTATTTGTGACTCTATGATTTACGGCGTTTTCTTCCAGAAATAATGTAAGAAAATTAACCACGAAATCAATCATTAATGGAATACAACAACTAGCATTAACAATAAAAAATCATAGTAACATAGCAAGAGTATCAAGTCATCCAGTACATGCCAATCCTCCCTGACTATGCTCCATTATCTTTCTTTTTTTTTCAAAAATGCAAATGCTTGAACAAGTGACATGAGCAAAAAGATTAACTTTATATACAATTACTAAGAAATTTTATTTGACTCTTTAAATGATATATAGTTGCTTATGAATGTAAATACAACAATTTAACATAAGAGAGATTAACTCACGGTTGGTCTGTAATTAAGCTTTCAAGGGAAAGCCTTTGTGAAGAGAATAAACTAATTGATGTATAGGATTGATGTTGTAACTTGGTGAGTAAGTTGAATTTAACTGAATTCACAGTAAATTACACTTTAAATAAGTCCCCATAAACATAGGAAAATCTTTTGAATTGCATAACTCACTTTTGTATACTTTTTTTTACACTTCCAATGATTCATCCAAGAAAATTCAACAAACTTTTAATAATAAAGAGAAAAAGTCTCAAAATTATACATGAAATTTTGATTATAATTCAATTATACGCATTTAAAGAAATAAACGCATTATTTTCTTTTCATATTAGATAAATATAATTTTTTAATAAGTAAATAAAATTATTTTTGTGTGCAATATAAAAATGTAAAATGATATTATATCGATAATCTATGACAGCTAAATCAAATCAAAATTTCATGTATAAAATTATAAAAAAAAAACATGGAGTTATATGTATAAAAAAAGAGAAAAAGAAAGAAAAACTGTAATTTGGTGCATTAAAGTTACAACTAAAACTACAGTGGGACATTGAACTGTGAATAAAAAAGGAGAAATTGTCCCACCAACCTTTGGGTGTAGCAATTAATTCGAACACATTCCTTAAACAAAGGACACATTTCCCCCCCTCTTTTCAATGGGTTGTCGTTCACCTTTGCCAGCTCTCTCATAGCTAATAACTTGAAGAGATATCTGGTCCTTACCTTAGCTACACACATTCTATCCACTCAATGCTAACAAAGAAATAGTTGAAGGGTTAGAATCAAAATGGTTAAAGAAATTTTAACAGTTTTGTAAGACATTTGAATGAATAGGCATGCAAAGATGGATAACTCAGCCTACCACAACCCCTAATTATTGGACCCAAAGGTAACCAAATTAATTACCCGGACTGCCTCTATTTGTTGTAAAACCCCTTTCAGTTTCAAGGACCACCCACACAAGAAATAATAAATAAAAACCACTTTCATTTTATAATTTGCTACATTTGGGCGATGAATATAAACCAAAATCCTTGGAATTACAAAAAAAAAAAAGATTTATGAAGTTGATATCATTCGGAATATGATTATAAATATTAACTTCCTTTTTTTTTTACAATAAAATTTTAAAATTTTAAGAGAGATTCAAATATATTCATTAAATTGGGTGCAAAGTTTAGTAATAATAACTTTAAAGCACGTGCGTTACTGAACCTTTTTTGTATTTATTTGTTCCATTATACGACAAACTTCACTTTTTCCCATTTTGATTCTCATTCAGATCAGTAATAGTACAGTACCTCCCTCCATCCTGTTTTTCACAGCAAAAATTTACTTCGCAATTAAATAATCTTGTTTATTATATTCTACTATTTTTCCAGTAAATTACTTATTTGGACACTCAAATTTTGTAGGTGCTATTTTTGTCACTCAAAATGAAATCTTTGTAATTTTCTCACTCAATTTTTAGGGTATTTTCATTTTAGTCACCCAATCATTAAACCCTTAAGGGTGCTTCACATCATGTTCACTGTAACATCCCTAACCCGTATCCGTCGCCAGAACAGGATTACAGAGTATTATCAGAGTTTACGGGTTAATCAAACAGAAATTTCAAATGTTTCATTACATATCAATATTCATAATAAATCAATCAAAATCATATATATTGTCCCTTAAACGAGCCCTCGGGGCCCAAAATACGCGTTAGAAACAAGTCGGGACTAAATCGAGTACTCAAATTTTTTTTCAGAAAACATTGAAAATTTTCAAAGTTGCAGAGGTCACACGGTCGTGTAGCCAGGCCGTGTGACTCACACGATCAGGAGACACGCCCGTGTCTCAGACCATGTGGGCATTCGAAATAGGGATACACGGCCATGTCCAGCCCGTGTCCATACCTGTGTAACTCTCTGACTTGGGTCACACGGCCAAGTGACACGGCCGTATGCTAGGTCGTGTGAGCATACTGACTTGCATTACTGACTTGCATTCTTAAGAAGATATAGAGGACACACGGCCGTGTCACTTGACTTTGTGTCACACACAGCTGAGACACACGCCCGTGTCTCTACCCGTGTGGATGAAAATAGGTCATTTTCTATGCCACATTTCTCAGCCAATTTGACACCAACCTAGCCTCAACAAATTGCACATCAATAAGCTATAACAAGGCATTAAAGTCAAGCTAAAATCAAGTATTAAACATGTATTACCACCACATACGACCAATATGCCCTTAGATACCTCAAGTGACAACTTAAAAATATGTCCACCAAATATCCAAACTTACCTAATTAATTTACCTAACCAAGTTATCAAAGTTCACTACAATTCAAATACATACATACATATATCACTCATACTAACATCACGATTATACCCTAACCTCATACCAATATGTAAATTTGATTATATAAACAAAATATTATTCATAATATTTACATAAGCTAAACTTTGACCAAGACCGTACAAAAGCCTATACATGCCATATAAATTATATTTAACGTTTCAAAAACTACCGAGATAAACTAGATAGTGTGACTTCAGTGCTGATCCGATCGCCCAACCTTCCGATAATCTACAAAGACATTAAACTATACAAATAAGCTTAATGAAGCTTAGTAAGTTCGATGGGTTAAATAAAAATCTTACCGAATCTACTATAACAAGTCAAATAAATAAAATCATTTATGTCAACTCCCTGTCATTCACAACTTCACTTGATAAATACATCTGTATTCAAATCAATACAAAAATAAATAACATGTCTTTCAAATTCATTAAATAAATTACTTTACCGAAATCTTTTCATTCGAAGAACGACTTACGGATAAGAGTACATCGTCAACAAAAGCTCATAAGAGCTGGTCCTTCCGAATACACCAACAGAAGCTCGAAAGCTGAATAGAAGCTCGTAAGAGCTGGACAAAAGCTCGTAAGAGCTGAACAGAAGCTCGTAAGAGCTAATCCACCTAATCACGCCAAACAGAAAGTAAAACACGAGAGTTCGCAACAAATGCTGAACCCCTGTTTTACTTGGGTAAAATGTTGATATCTCCCTCCAATACCATCATACACCAAATTACAAATGTACTCAAATCTCGCGTTCAATTCAAACCGAATATCCAATCCAATATTATAATTCCAACAATAATTCATTTCCAACAATAGAATAAATGCATAATACTGTTCATCAATTTATACAAATGTTAAATTTTAACCGTACGAACTTACCTGGACTGAATTGTAGTAATTGCAGAAGTTTAGGGACTATTCCGCTATTTTTCCTTTTTTACGAGTATCTATGGTGTAACACCCCTATACCGGTTTGACCCAAGAACCTGATATAGGAATATTACATTTGGTGCCAAAGTGATTTTGGCTAATCACTATTATATTTGAACATTAAAAATAAATTTAGATAATTTATATTTTAGTCCTTACTACTTGAAACACACTTGATCTTCCTAAGTACATGCCATTCTATTCCAAAATTTTGATACATACCCTCTTGGCACTTGGAGATGTGATGAGATAGATGCCCACAATCTCAATAAAAACTCTTTAAAATCATTTTACCTAATCTACGCACGGAAAATAAAACCGTACGCTGAGTAATAACTCAGTGGTATTTCTATAATCCGAATATTTAAAAACAATATAATATAATATAATATAATATAATATAATAGGCAAAATTAAATTATAAGTACATATTTATGTCTAGCATCATAACTATCATTTTTTATTTATTAAACAATATCCTAATTCACACAATTACTATATAAATGGTCATTCACATATCAAACCATATTTATGCGTATAATGACATTAGTCATACAATACTCAATTATCACATAAATCACAATTTCTCATACATTTATTTATAACTTATTCAATCTTTATCATCTGCTATCCCAGATAGCTTTTCTTCATTTTAATTTATATATCTTCTTACTATATAAATATTCATTTCATGCATTTCATCAATAACCATTTCATAAAATCATTATTTCATATATTTCATTTCTATTTCTCAATTCAATAACTTATTTTATTTCATATCTAAAACCTTACAATATTAGTCTTTCAATAATTATTTAAACCAATATTTTTCAATAAAAATATTTATAATTAATTCATATGATTATATTCAATTAACTCATACACTATTTCATTATTTCCAATTCATTCTATTTTCACTTCTTATTTCGATATTTTAACAAATTCATGAACCTTAAGTTCATGCTTCAAATCTCATGTCTCAATTCAATTCACAATTCAACTCATAATTTCTTTCTCATATTTTTAATAGTACGATCAATCAAATTTATTTAATTTTCTCATTTTAGTTATTCACCCTATTAATAAACCCGGACCTTGGCGGATACACGGATTCCAACCAAACACACCAGTACGGCACATTGTACCTAAAACGGTACTCGATGCGATCGATGATATCGAAGCGTTATACGACACATAAAGTGCCTGAAACGACACACGTGGTGCCTAATACGACACATAAAGTGCCTGATCGGCAAAGCTGATAAATTCTCGTACTCTTCCAATCCTATAGCATGCCAACTATATCCGACTCAGCCCGACTAGTTAATAGGGTATTCAAATCATTTTTCTAATTCAAATTCTCTTTCAATTCAATCACAATTCAGTTCAAATTCACTTTCCACTTTCTAATTAATATACAATTCAATACCAATACATATTTCAGATATTCACATATAATCATACTTCGATTCAATTCAAACCACTTTTCAATCAATACACAATTCACATATTCACACATATTCATAATTTAATTCACTTTTATTCAATTCATATTTTTAATTCATTTTCCAATCAAATTCAAATCACTAATTACTTTATAATATCTTCATACAACAAAATTAAAGCTCTAAACCCACCTGATATTAATAATTTCTTCCAATGTATTAATTTATTCATGCAATTTGGTCTTTTTAACATTTTTATAAAATTACCCCTAAAATTTTACTTTTGTTCAATTTAGTCCCTGAGCCTAAAACATGCAAATTAGCCATTTTTAATGTAAACACATACTATATGAATATTCATATATTTTCCTCCTCTCCATTCCACATCCTTAATGTATATAAATAATTCCACTATTTACTTATATGTTCATATCAAGTTGTCCACTTGAGTCATAGTCACTAAATTATTTATATCTTGAGCTACAGAATTTAAAATTAAGATCCGCTTGATGTTTTAGAAACTAGACTCAAATATATTTCTACCATAAAATTTTCAGAATTTATAGTTTATCCAATAAGTACAGTAAAATCTTCAAATTTTTCCTTATTCTGCTGTTTGACAGCTTTGACCTTTCTTCACTAAAAATTAATTATCTCTTAGTACAGAATTCGGATGATGTTCCTGTTTGTTTCTATTAAAAATAGACTCATTAAGAATTTAAAAATATAAATTTAAGCCCCTAATTATTTTTTTTTACAATTTTTTTATGATTTTACAAAGTCAGAACAGAGGAACCCGAAATCATTCTGACATTTTCTCATAAAATTTATTATAACTCATAATTTACAATTCCATTGCTTACACCATTTCTTCTATAAGAAACTAGACTCAATAAAATTAAATTCAATATTTTATTCAACCTCTAATTCGGTTTCTACAATTTTTGGTGATTTTTCAAATTTAGATTATTGCTGCTGTCCAAAACTGGTTTAGTGCAAAATGTTGATTACCAAGTTTATAACACCCTTATTTCCTTTCTCTACAATATTTCCCATCATTTTCTCATAGTTCCCTTAACTAATATATCAAGAACATAGAACTTCATATAAGAAAAATCTACTTTAACATCATTTTCATGCTTTTGATATTACCTTATATAAGAAAACTCTACTTAAAATATATTGAAATCTTAAAGTTCTTACCTTGTCCTATTGATTTCAATCTTTAACTTGATTTTCTATCTCCTCCAGCTTCCATTTCTTGAATCTAACTTGATATTCTAGCTCTCCATTGTCTTCTTATTATTTTACTCTCTTAGTAGCTATGGAAATTCTTTTGATTTCTAGGTGAAAATGATGAATTTTTTTGTGGAATGACTAAATTGTAAAGAAAGCAAAACTTTCTTTCTGTAACAGCCCAGTTTAGACCCTAGTCGAAACAGTGGTTTCGGGACCACAAATCTGAGGTCAGGGAAATAATTTAATATTATTTTTTTATGTTTATGGCATGTGATAAAGTATGTGTGAAAGTTCTGTGTGAAAATTTTATCGTTTGTGTGCCGATTTGTGAAAAAGGACCTAATCGCGAAAAATGCAAAAGCTGCGTGCTAGTAGTTAAAAGTGCTTATTTGATGTGTCTCTTTAAATGTGAGGTCCTTATGTTGTAAATGGACCATTGAATTCATGAAATGACATGGTTGGACATTAGCTAGTGGATTATTAATGATAATAAAAAGGTTAAAAATGGAAATTGATTAATAAGGTTATTATAATAAAAAAAATGCATGAAATTAGTCATTTTGGTGTTCATCCTTGCCGAAAATTAGAAAAGAAAGAAAGCTTAAGAGCAAGCTAGGGTTCGGCTAGGAAATTGGGTGATTAAGGTATGTTCTTTGATCGGTTTTTTATGATTTTTACGTTTTTGTGATCGTTGCTTTGTGTTCTATAAAGCCCATGCTTAAATTCATGAATTAATGATGATTTTGAGTTATGCCATTGTTGATTTTGTGAGCTTTGTGATGTTTTATGATGAAAACTAAGTGTTTGATGATTGATATACATATTTTCTAAAGTGATTTTGAGTAAAAATGCATTTTTTGGATTAAATTGAGAAATGTGAAAACTTTATGTTGAAATGTGAAATAAATGTGAAATATGGGCTGTTAGGGACACTATGGTAATTCGGCCCGTGTGGATCCTGAAAACTCCGATTTTGGCCCCCTTTTTCGCTCCTTTTGCTCCCAAATGCTCTCCTAAGTATAGAAACATGAATTTAAGGGATTAGGAGCATCAAATTCACTAATTCTCATCATTAATTATCCAAAAATATGCCAAGCATGGAATTAAAATATGTTACATTTATGGTTTATCACCAACCATTCATTGAAACTGCTCTTTCAAGCAATCTTTCAAACATCACCCATGAGTTTCTCTCCTTATCATACTTATTTACCTCCAAGTCAACATAATCAGACGTATACAGTTCATCATTTACTACTGCAACATGACGGGGTGCCCCAATAGCCACAGGAATCTCAGCCTCACCAGCTACTCCACTTCTGTCTGGAGACATGTTTGGAATTTTAGTCCATTTTTTTGTCTCTAAATCGTACTCACCCGAAGTGAGAACTCTTGTATCTTTCCAACTCCACCAACTCCCCCAATTACATAAAATTTCCCATCCATAAAAACCCTACTACACATCTTCCTTGACTTATTCATGCTTGGGAGAGTCTCCCACTTTTGCGTATCAGAATTGTACATTTCTGCAGAGCTCAGGATATTACCCTGAGAATCACAACCACCAACTAAAATTGCAATCTCTCTTAGACTAGCTGTACCAAATAAGTACATCGGAGCATCATACTGGTGCTAGAAGTCCATGAATTTGTTAAAATATTGTATCTATATATAACCTGAGAAGTCACCTCTTTTCCAAAGACAAGTGTAACAGCCCATTTTCAGTGAAATCGGAACAATGGTTTCAGGACCACAAATTTAAGCCAGAAAGAAAATTTATTTGAATATTATTGTATGGCCCGTATTATGATAGGAATATTATATAAAAATTCTGATAAGAAAATTTTACCGATCATGTGTTTAATTATGGAAAGGATCAAATTGCATAGAATGCAAAAGTTGAGTTCTAATAGCTATAAGTATCAAATAGCTATGGAATTCAAAACTTGAGGTCCTTATATGATAACTAAACCATTAAAGAAAAGTTAGTAGATATTTTTGATGAATCATCCATGGAAAAATTAGAAAATGACAATGACTAAATTAGAAACTAAAATAATTAAAAGATGATAATAGAAAAATATCATCATTTTATATCATCTTCCCCAAATTAAGACATGGAAACCCTAGGAAAGAGAAAAGTGTTCAAGCAAGCTTTCTTGGCTTAATTGGGTAAGTATTCTTTTCCCGTTTTTAGTAATTTTTATATTTTTAAGATCGGGATAGCCTAATCTATCTATTTTGGGGATTAATTTGAAAATTTATCCAAGTAACAAAGTTTTGCCGTGGATGTAAATGCTGAAATTTTGAAATTTATGGTAGAAAATGAAAGGTTGTTGGTAGATAAACAACTTTTACAAAGTGAATTTTGATAAAATTATGATTTAGGGATTAAATTGTAAAGATGTAAAAGTTATGAAAAAATTTTGAATTTTGTGAAATACATGGCTATACATGTTATATGAAAATTTAGGTTGGGCTTGGAATAAGGATTAAATTGCATGAAATTCATTTTCTGAGCCTAGGGACAAAATTGTAATTTATGAAAAGTATAGGAGCAAAATGGTAATTTTACCTATGGTGTGAATTGAATGTAAATGAGTATGAAATGGATTAAATTGATGTTAAATCCAGAAAGGTTAAATAAAGAGTTAGATCGAGGAAAAAAAAGGTACCGGATTAGTAGACTTTTAAAACATCAGATCTTGTCTCCCTGAGTTTGTAGTGGAGCAGATCAAAAGATAGTGGATACTGCCTTCATGAAGTTGAAGCTATCAAACTTACTGAAATCAAGATGAAGTGCCAATACCGGTGAAGTTGCAGTGGATTTGGAGTCAGATAAGGATCAAAGAAGTCGAAGCTCGGCCAAAACCGGGCAAAATTGGTCCTTTTATAGTCTTTGCTCTATTCTTGTTTCACAACAATGAGCAAAGAGGGGCAGCTGTAAGAGCCCAATTTTGACCGGGCTTTGAAATAAACCAATAATAAATAAAGTCCATATTTAAAGTCCTGTTACAAAGCCCAAAACCAAACCTAAATACCCTAAACCCGAATTACACCGAACACTTAAACCCGGACTACCCAATACCAAAACAGACACCATCCGACCCAACAGACCATTAGCCTAGACCCAATCTGCGGAGCCCAATGGCCCAAACCTAAACGAAACTAGCAGAACCCTAGGGTTCTCCCTCGTGCTGCAAGCTGGAACCCAACAGTCGCGCCGCAACCTCTCCCCGCCGCCTCATCCAGCCTGTTCTCGCGCCGAAATCAGCGTGCATGTCGCCCCATCACCGAGATCCTCGCTGTAGACCTGCAAAAGAAAGGAAAGAAGATAGCAGCAAGAATGGCAACAATACGATTTTCCTTTTTTATTTTCATTTTCAAAAGGCTATAAAAGTCGATTAATCTGTAAACAGAAAAAAGGAGGGAGGAGGGACACACAATACAATACAAAGAAATAAAAGAAAGAATAAGGTTTTTTGTATCTTTCTATCTTCCTTTTCCCCGAGTCTGTTCTTTACTCTTTTTTTTTTAGTTTTTTCTTTTTCATATATAAGGTTTTAAAATATATTAAAGAAAATGGAGAAAAAAGGAGAAAAATCTTACGTTTTGGGATTTCGCCACACACATGCGTGGTGGCCGGCGATTTGCATCGGTGCCTCGTGGGGGGATCGCTGAAATCGCCCAAACAGAGGATTCGAGAGCCTTCTTTTTTTTTTTTTTTTTTTTTGAGAAAAACAGAGTGAAAATGATTTTTTTTTTTTTTAGAAACATTAGCCTTTTATACAAATTGGAAATGACGTCGTTTTGGCCTGGGGCTTTAAGCCCCAAAACGGCGCCGTTTCATGGCTCCGACCCGCGCGTTGACCCGGAGACCCGAACAGGATCCGCGTGTTTTCAAAAAATGGGAAATTTATCCCTTTGGTCCCTCCGCATTATTCTTGTTTTATAATTAAGTCCTATTATACTTCTATTTTTTTTTATAATTTAGCCTTGAAATTTACTTTCTGTTTCAATTTAATCCTTCTTCCTTTATTTTTTTTTTATTTTTAATTAATCTAAAGTCATATTTAAATTATTTTGTTATATTAAAATTTTTACATTATTTTTTGGTTAATTTTGTTAAAAATACATATATAATTTTTTGTATTGTCTTTTTATTTCTTTAATTATTATTATTTATTTTATATGATTTAATATTATTTTTTATTATGAATTATCAATATATTATTTATTATATTATTCTTTTATATACATTATATAGTATTAGGTTATATTATATATTATTCCTAAAATCCTTATTTTTTTAAAATTATCTATATTATCTAACATATTTTATTTATATTATTTATGTAGTTTTATACATGTTTTTTCTAAAATACTTTATACTATTTGTTAATTATTTTTTTATTACTATCATTTATATATATATATTATATTATTAAATTATATATTTATTATAGGTACCTTTTATCTTAAATTTGTGTTATTTTATATAAAAAGTATTATTATTATTATTATTTTTAATGTTTAATATATTACTCTTTCATTTATTGCTATTACATGTTTATTTATTTATCTGCTTTAGATTGTTTATTATTGTTTAATATAGTTCATTATATTTGTGTTATTATTTTATCGGTCGTTGTTAGTATGATTTGTAGATTATATTGTTATTTATATTATTCTTTTATTATTTATAATTTGTTATTTATTTCAATATATGTTGTAATATCCTATCCAAACCATAGCGTTTATAAAAATATCTTTTGAATCGACACATTTTATTTCAAATGATTTTTAAAATATGGTGATATGTGATATTTGGGGAATTTCGAGAAGAATTTTGCCCTAACTTACTGGGTTCGATTTTTCTCGCGAAACTTTAGGTATTACATATTTCCCTTTTTTAATAAATTTGAGATTTATCAATTTCAAAAAAAAAAATCTATTCTTGGGAATTCAAAGTGTTGTGCCTTAACTTACTGGGTTCGACATTTTGCGTTGCGAGGTAGGAATTTCCTAAAATAAAGACGAGCTTAATTTCAAAGTCACGAGGTGCTATACCTTAACTTACTGGGTAAAATACTTTATTTTTTTGAGATAAGTAAGTCTTAGTTTTCTTTCTAATAAAAGGAATATATTTTGTAATTTTCTTTATTTTCACCATTCGGACATGATTTTATCGATTTGGTACCAATTTTTGGGCGTTATGAGGGTGCTAACCCTTCCTCATACGTAACCGACTCCCGAACTCATTTTCTTGTTTTTGTGGACCAAAAATGTTTTAAAATAAAACGTTTTACAAGGTGATCCAATCACACCTAAGTAAAAAAAGATTGGTGGCGACTCCCGTTTTTGTTTTTAAAGTTGATCCTATTTTTTAAACCGATTTTAAAATGGTTTCGACAGCATGTATAGGTTAACTTAGCCAATTGTTGGCTAGTAAATGGTTGCTTATAATCTAAACATTGGAATGGCTAGTGATAGTTTGTTTTGGTATATTTATAAGGTTAAATCATGATAAATACATATGTGTTTAGTATGGTTTAATTGAGTTATGTTAAACATGTATGTAATAAAAGATAAGATTATAAATATGAATGCATGTGATGATATGTCATGTTAGATGATAGAGTTGGTTTGGTTATAATGCTTGAATTGGTTGGTATATGATAGCAAGTATTGGTGTAGGCTGTTGGCAAATTTGGGTGAGAAATAAAGCTAGAAAATGGCTTTATTTTGTCCACACCGGTAGACACATGGGCGTGTGTCTTGACCGTGTGTGACACACGGCCTGGCATATGGGCGTTGGTTTGGCCGTGTGTCCCCTGCATCTTAAAATTGAGAAACAGAATGCTCATAATTGGGCACACGGGCAGAGACACGAGCGCGTGTCTCAGCCGTGTGTAACACATGGCCTAGAACACGAGCGTGTAACTTGGCCGTGTGAAACCTGCACCTAAATTTCGAAAATTAAAATTAACCACACGGCCTAACACACGGGCGTGTGGCTGGCCGTATGATCTAAGTCAAAGAGTTACACGGGTATAAACACGGGCTGGGATACGACCGTGTGCCTCCCATCAAATGCCCACACGGCCTGAGACATGGGCATGTCACTTGGCCGTGTACGGGCGTGTGACTCCTGCAATGTTGAAAATTTTTAAATATTTTTAAAAAATTCTTTGAGTACCCGATTTAGTCCCGACTTATTTCCAATGTGTATTTTGAGCCTCGAAGGCTCATATAAGGGACAATATGTTTGATTTTGATTAGTTTCTGACATGAATGTTATATTATATAAAATGTCTGTTTATTTGATCTGTAATCTCTGATAATACTCCGTAACCCTGTTTCGGCGATGGATACAGGTTGGGGGTGTTACATTCTAGTTATCTTACTAAAACATATATAATCTTACATTTAAACACTATACCAAAAGGAGCAGACAGGGCCTTGCTCTCACCCCTCTAACCATAGTAAATTTTTATTTTTATTTAATTCTAAAATATAAATTAATATAATAATAAAATTGTATTTTGATTCTTAATATAATAAAATTTTAGTGTAACCTTTTAAAAATTTTAAAAAATAAATTAATACAATAAAAAATATTTTATCCTATTAAAATTTATTATTCAATTTTAACATCCCAAAATAAATTTCTAAACTTTATCGGAACTTAATTTTAGTGAACCAAACACTTCCTAAAATGTATATTGTTTAGACAAATTTTAATTAAAACATGAAAGTAAATCTGATCGATACTTAATATAATAAAGATACGTAGCTGATTTCTTTTTGTATCTTTTATATATATATATATTTAAAATTTAAAATTACTTTTTTTTTAATAATATCGTCTGAAAAAATGTAGAAAATTAGGCCCAAAAATAGAAAAAAGAAAAAATTGCTAAACATGCACGCACGTGTACACATGTGCGGGATACAGTATTGTTGGAGTAAGCGCGCGACCACAGAAAGGCAAGACAACGGTATGGGACAAAGAGCCACGTGCTGGGCCACGTGTGTGTCTCTAAGTGGATTATAGGCGTTTTTATTTCGACAGTACCAAATTTTAATTAAATAATCAAATAAAGCTCTCCACTTTCGTTTTTTCACTTTTAAAAGGAAATTTATCTATTATTATTATTATTATTTTAAATATCGGGAATTAAAAAAAAAAAAAAGAGTGGACATGGGCATGGGAATGGGAGGGAGAATGTCCGTGTGTGCCGGCTTTTGTTTCCAACTTAAAACATTGTTATTGAGCTTTTAGGTTTTAAAATAACTTGATGGAAGCCTTGTACGGTTTTATAAACAAAATTGAATTTTCAAAACGAGGGGGATTTCATTAATATTATGTTTTATTGTAAAAATAAATAAATATAGGCCACCCGCAAAAATCATCTTTCAATCTCTAAACTCCAAATTAAAGGATTTTGTATAACTTTTTTTTTTATTTACCGATTTGAAAACTGATTAATATTATATTAATTATAAAAAGTATTTAAGAGTAATGATTAGTAAAATCCAAATTAAGAAAATATCATAATCCAATAAGTTATTGTGCAAAGTACAAATTAATTTATGAGTTCATTTTTTTTCAGTAATTTACGATATAAATTAAAAAAAAACCCATATATTCAATATTTTTTGTATGTATTAACTAAAATAAAATTTATTTTTAATTTAATATTAATTTTTTTTAAAAATTCAATGCCACAGAGAAAAAAAAATGAAAGTAAGAATATTAATATGTATATGATATCTAAAAATATGCAGTATTGTACTAAGTTTATTTGTAAAATTAAAGAATTATAAAAACATATTTAAAAATAATAATAAAAAACAACTTAAAAAACAAGCAAGTCTACCATGGATAATTTACTAAAATATATCAATTTTAAAAAAAATTACGAAAATGGGCCAAAAATTTAATTATTTACGGAAAAGGGTCATTTTTCCCCAGAACGCGTCCACGTCAGCGCGTTTTTAGGGGATAAACAGAAAAGCGCGTCCACGAGGGAGCGTTTTCTGCCACATCAGCCAAAAACGCGTCCTTGAGGGCGCGCTTTGCTGACGTGGCAAAAACGCTCCCCCAAAGACACATTTTAGCCCGTGTTTTTTTTTAAAAAAAATTATTCTCGAATTTTTTAAAAATTTACGAGAATAAACATTTATAAAGGCTCAAAGTGACAACACCATTTTTTTTTTAAGGTGTCATCAAATTAATAAGGAAATATAACTTACAAATGAAATATTTATATAGACCCAAAGTCTTATTTCCCTTATTTTCTTGAGTAAAGTGGGATATAAGATATGTGTATATATAGACTCATGAATAGTTTTGCAGCTTGTTTCTAAACAATGTAGGATTCCTTCATCTTTTAACTAAAAACATGAGATTAAAAGCTTTAGTTTTAAATTTGGGTGAAATTTGGGGGAGAAAAAAGGGGGACTACTACCCATGTGACATGTACGGTGGGTTGCATGCATTTAGATTGCAAATTTAGTTTGGGGTTTATCTGGCAAAGGGCCATTCCATTACCATATAAGGTGTGCTTAAAACCCATGCAACTATATTAGAACTATATATTAGATTGTGGTTCGAAATTTTTACATAAATTTTAATTGAATTACACTGAGTCAGTCCAAAAATTATTTTAATATTAAAAAAGTTTTTTTATAATTAAATTTAAATAGTATATAGTTTTTATAATAGTTAGTTAACTCTCCATTTTTCTCCTTTTTATCAACAAAAGATGAAAATATAAAGAGGTGGGAAAACAGGGCAAATAGTATGGCAATTAGTCAAGAAGTTGGTTGAGACGTGGCAATTTATTATGCATGTGCCGTGGGTCGCGGATCGAAGTCCACGATAAATGCATATAGAATGTTTTATGGAGGTCAATTAATGAAATGTGACTCGTTTGACCCATTTAAATTAATCTGATTCATGGAATATATAAAGAAACATATCTATTTGAAGCCTTAGTAGTCCAGTAGAATACTTCGAAAAAATAGAGCTACCATTGTGAATATTGTAAATTCTAAGAGATAATATTATACAGAGTTTAAATCCGTTAATACTCTTATCTTACAGATAGGCTTGAATCTTGACCGTTGATGTATAATTTAAACTATACCGTAGGATCTGGGAGAGCTCAACTATAAATAGAGGTCTTTCTGTTCATTTGTAATATCTCATAAATAGAAGTCTTTCCCTCGTTTGTAATCATCTCATTCAAAGTTATTGAATATATTTGAAGTATTTACAACACTTTGTGTGCATTGCTTTCTTATGATTTTTTTGTACTATCCGAACTTTTTTATCTTTTGAATTTGCATATGCTTTATTTCAGTGATTTAAAATATTTCTCTTGTGAATTATCACTTTTCGAGAATTAGATTATCTTAATCAGATTTAAAATAAAAAAAAAATCTA
Source organism: Gossypium sturtianum (assembly GCA_025698515.1). Lineage (NCBI taxonomy): Eukaryota > Viridiplantae > Streptophyta > Magnoliopsida > Malvales > Malvaceae > Gossypium > Gossypium sturtianum. The sequence continues at coordinate 17,383,006 of CM046954.1, read as the reverse complement.
AAATCACGCAATTTATCAGATTAAAATTTTAACTTCGTTATAAAAACATAATTAAAAATTAATGCATGCAAATTAACAGAAATATCATGAATAAGCTTAAATTCTCAAGTTTAATAATAATTTAAAAAAAACTTATCCAAATGGAGCAAATTAAGGGTGAATTAACACAAAAGGCCAACTGCAAAGGACTAAGGGAGAGACGTAATTCTCATGTCCTCCACTTCTCTATTCCTATTTCCACAATCCCTAAATATAAAACACATCTTTAGGCAAACGTCACCTTCAAAGCTACCCAACATTATATTAAACACATTATTCAAATATTGAAAATTTAAATTATTATATTAATTTATATTTTTACTCTCTTTTTTAGATTTAAATGCAGTTTTACCATTTTTGCAAATCTACCCTTATTTATATATTATATTTTAAACATGACCGGTAAAATAGAATGTAATTTGGGTAGACAAATTGCGGATTTTAGATTTAAAGTCTAGTTTTTCTCTTTTATTAGTTGAAACTGTTTACTTTTTATGTCGTTTCACCCAAAATAAAGAGAGAATAAAAAAAACCCGTAAAATTTACCTATTGTTAAAGGAATTTTTTTTTTAAATACAATATTTTACTAGCAATATTCTTGAAAAATATCCATTTAAAATAATTTATAAGTATGATAACGACTTTAGTACATTAAATATAATTGTGATGAAAGAATCTTTTAAATTTGAAGCTTAGCTAGTTTGGGTTTGCTTCTAATTTCCCTTCTAAAAAGCCAAAGGACTAGATGCTTTTTCTTCCTATTTATGACACATGACTTGGAACTTTGGTTAAATCAAATCATAACTTAAAAAAAAAGGGGTGAGAAGGGATTGATTATTCCAATCTTACAGCCTGAAATGAGTGATCTCTCATAATCAGGGCATTTTGCTTTGTTTGAAGAGTATTTACTTTTCTTTCTTTTGAGTAGTGGTTGAAGAATATTTACTTCTCAACCAAACCCCAAATTTGGTTTATGTTTTATCACCACCAATGTTATATAATTGAATGGTATTTTTTTTCTATCAAATTTTACTTCATTTGAGATTCGAATTTTGATATGTTAAGGGCTCTTTTGGATAGATGCTTAATTTCAGTACAGTGTGTTTAATTTTTTTTTACACTGTAATATCGTTATAGTATCTAATTTCACCACTACTGTTATTTTTACATTAACCATAAATAAACGTTATTGTCCATTCAAATGGGCTAAGTTAAGATCATAGTTTTATAATTAATGAATTTTCCCCCTAATCTTAATAAAAAAACCAATGCATTAAATACTTTTTCGTTAATAATGAGAGTGTATAATAAAAACTAATGAAGGATAACATATTGCATGTCCTAGCTATAGGGGTGCACTTGTCAATGGAACTTGGTTTATTCTATTGACAAATAGAAAATAGAAATTTAGGTTAGAGTGGAGACACGTGGATGGATTATTAAAGACGTAATTGGTTAGTGGGGGGACCCTCTTTTGTATAAGATTTTATGCAATCAAAGAAAAGCTTTTTTTTTTGCCATTAGCCAAAGAAATGTTGTGATTATGAAATTTACAATTATTTAATCAACATATATATATATATATATATATATAAATTGTTGTTGAGTAATATATTTCTCGTATAGTATTAAAGGAAATACATGGGTATTTATATATGTTCCTATTGTTACTATTATAGCTCATAATAGGGCCCACTATTTTGTCTCAGCCTTGGGGTAGATGGTACTGACATTCCTTGTCCCTGGTGCTAAAATTCCCTGGGCGTCCCTTAGCTTATTAGACGTGTGTCTGCGGAGCACGCCATCCTTTCTGATTCTGGGACTGACTCACCTAGGGAGCCTCGTACCTACTAGTCATGAGCGGGGATCCTTTGCAGGGCTCGCGATCCCTTCTGTGGACATAGCTCGTAACTTCGTTCCTGCGAGGCTTATGCGAGCTCTCCTTTCGTGACCTCATTCTTGCGAGGATTACGCGAGCTCTCCTTGCGGGCTTTCTGTGCGAGCTATCTTTACGAACATCCAGCATTCCCGCGAGGTCTTCAGCGAACTATGCCTATAGACGAACATTTTTCTTCCGGGTCGAGTCCATCCAGGTTGGAGATCCAAATCCTATTGGGTCACTTGGGCGAGCAGTTCCCAAATCCTAACACCTCTCGAAATTGATTTAATAATATATACACTGAACTCAGCCTAAATTGAAGTAGTTGATATGAGGGAGGCTGTGGCTGTGGGCAACAGTAAATGTTGATGAGACAAAGATTAAAAACATTTCCCAAACAACCTGTTGAGAGTTTGAGATTACTTAATTCCCTTTTGCTCCCAACTCTTTTTGCTTTTTCATATATTTGTCACTTTCTTTTACATGTAGATCAAGGTAAAATGCTGGATTTACTTTTGATTAAAGTTAAGACAATTATTTACACAAAGTTAAAATTAGGTTCCATTATGTCTAATATTATTGTTTTATTTTTTGTCAAATAACTAATAATTCCTATCTAAGTCAAACTTATTTGACAAAAATTAAATTAGTAAAATTGACATTGTGAATATAAAAACATATTATAAAGGCAAATCTTCCTACATATATAAAAAAATGTTTTACCATTTTCAAATATTTATAATGTTGTAATAACTGTATAATATCTTTTGGTTATTGATCAAGAGTAAAGAGAAAATTACTTGAATAGTTATGAGATATTAGTTGAATAATTATCTCTCTTTTAAATATGTGATTATTCAAAAAAGATAACTATTGAAAGTTATATCTCTATGAAAAGACATGAGAGTTTTTATAAATAAGAGTGGGATTTCATTTAGAAGATATACCAAAAATTTCTTTTTATCCTTCTTCTATCTTCTACTATTATTTGAATGTTCTATAAAAAACAAAGAATTACTACAGAAATTCTTTATAGAAATTGATTTTATTGTTATACTCTGCTCAGTACCTAGTGAGCTATATTCATCAATGCAAAACGCAAATAGTCACCGGGCTTCATTGTACCTCGAATTTCATTTGCTTGAAACTCATTTGGACACCGAGTATAGGTGGGGACGAATAAAATCTTAAAAATAGTGGCTTGATATACGCTTTTATTTATAAAACTTAAATATATCTGTTGGTGTTTACACACTAAATTAACTGTTATTTTCTAAAAAAAATATTGAAGAGAGGAGAAGAAAGCTCTAGATTAGAATAAAGCTTGAAGACTTGAATACAAAATATTATTGAATACTCCAACACTCATATACTAGTATCCATAACTAAAAATAGAGATTTAGATCTAAAAATAAGCAAAAAAAATCTGACAACTATCTCCTAAAATCAAGGAGAATTATTCAAACAAAACAGAAAAATAGATGAGTATCGTGCAAAGCTTAAACATGTGGCTTAACACTCCTCCTTGTTTAGATGCTGCAAACTCCAAGTTTCTTCCTGAAGCTTTCAAACTTGCTAAGTGGCAATGGTTTGGTGAGGATATCTGCAACTTGATTTTCAGATTTACAAAGAATAAAGAAATACATCACCACTTTTCTCGCACTTCTCGTACAAAGAAACGCTTTGATGTTAAAGTGCTTAGTCTTGCCATGAAACACTTTGGATTGTTAGAGATCGCAATAGCAGCTTTGGTTATAAACAAAGGTCTCGTGCTTTGCTTCGTTCTAGATTCAAATCGTTAGGATCTTCCTTAACTAGAGAGCTTGATTTACTGGGTATCGTCGCAACAAACAAATTCTCGCTTCAGCAGATGGATTGAGCTACAATTTCTTACTTCTTCGAGCTCCAAGAAAACATCCCCGATCCAAGACAAAAACAATAACCAGAAGTACTCTTCATGTCATCACTTGAACCACCCCAATCACTGTCAGAGAAACCAATTAACTTGAACTCTCTATGCTTCAAGAACTTAACTCCATAGTTCCAAGTTCCCTTGATGTATCTGATGACTCTCTTTGCAGCCTTCATGTGAGTCTCATTCGGACAATGCATGAATCTGGACAGAATGCTTATTACATTTAGAATGTCAGGTCTGGTAGCTGTCAAATACATTAGACATCCTATCAAGCTTCTGAATTCCGCTTCATCAACTTTGGCAGCTCCATCGTCTTTGACCAGCTTCTCCTTTTGATTCATAGGAGTACTCATTGCCTTGCAATCTTCCATATGAAACTTCTTAAGTATTTCTTTTGCATAATTCTTTTGACAAATGAACACTTCATCTTGACTTTGCTTAATTTCCATTCCAAGAAAGTAAGTCATTAAGCCAAGGTCTGTCATTTCAAAGACCTTCTTCATCTCCAACTTGAACTGATCAATCTGGTCAAGATTACTCCCAGTAACTAACAAATCATCTACATAAAGAGAGATGACTAAAATGTTTGTACCTTCATGTTTGACATATAGAGTGAGCTCAGACTGACTTTTTTTAAACCCGAGACCAACCAAATGATCATCAATTCTACTGTACCAGGCTCGTGGAGCTTGTTTTAGGCCATACAATGCCTTCTTCAGCAAGTACACTTTGTCTTCATTTCCTTTGTCCACAAAGCCTTCAGATTGTTCAACAAAAAATTCTTCTTGTAAAAACCATTGAGGAATGCCGATTTGACGTCCAACTGAAACACTTTCCGCTTTTTTGAGCAAAAAAGAGCGAGAAGCAATCGATTGTGTCAAGCCTAGCAACCGCAAACGTGTCTGAATAATCAACCCCAAACACTTGAGCATATCCCTTGACTACTAGCCTTGCTTTGAACTTGTTGACTGAGCCATCAGGATTTAGCTTAGTCCTGAATACCCATCTCACTCCAATTATTTTTCTGTCAAGAGGTCTATCAACCAAATTTCTCCCAAGTTCTATTTTTCTCAATCATTGAGAGCTCCTCCTTCATTGCACGACCATCCAATGTCGATCGTTTTTGCATCATGGTACCCTGCAGGCTAACAAATAGCTACATTACATCTCTGATATATATCAGAGAGCAGCCTTGTACCTCTAACAGGTGTATCATCTGTTAGCGCATCCTGTCATTCCTCATCTCCAAGTTCCTATAACATGCTGACAGTGGTCAAGTGTTTTGGCACACTTGAAGTCTGATTTGCCTTTTTTGAGTCTTCCCAACTCCACTGCTCGTCTTCCACAAAGTGAACATCTCTGCTCACAATAATGCGTCTAGTTTATGGTTGAAACACTCTATAAGCCTTGGAGACAGTACTATAGCCAATAAAAATGCCAGCTGCTGCCTTCTTGTCAAGCTTGTCACGCTTGATCTATGGAATGTAAGTGAAACACAGGCAGCCGAACACTTTAAGAAATTTTAGAGATGGTTTATATCCATACCAAGCTTCAAATGGCATCTGATCTTTCACAGCCTTTGTTGGAATCCGATTTTGCAAAAACACAGTAGTGTTTGCTGCTTCTGTCCAAAAACTCTTTGGAAGATTCTTCTCGTGAATCATGCAACGAGTGATCTCCATTATGAATCTATTTCTCCTCTCACTGACTCCATTTTATTGTGGAGTGTAAGGTGCTGTTAATTGATGCTCGATCCCAGCCTCTTCGCAAAACCGATTAAAAGTTTCTGAAGTATACTCCTTGCCGTTATCAGATCTTAAAATCTGAATTATGCAACCACTTTCATTTTCTACCCTGGCCTTAAATTTCCAAAATACACCAAAGAACTTCGATTTTTTTGATTCAAAAAAATCCAACACATTCTTGTTAGATCATCAATAAAGGCTATATAATAGATGTTACCATTTAATGATGGCGTTCTTTGAGGCTCAAAAGATCAAGATGAACAAGTCGCAACTTCTTCAAGCTCTCCCGGCTTGCTTAGAAAATGTTTGCCTATTCTGCTTTCCCAAATTTGCATGCTCGACAAGGGAGGGATGATCACCTTCAAGATCAAGAAGCCCTTCCACTTCTTTCTTTGATGCATTTGAAGCGACCCTCGATGATGAAAATGCCCGAGTCTTTTGTGCCAAATTTCAAAGTGACACTTACTTTGGATTTAAAGGCCATTTGCTCCTCCTCTATTGGATTGAGAGCAAAACTTTTTCCCTTCATTTCGACTTTGAACAAATCTCTGCCATCAGCATCCCTGATTAAGCACCGCTTATTTTCAAATAGCACTTTATAGCCTTTTTCCAACAATTGACCAACACTCAAAAGATTTTGATCAATCTCTGGCACAAAAAGAACATCTGTAATGGTTTTTGTACCTTCATAGCTTGTGATAGCTACAGTGCCTTTTCCTTTCACTGCCAAGTGTTCACCATTGCCAATCCTCACCCTTTTAATCTCGGTAGTTCTCAATTCCTCGAAGAGTTCCTTGTCATATGTCATGTGGTTAGTGCAACCACTGTCAATCAACCAACTCTCACTTGATTCTCTACTTGAGAAACAAGTGACCACGAACAATCGATCTTCCTCTTCTTGGTCAGCAACTTGAGCATCTGCCTCTTGCACCTGATTTTTGTTTTTGCATATCACTGCTTCATGTCCAAGTTGGTAGCATTTGGAACATTTGGCGTCAGGTCTTCTCCAACATTTGAATGGTGAATGGCCTTTCTTTCCACAGTGTTGGCAGGGTGGATAAGTTTTCTTTGAGTCTCTTCCTTTGCCCTTTTGGTAATTGTTGAATGAATTCTCTCCACTTGCTGGCTGGTTCTTCAAGTTCTTCTTCTTTTTATACCTGTTGTTATCTTGATGCTTGGCAGGTAAGGCACCTTCTACCACTCCCTCTTGTCTCATGGCCCTTCTTTGCTCTTGTGCTTGTAAAGCATTTAAGAGCTCTGCAAGAGAGATCTTCGACAGGTCCTTTGTGTTTTCCAGAGTGGTTATAGTGGCTTCAAACTTCTCCGGAGCGATTTATGCGACTTTTCCACTATTCTCGAGTCACTCAACTCGGATTCAAGCAACCTCACCTTGTTGGCAATACTAAGAAGTCTGTCAGAGTACTCTTTTACTGATTCTGACTCCTTCATTTTCTGCAATTCGAAGTCTCTGATTAGATTCAGCACTTGCATTCCACGAATCCTCTCATCTCCTGCATACTCTGCCTTGAGGTAATCCCAGATTACTTTTGCTGACTTCAGGGACATTATCCGTGTAAATATCATATGAGACACGGCTGCAAAAAGGCAAGCTTTTACTTTTGAATTCCTCATCTTCTTTTCCTTCTGCATTTTAATCTGTGCCACCGTAGGATTTGCTGAAAGTGGTAGAATATCGTAGTCCTCTTCTACAGCTTCCCAAAGATCCAAAGCTTCCAGGTAAGTCTCCATGCGCACTGCCCACATCTGGTAATTGTCTCCATCGAAGACTGGTGGTGCCATGGCTAAAAAACTGGACTCTCCTTCCATTAAATCATTCAAATAACCTCACAGATCCCTCAAGAAAGAAGCTCCGATACCAATTTGTTGGTGTTTACACACTAAATTAACTGTTATTTTCTAAAAAAAATATTGAAGAGAGGAGAAGAAAGCTCTAGATTAGAATGAAGCTTGAAGACTTGAATACAAAATATTATTGAATACTCCAACACTTATATACTAGTATCCATAACTAAAAATAGAGATTTAGATCTAAAAATAAGCAAAAAAAAATCTGACAACTATCTCCTAAAATCAAGGAGAATTATTCAAACAAAACAGAAAAATAGATGAGTGGCTGGCAGCAGCTTAAACATGTGGCTTAACAATATCCATAAAAATATATTAAGCACAAAAGTAACTAAACATAATTAAATTCAACTTGGCAAGAGAAAGGAAAAAGTGGGGGTGAAGGTTGATTAATTTAGTGAGAATGAGTTAAGTATTAACTTAAAGATGGGTTGATAAGTGTAAAGTGAAATTGTGTGTTAATCAGCAATAAGCTGTTTTTTGGGGATTCAACTTTTCCAAAATAGGGTAGAGATAGTTGAATTTTTAGAATATGTTTACTTTTGGGGCATCTTGATTGTGCATGTATTTATAAATCAATGCAATTAATGTAAAAATAAGATTGTAAACATATATTGACGTTAGATGTTGATATCTCAACAAAGAAACAACATTGTGATATAATGATGAGGCTAAACCAGAAGCCTTTCCAAGAGTAATTATAGTGAGTGGTTTAGTCATACAAACGCCATCATGAAAACATTATTTCTCTTTCAAGAATCAGGTTCTATTCGGAGAAATGAGAAAATTCTCTAGATTTGATTGACATCCAAATGCATGCATGTTTTCGTTTACGGAGTTGGGTTGAAATCGAATAAGACTTGCTGTTTTTTTTTTTTAATGATGTGTATAGTTTAAATTGGATTGTTCAAATCATTTTTAAGAAATATATCGAGTAAATAGCATAATGTTTGTGATGAACTTGAAATTCAATTAAAAAGTGGAAGGTTGGTAACATATATATAGAGAGAGATCAGATGTTACCAACTTTTTATACCTACTCTTTCTTTCTCTAACTCAATTAATAATGGATGATTTTAGGCACTAGTTGGTGTATGTGCCCCATTTCTTAATTGTTCCAGGCTCATGCACTTTGCCTCATTCTTCTCCTCTATAAATATTTACAATTTCATCCGAAATCAATTTTTAACAATAATTGAATCAATTTTATGAGGAATAACGATGGAATTTTATAAAATAATTTTAATGAATAGGACCAGGAACTAAAATTTAAGAGTGCGTATGATAATGTCGTAATTATTTATAAAACTTAACTATATAATATAAAACATGGAGCCTTTATTATAAAGCTATATATATTTGTCATTTCCTTAATTACCTTGACCTACTTTTACTGATTTTCAGTTTACTTAGTAATACTTAAAATATAGAATAATTAGTTGTGGCATTAAGTTATATATAATGATGTGAATTTATTATTGTTAGTCAATAAAGATGATTAGAATTAATATTAATGATAAATAGGGTCCAAAAATACTACTCCAACCATGACTACCACGGTGTTGGTGTAGCCAAGTACTAGAGTTCTGCTAATGATACTACTTAATATGTTTTTTTAATTAATTAATATAATTTTTATTTATAATGACGTTATTAAGATTGTTATATATAATGATTTTAAAATGGCTAAACAATTTATCGTGTTTTAATCACTAATCTAATCAAATTTTTTTTTTTTTGCCACTCACTACAACAAAACAGTCCTACGGCGACACATTTTTTGACATAAGACGACGCAAAAAAGGTTGGCATAGGTTTCGCGACGCTTCGTCTGACGTTTCCAAAATGGTGGTCTATAGTGCAGTTGGCATATGCATGGCGGCGCTTTTGAAAAAGCGTCGCCATAAGTCAACATAAGCCGACCCTAATTGAAGGGTTGTTAAAAGGTTGGTCAATGCCGACCTTTAAAAAAGGTTGGGAAAGACCTAGTCAAGTCCAACCTTGAAAAAGGTTGTTATAGACATGTTTAAGGCAACCTAAAAAGGTTGGGATAGACCAGTCTAAGATAACCTTTTAAAAAAAGTTGGGATAAAACTTATCTAAGGCAACCTTTAAAAATAGTTGCAATAAACCTTGTCTAAGGCAACCTTTAAAAAAGATTGGGATAGAATCGTCTAAGGCAACTTTAAATAGGTTGGTATAGACCTTGTCTAAGGCAACCTTTTTAAAAGTTGGAATAGACCTTCTCTAAGACAATCTTTAAAAAAGTTGGGATAGACTGTCTAAGGCAACCTTTTAAAAATGTTAGGGTAGACCTTGTCTAAAGCAACCTTAAAAAAAGGTTGGTATAGATTTGTCTAAGGTAACCTTAAAAAGGTTGGGATAGATCTTGTCTAAGGCAACTTTTAGAAAACGCTGGGATTGACATGTCTAAGACAACGTTAAAAATGTCGGGATAGACCCGTTTTAAAGAACCCTAAAAGGTTAGGATAGACATTTTCCAAGGCAACTGAAAAAAAGTTGAAAGAAACCCGTCTAAGGCATCCTTAAAAAGGTTAGGGCAAACTTATCTAAAGCAAACTTAAAAAGGTTGGGATAGATCTTTGTCTCATGTCCAATGTTTTTTTACGACATTTTTACCAATTTTTAAAGAGCCTATTTTAGTGAAATATGAGCAAATTTGTATGAATTGAGTTTGGAAAAGTTTGAGTCAATATTAATTGAACAATTAATTAACATAAAAATGATCATATAAATACAAAATTATCATTAAATAATGCAGTTAGTAATTTATATACAAAATCCTAATAGAAGTAGTCAACAAGTTGCGAACATGTTGTCAACCTATTTCACATGACATCAAAAAATTATACAAAATCCTAGTAGAAGTAGTCAACACGTTGCAAACATGTTGTCAACTTGATTCCCATGATATCAAAAAATTATACAAAATCCTAATGTATAAAGCGATCAACACGTTGCAGACATGTTGTCAACTTGATTCCCATGACACCAAAAATTATGGGACAACCGCATTCATCAACCACTATAACATATATATATATATAATACATAATATGCAGTAATCGTCATTCATCATCATCCGAACTGAAGGCTTTATCATCAAATCCGCTACTCTGAAATTCAATTGCAAAAATAGCAATGTACATTTTCTATTTATACGAGTTAAACGAGAAACAACATGAACACATGGGAAGACTATTAATATTAACCAAAGAACCATAAATTGAAGCTAAATAGAGAATTTTCATCAGTACATCCAGTAATTATTAGTTGAGCAAGCAATGAAGACATCAAATAAGAACCTAGCATTCAATTACAACAGCCAATGTCTATTAAACCATTAACAAACTTGTTGACAATCTAGTTATGAAATAGTGACCTTAATATGCTTACTATGAAAAACCTTGAACTTACTTGACATTCCCTTTGCCATACACTCATTGATGAGAGCCTTATACTTTTTCTCACGAGCATCCATCATATCCATGAACTTTGCCTCTCGAATTTTAGTTAATTTCATAAATCTTTCTTCTGCCTCAGCTATCAAACGAGCTTCTCGCTCCGCGGCCTCTGCACGAAATCGAGATTCTACTTCCTAGAGTAGAGTTTTCTCTCGAACTGCTTGTTCAGCTTGAATTGTTTGTATTTGCTCGACATGTTTGGCGCTCATCTCTTCAATTAATGTACTGATGGCTGATGTAGATTGGCTTCCTCGGGTGACTGACCCATAGCCAAACAACTTGGATTTGGTCATCCCACGTCCATATCCCAACATTATTCCATCCTTTTCAGGGCCGAACAATTGTGTATAAACCTCGTTTTCTAATGAAATATTATCTTGAGGTGCGAAAGAACTCTCAGGTGTTGGCATAGAGTCTTTAACCATCTTGCATGCTTCATCCTACAGTTCTCTTTAATTAGAAAAATCTATTTTGAAAAAAAAAATGATGTCAAAATAAATATAAATAAATAATACCCATTTGTTTCTTACATAAACTTGTTCTGCTGCCTCACTACTCAATTTTTCACTCCCATCTTTGCGCAAATGTTGAAATCTAAACTACTCCAAACACGATGGTTCACGGCCTTCCTTCTCAGCCTATTATACAACAAAAAAATAGTTGTTAACAATATTCACCAATGAGCGCAGAATAATTAATATAAGTTACATATTGATTAATATGTAATACTTACAAACTGTGCATTCAGGGTCGCATATCCTATACTACCAGCAGTGTGTGCATAACGCACCTTTGTTCGGGATTCTTTCGCCTTTTCTGATTGTGCCTATTGTTTAAATTAATGAGAAAAAATATGAGAGTAATAGGAAAACTAAGTTCATTATGCCTCATTCAACAAATCACGCATTTATGCACCCCCTACTTTAATGATACCGTAAGTGGAAGCAGAAAAAATGGGACATTTAGTCTAATAAAAGTGCATACCACAGCTTGCGGTGTTCCCCATCGCTCCACTAGCCACTTCCATTGATCATCATGCACACCAGGAGGATTGTTTTCGTATATTTCTTCAATCGTTCGACCTTCTTGGACCATCTCTTTGTAGTATCTAGTTTTCAAAGTCGATTTAAACTCCTTCCGGAGTTTTCCAACATGTGAGAGGATGTCAGAGTCCTCCACCTGACCTTGGAGATCAAACTTTTCCTACACATATAACAAAATAATGTAACAAGTACTCATTACATACGATTTCAAATAATGCAAAATTATTGCAATATATTAAATTAGAAAATGATTATGTACTACATACATGAACGATTCTCAATATGTTTTCCAACACATATTTAGAAAGATGTTTCCAATGTTTTGTATTCAAAGGACAGATAGAACCAGTCCTTGCAATTGTACCGAGAAATTTAGCCAATTTGGACGCTTCCTTCCCAATAGGCTGGCCATATTGGTTGGCGTCTACTACTATACGAGTTCCAGGTCGAAGATTCCATATATCTTTCATGTTTGTAGGCCCTCGCTTTCTCTTAGTACCCTTAGTAGCCTCTGTCAAAAGTGACAATTATATTTTAGATATGAAAATTGAAAAAAAAAATTATGTATCAATTTGAAAAAAATAAATATGATGCATGAGCAAATTGTGAATATGGTAAAAAAAGAACAAAAACCAATCTTAATTATATAAAAGCATAATAAAAGATTTTATTTATCATAAAAAATACATAAACAAGTTTCTTTTATGCTATTACTTGTAATGTGGAAGTGCCTCAAATAGGGCTAAAGTCAGAGAAGCATCGAAATTCTTTATGTAAGAGAAGGGTTTTTGGATGATTTTATTTCTGAACTTGATTCACCAATAAAAGGAGTCTTCAATTGGAAGCATAGGTGAGTGAAAAGAGTACCCTCTTCTCTTTTTAAGTCAACTTAATTTCGAAATCTTGGTTAAATTTTTAATCAGAAAACTGAATTTTTTTTTGAACAATAACAAAAATTCTTTCTATTTGTTCAAATAACAAATAATTTCATAGCTAAAAAAAAAGTGAACTCTAATTAATAAAATATATTAATACCATATATGTATATATGCTCAGCCCAAATTTGGCTCAACCTACACCTCTAAATTTCAAAGTTTCATGTACTTCCACAAGTGTTTTCAGAACAGAGTTGAACTTTTACTATATATACACCTTCTTCCATTTATTGTAGCTCCACACCTCTCCATCTAATGGCTAGTTATGGTCCTTATTTTGGCTCTGGCCAGATAAACCAAAGTAGTTAAAGACAAAGGGCCTGCTGTTAAGTTTCAGATACTAATAAATATGGGTTAAACCAAATACTACATACTTCTTTTTCATGGTCTTATCAATTATAGCAGCAAACTAGAATGTCTGTATTTAGTGAGTTCAAAAATTAAGAGAAATATATAAGAATTCAGTAATTGTTAAACTAAAAGTCAATTACTATAAACCTTTCCATCAAAATTGTAAGATAATCAACATATAAAATATCTTCAATAAATTCAGGATAAGATTTTAAATCTTCAAGGTATGTTATTAATTAACAACAAGATTTTAAATCTATCGAAGAACAAAGAGAAATGTAAAAACCCATCATGTTTAACCAAGCAAAGAAATGGTCCGAAAGTTGTGAAAAAGTATAGCGCAGCAGAAAATAAAGAGGAATCTATGAAGGAATTTAAAAAAAAGAAAAAAATCGTACAATAATGGAGTGCAAAAGAAGAGCAGTGACAAAATGGTAACAAATAGAAAGATCAGTGGGGCAAAAACCAAACACAAAGTTCAAGCCGAAATTTTTTGTTTCTCTGTATATTGTGAACAAAAAGAAAACTATACTATGAAGCCATTAGCCATTAGTCAACTTAATCAGAGAAAGAATAAGTACCAGAGAAAGAATAAATAGTAGTAGATGGTAATAAACTAGTTTAAAACTAGAGAAATAATAAGTGAGAAGGCAATGGAGGTACCAGCCGGAGTTGCAGGTACTGCTTCTGCTGACTGAGTTGGAGTTTCATCTCCTGTGCTTTGACTATCGGTAGCAGCAGTTTCAAAGGTGTTCGAACCTGTCGAAGAACCCCTCGAAGAGAATCGTACACCTTTTAATGTGCACCCTTTGCCAATCATTTTCTTAGAAAACAAAGTGGTAATGGTTAACGATGAAGTACCCAGCAGAGCACCGAAAAAGTCATGGGTTTTGAGGAGGAAAAACCGGGAAAATATGAATTTTCAACTGGGAAAAATTTGGAGCAAGGGTTGCTTCTTTATTTACTTACTTGTTCTTTTACCTTTTAGGGTTTGGACGACAATTTCAAAGTCAAGAGATGGAGAATGTCATTCCATTGGCTTTTATATATTTTTCAAGATAAGTACTGCATTTTATTAAAAGCATGACCAAAATAAACCCAATAAACCAAAAAACAAGCAAATAAACAAAAAGACCAAATCAAGCCCAAAAAACAAAACAAAAAAAATAGCCCAAATAAACAACCTAGTCTCTGCTCCCAATTACATAGTTGAGAAAAGTTTATATGATGCATGTTGGAAGAATCCATTGCTTTTTTGGTCAAAACAAGAAAAACAACCCAATTAAACAACCTAGTCTCTGTTCTTTTTGGAGTAAAATAACACTAAAGAAACCACCATTAATCATACCGAAGGTAGGAGCATCTTTGTTGGCGAATCACATTGACTACATCATTGAAGTTCTTTGATAAAGGATTGGAAAAATGCTTTCTAAACCGAACATACAATGTTGACAAAAGAGTTTTAATGTCTGCAAAAAAGAATCGAGTGGATGTCATATTTGAGCAGATTCTACTTTCTTGATAAATATATGTAACAAAAGACAAAGTTCGAGGGCTTTGACCTGTTAGCTTTCGAATTCCAAGCATGTCGAAATTGTTCTAATACAATGATGTCATTAAATTTTCAAGGTGTCATGCATATATATAAAGTAATTTGATTTAATCAAGTAATTAAATTATATGGTATTTATTTTGGATAGTCATTCATAATGTCATAATTCCAGTGGATTGGGAACAATCAAACACAGAAAGATATGGCAATAAGAAACTGTATAAATATCCCAGAAAAAAAACAGCACTTATCATTTAAAAGTACTCGAAAATAACTAACAAAAACATAACAAAAGCACCAAACAAAATGTAAAACAAGCTAACAGATGCTTCAAAAGTAAGATAAATCTACTGATTTGAGTCCAGGGTCACTCATTTGAGTGCCATACTAGTCAGTCATCAAGCAAAATAGTTTTCAAGACTCTACTCATCCAATCCAACAATCAAATACTCCATAAATAACAAAGAAATTCTCACTATTAATGGAAGGAAAATGAAATCATAACCATTGGGCATTTGAAGAGAATGCCAAATCAGAAATTTCAGCTCTATCTCGCACTGCCTTTACCCATGTTCAAATACAAGAGAACGTTCAGAACATCAAAACATTTTAGGAGTAATCTACAAAAGTGAGATATTATTATGTTTAGTTCTTACATTAACTGCACATTAAAATTAATACAGTGCCAGATATCTTCAAACAGCATATAATTTCATAATACCTATAACCCAAAATGTCTTCAAATATAAAAATGAACATATATAGATGTTAATATAATATGAATGTCATCTTCATCTAAGTGCTCTATTTATTTTGGGCAATTCATACTGCATTAAAAATATCAATTACACTAAATATTTGCACTTCAAAACATCGTTCTTGTTCAAATTAAAAGTAAAATTATTAAGTTACAATATGATGCTCACATTGCGGATATTCATCATCTTCTACAATGGTTTCAACGCTTAGATTGAACAAATCTCTTGGCTTTATTCCGATAACATGGAGCCATCCTTCACTCTTGCCATCCTCGACATAAAATACTTGTTTCGCTTGAGAAGCCAATATGTATGGATCGTCCGAATCACGATTCCTGTATGGATAAGCTCGAAAAATTTTACCATAATAAAACCATTTGCATCCTTCTTCATACTCCTAGGAGATTTAATATTCACCCAATCACATCTAAGCATGATAACCCAAAACCTTTCATAATAGTTTAGCTCGATAATTTTAATGGAATTGCCATAATAGTTTCTCCCGTCAGCAAAAACCATCACGCCACTGTTTTGAGTCTTACGATGTTGCTCAAGTTTTTTAGTATGGACCCTAAAACCATTAATTATAAGCCCATCATATGTGGAAACCACCTTATGCGGTCCTCGAGCAAGAGCAATTATATCAGCATCAACTTGTTCAACTTCCATATTTGGAATCTAGCCATATAGTAGGAAATCAATTAACTCTTATTCTATGATCAAATTTCTACAATATTCCCTCATTACATAAATAATACGATAAATTATTTTAATAGTGACAAGTTACCTATTTCGCAAGCCATCTTGGGAACTTTTCAACCAACCATTTGTCCTCGATGCGTTTACTAATTTGAATGCCACCATAAACAAATTTCATTTCGGACTCCAAAAATTCTCTATATATAATATATTCAGTATTTTGCTAAAAATGTTGTCAAAATGTATACAAATTATGTGATAACTTTATTTGTCTATTGGTTAAGAAAAAGAATCGAATGACAAGATTTTCCTCAGGAAACTCACTGACGGTATGGTGATAACTTATCGCTATGCAATAGAACATAGCGGTTTGCTTGTGCAAGAGATCGCATGTCCAATATCTTTGTGCATGTTGCCAATTGGACGTCCTCCAGAAGAGAAAATGTACCGTTTTTGAATATTCTCATCATTCCTCGGAGGACGGGAAAATATAGTCTCAACATCGAAAAAATAATGGGAGCAAAATGTAAGACATTCTCAACTATGTACCCTTCAAAGAATGGAACCTTCTGATAAGCTCTATTTCATGATGAAGCTTTCAATCCCATAAGATACCTATATCACATATATTTATTTTTACATACTTATTATATTCTATATTAAAATATAAAAAATAATATTGTGAAATATTATTGGTATATTTCATATACCTTTCGACTGGGTTCATCCACCGGGACTGAACAGGTCCACCAAGCTTAGCCTCCATCGGCAAATGAATAATCAAATGAATCATGATTGTGAAGAAACTTGGAGGAAATATTTTCTCCATTTCACAAAGTGTTAATACGACTTGGCTTTGAAGTTGATCAAGTTCTTGTGGATCAAGACTTTTTGCACATAATCTCTTGAAGAAATCTGATAGATTTGTAATAACACTTAGCACATTCTTTTCTACAACTCCTCTTACGCATATAGGAAGCAAATCTTGCATGAGAATGTGACCGTCATGACTTTTAAGGTTGCTCAACTTGTGCTCTTTCAAATTCACGCATCGAGATATGTTTGATGCATAACCATCGGGTACCTTCAAGTTCTTCACAATGGAAAGAAATATATCTCTTTCCTTGGATGCGAGAGTGTAACACGCTTGCGGTAGGTACTCTTTCCCGTTTCTCATTTTTGGATGAAGATAACTTCGGATGCCCATATCTTGTAGATCCTTGCGTGCCTTGATATTATCTTTACCACCACGTGAGAGATTAAGAAGGGTGCCAACGACATTGTCACATACGTTCTTCTCGATGAGCATGACATCCAAGTTATGTCGAAGTAGATTATAACGCCAGTAAGGTAAGTCGAAAAATATGCTCCTCTTCTTCCATAAAGTCTCGTCTTGATTTATGAGATTTGCTTCATCTCCTTCTACAATCAAATCTTCAAAGTTGTTAAACAAATCACACCCCTCGTCTACATCAAGTTCTACCGACCTTTCATCTATTTCTTCTCTATCCCTCTTTCGAGCTTTTCCATAAATGAAATTGACACCTTCAACTTCCCTTAAGATATCTTCCCCGAATCGTGGTATAGGAGCTATCCCATACTCTATAGTGCCATCGAATTCACGACTCTGTTTTCGAAATGGGTGTTTAGGTGATAACCATCGACAATGACCCATATAACAGAACTTCTGACGATACCGTAGCCATCGAGATTTAGTTTTTTCAGCACATACTGGGCAAGCAACTCGACCTTTTGTACTCCACCCTGAAAGATTAGCGTAAACTGGGAAATCATTGATTGTCCAAAGAAGACAAGCCCGTAAAGTGAAAGATTCAGAATTTGATAAATCAAAAGCATCAACTCCTGTCCACAATTGCTTCAACTCTTTAATTAAAGGTTGCATGTAGACATCAATGTCATTGCCAGGTCCTTTTTCACCGGGGATAACCATTGAGAGTATCATTGATGATTGTTTCATGCATGCCCAAGGTTCCAAATTATAAGGAATAAGAAGTACGGGCCATGTACTGTGACTTGTACTCATTGTTCGGAATGGATTGAATCCATCGCTAGCCAAACCTAGCCTGACATTGCGAGGATCAGATGCAAAATCAGGAAACCTCTTATAAAACGCATCCCAGGCAGAACCATCGGCTGGATGCCTTAATATACCATCTTTGGTTCGTCCTTCTTTATGCCATCTCATGGAATGTGATGTCTTGGAGGATTGAAATAATCTTTTAAGTCTAGGAATCAAAGGAAAGAACCGTAATACCTTGGCAGGCTTAGGACGGCGACAGCTACCATCAACTTGTTCATCTACATCCACCTCATTAGAAGATTGCCACCTTGAGCTTTTACAGACATCACAACTGATCTTTTTACTAGCATCGCCCTAGTATAACATACAATCATTCGGGCATACATCAATCTTGACATACCCAAGATTTAGTGCAGAAATCTTTTTCTTCGCTTCATAGTATGTAGTCGGGGTTGTGTTTCCATCTGGAAATGCCTCATTTAAAAACTCCAATAAGCATGTCAAAGATTTTGCTGACCATCCAAAAAGTGCTTTGAAGTGGTAAAGACGAAGTAGGAATGAGATGCGTGAGAACTTGACCCAACCGGGATAGAGTGGAATATCACAATCATCTAGAAGAGTAGTTGCTCTCTCCGCAGTCCTTTGGGCCTCATTAACATCATACTCCCGACCATTATTCTGAAACTCACTTAAAACTCCATCAAAACTCTCATTGAGAGTTGGGATGTTGATACCTAAAGCATCCGTTATGAGATCTCTTAAATCAGTTTCGTTGTCTTGTGACAACGTACAAATTAACGGAGAAGTTCTCACTGTTTGGTCGGTTTGCACCGATGTTCTCTCAATGGATTCTCCATGAAAAATCCAATGCTTGTATTATTTTATTATACCATGAAGACGAAGATGCTCACCCACAATATGTGGTTCGTGCAATATCCTATTATTGCAACGATGGCACGGACAATATATTTTTTCGTTAGAAAGTGATTTTCCAATTGCAAATGATAGAAATCTTTCTAGTCCAGCTAGGTGATTGGAGCTAAATCTTGGAGCATCCATCCAACTTTTATCAACCATCTGTTAAAGTGATTAATATTAAAATAGAGTATCTAATGCCTAATCCTAAGGTTCATGTGTGAAAAGAGATGAGCTTTCTAGTGAACTAACAGCAACCAAAACCCCATACCTCTGTTATTTTCTGTTGACCTGAACTTGAGTGGAAATATATATTGGTAAAATTCGCAGTGGGTTTCCAATGGCATAAAGCTTAGTATGAATTACTGAACAAACCAGAAAAGCAGTGTCAATACTGCTGATACTACTGAAACAAAAACAGAATTCCAAATTTATCAAACCACACTTGTACAAGGAGATTAAATGAAAACTATTACTTGATGGAAAAAGTTAACCTTTTCTTCCATTTCTTGCTTTAAAATCGACAGATCAATTGTTTCAGCTTCTTGAAGAGTTAAGTCCTGCAGGGGTAAAGAATTTATACGAGTGAGTCAAAACAATACAATGGAATTTTATATCAACTGTAGATTAAATGAAAACAGCCAAGTGTTCAAGTAATTGAAAAATATTCCCTGACCTTAAATATATATAAACTGTAGATTAAAGGAAATCGACCTCATTTATCATTTAACACAAAATCGAATCAACCATACATACCCATGAACATTGAGACAAATCTCAACAAGTGGAAATATACCTTGGTTAAATTCGCAGTGGCCTTCCAATGGCATAAAGCTCGATGAATTCTTGAACAAACTGTAAAAGCAAATGTCAATCTGCGATACTCTCAAACAAAAACAAAATTCCAAATTTATCAAACCACACTTGTACAAGGAGATTAAATGAAAACTATTACTTGATGGAAAAAGTTAACTTTTTCTTCCATTTCTTGCTTTAAAATCGACAGATCAATTGTTTCAGCTTCTTGAAGAGTTAAGTCATGCAGGGGTAAAGAATTTATACGAGTGAGTCAAAACAATACAATGGAATTTTATATCAATCAGTAGATTAAATGAAAACAGCCAAGTGTTCAAGTAATTGAAAAATATTCCCTGACCTTAAATATATATAAACTGTAGATTAAAAGAAATCGACCTCATTTATCATTTAACGCAAAATCGAATCAACCATACATACCCATGAACATTGAGACAAATCTCAACAAGTGGAAATATACCTTGGTTAAATTCGCAGTGGCCTTCTAATGGCATAAAGCTCAGTATGAATTACTGAACAAACCAGAAAAGCAGTGTCAATATTGCTGATACTACTGAAACAAAAACAGAATTCCAAATTTATCAAACCACACTTGTACAAGGAGATTAAATGAAAACTATTACTTGATGGAAAAAGTTCACCTTTTCTTCCATTACTTGCTTTAAGAATAATAAATTTTTATAACATGTATAGAGAAGAATAATTAATTATCAATGTCTATTAGGTGGAGGGTTTAGAGTTTTAGTTTTTACTCATTATGAGTAAAATATAACTTCCATAGAAAATCTTATTGCTTACATGTGCTACACATAAAATGATGACTTTATCAAGCCAATTACACTTCTTTACTTCAAAGGAAACACGATAGGTTAATGCTAAATAAAACATTTCCCTTACAAGAACACAGTACATCTTGTTTACTGGAAACCTTCCCAAACAGGAAGTTGTAAATAGGAATTTTTGCCCCCTCAAAATGAACCAAAGGAGGACTTGATTTCATTTTCAAAGCCAAATATATCTACAAACAGATCCTCAACTATTTCTTTTTTCAATTTTATGATGATTTTTTTTTTCTGTTTCACTATTCTTTTCACTTGATCATATATGAGGTGTGATATCTTTAAAATCCAATAATCACTTATTGATAAAACAATTAAATACATATTATTGAGATATAAATGACAGAATCTAGCATCTTTAATTTAAATTTACATTTTTATGTATTCAATTGAACAAAATCAAAGTTCACCTATCACATTGCACAATATTTAGGTATAGATTTGAGATTTATCCTCAAAAATAATAATAAAGTAGTTGTAAATCTATTTCACAACTTATTTATGCTAAGTTACAAATAAAGCTTTAATCCTATATTCCTATTCCTAGATTAAAACTTTAACAATAACTTATAATCCTAACCATCCATCCATATCTCCAACAAACAATAAATAAGACTGAAACAATAAAATGTCATAGTAGCAGCTCCTGCATTAGACAAGCATATATATAATACAAGCTGGGAGAAGCATGTAGTGGGGATCTAAATTAAGGTCAAAAGCAAAGCAAACATCTTGATATACACTTACATCTCCTTTTAAACTAGGGGGAGAAGCCTCTTTAGAGTAAAACCGGACAGGAATGGCAACCTCACCTTGCAGAAACAACTTGACTACCATAAAGTCAGTACAAATTACCCAAAGATTAATTTCTAAAAGATGCAATATCTCAGCCAAACATCAAAGAGAAAAAAAACATATTATACCGCAGATTAGTAAAATTAATAACATAAAATCAAAAAATAAAAATAATGTATGCTAGATTCTAAAGGAAAAAAAATTGTCCGCCAGATTTGCCTTACTTAGATTAAAAGACAGAAGCATTCCAATAACCTTCAAAAGGGTTTGGGACTACTGATAATCTACACGCACAAGGCTTTTGGGATGGCAATGTGCACAGTTGATACATACCTATGAAGATTGAGACAAATCTCAACAAGTCTAAACCGATTCACCAAGTTCTACCACTGCAGGGTCGGGGATTTCATGGAATCTGTAAGGCATGCTTTCAAAGAAGGTACCGTGACATACCAGTAGCTGGAGTAGGTGATGGACAGCAAATGAACCTGTGGCTGGAGCAAGTGGTGGACGACAGATGCACCAGTGGCTGGAGCAGGTGGTGGACGGCAGAGGCAATTGGTTTTCTTTGGCCAACAGAGTTTCGTCGACTGAGAATAAGTGGTTTTTTTTTTTTGGTAAGAATGAAGAAGGTAAGTTTACCAATTGACCACTAATCCCATGCCATGTCACCATTATTTCACTCTTTTTTACTAATTATTTATTATTCAAAAATATTTTACTCTCTTTAATTAAACTCTTTATTATTTAATATTATCAACTATTTTAAAATTAAAATTCAAAAAATGTATACAAATAGTTAAGTAAAACATAAAAATATAAAAAACATGGATTAACATACATATTACCATGTTTAAAATTTTCACATTCTAATTACTTTTTTTATTAAAATAATAATGATTTACCTTTTTTTAAAGGATAATAATTAAATTTCACTCTTTTTAAAAGATTAAGAATTAGATTTAATTAAAATAAATAAATAAAAGCCAATTTGATAAAAAAAATTAAACATTAAGAACTAAAATTTTCATTATGACTTTAATATTTAACTCTTAATCTTCAAGTAAATACAAAAAACCCTAAACCCATAAATATTATGACTTTTTTGTTAGAACTATATATAATCCCTCCCCAACCTATAAATACGAAGATAATACGCTTCAGCGCATTTGAACCCACGTCCTCCTACTTTGGCGACAATACTTATACCGATTAAGCTAATACTCAATCGGCAAATTTCAATTTCTTAAAATTAAAGTAAAGTAATAAATTACAAATGTACGAAGAATATAATCCTTTTTATCTCTATAATTATAAAAAGCAAATATTCCCCAAGTATTTTGGGCATGTTCTTCATATTCAATGTTTTGAGAAAATGCAATGTGTAATGCTTGGAATTGTTGCTTCAAAGAGAAATAGATCAATTATAACAATAATATATATTTCCTCAAAAAATACTATATATATATTAGATGGCTAACATCTATCAACACAATTATTTTACAAAATAAAAAATAATAAGATTCGCGAACTTAATATCTATAATCTTTAATATTTTTATTTAAATATTTCAATCAAAACATTTTTTTTAGTGTCAATCATTTATGAATAATATACTTATTACATAAATTAATTTTCCAATTTAAGTGATGCCTCGGACATACTATTGGACAAACCCTAAACTCTAAACGCTAAACCCTAAACACTAAATTCTAACCCAAAACCCTAAACCCATTAGGCATGCATATACCAACCCTTATACAAAGAGTTGGCCAAAGTGTATGTTGGCAAGTCTATCCCAACACTTACGAAAGTGTCGGCCAAAAAGTGTAGGCATAGTGTTGGACAAAGCCGACTCTTATTTAAGCGTTGGCTTAAGCATGCATATCCCAACCATTATACAAAAAGTTGACCAAAGCGTATGTCGGCAAGTCTATCCCAACACTTAGGAAAATATCGTCTTAGGACTGGACAAATCCAACTCTTATTTAAGTGTTGCCTTAGGCATGCATATCTCAACCTTTATAGAAAGAGTTGGCCAGAGCGTATGTTGACAACTCTATCCCAACACTTAGAAAAGTGTCGCCCCAAAACTGTCGTCTTATGACTACACAAAAGCCAACTCTTATTCAAGCATCGCCTTAGGCATACATATCCCAACCCTTATAAAAAGAGTTGGCCAAAGCGTATGTTGGCAAGTCTATCCCAACACTTAGGAAAGTGTTGCCACAAAAGTGTCGTCTTAGGACTATACAAAAGCCAACTCTTATTCAAGCGTTGCCTTAGGGATACATATCCCAACCCTTATACAAAGAGTTGGCCAAAGCGTATGTTGGCAAGTCTATCCCAACACTTAGGAAAGTGTCGCCCCATAAGTGTCGTCTTAGGACTAGACAAAGCCAACTCTTATTTAAGCGTTGCCTTAGGCATGCATATCCCAACCCTTATAAAAGAGTTGGCCAAAGCGTATGTTGGCCAGTCTATCCCAACACTTAGGAAAGTGTCGCCCCATAAGTGTCGCTGTAGGACTGTTTTGTTGTAGTGACTGCACCGTTAAGTCCAAAATGGCTAGATGACGTGGTTGTTTATTTCTTGGATAAACTACATAAATCACCACTCAACTATGACGTGGTTAATTATTTCTTGGCTGTTTTTCGATCTTGTCACTATTTTTTTTTTGAAATTAGATTTTTAATCAACTTAATGGCATTGTGACAAAAAAAAGTAATTTTGAAAACTTTAATGAGTAAATAAAAAAAATTATAGTTTCGTGACCAAAACAAAAACACTCTCATAGTTGAGTGACCATTTATGTAGTTTTTCTGAGAATAAACGACCATTTTATCTATCGTTTCAACCTTGTCGATACAATAAATAAAAAAATGAATTTGGATAGTTTAATAATTAAATTAAAAATTTTCATAATTGAATAACCAAAATAGAAATATGATAGAAGTATAGTGACTAATTAGGTTAGGTTGCTTACTCTTTTAAAAATTATCTTTAGAAAACTGGTTAACAAAATTTTAAACCCCATAAGGAATTAAGAGGCTTAGACATCGATTCTATAAAGTTGAGTCAGTTCATTTTATTTGAATTCGTATTTTATCTGCAAGTTTTGGATTTGAAGCATTCAAGTTTGAGACCCATCATCTGTAACTATATGTGCAAGTCTTGAAATCACACCATGTGCGATTATCATGTGTGAGGTTTAGTTCAATTTGTTGACTTTAGTTTAGATTGTACCAAATTTTAATATGATCGTACTGTAATGGTTTAATTCCACTTTATAATTCTTTGGACAATCGGTGCTATAATAGTTTAATGTCCATTTGTATTTACACCTTGTAACACTTTCAAAAAAGAATTGAAATATCTTTTATTTGATTATAAAATATATATATATATATAAATAGTAATGTAAAAAATCTTTAATAATGATAGAATTGGGTCTTATTGGGCTACATAATTAATTCTATCGACTGAGTTGGTTGGGCCTTTCTTGATCTTATTAGCTTTTAAGCATTTTTTTTTTTTTTTTTGATCAGCGCCTAAAGGGAGAAGAACTGGAGATAAGGAATTTTTTTTTGTCGGGTTTGATGGGTACTTTGAGATTTTTACAGGAATATTGTTATTTTTTATTGATTTGTGTGTTTTAAGGACCACTTTGGCACTCATGGTTATTCTTGGAAAAGTACATAAAATTATATTAGGTTTAATCTATGAATGTTGAGTTTTTTTTTTTTTTTTTAATTAAAATTATTATCTTCTAGAAAGAATAATCCTAATCAATGCATTAAATGAGACTCAACTGTCATGGATTTATGGACGTTAAAGTCTTCATTAATTCAATTTTCATAGTTTAAATAAAAATACAATAATGGAAGTCGACATGCGGTGAGTATAAATACTCTTTCTTTTACACAAATATTGAAATCTATTTTTACAGTTGTCTAACTTCCAAACCTTAAAAACACTTGTACGACTCTATTGAAGAAACAGGATAAAAAAAATTCACTTTATTATTAATTTTAGTATTTATATGAGTGACTAGAAAAAGATAGAATTGATGAAGAGGAATGTTGATGTCAAATATCTCTGCCATTACATGTAATTGCCCACTATTCTCCCCGTATATGCATTATTAGCATTCCTATTATAA
Organism: Gossypium sturtianum; assembly: GCA_025698515.1. Taxonomy (NCBI): domain Eukaryota; kingdom Viridiplantae; phylum Streptophyta; class Magnoliopsida; order Malvales; family Malvaceae; genus Gossypium; species Gossypium sturtianum. Next base: position 17,357,171 of record CM046954.1, on the reverse strand, counting down.
TCATCATAATTATGTCAATTAATAATATGATTTAAGTAATTTAATCACTCCTTTTATTCTATTCTTAAACATCATTTTCTATTGTTTATTCACACATATACCATTTACGCTTTTCATCACCATTATTTCATTCAAGATTTACAACCATTTTTTTACCAATAAAATCAGTACATATATTCTTCTCCTACCTTCATTCTTTAAACATTTATTTCATATCTCAAATTTAATCTAATAATTACTTTTCTATTAATTATCATATATCTTTCTCTACTTCAACATCTGATTCGAAATTTACATGTTTAAATAATATCCAAATTGACACCCATTATCTGAATTCATATCTATTATTTAGATAATAAATTGAGACATTCGACTCACAATTACTCATATGAATTTAGATGTAGAAATCCGAACTACTTATTACAAAATTCGCTTCTAAAAAAAGGTGCAAATCCATAACCTTTTACAACTAAAACTGTGAACTAATAAATAATGTTTTTTCTAAAATTAAAAATAATAATTTTAAATATGTTAAAAAAAATTATCAAAAAATTATATCGTCTATAACTTCTTATTCTATTAAATCTCATTTTTATGTTTATAAATCTAAATGAATAATGAGATGAAATCATCATATCTTCTAAACTTGCAATTATCATTTTTACTATTTGATTAACTTTATTAGTTACATTAATTTAAATAAAAATTAATTAATATTTATATAATTAAAATAAATATTATAATATTAAATAATTATATTTAGTATATTATATTATAAAAATAATATACATACACGTTTAAGTACATATTATATATCAATTGTTATATGCGTAAATTATGAATGTATAATAATTATTATACCATCATGATATTATAATGTGAATTCTTTTATTAATGATATGCAACCTAAACCTTAAACATGTAACTAATTTTATGATACATTATAATATATATACACAATTAACATTATATAATTAAGGTGAATTATTAATGATATTTAATATTATATATAAGTATGTTATTATAATGTATGTGTTTATATTTCTGATAAGTAACGTGTAATTAACTTTATGGTAAATTATAATATATACAATTAGCATTATATAATTAAGGTAGATTAGTAATAATATGTAACTTTATATACAACTATGTTTTTGTAATTAGAGTTGTTCATAGGTCGGGCCAGGTCCAGTAAAAAAGTTAGGCCCATTTTCTAGGCTCCGGCCCGACCCAAAAAATTGGGTCTAAAATTTTGCCTAAGCTCAGCTTGGATAAAATGTTAAAATTTGAACCTGGCCCGCTCGTATTAATATTTTTATATTATTTTTATATAAAAATAAATTTTAAAAATATAATACATCAAATACACTACAAATATTAAAATAAATGTTTCCCAATAAATAAAAAAATTATACTTAAATTACACTAAGATAAGTACAACTTAGCAAGCAAACACCTCTAAAATAGTAACAAAGTTAATAATAAACAAGAAATATATAATATCCAAATAATAACAACAAAATAGTAGCAATATAATAGCGAAACGATAGCAAAACAATGAAAAACAGTGACAAAACAATAAAAATATAGTAATTTTTTTTGCAAATTCAGGCAGGATCCGGACAAAAAAAATTTACTTGAGGCCCGATCAGTTTAAAAAACGAGTCTTTTTTTTTGTTCAAACCTATTTTTTGATTTATATTTTTTTCTTAAATCCTTCTACTTTTCGAGCGGGTCTTCAGGTTAGGTGACTTGACCTATGGACAAGTCTAATTGTAATGTACTTTTTTTTTTATATGAGATAATGACATAAATTTCCTTGATACTTCACCAAATCTTTCAATGTGGTTTATGTAGCTCCAATTTGCCCAATTTAATATCTCGATTTTTATTCCATTTATCACTTTGTTACTCCATTCAAATAATATTAATTTCTAACGTGTTTTGACACGTAGACCTGCAATGAAGTGACACGTGGCGACGTGGGCCACATCAAAAATTTTGAGCAAGCGATCAAAGGTACTTATTAAAAAATTTCCTTTTTGAAGGTCAAAAACTAATTTAAAATTAAAAAATATATATTTAATATATAACACTTGGAGAAATTGAAAACTTATTTAAAATCAATTTAAAACTTATTTGTTTTTTTTTTTACTCTTTACTCAAATTTAAATTAAAAACTTATTAATTTTTTTTCTTTTTTATTTCCATTTGTCTTCTGAATTTAAATTAAAAATTTATTAATTTCATTTTTTATAAATTTTAATTAAAACCTTATTATTTTTTTCCTTTTATCTTTTAAAAAACAAATTAAATTAAACTCTCCATAAAATGAATCCTCCATGAAAATCTCTTGGATTTCTGTCAACTTTGAATCAAAATTTACATCAAATTTTAAATATTCAAAATAAAAAAATCAATGGTTTTTATAACGTCTTCAACCCGGCCTAGATGTTAGACCCGAATTCGGGAGATTATATTGACCATCAAAATAGTCCAGTAAACTAAAAGTGTTTATAAAACAGTTATTTTAAAACATTTGTTTATTTTAGAAGAAAACATAGCATATTTTCATAAAAACTTAAAAGTACAAAAACCAATTAAGTTTAACATTTTTCTTGTTATGGTGACTACTTTTGAAAACTTAATTAATTTCCAATTTATTTATTACTCAAAATTTATTTGTAATCTAGTAGCGAAAAATGACTATTTTACACAAATAACTCATGTATAATTGGGTTATGAGAACTAGATGGCCGACACCCATGTATATTTTTTCAAAAAAAAAATTTAGGTGCTGACATACTGATGGCCGGCACCCTTTTATCTGATTAAAAAATTATTTTTTTTGGGGTGTGAGGTGCCGGCCAACAAAGGCCCAAAGTCACCCAACAAAAGGGATGGGAATATTGCAACATTAACCCCTCTTTGTTTTCCCATCTTTTTTATTTCCCAAATTTAATTACATATTTTATATTTTAAAATAATATTGAACTACTTATCATGTTTTTCAATTATTATTGCATCACTCACATTATTATTAAATTTAAAAATTAATTTAAATTTAATATGCACAATTAAATTAGATTTTTTTTTGATAAAATTAGAACCTACTTTAATGATTTTCATCTTTTATAATAATTCAAATAAACATTGCTAAATTATTGTTTCTTTTATTTTAAAAAGTAACGTGTAATATATTTATAAATTTAGAAACATTTAAATAGTATCTAAAAAAATTAATTTTAAATAGACTTAAAAATTTTAAATTTAGAAAGGTATAATATATTTATAAAAAAATTACCTTATAAATTAAGTTAATTTATAAAATTAAATTTTAAAATATAAAAATAATGTGTGAAATAACAGATAAAAATAACGTCTATAAATTAAATTTATAAATATATTACTCGTTATTTTTTAAAATAAAAGAAATAATAATTTAGCAATATTTATTTGAATTATTATAAAAGATGAAAATCATTGCAGATTCTAATTTTATAAAAAAAATCTAATTTAATTGTGCATATTAAATTTAAATTAATTTTTAAATTTAATAATAATGCTAGTGATGTAATAATAATTAACAATATGATAAGTAGTCCAATATTATTTTAAAATATAAAATATGCAATTAAACTTGGGGAATAAAAAAGATGGAAAACAAGGAACAATTAATGTTGCAATATTCCCATCCCTTTTGTTGGGTGACTTTGGGCCTTTGTTGGCCGGCACCTCACACCCTAAAAAAATAATTTTTTTAATCAGATAAAGGGGTGTCGGCCATCAGTGTGTCAGCACCCCAATTTTTTTTTTTGAAAAACAAATACATGGGTGCCAGCCATCTAGTCCCCATAACTTAATTTTACTGTTCATTTCAGGTTATTTAGGTGATTGTTTTTGAATTAGGGTCATTTACGTAATTAATTATATTTTTGGTTATTTGAGTAAAATAGCCGTGAAAAAGTGATATCTATTCATATTTTAAAATAAAATCGAGTTTCATGCATACATAATTAATATCCATTTTTCATCATCCTATTTTTAAATTAAATGCCACACATGCAATTTAAACACAAAACTTAAGTCATATGCCACAGTTCAATAGCAAAACAATTCAATGTATGAATAACAAAAAATTTCAAATAATAAATCTAAAATACTTTTATTTAAACTAAAAAAAAAATTCAAGCTGAGACTCTTCGGATGTCGTGTCGGCGTCCTAACCTGGTGGATTATATGTAAAGATGGAAATCAAAGAAGAGTGAGCTTAAGAAGCTCAGTGTGAGTCTGATCACAAGTAAACCAGTGCAAAACAACAAACCAAGCATACATAATAGCAGTTTTTAGTACAGTAACAATCATATAGTATAGCAGAATTTGACAGTTCATTCGAGCATGCTTATGAGAGTCAATGCCATGCAATTTCAGTTTAACAGAAAAGATCCTAGCCCACCACTACACTCCAGAATAAGAGTTCCCCAAAACTCTTCTAGCCAAAACACTCCAGTTTCTGGATGAACTACCAGTGTTTGCAAATAAACTGTCATTAGGTTGTGGATGCACAACATATTTGCAGATAAAAGCTGCTAATAAGTTTGTGGGCGAACCACCAATGTTTGCAAATAAAAGTTGCCAATAAATTCATGGATAAAACACCAGTTTTGTAGATTATTAAACTGCAAGTACTTCCTCCTTTCAGTCATCCCACCCCATGCAATGCAGTATGACATGATAGTAACAGTACAATACAGAAATAGTAGACATGTTTAACACGTATTCGGTTCAACAGTAGTAGTAGGCATGTTTAACATGTATTCGGTTCATGCGTGACAGTAGACATGCAACTAATAATATAGTGGTAAGAATAACAATATCAGTTCATCAGAAAGACAGTAACAATAGACATGTAATATTCACATATCATCATTATACAGTAGTAGTTCAATCATCAAATCACAGATTCTAGTATGTTCATAAATTATAAATCAAATAAATAAAATAAAATTTAGTTCAATTTGGGTAATTAGAAATTTTAAACTAACTATTTCAAAAACCTTCCAATTTCCAAACATCACATATGAATTTCGTTTTTAGTTAATTGTTTTTTTTTTTTTTTTTTTTTTGGCTTAGCCTTATGGGTCCTATTCAATTTTATTTTGGTATAAGTTTGGATATTATTCCAATTATCAGTTCAATTCTATTTTGCAATGTTTAATTTTAGCCAGGGTGAATATAGATTTTTTTTTTAAAAAGGGGTTGAAATTGAATTATAATTTTTTGAGAGATCAAAATATAATTTTATCATGTACTAATTTATGATTCAAGAGTTAACTTATTGTTGTAATCTTACATGAGTATCTACTTTCTATTGTTGACCATGTTGGCTTTAAGAAGTTTGTTAATGGTCTCCAACCTTTTTTTAACATGATTTCTCGAATTGCAATTGAAAAGGAAATTTTTAAGATTTATAGTTTTTTTAAAAAAAAAAAACAAAGTTAATGAATGTTTTTAAGAAAGTAGGAAGTCGAATAACAATTACAACTAATATGTGGACTTCAAATAAAAATAATGACTACATGTCCATCACTACTCATTTTTTTTATAACTCTTGAGAGTTGTAAAGTCGTGTTTTGAAGCAAAAAATTTTCCTATGCTTATTAATTACATATTTTATTATTGTTTTTATGAAATAAAATTAATGAATTATGTACTATTATTTTTGTAACTATAGGTTTATTTATGTGCCCATACTTCACGTGATGGATGATCTTGCAAATGAATTGATGAATACTTTGACTGAGTGAAACTTAGAGAACAAACTTTTCACCATCATTGAGAATAATGTGGCTTTGATGATGGCATGTTTTCTATCATAGCAGATAATTTACTTCCTCAACTTGTACTTCATGGAAAAATCCTTCCCATAAAATGTGCGAATATTTTGAATATTGTTGCGAAAGATGGATTGACTATAATTAAGGATGTAATTGAAACCATTCATGATAGTGTAGCATTTTGCTCTTCTAGTTCTTCTAAAGTGAAAAAGGTTGAAGATGTTGCTCGTCAAATTATTGCCAAACAAATTAAAAGGTTGATTTTTTATTGGAGAACTAAGCGGAACTCAACTTACTTGATGCTTCAAACTGCTTTAGAGTATAAGAATATTTTTCATACGTTGAAACTTAGGGATATAAAATTTACTAATTGTAATAGCCCGATTTAGACCCTAGTCGAAATAGTAATTTCGGGACTACAAATCCGAGGTCAGAAAAATATTTTAATATTATTTTTGGTGTTTACAGTATGTGATTAAGCATGTGTGAAAATTCTGTGTGAAAATTTTACCGATTGTGTGCTTAATTAGCAAAAAGGACTTAATCGCATAAAATGTAAAAGTTGTGTGCTTATTGTTAAAGTGCTTAATTGACATGGCTTCATAAATGAAAGGTCCTTATGTTGTTAATAAACCATTTGATAGTAAATGGATGATAATGGCATGGCTTTGGTGTTATTATTAATATTCATTAAGGTTAAAATTGATATTTAGCTATTAAATGTTATAATATAATAAAACAAATAGAAAATTCATGTTATCATCTTTCTTTTGGCCAAAAATAGAGGAAGAAGAAAACCATTGATGAGCTTTTAGGGTTCGACAATTGTAAGCTTGATTGGTAAGTGTTTTGAGCTCGGTTTTTAGTGATTTTTATGTTTTTGTGATTGTTGCTTAGTGTTCTCTCAAGCCCATGCTCTAATTTTAGAATTTGATGATGATTTTGTAATATTCCATTGATGAATGTTTGAGCTTTGTGATAGTTGATGGTGAAATATGAAAGATATGTGAAAGATTAACATATTTTGTCTTTGAATTTTTGGTGAAATTGAGTAATTTGAGCTAAATTATGAAAATAAGAAATTGGAGGACTAAAATGTGAAATAAATGAAATGTGTGGGCTTGTATGGATATAAGGAGAATTCGGCTAGGCATGGGTGAAATGAAATTATGTGTATTTGATGATTTTATGAAATAGGGACTAAAGTGTCGAAATGTGAAAATGTGAGGGCTATTTTGTAAAATGCCCTAAATATGTGTGTTTGGATTAAATTGAATGATTTGGTGATTGAATGAGCTAAATTTGAATATGTATAGATCAAGAAAAGGGAGATTTAGATCGAGGTCGAGGGAAAGATAAAGTACTCGATTAATCGACTCGTTTTGTTACTTCGACGTCCGAGGTAAGTTCGGATGTAATATGAATTGTTAAATTCATATCAATGTGTAATGAAATGAATGAATGTATGGTTATTGAATTAGAAATGTTATATGTGAGATTAAAATATGTGGCACTAAGTGTGCGTAAATAAAATCGAGACAGGGATGAATAGCACTGTGTGTGTGCGAAGTAATAGAAGCTTTGGCTTTATTGATTGGCACTGTGTGTGCGATACCGAGTTAGATTCGGTTTAAAGTAAAGGCACTAAGTGTGCGATAATATTTGAGCTTTGGCTATAAATTTGGCACTAAGTGTGCGAATAAATCGAACGAATAACAATGGTTGATCGAAATGAAGTGTTGAGTATTGAGTAGCATGAATGGTCAATAACTAAGTGTTGGCTAAGGTACGTACGGAACCTATGTGGTTGATGAAATTGTAAATGGATTTATAGATGGTTGAGTAAGTATATTAGCTATGGATGATATGGTACATATATTTATGAATTGATCTATGTGATGGATTAATTTGTATATTATAGTTGAAACATTAAGTTAAGTGTATTATATTACGAACTTACTAAGCTTTAGAGCTTACTGTGTGAAATGTTTCTCTGTTTTACAGTGTATTTAAAGCTTGCTCAGATTTGGGGATCGTCAGCAACTCAATCACACTATCGGCTATCTATTTTAGTACTTTTGGAAGATGTATATATATATGGTATATGGCATGTATAGGCTAGTGATTATAATGTGTTTTGAATGTTTAGCCTTGCCATGTGATTTGGCTTGATAGTTTGATGGTTGTGATATGTTTTGAACATATGAAATGAATGACTTATAAGTGTATGTATATAATCTAAGTGAGTGATTATTGTTGCATAAATTAGTAAGATGGAAATGGTATGTTTCATGATAGAAGTGGTAAGAAATAAATGTTGAATAGTTATAAGTTTTGAGATGTGAAATTGATATTTTGGATGGACTTAATTAAGTTGAGTTTGATCTTGGAAGTAGATGGTGTGTATAATGATTATTTTGGTACATGTATTGGTATATTTTGGTTGCCATTTGAGATATAAGTGCATATGTTATGATGCTTGTAGGTGATCCTTAGTGTAGGTGGCAAATTTGGCCTTGCACATGGCCTATAATTGCCCACACTGTAACATCCTGAATTTTTTAGCCTATGCGTTTAGGGTGTGGATGTGTTTAATGTGTTAATTTGAGAATTTGAGGTGCAAATTGGGTTCAGGTTTGGGCTGAGGCCTTGAATAAATATTCTGTTTAGATACTCTAGGGCTTAAAATAAAGTTTTGGTAGCTTAAATGGCAAAATGGGCTTGTAGCCCAGTGGCAAAATGGCGCCACTAAGAGGGAAGGGAGTTGGCGTCAATAGGCAAGGGGAGAGGCCCAATTTGTGGCCGTTTGGAGCCCATGTTTTTGGGCCAAATTCGACACTTATAAGGAGGAGTAGGTTGGACGGCAACAAGGCTATTATTTAGGGGATTTTATTGTTTTAATATGTGGATAATTAAAGCTGATAAATGAGGGAAGAGTTGGAGATAATTAAGCCTCTTTTGGATGGGTGTTTTGATAGGGATAAGGGATAGGATGAGGATCTATCAGGAAGGCTAGTGTTGGCCGAAAATCAAACACAGGAGAGGGGGAAAAATCGGTTGAGTATAGGCTAAAGGTGTGCCGAAATTTCTATAAATAGGGGGGGATAGCTCATCAATTCCGGCATTTGAATCCTACCCTTTTCTTCTCTTCCCTTGTGTCTTAAAATCCTCAGTCTCCTCTCAATTTTCTTTTCTTTAATTTCTTCAAAAGCCAAACCTCTCCCTTCACTCTCTTTTCCATTCTTTTCCTCTTGTGCTGATTTCTCTAAAAAGTCGAATTCTCCCTACCCATTTGTTCATCTCTTCTTCCATTCATTAAGAACCGAAACCCTTTGAAGCCTTATCAGTTGACGAAATCCTTTCCATTCTTTTTCTTCCTAGCTGAAATCTCCAAGCTTCTCTCTTGATTTCTTTTCTTCTTTTCTTTTTCTAGAAATCGAAACTCTTCACTCAGTTCTTCTAAAAGCCGAAAATGCATCAGCCTTCTTTTGTTCATACTTTTTCGGGATTTTTTTAAAAGCCAAAATTCTTAGATCTCTTCTCTGGTGTTTGCCGAATCTTCCTACAAGGGGTAGCCGAAATCTTCTGAAGTGGTAAGTGTCGATTATGTTATTCTTTCAATCTTTTCCGGCTTTTGGAGACCATAGCCGAATGGCTAGATGGTTGACTAACCTCGTATTATCTTTCATGGGCGACATTCTGGGATTTGAAGGAGATCAAATCACCTAGGTAGCACACAAATCATACTACTTCCGGGATTTAATCGATCTAGGTAAGGAGATCTGTTAATCTAAAAGTATAGATTCGGGTAAACACTAACCCTTGGCCGAATATAGGAGAGGCCTTATATTCGCGTTTTTCCGGCTTTTGAGCAAAGTTGTAGACGAGGCGATGGATCCGATTAGCAAGGGTATCGACATAGAGGGTAGTCTTACGCATTAATCAGTTGTGTAACTATTTAGATTGCTTGATTAGTATGCATACAAACCTGTTATATTCTGTATATTCTGTTAAATGCCGAAATACCGGCATGGCTGTTGAAAACCCGAGAAGGGGTAAAGGGGAATCACCAGGTTAGTGATCTCTGTCATTCTAAAGTGAATGTTTCTGTTGAGATGATTTGTTTTATATGTGTGCCAATTTCTATGTATGCATGGGGTTGGGTGATTGATGAAAGGGGAAGTGTTCTGTTGTAGTGGCTTTTGCCATGATCTGTTGTAGTGGCTAATGCCATGATCTGTTGTAGTGGTTAATGCCATGACCTGTTGTAGTGGCTAATGCCATGATCTGTTATAGTGGCTTATGCCATGATCTGACGATGAGCAGCTATCTACAGCGTGACTGCCATGGATGGTGTGTAGCGATGTGGGTTGATTGTAAAAATCCCCAATGGTGTGATTGGCAGGTAAGGGTGGCGTGTAGCGGATGGAAACCTAGGATTGGGTTGGGCTTTGCATATTTTCTGATATATTATACTCTGTTATCTGTTCTATGGGGCTAAGGCCCAATCTGATGGTGTACGAGGGTTGCACACTGAGTCTCGCGACTCACCCTATTATTTAACATCTTTCAGGTAGCACTTAGTGCATCGGACCGGGTTGGAGAGGAGCGCAAGGTGGCCATGCGAGGGATTATTTTGATTCAGCAAAAGACTTTACTAGTTTAATTATTTTTAATATTTTTAATTAGTTGGTTTATATTTTATTGTAATAAGGCCACCGGTTATTATAATTCTTTTATGTTTTCTTTTGGGTTTTCGGGTTTTTGGACATCTAAAATCCTACGCAAAAGGTTAAACTAAGGCATGTACTGAAATGATAAAAATCAAAGGAAAGTTCCAGTTTTATATTCATTAAGGCATTAAATAAAATTTATTTTTTTTACAATTTATCAACTTATTAAGTTTTTCCCGTATAAATGCCAAAACTGTGTTTTTAAAACAAAACAAAACGCGACATGTTTTATAAAGTCTTCTTAGTGACATGCCAGATCCGGTCGTGGTGTTTGGGCCGGGTTTGGGGTGTTACACACACGGTGTAGCACACGGGCGCGTGGCTCGACCGTGTCATTCGAGTTTGCAAATGAAAACAAGTTAGGCTCGACCACAGATTGGACACACGGGTGTGTGAATGGCCGTGTGATGCAAGTCAGGCTCGACCACGTGATACGATCTCGGTTCTATAAATTAATCCGAGTCGTATGTTTGCCCGATCGTTAAATAAGAAGGTTTCGTTCGGTTTTGGAAAGGTTTAGGATGATAGGTTTAGGAAGGTCGGGAAAGCAAAGATGGGCTCAAAAGATGGATGGCTATTCAGTTTAAGAAGGCTCGGTTATGAAAGAAATGGGAAAGTTCAGTGAAAGAATATAATCGGGAACTTAGGTCAAGAATGAACCAACTCTTCAGTTGTAGGTTGACCCGAGACTTATAAGACTTAAGTTGTTTTGAATGGAAATTACGAGACCTCGACCCGCTATCTAAAGAGATAGGAACCTCGGTATAATAGGTTTCAAACGCCACAAGTAAACGTGATAAGTTCGGTCGAACAAAAATAGGTTGATGCCACTAACTAGGTAGATAAGTCAACGGAGTCTTTGGACGAAAGTTGAGAGAAAAAATTCTCACCAAAATTTGGCAGCAATTCATTAAAGTTCATAAAGTCCCTTACAAATGAGATTAGCAAAATATTTATAACCTATCAAAGAGCTAGCCGAATGGTCAAAACAAATACTTAGAAATTAAGTAAAATTCGGCCATAAATGAGTTGGAAAATTCTGGAGAAATCCTTTAAGCTCCTTGCAAAGTTCGGCTGAATTTGGGAGCTCTTGCGACGATTTCTAGAAATGGCCATTGAGCTAACCGATCAGCCTTGAATGCTGGACATTGCTTCCCACGAAATTGACTCCTTGAGGAAGCAAAAATAGCAGCTCCATTGAGCTCCACGATGAGGCAACAACTCATTTAATCTGTCCACCAACAGTTCATTAAATGGTGTTTCCCACATAAAGAATCCAGCAGTACATTAAGTGAAGTCCACGCATGCTGAACAACCCTTGAATCCGTTCCTTGCTTGCCCAACATCTCATTAAATTTGGCCAACAACATGAATTAAATTCGGCTGGACAACATGAATTAATTCGACACATTAATCATAATGCTTTGGTGAGCTGAACGGATGCTTTGGAGAGTGAAGCAGTAGCCTCCATAAATCTTTGATGTTCATGATGGGAGCTTGGGGAAGAGAAATCAGCAACATCCATTAATTGCCGTCCCTTGCCAAATTCCTGCACTTAATTAAAACAGCCATTAAACCATGTTTCAAGACAAAATGAATGAAGGCTATAACATTCATTAAATTCGGCAGCCTTTTAAGACATATTCAAGTGCATTCATGCACTAAAACAAATTAATTGCTTGCATTAATTCGGCTGACCAAGATACATTAAATACTTGACAAATTATATTACTTAGACAAATTAAATACTTGATGAATTAAATTCATGTAATATCTAGGACATATTAATTATAACTTATTTTCATTGAACTTAAATGGCTGTAACCAAATTAACTAACAATTTATTTAATTAAGTTCAACAAATTAAAGACTTATTCCAGCTTATTAACGCATGCAAAATAAATTAAGGATGAGTTTCTTGAGCTGAGTTTTGAGCTAGCTGAGCTTGAAGAAAATTACATGGATGGTCCAATTCAACATTCTCGAGCTGTCTAGCTAAGGTGTTGCTCCAAATTTTATCTACAAGGGCCGAAACCTCCTCCTTGAACCTTTTAGCATGAGCACGAGTGATCGGCCCCTTTGGAAGCTCCAAGGGATCTTCGACAGCTTCAGAGGGTTCCCGAGCCACGGTCGTATCATCCCCTCCCCGTTCGAAACGACTTGTCCTCAAGTCGAATCGCTCGTTCGTTTTGAAGCTCATGTTCCCCTTTGGTTTGTTAAAAACAAATGGGGCGAGGGATCTCGTATAAATCTGCTCACACAAATTCTCAACACTCGGCATTGAGTTAGTAACACAAGTCATTTTGGAAGATATGCAAAAATTATCAACAGCCTGATTTGTATAGGCACACAAAACACGATCTTGCTGATCATCCAACAAAGTTTTACTCCAACAATTCAAAGGAAATGTAGACACAAAGATCTTAAGCCATTTACTCTCCTTGAATTGGGCTTGATCCAAACAATTCAGTTTGCCATAACGATTCACAGAACAAGCTTCCCGATCAAGAAACGGTATATAAAAAAATCTTGGCAAAGATTGTTCAACTATGAAATTTTCAAACGCAATTACTTCACAGTTACCAAAAATGGAAGCCTTAATATCGTCATTCACAGTAATCAATTGTCCACTAATCCAAAATGAACAACTACTTCCAACAAAGCAATTTACGTTCCCAAAATTCAGAAGGTGAACAAAGTCATTAAAGTGATCCCAATTGAGTGGTTTAGGAAGTTGGAAATACTCACCTTGCTTACCTTTGGAGAGAAAGGAGTGGGAGTCGATTTTACCTTGTGCTTTTAGCACAAACTTTCTTTCATTGGTAAGGTATCGCAATTGAAGTTCTTCGGTCGGCTGAACCTGAAAAGAAGAAGAAACAAATAGACAACAGTTAAGTAAAACTCCTTTCCTTTTTCTCATTTTGTTTCTTTTCACTTTCTGTTTCAATTTTGTCTCTCTCACTTTTCTTTTCTTTTTCATTTTTATTTTCTTTTTATTTTATTTTTTCTTCTCTCTTGTTTACTTCAACTCTCGAATTATTTTCACTTGATTTGTCCTATTTCCTTTCTTGTGCACTTTTTTTTTCTTTTCTTTCGAAGTCTCCAAAGATCGCCTTAAGTGTTGCTAATCTTCCATCACTTGTTACGGAGACAATGGTGCCAAAATGATATTCTTGCCTTTATACTTGAATGAATACTGATTTGCGAACCCATCATGTTTGACTCGATGGTCAAACTGCCACGGTCTTCCTAACAATAGGTGGCCCGCATGCATGGGTGCGACGTCGCACGAGACTTCGTCATGGTAATTGCCAATCGAGAATGGGATGTTTGCTTGTTTGGTCACATTGAGTTCGATTCCTTCATTGAGCCATTGCAATTTGTAGGGGCTCGGATGCTTGAGAGTCGGTAAAGACAACTTCTCGATCATGAGAGTGCTCGCAACATTCGTGTAACTTCTGCCGTCAATTATAACACTACACACTTTTCCCAAAACATGACAACGAGTATGGAAAAGGGTTTCTTGTTGAGGCTCACTTACCGAGTTTTGCGCATTGAGACTTCGTTTGACCACAAGCATTTCGCCCTCAACAGCAAATTCTACTTCTTCGTCATTTTCGGATAGATCCTTGACTTCGCCTTCATTTTTGTCTACTTCATCATCCGATTCAATTTCGCCATTGGGTAACACGATCATTGTATTTCGGTTTGGACATTGACTCGCTATGTGCCCTCAGCCTTGGCACTTAAAACATTTGATGTCTCGGGATCACGATCGAATGTTTTCAGGGGCCTTGCCTTTACTTGGTTCGGCCACAGTTTTGTTGGGCTTTATAGACACCACGGGTTCTTTCGACTGACTTGTCGGGACATCCTTGCTTGGACCTTGGTTCCATTTGGGTGCACTCGAAGTACAATATCCTCGTACGGCTCTTTTTCTCTTGAGCTTCTTCTCCACCTTAATGGCCATATGTACCATTTCTTCGATCTCGACGTAGTGTTGGAGTTCAACTATGTTAGCAATGTCTTTGTTTAATCCAGCCAAGAATCTTGCCATGGTAGCCTCCCGGTCTTCCTCGATGTTGGCTCGAATCATGGATATCTCCATCTCCTTGTAATAATCATCCACACTCCGACTACCTTGAGTGAGATGTTGTAATTTCTGGTACAATTCCCGGTGATAGTATGCCGGGATAAACCTCTTGCACATCAATGCTTTCATTTCGGCCCATATGTTGATTGGCCGCTCTCCGTTCCTCCTCCTGCTAGTGGTTAATTGATCCCACCAGACCATTGCATAATAAGAGAATTCGATGGTCGCTATGTTTACCTTCTTACTTTCCGAGTAGTTGTGACACTCGAAAACTAACTCGATCTTCTTTTCCCATTCTAAGTACGCCTCCGGGTCGGATTTTCCTTGAAATAGGGGTATTGAAAATTTGATGCTCTTCAAATCATCATCTACTCGGCCTCGTTCTCGTTGGCCACGATGTTGTTGGCCTCTCCGTCGTCCACTTTGATTGGATCCATGATCAGTCTAGGCTTCACTTGGCTCCGCCCAATCTTCTTCAAGTGCCCGTTGCCTTCCTCGTCGCCTTGGCGGACTTTGAGGTGTTCTTCTTCGTTGGGCACGTTCTTCGACTTGGTCGAGCCTTTCTTGGATTGGCTCGAGTTTGCGGTCGAACAGTCGTTCCACCTCCCGTAATAGTGCTTGGAGATTAAGATCCGGTACATTTCGTACAGGTTGTCTATCGGTTTTCTCCGCCATATTGCGCTCCGGACTTCGGGACATGAATGAAATTAATCCTCACCACAAATCCTCTCAATCACTCAGAAAGAAAGAGTAGATGTCACTCACATTCGTGTTTGCACTCTATTCGGCTTTTACCTTCGCTCTATTGTGCTCACTCACTCGTGCCTTTTTCCACTCGTTTCTTCTCTCGTGATTTCGTATAAGACTCGGGGTGACCAAATCTACTAGATCAGAGGGTCGACTTCAAGGGGTTACAAGGGTTGAAGTGTTATGGTACGGGTGGGCTGAAAGGAAAAGAGTAAGATATTGAAGAAGTGTGGCGTTGGGCTGAAAGTGGTAGGAAAGAATATGTTAAGGATTGGGAATTAATCGAAGGAAAGAAAATAAACTCAACTTTCACCCTTTTTTTTTAATTCGTAATTTTTTTAATTCGTATACTCTTTTTTTTTTAAACTTCAATTTTTTTCTTTAAATATTACGTACCTAATTCGGGTTTGCTTTGAACGTCCGAGCTTCTCGTTTAATTAGTTCTGATACCAGATGATACGATCTTGGTTCCGTAAATTAATCCGAGTCGTATGTTTACCCGATCGTTAAATAAGAAGGTTTCGTTCGATTTCGGAAAGGTTTTGGATGATAGGTTTATGAAGGTCAGGAAAGCAAAGATGGGCTCGAAAGATGGATGGCTATTCGGTTTAAGAAAGCTCGGTTATGAAAGAAATGGGAAAGTTCGGTGAAAGAATATAATCGAGAATTTAGGTCAAGAATGAACCAACTCTTCGGTTGAAGGTTGACCCGAGACTTATAAGACTTAAGTTGTTTTGAATGGAAATTACGAGACCCCGACCCGCCATCTAAAGAGATAGGAACCTTGGTATAATAGGTTTCGAATGCCACACGTAAACGTGATAAGTTCGGTCGAACAAAAACGGGATGACGCCACTAACTAGGTAGATAAGTCAACAGAGTCTTTGGACGAAAGTTGAGAGAAAAAAATTCTCACCAAAATTTGGCACCAATTCATTAAAGTTCAAAAAGTCCCTTACAAATGAGATTAGCAAAATATTTATAGCCTATCAAAGAGCTAGCCGAATGGTCAAAACAAATACTTAGAAACTAAGTAAAATTTGGCCATAAATGAGTTGGAAAATTATGAAGAAATCCTTTAAGCTCCTTGCAAAGTTCGGCTGAATTTGGGAGCTCTTAGAACGGTTTTTAGAAATGGCCATTGAGCTAACCGATCAGCCTTGAATGCTGGCCATTGCTTCCCACGAAATTGGCTCTTTGGGGAAGCAAAAATAGCAGCTCCTTTGAGCTCCACGATGAGGCAACAGCTCATTTAATCCGTCCACCAACAGTTCATTAAATGGTGTTCCCCATATAAAGAATCCAGTAGTACATTAAATAAAGTCCATGCATGCTGAACAGCCCTTTAATCCGTTCCTTGCTTGCCCAACATCTCATTAAATTCGGCCAACAACATGAATTAAATTCGGCTGGACAACATGAATTTATTCAGCACATTAATCATAAAGCTTTGGTGAGCTGAACGGATGCTTTGGAGAGTGAAGCAGCAGCCTCCATAAATCTTTGCTGTTCACGATGGGAGCTTGGGGAAGAGCAATCAGCAACATCCATTAATTGCCGTCCCTTGCCAAATTCCTGCACTTAATTAAACAGCCATTAAACCATGTTTCAAGACAAAATGAATGAAGGCTATAACATTCATTAAATTCAGCAGCCTTTTAAGACATATTGAAGTGCATTCATGCACTAAAATAAATTAATTGCTTGCATTAATTTGGCTGACCAAGACACATTAAATACTTGACAAATTAAATTACTAAGACAAATTAAATACTTGACGAATTAAATTCATGTAATATCTAGGACATATTAATTATAACTTATTTTCATTGAACTTAAATGGCTGTAACCAAATTAACTAACAATTTATTTAATTAAGTTCAGCAAATTAAAGACTTATTCCAGCTTATTAACGCATTGAAAATAAATTAAGGATGAGTTTCTTGAGCTGAGTTTTGAGCTAGCTGAGCTTGAAGAAAATTGCATGGATGGTCCAATCCAATGTTCTCGAGCTATCCAGCTAAGGTGTTGCTCC
Source organism: Gossypium sturtianum (assembly GCA_025698515.1). Taxonomy (NCBI): domain Eukaryota; kingdom Viridiplantae; phylum Streptophyta; class Magnoliopsida; order Malvales; family Malvaceae; genus Gossypium; species Gossypium sturtianum. The sequence goes on along the minus strand of CM046954.1, from coordinate 17,339,726 downwards.
AAATTTTATCTACAAGGGCCGAAACCTCCTCCTTGAACCTTTTAGAACGAGCACGAGTGATCGGCCCCTTTGGAAGCTCCAAGGGATCTTCGGCAGCTTCGGAGGGTGCCCGAGCCACGGTCGTATCACCACGGGTGAGGCACACGAGCGTGTCTCAGGCCGTGTGGACAAGTCAGTATGTATGCCCTGTTTTGCCACAGCTTGGACACATGGGTGTGTCCGAGGCCGTGTGAGGCACACGGCCTACCTACACGGGCATGTGGCCTCTGTAGCTTTGAAAAATGTTTGATTTTCAAAAATTTTTGTATGTGTTCGGTTTAGTCCTGACCCATTTCTAACATGTGTTTAGGGTCTCGTAGACCTCATTAAGGGACTATATGTGTATAATTTATTATGTTTGAATGATGATATACTTTGTGTTGTAAGATGTTAGTAAATGATCCGGATTGATCGGTAATGCTTCCTAACCTTAGACCGGCGACGATTTCGGGCTAGGGGTGTTACATTTTATTGGTATCAGAGCTACGATTTAGTCGATTCTAGGACTAACGTAGCGCGTGTGAGTCTAGCTATACATGCAATATATATATTTGTGATAGTGTGAAGAATCCTGACAGTTAAAAATGTGTTTTTATATAGCAAATGGACCCCGATCGAGCAGTTGCTGATGATGTAAAGAGCAATGCGCCTGCTTCCGCTCAAGGGACAGCGCCGGCCAAATCTAGGCCGATAGCTAGTAGCCAAGAGGGAGAGGCTAAACAAGCCTTCTTTCGAATGATTAGTGAGTGGTTTTCGGAGTTCGTTCGAATGAATTCGGCTGCTCCACAACCTCCACCCCCTCAAGTATCTGTTGTGCCACAAGTTGTAGATCCGATCCGATTGAATAAACCTCCTGTGGATAAAATCTGAAAGTATGGGGCCGAAGAGTTTAGGGCCACAGTTGATGATGATGTTGAGCGAGTTGAGTTTTGGCTCGAGAATACAGTCCGAGTGTTTGATGAGATGTCATTGACTCCTGATGAATGCATTAAATGTGCTATTTCATTATTGAGAGATGCGATATATAATTGGTGGAAAACATTGATATCCATGGTTCTGAGAGAGAGAATCACCTGGGATTTCTTTCAAGTTGAATTCTGAACGAAGTATATCAGTCAACGATTCATAGATCAGAAACGTAAAGAGTTTTTAGAGCTGAAACAAGGTCGCATGTCTGTTACTGAGTATGAAGGAGAGTTTGTGAGATTGAGCCAATACGCACGTTTCGACCGAAGCTACTATGTGTAAACATTTCATTGAAGGGCTGAATGAAGACATTAAATTGCTGGTTGGAATACTTGACTTGAATGAATTTGTAGTATTGGTTGAAAGGGCTTGTAAAGTTGAGGAACTAAGCAAAAAAAAAGAAGAAAGCAGATTCAGAGGCTAGAGATGAAAGAAAAAATTGATGAGTAAGTCGTATCAACCTTCATCCAAGAGATTCTGGGATGCAATTAATCGTTCAAATGTTTCGATTGGACATTCAAGCAGAGATCGAGTGAAACAGAATGTTAGTTCCAAAACACAAGTTCCAATTGAATCTAGTGTTGGAAGTGTTAAAAGCAACAAGCCTGAGTGTAGACAGTGTGGGAGACGACATGTTGGAGAATGCTGGGGCAAGTACAATAATAGAGTTTGCTATAAATGTGGATCACGAGACCATTTCATTCGTGATTGCCTAGAGTTAGCTGAGAAGGACAATGTACAGAATGCGAGACCGAGTAATGTGACAGCTAGAGGTAGACCACCTTGAAACATCGGGAATATAAGCGGTAGTCAGAGAGGAACATCAGACACAGCTGTGAGATCTGAGGCGAGTGCATCTGCCCGAGCCTATGCTATTCTCGCGCGAGAAGAAGCGTCATCTCCAGACGTCATTACTGGTACTTTCACTTTATTTGATACTGATGTGATTGCATTAATAGATCCAGGATCTACTCATTCATATGTGTGTATGAATCTAGTATCTAGTAAGACTCTACCTGTTGAGTCTACTGAATTTGTTATTAGAGTATCGAACCCCTTAGGCAAGTGTGTTCTGGTTGATAAAATATGCAAGAACTGTCCATTGATGTTTCGAGATGGTTGCTTTCCAGCTAATTTGATGCTGCTACCATTTGATGAATTTGATATAATTTTGGGTATGGATTGGCTCACTTTGCATAATACTATTGTGAATTGTAAACGAAAGAGTATTGATTTTAGAAGTCAGAATGGTGAGATAGTTCGAATTGAATCCGGCGATTTGAATGGGTTACTGGCTATTGTATCTTCGATGAAAGCTCCGAGTTATGTAAAAAGGGGTTGTGAATCCTATCTTGTGTATGTGTGTAATAGCCCAAATTTCAGTGATGTCAAAAATAATGGTTCGAGACCACCAAATCTGAGAAATGGACTCGTAGATTATATTTATTTAATATTTACGAGTCAAATGTAGCTTTTAAAATGTTTTTAAAATAGTAAATTGTGTTTTATAAAGATTTATTTGGTCAAGAAATCGAGAAAAAGAGGTATCGAGATCTCGGTGTTATAAACCGAGTCATAAATATTTTTATGAATATTTAAGGAATGTCAATAAGGTAGTATTAAAATTTCGTTAGAAAATTTTGACGTTTGGGTGGTTAATTAAATAAAAAGGACTAAAATGAAAAGTGTATAAAAGTTGCTAAAAGGATTAAATAGCCTAACTGTCAAATGAGGAAGGACCTAAAGTGAAAATAAGCCCAAAGGAGATATTTTGGGCGGCAATAGCCGAGAAAAATCAGGAAATGGATGAAATAAGGGTAAAATTGGAAAATTGCCAAAATTAGTTAAATAAGTATGGGACCAAATTGGAATTATCTAGATTTCTCTTCATTTCTCTTCATTTTCTTCAGCAGAAAAACAGCCATGGGAGAGAGTTTCAAGCTGGTTTTCATACTCAAGCTTCATGTAAGTTTAATTCTTACTTTCTCCTTGAAATTTCTATGTTTTTGGACTTTTACAATTGGATCCTACTTACTATGTCATTAGTTTTTGAATCTATAGCTAATTTTTAAAGTTGATGTGGATTAGTGCTGGAAGAATATGATGAATAAATATTGAATTGAAGCTTTAATTTTGTTATATGATGATTTTATTAAGTAAAATTGATGGAAATTGATTTTAGGACCTAATTGTGAAAGAGTTGAAATTAAGGCCTAGAGTTAAAATTTTGATTTTCAAAGGTTATGAAGTAGTTTAAAATGATAGAGAAAAGTATTAAATGAGAAAATTAGCTAAATTGAGGGGTTAATTGAGCAAGGATTGAATTGTATGAAATGTGGAATTTGGGACAAAATAGAAATCAACATGTTATACTAAAGCAGTTTTGGACAGCAGCAGTTATCTAATTTTGAAAAATCACCAAAAATTGTATAAATAGAATTAGAAGCTGAGTAAGATATAGAATTAAAGCTTGTTGAGTCTATTTTCATATAAAAGAAACAAATCAGGTAAAGGAAGTCTACATATTGAGATATTGAAATTTTTGTAAGACTGGTTTAGAACAACTTCGTGATCCCCTGTTCTTACTTTAGAAATTCACTAAAAATTGTACAAAAATAATTATGAGTTATAATTCATATTTTTGTATTCCTTAGTGAGTCTATTTTCATTAGAAATAATCAGAAACACTATATGAAAACCGTACTATGAGATAATTGATTTTTAGTGAAGAGAGGTCAGAGCAGTAGGACTGTGTAACAGGGGAGAACTTAACTAATAAACTATACTAATTGGCCACACCAAAAATTCTGGAAAAATTATGGTAATAAGATATGTGAGTCTAGTTTCAAATAAAATTAACGGTTTGAAATTTAGAGCTCTGTAGCTCGAGATAAAAATAATTTAGTGAATATAACACAGATGGACAGCTTGAACATTCACATGAGTAAATAGTGAAAATTATAGAAAATGTTACTTACAAGTGTGTTGTTTATACTAAGGATGTGGATGGAGAGGAGGAGGAGGGAAAATAATATATGAATGACTTGTGTATAAATTGATTACATGCTCGATTATAATTGATATAATGTTTTATTTGGAATATTTATTATGAAATTATGATTATCGTTATAATACAAAAATTAAACTTGTGAGTTTATATGGCTAAATTTTAGTGATCATTTGTTAATTTTATGAATTTCATGATGTGTTATTTCATATGTATTGATGATCAAATTGAGCATTTCAGTTCAGTGACAACATGAATTGACGGAAAATACAATGGTTGAACCATGGCAACAAGTGATAAGTGATAGCTTCGGCTACACTTATCTGATCAAGGACAAGTGAAAGTGAAAAGTGGTAGCTACGGCTGCCGATCGATGAAAAAGTGGTAGCTCCAGCTACCTGATCAGTGAAAAGTGGTAGTTTCGGCTACCTGATCAGTGAAAAGTGGTAGCTCCGGCTACCTGATCAAGTGAAAAGTGGTAGTTTCGGCTACCTGATCAAGTGAAAAGTGGTAGCTCCTGCTACCTGATCAGTGAAAAGTGGTAGCTCCGGCTACCTGATCAAGTGAAAAGTGGTAGCTCCTGCTACCTGATCAGTGAAAAGTGGTAGCTCCCGCTGCCGATCGATGAAAAGTGGTAGCTCGGCTGCCGATCAAGTGAAAAGTGGTAGCTCCGCTGCGACCGATCGCTGCAAAGTGGTAGCTCGGCTACACGATCGCGAAAAGTGGTAGCTCGCCACCGATCAAGTGAAAAGTGGTAGCTCCCGCTACCGATCGATGAAAAGTGGTAGCTCGGCTGCACCGATCGATGAAAAGTGGTAGCTCTGGCTATCTGATCAGTGAAAAGTGGTAGTTTCAGCTACCTGATCAGTGAAAAGTGGTAGCTCCGGCTACCTGATCAGTGAAAAGAGGTAGCTTCGGCTACAAGTGACAAGTGATTTCCGTGTAAGACCATATCTGGAATATGGCATCGGTGTGGTACGTGTTTAAGATGAAAGACCATAGCTATGTTATGGCATCAGTGATTATCAGTGAAATTTAATGCATACTGGTGCAGAACAATTCCGTAAGACCTTCACTAATTTGACGAAGTTGGTAAGTGTTATATAGAATTATGTGATATAAGGAAATATGAGTTGATGATACATGAATATAGAACTTGGTTGATGAATGAGCTCATTTGTGATTATATATTTGTACAACCTTGAGTGTATTATCCGTATGAAATGGTATTCCGAATGAGTTAATGAGAAGAGTTCTAAAATGACATAATCTAAATTCGAAATGAAATATTATGAAAATGTACTTGGAATGTATTGGTATGTCTTGTGTATGTTATTTGAGTTCATAATATGGAAAGTAAATGTATGTGAAAATATGAGGTGATGATATCTGTACATAGAATTTATTGATGGATGCATACATCCTAATGGATTTTAGAGAACATTGAAATTGGGCTCAATAAGTGAGTTGCCAATTTAAATTGTAATTGGCAGAAAAGTTAGTGAATTGCATGATTATGAGTTGTTACATGTATTTGTCAAAAATACGAGAAAGCGATGGTAAATGATACATGGAAATATGAGACTATAATATATACAAACATGGAATGTGTTTAATAAATGTGTTCATTCATAATTATAGAATTTTTGCATCTCAAGTGCACTATATGTATAAAGATGATGTTTCAAATGATTGGATAAGTAAAACTCAAGTATGAAGTAGTTTGAAACCAAGACAAATTGTTATAAAAATGTATATGAAAAACAGAGGTGCGATTGTTATATGCAATATGAATACATAGGATGAAAAAGTACAAGTACAAGAGAAATTTAATGAGAATTGAGCCCATATACGTTTCTTGTTATTTATATGAAGTGTACGACTAACAAATCGTATTAAGTATAAGGCTCAATTGAATATCTTAAATTGGTTTTTGTATGTATTAAATGTGGGTGAAGAATAAGGATCAAATGAGTGAGAAATATGGCTTGAAAAATATCATAATTTATGAAAATTAACTTTACCACACGGCCAAGCAACACGGGCGTGTACTAAGGCCGTGTGACTCAAGTTTCTCCACGATGCAAGTCGAGAGTTATACGCCCTATAGGCTCGGCTATGTGAGCCACACGGGCGTGGGACTCTTGTAAATGAGATAAACTTAAGGATTTAAAAAAAAAATTATACGATTCAAATTTAGTCCCGACCCAATCCCAATGCATGATTTGGACTTCAAGGGTTCGTTAAAGGAACTTTTATAATCAATTTTGATATTTGAGTGATAAATGGTTTAAATAATATGTAAGTGTTTCGTACTCTTTGGTAATGCCTCATACTCTGTTCCGGCGTCGAACACGAGTAAAGGGTGTTACATTTAGTGGTATCAGAGCTATGGTTTAGTCGATTCTCGGACTAACATAGCGTGTGCAACAGTTTAGCTATACATGCCATATGTGAACTGTGATAGTGTGATATCTCCCGGCTCTAACGAAATTATTTTGTTAAGACAGAAATGACTTCCAATCGAACTATTGTCGATAATGCTAAAAATGATATTGAGATGATTGAAATGTGCTTACGATGTTTTGAAATGTGGAAAGGTATTAATAGAAGTTCATGATATGCATGTGTTAATGTGCTTAATGAGATAACAATAAGTTGGGAAATGTGGAAAAGTGAAATGAAGCGGAAGTCTATGTTGTGATAAGGTCATCCATGTATGTTGGTAATCATATGATATTATGTGCCTAACATGCTTGATTAAGTGAGTGTTATGAGTAAATTTACTCAAAATTCATGGAATGTATGTTTAGGTACACTTGTTTAAACAAGATAATCGAAAAGTTCGTGTAACATGACTAAGTATGAAAATTTGTTTAGAGTGAATTATGTGATTATAATGATATTACGTTGATGATGAATGCTGAGTCATATGTGTGTTTTTATGAGAGTCAAGTTAGAGGCTTTACGACCCCACCTCCTTACCAGTGTTGCTTTATGATGGAAGTCTAGAGTCGGCAAGCGGTGTTTTCTTACCGGCTTTATCTAAGGAATCATCGATTATCTTTATTATTATTTTTATGAGTTATGTTCTCGAATTTTCGGTATGGTATTGTATCTTGGTTTTCCTATCATTCATACTTCAGTAAATTGTTAATCATGGCTTATCTTTAAAGTGTGTTCTTTAGCTTGTGATAATTATGTACATTATGGTTTGATCATAGAAACGTGGTGATTCTAGTATCCGGTTTCTCTAATTTTCGTGTAAGGACTTGATATTGGAAAAGGTATAAATGGTGAAAATATTTAAATTTCTCATTGAAAGAATTTTCGAGGACTAAAATTCTTAAAGAGGGGGGAGTTGTAATAGCCCAAATTTCGGTGATGTCAAAAATAATGGTTCGAGACCACCAAATCTGAGAAATGGACTCGTAGATTATATTTATTTAATATTTACTGAGTCAAATGTAGCTTTTAAAATGTTTTTAAAATAGTAAATTGTGTTTTATAAAGATTTATTTGGTCAAGAAATCGAGAAAAAGAGGTATCGAGATCTCGGTGTTATAAACCGAGTCATAAATATTTTTATGAATATTTAAGGAATGTCAATAAGGTAGTATTAAAATTTCGTTAGAAAATTTTGACGTTTGGGTGGTTAATTAAATAAAAAGGACTAAAATGAAAAGTGTATAAAAGTTGCTAAAAGGATTAAATAGCCTAATTGTCAAATGAGGAAGGACCTAAAGTGAAAATAAGCCCAAAGGAGATATTTTGGGCGGCAATAGCTGAGAAAAATCAGGAAATGGATGAAATAAGGGTAAAATTGGAAAATTGCCAAAATTAGTTAAATAAGTATGGGACCAAATTGGAATTATCTAGATTTCTCTTCATTTCTCTTCATTTTCTTCAGCAGAAAAACAGCCATGGGAGAGAGTTTCAAGCTGGTTTTCATACTCAAGCTTCATGTAAGTTTAATTCTTACTTGCTCCTTGAAATTTCTATGTTTTTGGACTTTTACAATTGGATCCTACTTACTATGTCATTAGTTTTTGATTCTATAGCTAATTTTTAAAGTTGATGTGGATTAGTGCAGGAATAATATGATGAATAAATATTGAATTGAAGCTTTAATTTTGTTATATGATGATTTTATTAAGTAAAATTGATGGAAATTGATTTTAGGACCTAATTGTGAAAGAGTTGAAATTAAGGCCTAGAGTTAAAATTCTGATTTTCAAAGGTTATGAAGTAGTTTAAAATGATAGATAAAAGTATTAAATGAGAAAATTAGCTAAATTGAGGGGTTAATTGAGCAAGGATTGAATTGTATGAAATGTGGAATTTGGGACAAAATAGAAATCAACATATTATACTAAAGCAGTTTTGGACAGCAGCAGTTGTCTAATTTTGAAAAATCACCAAAAATTGTATAAATAGAATTAGAAGCTTAGTAAGATATAGAATTAAAGCTTGTTGAGTCTATTTTCATATAAAAGAAACAAATCAGGTAAAGGAAGTCTACATATTGAGATATTGAAATTTTTGTAAGACTGGTTTAGAACAACTTCGTGATCCCCTGTTCTTACTTTAGAAATTCACTAAAAATTGTACAAAAATAATTATGAGTTATAATTCATATGTTTGTATTCCTTAGTGAATCTATTTTCATTAGAAATAATCAGAAACACTATATGAAAACCGTACTATGAGATAATTGATTTTTAGTGAAGAGAGGTCAGAGCAGTAGGACTGTGTAACAGGGGAGAACTTAACTAATAAACTGTACTAATTGGACACACCAAAAATTCTGGAAAAATTATGGTAAGAAGATATGTGAGTCTAGTTTCAAATAAAATTAACGGTTTGAAATTTAGAGCTCTGTAGCTTGAGATAAAAATAATTTAGTGAATATAACACAGATGGACAGCTTGAACATTCACATGAGTAAATAGTGAAAATTATAGAAAATGTTACTTACAAGTGTGTTGTTTATACTAAGGATGTGGATGGAGAGGAGGAGGAGGAGGGAAAATAATATATGAATGACTTGTGTATAAATTGATTACATGCTCGATTATAATTGATATAATGTTTTATTTGGAATATTTATTATGAAATTATGATTATCGTTATAATACAAAAATTGAACTTGTGAGTTTATATGGCTAAATTTTAGTGATCATTTGTTAATTTTATGAATTTCATGATGTGTTATTTCATATGTATTGATGATCAAATTGAGCATTTCAGTTCGATGACAACATGAATTGACGGAAAATACAATGGCTGAACCATGGCAACAAGTGATAAGTGATAGCTTCGCTACACTTATCCGATCAAGAACAAGTGAAAGTGAAAAGTGGTAGCTACGGCTACGATCGATGAAAAGTGGTAGCTCGGCTGCCGATCAAGTGAAAAGTGGTAGCTCCTGCTACCTGATCAGTGAAAAGTGGTAGCTCTGGCTACCTGATCAGTGAAAAGTGGTAGCTCTGGCTATCTGATCAGTGAAAAGTGGTAGTTTCAACTACGATCGGTGAAAAGTGGTAGCTCGGCTACGATCGATGAAAAGAGGTAGCTTCGGCTACAAGTGACAAGTGATTTACGTAAAGACCATATCCGGAATATGGCATCGGTGTGGTACGTGTTTAAGATGAAAGACCATAGCTATGTTATGGCATCGGTGATTATCGATGAAATTTAATGCATCTTGGTGCGAGAACAATTCGTAAGACCTTCACTAATTTGACGAAGTTGGTAAGTGTTATATAGAATTATGTGATATAAGGAAATATGAGTTGATGATACATGAATATAGAACTTGGTTGATGAATGAGCTCATTTGTGATTATATATTTGTACAACCTTGAGTGTATTATCCGTATGAAATGGTATTCGAATGAGTTAATGAGAAGAGTTCTAAAATGACATAATCTAAATTTGAAATGAAATATTATGAAAATGTACTTGGAATGTATTGGTATGTCTTGTGTATGTTATTTGAGTTCATAATATGGAAAGTAAATGTATGTGAAAATATGAGGTGATGATATCTGTACATAGAATTTATTGATGGATGCATACATCCTAATGGATTTTAGAGAACATTGAAATTGGGCTCAATAAGTGAGTTGCCAATTTAAATTGTAATTGGCGAGAAAAAGTTAGTGAATTGCATGATTATGAGTTGTTACATGTATTTGTCAAAAATACGAGGAAATGATGGTAAATGATACATGGAAATATGAGACTATAATATATACAAACATGGAATGTGTTTAATAAATGTGTTCATTCATAATTATAGAATTTTTGCATCTCAAGTGCACTATATGTATAAAGATGATGTTTCAAATGATTGGATAAGTAAAACTCAAGTATGAAGTAGTTTGAAACCAAGACAAATTGTTATAAAAATGTATATGAAAAAGCAGATGTGCGATTGTTATATGCAATATGAATACATAGGATGAAAAAGTACAAGTACAAGAGAAATTTAATGAGAATTGAGCCCATATACGTTTCTTGTTATTTATATGAAGTGTCGACTAACAAATCGTATTAAGTATAAGGCTCAGTTGAATATCTTAAATTGGTTTTTGTATGTATTAAATGTGGGTGAAGAATAAGGATCAAATGAGTGAGAAATATGGCTTGAAAAATATCATTATTTATGAAAATTAACTTTACCACACGGCCAAGCAACACGGGCGTGTACTAAGGCCGTGTGACTCAAGTTTCTCCACAGATGCAAGTCAGAGAGTTATACGCCCTATAGGCTCGGCTATGTGAGCCACACGGGCGTGGGACTCTTGTAAATGAGATAAACTTAAGGATTTAAGAAAAAATTATACGATTCAAATTTAGTCCCGACCCAATCCCAATGCATGATTTGGACTTCAAGGGTTCGTTAAAGGAACTTTTATAATCAATTTTGATATTTGAGTGATAAATGGTTTAAATAATCTGTAAGTGTTTCGTACTCTTTGGTAATGCCTCATACTCTGTTCCGACGTCGAACACGAGTAAAGGGTGTTACAATGTGATAGATATAAAAGTGACAGAAAAGAAAGTTGAATCTGTGCCTGTAGTTTGCGAGTTTCCAAATGTGTTTCCTGAAAAACTATCGGGATTACCTCTGATACGAGAAGTAGAGTTTGGTATTGATTTAGTGCCGGGAACAACTCCTATCTCAATAGCTCCGTATAGAATGCCACCGACAGAATTGAAAGAATTGAAGTCTCAGTTGCAAGAGTTGACAGATAGAGGATTTGCACGACCGAGTTTTTCGGCCTGGGGTGCTCCTGTGTTGTTTGTGAAAAAAGAAAAATGGCACTATGAGGATGTGTATTGATTATCATCAGTTAAACAAAGTGACAATAAAGAATAAATATCATCTATCGCGAATCGATGATTTGTTTGATCAACTGAAAGGAGCTACAGTGTTTTCTAAAATAGATTTGAGATCGGGCTATTATCAACTACGAGTTAAAGAATCAGATGTGCCGAAAATAGCCTTCAGAACGAGGAACGGACATTATGAATTTTTAGTAATGCCTTTCGGACTAACAAATGCTCATGAAGTGTTTATGGATTTGATGAATCGGATATTCAGACCGTATTTGGATCGATTTGTCATGGTGTTTATTGATGACATTCTGATTTATTCTTATGATGAGACGCAACATGCCGAACATTTAAGAACTGTGTTACAGACTCTACGTGAGAAGCAATTGTATGCAAAGTTTAGCAAATGTGAGTTTTGGCTGCGTGAGGTTGGTTTTAGGGACATATTGTATCACCATGGAATACGAGTTGATCCGAGTAAGATCTCAGCTATTTTGGAGTGGAAGCCTCCGAGAAATGTGTCTGAAGTCCGTAGTTTTCTGGGACTAGCAGGATATTATAGACGGTTTGTGAAAGGTTTTTCGATGATTGCGACTCCGTTGACGAGATTGCTTCAAAAAAAATGTTAAATTTGAGTGGTCAGAAAGGTGTCAGCGGAGTTTTGAACAGTTGAAAATATTGTTGACAGAAGCACCAGTGTTAGTTCAGCCAGAATCGGGTAAAGAATTCATAGTCTATAGTAACGCATCGTTGAATGGTTTGGGCTGTGTGTTGATACAATAGGGCAAAGTTATAGCTTATGCTTCGAGACAGTTAAAGCCGCATGAAAGGAACTACCCGATGCACGATCTTAAATTAGCTGCGATTGTATTTGCATTGAAAATTTGGAGTCATTACCTATTTGGTGAAAAATGTCACATTTATACTGATCACAAGAGCTTGAAGTTCTTGATGACTCAAAAAGAATTGAATTTGAGACAACGGAGATGGTTAGAATTGTTAAAAGACTACGAATTAGTAATTGATTATCATCCGGGAAAGGCTAATGTTGTTGCTGACGCTTTGAGTCAAAAGTTTTTATTTGCTTTGTGAGAAATGAGTACTCAAATAGATCTGTGTGATGATGGTTCGGTTTTGGCTGAGTTGAAAGTGAGATCGATGTTTATAGGTCAGATTTGTGATGCCCAGAAAAGTGATAATGAGATGATGACAAAACGAACTCAATGTGGTTTGAATTCTGATTTAGAATTTTGAGGGGATAATGATGATTGTTTGAGATTTAAAGATCGGATTTGTGTTCCGAAGAATTCAGAGTTGATTCAGTTGATTTTAAACGAAGCTCATAATAGTTGTTTTGCTGTTCATCCGGGAAGTACAAAAATGTATAATGACCTGAGACAGTTATATTGGTGGCATGGTATGAAACGGGATATCTCAAAATTTGTTTCAAGATGCCTAGTATGTCAGCAAGTAAAAGCTGAACATCAGGTTCCATCTGGTTTGTTACAACCGATTATGATTCCTGAGTGGAAATGTGAGAGAATTACGATGGACTTTGTGTCAGGATTACCTTAATCTCCAAGAAAGAAAGATGCAATCTGGGTGATAGTTGACAGATTGACGAAATTAGCTCATTTTGTTCCGGTGAGAACATATTATTCACTTGATAAATTAGCTGAATTGTATATTTCTGAGATTGTGAGATTGCACGGGGTGCCACTATCCATTGTATCTGACAGAGATCTGAGATTTACCTCACGGTTTTGGAAGAAATTGCAAGAGGCTTTAGGCACGAAGCTGTATTTTAGTACTGCATTTCATCCGCAAACAGATGGTCAATCCGAGTGGATCATTCAGATTCTTGAGGATATGTTGAGATGTTGCATCCTTGAGTTTGAAAGTACGTGGGAAAAACATTTGCCGTTGATTGAGTTTGCGTACAATAACAGTTTTCAATCTAGCATCAAAATGGCACCATATGAGGCTCTTTACGGACGCAAATGTCGAACACCTTTGTATTGGACTGAGCTGAGTGAGAATAAGATTCACGGGGTTGATTTGATTAAAGAGACTGAGCAAAAAGTGAAAGTGATTCGTGACAGATTGAAAGCAGCGTCAGATCGTCAGAAGTCTTATGCAGACTTGAAACGAAAAGATATTCAGTTTGAGATCGGTGATAAAGTGTTCTTGAAAGTATCTCCGTGAAAGAAAATACTTCGTTTTGGCAAAAGAGGCAAATTGAGTCCGAGGTTCATCGGGCCGTATGAGATTATTGAACAAATTGGGCCGGTTGCTTATAAATTATTGTTGCCACCAGAATTAGAAAAGATTCATAATGTATATCACGTATCGATGCTTCAACGATACAGATCTGATCCATCTCATGTGATTGCTCCTTCTGAGGTTGAGATTCAGTCAGATTTATCGTATAGTGAAGAACCGATCCGAATTTTGGCACGTGAGAATAAAGAGTTGAGAAATAAGAAAATTTCTTTAGTGAAAGTATTTTGGCACAAACACGGAGTTGAAGAGGCTACGTGGGAACCTGAAGATGTTATGAGAGAGCAATATCCAAACTTATTCACTGGTAAGATTTTCGGGGACGAAAATCCCTAAGGGGGGAGAGTTGTAACAGCCCAATTTAGACCCTAGTCGAAATAGTAGTTTCGGGACCACAAATTCGAGGTCGGAAAAATATTTTAATATTAGTTTTGGTGTTTACAGTATGTGATTAAGCATGTGTGAAAATTCTGTGTGAAAATTATACCGATTGTGTGCTTAATTAGCAAAAAGGACTTAATCGCATAAAATGTAAAAGCTGTGTGCTGAGTGTTAAAGTGCTTAATTGGCATGGCTTCATAAATGAAAGGTCCTTATGTTGTTAATAAACCATTTGATAGTAAATGGATGATAATGGAATGGCTTTGGTGTTATTATTAATATTCATTAAGGTTAAAATTGGTATTTAGCTATTAAATGTTATAATATAATAAAACAAATAGAAAATTCATGTTATCATCTTTCTTTTGGCCGAAAATAGAGGAAGAAGAAAACCATTGATGAGCTTTTAGGGTTCGAGAATTGTAAGCTTGATTGGTAAGTGTTTTGAGCTCGGTTTTTAGTGATTTTTACGTTTTTGTGATCGTTGCTTAGTGTTCTCTCAAGCCCATGCTCTAATTTTAGAATTTGATGATGATTTTGTAATATGTCATTGATGAATGTTTGAGCTTTGTGATAGTTGATGGTGAAATATGAAAGATATGTGAAAGATTAACATATTTTGTCTTTGAATTTTTGGTGAAATTGAGTAATTTGGGCTAAATACTGAAAATAAGAAATTGGAGGACTAAAATGTGAAATAAATGAAATGTGTGGGCTTGTATGGATATAAGGAGAATTCGGCTAGGCATGGGTGAAATGAAATTATGTGTATTTGATGATTTTATGAAATAGGGACTAAAGTGTCAAAATGTGAAAATGTGAGGGCTATTTTATAAAATGCCCTAAATATGTGTGTTTGGATTAAATTGAATGATTTGGTGATTGAATGAGCTAAATTTGAATATGTATAGATCAAGAAAAGGGAGATTTAGATCGAGGTCGAGGCAAAGATAAAGTACTCGATTAATCGACTCGTTTTGTTACTTCGACGTCCGAGGTAAGTTCAGATATAATACGAATTGTTAAATTCATATCAATGTTTAATGAAATGAATGAATGTATGGTTATTGAATTAGAAATTTTATATGTGAGATTGAAATATGTGGCACTAAGTGTGCGTAAATAAAATCGAGACAGGGATGAATAGCACTGTGTGTGTGCGAAGTAATAGAAACTTCGGCTTTATTGATTGGCACTGTGTATGCGATACCGAGTTAGATTCGGTTTAAAGTAAAGGCCCTAAGTGTCGGATAATATTTGAGCTTTGGCTATAAATTTGGCACTAAGTGTGCGAATAAATCAAACGAATAACAATGGTTGATCGAAATGAAGTGTTGAGTATTGAGTAGCATGAATGGTCAATAACTAAGTGTTGGCTAAGGTACGTACGGAACCTATGTGGTTGATGAAATTGTAAATGGATTTATAGATGGTTGAGTAAGTATATTAGCTATGGATGATATGGTACATATATTTATGAATTGATCTATGTGATGGATTAATTTGTATATTATAGTTGAAACATTAAGTTAAGTGTATTATATTACGAACTTATTAAGCTTTAGAGTTTACTGTGTGAAATGTTTCTCTGTTTTACAGTATATTTAAAGCTTGCTCGGATTTGGGATCGTTAGCGACTCAATCACACTATCGGTTATCTATTTTGGTACTTTTGGAAGATGTATATATATATGGTATATGGCATGCATAGGCTAGTGACTATAATGTGTTTTGAATGTTTAGCCTTGCCATGTGATTTGGCTTGGTAGTTTGATGGTTGTGATATGTTTTGAACATATGAAATGAATGACTTATAAGTGTATGTATATAATCTATGTGAATGATTATTGTTGCATAAATTAGTAAGATGGAAATGGTATGTTTCATGATAGAAGTGGTAAGAAATAAATGTTGAATAGTTATAAGTTTTGATATGTGAAATTGATATTTTGGATGGACTTAATTAAGTTGAGTTTGAGCTTGGAAGTAGATGGTGTGGATGATGATTATTTGGTGCATGTATTGGTATGTTTTGGTTGCCATTTGAGATATAAGTGCATATGTTATGATGCTTGTAGGTGATCCTTAGTGTAGGTGGCAAATTTGGCCTTGCACATGGCCTATAATTGCCCACACGGTTGAGCACACGGGCGTGTGGCTCGACCGTGTCATCCGAGTTTGCAAATTGAAACAAGTCAGGCTCAACCATGGACTGGACACACGGGCGTGTGACTGGCCGCGTGATGCAAGTCAGGCTCGACCACGGGTGAGGCACACGGGCGTGTCTCATGTCGTGTGGACAAGTCAGTATGTATGCCCTGTTTTGCCACGGCTTGGACACATGGGCGTGTCCGAGGCCGTGTGAGGCACACGGCCTACCCACATGGACGTGTGGCCTCTGTAGCTTTGAAAAAATGTTTGATTTTTAGAAATTTTTGTATGTGTTCGGTTTAGTCCCGACCCGTTTCTAACATGTGTTTAGGGTCTCGTAGACCTCATTAAGGGACTATATGTGTATAATTTATTATGTTTGAATGATGATATACTTTGTGTTGTAAGATGTTAGTAAATGATCCGGATTGATCGATAATGCTTCCTAACCCTAGACCGGCGACGGTTTCGGGCTAGGGGTGTTACACTAATGTTCCCAGGGAGAGAAATTGGGAGATGTCACAAAATATTGTTGACAAGTTGTAGGTATTTTACAATGTCGATAAGTTGTTTTCAAGGACAAACTATCCTATTGCCAATTTTTTGTAACAATTTGTCAACTTCGAAATTCATTAGTGGAATAGATGTGCTTTGATGATGATGTAATTAGTTCAATGGCAAAGAACATATTTAACAAGTTCGAGAAAATATTGGAGTGTTACTCATGTTGTGTTAGTTGCGTTGGTTATAATGGATCCTATGTATAAAATGAAGGTGGTGCACTGCTATTATCCTAGAATTTATGGTGATGACACTCCTTATGAAATCGAAAAACTTAAGGAAACTTGTTATGGTTTACTTGATGAATACCAATATATATTCTCTAAACCGAAATCACATGAATATAACATTATCGCTCCATCATATATTTAAACATTAGTTGCGTAGCCTCGTAAATAAGATCTTGCCAAGTTGATTGAATTTCTAAATGCTTCTTCCGAAAGTACAAATATGAATTTTAAATTAGACTACTGTAATAGGCCAATTTAGCCCGGGCCCAATACAAAAAAAATAATAATAATAAACCCAAAATAATAAAACAAAGTCCAAGTCCAGTCCAAAATATATCATTTGCCCCGATCGGAATGGCCCATTACTTGAAAAGATTGAAGGTCCATCTACAAGCTTGACGTATATGGGAACACAATCTTCAAGGATATGCAATCTTAGATATGATATGCAAATCCTAGAAGATATGGTATGCAATCTTAGAAGATATGATATGCAATCTTAGATATGATATACAAATCTTAGATATGATATGCAATCTTAGAAGATATGGTATACAATCTTAGAAGATATGGTATACAATCTTAGAAGATATGATTTTGTAATCTTAGAGATTTAATTTGTAGATACCTTTTAATCTTAGCCGTTGATATAATTGATCTGTACCGTTGAATTTGGGGAGGCTCAACTATAAATAGAGGCCTCTCCCTTCATTGTAGAGGACTTGAGTTTTGGGGAAGCAATAAGAATTCTTGAGCATTCACTCAAATTTCTCTCCTCTTTATGCGTTCTTATTTTCTATGGTTTGTTCTTATTTTATTCTTCATTCATCTTCGTTTTTTTAACATTTTTATTTATCCATTTAATTGTTCAATTATTAATTATTCTTTTTATTTTATTCGTTTATTTATTATTTTTATGTATAGAGATTTATTTTATTTTCACACTTTTGAAAATTTGTATTTTATTTATTTATTCCAAATTTTTATGTGGTATTTATTTCAAGCTGTTTTATTTTATTATTTTTGATATTACTTATTTTAAATAGTTTTATTTTGATTAAGTTTTTTATATTATTACTTTAAATTATCTTATATATCATTCATTTTTCTTATTGTTTTATATAACGATTATTTTAAAGTGGTTTTATTTTATATCATTTTAAACTGTTTTATATTATCTATTTTAAGTTTTCGTATATTGTTTATTTTGAACTTATACGTATCTTTTTAGGATTTGTCACATATCATTTTCTTTAAGTCATTTTGTATATTATTTATTTAGATTGATATATATTGTTTTATATATTACTTATTTAAACTTACTTCTTATATAATATTTATTTTAAAATTCATTTATATATTACTATTTCATATATTATTTATTTTTATCTCTTTTTTTTTATGGATTTATTTCAAACTTTTACATATATTTCCTACTTTAAAATTTTTATACATGAATTTATTTTTAAGTTGTTTTTTATTGTCGATTTCAAAATCCTTTTCTTTCACATTATTTGTTTTAACATTGTCCATTATTATTTGAAAGCTTGGTACATTTTGTTTTTTATTTATTTTCTAGATTTGTTATTTTTTTTAAAAATTCATTAATCTTTATTTATTAATGTGGCCAAATATACCTTCATATTTCAAAATCCATGATTTTTTTAAATTTAAAAATAAGGCAATATTCGATATTTGGGAGTTTTGAGAAAATCGTGCCCTAACTTACTGGGTTTCTATTTTTTTCATTAAGTCCAAATGATTGAGTACCCTTTTTGAAATTAAAACATATGAATTTTTAAATAAAAAACCTATTCTCGAGAATTTAAGATGTTGTGTCCTAACTCACTAGATGCGACGTTTTGTCATCTCGAGGCAAGGATTTCTAAAAAGTAAAGGATATTCGGTGTTTAGAAAATTTGAAAGATCGTGCTCTAATTTACTGAGTTTCGGTTTTTCTTTTAAAATCCAAATAATTGAATGTCCATTTAAAATTAAAGGACATAAGTTTTAAAAATCAAAAGGATCGTGTTTTAAAATCTTTTCAAATTTTTGACATTAGGACATTAATTAATCAATTAGGTACCAATTTTTGGGCGTTACGAGGGTGCTAATCCTTCCTCGTGTGTAACCGACTCCCGAGCCTGTTTTCTCGAATTTTATAGACCAAAATCATTATTTTAATAAATCAAAATGTTTTATTAAAATGATTAATCTCAAGGTGACCCGATCACACCTCCAAAAAAGATTGGTGGCAACTCCATTTTCGTTTTTAAAGTCGACCCCCGTTTTAAAAAAAAAATTAAAAATGGTTTCGACAACTATTATTTGGATGAGAAAGTTTTGCTATGGACAGAATATTTGGATATTCTTAATTGGTAGAGAACAATCAATCCAAAATATTCAACTTTGCAAATGATTGTGAAGGGCTTTTTTATTATTCTTGTTTCAACTGTTGCATCTGAGTCTAGGTAACCATAGAAGTAAACTTCATCCGGATGCATTGGAGGCATTGATGTGCTCTCAAAAATTGGTTGAAGAAGAGATCCAAAGGTATATAATACTTATTTTTATATATGTTTCAAAAATAAAATATTATTTTACATTTCAATATTTAAAGTAATGCTTAATTCTTTTTGGGGTAAATTACACCAACAGTCACCCAACTTTGGGGTAACTAACAAAACAGTCACCTAGGTTTCATTTCAGTCACTCAACTTTCGAAAAGTTACAAAACAGTCACTAATTAATAGTTACCGTTAAGTTTTAACAGAGTTGCTGACGTGGCAAGTTAACCAGCTGACGTGGCAAGTTAAATTGCCACGTCGGTGAAGCAGCTCATTCTTCTTCTTCTTCTTCTTCTTCTTCTTCTTCTTCTTCTTCTTCTTCTTCTTCTTCTTCTTCTTCTTCTTCTTCTTCTTCTTCTTCTTCTTCTTCTTCTTCTTCGTCACTTGCCCATCCCTTCCCCCTTACAGACCATCATATACCCCAACATCTTCAAAAGACCAGAATCATCATCGACCCATCCAAATATATAAATAAAAAAATATGTTCACTAACTTAATTTCGCTGTTGCAGAACATTGGAAATAGAGTTGAGTTAGTAAAAGGTAGATTTTCAAGAAATCGAGTAAGTACCTATTTTCGTGGATCGACTTCAACCGCTAGCTCAAAGTAATGTGAAGCTTTATCATGGTCACGGTGAGAATCCCAGATCAATTTAGCATCTTGTGACATGGTTTCACCATTCCTAGGGTCACCTTGTATGGCTTGCAAATAGTATTCCTTGGCTCCTTCAACATCTCCTTTAGATCACAATCAAAATGGACAATTAACAAACAAAAGGGTGTAAATGGTAGTCAAAATAAGAATCATCAACTTGTGGTGATAATACTAATCTCTGTTGCATTATGTTCCATGCACTTAAGCAAATGACGCTAATGATACAAAAAGCGAGAGTGGGATATAGAAATTAACACTGATGTAAGAAACGAGCATAATTGCTTAAAACCGAAGGGGTGGCGGGATTTTCTGAACCATCCTCGTATGATAATCCTCAATATCAACGTCCCGGATATCGGTATGAACCCCAAAACCTCTTTGGATTTGGACGGTGCATGGATAGCCTAGCTAGCTTAGTTTCTTCTTCGGGTAGTGAGTTCTTAGCTACCTCCATAATTTCCTCCTCTTTAACTTTGAGAAAAAGTAATATCCATTACAAGCATTACCAACGATGACGTCACATTTTAGTCTCTGAATGAAAATAAAAATGGTTGCTCTATAATTCAAGAAACACTACCCCCTGGTATTCTTGTTCTCCATATTCTTCTGCATCATCCCCTATTTCCTAGAGGAAACTAGCATATGCTCTAAGGACATTGCTGGAAAACGAAAAAGAAATGAACAAATTAAACTTTAGCTTCTGGATCTGATCTGTTCAACAAATTCCAGTGGCTAAGTTTGTGTTACCCTAGCTTTTTTCAACAGCGAAATCAAGTTAGTGAACAGATTTTTTTATTTATATATTTGGATGGGTCGATGATGATTCTGGTCTTTTGAAGAAGTTGGGGTATATTGTGGTCTGTAAGGGGAAAGGGATGGGCAAGTAACGAAGAAGAAGAAGAAGAAGAAGAAGAAGAAGAAGAAGCTGCTTCACCAACGTGGCAAGTTAACTTGCCACGTCGTCAATTAACTTGCCACGTCGCAATTCTCATTAACACCCTAACGGTAACTGTTAATTAGTGACTGTTTTGTAACTTTTCGAAAGTTGAGTGGCTGAAATGAAACCTAGGTGACTATTTTGTCAGTTACCCCAAAGTTGGGTGACTGTTGGTGTAATTTACCCTTCTTTTTGTTATGTAGTGATAGTATCCAATTCTAAAGATCCATTGGAAGAAGATTGATTCATAGTTGGTAGAATTGAGTAAAATGGTACTACTTTTATTTGGAAGTATTATGTTTAAGTGTATTTTGAATACCTTGTGCTGTTTAAGATATTAGGTTATTTGAAATTGTTATTGAAATTTATTTATTTTGTTTGGAATTCTTATGTTTAAATTGTAAGGTATATTTAAATTGTTGGGAAATTATTCTGTTTAATTTGTTTGGATTGTTATTTAACTTCTTTTGTTAATTAACTTTTATTTATTTATTTTTAATTATGAATAAATTTTATTTAAAATTAATTTGTTTGTTTGATGTGATTTTATTTTAATGTTTTAATTTTAGCACATTTAGATTTAGATTTTTGCGGATTCAAATACCTAACATAAGATTGAAAATGGTAACTTAATTTTTTTTGAGCATTCGAATATCGGGTATTCAAGTCGGATTCAATTTTGGATAGTAATAATCAAATAATTTGTGAATTTAGATTCAAATAATTTAGAAACTTCATTGTAAAGATTATTTAGTGTTCGTGCTCTTTATGCTTTAATCAAACTATTTATGGCACCAATAGTAGGCATAACAACATCATGAGTAGTAATTTCTACAACAACTTCTTCAACAATTGGAGCATCAGGTGGAATGGTTTCATCTACATGGCTACTAATAGTAAAATTGTTGTTGTCTTTCAACTTATATGGTAGAGGATTTAAGTGATCATCATCAAACTTAATCTATTACTAACTCATGAATATTTGATAAATCAAGGGAAAGCCAACCCCTGACAAATATCATCTGTCTTAGCATGTTCCAAAATCAACACTTATTTCAGTACTTAGTATCACCTCAAATCTTTTTCCTGCTAAAGCATCGTAAGACATGGGTGTTCAATTATATATAGAAAGTTTGTGCATTGTCGCGTAGAACTTTTCAAGTTGAACTTGGATTTCCAATTCTTTTGTTCCAAGTTTTTCTCACTCCACTAATTAACACAGCTGAAATTTTATTCCAATAATCTATAACTTATCATTAATATTTGAAGGATTAAACTTAATATATTCCCCTCAAACATAAATCTTTATGTAATACTTAGAATTTGGCTTAATAGCATCTTTCTTCAAGTGTGCATAAAATTCTAGCAAAGACTTGAGAAAATTTACTTTTGAGGATAAACTATCAACCTATGCATCTAAATAGAAATTAATGCATTTATCATCTCGTACTTACGATAAGCGGTTAGACTTAAAGCTTTGCTTTTGGTCAACCAAGAAGTAAGGTTTGTCAAATGATGTTATTTCAAATCTGTAACTTGTTTCTAAGATTAAAAATTAAAAGGATCATGTTCAAATAAAAAATTCCTAATATTAGTTAATTATTTGTGTTAATACAAAGTTAGGATTACAGTGATCACGACTATTCACCCATTTGGTGCAGAGTCGAGGTTGTTGTAGATGATTAGAGTAAGGGTTCCTCTGACGATAGGAGCAGGGAAGGGGAAGAAAGATAGCTTAGAGTGTGGGTATAGAGATAGCAAAAAGAGGGATATCTATTCCTTGGTTCTCAAGGGTCTTATAATGTTGGTCCTACCTAATGCTTCATGTGCCATTTTTGTATTAGTTCTGTGTACTGTTTGAAACCCAGCCGTCCTACTAATGTCATTTCCTCGTAAGTATGAGTTATAGGTCATGAGATGAGCTCACAAGGTGTAGGTATATCAATTCATAAAAGTAACACATATTTAGATAAGAGATATCCAAATTTACTCTAAATTTACCGCATATAATAAATAAAATACATGTATCTGAATATTAGTCAAATTCAAAATATCCAAATATACAAATATGCTAGTTTACATTATCCATTACCATCCCTATAGATAGGCTACTTACTTTAAACTATACATTTAATTTATTTCGTGATTACCGTTTTAAGTATTTGGATTACGTATTTAATTTAGTTGATGACCGTTTAGTTGGTAAAAAAGCATTATAATATTTTATTTTATTTTATTTTCTATATTATAATTTTTTTTGTAATTATGATTTTTATTTTATATAAAGTATGTTTAATTAAAATATAAATGATCAATATTATTAATTGAAATTATAAAATGAACATTTAGATCCCCTATTGACATGTTATATTGTCGCTATATGTTTAGCTATATAATTACAACTTCACTTTATATCGACATAAAAAATGTTGGCATATCCACATTTATACAACCTTATATCGATGGTCAAAAGTGTTCCTACATGTTCAATAATGGAGATGACAGTTACACTCTATATTGATATATAAAAAAAAAAAAAAGAATCATTAGCATATTTATATTAATGGACATGTTTAACGATATAGGTATGAACAGATTACCCTTTGTAGGTAGTATCTATATTAATTCAATCTCCATTTTTCTCTCAATAAAAACATTGTATATATAAACATATAAGAATTGGAAAGTGTAATTAAGGTACTACAATTAAAAGCAATTCAATGGTACCCATTAATTATAATGGTTACCCAAACACACTACTTATGTAATTATAAGCAATTACACCCAAATCCAATTACTAAGTAGTTTCCAACTGCACCCAAAATTCTAATTTTCTGGACGTGTTTGCTAACATAATATAATTGTATCATATTTTTCGATGTCATGTTTGATAATATTAATTTGTAATTACACAACTACATAACTTTAAAATATGAAAATTTTTAATTTTATTATAAAAAAATATCAACTATACTTGAGAAAATATATTAACTACATATATTAATCTAAGAAAATATTTAAAAATAAGATAACTTAAAAAATAAATTTTATTTAATTAATCATTCATTCCATTTATGATGGGTTATTCTTTCTCTAACATTAAACGTATATTTTTTATTATCATTGGTTGATCATTGACCAAATATATATAATTAATAATAAATGCAATGCAATATAATTAAAATTAGTATAAATAATTTATAATAAATATTGTGTAATATAGCTAAATACATTTTTTTGGTAATTAAAATAGCTAAATATTGTAGTTCAAAATGTAAGACAACTTATCTTTTGTCAATAAAATTTTCACATTATTTAAATGAAATTACTAAAATAACATGTAATTATATTTGAAAAAAATATTTAAAATATACATCCTAAAACTGAAATACTATTTATTGTATGAAAATAACAGAGCTAACATATGAGATTATGGGGTCAATTCCCACAAAGAAAAAGTAAAAATATTTACATTTTTTTAATTTATAAAATTGGTGAATTGAACTAAAAAATTAGAAAATACCCATCAATTTTTTTTGAAAATTTGAATATTTTATAAACAAATTAATCTCTCTCCACCCACTAAAACCCTAAAATCCCTAATTTTTTTATTTTAATTCAATATTCATCGCTTTTTTTTTTTTCAATTTTCTCTTATTCTCTTACACACTCTCTAGAAATTTACAAGATAGGTGACTAATCTTTCAATACTTTTAAGTGGGACTCCTAATTCGGTAACTATACTTTCTAATATTTAGTGATTAATATCTTGAAATTTAATATTGCGGCTTTTAATGAGATAGATTAGTAGTTTCATACAAGATTCAATTTTTTATTGATTGAATGACTTTGGGATTCTTGCATTTTTATTATGTAATAATTTTTAGAGATTGATTGACATAAAAATTTGGAGAAATTAAAATTGATTGTCCTTATAATCTTAAAATATTTCTTAAACATTGATTAGAAATTTAACATTTCTATTTAGAAATTATTATGGCTAGTGATTATTGTAAATCTTGTATTTGACGTACACCATAAATCATTTAAGTAATTTTAATTTTTGTGAAAGAAAATTATTGTAATTGTCATTGAAATGATAGAGACAATATAAGAAGAGTATATTTGCAAAAAAAGGCATTGTCAACCACACAATCACAAATTTCCCAAAAAAAAATTGTGGATTAATATTATGCATTGTTTTATTAAGGGTTAATATTGTGCATTAATTTATATGATTTTTATAACTATTCAGATTTTTTTTTTTTAATTTCATTGCATAGTTAAACTTAAATAATGTACGAGTGTGATTAAAAAACGATACGGTATTTGATTTAAGTGTAATTGTTTGTAATTATCCCAATTTTTCCTTTCATTTAAAAATTAAAGAATATAATCAGAGTGCTTCAATTATACTCAATCGAATGAGATTCACAAAGTATAATGATTATCCAAAGATGATGTAATTACATACAATTAGATACCAGAGAGCTTTCCAAACTTACCTTAATATTTATATACTTATGTTTTTTAACATTGAATTAAAGTAAGATTTGTAAATTTATGATGTATAAATTTACTATAAATAGAGACAAATACAACGCAACAAAGCACAACCAAATTGATTTGTACATTTCTTAGTTCGAAGTTTGCAATTCTCCCATTCAACCTCAATAATATCTGAATGCTTGTCCTTTCGGGTTCTGGCACTTGACTCTTCTTTCTTTCTTTTTCTTTAAAAAATAAAATAAAATAGGATTTCCATTTTTGACTTGTTTTACTCTATATATAATATGTTAAACGTTGTGAAGTATGGAATAAATGGGATGTTGTTAGGTTGGAAATGAGTTGGAGTTTAGCATAGATTTCTGCTTAACTTGGACAACAAAATGGGAATATTCCTCTTATTATCTTGCTGTTGTTTTAGTTATTTTAGGGCTTACTGTATCTGGTGTTTGCAAATCCTGTAGTTATCATTTTATTTTTTTTAAATATATTCATATTTAGTAAACATTGAATCTTGAAACGTGGATGGGCCTACAACAACATCAAGATTTCAAATCATATCATAATCACATGTATGATTAAGTCAGCTATTGTTTTTGAGACATCGACTGTGACTCTCCATTATTAACCGTTTCTGTTGTCTTTCTGAACTCTCTTTTTCCATTTCTGCCTCAAAAACATTCATTTTTCTTTTTTAAATTTTAAAGCTCTCAATTAATTTCACTTTAAAAAGAAAAAAAAAAAAAAAAACATTACATGTGGTGTCTTTTACTGGTTTTGAGAAACCGAACGTAACTTTTCACTTCATAGACAAGTTTGGATTTTGTTGTCCCCGTTACAACATGCATCCATTCCCATTATTAATTCATCCTTCCTATTCCTAAGGTTTCTACTTATCTGGTTTGATATATGAACATTGTTATCAGATGATGAAGTCTGAAGCCAAAATGCTGTTACATCAAAACAGGTTCCAGGTTGTTGTTTTAGTATTATTTAGGAAAAGAAGTGAAGTGCAAGAGGCAAATGAATCACATGGTTAATTCCGTATGAAACCTGTTTTACCCTTAATGGCGGTGAACTCTTAAAATTTTCTAAAATACAATTCAATTTCCCGACAATCTGAAATACCTACAAAAAAAAAAAAAAAAAAAACCGTGTTGCCGACCTTCAGGTCGTTGCAGTCTGAGGATGCATGAGTTAAAAGGCTTGAAGATGGACATGTCTGAAACAAGGCAGTGGGAAAACATCCCACATGGTTGAGTTGCAAAGACAGTGGCACAAGGGTTTGATTCCGAAGGTCAATTTTGGACCGCATGGTTCCCCTCTCCTTGGATTTTGCTTTGCTTTGGGTTCCTTCTACTTGGCTTGGGTCTGTATCATATTCATGTAATTTTTGTATCATAATCGTGATTAACATAATTTATATTTATATAAACTTTTGATAATGATTTGTGTTTATAAAATTTTGAACATCGGTATATTTATCCAAAGTTACTAATATTTTTCCATTAAAGCAAGGGTATGGCATCAGACAAGAAAGCTAACAGTCATATGTACTAATGCCTTTGTCTAGTGACTGCCTAGTTGCATGTCGATTATGATGAAGAAAAAAACCCTGAATTTCTGCTCTAAGTATTCGAGGCTTTGGAGACCGTAAGAATTTAAATGGATATGCAAATGCAGAACAAATAAATTAGGGCTAAAACAGGGAGTAATAATGTAATATGCAGTGATTGATTAATCTAAGAGTAAATTATATTAGTAATCACCAAATTATTAGTAATTTTTTTTATTAACTAACTATGAAAAGTTACAAAATAGTCACCAATTATTAGTAAATTTCTTTTTTGATCACCCAACTATACAAAAAGTTACAAAATAGTCACCCAACTAATTATTTAAAAATTGGCATAATAGCAATTTTAATCCTCAACATTTATACATTGTGTATTTTTTATTTTTTTGCAATTTTACTTTTCTTGACTCTTTCACCTAAAACACTAAAAAAAAACAAATTTATCAACTGAATTTGATTGAAAATATACAGAAAAAAATGGCAACACTAAAAAATTCAAGATAATATTTTTAATATTTTTTTTATTCTTTTAAAATTAACCCTCAATGTCACAAAAAAAAATGCAAAAAACAGACCAAATTACACAATGTAAATGTTGAGAGTTAAATTTTTTTAGAATCAAGACTAAATATACATAATTTTTAAATATTGAGGGTTAAAGTTGCTACAGTGTCAACTTTAAAAGTTGTCATCAATAGCCATTTTGGTGACAAAAAAGGTTAAAATTGAATAATTTGATGACCATTTTGTAATATTTTATAGTTGAATGACAAAAAAAAATTAGATAACTATTTTATAACTTTTCATAATTAAAAAAAAAATTTATAATTACTAATAAAATTTACCATTAAACCAAATAGCAGTCCATCAATAATCTTATATAAACGTACATAGTTACAAAATTAAAACAGTATGCAAACCTGTAATCTTTGTCCTGTAGGGTAGCAAACTAGATTTTGGCAATTGAGAGCTTGAAATGTGTTGTAAGATATGCATGAATTTTTGGAGGTCACATGACACATGGCCATGTCAAGGTGAAAATTCATTACATAAATTTAACCAAAACTTAAAAAGATGTATTTATGTATATAATATAGCCCCCCAATCAGTTCTCTAAAGCAGCAAATTTTTGTCCATATTGATTAATGAGGAAATTACGATTAATAGCATTGATTAAGGGATGTTACCGACCTTTTTTTAACTATATAATAATAATATGTGGTCATTATTATTGTTATCGTTGAAAATCAAGTTTAAGTCGGTGTTAGTCGATGTTATGGGTATAGAATCAAGATTAATTAAAATAAACAAATTTTTGACTAGGAGACTTGACCATGATGAGAAGCTATATAAACTTTTAAATCTAGCTGAAGAAAGGTGGAACATGTGATTTATCACGTGTGGAGATATGGAAATGGAACACCCTAATTTTAATTATTTAAAAGTACTATCTATTTTAATAATATTATTATATGTTTCCTCTCCTTTCTCTTTTAAATATTTAAACACAACTAAACTTTTAAATCTAGGTGAGCCCTAAGCAAAACCTAGGATTTTAACTATAATGGGAGAATCTATGTGGTCTAACTTCTAAGAACTACTTTAACCCACCCTTATTTAGGGCTAGTTTAGCAATGCTTTTGAAAAGTGCTGTTAAGAAGCGCTTTTGAAAATTTTGGTTTAAAATTTGAGTGTTTAGCATTGCTGTCAAAAAATGCTTTTGAGAAATAAAATGTCAATTTTAGATATGTTATTACCAAGTAACAAATATGCATTTAAATAATATTTAAATTAGTTAATATTATTATATTTTAGTAAGAATATAAAAAAATTATTATAACTTGTTGTTAATATTTTAATATATGAAATATAAATTTTAAATATTTTTAAGCAATAAATATTAATTATTTATAAAATTTAATTAGAATATATAAACTATATTTTAAATATTTAAATATAATCATTAAATATTTGTAATTAGTATTTTAAAAAATATTTTTTATTTTTAATTAATGATTTTAACACATTTGTAATTAAGCACCAATAAAAAAAGGGAAAGTACTATGTTATTGGAGGGGTGAAAAAGTAATTAAGCACTAAAAGTGCTTTTGGGAGAGAAAAAGCTAAAAAATTTAGCTTCTCTTTAAGCACTTCTGAAAAGTCAAAAATTTTAGCCAAAAGTAGCTTGTTTAGTACAAATTTTGGTTCCAAAAGTGCTTTTTTTAAACACTGCAGAACCGGCCCTTAATTCACTCCTTTTAAAGGAAATAAAGTGAGGAAAGTGCTATGCTTTTTTTTAATCATATTAATTAACTATATCACTAGTTTTAATCTTTAAATCAATCATTATATACTAAATTAAATAAACAATTCAATTCAACATTGATGGTGCAGTAAAAGATGATTTTGGATTAACCATGATTGGGAATGTCATATGAGAAAGAATGGAACATAGGTTCTTGGCTATAATCGATTTTTGGGAACCTGTTCTATTTTCGATACTGAACTATGGGTATTCTGGATGGTTTGATGATTACACTTGATAGAGGGTTTGTCAGAATGATTATCTTATCAGATAGTCTAGAGGCGATACAAGCTATACAGGATGATTTTACAAATGTATCGAATTCCACTTTGATTAGAAGAATCCAACTTTTATTGGCTAAAATTGTGTATTTGTCGATTCATCATATATCTGGAAAACAATAAAGAGACATATAGTCTAACTAAAATGACTATTGGTAATAAAGTTGGCCTTTAGCTATTTGAAACGCCCCCAGGGGGTTTGAGCATATCTCTAAGTAGTTTTTTATTCACTAAAAAAAATAATTCACAATAAGTTTATTAATTAATACATAATTTTCGTGAGTAGAGTGAAATTCAAACTTGAGAAACTCAAAGAGTCATAACTTCATCTTTTACCAGCACATCAAATGCCTTATTAATAGATTAAATTGATGTCATGAATCAATTAAATATCAATTCAAAATGAATTATATTACTATAAAATTATTTTTATTTTATATATTTTTATATTAAATCAATAAAAATTATAACATTTAAAACTTCAAGTTTACGATTTAGTTATTAAATAATTTTTTAAATAAATATATGGTTTAAATCAAATTTTTTACCCATATTAAATTATAATTTAGATTTAAATGCGAAGAGAAAATTAAAGTATGTAGTATGTTTTAAAAAATAGAAAATTATTAATTAAGTAGTTTAAACTTATAGACTGACAAAGTGAGTATAATTCAAAAGACAGGAAGTAATAAGAGAACGTGGGCTTGCGTGCTAAACTGACAGACGGGAGGGCCGCGTAGATGGGTGATTATTGACTACATTTGCCCTTAACCCACTTGCCTACTTACCCCAGTTCCCAGACACTCCGATAAGGACAGTATGGCGTATCTCTCTTCCTTTTTATTCTATTTCAGTTTATATTTATATTTATTTATATAATTCTGATTCATAAATATCAATACACCATAAGAACCCTATTTAATAAGAAGCATAGCCCACTGCTTTCTTCCATGCATTTGTCCCTTATAATTCCACTACCCAAGCATATCTCTTCTCTACCTTTCTTGCTCTTGTTTTTTACTTTGTTTCTTTCCTCCTCCCATCCCATTTTCCCCTTAGGTTTTTCTTCTCTGACAAAACCACATCCCATATATTTATAATATCCTTAAACTTTCACTTTGTTGATTACTTTCCTGAGCCAAATATCAATACAATGTCAAGCAGAAGATCACGTTCCAGGCAATCAGGTGCTTCAAGGATCACTGATGATCAGATCATCGATCTTGTTTCCAAGTTGCAACAGCTTATCCCTGAGCTTCGTGGAAGACGCTCCGACAAGGTACTTTTACCATGCTCTTTTTTTTTTTTTTTTTTTTATCTATACATTTCTCTTTTTCTTTTCTATGGCCTTCCTTCACTTTTGTTGTGCTATACTCAAATATATATTAAGTTTGATGTTTCTTTTGAACCTTAGAAGGAAATCCCATAATTAATCTTAAAAAATATCATGTTGTTTCATTAATGTTTTCCCCCTCTAATTTGTAATTTTCTCTTCAGGTATCAGCTTCTAAGGTCTTACAGGAAACCTGCAACTATATCAGAAGCTTACACAGAGAAGTTGACGGCTTAAGCGATCGGTTATCTCAGCTATTAGCTTCCACAGACACCGATAGCGACCAAGCAGCCATTATCAGGAGTTTACTTATGTAATGATCAGATTTTTTATTTTTTTTCCTAGATAAAGTATTACTCACTTTTTCCAGGTCTAGGGTTTGTTTATCATCGCTTGTATTGTAGTAATGCAGAACAAGGGTGGAACAGTGGCTACAGTGAACCATGTTTCGTAATCCTTGTCATCAAGAGACTTGTATACTGTTCGAGTTTATCCTCGTATATTTATAAAATAAAAAGAAATTATGAGTTGATTTACAGCCGCGATAGTGAGGAAAATTCCTTCTTCTTCTTCTTTTTTTGTCAGCAATTTAAATTTTATTAAGAAAAAAAAAAGTGCTGCATGGAGCAAACACCAGAACTAATTACAAAGCATTAGAACAGCACGAGGAAACACAGCATAACCATCTATCACTGAAATGCCTACAAACTAACACCAAGACAAAAACACCCCCAGAATTAAAACAACTTCAACAGCAAATTAGAAAACGAAATATGAGCACTTTAAGCCATTTTTATTAAGATTATATTGGTTTATTCATGGTGACATTACGGTTCTAATGTGTATTAGATGAATATGGCAAAGTTTCAAATTATAGAGGAAAGCTAGCCATGGCTGGCTATAATATTATGATTTGTGCATACGTTAATAGTTCTGTTAATAACCTTTAGTTAAGATTAAGCAGAGAGAGAGAGAGAGATTTAGACTTAAAGAGTGGACCCTGAGAGGTCAAACCTCGGAAGCTGTGGAAAATGGCGGACATGTGATTTACTGCACGTCAAATTATCTTTAGGGCCTAACCTTCGATCAGATGGGTTTCAACCTTTGAATTCGTTATACTCGTTTTAGCCTTTAGGTGTAGTTTAGAAGATATACTTCGCATATGAACCATGCTTAAATGCTTGAAAAAAAAGAGATATATTTAAATATGAATTTAATCACACTATGTTTATGAAATTAGTTGAAGTCAGAGTTGGAAGAAAATAATTTAGCAAAACTTATCAAATGTTTACATTTAAAATGTAGAGTTTAGGGTTAGAAAAAGGCTAAAAATAATTTTCCATGGATAATTATTTTTTCGAGAAATAAAATAGTAAAGATAATTATTTTTCATAGATAAAAATCAATTCTTTCAAACTAGAAAGATGAAAGAAGAGAATAAAAAAAAAGCATATCTTAGTTCAAATTTATATAAATTTTAAATATTTTATTTTATTTTTCAACTTAACTAGGTAGTGAATGGAAAAAATAAAAATATTTTTTCTTTTAAATTTTCCATCGAGCATACCTGTAAAAAAATTATATTTTTTTCATCTTTCTATTTTTTTACCTTTCAATTTTTATATTTCTAATTTTTATGATTTTTTTTTATTTTGAAATAAATATAGAAACTTTAAGTTTGTGAATTAGGTTGGTTTTCTAATCCAATAATTTTGCTCTTTGAAATTCTTAGTACAAATTCAGATTATGCTCCAACTCCATCCATGGGACGGAGTATCTGTTGTTTTTCCCGCGTCTTTCATTGGTTCGCTAATTTTGTCTGTACACTCGACCCCAGCAATCGGGGGGTGTGGGTTTTTCTCTTACGTCAGGAAAATCCCTTTAACCAACGGTGCTGATCCATTTCCCTCCCACCCTCCATCAACGCTCCCCTTTCTCGCTTTTCTCTTTGATGTCAACCTTTCTTGTCGACAACTCATGATCATTTGTGAAAAACAAGAACATTGACCCTACACCTAAAGATCTTAGAAGTTAGAAGTCATCTGCATTATCCTTGATGCATATTACGCGAACATGAGCAATAAATAAATGCGAGCGAAAGACCGTCATTCCTCTTAATCGTTTCCCTTGTCTCTGCCCAAATATGACCTCGCATTAACGTAATTTTATTCGGATCCAAATTGAAAAACAAAAAAGTAAAATAGAGAAAAAGAAATTTATTTCGATTTTATGTTCTAAATTTTTAATGTGGAGGCTTGATTTAATTAGCTCTTTGAGGATAACCCGCGACTGAGTCAAAAAGGCTATGGCGGGAATGAGTGACTCAGTGTCAATCAGGGTTCCGTACAGTAACTTAAAGAACGAATCGGAAGTTGAAATGATCGTCGATCCTCATCTTCAGATGGATCTGAATTCGTCTCCCAGCTTTCGTTCAATTTCTTCCTCGTCTCCTTCGTCGAGGACTCCCCACGGAAACTTTAACTTATCGTCGCCAATCCACGTCAGGTCCAAGGATTCTAGCTTAATGACTCTAGTTCTTAGTTGTATGATCGCAGCTGGGGTTCAGTTCGGTTGGGCTTTGCAACTATCGCTCTTGACTCCTTACATTCAGGTCTTTTAAGTGCTTTTTTTTTTTCATTTTTGTAATTTACGTTAGTTTATGTGAAATTTAAAAGGGGAAAAAATAGGTTATTGATAATGAATGTTGTGAAATTTGAATTTGATGCAATGTGTTATGATTAGTTTTATTATTTGTTGACATTGTTGTGTTCCATTATGTTTTTTTTTTTTTTTTTGTAAATTTGAAGGGGAAAAAAATCAGCACATTATACTTTTTGTAAGCATTCTTGAATTGAATCAGTTAGAAAGTTGACACTGGAATAGCGGCATTACTTTCTTTGATGTTTACTCATAAATTTATTTAATTCTCTGGGATTCAGAAAGCGTTTTGGGTGTAATTACAAGTTGGAAAAGAGAAATCATGTGTAATTACAAGTTGGAAAAGAGAAATCATTGTGTTGAGAGAAGTGTTTTTTTTTCTTTATTCTCTTTTTTCTAGAAATTCTTCTGATAATTTGTAGGAATACTTTATCATATTTAAAAACATCATATAGGATGGCCAACAGTTGAAAACAAATATTGAAATGGGGGGTTTTGGGGGAATGTTTACTAGCAACTAGATAGCCAACAATTTTGCATGATGATTATTGGCATATGTGTGAGAAAGAGAAGAATATGATGGTAATATTTCAAAGAACATCTTTGGAAAATAATATGATTTTCAGTTATACTTGTATAATAGCATCTCTTCATTTATTTATTGTTAGCTTCAGCCATGATTTCTTTTCAGCTGCTTTAAGCTTCTCTTTAGCTTATGATACTTTCCTTTATGTTTGACATTGCGTGATTGGTTGATTCATGCAGACACTTGGAATAGGACACACTTTTTCTTCATTTATTTGGCTCTGCGGTCCAATAACTGGTCTTGTGGTAGGTGATGTGAACCATGTTACATATAATTCTTAGATACGCTTCTATTTTTATACTATTGCCATTTTCTTTATTGACAATTTAATATGGTAACTTGGTAAATCTTATAAAACAGCTTGTGCTTCTTTTTGAGCTAACTCATAAAAGGGTTAGTGAAGGGCTGACTTTCATGCCTCCTTGATCCTTATAGAAGGTGGAAAATGGGTCCCTAGAAGATTTATGAGTAGACTTGCATAATAGTAAACTACTTTGTTTTTGCAAATTTTTATTGTCTCCCTTCATACCCTGGGAATCTTGTAGTAATTTTATCCCACTGTAGACAGTTGATTGACTTCATGGTCTCTCTTTTGATGTGTGTCTTCGTGTAAATTTGATTTAGGATATATATATTTGTTAATATCCTTTTGGCTATAAATGTGCTACTGCAGTGATAGATGTAAATAACTACAGTTAAAAAGAATACGGAGAACACTGCCTATCTTTACATGTCATTCGTTGAGTTGGCTTACATTTGATGTTAGGTTCAACCTTGTGTTGGCATTTGGAGTGATAAATGCACTTCAAAATATGGAAGGAGACGACCTTTTATCCTAGCTGGATCACTCATGATCTCTGTTGCTGTAAGCATCAAAGAAGATTGTTCCATCTATTAAATAATTTGTTCTCATGTTTTTTGTGTTTTATGTATGCTAAACAATGTTTTGTAATTTAGGTGATAACAATCGGGTTTTCTGCAGATGTTGGATACATATTAGGCGATACAAAGGAGGATTGCAGGTTTCCTTTCCTGCTTTTGATCCCTTCTATTAACTTATAGCCCCCCAGTCTCCACCCCCGAACTCAACCAAAAAAAAAATATTAATGGAATGATATATGCAATGCAGTACATTTAAGGGTACACGAACAAGGGCAGCTTTTGTCTTTGTTATCGGGTTTTGGATGTTGGATCTTGCAAACAATACAGTGCAGGTAAGCCTTCCATGAAAATTAAATTTTTGTTCCAGTGTACCTTGTATTCTGCATGAGCTAATAATATTACTTTTATTTCCTTAGGGACCAGCTCGTGCCCTTCTGGCTGATCTGTCAGGTGATCTCCTTTAAGAAGACTGGAAAAATTTCTGGTCTAGATATAGCAACATTGAGATGTTTAGGTTCAATGCCTTTCGTTTACAAGTTCCTATAATACCACAAAATTTGAATACTATGCATAACAAAATGTTGGATTGCTATGCATTAGGTCCTGATCAACATAATTCTGCAAATGCTATATTTTGCTTATGGATGGCTGTTGGAAACATCTTGGGATTTTCCGCTGGTGCTAGTGGGAGTTGGCACAGGTGGAATTTGTTTTCATGTGTGTTATTGTGATGAAACGAACAAATATGGCATACCCAGTTCTTTATTTCATCATTTATTGCATTTAGGAATTGATCTAATTCTATAAATTATCTTGACACAGATGGTTTCCTTTTTTGAAAAGTAGAGCTTGCTGTGAAGCCTGTGCCAATCTTAAAGCAGCATTTCTTGTTGCTGTTGTAAGTAGCATTATCCATTGAACTTTTCACACTTATAAAGCTTTCTAGAATGTTAAAACTGAAATTCTACTAAAAGTTACTTCAATACGTATTATTTGTTTATATATGGTCTAAATTATGGTATGTCACTTTAACATGCTTACTGAATTCTTCAGATAATGATATTAATATGAGCATGGCATATTGTGATTGAAATTGTTGATCTCAGTTGTATTTATCTTTATTGTTGTCCTGCTGATTCCATGAGCTATGAAGATAATTTTCTTGTGGGGCCAAATATTCGCACAAGTTGACCTTGAAATAGTTATTCTTATTAGTGTCTAAGTTTAACCATGTAGACATGTGGTATAGCTTCTCTAAACTTTAAATGGTTTTTGAGTAGTTCCTGTTGGGATGCCCATTTTTTGCATTTTGTGGTCGCTCATGTTTTCTAACACTTTCATTGATGCCGTCCATAGTGCTCAAAAAAATTGTGTGGTATTGATGCAGGTCTTTCTCTTTTTTTGTACTCTGGTGACTCTATATTTTGCGAAGGAGGTTCCACTTTCAGTGCCAGCAAACCAGCCAGCTCACGTATCGGATTCTGCTCCTTTGTTGGATGATTCCAATCAACATGGCTTTCAACACCCAAAATCAAAATCTGAAGTGTCTGTTGTCAATGCTAATAGGAACCATACTGAAAATGGATATGAACGAGTGTCAAAATCTGAGCATGCTAAGAGAAAAGATACAAATGTTCAAGATGAAGTTTTCAGTGATGGACCTGGTGCTGTTCTTGTCAAGTTGTTGACCAGTTTAAGGCATTTACCGTCTGGAATGCACTCAGTGCTTATTGTTATGGCTCTCAGTTGGGTAAGTCTCAATGTTTTGTTCTCTACACTTTTATTGTTTGAGATCGGCCTCGAGTCAATTGTCTGTTGATTGATCACAGACACTAGGATGGTTAACATTTTGATCTGATTTCTTGTACAGTTTCAGAACCTTTTCTCTTCCCCCATCGAGAAATAAGGAAAGTAGGAAAAGTAAGGAATCATTTATTATTATTGTTTTTATGTGTATTTGGATCTTATTTGCAGCTTTCCTTGTTCCCATTCTTTCTGTTTGATACGGATTGGATGGGAAGAGAAGTATATCATGGAGATCCAAAGGGGAATGCTTCTGAAATAAAATTGTATGATCAAGGTGTCAGAGAAGGTGCATTTGGTTTGCTATTAAATTCTGTAAGAACTCAAAGTTGATCATCAGTTAGTCTTTCTTAGATTTTCTCTCAATCTTCTGATTAATGTTATGGTGTTATTCGATGAGGGCTGTTGGTGATTAGTTTTGTTTTTAATCATTTCAATGTAGGTTGTTCTGGGTGTTAGTTCTCTCTTTATTGAACCGATGTGTAAACGGGTGGGGTCAAGACTTGTTTGGGCAATGAGCAACTATATTGTGTTTGGCTGTATGGCTGTCACAGCTATAATTAGTTTGGTATCTGTCAGAGAATATTCTCAAGGGATCGAACATGTAATGGGAGGGAGTGCTGCAATCAGGATTGCTGCCTTGGTTATATTCATTCTTCTAGGCTTTCCTTTAGCTGTATGTATCAAATGAGTTGCTGTAGATTTTATATCCTTCAGTTTTTCTTTTCAAAAATAATGTTTCTTTTGTATGTTTTGTTTATGCAGATTACCTTTAGTGTTCCATTTTCTGTTACAGCAGAGTTAACTGCTGAATATGGTGGCGGCCAAGGTTTACATCTCAATAGTCTTCTCTGGCGTGGTCTTCTACTTTACATGGTTTCTGTAACGTAACAAGTTGTGTCTATGCAGGATTGGCAATTGGAGTTCTGAACCTTGCAATTGTTGTTCCACAGGTATGAAATTTTATGCATTTTCTATTTAACTTGAGCTTTTATATTTTTTCAGAAGGTAAAAATATGCACAGGTCCCTGTACTCTTCGTAAATTGGGAATTTAGTCCCTTTTTTATTTATAGGAATTTAGTTCCTCTACTTTTTGGATTTCAGAATTCAGATTCAACTGTTAACATTGTTATATTATATTTTGTTAAATTCAGGTTCATTACAACAGTCAATATTTTTAGTTACATTGCTACTGGGTGAATATTTTTTCTATATCTCAAAATGTCACACCAACAAATTAAAAAAAAAAAAAGTGTTAACAATTAACCTGTATTTTGAAATCTGAAAAGTAAAAGGACAAAATTCCAAAATTGTGAATAGTACAAGCACATTGTAACCATTTCAGAATGTTTCTTACTACATAAGTTGGATTTTAGCTCCAAATATGTTGGCATTTTGGGTGCCTTTGTATATCGGAAACTTTTGGACGTATAAAATAAAAAGTTGACTGTAAACTGAAAGAAAAACTAGTACCTTTTGTGCTATCTCAATTTCATGTAATTAAGTTAAAACTGACTTTGAACGTATTTATTGGTATGTTCAGATGTTTGTATCGCTGGGTGCGGGTCCGTGGGATGCTCTATTTGGTGGAGGAAATATACCAGCCTTTATTTTGGGTTCCTTATGCGCTCTGGCTGCAGGGGTTATCGCAACTTTCAGGCTGCCTGATTTGTCAAGTTCCTTCAAGTCGTCTGGTTTTCATTTTGGTTAAGGACCAAAATTTCCTTAATAAAGTGAAAACCCACTTTGTATTATGATTCTTAGCAACCACAAAAGTGCTGTCATTTGCTTTCAGAGGATGCCTCTACCGTCATTCGTACGTATAATTTTCATACTAAAAGATATGCGAATTGCATATCTAAATTCATTCATTCTTTTCCCTACTGTTTTTGAGGTACATTTATTTTATGTAGAGTAGGTAAATTGCCCATTATTGTATTCAGAAGAATGTGAATGGGAAATGTGGGATAGGAGATATAATCATTACATGTTACTCGACCCAAGGTTGAGTTTCAAATATAAATATGTATACAACACATGTTTGCTCATTTTTCAAAAAAAAAAATCATATAGTTGAAGCCAAGGGGCCGAATCAAGAACATGAAATTCTGGACAAGAGCACCGCAGAGGCAAGAAAGGAAAATACCCCAAGCTGCTTCTGGATGCTGCTTGTAGAAATGGATTGCCTCAAAGCCACTCCCTTGTAGTCAACCAAACATGTAGATCATGTTGTATACGGTACCCCCGAAGTTCATTCCCAACATGATATCCCAAGCACTTGTCTTTGGATACCTAAGCAAAGAAAACCAAACAAAGCGATAGAAACTCAAATTAACAAGTGAAAATCAGTTGTGCTAGCATCTGATCATGTTATACAGAATTTGAGGCTACGGTAAGAAAATGGGGGAACAGAAGTTTTAAGTACAGCAAGCTGGTTTTTTTAGTTCCCATGAACCTCGCTCGTCCAAAATACATTCTTTAAGAGGCCAGCTAGTTGTTATAAACCTGAAATTTGCTCCCCCTTTGTTGCAATTATCTCTAAAAACTAGGTTTGTTCAAAATAGTAATGAAAATATCAAGAAAAAAAATAGTGGTACAAGAAGAACATGAGCTGACATGTCAGAAAATAATAGAAGAAGAAAAAGAAAAGGCCTTTAGATTCATTAAACCATCACTAATGCTGCTAATATTTCTGCATGAAAATGATGACATGTTTGCAATGAATAAACCAAAGTTCTCCTTTAGAAGAAGAGTAAGAGCTTTTGCTCCTAAATTTACTTTGAAACATATTCAACTGAACAAACAAATAAGCTAGATTAACAAGAGTATTTCTTGGACAGTTTGATCAAGTATGCTTAACTGATTTTTAATTATTTTAAACTTATTGCATAATAAGTTTTTTTTTGTTTTGGGTCCACCTCAGGCTCTAACGTTTTTAATTGTTTACTGATTGAATCCTTTGAACGTTAAAAAAACAATTGAAATATCCAACCAATTAGATTGTGATACCATTATGAGAAAAATAATTAAAATTTTTTAAAAATATTCAAAAAAAATGTAAAAAGTACTAAAAAATTAAGTTCCCGAATAATTGTTGCTTGTGGCTGAGAATTTTTCCTGGGTTACTAATTGTTGGAAACAGCACGACCTCAAAATAATAGTCTAGCCTGGTTGGACTTCAACTCTTCCCGAAGGTCGAATGATGCAAATGAGCAGTAAGATCCTAAGGCTGTTGGATGGATGAATGTAATATTATATATATTTGGTATGGTATTATCATCTGTTTTACAGTTTAAAATTAGTCATGTTGGAACTAGAGATAATAATAATATTCTAAAATTCAAATTTAGTATTGTATATATGTAAAAAATAAGATAGATGGCTATGGAAGAGTAAGACTAGCAATGTTTATTTTGACAAGAGACTAGCAATGTTTATGATATCACATTAACATGCACTGTGTAATTATGTAAATAATGATATGTAATGTAAATCCTTGTTAATTAATATTTCTTTCATTTGTCTTTTGATATTTGTTTTGTGCAATTTATTAGGGGTTGGTCAAAGGGTACCAAGCTGGTTGGGCAGTGTTTGTGTTGGACTGTGAGGTGATGGGTGTGTGAGTTCTTTTTACAATTTGGAATTTATAATATCTGTAAATATATTTGTCAACTTTTTAATCTTGTTTGCACTCACAGTTTCCTTTTTTAAAATCATATGCAATTAATTAGGGATCTGATGTCTGAAAAGGGATGATGATTCAGATCCAGCATCAACTTCACCCATGAAATTTCATTATACTCTGCTTTCATCCATCTCTAACAATAAAAAAGGAAAGGTCGATTTCATTATTCAACAATCAAAATGACAAAATGTGGTTGAAGAAACAAACCACTTTATTCACAAGTGACTCTGCCATTTGTTTCTAAACAAAGATCAATACTCCTCTTTCACTTGGAATGTGAAGGAAGAGATCCCAGCAGGCAGCAGCATTATTATGAGATATACAACCACTCCAGCAGTGAGCAGCCAAATCCAATATTTTTCCTGGAGTAATGAGAAACTCGTGGCCGTGTTGTTGAATATTCAACGAGAAAGGGTAGGGAGGACCACCACTCCATCGGGGCAGTATTTTATGAAATACATCGCAGTGATTGATAAAACGTGGTTAGCTGTCTTAACTCAAGGCCCACTGGTGTACCCACGTGCATCAACTTTGGTTTCCCACTTCATCAGGCAGGCCTTTCCCTCTGGGAAATTTCAAACAAGTTATTGATACCTTACTGTATATGAGATGATTTCTCACGCCAGCCACATGGGCCATGGAAACTACTCTTATAATCTCAATTGATTTCGTGACTACAATTTTTTGCTTCTTGCAAAAACTGTCTTCAACTTCATCCATTGCAACCTTAACTTATATGTTCATTATTACATTTTACTTTTTATATTTTTAATTTATTTATTCTATTATTAATTAATTTGGATATTCTGAATTCCTTTTCTTTTTTAGATAATTATAGATACAATCACTATTACAAATAATAAACTATGATTAAAATTAGAGGCAAATCCAAAAAAGGAGGCAGGAGCCTTGATCCCAAAAAAATGAAAGAAAACGTGCTATTCAGTGCCCTTGTATATATGGTATAATTGCACTTTACCCTTCAAATGAAAATATTTTTTTAAGTTCCTTAGAAAATGATGAAATCATAAAATTATATTTTAACCTCTCAAAAAATTATAATTCAATTTCAACTCCTAAAAAAAATTATATTCACCCTAGCTAGAATTAAACTTTACAAAGTAGAATCGAATTGATAATTGGAATAATATCCAAACTTAGACCAAAATAAATTTGAATACGACCCACACAAGAAAAAAAAAAACAATTAACTGAAAATGGAATTCATCTGCGATGGTCGGAAATTGGAAGGTTTTTAAATAGTTAGTTTAAAAATTTCAATTACCTAAATTCAACTAAATTCTATTTTTTTATTTGATTTATTTTTATATTAATTTTTTATCTAAAAATAAATATTTTACATCTAAAATAGTACAAATAATATAAAACTTCTATATAAAAAACATTTGAAAATAATTTTTTAAGAGATATTTATAGAAAATATTTTGAAATTTACCAAATAATATCTAAAAGTCATAAAATCAAACTTATTTTGTTAAAAAAAAAAAAAAAAAAAAAAAAACTCAAAACCCAAAAGTAGTAAAAAAAAATCGAAAATCTAAAAAAGAAAAAGACTAAATTGAACTAATCCCTACAAAACTTGAATTATAAGAGTAACACAAAGTACTTATGTGTTTCACGATTCAAACATAAAATTTTAAAATTTTAACCTTACGATGCATTAAAAATTAATTTAAATTTTAAAAATATTTACTCTAAACCCAATCCTTACGCAAAAAGGTGTTTCTTTTGTTGTAGTCGTAATATATTTGACCAATCGTGTGTGTGAAAATACGTGGTTCACCTTGACCTTTTAGCAAAAGGTAAGATAAAATAGAATAAGGTGTGTGTGAAGTAGAAAGCAAATAAGTGATGTATCAAATAAATGTTTCCTCCAAAATTAATGTGAATAGAGAAAGGAATTCTGGGTCTAAATGGGGACCAAAATTTTCTCTATAACAAAATTATATGGAAATAACACCTTTCTTTGTCTCTTGCCTCTTGGTGGTGACATTCGAAAGACGCCGGCGATTGCCGATTGGTCACTTTTCTCTATTCCCGCTTTATTTTATTCGCCAATTTCAACGGTGTAAATAAGTGCTATTTCAAAATTATTTAATTATTAAAATTAATTTACCCATCCTATGTTTTTTTTTTTTTTTTTTGTTTTGCAAAAATTGTACATTTTTAGCCTTTTTTACAATCTTGACATGAACCCACCTACAAAGGTATGATTCTGTCGATTTCAATTTGCTAAGTTCTTAAATACTATATCATGTGACACATAGTGAGGGAAATTTTTTTTTATTCAAATATATATAATTTTAATTCGATTCAATTATATATATTTAAAGGTATAAAGAAATAAATAAATTTATAGGTTAAATAATATTAAAATAATCATAAATTGACTGGAAGAAAAAAACTGAAAAAATTGCATAACATGCCGCGTCCTCGGTGAGGCGTCAACTCTGTTTCGACTAAAAATACGAGACATACTCCACAGTAAAACTCCAATAACCTAAAATTTCCTAAATCAATTATTTATAAAATTTTGAAGTAATGAAATAAAAATCTAAAAAATTTAGAATATTTCATCAGTTAAAAATTTATATTAGTATAAGGTAAAAAGAGTAAAATGATTGGGTAAAAGTAGGTAAAATTGTAATAAAATCATGCGGAACATAGATATTTGTTAGTTGGAAGCTGTCGGAAAAAGAGGTAAATTAGAAGTAAAACAAAAGGATACAACCTATTTTAGAAATTATGCTTCAACATCACCAAAGGAAGTGTGAGTAGTACCCTAAACTGTTTGCTTATTTACTTCAATTGGGTAAGTTTTCAACAATTAACGTTCGCTTTAAACTCACCCTTGTTTATTAGTGTTTTGATAACAACAAAATGATCTACTTTATTTGTCAACCCACCCGGTACAAGCCTTGATTTCTTATTAAAAATACGAGTCCTTCCTTCTAAATTACTCCCTCAAGCTAATATTAATTAGGTTCTTTTGTTATTAAAAGCGTTAATTTAATTATTAAACCACGTGTCAAATATTATATGACATAAATCTT
This sequence comes from Gossypium sturtianum, assembly GCA_025698515.1. Classification (NCBI taxonomy): domain Eukaryota; kingdom Viridiplantae; phylum Streptophyta; class Magnoliopsida; order Malvales; family Malvaceae; genus Gossypium; species Gossypium sturtianum. Next base: position 17,295,919 of record CM046954.1, on the reverse strand, counting down.
AATAAAAATAAATATTGTAAAAATAGATGTTTAAAAAAAATATATTATACATATTATTTTATTACTAATCACTCCTACTCGGAGTTGTGCTCATATGCTCTCGAGTTCCTACAAGATTAATGTAACAGCTCAATTTTCAGTGGTTCGAGACCACTAAATCTAACGAGTGAGTTAGAAAATTTTATTAACTAATATTTATGAGTCAAATGTGATTTTAGGAATATTTTTGAATTGGTGATTTATGTTTTAATTTAAAAGGAGTTATTAGGTAAAATGGTTTCGAAAACGAGGAATCGAGACCTCGATTTCATAAACCATGCCGTAAATATTTTTATAAATATTTACGGATTGTCATTGAGTTCAGGGGCGAAGCCAGGACAATTTTTTAGGGGGGCCGGATGAAATTTTAATTTTTTATAGTTTATATCTTTCTAATTTGCAAAGGATTAAATCGAATTTTTATAATTTTAGGAGGGGCCAAAGTGCAATTTTACCTTTACTAATTTAAAATTTTAAAAAAATTTCAAGGGCTTAAATAGTAATTTCACCTTTTAGGGGGGGCCGGGGCCCATGCCAGCCCCCCTGGCTTCGCCCCTGATTGAGTTAGTATTAAAAATTTTCGTTAGAAAATTTTAATATTTTGATAGTTAATTAATTAAAAATGACTCAATTGAAAAAAGTGCAAAACTTGCTAAAATGATTAAATAGCTCAAGTGTTAAATAAGGGAGGACTTAAAGAGCAAATTAGCCTAAAGATGATGGCTTGGGCGGCATAGGCAGAGAAAAATCATGGAATTGGGTGAAATAAGGGCAAATTTGGAAAATTGTAAAAGTTTAACTACAAATTGAAATTAAAAAATTTTCTAGACATTTCTTCATCAATCTTCAGCCAAAAACAGCCATAGGAGAGCTTCTAAAGCTGTTTTTTCATATTTTTACATAATGTGAGTTCAATTCTTGCTCTTTTCTTGAATTTTTTGTGTTTTTAAGACTTTTGCAATTAGGTCCAACTATCTAATTCATTAGTTTTTGATTTTATGGGTGATTTTGAAAGTTACCATTGATGATTTCTGGATTTTTATGATGAATTAACATGGAATTGAAGCTTTAATTTTGTTATATGATGATTTTATCAAGTAATTTCAATAGAAATTGATTTTAGGAACAAATTGTGAAAAAAATTAAATCTTAGGGTTTGGTACTAAATTCTATTTATCAAAGGTTGTGTAATAGCTTAGAATATTTAGATAAAATGTTAATTGAGAAAAATTAGCTCATTTGAGGGGTTAATTGGTGAGGGACTAAATTGTAAAAACTATAAAAGTTGAGGTAATTGTGTAATTTTAAAAATTAAAGGGTATAAAATTGTGAAGTGAATTAGAATTGAATTAGATGCTAATAAATGAATAATTTTATATTTTAGATCAAGAGCTTGAAGATAATCGTGAAAAAGGGAAATTAACAGAATAGTCCCTGAATTACTACAACTTCCACAATCTGCTCCAGGTAAGTTCGTATGTTTAAACTTTAATGTTTATTTATTAAATTTATGAATAGTATTATGTATTTATTTATATTTTCGTTGTACAAATTAAAACTATTGTCAAATTATAAAATTGGATTGAATGTTTAAAACAAGTACAACGCAGGATTGAGTACAATCGTTTTATGGCAAAGGAGGAATTGACGGAAAAGACCATGGTTTGACCATAGCAACATTTATAAGTAAGACCATAGCTGGGCTATGGCATTCTGATGATAAGACCATAACTAGGTTATGGCACTACGAATGTAAGACCATGGTTGGGCCATGGCAATGCATGTGTAAGACCATAGTTGGACTATGGCACAAAGAAAACAATGTACTAATATCCATAAGTCGTTCCTCGATTCAGTAGAATTGGTAAAAGACCTATGTGAATGAATTGAAAGATATGTTGATTATTAATGATATTGATCTAAAGGAAGTGAGTTCATTGATTTATGTTGTATTTGACAGGGAGAATGTATGATTTATTTACAATTTAATTCATTATATTAAGTTCGGTAAGATCAATGTTTAACCTAATGAACTTACTAAGCTTCAGTAAGCTTAGTTGTGTTGTTTAATGTTCCTTGTAGATTTACGAGAAATCGGGAGGTCGGATCAACACATCGAATCACACTATCCAACTTGCCGGTAGATTTTGCTAAGCTTACTATGTCTTATATGGCATGTATAGGGTTTTAAATGGTTGTGTAAATGTTAAAAAAATTACATTTTGGTTGTGTTTCATATCAACTTATATATGTATGGTTTGTCATGTTTGGTATATGTGTTGGTATGGGCAATGAATGAATTAATAAAGCATGATAATATAGGTAGTTGTATATGTGAATTAAATTATGTTCTAGCTTAGATTGTTAAAATATATGTGATTATGTGATCAAAATATGATAGAAATTGGTTGTTTAGAGATTTTGTTATAGCTTATACATGTGAAATTGGTTGTGCATAGGTTGATACCAAGATGGAGTGAGAAAAGTGGCTTAAAATGGCCATTTTCGTCCACACGGGCAGAGACACGGGCGTGTGTCTCAGCCGTGTGTGACACACGGCCATGCGCACGGGTGTGTGGTTTGGCCGTGTGTCCTCTGCACCTTAAAAATTCAAAACAGAATGCCTAGGTTTTTGCACACGGCCTAGCACACGGGCGTGTGACTTGGCTGTGTGACCCTTGCACCTTACACACGGCCTAGCATACAGGCATGTGGTTGGCCGTGTGACCCAAGTCAGAGAGTTACACGGGTAAGGGCACGGGCTAGGACATGGCCGTGTGCCTCACATCGAATGCCCACACGGCCGGCCACACGGGCATGTGTCCCCTGCTCCTAAGAAAAAAATTAAGATTTTGGGAAAAATTCCCTGAGTGTCCAGTTTAGTCCCAATTCACTTCTAAAGTGTATTTTGGGCCTCGAGGGCCAATCTAAGGTACAATATGAGTGTTATATGATTGATTTTTTATTTGTATAATAAAGGTTATGAAATATTCGTAATTAATCCGTAAAATTTGGTAATGCTCCGTAACCCTGTTCTGACAACGGATAAGGGTTAGGGGTGTCACAGGTAAGCTATAGAGACACCAGAGCTTAAATTAGTGAATGAACTTGGTAATGGAGAAAGTAAGGTAGTATATGATTGAGAAGAAGATGGAGATAAAGAAGAGACACCCCTCATGGGAGATAATACCTCTGACTTGTTCTTGTGCTTGGTCCCCAAGTTTGTTTCTTATTGGTTTTTGGCTTAAAGAGTAATCTCACATTGTACTAAGTCGACGTATGTAGAGTGGCCCCCATTTACTAAGTTAGGCTAATTGCTTGACAACTAGCACTCCGTGAATACGGTATAAAAATATGTTCCCCTCTATCTTAAGTTTGAGGCAAGTTATAATGTGGTTTGGAGAACACTTGTGTTAAAGTGCTTATGGGCTATGATATTTTGGTCAATAGAGTATCTTACAAATGATTGATTGAGTAAGTTTACTTAATATGAATTCATCCTTACGAGGTTTGGCTCTATTAATTATATGGGAGCCAATTTGTGGAGGTCAATTTATTTGACTAGGTTACATCTCCTAAGGGATTTGGCTATTAGACATTAGTTGTTGATTAATATCTTTAATATGATTGTGAAGATGTCTTGCTTACCTTTCAAGTTAGTTTCTTTCATACACAATGTCTAGGAATAAGGCTCTTTTTGAGTAGATTTAATTGATCACTTATCTTCATTACTAGTTTGAGGATTCATCTATTTGGTTATGTTGGTGGGTAGGGCTGAGCAAAAAAATGACTAAATTGAGAATCTGGCCTAAATCGACATATCGGTTCGGTCCGGGTTTTTTATAGTTCGATTTTGGTTAAATAATTTCATTGAACCGCATTAATTCAATTCGGTTTCGTTTTATTCCATTGGCCACCGAAAAGTCCAAAAAAATATCATTTTAAAAAACGATATTTTTTTGTACATATAGCCCAACACATAAACTCATTTAAAACTCAAAACAAAACCATTGCTTCTAAATTCTAAATATAACTTTTATTATATTTTTACATATTTTATAATTAAATAAAAAAATAAAACCTAAATATAATTTCAGTGTTAGTCTCTCACAATTCATTGTTTATTTATTATTGTTGTTAAAATTTCGAAGAATTCAACTGTTCATCTCTTTTTTACTTATTATGAATTGTGTTTTTTTCTATTATTATTGTTGTTAAAATTTCTAAAATTTAGTTATCATTATTAACATTTTCAAGTTGTGTGCTTTTTTGTTGTCATTATACATTAATAGTGATAAAATATAAATAATTTAACATTTGATTATGTTTAGTGAAAATTGAAACGGATTAAATCAAGGTTTAATTAGATTTTTAATAAACATTTATAACTATAGATTTTACAAATTACTTTTTAGATAAATATATTAATCGAGATTTTATATATAATTGAAAAGAAAAATTAAAACTTTCAAATAATGTCTAAGAAACATAAGACAAAGATAATTCTATCTAATTAAAGTTGAAAAGTCTAAATTCAAAGACACTTTTATCAAAATAAAGGCCAAAATCTCAAAGCCAAAAAACAACATGAAAACCCAAAACCCGAATAAATTTAATATGGTTCGGTAACAAGCGATTTCTTATGTCCACTAGTTCGATTTCAATTCAAAAAATGGAAAAACTAAATATTCCGATTCGATTTAGAGAAATCGAGAAAACCGAACCAAACTAATCTCGCTCTTATTGGTGAGGTTGTAGTCATAATAGTGTTGTGTTTGTCAAAAAGTTGAGAAAAGCTTACGAGGGGTCCAAACCTCGTCCATGAAATTGGATTGACGATATTGAGAATGTGATTTTTAGGGTTATTGAGGGACCGATAACTTATCAATTGAGAAAGTGAGAATTTAGCATTGGAGGTAGTAGGGACATATCCTTTGAAGGAGTTAGAATGTGAACGCGACACTTAGGAAAGGGGGAATGTATGTTCGAGAGAATGAAAATGAATCCTCTTATAATCATTTTCTATTATTATATCTTCTCTATAATAATGATTAAATCTAAACACATATCTCACAGTTAATTTTAATTTCATTGCTATAATTTCGCTAACTGATCTTACTATCTCTTTTATTTTTAATTTTTACCAAACAATTTAGCTATATCCAAATGGTGAGAGTATTTTTTGTCCATTTGTGTTGCTATTTATATTTAGATTATGTTTGTTTCACTGAAAATAATTTTTGGAAATGATTTTTTGAAAATGCATTGAATTTTAGTAAAATATTTTTTGGTGTTTGGATGATTCTGCGTAAAATATTTTTTATTGTTTTACAAATTTTCCTGAAATCATTTTTAAAAATTGTTTTTAGTAAAACAAACACATCATATGGTATAAAAACATAAATATTATAGAAGAAACATTTTCTTTTGACAATTTAATTTAATTTTATAATAATTAATATGCTATATAAACTTAATAATAAACAATGTCTGATTACAATTTAATTTGAAATTACATATATTACATATATGAGAGTGGATTGTGACACATTGGAGCTGAAAGGGATAAACAAAGTTAAGCATGATTTAAGCAAAATACTCATATTTATATTATTAAAATTTTCATATTTTATAGTATAAATGATTTATTATTAAATATTAATATTAATATTTTTAATAAAATATTAAGAATATCATTTAAAATTTAAAAATTTGCAATTATTAATGTTAAAATTTATTATTAAAACAAAGTTGCAATATTAAATGATTTATTAAAATAATAAATTATATTATTAAAAATTTAAATATGTATGTTTAATAATATTGAAATTTATAATATTTTATATCAATATTTTAATATTATTATTAATATAATGATTTTATGCTTTAGTCAAGTTAATTTTTACATAAAAATCAAGTTACATATAAACGAGTTATATTCCGAAGAATAACTTACACTTTTTAAAAAGTGAAAGTAAATAAAAAATCCATTGTGAAATTATTTTTTAATAAACAAACATAAAAAAAAAATTACGGTAACAAATGCAGGTAGTTATTATTAAGAAGTTGGAAAGTTTTGTTAAACTTAGGTAGAAGTCAGCAACAATCCACAAACATAAAATTGAAATTATTGTATTAAAACTAAAGTTTTTAGGTGGGGGATGAATAATGATATGATTGACAATTTAAAAATTGATTTTGACTCTTAATTAAAAATTCAAATTGGATGGCGAGTAAGTCTTTTTATTAGTAAAATAAGTATGCATTGTAGAATTAATCTTGTTCTAATAAGGCAAAAGAAGTCAAAGATAAATGAGATAACATTAAAAAAAGAACAATTTATTATACTGTTACTGTTGTGTGTAATTCTAAGAATTAACAATATCTCATACATAATTGATTGAAGAGAGACGTGATTTGGTGGACGCAACATTACAAAGATTGGTGGGTTTGTATCACATGTAGAAAAAAAGGAGGCCATGCTTTTGCTTGCCACCCAAACCAAGCTTAATGAGAGTTGGCATGGTTTGGTTTGCCTTTGTTTTCGGGGGAGGGTGCTTACGTCATAGCTAACGCCACGCCAAGTGTCCCCTTTGCCCCTCTCGACACTTCCCACGCGTTTGTCGTGTTTCGTTCGGCACATCCAATAACCTCCCCAAAGACAAGAAAAATGAGCACCCAACTTCAGTTTCTTCTCTGAGCTTTCCTTCTCTTTGTTATCCTCAGTTTCTGCTATAAGAATTTAGTTCCTGAACCGACCGAACCAACCCAACCCAACCCAAAGGTCCATGTAAGAGAAACAATTTCCAAATCCGAGAGAGAGCCGTTTTCCAGTTTCCTTTCTTCTTTTTAGGATCCTAGAAATTACCTGCCTTGTTGAATTGTATAACTTTTATCTCTTATAAAAGAATAGTGACCAAAGAAGAGAAAACTATTTTTTCTTGTTGAAGCATTAGTTTCTCTCTGATGGGCAACTGCTTGTTTTCTTCCACTAGAGTCGATTCTACCCAAAGCCCCCAACCAACTTCTGGTAATCATTTCTTTCTTTCCATGGGTATTTTTTGTTTTGGTCGATTATTGCTTCTTCTTTTTTTTTCATTTGTGATGGTCTTTTAGCTATAAAGGTTTAAACTTTTATGTCGGATTTGACTTTCTTTTTGGGGGTTTGGTAAGGTTTATTTTTAGCTTTCTGAAAGAGTATACCTAGAAATTACATTCATTTTATACTTTCTGATATTCATAACCCTGGTTCTTGATATTTCTTCAATTTCTTGAGTTTGAGCCGTGTGGGGGAATAAATCCTGTTCACTTGAAACTATTATTTGATTTTGGATGGTGCCCTTTTTCAATCAAAATGAGTTTCAATGTGCAAACTTGAAGAAAGTGTAAGCATGAGTTACAGGCTTCTGTTGTAATGCTCGGTGTGTTCATATATACTTGAATACGCAAGATTCTTGTGGGGGGAAAAACATCTACAAATTTATATTTTGAAGGGAATACGAAATGGTATGCATAGGAAAGGGTGGTGCTTGCTTGGAGTGCTATGACCCTTGCATAACTGTGATTTTATAACTAATGATTGTTGCAAACCTCAATTGAAACAATTTGTTCGATTAGTCCTACAATTGTTTCTTCACCATCTGTTATAAGTCAGACTTAAAAGGAGGTTGCTTCGAAGAATTAAGGGAAAGGTATATATGGAAATACAATAATGCGTTTTCTCATAATAAATGCTCCATGAATGAAAAAATCTACTGATTTGGGTGGTTTCAGGATGCATAACACTCTCATGGGAAGACCATAGATGTTAGATAAGTTTAAGTTTGAATTCCTCTTGCATTTGATACTGTGCTATGTAATCTATTTAACAACTGGACCTAAGGAACTTGTTTTGCTTTTCAGCATCAGGAGGCTCAAGAATTTCTAGCAAAACCAGTCGATCTTCAGCTCCTTCAAGCTTGACTCTTCCATCTTTCAGTGATACAAGTAGTAGTAATGGATGTCTTCCAACACCGAGGACTGAAGGAGAAATATTGGCATCCCCCAATTTGAAACCTTTCTCATTCAATGAGTTGAAGAATGCCACCAGAAACTTTCGTCCCGACAGTCTTCTTGGTGAAGGTGGCTTTGGTTATGTCTTTAAAGGATGGATTGATGAACACACATTAGCTGCTGCAAGGCCTGGCTCAGGAATGGTTATTGCTGTCAAGAAGCTTAAACCCGAAGGTTTTCAAGGCCACAAAGAGTGGCTGGTAGGTTTCATTTTTACGACTTCTTTTATCTTTTTATTGCTTCTGCTTTTCCTCTCCCTGTTTTTGTTTGTGTTTGTGCCCTATTAGTGATAGTCAATTGATTTCAGACTGAAGTTGATTATCTCGGGCAACTTCATCATCCAAATCTAGTTAAGTTAATCGGATATTGTTCAGAGGGTGAGAACCGTCTTTTGGTCTACGAGTTCATGCCTAAAGGAAGCTTGGAGAACCATCTTTTTAGAAGTAAGTATCACATCCTTGAATTTTTCTGGAGAATCATCTTTTTAAAAGTATTAGGTCCCTGAATTGATAAGAATGGCTTTTGGAATCCAATTCCATGGCATTATATGTTCTTGTGCTCTGGAAATAAGCCTTACCCTCAAGAGGTTGCTATGAAACTTGCAAAGGGAATTCTTAAGTTTTACTTTTTTATATTTTAGTTTCAAGGAGAATGCAAGTACTCTGCTGCTGTTACATGTATTGGTCAGCTCAAATTGTCATAATTAGATTCTCAAATTTTCTTTCCTCCTTTTCTGTGGTGATAAAACACAGGGTTAGCATCCTCCCTTGTCGTCCATGTCTTTGTGGACATGTCGGATGAATTTTCTTTTCTAATACTAATTGTCCATTTTTACCATTTTAAGTTATACTACTTTTTAAGTTATGAATGTCATGTTGAGGACCATCTTTCTAGTCCTTTAGCAATGGAATAGCTTGGAAGTTGAAACTACTTTTCCATAGGCTAGAATATCATTGTTTTTGTTCTAAATGTGCATCCATGTAGGCTTAAATAGATCATAAGCAAGAAAGATCAATAGAACTAGAGGTCCTACGCGAGGTGGGCTTTCCTTAATGACACAAAGTGGAGTTGATTGGCTTATTCTGCTTCGCTTTGACTTTAATTACTCAATATGTGTATTATTTCCTTCACGAGCCTGTAAAAGGCTGCTTCCTATGCACTACTGCGTCTTAAACTACCAAACAATGGGGTATCCACATTTTTTTGGAACTATTAAAGTATTTTTTTAACCTTTGATGCTATGTCTTGCTAAACAGGAGGGCCGCAGCCACTCTCTTGGGCAGTGAGGCTTAAGGTCGCCATTGGTGCCGCTAGAGGGCTCTCTTTCCTTCATGATTTGAAGTCCCAAGTCATATATCGTGATTTCAAAGCTTCTAATATTCTACTAGATGCGGTATGCTGAGTAAAGAAAAAGAATAATTTTGTGCCTTTCAATATTATTTCTAAATTGTATGTACTACCAAGTTTTTGATGATAATAATCCATCGGATGTAGGAATTCAATGCAAAACTTTCTGATTTCGGATTGGCCAAGGCAGGGCCTACTGGCGATAGAACTCATGTATCGACTCAGGTTATGGGAACTCAAGGCTATGCAGCACCTGAATATGTCGCCACAGGTATGAGTTTTAGTGAAATCCCATATTAATACTTGTATATGAAGCCTGCCGGTATATTCTTAGTTATCTTAATTAGCTATCAGAGATAATTGTTGCCGAAGAAAATTAGTTCTTATAATAAACCAAGAAGGTACCTACTTTACGTTGTTTGTTAAGAAAGAACGCATTAAGTTACTGACAAGGAAAATTGTCTGGTTGAACTGAAAAACTCATGTTTCTTTATCTGCAACTAATTCTGATAATTTTCTGGCCTGTTTCGTTCTTACACCTCTGGGTTTCAATATTTCATCTTTATTAGAGGGGAAAAATGAACCAGATAGTTGCCATGAAAGCATCTAAAATGAAGGTGCAATATATCGCCTGTTTTGTCTTTTATATGCAATGCCTTTGGTCCAAATGTAGGATACGTGGGCAAAGCAACTATTTTCTGGGTTCTATCTTTCATATGTCGTCGGGAGTTACATATAATGAAGTTTCCATTGTTGAACAGGTCGATTGACGGCTAAGAGCGATGTATACAGCTTTGGAGTTGTTTTGCTCGAACTACTGTCTGGACGGCGTGCTGTTGATAAAACAAAAGTTGGCGTGGAGCAGAGTCTAGTAGACTGGGCAAAACCATATTTGGGTGACAAAAGAAAATTATTCCGAATCATGGACACGAAGTTGGGCGGCCAGTACCCCCAGAAAGGTGCTTTTACGGCAGCTACCCTTGCTTTACAGTGCCTAAATAGTGAAGCTAAACTCAGGCCTCGAATGTCAGAAGTTTTGGCAGCACTGGAGCAGCTAGAAGCCCCCAAAACTGCATCAAAACACAGTCAAGCAGAACAGCATGCTGTTCCACTTCCTGTTCGGAAATCCCCAATGCGACACCATCGATCACCTATGCATCTAACACCCAGTGCATCTCCATTGCCATCTCACAGACAATCCCCGCGGGTACATTGAGATTCCATATGTAAATTTTCTAGATGTATTTATATCTTTTTGGTTGCTTAGAAAGCAATTTTTTGAGCTTGTGTTATTTTTTTTATGCAGTTATGCATAGCACACCTTTTGTTTAGAGTTTGTGGTCAGTGTAATAGCAACCTTCAGCTCTATGATGCATATTAATCATAACCTTCCATTCTATGAATTCTATCATTGTATTTATGAAACACTGTAATGGAACCCATCATTTATCCGTGGTGCGAATATGAATTTCAATGCGCAGAGGCTTAGGGCTTGAATCAACCTCCTTCCCTTCCATCATGAATCAACATTTGTGATCTCTTCACAGCAATTCATTTGGATGATTTAATAATATGCTCAACAAATAGAATTTATTTGTCGTATGTACTTTCTTATCCACACTTATGTATCTCACTTTTGATTTTGATTATGGAGAAATATCTTAGTAGATGGGTTAAAGCCGGTCTGCTAGCAATAGCATAGCCTAATTTTATATAAAATTTGATTTATTCTTTTAATTAAATCAATTTTAGTGATAATTCCAAAGTTATGTATGTTTGGGAAAAATGAGATTCATTCTTATTAAAGTTTGTAAGAATTTTAAAAATGAAAATTTGTAAGAATTTTTTGGAGGGGATTTGAGTAATCAATTTTTTTTTTTCAAAGAGGTGATATTTCAAAATTATTTAATTATAAATAAAAATATCATTTTTATTTAATTTTAATATGCTTTTTTAGATTTTATATTATTAAAACCATTTATAATTTTTATAGATACATGCATAATTTGTATATTATTTATTTTGAATATAATTATCTTTATAATTAATTTTTTAACTTATAAAATTTCAATAATTATTTATCTAAACAATACAATTACAATGCAAACATTCTAAAATACTAATACTTTAAAATTCTTGCACAAAAAAGAAAACTAGTTATTTACAGTAATTTATGAATTAAACTATTGTTCGTTATATTCTTCCAAAAACATTGTTATTAATTCATTAGTGCAAGATAAGAGCAGCAGTCCACCGGCGGCAGTTGAAAACACCCCGTGGGAAAATTTAATTGATTAAAATACACTCTAAATTTTTCTATCCTTTGTAATCATTTTACTTTTATATTATTCTCTTTTTGAAAGCATGAAAATAATTAGAATGAAATACATATAAGAGACAAATTAGTTGATATTCAATATAATATATAGGCTAAATCACACTTAAGGTCACTAAATTATTAGTATGTTTATGTTTTGGTCACTTAACTTTAAAAAGTTACAAAATAGTCACTGAATTAATTGAAAGTTTTATTTAAGTCACTGGCTTTCTTTGTTTGCATTGCTTGTACCAATCAAATGCTTTCATTACTCTTCTTTTCTACCATTTTTTTTTCATGAAACGGCTTCGAAAGTCAAGAATCTGCGAACCAAAATCCAAATAACTTTCTTATTCGGTCTCCCACACTGATCGTCAGATCAACTTAGATCTAAGTTATGTTCTTCTACTCGATGGGTACTAATCCATTGTACCGATCGTCGAGTTGTCGCTTGGATCTCACTAGCCGAACTTTTTCTTTAAAAGAAAAAACTTAACAACCAGTGACTTCAATAAAAACCATCGAATAGTTCAATGACTTAAATGAAAGCTTTTGAGTAGTTCAGTGATATTTTGTAACTTTTTGAAGTTGAGTGACCAAAACATAAATTTACTAATACTTTAGTGATCTTAGGTGTAGTTTACCCTAATAAATATCAAAAAAATATAAAAACATGAACTTGTCAAATCCAAAAATATTTTAAGAATTTTAAAATCATCACCAAATAGGCATCAAACAAATTCTAGGATTTGAAAAATCATCATGAATTTTTCATTTTAAATAGTTTACTACTCAATTTACACAATTTTTAAAATCCAAATCTAAAATTTGAAATTCTAGTTCCCGAACGCTACCTTAATGAATTTAGTTCCTTCATTTTCTTGATAAAAAATGTAAGTCTTATTTTTAACATTGTTAAAATTCTTTTATTAAATTCAAGATCATTATAGTATTATTTTATTTCAAAATGTCATGCAAGTTAATTAATAGAAGAATTCTAACGAAATTAACAATTGAAATTGAATTTTTAAATCTGAAAAATAGAAGGATTAAATTTCGAAAAATAAAAGTAAGAGGAACTAAATTCAAAATGTATAAAGCGTGCAGGGACTTAGAGTACATTTTAACCAATTCAACATTGTGCTACAAAGTAAAAATAAAATAAAATAAAATAATGGAAAGATATTTCCAGGTTTTAGTTTTAACGGCGACGGAGTTGGAGGAATCAGTCTGGATTTGTTTATTGACTTAAAAGTTGGCGCTAATGGTCTCTTCTTCTTTCATTTAATGGGTAAATAACGATCCTTCCTTTAGAATTTCTTTATGATCTTCCACTTTTCTCCTGTTTGTTAAATTGATATTTTGTAATATATTGGACTATTTCTGGGTTTAAAAGCTGATAATTCCCATGTCCAAAATTCTAATTTTTGGATATGGGTAGTCTTTTTTTTATCAAGAAATTGCTGATAAATGATCTGGGTTTATGCAGATTCTCGAAGATGATTGAGTATTGAGAGAGAAAAGGGACCCCCCCCCCCCCCTCTTTGTGTAGAATTAAGGAAAGCTATTGACGTTATTGACTTCTTGTTGATAGAAGTATGGTGTTAGTTTTAGCAATAGGAGACCTTCATATTCCTCACAGGGCACCCGATCTGCCTCCAAAGTTCAAGTCCATGCTTGTTCCTGGCAAGATTCAGCACATTATTTGCACTGGAAATCTCTGTATCAAAGTAATCAACTTCACTCTCTCTTTTTTATGTTTATGAGGTTAAGTATTTCTTTTGGTTCTATCTAATTATGGTATTGATACTTTTTTTGAAAAGATTTTCTAATATTTTTTATGCTATATTGGGGTGTTACAGAAGACAAGTTTCTACAAAGAACATATTTATGCTGTTTCCAGTCCTAACAAATGATGTCTATGTTGAGGGCTGAGTTAGGGGTGATGGTACATTTAGATTAACTACTGTAATTTTCCCATGTCTACCATCAATTGTGCTTTTGTGCTTTTATGCAGATTGTTGTTTATATGTTTAGCCGTAGTTCTATCTTTTATAGATATGTAATGAACATTTTATTAGTAACACCAGACGCTAGTGGCCTTGTCTAGTTACTGAACTGCAAAGGCATCTTGAATATGTGGCTCGAAACTTGTTATGCTACATGGTCGTTGTAATTGAAAATGATAGTCTATATGCATCATCGACATTTTGTGTGATTTCTTCAAGTCTACCAGAAATAATTTCATAAACTCTGGTGTATTTTTGTATCTTTTTTTTCTAATTGATTTGGCATCACTTTTCCCTTTTATATGAGGGTTGACTTGTACTTTACCTGCTTTCAGTATGTCTCAAATTTTCAAAAGCAACAATATGTTTGCTTTGTAGTATTGTAGATTGGTTATAATGTTTCCCTTGTATTTCCTTTCTCACAAGTGCCTTAGACTCAAAGTAAAGTTATTCTTTTACATGGATTTTATGACCAGGAAGTTCATGATTACTTCAAGACTTTGTGTCCTGATCTGCATATTGCTCGAGGTGAATACGATGAAGATTCCCGTTATCCAGAGAACAAAACACTGACAATTGGTCAATTCAAGCTTGGGATATGCCATGGGCATCAGGTTTTCTACCATCCTGTTTGTTTACTTTCAAATACCCTCAAGGTTTTTGTTTTGCATTACAGAAACATGTGATGAATTTAGTTCCTTATTTTCTGTATGTGTAGTGGCCATAGATAATATATTTGGGTCCCATGCTTTTTACATTTACAAACATCTTGCATTGCTAAGTTTTACTTCTTTCGTGGACCTCAATATTATACACGCAATCAGTTTTGGTCAATGGATTGGCAATGGGACGAAACTGTGAAGAGCTTTTCATTGTTCCTTTGTTGAAACCATTTCATGTTGGATGCAGGAATAATGTTTGGGATTGAGGGGACTTGTAGTGTGAAGCTATTTTACTGTGTCATTGACATGTCTCAACTTTGTTCTATAATGTGTAGTTTACATGCTTAACCAACCGACTTCTAAGTCCTGTCTTAGCAAAGAGAAAATGTGGAATCCCGGTGCTTCATGGTCACTCAAATGCGGGAGCTTCTCCTAACTAGTTTTAAATACACTTCTCTGGTGCTAGATGGTAGATTTCCAGAGAGATAAAAGCTTTAAGCTGGGCTGCATACTTGAAGTATTTCAAATTGTTTGATAGCAAGCTTTTAGTTGCAGCCCGATTTATCATAAATATATGTCCCTATGGTTATGACACCAGTTAGCAATCATTGATTGTTCCTGGCTTTTGAACTTTGTACAGGTCATTCCATGGGGGGATTTGGATTCATTAGCAATGGTACAAAGGCAATTGGACGTGGATATCCTTGTAACTGGTCACACTCATCAGTTCAAAGCATACAAGCATGAGGGTGGCGTCGTCATAAATCCAGGCTCGGCCACTGGTGCATATAGTAGTTTCACCTACGATGTTAACCCGAGCTTTGTGCTCATGGACATCGATGGCTTGCGTGTTGTGGTATATGTGTATGAACTCATCGATGGTGAAGTTAAGGTCGACAAAATCGATTTTAAGAAGACAGCCAGTGCTCCTTCTGCACATTAAACCAATTCTTGTTGTTGGATCTTGCTCTGTTCAGCTATTTGAGCCAATTGTGAATTCAATTAATTAATCTGGTTTAGAAGCAAGACTTGTAATTTGAAATCTGTCCGTTGAGGTTGATTTTATTACAAATTTTCGTTTCATTATAATTAATTAATTTTTTATACAAAAGAAATTTTATTTTTGTGTTGTTTAAAACAAAAAAAATTATTTTCTTATCAAATATTTATAGAAATTTGACAGCACTGATATTACATATATAATTTACACTAGATATATGTGATATATATTTATGACTAAAATATTAATAAAATGTTTTTATTTCTATTTATTTTGGAGTAAGTTTTTATGTTTTTATCCTAGGTGGCAAACTAGAATTTAACTAGAGGTGCTCATGGGGGTTCACTTTTTGTTCAAGTTTGGTTCAGTTTTAAAAATTAAACCTAGGTTTGACCCGTCCATCCATATTTGATTTTTTCAGTTTAGTTTTTATTAAAAATAATTTTTTTAAAAATATAGTACACTAAGTGTACTAAAAAAACCTTAAAAATGAAACTTTTTTAATACATTAAGAATGCATTAAAAAGTATTTATATTAAAAACACTATCATAAATATAATAAATATTTTATTATATTAAAAAACACAAATAAATATAATAAATAATTTATTGTATTAAATATAATTTTAAAATTTTATATTTTGGGTTGGATTATTTAGATGGGTAAGTTCTTTTAGGTTTTGGGTAATGAATTTAATTATTATTGGGTTAGTGATTTAATATAAATATATATAATTGTTTAACATATATAATTAATATAATTAATTTTTATAACATAATATATTCAGGCCGGGCTTAAGCAAAAAAAAAAAAAAAAATTGTCCAAGGCTCAGTCTATTTTTTCGAACCTCATAATTTTATCCAAACTTTTTTTTTAACAGGTTTTCGAACTTTGAAAAGTGGTTCGACCTATGAGCAAGTCTAAATTCAACTCTTGTTTTATAATTATTCCACTAGAAAACAATAAGAATCATCCATATCACTTCTATATATTAATGAAATAAGTATAATTTAAATCTTTTAGAGCTTATAAAATATAAATTAATATAACAAATGATAATTAAATTATAAAATAAAACCGATTAAAAATTAATTCAGTTGATATCATTATTATTGTGATAAGATGGTGGTTAAATTTGTTCGAGGATCGAGTAATTCGTTTGATCTAAATTGGTTAGACTTAAATAAAGATTTTTGTAGTCATTCCATTTCAGTTTAGTCCAAATTCAATTTAAATAATAAAAATATTTTTAAAATTTAAATTTAATTATAAAATATATAAAATATTAATTAAAAATATATTTTATTATTTTTTAAATAAACTTCGTATGTGACCGGATCTGATCCAACCTTGATCTAACCCAATCATGGAAAGTTCTAGTAATGGTGTTGGCAATGGCAATGAAATCAGCAACTTGATTTGCTGATCAGGAAATATGCTCCCAATGCCTTTTATTTTCTCATATTTTCTTTTGTTTTTGAAAAATAGTTTTTCTGTCACCTACATTTCCAAATTTCTTCTTATATCAATGTATCAATTTAGTTAATAACTTTTATATTTTAATATTTTAGTATTTTTATTTGTTAATTTGTTATTTTTTTAGTTAAATTTAGCCATCAATCTTTTAAAAAGAATTGAAGTTGACTTTTAATCTTTTAAAAAGAGTTGAATTATTTTTTTTAATAAAAATACTGATTAAAACATTAAAATTTTAAATATGGCAACTCGCATGATAATCCATGCATACTTCATACCATTTTTCTGAATTTTTATAATTTTTTTTTATAATTTTTGAGTACTTTCATTTTTTAAAAGATATTATTGATATGATAATAAGACAAATACACGTATACTATCACGTCAATATCATTAAAAATATTAATATTTTAGTTAATATTTTTTTAAAAAAATATGATTTTATTTTTTTTGAAAGGTTAATTGTTAAATTTAATTAAAAAATTAGGATCAAAATTTAAAAAAAATATATATACATACTTGTAAATTTTAATAAAACTGAAACATCATTTCTATTATAAAATTGTAACATCAATTTATATAAAGGTAATTGTAATGTTAAATTTATTTAGTATATTTGGTGTGAGAAATCAAAATTATGTTTTAAAAAGTAAAATGGAATTATATAAGTGGTGAATAATTGGTGAGTTGGTTTTTTTTTTTTTTTTTCGCAAGTAAATTTAAAAAGTTGATATGTGTATTTTTTTTAATATATATATATATATATTTAATAATTTATTATATCTTTATATGGCAACTCTTAATATTATTTGTGAAGTTTAAAAGCTCCATTGGGTGTACCAAATATTCTTTTTTATACAAATGGAGAGTTTTATTTCTTTTTAAAGAAAGTCAATAATGAAATTTTTGAACCGGATTGAATCGGGTACCAATCAAGGTATGAATTCGAGGAAAGATATTGGACCGGTTGATCCAATAACAGGTACGGATTGGTTAAATAGTTGAATTAGATTTTTTATTATTTTTAATTATTATGATTTTTTAATGATATATTTAATCAAATTGAATGGACCAATTAGAACGATGAACTGGTGACCTAATTGATTCAACCATCAGTCCAATTCTAAATACCATGTAAATTAAAAAAATACAATTAAGAATAACAATTTTTATTAATAAGGTATTAAGTAATAAAAATAACATTAATGACCAACAAAATAAGGGAGTAGTTATCAAGGCTCCTTTATACTTCAATGACCAGGCCTGCAGCGCGGCATAAGCCTTGACCGGTTGACACCCTAAAATAAAAAAATTGTATGTTTAATTTTAATTTTATAAAATTATAAGTTAATAATAGTAGAACTAATCTTTTAAAAATATAAAGCTATAATCTAAACTCTCAAAAAAATCATGTAATTTAATTCTGCTTTATTCTCCCTGCAAAAAATTTAGCTTCCCATGCAGGTTTGTATTTAATTTCCTCCCTCTTAATTTGTTAAAAAAAAATATTTGATACCTTGATACTTTTTCTTAATTTGGTATCTAAACTTTTTTTAGGCCCAATTTGGTACTTGAACTTGACATTTTTTTCCTGATTTGATACCTAAGTTTTTTTTTTAAGTTCAATTTGGTACCTAAATTTACTAAATATTATAAAAATTATGCAAAACACTAACGGTGTTAAAAAAATTTTATGCTACGAAAATATTGTCAGTATTAAAGGAAATTCATGTTAAAATGCTTAACGAATTAATATTAAATAAGAAAAAAAGATTTTTTTAAAACCCCAAATTAAAAGAAATTCATTATTTTCAATTAATAAAACAATTAATTAAATAAATAAAACTAAAAGTAATTGAACATATAAAAAGATATATCATATCATTTGTCATATGTCGGTAATACATTGATTATTTTGCTACTTTATAAAAAAATAACATTGTTAGTATATTGGAGTAATTTGTAAAACGTTTGACAAGTGCCAAATCGAACAAAAAAAAAAAGATTAGGTACCAAATTAGGAAAAAGAGTCAAGTTCAGGTACCAAATTGGACCCCAAAAAGTTTAAGTACCAACTTAAGAAAAAGTGTCAAATTCAGGTATCAAATTAGAAAAAAGTGTCAAATTCAAGTAGCAAATGTTATATTAAGCCTTAAAAAATAAAATTATTGAAATAAATTAAATCAAAATATGAAAAAATTAAATTATTTTTATTCATATTTAAAGTAACAATAAATAAATAAAAGTTCACGTAAATAGATATAATTTTGATAGTAAAACCCTAGTTACTAAATTTGGAGAAATTCATTTTTAGTTTGATTTGGATGACTAATAAGCATATATTAATGAAGATATTAGTATAAATCTCGACCGTCCATTCCCTTGATTCACTACACCGCCGTTCTCATAGTTCTATAAATACAATTACTAGTGATACTTCCAATCTTCAAAAACATAGCTTCTTCCTAAAGTTTCTCCCATGGCTTCCTTTTCCTCTTCCTTTTCGCATCAGCGTGATGGCCTGTACCATGATGTTTATCAACCCCGTACTAGGTCAAAACGTCTGTACCCCATTCCCCAATGCGTTCAAATCGAAGTAACTATCTCCTTCAATCTTGTAACCCGCCACCATCACTGCTTAACTGATCGACTCGTCACTGTATCCGACACCCTCTTCCGTCAAGAATCTCGTCGTTTCGACCTCCAAGTTTTGAGAAACCAGGATCAGGCTTACCAAATCCTTGGTGCCATGTTGAGAAGATTCCCAATCGACCCCACATCTCTTACTTTTGACGTTGTCATTGATAAGATTATCCGATACGGACTTCGAATCTCAAAGTGGGGTTGCAACATGGGTCGTCAAGTGTTGCCTGTACGTGCGAAGTTATGGGAAACAGTTACGCGTCACTTAGTCGACGATAGAGCTTTGCTAAGAAGGGCTTTGGCGGAATCTGCATTACTGACCGACAATACCATGGTTCCAGCGAATGAAACATCGGCTAAGACAATGCTGAAAAGGGTTCGAGTTGAAGACAGAGATCAACGTCAAGATGTTCAACAAAGTACCAAAAAAAGGCGAGTGGAAGCTGAAAGTTGCACTATATGTTTAGAGGAAATCAAGGTCGGTTCATCCGCTTCTCAAATGCCTTGTTCTCATATGTTTCACAGTGGTTGCATCGAGAAGTGGTTGAAACAAAGCCATTATTGTCCTCTTTGCCGGTTCGAGTTGCCAACGTGAAAGAGTTTTGGAGCTTCGGATTTGCTTTCTCTTGTTTCTTGTTCGTCAACATATACTGTACTTCTTGAAAAAAAAAATTGTTAATACTTGCACCAGTTTTTACTCTGAATCGGTTTTGGTTATTTTTTATTACTTGTGTTTCAAGTAATTCCTATTATTTGTTTATTTGTTCATTCAAGGTAAACATATTGTAGTTATTGGAAAACATATGAATGGAAGACTACTGAGCTTTTGTTATGATTTGCTTCTTTTTTTTCGATTGAAAGTTATTTTATTACTTCTGTTACGAGTAATTGATAATTTTTGTTAAATTTTAACATGGATGGTTATTATTATGGAGATAGGCCAAATGGATGGCTTTAATTGTTAATTAAAGCTGGTAGTGGATGGGGAAGTTTGCAATATATCCAAAGAAATATTTATATCCAAAGACTGATAATATCTTGTAGAATTTTATGGTAAGCAATTATGGGAAATTGGCGACTGCCCCCAGCATTTATGGGAATGATTTAAAGACTGATTATATATTGTTTGATTCTCATCTTACAGACAAATTGGCAGTGCAATATTCCCCTGTTATTTAAGGTATATGAAACAAGAGAAAGTCTACAGTACTTGGATTGCATTCACATGCATTATTTCCTTTTCCTCTTGTATTTCAAGAGCCATAATTCATTATATAGCAGTATAGTTATTAACTGTAGCAAAAATAAACTTAGTATTTACACAAATCATCACCAAGAAGCTTCCCAATGGAAGTTTCAAGTTTGATTTACTTGGGAATTAGGGTTTATTTATGCTTGGAATACTAGATGAAATATGCTGCCCAAGGAACAGCGTTCATTTTCTTAACACAAACAACATAATAAAGACAAAATAGTTTGCAACACATTTGCGGTGTTCAATGTTATTTAGACAGGACATTGGACCATTTTTGAAGTTCCATAGAAACCAAACCAAACGTTGAGCTATCAATCAGCAGTCCAACTCTGCTTGACAGTCTCACATGCTCTCCTAATGTATCCACGCTTTGTTCTGACTATGGAAATCCAACATGAGAGATCAATCAGCAGTCCAACTCTGCTCGACTATCTCACGTACTCTCCTATTGTATTCGCGCTTGTTCTCACTAAACATCCGAGCAGCTTCAGAATTTGCAGGGGAATTAGGATTTGGATCACAAAGCAATGACTGCATAGACAAAATAAGAGGAGCTTAAACAACGATGCATAGAGAGAGAGAGGACCATAAGTGGTATGCATGTTAAATTCATCAATGCCACAGCTCCATAACAATCTATCTGGATTAGAACCAAGGTTTCCTATTTAGAAGCACCAACATGTTTAAGAAGGGAAGAAGTTATCTGCCAACTGTTTATCCTGAAGCCCAATTTCTATATGCTCTAAGTGTGTAAACACACACCAGGACAAAGCTTAAACCTTATCCTATATGATGGATGAAAGTATTAAAGGTCTGAGTCCACTTGAATGACTGATGGGATAAATATATATATACTCATTACAATGAAAGATCTAATAAAAAATGGTTCTGTAGAGCTTTGCAAAAGTAACTGGTGTTTTCACTTCCACATTTTTCATATGGAAGTTTACTACATGAGGCAGGTGGTTTTGAAGCAGATAACATAACAGCTTGAATTGGAAAAAATGATATTTTATCCTTAGATAGCCACAAATGAAAGCCTAAAGAAACGATGTCATACCTGAATAGATGTCAGTATTGCAGCTACATCATAAATTGGACTCCACTGATTTTGTAGAATGTCCAAACAGATGCTACCATCAGCATATACTAACAAATTTAAAGGATAAATAGGGATCAGATCAAGAAAGGCTAAAACGGTTGCCTAACAATTATATAATAGCAGAGATAAAACCTATTAATAACAAATAAGATATAGTATAGATATCAACCAAGAGAACCAGAACTAAATCTTAACTTGTAAATTTGCCAAGTCAACATCGGCTTTAAAGCTTTGGTTGCATGGATGGCCGGGTGCTTATAACACAAACAACTAACAAATGATGTCCTTGTGTTTCCTAAATATTAGCCCCTATTTGGAGATTCATAAACAAATGCTGCATGCAGTTCTCCTTGAGAACCGGTTTTTGGAGTAGGGGGTATACCAATTCAGCAACCACAAGTATCCATCACTTTCTGGGTATTAGATCTACTCGTTCACAAGTATAGTTAAAAGATCATAGTATGATGAGTGACATAAGCACAAACGCTATAGTCTCACCCTATCTATTACACCTATAATGCAAGAAAGTATAAGTTTATCTAGCATAAATATGAAAAAAGTCAAAGCTTACAATAAAAAATTTTAAGTTGCATGGCATGCAAGAATAAAAGAAAATGTAAACTGAAAATGTGGATATAGCTAAAGGGAATAGGATTAGTCTAGAGGCTTACTATTTGGATGGAACATTCGGGATACAAAACGAACAGTTGGTGGTTTGTTTGGATAATCCTCCGTAAACTGAAGAGTCAGCTTAAACGTACCTGAAAGAATAAAAAAATATCAAAATAGACATTACTTTATAGTTGTTAGCAGTTTCCCTACATTATATGATAAAAAAACCCCAAAGCAATAGCTTAAATAATCCTGAACTACCATTTAAACTAAAACTCACAACAGAAATAAGTATGACTATTTTCCATCCTGGTTAGAAAGTTTAAAATGAAGAGGTTGTATGGCCATCAACATCCTTAACAATAATCTTAGGGTCATTGAATTTGAAGATTTCACAAGGTTCTAGTCCATGAAAGATTGTTCCGCTTCTGCTTCACTACTGACATGAAAAATAAGTCTACAGGCCCATTAACAATGCCACTCCCCATTGAACAAATCTAACCTTCAGCTTTTTGCATTAAGTACCAGCTCATACAATTCTCAGAAGCTCTCTTCATCTTCGGGCCAAAACTTACTCCGTTTTAGAAAACAAATTCATAATTCAAAAAACCGCTCAGAAATTTTAAATAGATTACATCAACATATATTGAGCATAGCAACCTTCTAAAGAGAAAATCAAACAAATCAACCAAACAAACATAGAAAAATTGATTCTTCAAACCAAAACACCAGAATTTACTTTACCTCCATCCCATGGGGTGTCATCAGGTCTGCAAATCCATCAAGTAAAGACATTAGCACAATTTAATAGAACTTTAATCTAAAAAGCAAGTACATAAAGATTCTCTAGTCTTATTTCATAATATACCCAAATATAACAGCATTCCAAAGCATAATGTTGTTATCTTGAGGTGCACCACTAATTCCTGCAGGAGGATCTTGCTGCAACCGCTTAAAATCCCTCATCAATCTCTTCCTTGCAGGAGTTGACATCTTCACCTCCTGTAAATTTAAAGGAAGCCAATCCAAATCAATACAAAGATGCACAAAATAAATGATAAAAAAGGCCACAGTTCTTTAGCATAAAAAGCAAACGAATTAGATGAAAACCGGACTTCTACAACTAAACCGAGTTTAGAACATCAGTTCTATAGCTTCACATGTAGATTGACATTCAAATCTCAATATTTACTTTAAGGTGCATGCAAAGACCCGCTAAGTCACGAGCTACACAACAAGAAGAGACTGTTTTCAATCCCATAAGCTCTAGTTAACATCACAGGGTTCGAATTAAACTCTTCCAACTAGGAATCTCAAGCTCTAATCGCTGGGAAACATCAATTCGCACACCAATCATAAACGTTGATATTTTTATTTGCTTACAGATTACGCAATAGTGAAAACAAAAATCATACGGGGCATAAAGCACACTATTGCTTTTAAATTCTGCTCTGGACACTGATTCAGCAAATCACAACCATTAAATATGAAACTAAGCATAGAAAATCCCAGAGAATCTAAGCATAAAAAGTTAAAATTGCCATGGAAATAAGCTAAAAACACAAATCTAATTAACACCCAAGAGAAATCAATCCTAACCCAAGATCCGTAACCATGACAACGATAAAAAGCTTCAACATATCTTCGCAATCAAACAATAATTTTCCTTTGACATGTAATTACTAGACACAAATCTAAACAAAATTAAAGAAAAAAACAAGAAAAAAATGAATCTAATTCAGGAAATAGAAAACAAGAAAGAAAAAAAGGGGGGGGGGGGGAACAAAAAGAGATTTCTTACTTTCTGGGTAAACGCGTCGAGTTAACTAGGATTCTCTTAAAGAAAGCTTCACAATCACAACGAGTTAACAACAGGGGGGAAAAAAGGGTATTCCTTCCCGAGATTTGCTCAGGAAACAAACGGAAATTTTTATGAGAGAACCATTTTTCTTTTTCTAATTTCTTCCTTCTCAATTAATTATAAACCAATTGATCCAAAGGAGAAGATTTTATTTTCCTTTCTATTATTATAACATAAAAAAAGAAAGGCGACGAAGGGTTAGCTCAAGGGTCAGCTCAGCAGTCCTCTATATATACTTCTCTCTTTTTACTCAATGAAAATTCCATTAATAATTCTAATATTTAATATTCTTAAATTTCACTTATATTTTATTTGAGTGGGCCCGTGGTTGCCAAGTTGATAGCGAAATGACGCCATGCATAAAATATTCCTACGTGTAATTTTCTTTTATTATATACGAAAAGAATAATAATACTTAATTTAATTAGTTTTTCTAGAATGTTCATTACAATTGTGAAAAAAAGATGCTCCAATAATCAAAACTTTTGACTTGATGTCGGCTGGAAAATTATAGTTTTATCTACAAAGCTTATGGTCCAAATATCTATGATCAATGGTGAAATCATTGTTCTTACATGATTAGTAACATTTTTATCTTGATTCAACTTCAAATCCAATCGTAATTATCAAATAATATCTATACCTATAGTTAACATTTCTTTTTTAATTTCAAAAAGAATATCTATATCATAATATCAATAATTTATTTTAAGTTTCATTCTATAAATTAATTCACAGTAGCTATAATCTATAATTCATATCTATCATCATACATATAAAAGTATGAATTGAACCCACCATCATATTATTAATAAAAAAGTTGAATTAATTATATTTTTATAATTTTATAATTTATTAGAAATTATAATTATTAATTAAAAATATTGCACTAGATTAAAAAATAAAAAATTAATTATAAAATATAAGAAAAAAAGTTAAATTAGTTATTACTATTTACCCCTTTAGTGATAGAAATCCAAATAGAGAGAGACGGGGATTTGCTCATTTTGATGTTGACAAATTCATATAATTTTTTTTTTCAAAAGCTTTTTTGTCTGTTTAGATTTTTGGAATAAATTAGAATTAGAATATATTCATTTGTTATGTTTCAACATTCAAATTTGAATAATTTTTTAAACGTGATAGTACATAGATACATGATTCAAAATTTAAATATATGAATTTAGAATACAAATATTAATTTAGTGATAAAATTATGTAAATTATAAAATGAACTAAAATATGACAGAAAATATTGTGAATCTCAAGTTATGAAAAATAAAATTAACATAACATAAATATACAAGCATGTGGAATTTTTTGTAAAATGAATTGCTTTGTAAAAAAATTATATAATTTTATAGTACCTTTGCATATGAAAATAATTAAAATATTAGAGGAATACCTTCTTTTTTTCTTTTTTTTTTTCTAAATCGAATCCTTGCTATAAAATATGCTAAATATGTTATGATTTAGGAAATGAAAAGAGTTTTAATATATATATATATATATATATATATATATATTCACTGTATTAAATTACAGTAATAAATTACGAAAAGGGTTTTTATTAGAATATTGCATTTTTACTATTTATTAAAAGGTAAGTTATTTTGCAAAATACATTCTTTTAAAACTACTTTAATACTCGTGGATATCAATAGAGAAGTATTGAAAAGTACAATCAATAGTACCTCAACACCTATATGTGTTGAGTTCGTAGTGAAGTTTGAATAGGGGAATTTATTTGCTTGTTGTCTCAAACAAACTATTGAATGTATTAGAAGTCAGTAATTGTAGACGTCAATGTCCAATCTATAAATATCCCACCCATTTCTCTTTTCTTCCTACCCAATATCTTATTAAACTCTCAAACCCTCCGAAAAGACTTGTTGAACACATTGCCATCAACGTGATAAAATTTTCAATTCAATTATTTTTTAATTTTGTATTTTTTTTTTGTAAAAATGTTTTTAAGATTTTGCTTTTGGTCATATTATTTTTTATGGTTTTTTGAATAGCTAAAAGATAAATTGTTCATGCTCAACATAATTTAAAACTCTCAGAGGCCAATAAATGTATTAGAGACTGTTGGTTTATATGCAACATCTACGATGATGAAGTTCACTATGATACCGTAGTTGTTTGTCGCCTTGTTAGAAAGATAGAGGCTGAAAACACATACATTCCATTTTCCATGCGGGGAAGCAACTATAATGCTAAAATGTGTTGCTTTAATAACCAACCTTCTAATCGGTGGGTAGACAGTAATTAGAGCTAGTAACGCCAATGCAATGTACAAGTGTCATCAGTTGTTGGGTGCCATATTGTCTAAAGATAAGCTAGAGAATGAGTTAGATGTGAATAAGGTGAAATTCATGCAGTTAGAGAGGCTTGTCCAACCAACCTCTCTACTACATGCAATTGTGGAGGAGATATATCGATGTGCTAGAGATTGGATGCTTTAGATGGTAGGGAGAATGTTGTTGCTAGGCAAGTTTGCCAACAATGTTCATAGCATGTATTTTCAACTATTGGAGTCTTTTAATGCAATTGATAGATTTAGCTTATGTTCTACGACTTTGGCATATTTGTAGAGGGTGCTTTGTAAGGTGATGTGAAAATTGAGTAACAAAATATTCTGCAAACATGGGTATGTATATGGATGTTGTGGTTAGCGTTCATCCTTTCACAACCATAGGTTTTCCCTATTGCATTGAATATTTAAATAGATTTAGGGGTCACTTGGATCTTATACATTACAAAAGAGACATGACTTGGATGTGACAATAAATCAATTGACGAGCCAATGAAAAGGTATGTTGATGTTGTATTTGGATTCAATGCAATTCATTATTCCTATTAAATAATATAAATGTATTTGTATATATTTGTAGTTTTGGTGAATGTCGTACCTGGACAATGCAATGTTTGTCATTGTACTAAAGACAATTTTTGAGTAGTAAGTGTTATTCAAGGCACGAGTGCCCATAATCTGTTTTCACATTATGGAGGGGCAACACTCTAGCCTGGTGAAACGACAGCTTGAGTTAGTCCAAAATATTTTGGTAGACCCACAAAACATCAAGCATCATTATTGAGGAGTGAATACAATGAATGTGGCGTTGAAGAATAAAAAAGGTGATAAAAATGAAACTAGGTCGATAAAAAAAACCCCTCCCTGTTTATATATTTTAACTTCTACCTCTAACCCTATTTTTAAAATTGTCCCTCTTTATCCATTTAAACTTACATTCAAAAAATAATAATTATAATGATAAAATATAAATAAATGATAAAAATAATTAGATTATGGCACCGCAATGTTGTGGGTGGAAAACGTTCATGTAACAAATATATTTATAAAATTTTATGTAAAAATCAAATAAGACAGGTTCAAAATTTATCATGTGTGTATTCTTCTACAATTTAATATAAAAGACCAAAGCAGGCTAGCAATAATACTAAATACTTCATTAAAAATGGTTTTAGGTAATTTCACAATTGAGTTGGAACTCAGTAGATGAATGAACCAACTTAGTGAAACACTTAAATAATAGTAATAAAAACATTATGAAATAATAATATCAAAAGTCATGAAATTCAAGCTCAATTCAAGTTTGATTTGAAGAAAATATGGTTACTACATCATTATCTTTCTAATAATATATATTTTGACCTCTTGATTTTATATTTTCAAATGGTTTATTAAAAAAAGGCTCACTAACAATTTATTTAATTGGTTTATATTAAGCTTTTCTTTAAGGTAATAAGATAATTCATCAAGCATCCATAACATCATGGATTACATAATCATGAATAAAAGACAGATAATTGAAATGAAAGTAAAAAAAGAAAAAAAGAAAAAAGAATCAAACACAACTATGCACCCATGACCCATCTAGCTAAGTTGTCCAACTCTACTAAAAAAAGAAAATGAAATAGAAGTAAAGATAAAAGTAAAAGTGCTAAAAATGTTCCTAGCCTCTTAGAGGTGAATGTCGAGTAAGAATAAATCAGTGTCACTCAATCGGAGAATATTTATCACAACAATGGAGTTCCCTTCAATCACAATGTCTGGTTAGCCTTTGTCTCTAGAAAATTTGAATACCAAGGTGAAGGCCCTCACCTCTATTAGGTTTGCAAAATAAATCTTTCTCAATGGTTCTACAAGCTCTGCAATGATAAAGCCATTTGCATCTCTTGCTCCCACTCCTCGTCCTACTCCACCATTATGATATTTCTCAAAGTAAGCACCATCTACATTGAGCTTAAAAGCTCGCCCAGGTGGATAAGCCCAATTTACATGTTGCAGCCTCTTAGGAAGAACTAGATCATGAGTAAAATTGTGTAAATAGTAATTCGTATGCAAAGTCCATGCCTACTAAAATGCCACTCTAGTAGGAGTAGTCTTTCCCTACATAAAAAACTTATTATTCATGATTCAAATCTACCATAGCAAAACAATAAAACTGGAAAAGTTATGAATATCCATAAATCTCATAGCATTTTCAAGCCAATTGATGCAATGAGTATAATGACTATAAAAAGACTCTCATGCACCCCCAAGTATAAGGACCTCCCTAGCATAGTCACAATATCTAATGGTATGCATGATATCCTTAAAGGCATTCCTACATCTTTTACAAGTTGGGTCACCTAAGATAGAAGTTAAAACAATCTTAACTGCAGTAGGTAAAATGCCATAGACAAGTCTCCACCTAGAAAGTTTAATATTTAGGGGGTCTTAACCTTCCATATGGATCACCAGAACTGTCTATGTGGACTAGCACCCAACTCATTAAGGAGCAACCAATCATACCTAGACTGTGTAGTGTAGACCTAGAGCTTGCATGTCTCTAAACCATAATATCCTTAAAAGGCATTGTAGGAATACGAGTTGTAGTATAGTATGCCCATCATTGTCAATAAATAAGGTACACACCATTTCTAAATAATAAAAATACGAGTTGTTGTTGATCAAATCACTAACCCTCACATCTAATCCCATATGTTGATCATAAGAACCCGAAAGCTTAATCGAATGTGAGGCACCCTACCCTATCTATTCATAAAAAGATGAATATGATTACCATTTACCAACCTTAAAATAGCCCAATGAGAGAGCCCTAATAGCCTGTGAAATACTAGGCCAAGCATATGAAGGCTTATCTACCATTTTGGCATTGAAAATATTACCATTGAGAAAGTACTTTATATGGAAAACCTTGTAGTAGCAAGTCGTTATAGTGCAAAAAATCTCTAAACTTGTTTACCGGGTGGTGATAATTTAAAAAGGAAAAGATCTTTAAGCCCAAGTCCACCCATTCTCTTTAGTTTGGGGATGGTATTTAGTTTAACATGGCCCGATCCTTGTCTTCTACTTTGCTTGCCCACCAATATTGTTCAATGGCTTAAAAAAAACATTTGTTACAGAAAAAATAGAGTAAAAACAAGGCATAACATAGGTCAAAATGGACTGTAACACCGATTTAATGAATACCTCACGACCTCTATCAAAAAGCAACTTACTAGACCAGATCTAGATCTGCTTTTACACACTGTCTGTAATATGCTGAAAGACTATAAGTTTATTCTTTCCAATGAAAAGTGGCATATTCAAGTATTTATAAGGCTCAAACTCCTCTCAAATACCCAACATAGTGAAAATGTCACATCACTTGTAACGACCAAATTTTTAATGGTATCGAAAAAGGTGGTTTTGAAACCCCATTTTCATAAACTAAAATTGTAAGTATAAAATAGGAATATTTATTGAGTTAATATGAGAATATATTGAAGTTTGGTTAAGTAATTTAACCGAGAAATTAGTTAATTAAAACTCAAGGTACTAAATTGTAAAAGTCCAATCGCTATTAAGTTTTAATTTAGAAAATGATTGGGGACTTAGATAGCAATTATCCAAAGGATTAAAAGGGTTAATAAACCAATTTTTGGCATGAGTTAGTGGATGATGATATATTCCACTTAGATTAATTAATAATAAGATTAGTATAATTAAATTAATTAAACTAGATTAATTAAAGTCTAATTATAGTATAAATATAAAAGTTAAGTGGAAATTTCATCATCTTCTATGCTCTCTCACAGTCCACTATAGATGAAAAACCAAGAAATCTTCAAAACTTCATTTCACATTTAGCTATCAATTGGGTAATGTAACCAAGCCATTTTCTTGAAATTTGTATAGATTTATGATCATGGGTGCTTGATTTAGCTAGCCCGTGTATCAATTTGTTTAATTGTTAAGTTTTTAACAATATTCCATTGTAGAATAATTGATGAATTAGGCCTGAAATTTATAGATATTAAGCTTAGATCATGATAAGGACTAAATCATAAAGTTAATCAAGCTTGTTTGATAACATTGAAACATTAGGGACTAAATTGAATAAATGGAAAACCTTTCATGAATTATGTCGTGAATAGAAAATTAAGGGTCCCTAGTGAAAGAATGTGAAATTAGATTTTGATCTGATGCTAAATACCAAAAAATATGCATATCCCAATATAAAGACTAAAATGAATAAAATGCAAAATATGAGTGTATTCAAAAGAGGGATTAATTAGGGTCATTGTAATAGCCCGTTTTCAGTAAAATCGGAACAGTGGTTTCGGGACCACAAATCTAAAGTAGGAAAAAAATATTTTATTATTATTTTATGGTCTACAGTATGATAGAAATACCGTATAAAAATTTCGTTAAGAAATTTTACCGTTTACATACTTAAATTGATAAAAGGGACTAAATTGCGTAAAGTGCAAAAGTTGAGTTCTAATAGCTAAAGGTATTAAATAGCTATAGAATTTTAAATTGGAGGTCCTTATATAGTAATTAGCCATTAAAGTTGTTAGTGGATAAGCATGAATAGTCATCATTGGAAATTGAATGAAATATTAAGGTTAATTTTGAAAATTAGTGATTAAAGTTATAATAAATTAAATAAAATAAACTATTATCATCCATTCTTATCATCTTCCACCAAAGTTAAAAAAAGAAGAAGAAAACCTAGCCATGGAAGCTTGAAATTTAGTCAAGCTTATTTTGCTCAATTAGATATGAATTTTTGTCTCGTTTTTTATGATTTCTATGTTTCCGAGATCGTAGTAGCTTAACCTAGCTAGCTCGGGGATTAATTTGAAAAATTGTTAAAGTATTAGGGTTTTGCCATTGATGAATATGCTTGAATTTTCAAGTTTGATAATAGAAAATGAATGGTTGTTGTTAGATAAACAACTTTTGTAAAGAGAATTTTGATGAAATTATCAACTAGGGGTTAAATTGAAAAAGGTGATAAACTTTTGGTAAAATTTATGAATTTGTGAAATATATGGCCTGCTATTAATATGTATAAAAAATCGGCTAGGCTTGAGTAAGGATTAAATTGTATGAATTTCATTTTTCGAGCCTAGGGACTAAATTACAAAGGAATTAAAAGTATAGGGCAAAATGGTAATTTTGTAAAAATTCTATGTTGGATTAAATTGAATGAGAATTATATTGAAATGAGTTAAATTTATTCGTATAGATCCTGTCAAACCTCGTATAGAGTTAGATCGAGGTAAAGAGAAAATATCAGATTAATCACCTCCGTATCTACGTACACTTATCGAGGTAAGTTCGTGTAATTAAATTATACATTTATATGTTTTAAATTGAATATTTATTTGTGAATTGTATAATTTCCATGTATGAATACCGATTGTATATTCGACAATTACCGAGCCTCGTTTGAGCCTTAGGAATTCGTAGGATACAAATGAAATGTCATTAGGGTTACCGATTTCAGCTCTTATGAGCTTACCGATACTCAACTCGCATGAGCTTACTATTACTCAGCTCGGAGGAGCTTACCATTATTCAGCTCGGAGGAGTTACCGTTATTCAGCTAGAAAGAGCTTACCATTTACAGCTCGTACGAGCATACATGTACATGAAGACAAATTATAGTTCAGTACACCTCGTGTGTACTACCCGCGTATCCAACGTTATTCTAAATGGTTCAACGGGCACATTTCTGTTACGAGATTATATGAGTTTGATATGAACTATTACTGGTATTTACATGAAATACATGAAATGTGATTATTTGATGAATTCAACCATGTGTGTTGGATCTTATATGTGATTTTCATGGCTAATATGTTGGTGATCATGTGTTTAGGCTTTTGGCCAAATTGGTTAAGATATGCTATGTTTACTTACCTATTTTATGGATATATGGTAAGTTAAATTCCGTGTTATATGAACTTACTAAGCTTAAATGCTCACTCTATGTTTTTTTTCTATGTTTTATAGTTATTCAGAAGCTTGTTCGGTTTGGAAGCTTGTTAAAGCTATATCACACTATCCATCGACTCTTTTGGTACTTTTGGATATTTAAATTCGGTTATAATGGCATGTATTGGTTAATTTAGCCAATGTTGGCATATAAGTGTTTTGTTGAGATTAACCATTTATATGGCTTGTGTTTGGTATATTTTGATATGTATATATGTGGCATTATCATGTTTGATGTGTGATTGATATAGTAGAATGAAAGAAAGTAAAATATGGTTTGAATATGCATATATGTATTTGGTCATTTAGGTAAGTTGAGATACTTGGTTGACATGTTTTCAAGTTGTCATTTGAGGTGCCTAAGGGCATATTGGTTGTATGTGGTGATATTTCATGTTTAAGACTTGATTTTGGCTTATTTTGAATGCCTTGTTATGGCTTGTTGATGTGCAAAAATGTTGAGTTAGATTGGTGTCAAATTGGGTGAGAAATGTGGAAATTGGCCTATTTTCGTCCACACGGGCGTGTGTCTCAGCCGTGTGTGACACATGGCCAGATGACATGGCCGTGTTTCCCTGTATCTTCTTAAGATTGCAAGTC
Organism: Gossypium sturtianum; assembly: GCA_025698515.1. Lineage (NCBI taxonomy): Eukaryota > Viridiplantae > Streptophyta > Magnoliopsida > Malvales > Malvaceae > Gossypium > Gossypium sturtianum. The sequence goes on along the minus strand of CM046954.1, from coordinate 17,262,641 downwards.
AGTATGCTCACATGGCTTAGCACACGGGTTTGTGACTTGGCCGTGTGACCCAAGTCAAAGAGTTACACGGGCACGGACATGGGCTAGGACACGGCCGTGTGCCCCTATTTCGAATGCCCACACGGCCTGAGACAAGGGCGTGTCTCATGACCGTGTGAGACACACGGCCTGGCCACACGGCCGTGTGACCCCTGCAGCTTTGAAAAAAATTCAATGTTTTTCGAAAAATTCTTTGAGTATCTGATTTAGTCCTGACTTGTTTCTAATGTGTATTTTGGGCCTCGAGGGCTCGTATTATGGACTATATGTTTAATTTCGATTGGTTTCTGACATGAATATCGTATGATATGAAATGTTTGAAATGTTTGTGTATTTAATTTGTAAACTCTAGTAATGCTCCGTAACCCTATTCCAGCGATGGATACAGGTTAGGGGTATTACAGTCATGCATCTCCTGGCATCATTATTGGTAAACTATTGAATGACTATTATATGTTAATTTATGATATTGATTTGGTATGTATATACATACTTGTATAGAGAAAGAATTGGATAGAAGTGGAGCTTGCAGAGGAAAGACTAAAGTTGTGGAATAAGCTTTGAAAGATCTACTCAAATTTTTTTTTTTTTGTGTTTTGAAAGGTAAGTTATTATGGAACTAACTACCCTTCCTTGTTTGATAGGTGTCCTTGTATTTATTTTCATTTCATCTATATTTAAACTTATGCTAAGATTATAGTGGAAATTGACATACTTGATTAGGAAACATAAATAAACTGAGGTGAACTGTGATAAGTTGAATGGTGTTATATCTATTGATTTGTAACTAGAAGAACGACAAAAGATCTTTAAATGTATCACTAGTTGTTTGTGTGATTCGTACTCTAATACAATAGATGAATTTCAACAATTGATATGTGATGGTTAGAACTTATGTTTATGCATATATGGATGATTAATGCCCATGTAAACTTAGTAGAACGATGATCTGCCATAATTTGATATGGAAAATTAAGCTTTCCCGGTATACTTAAAGAGCTTGTTCTTAAGCAAAGTAGTGTCTTTTTCATAATTTTTAGATTTGAAGTTAATAAGTTTAAATGTCTCATTTTTACTCATTTTGTGACCCAAATTGGCCAATAATGCCATTATGGGGCCTAATGTGTGGTTGAGTGGTGTAGGAACGTGTTGGAGATTGAAAACGACACCAAAGGAAAGGGTATTGTGATATCTATACCTTGGAATCACGATACCTCCAACATGCTTGAAGATTGGAGACCACATTTTAGTGGTATCACGATATCCACCCTCAAAGAAGACCTCCAAGTTCGAAACTGATTGGGGTATCGCGATATCTTATTCTAGGTATTACGACACCGATATTGTAAGGAGGACAAATTTGGATAGAAAGGGTAGTCTTTGTCCACCCGATGCACCAACCACACAAGGCCCGTGTAAGGGCAATTTTGGTAATGAAATTTCATCAGCATTCAGCCTAAAATAGTTAATTTTGGCTGAGGAGGAGAGAAACGCATTAGTGAAGTTTTTAGCTTTAGTTTCTCTAGAATCTCTTTTAGTTTTTCTACAACTTATTTAGGGTTTTTATTTTCTCTTTTTTCTTGTTTAGTTTTTGAGTTTATTTTTCTGCACTTACTTATTGTTCTTAGTGTTCATAGTGTTAGTTAAGTTAGTTATCACTGTAGCTTAGGTTTATTTGCACTTTTAGTCTCTGTACCTTGGTTGTAAGACATTTCTAGTTTTAGTTTAATGTATTTCAGTTTCTTTTACTTTAAATCAGCTAAAGTTTGATCCTTTTATGTTTATTGCTTTAGATTTTCTTGTTAAATGCCTTTAGTTTCATGTTCTTTAAGTTTTCTTGCATAAAAATCCAAACTTTTATATTTTTCTTAAGCTTTACTTTAATGGTTTATTTGCTTTTCATTTCCATAACCATTATCTTTATTTTCAACATGAGCAGCTAAACCTCAAAGGGGGTTGGGTGATGGAGATGTGGGCAAAATTGATTTTTTGGACAATGGATTAAATCGTAATAAATTGGACTAAATAGAATAGACCTAAAAACTTAGGAATTGATGCTCCTAAGGGAATATTTAGACAAGTGAGACCGAGAGGTAAGCTTGTTGTACACCAATTCATTAGTCTCGGGTTAATCGGTGAGATCGAGAAATAAATTAGATTAATTTGTCTAAGTTGGTAAAATTGAGATCAAGAGATAAAATGGAGCCACTTAGTAAATTAAGCTATTTAAGTCCCTCATTCGAGGATCAGTGAACCACATCGAAATCAACCAACCACTGTTAGTCATTTATTGGTTAATCTCTTAGTTTTGTACTCTTTACAATTTGGTCCCTAGACTAGCATATTCAATTTTCTTGCAAAACTTTCTTGTTATGATTTGTTGTACTATAAAATCATATCAGTAGTTGCTTAGACTATATCGTACGCTGTTTATCACTCAATCGTCATCTCCTTTGGGTTTGATCATTGGAATACTCTAGTGTTCCATAGTAACACTACAAATATTACAATTGACCTGTATGCTTGCAATAAAACCACGCTTTAAATTTTTTTTATAAAATCATTTGTTTTATGCACACGTGCGCACGCAGTCAAAAGGCTAGGATACAGTTGGCATACCAATAAGGCCATATGTGCACTTATGAACGAGTTTTGTTGACGATGTGGAGATTACGATGTCATTTGAAATCCAAAATTTGTTGCGGATCATTGAGTACTTATTGTCTCTTTGGAGACCTTGGTGTGGTGGAGGGATGTATTTGCATATGAATATGCATTTGATGCCTACGGGCTTGGCACTTCGGTGCTTTGGTGTGGTGTTTTGCTCAAATGAGCTATATTGGTGTGGTGTGGTTTACCAACGTATACGAGTCCATTTTTACTAAGGTTGCATTGGGCAAAATGTTAAAATTGAATTTTGAAATCGAGAAATGAAAATGAACCGGATTTGATAAGTTATAAAGGTATGTGGTTATAATCGTATTGGTATAGACTAGTAGTCTAGTGAATGTATGTGAGATTGTGTTAATCTTATATGAATTGGTACAATTTGATGATATTATGGTTACGTTTATAATGTTGACATATATGAATACCTATGTTTCCTATGCTCACTATGTTATAACATTATATGCCTTGTTTTAGTTAGATATGTGCCTAATTCTTTTAGTAGTTAAATTCTCACCTATCATTGTTTTCCTTACATACATCCCTAGTTGTTGAAAATCTCAAAGTCAAATTAATATAGGTACCATACTATCAACAAAACAAAAAGAGTATGTTCATTTTGGTACCTAACATTGTGACATGTATATATGGTGTTTCTATCTAAGTAATGCTCATCCATGTTTTGAATGTTAGTGTTGCTTTGTATGTTAAGGTTGATTTTGCATGTCAAGGTCGGAAAAGGCCTAATTTATGCCTAGTTCATGATCATGTGTTTAATGTTATTTGAACTCTTTGATTTCAAAAGTTTCATAAGCCTTATGTGCTCAAATTTGCATGATGTGGTGATTTGTTAAATTGGGATGAACCATCATATGCTAATAAGATTTATGTTGGAAGCTTTGAATGTGTACCAAAGAGGTTATTGCACAAACAAGAGGTATCATCGCGACGATGAGTTCCTAACGTTGCGACTTGAATTGACAAAGAGTGGCGTCACGACCTCGAGTCTTTTGAAGTCGCGACAACACTTGTTGTTTTGATAAGGTCACGACGTGATATCCATGGTGTCATGATGAGGGAAGTCAATGAGTTACATCGCAACCTGGAACCCCCAAAGTCGCGAAGTCAACCCGATAGTTTGAAAATCTTACAATTTGGTCCTATTTTGACATCGGGTTAGAAAAAGAGCTTTCGTAAGCTTGGATAAGGCCCGAAAATGATTAAACAACGTATTGTGAATATGTTTTATACTTGCCAACATGCATAAATGGTTAAATTGTGTTGTAAATGGCTGTGGTTACTCTAACAATGAATATGACATCTTGTAGCTCGGACTCAGCGATCGGATCGGGTATGGGGTGTTGCATTGCTGCTCAACATAAGTATTTGGATTGAAGTATATGAGAGATTTATCAAAATTTACTTTTTGTTTAGAACCCATTTTATATATGTTAAGAGCCTCCTTAACTTGTTCAGCCATAGCTCTCGCGTTCTATACAGACAAAAGACTATTGTTTGCAAAGAAAAGATTATTGATCTGAGGCCTATGTTGATTGGCCTTGACCCCTCAAATAGTTAAATTCTGCCCAAATCCTACTATTGAGTTAACATCGCTAAAAGACCTTGTGTACATATTAGGGAGAGATAAAGGGACAAATGATCTCCTTATCTCATACCTTTCTCAAGCTAAAAGGATTATGTAGTATACCATTAATTGAAAAGCAATGGAAAAAAAGTTACACAATTCATTATCAAATTATCTCAAGAAGCATCAAAACCCATACAAAATATGATGTCCCTAAAAGAGGACTACTTTACATAGTCATTCACTTTCAACATGTCCAATTTCATGTAAAACCTTTATAAGGGCACTTTTGGAGCTTTTAAGATAGTGCACAAACTCATGAGCAACCAATACAATATCCAAAATAAGTCTATCAAGAACAAATGCACTTTAAAACTAGCTAATGCAATGAGTAATAATATGTTTCATGTGATTAATCAACACCTTATAATGAATTTTGCATATGACAATACACAAATTAATTGACTTAAAATTATGCATGGAATAAAGGCCAAGGTAGACAATACTGCACAGGTGAATCCACTATTTTTCTATTGGAATTGGTACATACTAATACCAATATGTTTTGATCTATCATTTTAGATTTATCGATATTACAAAAAATATGTATATGAAAATATTTACAAATATCAAATAAATAATTCTAAATAATATTCAAATATAAAATATTCATCAATAATAATAAAAATACTCAAACTCTACAAATAAAAATTCATCATTCAATAAATCTAAAATTAACAAGAAAAAAAAGTCGAAATTCTTACAATCACTGACATGAAAAAATGTAGTGTCATGATCACCTTCTTGAATCAAGTCCCCGTAAATTGATGGCTTCGATATTGCTCCTCTTTATTAAGTATCTTCCTCAATTTGCCCTAAGAGAAAGCATAGCTTAGACATTGACATCGGAAATGTCATCATTCAATGAATCAACCATTTTGTCAAGAACATTTATATAGTGGTTTCATGCTTTATACCTTTTCCTTAGCTAAAATTTGAGATGAGTCCCAAATTCCTTTGATAATTGTTTTGTTTATGTTTTTCAACTCTGAATTGGTCTGATTCAGTCCAATCCATTTTCCTATTTAGAAATAATATAAAATAGTTTTATAATTAAATTTAAATAAATCAATTTATTATTATTTAATTTGTAAAGCAAGCTATTTGGGTGAATCTGAATCAGACTCAAGCTCGGGTTTGAAAATCATTTTGGAATCAGGCCTCGGCCCTAGGTTAGACTAGCCCAACCCAACTCATATAAGTCCAACGCAACATTCAACATATGTAAAACGACACTGTCCTAGTTCCTCAATATGTAAGGCTATTCGATTTGAAGCGTCGTCGTTTAGGAATGACAAACCAGGTGGAAAACAAACTTGTCTCAGCAGCTACCTAAATACCTCCGTGATTTTACTCCTCTGTTCTCTTCCCTAAAATTTTCCCAGTCTCAACCAAACTCTCTCTGGTGACCCTTCAAAAGAATCACCGCCATGGCGATGCAAACCGGAGTCGGCTTTTCGAAGATTTTGATCCTTGCCGGCGCAGGCACTTCTCATTTTCACTCTCTTACTTCAATCATCCTTATATTCTCGTTTTGTTTTTCTTCTAGTTCAATTTTGACTTTTCTCGTTTCGTAATTTTTTTCTCTTCAGGTTACACCGGTACGATCCTTCTCAAGAACGGTAAGCTATCGGACATGTTAGGCGAATTGCAGGTTAGTTTTAACCGTTTGGCATTTATTTCAATTCGTTAGTTTCTCGCTGCCATCTCTAAATTATTAATCTCTAAATTATGTCCTTCTAACTTTCTTTCTTTTTTTTTCCTTTTTTTTTTTGTGATCTGGTAGTCTCTTGTGAAGGGACTGGAAAAAACTGGGGACCAATCAGATGATTCAGATGCCCTTCTGGCTCAGGTATATGATTAAATAGAGCTCAAATTTTAAAATTTTTGGTTGTAATTTTGATTCTTTTTTTTGTGTTAACTAATCCGTAGGTGCGTCGTCTCTCAACGGAGATTAGGCAACTGGCCTCAGCACGGCAGATAACTGTTCTGAATGGGGATTCCGGCGGTATTTTTAATTATATCTGCTTAAATAGTAGTTAGTAGCTTTAAAATTAGAAAATGTGTGAAACCGATTTATGATTATATTAGCTAGACTGAACGGTGCATTTTCTAAGTGAAGGTGTCTTAGTTGTTTGCTTTTTTTTTTTCTTCTGATTTGGCAGTTAAGTTAACCTCTCTAGTAATCCCTGCTGCTACCTTGGGGGCATTGGGTTATGGTTACATGTGGTGGAAGGTATGTAAATTCAGATATATTAGCATTTTTTCCATGATTTGTTTGACAATATGAGAAAACAACACTACCTTAAATATGATAGGAATATCTCAAAATCTATACGATACGAATTATTAACAGACTGGCATTTGTATAAATATAAAATACCTTAAATATGATTATGATACGGCAAAATACATGAACGTGACATGGATGCCCAAACTGCCTGGCTCATTTCTCTATCCCTTTTTGATTTATTTGCTTCCACATTATTAATACCTTTAGGATAAAATCATACTCTTGCTTACTGATATTATTATTTTTAAAAAACTAGCTCTCTTTCTGTCCATTCATGTCGTCTGCTTTATAATTAGGTTAATATGTTCTGTTTCTTTCTTTTGTTGTCTTTTTTTAATTACTAGGGCATTTCGTTCTCTGATCTATTTTGGGTAACAAAACGCAATATGGCATTGGCTGTGGAGAACTTAACAAAACATCTGGATTCTGTGTCAGATGCTCTCTCTGTAAGTTTATCTTCTCCTGTTTTCATTTTCTTAGCATTTTGTTTTCATTGAGCATGTTTTCTACGAACCAAATGATTTCCATTGTCAATATCATGGGCATCTCTAATATGAGTTGACCTAGTTAGTATATAAATTTTGTATTAAAACCACCTTTCATTACTTTACAAATTATGTGGTCAGGCTGCAAAGAAGCATTTGACCCAACGTATCCAGAACCTGGATGATAAAATGGAAACACAAAAGGAAATCTCAAAAAGCATTCAAGAAAGTGTAAGTGACATGTTTTCCTTTTCTTTTACCTGAACTTTGAAGTCAGAATATCATATGCAACACAACCTCATTGAATAAGGCCCACTTCCCCACTTGTTTCTTCTTGCATTGCTTATGAATTTTAGTTTTAAGGAATGAAGAGAGTAGTTCAGACATTATTTTTTAAAATGCTTCTCATTGTGACGATGAATCTGTGATGATTTCAATAAAAATAAGTGGGTTTGGATCATTCGTACTTGGTGTTAGAATATCAACCTTATCATGCGCTTATCTGCTGTTTGGTACTGGGCTCTTGGTTAATATACTTGGATTTTAGGGTCAGTAGACAACAAATTGGATAGATCAAAAGAATTAATGTTTTACCATCTTTAATGTTGTTCATATATGTAAACAGGTAGAAGAGGCTCGTATGGATCTTTCCAACATTGAATATGATTTGGATGCACTGCAGAGAATGATTTCTGGTTTGGTCAGAATTCTTTTGTTCTTCTCTAATGTATTTTGCAGTTTTGTTATTGAGAAGCAGTTGTTATATTGTATCACATTGGCTGCATCTCTTCTTTCTTTCTTTCATTTTGCCCCATGTCAGGAGATATTAAACTTGTTAATGAAATCTGGTTCTCTAGAAACATAAAGGAGCATTGCTATTTCTTTTTAATGTCTTTACCTTGTTCCTGAATGTCATGGTATTTATGTACATGTATCTGATCTGTTTTGCTTTTCCACCTTTGCCCACTTGCAGGATGGAAAAATAGGTTCATTGGAATATAAGCAGGTAAGTAACTTATTTCACCTTTTTTTGTACTTTGCAATATTGAATTTCAATGTGTTTCTGGGCGGGAAATTTCATTGTTTGACCTTGCTGCTTTACCCTGTGATCACCTGCATGGGCTGATTGTGGCACTGATGAAAAAGAATGTGATATTTAGTTTCATGCACATCTGACTGTAAATTCTTTTGGTATGCAGTTTCTTTATTGATTTTGTTTAACAGGATTTACCCACATGTTTATTTTTGGCAGGATCTTGCCAATGCTGGTGTGTGGTACCTTTGTAACATGGTTGGGGGCAAGAAAGCAAAGATGCCTGAAGCCTTGCAGGTTGGTACTAGTATGAAGATGACTTTTTAATTTGTCTGCACATTTTGTGTTTGCAATATGATGATATTTTCATTCTATCATATTTAAAAGCAAAAAGGAAGGGGGAAAAATGGGGAGGTTTGGAGATTGTCTTTGTCATTTGTCTTTCCTTATTGGATCATTTCATCTTATAAATCTGGTGGTAATCCCTGCTAGTCTGTAATAATTACATGATTCATGTTTCTGTATAAAAAACAACCTTTCTCATTCCATCTCTGCAAATGTTTTAATGACTATATCTTATAGTCTGATTTGACATTTTCTTGCAGGAGCAACTTAAACTTTCTGGGAAACCTCGTTCTTTACTCATGCATTCAGGAACTCCAACTACAAAGGTATCTTTTTGTGTTCATAGATAAATTTTAAATCTCTTGTGCTCTCACATCTACATGTGCACACACGTAGTGCACTTAACATGTGGTTGAATGAAGTGTGCATTGACAGGTTATCAATATTAGCTTGAATGTGATAGCTTAAACTTTCATGGATGAACCCAATTAATGTGTTTGCTCTACTGCTTCCTGGGTTATGATTGCTTGCTGGAGTTTAAACTGATAACTTTGGAGTTTAAAATTTTGACATGCATATCGTTTTCTATAATAGTTTTACCTGGTTCGTTTCAGGGTCTGAAAGACTTTGTAGATATTTTTTCTGCAAGTATGAAAGATTCAGGTCGAGATGCTATCGTGCAAGATGATATTTATAATTTGGAGGATGAGCCAAGAGGCCTGCAGAGGTGTGATTCACAATCTTGGAAATCTTTTTTTTTTTCCTAAAGAAAGTTCACCCAAGTTTTAACCTGTGGAAAACTGTTTTGGATGGCAATGCTATTACAACTCTTGGGGCATGCCATTATTGTGGCTGTAGTTTTTTCTCTTTAAAAAAAATATTCTGGAGTTGATTTCTTAAAATTTTGTAATAGCTAAAAGAAAGTAATATTATGATAGTCTTAAGGAAAAAGAAAGCTTCGGTCCATTTTGTTTCACATAAATTTGATATTTGCAGGAGCATTTCAGGTAGGTGTTGATGGCATGTTGGCAACCATCAATTTGCACTTTGGCAGTTAGGAGAAATTAGCTATACATGGTAATGAAATGATAAATTCAAGTACAGAAGATTTAGTTAGCCAAGGACAAAGAATTAACTTCATATTGTTTATCTCTGTTTGTAAACTATACCCATTTAACAGTTGATTCAGATTAAATCTTATTATGTTATTTTGATTCTTCGTTTTTCCGTAATTCTTATTATCTCCAAGTATATAGGAAAGCTTTTAAAATATACATTAGACATGCATACTCGCGGCATCCTTTAATTTTGGTAATTGTGATAAAGTTTAAGTTATGAAAATATGTGATATGCTGTATGAAATTAAAAGTGCTAAATATTGGGTTTGAATTTTCTTTATCCAGCTTAAATTTTTGAGTTTTCAAGATTATATAACTGAAAAATTTTTTTAAGTGAGAATAATTATCAAGTTTAGAGATTAACTTAGATAAAAAAAGTTTAGGTTTCAATGTGAGAACAACTAATTGTTAGATAAATTAACAATATAATCATACTCAATATGCGAGACAGGCTTGAGAGCCCATCTCATGTGAGAGGGGCAACAAACTTGGTCCCAATAAGGGTATGTTGTTGACCTAGTAGAATATTATATTTTATATTAAAATGTTATTATTTAGTTAACCCTTGTTTAAGCAAAATTCTTGTACCGTTTTTCTATAAATAAGAGCTATGAGCAATAATTGCATTGTCAATGAGCATAATTATTCTGTAAAAATATAGTGACAATTTTTTTAGAATAAATTTTATTTTTCAAAAAAGCTCATAGTTTTTGGTTCCATAGAAGTAATTAATATTTCCACTTGAAGTTAATAAAAGTTTTTATTCTGTACACTTGGTTCGTTTTATTTGAGCCCATACTCAAAGCAATTCGAGGATAGAGGATAGAGGAGAAGATCGATTGATAGAAAGAAAGCCGAAAAATGAATTGGACTGCTTCGTACAAAGCATAAGTAATAATTTAGTTAAGAATTTATTACTATAAATATCATAAGGCTAGGTTTTAAGAAAAATTTTAAACTTTAACTTTGCCTAAAAATACTATTTTCTAAATTGATTTTTCCAACATGGCCAAAATGTTTTCCCATTGTAGAGGTTGGCATCATCAAGAAAGGAAGCAGCAAAACAACCATAAGACAGACGAATCAGTGGGGCATAACGAGGCATCCATTGGTAAGGTGACAAAGGATGAGAGCCTTGCTGCCAAAACACGGATGGATCGATAAATGTTTTACAATAAGAAAATGATATTAGATCTTTGATTCAAAAGGGTGACCTAGAGAGTCCCAGGGTTAGTAGCTGGGGAATGTCTTAGCTCACCTTCGTTGACTATTGTTATCAACAAACATCTCGTTCAACTTCTTCAGTACACCATCTTCATAGTAGCAAAGACAAGGACAATGGCGACCTCCTCAACATGAGAACTTCAATAGAAGACCAAAAAGGAAACCAGTGAATGAAAATGTTAGCGGAGGTGACTGAAAGAATGTTCATCCACCCAAAAGGCACAACACTAGCAATGACATCCTATTCAAAATGTTCAAAAAGTGAGGACATCTTGTTCGGCCTCTTCACGGAAAAGATAAAGTAGTCCCAAAGAAGTGGTTGACGTTTCCCTTTAATAACAAACAAGGAATACAAAAATTTAGCCTAGCATATGGAAAAGAAGATTAAGATGTGATGTCTTGTCCCCTGTGGAAGAATTAATTGAAGGCCAAGGCATAATGTCTTAATCCCATTACACTTTCGAAAATTAATGTGTGAGGTCCGGATTCCCTTGAAAAAACAACCGAAAGCCAAGATGTGAAGTTTTGTTCCCTCAATGAATTGGCTAAGGTGCAACGTTTCATCCCCGTTATGCCCATGAAGACAAAAGTATGAGGTCTCATCCCTATTGGATGAATCAACCAAGACGAAGGAGAGAGGCTCCGCCCCATGATGATAATGGCCATAGCAAAAACATAGGCATAAGGGCTGGTCACCCTCTCTACGACAAAACTACCTTTTTAGGCCTAAACAAATTGTATAAGAAAAAGCCACTACCTATTCAGGTGAAAAATGCCTATTTAGGTAAAAAAAATGTATTTTTTTAAATCAATGCAATGCACTCATCTAACAAATATCAAAGTATGAATACATACATGCAAAAACAATAACATGACAAAGCTCGAAAGTGATTAACAATAAAAACAAAAAAAGTAATTTCTTTCTTAATGCTTATAAAATATATTACTAAAAAGTCATTGTTGTCAATCGTCTTCGAAGGAAATTTTCTCAGGAATAGATGAAGGTTAGCCAACAATGCTTTTCCCTTTTATAGCGACATGTATATCCCAATGTCATCTCTCTAAATTAAAGTTTGTGACACCCCACACTCGACCCAATCTCCGGACCTGAATTTGTGATGCTACATTACATTGCCCAAGCAACTCAAGCTACTATAACACAAATACATTCAATTTAATCGTCATATAATTCATATACATGTATTTAGAAACTCAATGACTTCATTTCATCAATTTATAGAATTATATAGGTTAATATCAGAGTTAGGATTCGGTTCCAAACTCAAATACTAAATTTCAAATTCATGTCTCGAGACAAGGATCTCTATGTCTCGAGATAGGTTATAACTTATTTTGAGATTTTTAGCTTCAAAGTTAGCATGTTTCGAGACATGGTGGTCGTTAATGATGAAAAAAAGGTAAAAGTTGGATCTGCGCAAATTTTCCTCATAATTTTTTCCCATTTATAAGATTATTATTTTATTTATAAAATTATTATTTTAATAAATAAATTTCATGTTAGAAAATATGAAAATATACATTCATTTATTTATCAATATTTTTTATAATTTTGCATGCATTTTTATAAAATCTTAAATAAATTTTTAAATAACTTTTTATTCTTAAATTTTTAAAAATTTTATTTTAAAAATCAAGACTAAATTTTCAAAATGTGTAAAATTGAGGGCTAAATTTGTTAAATTTTTTAGATTTAGACTAAATTGATAGAAACAGTAAACATTAAAGGTATAAATTTGTTATTATGTCAATAAAAAGACTTTCATTAGTGATTTAATGAAGTAGTGATCAAAATATTAAATTTTAATAATGTTGATAGCCAAAATGAAAAATTTTAAACTTGAGTCTTTGATAATTGAATAATTAATTTTATAGTTAAAAGGAAAACAAATAGAGGAAATATTTATTTTTTTTGTAAAGAAAATAATTCTCCATGGCAGTGGTTTGTCGCCAAATGCAAGGCTCCATTATCAGTCGACTACTCGTCATTTAGTTCGGTGATGATCCCATTTATCCTTTTTACATTCCATTAAAAATATTATTACAGTAGAAAACAAATCCAGGGATCGGCTTGGCATCCACTGCTTCTTTATGTGCGTTAGTAGAGTTCTACACGAGTTGGATAAGGCTAATTAAAAGACTTGGGTTTGGCTTGATTTAAAAAATGAGTGTAACATTTTGTTAAATTTGATCTAGATAAAAATATTATAATCTAAATTAGACTTAGTCAGCTCGTATTAAATTTTTTTATATAAAAATAAATTTAAAAATATAATTAATCAAATATACTCAAAACATTAACATGAATGTTTCTAACAAATGGAAAAAATATATATACTTAAATAACACTAAGATAAGTACAACTTAATAAATAAATACCTCTACATTAGTAGTAAAATTAATAATAAAACAAGAGTTATATAATATCCAAACAATAAAAATAAAATAGTAACAATATAATAGTAAAATGATAGCAAAACAATTAAAAAAAAAAAAACAATAAAAACAGTAGCAGTCTTCTTTCACTTCTTCAAATTCAGACAAAAAATACTTACTTGAGGCCTAACTCTTTTAAAAAATGAATCTTATTTTTTTGTCTAAACCATAATTTGAATATATATTTTTATCCAAATCACTTTTCTCGGCTTGCTTCGAGCCGGGCCTATATGGAGAACTCTATGCGTTAGTTAAAAGGTTTAAGGCACCATTCCACATGGACTGCCCTGTTTTATTGTACAATGGAACTTTACTTTCCTTTGATTCTAAACCTCTGTTGTTGGAGCACATAAAAGGGAGTACACCGCCATCAACTTCATTGCACAACATTTCTCCCTCTCCATTCTTATCAACCGCCTCCTTCACGTCCTTCTCTTCAGTTTGGTCGTAGTTTGCGTTCAAGTTCTGCTCTACTAGTTTGTTAAACATCGAAGACCTAAGCAGGAGACTCAATGCTGGTGATGACTTGGGACAAGGACTAACAACGCCCTTCCTTTGGATATCTATGGCTTCTTCTGTTAGAGGATTGGAGTTAAAGAGAGTTAAGCCATTTGTTTGCTCAGTTGGGAAAATGTTCGATGTCATCATCGGCCGAGTTGTCGAGGCTGTCTTAATTTGTTCCGAAATAAGGGCATCGTTGGCTCCTGGTTTTAGCCATCTAATGTATGTGCTTAAATCAAAGTTGGTTACAGCATTGATCCCTCTGTATTCGATTGCTGCAATATCATAAGCATGAGCAGCCTCCTCTTGTGTACCTGCAATAAGAGACCGAGCCGTCGAAATTAACCGAAGTTGGACGTATAATAATGGCATGTTCAAAAGCATTGAAGTAAAAAACTCACTGTATGTGCCGAGATAAAGATATTTATTTCCAAAAACCCTCCCTATCCTTGCCTCCCATCTCCCATTATGATGATGCCTGCAATGCAGTTGGTAAATGATGTTAATTAATGTTTATTTATTTTTCTACATTGAGATAAAGGTTAGGTTTTGTCTCCTTATTTGCTTACCTTGCTACTCCTCTATACCTGGAAACACCCCTTGAGAATCCACTGCTTCTCCTATAAAACCAATGATTAAATACAGAAAAGATCAAGTCATACATGATATCTACGTACTCGTGTTTGATACATATCCCAAAATGGATATAGGGATACTGCCTTCTAGAGACCCTCTAAATACATGGAAATTTTGACCAAATAAGAAAATGTTGACATTTTAGCAACTTGGGAAGGGAAATTACCTTCTTAAAGAGGCCAAGTATTCCTCCTTTGTTACACTTCTCATTATCTCAATCTCCGTGCCATAATCAGATACCTGAAAAGTTTATTGTATGTGCATTTGACCAAATATTAGAGATTTCATGACATCAAAGAAACGAAAATAACTCTCAGATCAGAACAGACAGTAATTTTACAGGAAAATTTGTGAAAGTTGATGTTCCCCAGTATTTAATGGCAGCCAAATCATAGGCTCTTGCTGCAGATTCTTCTTCATCATAAGCTCCTAATAAAATAGCCAAAATTCCAAAAAAGATATTAAGTTTTCCATTTAATCTACTTTACTCCAAAAGAAAAATGGTATTCAAAAGTTTTAAGTACTCACCAAGATAGACTGTTCCTTCCAGCAATTTTCACCCAAGGTTCAACCACGTGACAAATTAAACAATCATAGCATTAGCAAATATGTGTATGTGTCTGATAAGAAATCGGATTTTACAAGTCAAAATACCTTGTTTTCCCTTCTTCCTTTGTGTCGGATTCCATGAACCTTTATCCCATAAATGAGCTTCGAACCTTCCGGTCCAACGATGTCTGTTTCAGCATGTATCAGCTCCATCCTTTTGATAATTAAAACATTTTAACAAAGAAAACTATGAGAGAAAAAAAAAAAGGGCATATGAAAAACCTGCTGACACCCCTGAATCTTGAACTTCTCTTCACAGTAGTTGCTGTAGGTTGATCACCTTGTAGCTGTTGATGCTGTTGTTGTTGATTACTCAAGCCTAATGCACTATTAGAGTGATCTCTTCGACGTCTTTTGATGCACTTAGTGTCGATAGCATTGTCTTCCGCCGTGCACAAACGAGTTCTTCCGGGGCTGAATTCAGATTTCGCAGTGACAAGTTCCATGGTTCTGTAATTGACTTTTGCAGGTTGCTGGACGATGAGAAACTGAAAAATGGTGTCTGAGATATATATAGGTGCGGCAACTTGATCTTTTACTTATTCTGTTTCTTTTCTGTTGCAATTTGTCTGATATGGTTAGGGACAAAACCTGTCGATGCTTACAACATCAGCGAAAGACAAAAATGAAGTGTCCACATTCAGCCAAGCTGGAACTATAGTGTAATTACCTGAGTTACTGGTACTCCTAGTGTGATGTCTGATATAGATATATGTCTGAACAAAGACTGTAATGAAGGCTGTAATGGGACATTTTTGCCCGGGCCCAATGACACAAAAAAAAAAACAGAAAAATAAAAAAATAAAAGCCCAATTAATAAGTCCAATTACAACCCAACCAAAACAGGGCTCAGTGGCCCAAAATGTTAAAACATTTTCAAAAAAGAAAAAGAAAAAACCTAACCCTAGGCGCCGCTCGCCTCCCTCGGGCGTGCCGCCCATGCCTCATCCCGAGGCCCCCCTTGGCACGCCCTCTGCTTCGCCGTTTCACCAAAGAAGCAAGCCCCTCGTTGACCTCCTCGCCAAGACCTACAAACAAAAGCAAAAAGAAGCAGAAATAGAACAGTAGCAAGGACAACAAAGCAGTAGAAAATAATAAAAGAAAAAGCATTGTAAATGGCTATAAAAGCCGGATCTAATGTAATGTAAAAGAAGAAAAACGGGGAGATTGAGTACAAAAATAAAAGATTCCGAGATTAAAAGGTGAATTTTTATTATTATTTATCATTCTTTTTTAAAGATATAAAATGAAAAAGACAAGAAAGAAAAACTCACCCTAGCCGGTTGGTTTCCCCGCCATCGAAGGACGCGCCAAAAGGGGAGGAGAAACGAAACGTTTCTTATTCCTCCGCCGAACTAGGGTGGGTTTTCGGGGGTTTTTGGCCTCACGTCGGTGTTCTGCGCGTAAAGGGCTTCAAAAGGGTGCCTTTTGAGTTTTCCAGCCACCGCATGCACGGCGTTCTTTGCGCATGACCGTGGCGATGATCGGAGCTCCGCCGGATTTCTCACCGGACCAGGGGAGAGGGAGAGAGAGGAGAGAGGATTTTTTTTTGTTTTTGAAGAAGGGAGAAGAAATGAAATTTTTTAAAAAAAAATTGGCTTAAATAGCCAAATCAAAACGGCGCCGTTTCACCCCCCATGCGCCTCAAAACGGCGACATTTAGGGGGGGCTGACCCGAAACCCGACCCGCTCTAGGGGGAGGATCCGCCTTTTTTATTATTAATGGGCTATTTGCGCTTTACGCCCTTCCGCTTTTTTATTATTTTACAATTAAGTTCTTTTTATTTTTAATTTTGACCCTATAATTTGTTTCGATTTCAATTTGGTCCACATTTGAACGGTGTCGTTTTGGAGGCAGGGCGTAATTGCCCAGTTAGCTCCTCCTTCATGGCGCGTGTTTTAATTGAGTCCTCCCTTTCTTTTTTTATTCCCGATTTTTCCCCAGATTTTTGTTTCAAATTTCAATTTAGTCATTCCTTTGTTATTTTTGCTACTTTATTATTAAATTAATTAGTTTATTATTATTATTATTATTATTATTATTATTATTATTAATTTTAAACCATTGTAATTTTAATAACCCTTTAATTATTTGTTGTTGATTTAATTTAAATCATTTGTTTATTTATTATTATTTAAACTTTATTATTTATTATTATTATTTATTTATCATTTATTTGCTTATTAATTCTTGTGTTTTTTATTTTATTTTATTTTATTTTTTAATTGGCTTATTTTATTTTTTTACTTTTACCCGTATTATTGTTATTTTATTATTTATTCATCTATTTATGTATATCTTTTTATATACTCCCAAATTTAGATTGTTCATCCTTTTTATTAATATTAATGTTATTATTATTATTATCATTATTATAATTATAATTATTGTTATTGTTATTTATCATTTTCATTATTTTTATTCTATCATGTAAATTAGCACCGTAATTCATCTTACATTCCACTATAAAATCGTGTTATATTTTACCCGATACATAAAATTTCGTCGTTTTTTTAAATCAGCAATCTTTTGTATTTTAGAATTTGAAAAGTCGTTTCCTAACTTACGGGGTTTCGATTTTCTCGATGAATCTGAATAAACGAATGTTTTTAAAGCACGAATTTTAAATATTCTCGGGAATTAAGAAAAGATCGTGTTCTAACTTACGAAATATGATTTCTTTCTAAAACCGAGATAATCAAATATCTTTTAAAAAAATAAATTTTTGATGTTTATTCTTGTTAAAGCACGAGTTTTAAATATTATCGGGAATTAAGGAAAGATCGTGTTCTAACTTACGGAATATGATTTCTTTCTAAAATCGAGATAACCAAATGTCTTTTAAAATAAATAATTTTCAGTATTTATTCTCGTTGCGGGGATTTAAGACATTGTGTCCTAACTTACGGAACATGATTATTCTTCTCAATTAACGTGAAATATGCCCTTTTCTCAAGAAGGTTTTTTTAATTAAGCAATATTTAGCAAAAGATTGTATTTTAAAATTTCTTCAAATTTTTAATTTTCGACACCAAGACATTAATGAATCAACTAGGTACCAATTTTGGGCGTTACGAGGGTGCTAATCATTCCTCGTGCGTAACCGACTCCCGAACCCATCTTTCTGAACTTCGTAGACCAAAAGCGTTGTTTTAATAAATCAAACCATTTATTAAAAACGACCATCTTACGAGGTGACCCGATCACACCTCATCAAAAAGGATTGGTAGCGACACCCATTTTTCATTTTAAAACCAAAAGTCGACTCTTTAAAAAAATGGTTTCGACAACTTGGCGACTCCGCTGGGGAGAAAAATAAGAGAGTCAAGCCACGAGTTGATTATTTCTTGTCTTTTTGTCGAAAATTAATAATTTGGTTTAAATTTGCGATCCTTTCGTTGCATTTCATTTTTGTGGTCTGCATCATTTCAATATGGTTGCTTTATTGGTCCGAGTCTTTTAAATGTATCTCTGCATATTGCATTGCATAATCGGTCGATTTTACCCTTTCAGTGGGAGTGAGAAACTATTCCTTCGTGAGGTCTTCACCTCCGTATAGGATAGAGGATCGCTTTCGGGATACATCCGTACCTTTGTCTTCGTGAGATTTTCATCTCCGTATAGCCATAGGAAAATGTATTCCCCTGAACTGAACTCGGTTCGTATGAGCCTATAATGGGTGAGGATCGAGGAATCTGCCGGTTCAGGTACCCTTACTTTAGAACCGAACCACATATAATAAGCCCTAAGAACTTACCCTAGGTAGAACCGCACCAAACCCTAGTGGTTACCCGAATAGGCGCTTTATTTATTATTTCTTGCTTGCTTTAAATTCTTGCTTTGTATACTAACTTGTTTGTTTTGCTTTGATTGTGATTGCATGATATTTTCATCATAAAAAAAGGGTGTTGATTCACGTTCGATTACTAAATAGAGAGCTTGCCATGGAGAACAAGTTTCTTGATAAAGTGGAAGATAATGCGGCTGTCCGAATATGGTCCGAGAGAATGCAACTAGAGAAATGTGATAGTCTAGTGGAAGGTACGTATCAGAATTGTGGGATTTCACTCGTATCAGCGTGACCCAAAACAATCTCCAGGAATTGAAAGAGATATGGGTCCATTGGGATAAAGAAATCAAGCAGTTATTTTACGATAATTATGGTGATTTACCCTATCTATTCGATGTCAAAGTGGACAAGCACTGGTTTTGAGCTCTGGCTCAATTTTGGAATCTGGCCTATACCTGCTTTACTTTTGGAAAATTAGATTTAGTACCCACTGTGGAAGAATACACGACCTTACTTCGTTCCCTGAAAATTCAGCCCGACAAGGTTTATTCCAGAGCCGCTAATGTCCCAACCTTCCTCAAGAAACTAATGAATATCACGGGGATGAGAGAGCAATAGGTTGCAGCTCAGATCAAGCAAAAGGGAGATGGTAAATGTATCCTTGGAATAGTTTGCGAGATTTGATCTTAGCACACCCAAATATGAAGAAAAGGGTCGATGTCTTCGCTTTGAGTATTTACGGGCTGGTTTTTTTCCCTAAAGCACTAGGGCATGTGGACGAGGTAGTTTTGGATTTGTTCGACAGACTTGATAAGAGGGTCATGCCCGTCCCTGCAATTTTGGCCGAAACATTTCGATCTTTGAATGCATGCCAAAGAGTGGGTGAATGAAGGTTCATTGGATGAGCGCAACTCTTGTTGGCATGGTTTCATAGCCACTTTTGGAGGGTAGAAAAATTTTCTTATCGAGTATTCTCCGAGAACTACTCTCCATTAAAAGAATTAGTGGCTACATCGAGGCGAGATGACATTTCAGAAGAAAAATGGATGACGATACTCTAAAATCTCCAAGATGAGGATGTCGAATGGAGAGCCCCTTGGATGATCCCCGATGAGATTCTATATTGGTGTGGAGATCTCGACTGGGTTCCTCTACTTGGGATTTGGGGAGCTGTTGGATATGCTCCTCTACTTGTGTTAAGGCAGTATAGATCGAGACAGTTCATACCAGCAACACAATGACTGGCTCAATGCGAGTTTTCGTATAAGGGCGATAACTACAAGAAAAAGGTCTAAAAAATGTCTAACGCTTGGAACCAAACCCGCCGAATGAAAAGATTTGCTGTAGGTCCGACGATGACCCCCGAATATAATGGATGGTGGGGTAAAAGAGTCAATAATAACATCCCTGGGCCAAGTCAAGAAGGCACTCGACCAATGGAGGAATACCTGCGAGTGGTCCCATCTGAGCTGGAGATCATAAAGCAAGATTTTGAAAGAAGGAACTCGGAGTTAGGAAAGAAGATAGAGCAATTGGAGGAAGAAAAGATGCAATTAGGACTAGATGTTGATGTCCAGAAGCTAGAGTCCGATAAACTAAGGAAAGGAAAAAATAAGGCTGAAGAAGATCTGGACAGTTTAAAAACGGATTACAAGAAGCTGCGCTTATCAATGAGGACTGCCGGGCTGGGAAAGACATCAGAACAATGGCGGCAAAAAATCAACAAAGAAAAGAACAGAGCTGAGCAATGGGAAAAGAAATGCCAAAACGCCTAGGTTCGAGGAAATGCCTTAGAAAAAGACCTATTAGAATGCCAAAATGAAAAGGTTAGATTAAAATCCAGGGTTGCAGAACTAGAAAAGTCATTTAATCAGTATCGTAATCGCAACTCCACAATTGAGCTGAAAGCGAGCTTAAACAAGATTGAAGAGCTGAAAAGGAAAATAGAAGAGCTTGAGATCGCATTACAAAATTGTGAAATCCGAGTTGAACTCTTTGAAGCAAACAACGAGCAGTGGAAAGAGAAACTTCACCGTTCTCAAGGTCAGGTCAGGGATAGAGACTATATCATGGGTGAAGTTGTGGCTCAAATACGAGAAGTGGCCGATCATTTGCAAACCCTAGCAGTTCAGGCTGACGTGCTAAGCTTGAAGTATGAATCAGAATCAGATCAGGGTCAAGAGTTAGCTTGGCTTCTTAGGAAGGTTAAGGCTTTGAGCATTAAGGCAAAACCGTATATGTAATATGTTTTATGTAAAGAAATTTATTTTCTAGTAAAGTTGTTCTAATGGAATTGAATCAGAGTCAATGCCTCTTTTTGCATTCATGTATTTGCATTACATTGCATCATATGCATTAAATTTCACAAAAATACCTTAATTAAATGAAATTATTTCAGTTAATCTAGAAACCAATAAGAATCAACCAACCAAACATCGTTACAGTACTCGCGCCAAAACTAAAGAAATGGACCAAATATTGGAAAGGCTAGAGTAAGTTCAAAAAGAGATGCAAGACCAGTTGCAAGCACAACTACAAAAACAGTTAGCGAAAGTACAACAGGAGATGAGGGATCAGATATTGGAATCCCAAAGAAGTATGATAAATCAATTGGCATAGTTACTGGCTGGAGAACGCGAAAAAGAGAAAGGCACTGCGGTCAACTCAGGGGATGATAATGAGGATCCTATCTACCCCCAGGTTTTACCCTGATAAATGCCCAGGCACAACCAGAGGCGTACCTACGAAGGGTACCCGTCATAATTAGACCTCAACAGTATCAAACCGATACCTCAGTGCCAATGAACTTCCAAACAGGCTCAGGTTCAATCCGGGGGATAACCCAACCAATCCCGTTGTTCCGGATCTAGATGATATGGCAGAAATAGAAAAAACAAGAGTGGAGCTGCCAAAACAACTAGAGGATCGATGCAGATGGCTAGAAGAAAAATTTAAAGCAATGGAAAACGCTGATTACCATTGTGGAATCGATGCCAATGACCTGAGTTTGGTCTCAGATTTAGTACTCCTTCCCAAGTTCAAAACTCTAGAGTTTGAAAAGTACAACGAGACTAGTTATCCTAAAGCTCACATCACCATGTTCTGTCGAAGGATGACATGATATGTTAGTAATGATCAACTGTTGATCCACTGCTTCCAAGACAGTCTAATCGGGTCAGCAGCTAAATGGTACAACCAACTGAGTCGTGCCAAAATCAATTCGTGAAAAGACTTAGCACAAGCTTTCATGAAGCAATATAGTCATGTGACGGACATGACGCCCGACATAATCACACTACAGAATATGGAGAAGAAGCAGAATGAGAGCTTCAGGCAATATGCCCAAAGATGGAGAGAGGTGGCAACGCAGGTCCAGCCACCTCTTCTAGAAAAAGAAACCACGATCCTTTTCATCAACACCTTGAAAGCCCCATTCATCAACCATATTTTGGGGAGCGCTACTAAGAGTTTCTCGGATATAGTGATATCCGGTGAAATGATTGAAAATGCGGTGAGAAGTGGTAAGATTGACGAGGGGAAAACTCCAAAAGATTGGCCCCAAGAAAGAAAGAAAACGAGGTGAATGATGTGGGCACATACAACAAGGGTTACTCAAAGCCAATTACCGTTGGCCCGCCAAGGACAGTAACCACTAGTCTTCAGGCCCCTCCAAGGCAAAAATCCAATCAAAAGCCAAATACAGAAAGGCTCTAATTCACACCTATCCCGGTGATGTATAAGGAGCTGTATCAGAGCCTGTTTGATGCACATGTGGTATCCCCCTTCTACTTAAAGCCCATGCAGCCTTCATTCCCCAAATGGTATGACACAAATGCTCAATGTGAGTAACACGCGGGAATCACATGACATTCAATCAAAAACTGCAACGCATTTAAAAATTTGGTCGAAAGGTTCATTAAAATAGGAATTGTAAAGTTCGATGACCCATCAGGACCTAATGTGGCAGCAAATCCATTACCCAATCATTCTAATAAAGGGGTAAATGCGATAATCGAGAATGGAGAGAAAAAAACCAAGATGGATGTAAATGAAGTAAAAACCCTTCTGAAATGGGTTTGGAAGAAAATGGTAGAAGGAGGATTAATCAAACAGGATTCAGAAAAGAAACCTGAAGGGATAAGGAACTACTGTGAGTTCCACGCTAAGGAGAATCATGAGATCCAAGAGTGCATTTAATTCAAGGCCTTAGTGCAAAATTTGATGGACAATAAGGAGCTAGAATTCTTTGAATATGCTATAGGCTCCGGGAAAGAAGATGTGCGCGCCTCAGAAGAGGGGTCAACAGAGAAGGTCTATAAAGTCAACCACCCAGTGGTTATCATTTCACGACCAAGAATCAATGAAGCTAGAGTGCAACTGGCACCAAGGGTCATAATTCAGAAACCTGTAGCTTTTCCTTACAAGGATAGCAAGAAGGTTCCCTGGAATTATGACTGCAACGTGACGATTTCGGGAGAAGAGAACCCGAATAGTGCTTCAGAAGAAAGGCCAATAGGTGGGTTTCTACACGTGCAGTGGGAGGCGTTATGATCCATCAAGTGCAAGAGCTGAGCCTGTTAAAGGAAAGACCCCAATGGCTGAACAAAAGAAGGAAAAGACGGTCAGGCTCAAATCACCTGTTAACGAGCCAGTAACTGAGAATGAGGCTAGGGAATTTTTGAAATTCCTAAAGCATAGAGAGTACAGCGTCGTAGAGCAGCTACACAAGCAACCGGCTCACATCTCAATATTAGCTCTACTCTTAAGTTTGGAGACACATCGTGACGCGCTAATGAAAGTGCTAAACGAAACTTATATCGCTAATGATATCTCAGTGAACAAGCTGGACCGCCTAGTCAACAATATAAGTGCCGAAAATTTTATCTTCTTTAATGATGATGAGATACCGCCAGGGGGCATGGGTTCTACAAAGGCTTTGCACATCACCACCCGCTGCAAAGGGTATATATTGCCAGGGGTGTTAATTGATAACAGATCTGCGCTAAATGTCTTACCCCTATCCACGCTAAATAGGTTGCCTGTGGATAACTCTCATATGAAGACATGTCAAAACATAGTGAGAGCATTCGACGGAACCGAAAGAAGGGTGATGGGAAGGATTTAGATACCCCTCTTGATTGGTCCAAACACGTATGAAATAGATTTCTTGGTGATGGAGATTAAGCCTTCCTATAATTGTTTGTTGGGGAGGCCTTGAATTCACACGGCTGGGGCAGTGCCGTCATCACTGCATCAGAAGCTAAAGTTGGTAACTGAGGGTCGGCTGATAATGATAAATACAGAAGAAGATATTATTGCATCCGTAACAAGCGACGCGCCATACGTAGGGACGGGCGATGAAGCGATAGAATGTTCATTTCGATCGTTGGAATTTGTGAATGCAACCTTCATCGTCGAAGGGAACAAGATCCCGGTGCCCAAAATATTCAAAACTATAAGGATAGGCCTACAACTGACAGTCAGTAAAGGAGCCTTGCCTGGGAGAGGACTTGGAAAATGCCTACAAGGAAAGGTCGAGGCACCTATGCTAAAGGACAAACGAGACCGCTTTGGTTTAGGATTTAAGTCGGATGCGAGGCAAAGGAAGAAGGAGATGGAGAAGAAACAAGAAAGGAGAAGAGCGCGATTGAGCGGAGAAGAGGTCAAGTGGGAACCGATGACCTTTCCCCATATATCCAAGATGTTCGTATCAGGAGGAACTATTCATCCGAAAAGAAAGATGCCAAGAGAAAAGACTGCGGAAGAAATGTTGGGAAACCTTAACATCAACGCCATATCTGAAGAAGGAATCTGGGGAGAAAATTTATCAGATATCTGCCCCTATGTACCTGGAAGTGTTTTGAACAACTAGACCGCGGAAGAGATTCCTGTAGTTTTTAAAGCCAATACAGAGTAATGTTCAAAACACGCTTATTGCTCGAAGCCTAGGAGCAATAAGAGTCATTTGTGAAATAGGCTTATGTCCAAAATCCTTATTTCAATAAAGTGCATTTTTGCGTATCATCTTGAGCAAATATTCTTTTATTCTTTTCATTTCATTCATAATCATACCATACAAATAATTATTCTTAGATTCATTTGTTCTTTGGATTTTTTTTCTTCATCCCTATAACAGGTCTCCAGATATCGATGATATGAGCGACATTGCTACTGACTCAGAATCTCCTTTTGAGAAAGATATGTGCGCGAAAGATTCTCAAGATTTTGAAGACGATCGAGACTGTAACCTGTCTCCTGATTTGTTGAGGATGGTAGAACAAGATGAGAAACAAATCTTGCCTTATAAAGAGTCAGTGGAAATTGTGAGCCTAGGAGAGGAAAAAGAAGTGAAGATAGGAGCTTGCATTACCGCAGAGACGAAGCAAGACCTCATTGAATTACTCCAAGAATTTAAGGATGTCTTCGCATGGTCATATCAAGACATGCCCGGGTTAAGTACTGATATCGTGGCACATCGGCTCCCCATAAAGAAAGAGTGCAAGCCGGTTCAATAGAAACTCTGAAGGATGAGGCCCGATGTTTTACTAAAAATAAAAGAGGAAGTCAAGAAACAATTCGATGATGGTTTATTACGGGTGGTTAAATACTCAGAATGGGTAGCCAATATTGTGCCCATCCCTAAAAAAGATAGAAAAGTACGAATGTGTGTGGACTACAGGGACTTGAACAAAGCCAGCCCGAAAGATAATTTTCCATTGCTACATATCGACACATTAGTGGACAACACGATAGGTTATTCACTGTTCTCCTTCATGGATGGTTTCTCGGGATACAACCAAATAAATATGCATCCTGAAGACATGAAGAAGACCACATTCGTGACCATGTGGGGAACATTTTGCTATAAGGTGATGCCATTTGGATTGAAAAATGTGGGAGCAACGTATCAAAGAGCCATGGTAACTTTGTTTCATGATATGATGCACAAAGAAATCGAGGTTTATGTAGATGATATGATCGCAAAGTCTCAAACAGAGAAGGAACACATACAAGTATTGAGAAAATTGTTTTTGAGATTGAGGAAATTCCAACTGAAGCTCAATCCGGCAAAATGTACTTTTGGGGCTAGGTCGGGAAAACTACTAGGATTTGTAGTCAGTGAAAAGGGGATTGAAATCTACCCAGACAAAGTAAAGGCTATACAACAATTGCTTCCACCATGCACTCAAAAAGAAGTTCGAGGTTTCTTAGGAAGACTAAATTACATTGCTCGGTTCATTTCACAACTAACTGAGAAATACGACCCCATATTTCGTCTCTTTAAGAAACACAACCCAGGCATTTGGGATGAGGAGTGCCAGAAGACTTTCGATAGGGTCAAACATTACTTGTCCAATGCCCCAGTACTAATGCCACCTAACCCAGATAGGCCGTTGATACTGTACTTGGCAGTATTCGGGAATTTCATGGGATGCGTGCTTGGTCAACATGATGAGTCAGGAAGAAAAGAAAGAGTGACATACTATCTCAGTAAGAAATTCACTGAATGTGAGACAAGATATTCGCCAATCGAGAAGTTATGTTGCGCCCTGATTTGGAAACCCGAAGATTGTGACAGTACATACTGTACCACACAACTTGGCTCATCCCAAAGCTGGACCCTCTAAAGTACATGATGGAGTCGACTGCTCTAAATGGAAGAATGGCCCGATGACAAATTCTGCTTTCTGAATTTGACATAGTTTATGTGAACCAGAAGGCAGTCAAAGGAAGCGCAATAGTAGATTTTCTGGCCAGTAGAGCTCTAGAAAATTACGAGCCTTTGAACTTTGATTTCCCAAATGAAGATCTAATGTATGTTGCAACCACTGAAGAAGACTCGCAAGAAGGTCATTCTTGGAAGCTAAACTTCGATGGAGCCTCAAACGCTGTGGGTAACGGAATTGAAGCAGTCCTGATATCCCCAAATAGAGATCAGCATCCCTTCACTAGCAAATTGGATTTTGATTGCATGAACAATATGACAAAATAAGAAGCATGCATCATGGGTATCCGCGCAGCCATAGAACGTGAGATCAAAGTGCTAGAAGTATATGGAGATTCCGCACTAGTGATCTATCAACTCAAGGGAGAATGGAAGACAAGAGATCCCAAGTTAATCAAGTATCGAAAGTTGGTTCTTGAGCTAATTAAGGAGTTTGATGACATCACTTTCTATTACCTCCCACGAGATGAAAATCAGATGGCTGATGCCTTGGCTACCTTGGCTTCGATGGTTAAAGCGAACAAACAAGAGGATGTAAAGCCTATCCAGATGAGTATTTATGAGACTCTAGCTCATTGTTACAACATCGAAGAAGAAGAAGAAGATGACGACCACCATTGGTACCACGATATACGGTGATATGTGAAGAATCGTGAATATCCTGACCAAGTAACTGAGAATGATAAAAGGACGTTGAGAAGGTTGGCAAATGACTATGTTCTAGATGGGGAGATCCTATATAAAAGGAGAAAGGATCAGGTGCTACTAAGATGTGTAGACACTGTCGAGGCTAAGAAAATCTTGGAAGAAGCCCACGAGGGTGTTTGCGGAACACATGCCAATGGTTTTACAATGGCCAGGCAAATCATGAGATTCGGGTATTATTGGTCCACCATGGAAGGAGATTGCATCAATTACGCCAAGAAATGCCACAAGTGTCAAATTTACGGAGATAAAATTCATGTACTTCCCTTACCTCTTCATGTTATGACTTCTCCGTGGCCTTTCTCTATGTGGGGCATAGATTTCATTGGGCCAATTTCGCCCAAAGCTTCTAACGGGCATCGATTCATCTTCGTGGTCATTGATTACTTTACAAAGTGGGTAGAAACCGTTTCATATGCCAGTGTCACGAAGTCGGTAGTCAGCAAGTTATTAAAGAAGGAGATCATATGTCGATACGGAATGCCAAAAAGGATCATATCTGACAATGCACTAAATTTGAACAACAGCACGATATCAAAAGTCTGTAGTCAGTTCAAGGTCAAAAACTACAACTCATCACCATATTGCCCAAAAATGAATGGTGCAGTGGAGGCAGCCAATAAGAATATCAAGAAGATCGTGGGGAAAATGACTGAGACTTATAAAGATTGGCATAAGAAATTACCATTCGCCCTCTATGCCTATCGAACATCTGTCAGGACCTCAACCGGGGTAACATCTTTCTCTTTGCTTTATGGAACGGAGGCGGTTTTACCCATTGAAGTCGAGATTCCTTCTCTCCGAGTTTCAGTAGAATTGAAGTTGGATGAAGCAGAATGGATCCAATCCCGATATGACCAGCTAAACTTGATTGAAGAAAAAAGGTTGAAAGCCATCCGTCATGGTCAGATGTACCAAAAATGAATGATGCAAGCTTACAACAAAAAGGTTCGTCCTAGAGAATTCCATGAGGGGGACCTAGTATTGAAAAAGATCTTGCCCATACAAAAGGATTTTAGGGGGAAATGGATGCCAAATTGGGAAGGACCTTATGTGGTAAAGAAGGCCTTTTTTGAAGGAGCGTTGACTCTGACTGAGATGGATGGAAAAAGCTTGCCCAATCCTTTAAATTCAGACTCAGCCAAGAAGCACTTCACCTAAAAAAAAAAGGGATAGGCCAAGGCGAAAACTCGCAATGGGTGCCTTGAGACCAAAGGGGTTTTGAAATGAAAACCCAGGAAAAGGGCAATTCAAATCTTGATCAAATATGGGGCATGCGGTAGTCATGTTATCTCTGAATGAACAATGAAGAGAGATGCTACGTCTTGGGGCATCAATAAAGTATTTTGGATCTCCGAAACACATCAAATTCAAAAGGGTCCTCGAGAAGTTAGTGCAAAGAAACTCACTCTATGATATCCAGGGCACCTATTTTCATCTTATTCACTTTGTATTTAAGCAAATGTGCTATTTTGATTAATCTATTCATTTCGAGCCTTACTCCTAATAAACTTCGATCTTGTCCATTACTACAATATTTTTCAAGCATTTTTACATTGAAATAACGATTAATGGACTAATGTTATTCAAGTAAAGATAGTTCGGCATATTGCTCTGAAAGGTTTTCTAAAATAGTACAAGGATCTGAAAACAGGACCACTATTTAGAACTAACCAAACTTAGGGGTTTGGAAAACATTTGAGAAAAATAGTCTAAATTGTGACTACTTCTTTGGATTTTCTATTAAAGATACCGGCTGAACAAGAAGGTATGGTAACACATCAGTAATAGAACCTTGATAAATAGCGAGCAATGACGACCTAAGCATTCAAAAGGGATCATTCTCGAAAAATGACATTTTGCATTCATGCAAATATCATTTATACACATCTAGTTAGGAGCATTTGATTCATCATGATCATGATATCCTAATCACTAGGCATAAATAGGCCCATGAAATGGATTCTACAGGTCATGCTCCCCAGATAATGGTGTAACAGATCAGTGAAACCAAAAATCCTATTCCCCTGAAGTTGCAGTGGGACGAATTATAGTCATCATGGCGAATATTATCTCCCTGAAGTTGCAGTGGAGCAGATTAATGCCAAAAATCTTATCTCCCCGTTGCGATGGAGCGGATCAAGATAGCGAGTCTTATCTTCTTGAAGTTCTGATGGAAACAGACTAAAGATAGCAAATCTTATTTCCCTGAAGTTGCAGTAGAACAGATCAAAGCTACGAGTTATAGATCTTATCTCCCTGAGGTTGCAGTGGAGCAGATTGAGGATGCAAATCTTATTTCACTGAAGTTGCAGTGGAATAGATTAAGGCTACAAATTACAAATCTTATCTCCCTGAAGTTGCAGTGGAGTAGATTGAAGATAGCAAATCTTATCCCTCTGAAGTTGCAGTAGAGCAGATTGAAGCTACTAATCTTATTTCCCTGAAGTTGCAGTGGGGCAGATTAAGGCTACAAATTACAAATCATATATCCCTGAAGTTGAAGTAGATTGAAGATAGCAAATCTTATCTCTCTGAAATTGCAGTAGAGTAGATTGAAGTTACTAATCTTATCTCCCTGAAGTTGCAGTGGAGTAGATTAAAGCGATAAATTCGATACTGCTGAAGTTGCAGTGGGTTAGAAAGAGGCTACTTAAAGAAGCTGAACACCAAGAAGTCGAGGTTCGGCAAGACCAGAAAAAATTGGCCCTTCTTAAAGTCTTTGCTCCATTCCCGTTACACGTCAATGAGCAAAGAGGGGCAGCTGTAATGGGCCATTTTTGCCTGGGCCCAATGACAAAAAAAATAGAAAAATAAAAAATAAAAGCCCAATTAACAAGTCCAATTACAACCCAACCTAAACAGGGCCTAGTGGCCCAAAATGTTAAAACATTTTCAGAAAAAAAAAAACAAACCCTAACCCTAGGCGCCGCTCGCCTCCCTCGGGCGTGCAGCCCGCGCCTCGTCTCGAGGCCCCTCTGGCGCGCTTTCTGCTCCGCCGTTTCACCAAAGAAGCAAGCCCATCGTTGACCTCCTTGCCAAAACCTACAAACAAACGCAAAAAGAAGCAGAAACAGAACAGTAGCAAGGACAACAAAGCAGTAGAAAATAATAAAAGAAAAAGCATTGTAAACGGCTATAAAAGTCGGATCTAATGTAATGTAAAAGAAGAAAAAAGGGGAGATTGAATACAAAAATCAAAGATTCCGAGATTAAAATGTGAATTTTTTTTATCATTCTTTTTTAAAGATATAAAATGAAAAAGACAAGAAAGAAAAACTCACCTTAGCTCATTGGTTTCCCGTAGTCGAAGGCGCTAAAAGGGGAGGAGAAACGAAACGTTTCTTATTCCTCCGCCGAACTAGGGTGGGTTTTCGGGGGTTTTTAGCCTCACGTTGGTGTTCTGCGCGTAAAGGGCTTCAAAAGGGCGCCTTTTAAGTTTTTCAGCCACCGCATACGGCGGCGCCGTCGCCGGCGATCGGCGGCCGATGACCAGAGCCTGGCTGGATTTCTCACCGGACCAGGGGAGAGGGAGAGAGAGGAGAGAGAATTTTTTTATTTTTTTAAGAAGGCAGAAGAAATGAATTTTTTTTAAAAAAATTGGCTTAAATAGCCAAATCAAAACGACGCCGTTTCACCCCCCATGCGCCTCAAAATGGCGACGTTTTGGGGGGCCGACCCGAAACTCGACCCGCTCTAGGGGGAGGATCCTTGTTTTTTTATTTAATAGGCTATTTGCGCTTTAGGCCCTTCCGTTTTTTATTTATTTTACAATTAAGTTTTTTTTATTTTTAATTTTGACCCTATAATTTGTTTCGATTTCAATTTGGTCCACATTTGAACGGTGTCGTTTTGGAGGCAGGGCGTAATTGCCCAGTTAGTCCCTCCTTCATGGCACGTGTTTTAATTGAATCCTCCCTTTCTTTTTTTATTCCCGATTTTTCCCCAAATTTTTGTTTTAAATTTCAATTTAGTCATTCCTTTGTTATTTTTGCTACTTTATTATTAAATTAATTAGTTTATTATTATTATTATTATTATTATTATTATTATTATTATTATTAGTAATTTTAAACCATTGTAATTTTAATAACCCTTTAATTATTTGTTGTTGGTTTAATTTAAATCATTTGTTTATTTATTATTATTTAAACTTTATTAGTTTTTTATTATTATTTCTTTATCATTTATTTGCTTATTAATTCTTGTATTTTTTATTTTATTTTTTAATTAGCTTATTTTATTTTTTACTTTTTACCCGTATTATTGTTATTTTATTATTTATTCATCTATTTATGTATATCTTTTTATATACTCCCAAATCTAGATTGTTCATCCGTTTTATTAATATTAATGTTATTATTATTATTATTATCATTATTATTATTATAATTATTGTTATTGTTATTTATCATTTTCATTATTTTTATTCTATCATGTATATTAGCACTGTAATTCATCTTACATTCCACTATAAAATCGTGTTATATTTTACCCGATACATAAAATTTTGTCGTTTTCTTAAATCAACAATCTTTTGTATTTCGGAATTCGAAAAGTCGTTTCCTAACTTACGGGGTTTCGATTTTCTCGATGAATCTGAATAACCGAATGTTTTTAAAGCACGAATTTTAAATATTCTCGGGAATTAAGAAAAGATCGTGTTCTAACTTACGAAATATGATTTCTTTCTAAAACCGAGATAATCAAATATCTTTTAAAAAAAATTGATTTTTATTCTTGTTAAAGCACGAGTTTTAAATATTATCGGGAATTAAGGAAAGATCGTGTTCTAACTTACGGAATAGGATTTCTTTCTAAAATCGAGATAACCAAATGTCTTTTAAAATAAATAATTTTCAGTGTTTATTCTCGTTGCGGGGATTTAAGACACTGTGTCCTAACTTACGGAACATGATTCTTCTTCTCGATTAACGTGAAATATGCCCTTTTCTCAAGAAGGTTTTTTTAATTAATCAATATTTAGCAAATGATCGTATTTTAAAATTTCTTCAAATTTTTAATTTTCGACACCAAGACATTAATGAATCAACTAGGTACCAATTTTGGGCGTTACGAGGGTGCTAATCTTTCTTCGTGCGTAACCGACTCCCGAACCCATCTTTCTAAACTTCGTAGATCAAAAGCGTTGTTTTAATAAATCAAACCGTTTATTAAAAACGACCGTCTTACGAGGTGAGCTGATCACACCTCATCAAAAAGGATTGGTGGCGACTCTCATTTTTCGTTTTAAAACCAAAAGTCGACTCTTTAAAAAATGGTTTCGACAAAGGCACAAGAGAATAATCCTTAATCTGTATAGCGGATGTCTAGTGTAATCAGAATTGACTCCTTCCTGTTCCCTCGTTATCTTCAAGGTTTCAGACTTTGACATATTTATTTAATCCCTTCTTAAACCATTTCCAGAATTGGATAAGGTTATACCATGTTGATGATATTTAAAACTATATAGTGAATATATAAACCAGGTCTTGCATTTAAACTTTTACACGACAGAAACTGGTAGCTATGGTTTAAATAGCGGCTGTAACGCAATGGTTTTAACTCTTCCTATGGTTGATATTTACTATAATCAATGGGGAGAGTTTTTGTTATATCTATATTATCATAATGGACAAAGTGGAAGGTTAAAAGGGAGCCAAGGCGACAAGTTTTGTATGACAAATGAAATTGGCTTTTTCTGTCCAAGAAAATGCAAGTTTTTGTCTTCTGGGATATACCATGTCTGACAGGAAAATATGTCTGATTGTGCATAGTCCTTAGGACTTTTCGTCAACGAAATTTCTATATGCAAATGCAATCGTAGCTCATCTGCAGCTTCTTTTGTTTAAATTTGAAAATTTTGACTAGTTTATTTTTTTCTGCACCAAAAAGAAGAAACATTCACCACGGAGCTCTTGAGGTTTAGGGCGATTTCTACTATATACATATACATAAAGAACCTATAATATTCTCTCTTAATTTTAGATATTTTATTTTACAACACTTCCAACAGTATATTAAAGGGCAGCTTTTTTTATTTTTCCATTCTCTTTATTTTACTATAAAAATAAGAAGCTTGAAACTATATTTATAACTATATCATATGATATGTATTCAGTTTTAAGGAGAGTAAATATGGTTAGTTTAATTTTTTACTTCAGTAAAATGGATTAGTTTAGCTTTTAACTAAACTAGCATTTTGGCTCAACTTTGCTTGGGTTGTGTTTGTTTCATATCACTTATATTTATATTTATATAAGAATAATTGTAAGTTCCATATTAGGGGTGTGCAAAATTCGGGTAAAACCGAAAAATTTCGGTTAACCGACCGAATTCGGTTAATCGGTCGGTTAACCGAATTTTTTCGGTCCGGGGTCGATTACTTATTTTGTGATTTTTCGGTTAACGGTTAATTCGGTTCGAAACCGGTCAGTTAACCGAATTTTTTTGGTTTAACCGAAAAAATTAATAAATAAAATTATAATATATAAATAGGCCCACTATTCACCTAAACCCAATCCCTAAACCCAATCCAAACCCAAATATCCAACCCAACCCAATTACCCAATCCAACCCAATCATAAAAATTACAAATAATTTAATAAATAAAAATAAAATTCTAAAACTAAAACTAAAATTATGTAATATTTTTAATTATGTAGTGATTCTTTTCGGGTAAATAGGGTAATTCGGTTAATTCGGGTAATTCGGTTAATTCGGTTAATTTTTAACCAAAAATAAAAAAACATATAATTTTCGGTTAATTCGGTTAACCGACCGAATTAACCGAAAAATTTCGGTTCGGTTAATTTTTTTGAAAAAATTTCGGTTCGATTAACGGTTAAAAATTTTGAAAGATCAGTTAATTCAGTTAATGTTATTTCGGGTTGGTTAACTGACTGAACACCCCTATTCCATATACCAAAAGGAAACTAATACTAATATGCTAAAAACATCTAAGAATTGACCAATAGAGAAGAGAAATGCTTCTTTGGAGCACCGCCATTACTGTGGACATAAAAAATTTTCTTTCTCTTCTAGAGAATTAACCAAGTTGACAATATAGCAAAAATTGTAATTTTATCATTTTAATAGTTTATATTTTTATAATTAAAAAAATTAAATTAAATTTTTATCATTTTGGAAGGGCCAAAGTGAAATTTACCGTTATTAATTTAAAATTGTATAAATTATAAAGAAGTTTAAATAGAAAATTTTTTATTTTAAGAGGTTGAACTCTTGCCAACCCCTAACTTCACCACTAATTCATGTGTAGTTTTTTTTTTAAAAATAACTTGTTCAATTAGGTTTACTCAAAAATAAAATACGTAATTGAACAATTTTGAAATACAATCCATTTATAGAATATTTTTATTCAAATATTATCTTTTGATTCAAGTTCAAATAACCGAGTGTGAAGTGTCACTTCTTCTCTTATATCATACCATGGCAATGGGAAGGAAAGGTTTATGGAACCTTCTTTCAATAGTGAAAGAAGAAGCTCTTTGGTTGGGTTGCTTGTCAATGCTTTTTTTTTCTTCGATGAATTACATTAACATGACAAAATCCTAACAACAAACACGACTAACATGACTCAAACCTAAGCCACACCGAGGGTAGTGAACACCCTTAACCATTATGTAACACCCCTAACCCGAATTCATTGCCGAAACAGGGTTATGGAGTATTACCAAAATTTACAGATCGAATAACAGACGTTTCATATCATATAGCATTCATATCAGAAACCAGTCAAGATCAAGCATAATGTCCCTTATAGGAGCCCTCGAGGCCTAAAATACACATTAGAAACAAATCGAGACTAAACTGGGTACTCAAAATTTTTTTCAGAAAATATTAAAATTTTTCAGAGGTGCAGGGGACACACACCCATGTGGCCAGGCCGTGTGGCTCACACGGTCAAGAGACACACTCGTGTCTCAGGCCGTGTGAGCATTCGAAATAGGGGCACACGGCCGTGACCTAGCCGATGTCCAAACTTAGGAGCTCTCTGACTTAGGTCACACGACTAAGCCACACGCTCGTGTGCTAAGCTGTAACAGCCCACTTTCAGTGAAATCGGAATAGTGGTTTCGGGACAACAAATTCGAGCCGAAAATAAAAATTATTTTTATTTTATTGCATGGTCCGTATTATGATAAAGATGTCATGTGAAAATTCTGATAAGAAAATTTTACCGATTATGTGCTTAATTATGGGAAGGACTAAATCGCATAAAATGAAAAAGTAGAATTCTAGTAGCTAGAAGGATTAAATAGCTATGGAATTCAAAACTTGAGGTCCTTATATGATAATTAGACCATTAAAGAAGAGTATGTAGATATTTTGATGACTCATCCATGGAAATTTAGAAAAAGGGCAAGGACTAAATTAAAAATTGAAATAATTTAATTAATTAAAAGATGATAAAATAATTATCATCTTATTTTATATCATCTTCAACCCCAAAATACATGGAAACCCTAGGAGAAAGAGAAGAAACTTCCTTGGCTTAATTGGGTAAGTTTTCTTATCCTGTTTTTAGTAATTTTGATATTTTTGAAACCGGGATAGCTTAATCTATCTATTTGGGGGATCAATTTGAAAAGTTATCTAAGTATGGAAATTAGGTCATGGATGAATATGCTGAAAATTTGAAATTTGTGGTAGGAAATGAAAGGTTGTTGATAGATAAACAACTTTTACAAAGTGATTTTTTATGGAAACATTATTTTGGGACTAAAATGTAAAGTTGTGAAAATTAAAGAAAAATTATGAATTTTATAGAATATATGTGCTGTAAATTGTATATTGAAATTTCAGTTAGGCTTGGAATAGGGATTAAATTGCATAAATTTCATTTTTCGAGCCTAGGGATGAAATTAGAATTTATTGAAAAGTTGGGGGCAAAATGGTAATTTTACCTAGGATGTAAATTGAGTCCACTTGAATATGAAATGTGATAAATTGATGAATAAATTCTTTTATATAGATCCGGACAACACAAATTCGAGGTTAGACCGAGGAAAAGAAAAAGTTTCGGATTAGTAGATTTTTAAACGCGAACAAGTGTCGAGGTAAGTTCGTGTAACTTAATTGAGCATGTAAATATGTTAAATTGAATGTTGTGTTTGTATGGAATATGACTTATATTGATGTGAATTTTTTGATTGCTATAATGAAGAATTGAATACATGCTTGAAACAGTGAAAAATGGGTTAAGTTCCGTTTGAATATTGAATTCCGATGAATATATGTGCTTTTCCGAAATGAATGAGGTCCTGCATTTATTGCTGACGGGATTTGGATCGGATGAATAATCCTATTGACATCGCTATAGAAAGGATTTAGCCCAGACGGGTAATCCTGATCTAATTCCTCTCGAGCATATGTTACAATTAGGATTTAGCCTAGACTGGTAATCCTAATTGAGCTCTTCTGAGCATACGTTACATAAAGGATTTAGCCTGGACTAGTAATCCTATTATACGATATGTGGCTCGAGAGTGTGTTCTTTGATTTGGTGCCCTAATGGGTACTCTTGAATAAGAATTGACGGTTACTGAATTGTGCACCTTGAGTGTACTACCTGAGTATCCATCAGAATCTGAATGATTCAACGGACAAAACTCTTGGCATGATAAGAGAACTATGGGATGAAAAGAATGATGTCTTGAAGGAATATAGTATGATGAGCTCATCTATGCTTATTTGATGCATATGTGAATATTTATGTGACTAACTTGTTTGATTGAGTGTAAGTGCTTAGGTAAATTTTCCAAATTGATGAAAAGCATGTTATTGAATGCTTAATGTTAATAAATGTGAATTGGTAAGTTTTAATTCCCGTTATATGAACTTACTAAGCATGTAATGCTTACTAGATTTTATTTTCCCTGTTTTACAGTGCTTAGAAGCTCACGAAGGTTGGAGATCAGTTGGAGCATCATCACACTATCCACTAGCTTATTTTAGATATATATAGTAAAATCATTTTGGTATAATGACATGTATAGGCTAATTTTGCCATTGTTGGCTTGAAAATGATGCTTGTAATCTAACCATTGGAATGGCTAGTAATGGTTGTTTTGAATACTTGCAATGTTATACTATGGTAGCTACATATATGTCAAGTAGTTGATCAAATTATGTCTAAAATATAGACTAAACCAAGGTAAGTTTATAAACATATATGCTTGAAATGATATGCCATGTTGAATGATATAATTTGCTTAATTTGAATGCTAGAATTGGTTGGTTTATGGATATAAGTTTTAGTGCAGGTCATTGGTAAAAGTTTTGGGTGAGAAATGAAGCTATAAATGGCTTTATTTTGTCCACATGGGTAGACACACGGGCGTGTGTCTTGGCCATGTGTGACACACGGTCTGGTACACGGGCGTGTGGTTAGGCCGTGTGTCCCCTACACCTTAAATTTAAGAAACAGAATACTTAGAATTGAGCACACGGGCAGAGACACGTGCGTGTGTCTTAGCCGTGTGTGCTACACGGCCTAGAACACGGGCGTGCGTCTTGGCCGTGTGAAACCTGCACCTAATTTCGAAAAATAGAATTAACCACACGGCCTAGCACACGTGCGTGTGGCCGGCCATGTGGCACAAGTCAGAGAGTTACACGGAGTCGACCACGGCCTGTAGCACGGGCGTGTCCTAGGGTCACACGGACATGTCCCTTGGACCACACGGGCGTGTGAGCCCTGTAACTTAGAAATTTTTTAAAATTTCGCGAAAAATTCTTAAAGTTTTCGATTTTGTCCCGACTCAATTATAAATTTCATATTGGCCCTCGAGGGTCCATTTAATGGATGTTATGAATAATCTTAGAAAATGAATAGTGATTGACATGATTTATCTGTAAATATTCTGTAAACTCTTGTAACACTCCGTAACCCTGTTTCGGCGATGGATATGGGTTAGGGGTGTTACATAGGCCGTATGAGCATTCTGTTTTGTGAAAATTTAAGATATAGGGGACAGACGGCCGTGTCACCTGGCCGTGTGTCACACACGATTGAGACACACGCCTGTGTCTCTGCCCGTGTGGACGAAAATAGGCCATTTTACATGTAACAGCCTGTTTTCAGTGAAATCAGAATAGTGGTTTCGGGACCACAAATCCGAGACAGAAAGAAAAATTATTTTAATATTATTTCATGATTTGAATTATGATAGGAATAACGTATGAAAATTTTGATAAGAAAATTTTATCGATTTCATGTTTAATTATAGAAAGGACCAAATTGCATAAAATGCAAAAGTTGAGTTCTAGTAGCTATATGTATCAAATAACTATAGAATTTAAAATATGAGGTCCTTATATGGAAATTAGACCATTAAATGGAGTTAGTAGATATTTATGATGATTCATCCATAGGAAATTAGAAAAGGAAAAGGACTAAATTGGAAATTGAATTAATTAAAGATGGAAATAAGCTAATATCATCTTATTTCATCATCTTCCCCAAATTAAAATACATGGAAACCCTAGCTAAGAGAAAATGAGTTCAAGCAAGTTGTTTTGGCTCAATTAGGTATGAATTCTTGTCCCGTTTTTAGTAATTTTTATATTTTTGATATCGTAATAACCTAATATATCTATTTTGGGGATCAATTTGCAAAGTTATCAAAGTATAAATTTTTTTCCATGGATGAGTATGCTGAAATTTTGAAATTTATGGTAGAAAATGAAAGATTGTTGATAGATAAACAACTTTTGTAAAGGAAATTTTCATGAAATTGTGATTTAGGGACTAAATTAAAAAGATGTAAAATTTATGGAAAATTTCTAATTTTTTTGAAATACATGGATTGTTATTGTTATATGAAAAATTTGGTTAGGCTTGGAATAAGGATTAAATTGCATGAATTTCATTTTCCGAGCCTAGGGACGAAATTGGAATTAATTAAAAGTATAGGGGCAAAATGGTACTTTTGTCTAAAATGTAAGTTGGATTGAATTGGATATGAAATGTGTTAAATTGATGCTAAATTCATTTATATAGATCCGGAAAGATTAAATAAAGAGTTAGATCGAGAGAAAAAAAGTATCGGATTAGTAGATCTCCGTATACGAGCAAGTGACGAGGTAAGTTTGTGTAACTAAATTGTGTACATTTTCATGTTTGAATTGAATGTTGTATATGTGAATTATGAATTTGTTATGTACATGAAAATAATTATATATCCGACATGCCCGAGAATTGTTAAGCCCTGTTTGAATAAATGAAATTCGATGGATACAGGATTTCCCTAATTAGTTATAGTCCTGCATATGTTGAGGACACACCACAGCTCCTACAAGTATCCTGTTATAAGCCCTCTCGAGCATCCCGTTATATGGTTCCTACGAGCATCCTGATCGGTAGTGATCCTGCATGTGTTGCGGACTACCGCAGCTCTTTGTGAGCGTCCTGTTATATGATCGGTTGTGCTCCTGCATATATTGCGGACACAAATGCAGCTCTTTATGAGCGTTTTGATATAGGCTCTTTGTAAGCTTTTGATATGGCTCACTTGAACTTCCTGTTATATGGCTATCCGGAGCTCCCTGATAATAACTCTTCAGAGTTACCTGTTAAGCTCAATGAGCTTCCTGTTTTAAACTCTTATAAGTTTCCTGTTATTGCCCGAATAAGCTTCCTATTACATGGCTCACATGAGCATCCTGTTATATGGCTCGAGAGAGTGCTTCCTAATTATGTGTCCTAATGGGTATCCCTGAATATGAGTTGACAGATTACAGTTTTGTACACTTCGAGTGTACTACCAGTGTATCCATTGAAATTTCAAATAAATTCAACGGGCAAAGTTTCGATATGAGATGAATTATGTTAAATGTATAGGTTATATGAATATATGATATAGAAAGCATATGTATATAAAATTGTTACATGATGAGCGCATCTTTGTTACATGAAAAGTACTTGGAATTCATGACTAACATGCTTGATGAAGATTTGTATGTGTTTAGGCTATTGATTTTATTGGTTTGGATGTACTATGAGTGCTTATTATAAATGAATATGATTGGTAAGTTAATTTCCTGTTATATGAACTTACTAAGCATTATATGCTTA
This sequence comes from Gossypium sturtianum, assembly GCA_025698515.1. Classification (NCBI taxonomy): domain Eukaryota; kingdom Viridiplantae; phylum Streptophyta; class Magnoliopsida; order Malvales; family Malvaceae; genus Gossypium; species Gossypium sturtianum. The sequence goes on along the minus strand of CM046954.1, from coordinate 17,222,271 downwards.
CTCTATTTATTTTCCTCTGTTTATAGTGCTCGGAAGCTCATAAAGGTTGGAAATCGGTCGGAGCATCATCACACTATCCTCCAGCTCGTTTTGGTATAAATAGAAAACTTATTTTGGTATAATGGCATGTATAGGCTAATGTTGACAAATGAGGGTATGTAAATGTTTGGTTGTAATTAGCCATTGGAATGGCTAGTGATAGTGTGTTTAATGTACATATATATACATGAGGTTATATTATGTTTGGTATGTGAGTATACTTGGATTAGTATTTTAGGTATAATCATGCTTGGGTAAGTATATGATTAAAAAGTAAGATGAATACTTGAAAGTATGAGCAAACATGTCATGCATAAAACTTGATCATTAGCTTGATTTATATGTCTTGAATTGGCAGGTGAATATGTTGAAATATTAATGTAGGTGGAAGACAAGTTTGGGTGAGAAATAAGGCTTAGAAATGGCATTATTTTGTCCACACGAGCAGAAACACGGGCGTGTGTCTCAGCCGTGTGTCCCCTGCACCTAATTTTTGAAAATTAAACTTACCACACGGCCTAGCACACGGGCGTGTGGCTAGCCGTGTGACCCAAGTCAAAGAGTTACACGGGTACGGACACAGGCTAGGACACGGCCGTGTACCTCACATTGAATGCCCACACGGCCTGGAACACAGGTGTGTCACTTGGCCGTGTAAGCCACACGGCTTACCCACACGGGCATGTGTCCCATGCATCTAGGAGAAATTTTTAAAATTTCGTGAAAAATTCTCTGAGTTCCTGATTTAGTCCCGACATTTTTTCTATCTCATAAATTGGGCTTCGAGGGTCCATTTAAGGTACGATATGATTGGTTTTGGATATGAATAGTAAATGACATGAATTAACTGTATTTGTTCTGTAAACTCCGGTAATGCTCCATAACCCTGTTCTGGCGACGGATATGGGTTAGGGGTGTTACATTACAGGCCATATTTCTCACCCAATTTGTTACTAACCTAGCCCCAATAATTCACACATCTACAAACTATATCATGGCATTCAACACAAGCTAAAATAAGTGGCTAATCTCAACAATTTACATATAGACCAACATTAAAAAAAATACCTATACATGCCATTATGACCAAAATCAAAACATTCGAAAGTACCGATAGAACTGATGGATAGTGTGATATATCTCCGACAAGCTTCCAACCTAATCGAGCTTCTAATAATCTGAAAAGTAAAGGAAAACAACTACGTAAGCAATGAATGCTTAGTAGGCTCGTATAAACATTAATCATATCAATTCATTTTAAATAAAAATTTATTCATATCCAGAATAATCCAATATTGATACCACAATATTCATAAAATATATTCAACAACTTTAACTCTTCCAAATTTCTAAATTTTCATTTGCATTTCTTTACTATCCACACTCATTCCATATGCATAACACACCAATCATAAACATACCATACCACCATAACCACAAGCTAGTGCATTTGAACATAGCCCTTTTCATATTAATCACATGATAAGCCGATTCATAAGAAATTGCATAACTTAAAACTTACCACTCTTTTCATTTGTGCACTTATCCTTCTAACGCATCATATAAATAAACATATTACCATTTAACCAATAGCTTGGCACTTGTCTAAGCATCAACAACAACACTTGTTAGCATAGTTGAACATATTTCATATAAATTCAACATTGATAAACTTATTTTATCAACATATCACACTTGAGTTTATTACTCATCACAACTTACATAATTTCCATGTATCAACATATCAACATATCAAGATATTGATATATATATATATATATTCATATCATGATACATATCATTCTCTTACTGTTTCTTCATATACATATATCATCCAAAAATAACTCCTGTTATCTTACCATTCGAAGAATGACTTACGGATATGAGTACATCGTTAACAGATGCTCGTAAGCTTAATAGAAAATATTAAAAGTTAAATAGAAGCTTATAAGAGCTTAACAGAAACTCATAAGAGTTGAACAGAAGCTCGTAAGTGCTAAACAGAAACTTGTATGAGTTAAACAGAAGCTCGTAAGAGCTGAACGGAAACTCATAAGAGTTGAACAGAAGCTCAATAGAGCTGAACAAAAACTCATAAAAGTTAAACAGAAGCTCGTAAGAGCTAAACAGAAATTAAAACATGAGAGTTCGCAACAAATGCTGAACCCTGATTTACTTGGGTAATTCGCCGTCATTTTCCTCCAATGCCATCATGCGCCATATAACGAATGTACTCAAATCCGGCGTTTAATCCAAACTGAGTATTAATTTCGATAATATTTTTCTAACAATAATTCAATTCTAACAATAGAACATATATATATATATATATATATTACCAATCACCAATTAACATTCATTTTAATCAAAATTATACAGAATACAGTTCATACGAACTTACCTGAATTGAATTGTAATAATTGCAGGAGTTCAGGGACTATTCCGCTATTTCTCTTTTTTCACGAGTATCTACAGGATCTTGATCTTATTCTCTTGAAACCAAACTTTAACTTAACTTTCTCTCTCCTCCAACTTCTTTTTCTTAAATCTAACTTGATATTCTAGCTCCCCATAGTCTCCTTATTATCTTTCTCTCTTGGTAGCTATGGAAATTCTTTTGATTTCTAAGTGAAAATTGTGAATTTTTGGTGAAAGGACCAAATTGTAAAGAAAAGAAAATTTTCTTTCTTTCTTTCTTCTTCTCACGTTGAGAACATGGAAAGATGAAGAGAATTCTTCATCTTTCTTTCCTTATATACTAAAAAAAATTAATAAAATATAAATAAATGTCAAATCAAATACTAATAAACTAATATTTATTTATTTATTTAATCTAAAATATCACCAACATCATTATTACTCTTCAAAATTATCTTCCTTGCTAAATGACCATTTTGCCCCTTATGATCCTTCAAAATTCCTCTATTGACTCATCACTCATTTCAGTAAAATTATAATTTAACCCATCATACTTATTCCACTTATTCAATTTGGTCCTAATTCATCCATTTTCCTTAGTTTCTAGATCCTTCCACCCTTAAAATATTTACACTATTGGTCCTTCAACTTTTTCATATTTACACTTTAACCCCTCAAATTTTGAGTATTTTCTCTTGGGCCACAAAACTTTTCTCACTTTTGCGATTTAGCCCTTTCTTGAATTAATATATCATAATATACTTCCCAAACAGATTTTGTTGACATAACTCAAAATTCCCCTTTTTGTCACTTTATTTCCTTATTTTATTATATCAAGGACAATATTTCACTTTCTTACTGTAGTAACTTTTGGGGTATTACACATTAAGCCATCATATGGGATTCTTGACAATGCTACTTTTAAACCGTGCATTATGCCTTTAGAAAATTTTTTATTTTTTCTTTAACCACATGATGGACATGCAACTTACCACCATATAAGTCTTTTCCAAGTTTGATTTTTTTTTTTAATGAGCATAATTTTTTACATTTCAAATTTCATGCAATGATAGATTTGAACAAAAATATCATCTTATCCAAACCCACATGAATTACCCAACTAAAACAAAAGGCAAGATGTCACTCTCAGAAACCTTAGAGATTTTTTTTAAGCATAATTTGCCACATTTCAAGTTCAATATCAAAGCTTCAGCTTGATAAGTTTGAATAAAGATATCATCTCTTCCAAACCCACATGAATTACCCAACTAAAACTAAAAGCCAGGTGTCACTACCAGAATCCTTAGGGGTTGTTCTTAATAGATGGTATAGATAGGAATAAAATGGATATTTTATTATGCATTTTTATTTAGTAAATTTTAACAAGAATTAATATAATTAAGTTTTTATGTTATTTCTAAATTGTTGGAAACTTGACTCTCTTGTTCAAACAACAATTATAACTAGTTGTTTGGAGCAATCAAAGTTTTGGGTGTTGGCATATTTGACCTTTTTATGACTTATGTTTTATTATTAGTTAATAACAAATTATAAGAGAATTTTGTAGTAAATTAGAATATTATCATTATCCATTTAATTAGCCTTAAAGAGGAAGGAAAGAAGTTTGAACTTTGGTTAATACTCATCATTATCTTTCTCTTTCTCTTTTAGAGTATTTCAAGATAACTAATAGAATAGAATCAACTTTTAAATGAGTGTTTCAAGGCTATTAAAGCAGTGTTGGTTGATCAATTAAAGAGGCATATAAACAAGTTGTTTGTGTCATATATTGTTTTGTAGTTTTGAGTGTTTTTTTCAACACTTTTGTTGTATTTTCTTGAATTATTTTGTGACACTTTTTAGATATTATTTGGAAAGTTTTATTGATTGTAAAGTGAGGTATTAGGGAGGGTGGTTTGTAACAATTTGGATTCGACTTTGAGGCTATAAATATCTGTGTGTGTAAATGGTAGTTTGGGCTTTAGCTAATAATTGTACCAGACACATTGTTAAACAAAATCATTTTCTAAGTGAGGCTCCGCAAAATAGAATTGGTGAACCCGAATTATGTTAACCAACATTATGTGCTGTCTTTCCTTTCTTTGCTCCTTGCTTTATTTTTCCTTTAATCAATTTCGTTTGATTTTGTTCCAATTTTAGTTAGAATGAAATTGTTTTACAACCAACCAAGTTATCTATTTAAACAATAGTTGGAATGGAGTGCAAATTGAAGGCATTTCCAATTGGTATCAGAACGGGCTTCAAACACACTTGAAGGAGATATTGAACTAAGGTTTGCAATAATGAAGTCCAAGAAGAATGCTGTTCTATCTCACGTCCACCTACTGTGATTAAAGCATCAAATTCAAACCATGATAGATATTCCTTTCAACAACCATAAGGAAATGTTCATCCAAATGTTGAAGAACATGAAAGCGTTTTGTTAATTGAACGAGTTCTTATGGGAAGAAGTTATCAATCTCAAAGAAGAAAAATAAAGGCTTGAAATTGTGGTCAAAGAAAAAGATAATGTTGTCGTCAATTTTAAGAAAGCTAATGCAAATTTTGATAAAACTATATAATAAAAAAAAGGATGAGATCATTTTGCTAAATTAGATGCAACTTTGAAAGAAATTGAGCAAGAGTTTAATGATGCCAAAGTCATTCTCAAAAAAATATGAAAGGCAAAGTGAAGATATCTTAGCTGTTGGGAGATCTGAACCTGATTGTAATGTACTTGGTAAAAAACCTATATCTCCTACGAATTTTGTTAAATCTAATGAGATGATTGCTACTTCTTCCTTTGAGATAAGTAAAAGGAAGAATAACAGACATGTTTGTTACTATTGTGGAAAGATCGGACAGATTAGATCTCATTGTTACAAGTTGATGAATGATCAAGGAAGGAGAAGCACAATGAACGTTCAATCTAATATTGCAACAATTAGTGGAACAACACCTAGACAGCAACATATATGTCACAAGAAGAAAGGAAACTTCGTATGCCATTATTGTGAGAAAGAAGAACATATCAAACCCCCACCATTTTAAGATGACGGAAGATTGAAAGAAGTTTAACTCGATTGCCAAAACAAATAGAACAAAGAGACCACAACATAGACAAGTTTAGGTGAGGAAGGATCAAGCACATTTGAGTTATAAAGATCAGCGTTTGATTGATACTCGTGTGAAGCATGAAGTTACAATTGATGGAGATCATATTGAAGTTGTAATAGCCTGTTTTCAGTGAAATCGGAATAGTGATTTCGGGACCACAAATTCGAGGTCAAAAAAAATTTATTTTAATATTATTTTATGGTCTACATTATGATAGAAATATCATATGAAAATTTCGTTAATAAATTTTACCGTTTACATGCCTAGCTTGATAAAAAGGACCAAATTGCATAAAGTACAAAAGTTGAATTCTAGTAGCTAAAGGTATCAAATAGCTATGGAATTTAAAATTGGAGGTCCTTATATGGAAAATGAACCATTTAGAGGAGTTAGTAGATAATGATGATTATTCATCATTGAAATTTAGTAAATTATTAAGGTTAATTTTAGAAAGTAAATGATAAAATGATGATAAATAAATAAAATAAAACAAAATTTTCATCATTTTCATCATCTTTCCTAAAATAAAACATGGAAACCCTAACCATGGAAGCTTGAAGATAGACAAATTTATTTTTCTTAATTAGGTGATTATTCTTGTCCCGTTTTTAATGATTTTTATGTTTCTGAGATCGTAATAGCTTAATCTAGCTATCTCGGGGATTAATTTGCAAAACTGTTAAAGAATTAGGGTTTTTACATGGATGAGTATAATTGAATTTTGAAGTTTTATTGTAGAAAATGAAAGGTTGTTGTTAGATAAACAACTTTTGTAAAGAGAATTTTGATAAAATTATGATTTATGGACTAAATTGAAAAGATGAAAAATTTATAGAAAAATTTTGAATTTTTTGAAAAATATGGGCTGCTATTGATATGTATGAAAATATGTTAGGCTTGAAATAAGGATTAAATTGTATGAATTTCATTTTCTGAGCCTAGGGACTAAATCATAATTAATTAAAAGTATAGGGGAAAAATAGTAATTTTTCTAAAGATGTGTATTGGATTGAATTGAATATGAATTTATTAAATTTAGTTAAATTCATTCGTATAGATATGGATAGATCTAGTACGGAATTGGATCGAGGAAAAGAAAAAGTATCGGATTAGTAGCTTACAAATCTATGTATACTTGTCGAGGTAAGTTCGTGTAACTAAATTGTATATTTGTATGTTTTGAATTGAATATTGTTATGTGTGTGAAATGTGTAATTTCCATGTAAAATACTGATCACATATCCGACAAGTACCGAGTCCCGTTTGAACCTTAAAAATTTGATGGATACAAATGACATGTCACTAAAGGTTCCCGATTGGTTGTTGTCCTGCATGTGTTGCGAATACACCACAGCTCTCACGAGCTTCCCATTATTTAGCTCTTATGAGCATCCCAATGTTTGGCTCTCTTGAGCTTCCCGATAAATGGCTTGCAAGAGCTTCCCGTTAAACAGCTCACATGAGTTTCCCGTTATATGACTCGAAAAAGCTTCACGTTTACATGCTCATATGAGCATTCCTGAATATGAATTGACGGATTACAGTTTTGTACACTTTGTGTGTATTTCCTGTGTATCCAACGATATTTTAAATGGTTCAAGGGCACAGTTCTGTTATGAGATTATATGAAAATGAAGTTAACTGTTACTGAAATTTTATGTGAAATACATGGAAATGATCTTACATGATATATTGAAACATGAAATGGGATGTTACATGTATATGGAACTTTCTTGGTGATTATGTTCACCCATATTTATAGAATATTACATGAGAATCACATGGCTAACATATTGAGGATATGTGTATAGTCTTTTGGCCAAATTGGTTTGGATATGTTATGAATGCTTACCTTAAATGTGAATAAATGGTAAGTTAAATTCCATGTTATACGAACTTACTAAGCTTAATTGCTTACTCTGTTTTATTTTCAAAGTTTTATAGTAATTCGGAAACTTGATTTGGTTGGAAGTTGGTCGGAGCTACTTCACACTATCCATCGGCCTTTTCGATACATATAGTAAACTAATTTTGGTTATAATGGCATGTAAATGTTAATTTGGCCAATGATAGCATACAAATATTTTATTGAGATTAGCCATTTGTATGGCTTGTATTTGGTATATTTTGATGTATATATACTTGTGGCCTTATCATGTTTGACGTGTGCTTGATGTGGTTGAATGAGGGATAATTTATAAGCATATTGATGATTGGTATAAAATAGTATATATTTGGTAAAAATATGCATATATGTGTATTAGGTCAATTTGGTAAGTTTGAATACTTGGATATATGTGTTGATATGTTATGTATAAAACTTGTTTTTGGCTTGATTTGAATGCCTTGTTATGGCTTGATATTGTGCTAAATTTTTGTGTTAGGTTGATGATAAATGGGGTGAGAATGTGGCTTGGAATTGGCCTATTTTTGTCCACACGGGCAGAGACATGGGCGTGTGTCTCAGCTGTGTGTCACACACTGTAACGCCCCAAATTTTGGCCCTAGAAGAAATAGGTTTTGAACAAGGGAACAGTTAGGAGACTGCACATAAATATTTAGTTGTGCAAGAAAGTGACATAAATGAATGGCTGCTTCAGTGGTTAAGTGATTTAGGAATGTTTGGAAGTGTCTGAGAAGTCAGGGGTTCAAGCCTTGGCTTATGCAAAATTTTTATTTTAAGTGAATAAAATCCTTGGATCTAGATAGTAGGTTCTTAAATTATTGTGGTTAAAATATGATACAAAGGAGTTGTTGGTCTAGTGGTAATGGGCGTGTGGAGTGTACATGGGGTCTAAGGTTCGAGTGGTGGCGCATCAAAAATGGAGTATTTATTTTGCTGCCTAATTCGTGTGGGTGGTAGAGTTGGATTGAAATACTGCTGAATGGAGTTTGTACTGGTCATAGAGAGAATTGAGGAGGGATATTTGGAGAGATTTTAGGAGAAAATCAAGGGAAGAGAGAGGGGAGGGAGTGTTGTGCCGAAATTGAACTCTGGCACTCAGGAATTTGGCTAAGAGAGAAATGCTCCTCATTTGTTTCCCAAGTTAGACGGCAACTCCCTTTCCCTTTTGGCCGAAATTCTTCTTGTGCCTCCTTTCTCTTTTTTTTTCCCCCTCTTTTGACAATTTCTTCTCAAGCCTATCGTCTCTCCTTCTTTCATCTTTTGCTGAACTTTGTCCTTTTCGGTTTTGTTCTTCTTCACCACAAACGTTTCCTCCTTCATTGCCGATTACCTTTTGGTTCTTCTACTCTTACTGTATAGTGAGCAAACATTTTCCACACTGTTCTCCCCTTGGCCGAATCTCTCATTTTCTTTTCATCATTCTCTTTTCTTTTCTTTTTGTTGATTCTTGCCTTTCCCTTGCAGTCGACTGCTTTCCCTTCTTTATTGTTCTGGATATCATTCTTTATTTGCCGATAGTCGTACACTTCGTAGTGGGTACTATTCTCACGTTATTGGTAAGTGAAGATAGTATAATGTTATCTTGTTTCTATCGATTAAGTGCTTACCCATCTTTGGTTTTTGCCTAGGAACCTGTCGAAGGGTAGAAGGTTTATAATCAACGGTTGGATAAACGAAACTTCCCTCTTTACTCGATCAAATGTAACGTGGTGTGAGTTTATCGATTGGGATCTTGTTGTATTCGATTGAGTAAATGTTTAAATGATTAATTGGGAATTGTTGATCAAGTGTAGGTTTCAAAGGTGTGGGCGGTTTTCTCAACAAATAGAAATAAAGTGTGTAAACATTGCCTAAAGCGTGAATCGGCAAAAGCCGAAAAATATGATCGTTGGCACTACACGAGCGTACGCTCGCTCGTGTGGTAACCGGAACACATAAAATGTGGGCGTTCGACTGTTGAGGCCACTATGAGCGATCTCATGGTCTTGGGCCGTTTTGGGCCCTGTTGGGTCGAAATGGGCCGTGTGGGCCCAACGAGCTTTTGGGCCCCACACGGGTAAACCAGACGAACGTGTGGAGATTATTGGGCCAAACTGTATAATTTTCATGACCGAAATACCCCCATAGGGTAAAATGACCGAAATACCCCCATAGGATAAAATGATCGAAATACCCCCACATGGTAAAATGACTGTTATACCCCTAGGAGAATACCCCCATAGGATAAAATGACCAAAATACCCCCATAGTATAAAATGACCGAAATACCCCCATAGGGTAATATGACTGTTATACCCCTAGGAGATGAAATGACTGTTATGGACCGAAATACCCTAATAGGGTAAAATGACCGAAATACCCCCATAGGGTAAAATGACCGAAATACCCCCATAGGGTAAAATGACTGTTATACCTTTAGGAGATGAAATGACTGTTATGGCCTTATGTTATGTATGACTGGTTTGCTCTATGATATGTATGACTATGATGGAGCATGATATTTTGCATACACGTATGATATTATGTCACGACATATTGCATGGGGATGGGTTGTTATATTTGATGGAAGTGTACTGTACTGATAAGGTCGCACGGGTCGCCCAAGATGACTGTGGACCTACTGATGGCTATATGCCGTTTACTTTACTGGCAGCTTTGCTGCAATACTGTTTAGTGCCGCAACCGATGCTAATCTTAGTATGTCTGGCTGGGTAGGTCGATTTTATCCCCACATGGTGTGTTTGGCGGAACGGAGTAGTGTGTAGAGGTTGGATTGGGTAGGATTTCTAACTGCATATCTGCACTGATTAATGATATTGTACTGTTAATACATCGATTAATGATATTACATACTGTTCACTGCATGACTGATATCTGTTACTGTTATGGGCCAAGGCCCCACTAATACTATTACTGAAATTGGGCAAAGGCCCTACTGGTTACTGGCATTGTGCTGGGCTCAAGCCCAATCATTTACTATTACAGGAAAGGGCTTAGGCCCACACTTAATCTGATCATTATTATTATAGCAGGCTCGAGCCCAAACCGCATTTATCTCTTGTTTAATTGATTGTTTGCTTGTTAGGGGATTACACACTTGAGTTTTCGTAAACTCACCCCTCTGCATTAATCTGCATGAGTAATCCCGATCGTTGGCGGGTCGGTGCTACAAGGGACTCGATGATGGCCACACAACCACATCAGCTTTCATTTTTAGCTTTTGATTTATAAATTTTAACTTTTAATTTGGGTATTTTTATGTAATAAGGCCTCTTTAAAGTTATAAACTTTAAATTGAGGTTTTTATTTATTTAGTTTGATATAAACTGCTAGTTGTAGAAAAAGACGGGTTTTTATAAAGGTAAATATTTTCAAAGACACCACGTTTTCGCAACATTTCCTAAAAAAAAATTTCTCAATAAATGAGATTTTGAAAATTAATAACGTTTAAAAGTGATTAGTTTTTAATGATGCACCATTTGGAAATGAACAACCCGTTTTGGAATCACCGTTTTATAAGAAAATATTTAATCGATTCTGAGGATTTCAACGACAACAAGTTTTACGCTAAACACTTCAATATGACACCGCCAGATTTTGGCCATAACGTCTAGGCCGGGTATGAGGTGTTACATTTAGTGGTATCGGAGCCAGGTTGCAAAACTCAGCTATGGAATGGGTTTTTAAACTTTGAATTTCTAAAAGTTACTTTTAAATTATTTAAAGTGTTCTGGAAGTATTTTTTAATTGTGTGGCACAACGAGTCTCCGCACCGATCCTGTAAGTTCTCTCTGAAAACTGTACTTTGATTTTGACTGAAACTGCCATAGGTAGGAGTACTGAGACTACTGTAGGTAGTACTGCAAACTCTTTAGTAGGGTATACTGAAACTGTAATAAACCAGTAGACATCGATAGACACTGCGTGGTGCCAAAACAAACTCTAAATTACTGCTTTTCATAAGACATCTGTTAATAAACAACTAGAACTGTAAACCGGTCTGCATAAAATTGTTAGTTCAGATAAAACGCGAATAGACAACGAGCACAAGAGGTACACACGGACGAGGTACAAGAGGCCATGGTAGAGGCCGTAGAGTTGCTCGAGTTGGGTCCTCGTCGTTTGGCCATATACCTAATTTGGAACTAGAGTGCGCAGTGGAAGCGTAGTGGTGGAGTCTGTGTTATGCGACTGATCTGATAATTGGAAATTTCAAGGACGAAATTTTTTTAAGAAGGGGTGAATTGTAACGCCCCAAATTTTGGGCCTAGAAGAAATAGGTTTTGAACAAGGGAACAGTTAGGAGACTGCACATAAATATTTAGTTATGCAAGAAAGTTACCTAAATGAATGTCTGCTTCAGTGGTTAAGTGATTTAGGAATGTTTGGAAGTGTCTGAGAAGTCAAGGGTTCAAGCCTTGGCTTATGCAAAATTTTTATTTTAAGTGAATAAAATCCTTGGATCTAGATAGTAGGTTCTTAAATAATTTTGGTTAAAATATGATACAAAGGAGTTGTTGGTCTAGTGGTAAGAGGCGTGTGGAGTGTACATGGGGTCTAAGGTTCGAGTGGTGGCGCATCAAAAAGGGAGTATTTATTTTGCTGCCTAATTCGTGTGGGTGGTAGAGTTGGATTGAAATACTGCTGAATGGAGTTTGAACTGGTCATAGAGAGAATTGAGGAGGGATATTTGGAGAGATTTTAGGAGAAAATCAAGGGAAGAGAGAGGGGAGGGTGTGTTGTGCCGAAATTGAACTCTGGCGCTCAGGAATTCGGCTAAGAGAGAAATGCTCCTCATTTGTTTCCCAAGTTGAATGACAACTCCTTTCCCTTTTGGCCGAAATTCTTCTTGTGCCTCCTTTATCTTTTTTTCCCTCTTTTATAATTGCTTCTCAAGCCTATCGTCTCTCCTTCTTTCATCTTTTGCTAAACTTTGTCCTTTTCGGTTTTGTCCTTCTTCACCACAAACATTTCCTCCTTCATTGCCGATTACCTGTTTGGTTCTTCTACTCTTACTGTATAGTGAGCAAACATTTTCCACACTGTTCTCCCCTTGGCCGAATCTCTCATTTTCTTTTCATCCTTCTCATTTCTTTTCTTTTTGTTGATTCTTGCCTTTACCTTGCAGCCGACTGCTTTCCCTTCTCTATTATTCTGGATATCATTCTTTATTTTCCGATAGTCGTACACTTCGTAGTGGGTACTATTCTCGCGTTATTGGTATGTGAAGATAGTATAATGTTATCTTGTTGTTGATCGATTAAGTGCTTACCCATCTTCGGTTTGTGCCTAAGAACCTGTCGAAGGGTAGAAGGTTTATAATTAACGGTTGGATAAGCGAAACTTCCCTCTTTACTCGATCAAAGGTAACGTGGTGTGAGTTTATCGATTGGGATCTTGTTGTATTCGATTGAGTAAATGTTTAAAAGATTAATTGGGAATTGTTGATCAAGTGTAGGTTTCAAATGTGTGGGCGGTTTTCTCAACAAATAGAAACAAGGTGTGTAAACACTGCCTAAAGTGTGAATCGATAAAAGCCGAAAAATATGATCGTTGGCACTACACGAGCGTGCGCTCGCTCGTATGGTAATCGGAACACATAAAATGTGGGCGTTCGAACGTTGAGGCCACCATGAGCGATCTCATGGTCTTGGGTCGTTTTGGGCCCTGTTAGGCCGAAATAGGCCGTGTGGGCCCAACGAGCTTGTGAGCCCCACACGGGTAAACCACACGAACATGTGGAGATTATTGGGCCAAATTGTATAATTTTCATGACGAAAATACCCCCATAGGGTAAAATGACCGAAATACCCCCATAGGGTAAAATGACTGAAATACCCCCATAGGGTAAAATGACTGTTATACCCCTAGGAGAATACCCTCATAGGGTAAAATGATCGAAATACCCCCATAGGATAAAATGACTAAAATACCCCAATAGGGTAAAATGACTGTTATACCCCTAGGAGATGAAATGACTGTTATGGACCGAAATACCCCCATAGGGTAAAATGACCGAAATACCCCCATAGAGTAAAATGACCGAAATACCCCCATAGGGTAAAATGACTATTATACCCCTAGGAGATGAAATGACTGTTATTGCCTTATGTTATGTATGACTGATTTGCTCTATGATATGTACGACTATGATGGAGCATGACATTTTGCATACACGTATGATATTATGTCACGACATATTGCATGGGGATGGGTTGTTATATTTGGAGGAAGTTTACTGTATTGATAAGGTCGCACGGGTCGCCCAAGACGACTGTGGACCTACTGATGGTTATATGCCATTTATTTTACTGGCAGCTTTGCTGCAATACTGTTTAGTGCCGCAATCGGTGCTAATCTTGGTATGTCTAGCTGGGTGGGTCAATTTTATCCCCACATAGTGTGTTTGGCGGGACGGAGTGGTGTGTAGAGGCTGGATTGGGTAGGATTTCTAACTGCATATCTGCACTGATTAATGATACTGTACTGTTACTGCATTGATTAATGATATTACATATTGTTCACTGTATGACTAATATCTGTTACTGTTATGGGCCAAGGCCTCATTGATACTATTACTAAAATTGGGCAAAGGCCCTACTGATTACTGGCATTGTGCTACGCTCAAGCCTAACCGTTTACTGTTACAGGAAAGAGCTTAGGCCCACACTGGACTGGATTGTTATTGTAACGGGCTCATGCCCAAACTGTATTTATCTACTGTTTAATTGACTGTTTGCTTGTTAGGGGATTACACACGGAGTTTTCGTAAACTCACCCCTCTGTTTAACTGTATAGGTAATCCCCAGTCATATACGGGTCAGTGCTGCGAGGGACTCGATGATGGCCACACAACAGCATCAGCTTTTGTTTTTAGCTTTTGATTTATAAATTTTAACTTTTAATTTGGGTATTTTTATGTACTAAGGCCTCTTTAAAGTTATAAACTTTAAATTGGGGTTTTTATTTATTTTGTTTGATATAAACTGCTAGTTGTAGAAAAAGACGGGTTTTCAAAAGGTAACTGTTTTCAAAGACACCACGTTTTCGCAACATTTCCTAAAAAAAAAACTTCCGCAATAAATGAAATTTTAAAAATAAATAACGTTTTAAAAGTGATTAGCTTTTAATGATGCACGCTTTGGAAATGAACAACCCGTTTTGGAATCACCGTTTAATAACAAAATATTTAATCGATTCTGAGGATTTCAACGATAACAAGTTTTACGCTAAACACTTCAATGTGACACCGCCAGATTCAGCCATAACGTCTAGGCCGGGTATGGGGTGTTACACACACGGAACACACGGTCAGGTGACACAGTTGTGTGTCTGCTGTATCTTAAATTTGCACAAAACAGAATGCTCACACGGCCTAGCACACGGGCATGTGGATTGGTCGTGTGACCCAAGTCAGATAGCTCATAAGTTTGGACACAAGTTGGGACATGGCCGTGTGTCCCTATTTCGAATGCCCACACGGCTTGAGACATAGGCATGTCTCTTGACCGCGTGAGACACACGGCCTGGCCACACGGGCGTGTGTCCCCTGAACCTTTGAAAAATTTTAATGTTTTCCGAAAAATTCTTTGAGTACCCGATTTAGTCTCGACTTGTTTCTAATGTGTATTTTGGGCCTCGATGGCTCATATAAAGGACATTATGCTTGATTACGACTGGTTTCTGATATGAATACTATATGATATGAAATATCTATTTATTTTTTCTGTAAATTTTGGTAATGCTCTATAACCCTGTTCCGATGACAGATACGAGTTAGGGGTGTTACAGAAGATTTATCGAGCATTAGAAAAATGTCATCTAGATTTCGTGGAAAACATTATTGTTGTTCCATAAGCTACAACTCATCTTGTTGATGAAGTAACTTTTAATCCCATCCCCTCTAAACAATAGAATACAAGCTAATAGGGGATGAATAGTAAGGGAAGTAATGATTTGGTGATTTTTTCTACTTTGATTTTACTTATGGTTCTTTTTTTAATGTTTCTATATTTTGAATTGATGCTTCTGAGTTGATATTATTGCCCGTTGTTATTTCTATATTCGTGTTGATTTTAGAAGACATGCTTTTTTAAGATATGATTTGGTTTAATCATGACATTAAAGAGATTGGTGGATAAGAAAGCACAAGGAGAACCGAAAATGGAACAACATTATTTATTTTGGTTGTCCAAAAAGCTCAAGTTTTGGGGTTTTGAGGATTGATATGAATTTATTTAATGCTTATATTCAAAGGTTGATAGTTAAAAAGTCATTTTTGCTGAAAAGATCTCTTGGTGAGGGGGAGGACTTTTGGCATCTTTACCAAAAATGGGAGAAAATGATAGCAGTAAATGAAATGTTATTGTTAACTTGTTGAATATGTTTTTGATTTGATGATGGTTTATAGTTATGGTTGTTGTATTTTGCTTTTGTCAAAGGGAAAGATGATGTTGATTTTTTAAAAACTTTTTTGATTCGATAATAGTTTGTCACTTTTAATTTTTATGGATAGATATAAATTCGACTTATATCCTATGCTCTATATCCTTTTTTTCATCTTTGGGTTTTTGATTCATGCTTGGTTGATTTTGTGATGAACAAGCTTGTGTCACAGGTGTAACACCCCAAACCCGGCCTGGACGTTATGGCCGAATCTGGCGATGTCACATGATAGTGCTTTAGAAATCGTAACTACGTTAAAACCATTTTTAGATATCTTAGGCCATCGTCAAAATGCGTCGTTTATTTATTCATTATCTATTTTCAAAACATTACATGTTGCGAAAGCTTTTAAAATAATTTGCGAAATCATGTGTATTTGATAAAAAATTTGTTCATTTTGAAAACTTAAGTTTTCCTACTTCTAACCGTAGTACCATAACATCACAAATTCCAAATTTAAAACAAAATACGTAAAGGCCTTATTACAGAACATTTACCCAGATATAATCAAACCATAAATAAAAATAAAACCATAAAATAGAAATCCAGAACCGTGGACACCGCCGAGTCCTTCGCCGCACCGATCCGTCTACTGCTGGGAATTATTGAACAGATTAAACAGAAAAGGGTGAGTTTTCGTAACTCAGTGCGTAATCCCCACAAAAAACATACACACAGAGACATCAAATAACAGTCAGGATTTTCATAGTTCGGGTTTGAGCCCATTACAGAAACGGTGTGGACCCTAGCCTACTCAGATACAGAATCAGACATATTTCAGGGCCTTATTACATAAACATTACCCAGATATAATCAAACCATAATTGAAAATAAAACCATAATAAAATGTCCAGAACCGTGATCACCGCCGAGTCTTCCACTGCACCGATCCGTCTACTGCTGGGGATTACCTGAACAGATTTAACAGAAAAGGGTGAGTTTTTGCAAACTCAGTGTATACTCCCCACAAAAATATCTGACAGTAATATCGGATAATGTACATACTTTCACGGTTAAGTGCGAGCCCATTCTGAAAGCAGTGTGGACCTTAGCCCACTCGGATCTGATTCGGACATATTACGGGGCCTTAGCCCATTTCGCAGACGAGAATATCACGAAAGCAGTCCTACCCACCACCTCTACACACCAACTCCGTCCAACCCTACACACCATGTGGGATAAAATCAACCCACCCGACCACACACCATGTTGTACCGAATGCGGCACATAATCGAAAATTTGCACGGTGAGTACATAAATAACAGCTTAAGAGCCTTTCGGATACTTCCTCCAATCATAATCAACCCACCCGATGCAATGCAACATACAAGAATGACATGTTTGTTATGCAATTAAAACTCATATATTCGGATCGGTATACATGCTTAGTATGCAAATCGACAGACAGATCATTCATTTAGGGGTCCAAGTATTGCTTACCGACCTACGGTAGGTCCACGATCGACTTGGCGACCCGTGCAACCTTACGAGTTTTTCGAAAAATGGGCTCACACGCCCGTGTAGCCCACACGGCCCCAATTGGCCATGGCCGTGGATCACGGCACGGCCCGAAATTCCTGCCGGTGTGGTTCACCCGTGTGGGCCCACACGCCCGTGTATCCTACACGGCTCAATTGGTCGAGCCCGTGTGTCGCACACGGCCTGGCTCGTCAATCGCACGGTCGTGTGATGACTTACAGTCTTGCACACGGCCTACCACACAGACGATCACACGCCCGTGTGGCGTTGACAGTAAGGTTTTTTACTTTTGTCGAAACCTCGTTTCCTGCATTTCCGGGTACACACATGTTACTGTTTCGCAGCGCAGACACTCCCGAACCCTCAAAAACCTAAATATTGACATAATAACGCCCTTATTCAGTAACATCTTCCAAACCTTAATAGAAAAATTCCACGAGCGAAATCTCATAACAACCAACAACGTTATCGAAACTTACCAGATATGATCAAAACCTCTAACGCTTAACTCGCGGTAACAGCACCCACCGAAGCTTGATCTTCTCCTAACGAAAGAACTGAAACAGTCCCCTTTTAGCAAACTAACACGAACAAGAAAGTAACAGCAAAATAGTTACTTATCGATTAGCGTGAAATAATCGAACAATTTGAAAACTATTGTTAAAAATCGAGAAGGGAAAGCAGAGTAAAAATTTCGGCAGAGGAAAGGGGAACCCAACGTCAGAAGGTTTTTGGGGAGGAGAAATTTTTACAAAAAGAAAGGGAACCAAAATCTGATAACCCTCAAATCCCTTATTTTTCTCACCCCCTACTCCACTACTCAGTTTTCGAAACCAACTCAAACTCTCTGAATCGTGACAGACAAAAATAATGCTCATGTCGCAACTCGAACACAAGACCTTTTCCATCCCAGCACTCCTCTTAACCACCAGACCAGCAGGCCCATTCTGACATGTTCTTACAAGTAAATACTTATAAGCCTACTAACCAAAGTTTAGGCTTTCTTCATAAAAATACCAAAATTTACCCAAGTTGAGACTTCAACTTGGGACCTCTCACACACACCCAAAACACATAACCACTGAATTAGACAGACAGTTGTGTTAATTTTACAAAAGCTAAAATTACAAAAAAACTGGGGCGTTACAACTCTACCCCCCTAAAAGAAAATTTCGTCCTCGAAATTTTACCTGATCCAAAAAGGTGAGGATACTGTTGACGCATCAAATCCTCTGGCTCCCAAGTGGCCTCCTCAGTGCTATGATTCTGCCACAGCATTTTCACTAAGGGGATAGACTTCCTTCGAAGCACTTTAATATCCTCCTCAAACGTCAGATCTGGTCTGACCTCAATATCCTCTACCGAAACAACGTGCGTGGGATCAGAGCGGTAGCGTCTCAACATTGAGACGTGGAACACATCATAAATAGGTCCAACTCCGAAAGAAGCTCCAACTGATGTGCAACTAGCCCCACTCGCTTCAGAATACGGTACGGCCCAATAAATTGAGGGCTCAGCTTACCCTTGCGACCGAACCTTAATACCTTTTTCATGGCGAGACCTTGAGAAAGACTAAGTCCCCCACAGAATACTCATTATCCTTTCTCTTCAGATCGGCATAGGACTTCTGCCTATCAGATGTCGCTTTCAGTTGATCCCGGATCAATCGAACCTTATCTTAAGTTTCAGAAACCAATTCCGGACTCAGAACACGTCGCTCACCCAACTCAGTCCAGCACAAGGGAGTGCGGCACTTATGACAGTAGAATGCCTCGTAAGGCGCCATCTGGATGCTAGACTGGTGGCTGTTATTGTAGGCAAACTCTGCCAATGGCAAATACTCCTCCCAACTGCCTCAGAAATCTATAACACAGCTCCTCAACATATCCTTCAGTTCTTGAATCACCCTCTCCAACTGACCATCTGTCTGAGGATGAAAAGCAGTACTGAAGTCTAACCTTGAACCCAGAGCCTTATGTAATTTCTTTCAAAATCGAGACGTAAAACGATGATCCCTATTGGAGATGATCGAAACAGGAACCCCATGCAGCCTCACTATTTCAGATACATAGAGCTTAGCTAACTTCTGGAGAGAAAAGTCTATCCTGACCGGAATGAAGTGAGCAGACTTGGTCAATCGATCCACGGTGACCCAGATTGAATCCTTCTTAGTGGGTGTTAAAGGCAACCCACTAACGAAATCCATCGTTACTCGCTTCCATTTCCACATCGGTATCTTTACCGGCTGCAGCAACCCCAAAGGCAACTGATGCTCAGCCTTAACCTGCTGACAAGTCAAACAGCGAGCAATGAAATCAGTAACCTCACGCTTCAACCCCGGCCACTAGTACAACTCTCAGAGATCTCGGTACATTTTATTCCCGCCAGGATGCATAGCATAGGGGCTACTATGCGCTTCCCTCAGAATCGACTGTCTTAAATCCTCATCAATCGACACACAGATCCGACCGCGAAAACAAAGTACACCATCACTGTTAATCTCAAAATCTGTAGTATCCCCATTCTCAACTTGACAGAACCGCAACTCAAGCGACTTATCCACCAACTGTTTAATCCGGATCTGATCAATCCATGTGGGCTTAACCTGAAGTTCTGCTAACAGACTCCCATCGTCGAATAAACTGAGTTGAGCGAACACCTCTCTCAGATCGGTCATAGCCCTACGGCTCAAAGCATCTGCCACCACATTAGCTTTACTAGGATGGTACTCGATGGTGCAGTCATAATCCTTAAGCAGTTCAACCCATCTACGCTGCCTAAGGTTTAACTCCTTCTGAGTGAGGAGATACTTGAGGCTTTTGTGATCAGTGTAGATAGTACACTTCTCACCATACAGATAATGCCTCCAAATTTTAAGAGCGAAGACTACCGCTGCCAAATCCAAATCGTGCGTCGGATAGTTAGCCCCATGCGTCTTGAGCTGACGTGACGCATAAGCTTCCACCTTACCATCCTGCATCAGTACGTAACCCAGACCCACATGCGACGCATCACTGTATACCACGAAGTCTCTATTGGGCTCCGGCTGTATCAGAACAGGAGCCTGTATTAGAACAAATTTGAGCTTCTCGAAGCTCTCTTGTTGCTTATCAGTCCAGACAAAGGGAATTCCCTTACGCAGAAGCTTGGTCAATGGCGCTGTGATCAAAGAGAACCCTTCTACGAAGTGTCGATAATAACCCACCAACCCCAAAAAGCTGTAGATTTTAGACACATTTTTCGGCTGTTTCCAATCCAGCACAGCCTCAATCTTACTAGAATCCACACGAATCCCCTCGGCAGAAACCACATGCTCTAAAAAGGTTACTTCCTGGAGCCAGAACTCACACTTACTGAACTTCGCATACAACTGTTTCTCACACAAAGTCTGTAATACCACTCAGAGATGCTCATCGTGCTCGTCCTTAATCTTCGAATGCATCAAAATGTCGTCAATGAAGACTACAACGAACCGATCCAGATAGGGCTAGAACACTCGGTTCATCAGATCCATAAAAGCTGCTAGTGCGTTTGTCAGTTCAAATGGCATTACTAGGAACTCGTAATGGCCGTACCGAATCCTAAATGTCGTCTTATGCACATAGGTCTCCTTAACCTTCAGTTGATGGTATCCAGATCGCAAATCAATCTTGGAGAACACAGAAGCCCCTCTAAACTGGTTAAATAAATCATCTATTCTCAGTAGTGGGTACTTATTCTTAATGGTCAGCTTATTCAATTGACGGTAGTCGATACACATACGCATGGATCCATCCTTCTTTTTCACAAACAGCACAGGTGCTCTCCATGGAGACACACTAGGGCAAATGAACCCACAATCCAGTAACTCTTGAATCTGAGCCTTAAGCTCCACAAGCTCCTTTAATGCCATTCTATAAGGGGCGATGGACACCGGAGCTGTACCAGAAAAGAGCTCAATCCCAAACTCTACTTCTTAGCTCGGAGGCAGACCCGGTAATTCCTCAGGAAAAACATCCAGAAAGTCCCTTACGGCTCTGATGTCCTTAATCAAAGAGTTCCCAGAATCTGAAACACTGATATAGGCCAAAAATGCCTGACATCCTTTCCGTACCAACTTTTCTACCTCCAACGCAGAAATTACATTCGTCAAGTAGTTTCAACGTTCCCCAATCACCACTACCTCGTCGTCTTTCTCGGTTCTCAATACAACCTTTTTTGTTGCGCAGTCCAGACTTACTCGGTGCTTAACCAGCCAGTCCATTCCCAGAATCAAATTGAACTCCCCGAATGGAAGCTCTATCAGATCAGCCAAAAATACTGTCCCCTGAACCTCTAGCAGGATGTCTCTATATAATTTACTAACACGGATAGATTGCCCCAACAGACTCACACAGTTACCTCACTCGAAGTACTCTCAACCGAAATCCCCAGAGTTTTAGACACAGAGCTAGCTACGTAAGAGTGTGTAGAGCCTATGTCTATCAATGCAGTGTAGGGTACATTAAAAATTAAGAACGTATCCATAATGACGTCCGGAGCATCACCATCCTCTCGGTGACGTACAGCATAAACCAGTGCAGGCTACCTCGCCTCAGTCGGTCCCGCACCTCTGCCCGGTGCTCTCTGTCCTCGGCCCACGCCATTACCACCCCTAGCCTGTCCTCGGCCTCTAGGTGGCTGTTGAGCTGCTCTCGGTGGCTGAGCAGTACCAGTACCTGCAGCTTGCATCTGGTCAGTCATTAGTGGACAATCCCGGATACGGTGCTCAGTCGACCCACATCTCAAACATGCCCCATTCGTCTTCCAGCACTCGCCCGGATGGCGTCTACCATAGTGCCCACAAAGCGCCACCCCAATAGGTGCAACAGGAGGCCCAACTCTCACTGGCCCATCCGGTCTGGCCTTTTTCTTAGGCCTCAGCCCAGAACTAGAGGGCTCCTGATCGTGTGTCGAGAGTCTTAATATTTATAAAATGAATGATCGAGCCTAGAAACTAACTATCACCACGATTGAGGCAAGCACACCTATCGAACAGTAGTATAGCTTAGTGGCAAGACCGGAATCTCGAACCCAAAGGAACCAAAAATACTAATACTGACTTTTTTTTATTATTTAGCCTAAGAATTAAGATATTTGTTGTTTAATCTAAAATTAACTAACTACTAAGCTAAGATGCTAAGACACAGAGAATGAATTGGGAAAATACTTGTGGCAAAAACCAATTGATTAAGACAATACCCGAGGAAGAATCCACTTAGACTTCACTTGCTATTTAACTCTGAACCAGACGATTTATTCACTTGACTTGATCCGTAGGATTCCCTAATTTATATTAATACCTCTCTCGAGGCTACTAACGTCTAACCCTAGGCTGTTTCAGTGTTTTGGAAGCGTGTTTCTGACACCGAGATAAATTTTGTTAGCATCTCCTTAAGGTTCGACTTCTTTTCCTGCTGGTAAGGTGGTTGTTGAAAACCTAGAGGAAGTTGCGGTCTTTGATTACCTTGACCACCCCACGAGAAATTGGGATGGTACATCCAACCTGCATTATATGTGTTACTATAAAGATTATTTTGAGGTCTAGAATAGTTACCCATATAGTTGACTTGTTCATTCTCTGTGCTAGGGTTGTAGGATAGATATTTTGTGTTGTTCACCCCTCATCCATTTATATCGTACTGTATTACCGGATGTACCTGCGTAGAACAATACAAACCATTAATTTTTTTTATTTAAAAGCTCTACCTGGTTAGATAACATGGTGACTGCGTCGAGGTTGAAAACACTGGCGGCTTTATTAGGCATTGTCCTCATGTCTTGCCACTGATAATTATTTAGTGACATCTCTTCGGTTTCTGCGAGCGGTATGTTTTACTTTACTGTCAAAAATCAAGGGTCCTGACGGGTTTCTTCTAGTCATAAATTAGAAATTCCTGCTGGAAGCAAAGAAAAAGAAAAATTAGCAAAGTAGAAAAAATAAATAAATAAAAGTTAATTGCAAAAATAAAAATGGCTAAAGTAATAAAAATCAAGTGTTCCTAATATCTTAGTTCCCTGGCAACGGCGCCAAAAACTTGATCGTGTGTCGAGAGTCTTAATATTTATAAAATGAATGATCGAGCCTAGAAACTAACTATCACCATGATTGAGGCAAGCGCACCTATCGAACAGTAGTATAGCTTAGTGGCAAGACCGGAATCTCGAACCCAAAGGAAACAAAAGTGGGTTTTGGGTTAATATTAATGGGTGAGTTAAGGATTGGGTTTTTAGTCTCAAAAGGGGTTCACTATGGGTTAATTATGAAGGTAGGCTTTTTATGGAGTAAGTGGGTTAAAACCTAAGTGTCTTTATCATCTATGTATATCAAATCAAAGGTGTGGTCTCGACATGTATAATCGAAGCAAGTTCTAGAATAACAAATCAATGTTGACACACTCATAATCAATAAAGTGAGCACGAAAAGGAATGTATGCTCTAAAAGGCTCAAGATCTCACAAAAATTATGGGCTTTTGATATCAACCTTGTAAATTTCAAAATTCAAAGTAACCATTAGATTCAGGTAGACAACCTAACAAATTTTTTGAAAATGGACTCATCATGCCTGATTCTCTAGTCTCCTAAAGTTTAAATCATCACTGCACAATTATCTATGACTTAATCCAAAACGTATCAATAAAAATCATAAATCAAAGGAAATTTCATTCTAATAGTAACATGAGAAAATTACTTAAAAACAAGACATAATTCAGGGATTTGAGAATAATGCAAAAAGTTAGGCACTTTTAAGATTCACCCTCCCACACTTAAGATGTACATTGTCCTCAATGTACAAATATAAAAATTGTAATAAGAAAAGCGCAAGATAGGGAAAGAGGTGAAACTTCTTGAATTTTGGATGGAGTCAGAGAAAAAAAATCGGGGAAGTTCGGGCCGAGTTGGAGGAAGACATTCCTGTGACAGCAGTGTCTATGGTCGTGGTGGGGTGATTCCCAAGCAGCCTGGAGAACCTAAAACCAAGAAACTAGAATAAAATAAAATAAATTAAGCATAAGAGAGTCAAAGAGAAGAAAAATAAAGGAGAAGAGAAAAAACATAGGTAAAATAATTGGACTCAAATGTCCTTGGCTTGTTGGGTCGATGAAGCGGCCGGCATGAACTTATGTAGATCGGTCTCGCACGGGGAGATCATGCTTAGGAATCCTTCCACTTCTTCGACATGGGTAAGGTGAAAATGAAGAGTTTGGGACAAGAGAATGAGAGGAAATGGAAAGGGGAAGGATGAAAGGGAATGGGGAGTAGGTGAGAAAGGAAGAGGGGTGTTTTTAAATAGAGATTTCAGAGCTGGTACATCCCCACGCCCGTGTATCGTGGGCGTGTTACGTCGCACGGCCATATCGCACGGCCGTGTGGGGGGTTGTTCGCCTCTCCCATGCCTGTGTGCAGGTCGCCACGCCCGTGTTGATAAAATAGTGTCGGCCACGGCTGTGTCGCACGGCCATGGTGTTTAGTCGGAGCCCGTGGCTTGAAGATATTTTTCGTCCTTGGTTCGTACTACCTCTGCCATGTCAGTATAGAAATCCGTGGTGTTTACACGGCCACGGCCACGGCCGTGTGCAAGACCGTGTGGTATGGAAATCTGTGCCTAAATATGGAAAGAAATAAAACTAAACTTAATTATTAGGGTTAGTGTTCGGATTGCCTCCCGAGAAGTGCTCGTTTAAAGTCTTGAGCTAGACTTACCTGTTATTCGTATGGCCATGGTGGTTCACGGAGTCAAAACTCCTTTTTCTTACTATCAATTCTATCAACATATGGTTTGAGTAGGGTAATATTTACCTTAAAAGTGCCAAAATTAGAATGAGTTACCTCGACCGTTCCGTATGGAAAGACCTTAAGTACCGTAAAAGGAGTCGCACCATTTGTATTAAGCTCTGAAGCGGCTACTCGAGGGTCGGTTGTATCTGACAGTACCTGGTCCCCAACTTTGAAGTGATTGGTTCCACTTTTAATACCCGATGTTCTAGCCGTGTCAAGAACCTGAAGAGTGATCGTTTCATCACTTACACGAAAGGTGAGCTCACGTGGTAGTTTATTTCGTAGAATTATCGGGCACACCGCTGCGTTTAGCTCCACATGCGACGTATCGTCCTAACTTCTCGCTTGTTTGTCAAAACTCTTTTGAAAATTTCCTTGAATCTGGCATTTGCGAAAGAGCTTCAAGAAACGGCAAGTTAATATGTAATTTCTTTGGAAGTTTAAGAAATTTACCGAATTGTTCCTCTGTGTGGTCTTTCTTTATCGCATTGGGGTATGGAACACGAGGTTGGTACTCTGTAATTACCGGGTTTGGTTTATCATGGCTTACCTCAACCTTACCTTCCTCTACCACATTCTCTTGCTTCAATTTTGGTTCATCTAACCATTCACTATCGTGAGCAGATATTGCTTGAGGTTGCTCTCTTCGGTTAGTTTCGGTGTTGCTAGGCAAGATACCTTGCGGTCTTTCTGAGATCAGCTTAGCAAGCTGACCTATTCGATTCTCGAGCCCTTGAATCGACGCTTGCTGATTTTTAAGCGCTATTTCAGTGTTTTGGAAGCGTGTTTCTGCAACGAGATAAATTTTGTTAGCATCTCCTTAAGGTTCGGCTTCTTTTCTTGCTGGTAAGGTGGTTGTTGAAAACCTGGAGGAAGTTACGGTCTTTGATTACCTTGACCACCCCACGAGAAATTGGGATGGTACCTCCAACCTGCATTATATGTGTTACTATAAAGATTATTTGGAGGTCTAGAATAGTTACTCATATAGTTGACTTGTTCATTCTCTGTGCTAGGGTTGTAGGATAGATATTTTGTGTTGTTCACCCCTCATTCATTTGTATCGTACTGTATTACCGGATGTACCTGCGTAGAACAATACAAACCATCAATTTTTTTATTTAAAAGCTCTACCTAGTTAGATAACATGGTGACTGCGTCGAGGTTGAAAACACTGGCGGCTTTATTAGGCATTGTCCTCATGTCTTGCCACTGATAATTATTTAGTGACATCTCTTCGGTTTCTGCGAGCGGTATGTTTTATTTCACTGTCAAAAATCAAGGGTCCTGACGGGTTTCTTCTAGTCATAAACTAGAAATTCCTGCTAGAAGCAAAGAAAAAGAAAAATTAGCAAAGTAGAAAAAAATAAATAAATAAAAGTTAATTGCAAAAATAAAAATGGCTAAAGTAATAAAAATCAAGTGTTCCTAATATCTTAGTTCCCCGGCAACGACGCCAAAAACTTGATCGTGTGTCGAGAGTCTTAATATTTATAAAATGAATGATCGAGCCTAGAAACTAACTATCACCATGATTGAGGCAAGCGCACCTATCGAACAGTAGTATAGCTTAGTGGCAAGACCAGAATCTTGAACCCAAAGGAACCAAAAGTACTAATACTGACTTTCTTTTTATTATTTAGCCTAAGAATTAAGAGATTTGTTATTTAATCTAAAATTAACTAACTACTAAGCTAAGATGCTAAGACACAGAGAATGAATTGGGAAAATACTTGTGGGAAAAACCAATTGATTAAGACAATACCCGAGGAAGAATCCACCTAGACTTCACTTGTTATTTAACTCTGAACCAGACGATTTATTCACTTGACTTGATCCGTAGGATTCCCTAATTTATATTAATATCTCTCTCGAGGCTACTAACGTCTAACCCTAGGTTGATTAATTGAAATCTCTTTCTAATTAAAACCCATATGATTGCATTAACTCGATCTATGGACTCCCATATTAGGTTTGACCCTAATCCGGTAGATTTTCGTCATCCTATCTCTAGGGTTGCGATCAACTCCGCTTAACTATGTTAGATCTACTCTTAAACAGGGAATATTCCTCAACTGCCTAAGCACATCAATACTTGAATCAATATCCTAAAATATCAAAACAAGAATTAAGAACACATAGTTAAGAACAAATCAAGTATTTATCATATAGTTCAGAAAACAATAACAAGATCCGTCTTAGGTTTCATCCCCCTCGGGTATCTGAGGGGTTTAGTTCATAATCATAAAATAATACATCTCAGAAGAAAATATAAAACAAAACATAAGAAAACCCTAAAACCCCCTGAAGGAATTGAAGGAGAGATCATCCGTCTTAAGTATGATTTCGGCTTCTTGATATGAATCAACTGGCTTTCTTTAAGTAAATCTCACAATTCTGACCTCTCTGGCTTGGCTCCTTGGCCTAGCTGGATGCCCCCTCTAGGTTGGCCTTTAGGGTGTTTATATAGGCTTTTGGAATGTCTTTCTTTGCCTCTAAGTACCCTATTCCGAGTGAAATTCCTCTTTGTTACGGTAGGGACACGCCCGTGCAACACGCCCATGTGAATCGAATCCAGGCCGTGGTCGAGCCTGCTAAAGGGGCACGACCGTGTGGCTTGGGCCCAGGCCGTGTTGATTTTCTACTTTGGCCCATTTGGTCCGTTTTTTAGCCCGTTTCTCGTTCTTTTCATCCTCCTATGCTTCCCTAAGTATAAAAAATGAAATTAAAGGATTAGGAGCATCAAATTCCACAATTCAAAGGATAAATCATCCAAAAAGCATGCTAAATGTGGGATTAAAATATGTATAATTTACGGTTTATCAGCTTCGATTCCCTCTTGTTCTTTCCTTTCTCGCGGTTTTGGCACTCAGCGCGCTTAACCTTCTCGGCGATCTTTGCCTTCTCCATTAAAGCAGAAAAATCACGCTCCCTCTGCGGAGCAATCAGAACCCGTAAGCTATCCCTGAGTCCATCCTCAAACCGAACACAATGCTCATACTCAGTCGCCACCATGCCCTGGGCATAACGGCTCAGTCTTAAGAACTCGACCTCATACTCGGCCACTGAACGGTCTCCCTGTGTGAGACTTTGGAACTCACGCCTCCTAGCATGGATATAGCTGGCTCCCACATACTTACTCTGGAAAGCTATCTTAAAGTAGTCTCACGTCAAACGGTCAGGCTGAGTGCCCTCCTTAACAGTTAGCCACCACTGATACGCTTCATCGCGAAGCAGAGAGACAGCCCCCTTAAGCTTCTGCTCAGCAATAAAGTCCAAATCGCCCATGATTCTTTCTGTGGCCTCCATCCAGTACTCAGCCACGCTAGGGACGACTCTGGTGACACCCCTAAATAATTCAGGCCTATTAGACCGGAGTCGTTCCATAACCGACCCACGGCCTCCAGATCCAGTGTTGGGTCCAGTGACCCTCTCTAAAATCCGTAGCATGGCTCGGGATAGTACATCATCCCCAGCCTCACGTTCATGAGACCCAGTCTCTGTAGCAGGTGAGATTGGCGTCTCGCTCGTATCCAGATTGGGCAGATTCTTAGATGCAGAGGACCCAGCTCGAGCCCCCATACGGCCTCTACCACGACCTCTAGTACCCCGTCCGTGGATACCTCGTGCGCTCATCGTAAATTTAGAGTTTATCTATATTAACAGTTTTATGCAAAATGGTATCAGAAGTTCGGAGTTCGTTATCGCGAATCTCAATTTTACTACGATTTTCAGTTTCGCTATAGTTTTCAGTTTACACTACCTAAAGTGTTTTCAGTACAGTATACTACCTAAGGTTGTTTCAAGCATGCAAGTAGTATTTTAGACAAATTTAAACAAAGATCAGAACACTTACGGGATCGACACCGGAAACTCGGTGTACCACATACTCAGTCCAAAATATTTTAAATCCTTTAAAATCATTTCAGAAAAACTATTTTAAAAACCCAAACCACAGCCGAGTTTTGCAACTTGGCTCTGATACCACTAAATGTAACACCCTAAACCTGGCCTGAACGTTATGGCCGAATCTGGCGATGTCATATGATAGTGCTTTAGAAATCGTAACTATGTTAAAAACATTTTTAGATATCTTAGGCCATCGTCAAAACGCGTCGTTTATTTATTCATTATCCATTTTCAAAACATTACACGCTGCGAAAGCTTTTAAAATAATTTGTGAATTCGTGTGTATTTGATAAAACATTTGTTCATTTTAAAAACTTGAGTTTTTCTACTTCTAACCGTAGTACCATAACGTCACAAATTCCAAATTTAAAACAAAATACGTAAAGGCCTTATTACAGAACATTTACCCAGATATAATCAAACCATAAATAAAAATAAAACCATAAAATAGAAATCTAGAACCGTGGTCACCACCGAGTCCTCCGCCGCACCGATCCGTCTACTGCTGGGAATTACCTGAATAGATTAAACAGAAAAGGGTGAGTTTTCGCAACTCAGTGTGTAATCCCCACAGAAAACATACACACAGAGACATCAAATAACAGACAGGATTTTCACAGTTCGGGTCTGACCCCATTACAAAAACGGTGTGGACCCTAGCCCACTCAGATACAGAATCAGACATATTTTAGGGCCTTAGCCCATTTCAGACAGAATCAGACATATTTCAGGGCCTTATTACATAAAAATTACCCAGATATAATCAAACCATAATTGAAAATAAAACCATAATAAAATGTCTAGAACCGTGGTCACCACCGAGTCCTCCGCCGCACCGATCCGTCTACTGCTGGGGATTACCTGAACAGATTTAACAGAAAAGGGTGAGTTTTTGCAAACTCAGTGTGTACTCCCCACAGAAAACATACACACAGTAATATCAGATAACAGACATACTTCCACAGTTCGGGTCTGAGCCCATTACAGAAACGGTATGGACCTTAGCCCACTCAGATATAGATTCAGACATATTATAGGGCCTTAGCCCATTTCAGACAGAATATGCAGAAAACAGAGTCCTACTCACCAACCTCTACACACCAACTCCGTCCAACCCTACACACCATGTGGGGATAAAATTAACCCACCCAGCCCTATACACCATGTTGTACCGAATGCGGCATATAATCAGAAATTTGCAGCTGAGCTGCCAGATAACAGGCTTAAGAGCCTTTCAGATACTTCCTCCAATCATAATCAACCCACCCCGATGCAATGCAACATACAAGAATGGCATGCTGTTATGCAATTAAAACTCATATATTCGGATCGGTATACATGCTTAGTAAATGCAATCGAATGATGCATCATTCATTTAGGGGTCTAAGTATTGCTTACCGACCCTACGGTAGGTCCACAGTCGACTTGGGCGACCCGTGCAACCTTACAGATTTTTTCAGAAAAATTGGCTCACACGTCCATGTGGGCCCACATGCCCGTGTGGCCCACACGGCCCAAATTGGCCTTGACTGTGTAGATCACATAGCCTGGCCCAGAATTCCACATGCCCGTGTGGTTCACCCGTGTGGGCCCACACGCTCGTGTGGCCTACACGACCCAATTGGTCGAGCCCGTGTGTCACACACGGTCTTGCTCGACCATCACACGGCTGTGTCGTTCGCGCACAGCCTGGCTCGTCAATCGCACGGCCATGTGGTGACTTACTGTCTTGCACACAGCCTACCACACGGGCGACCACACGCCCGTGTGGCGTCGACAGTAAGGTTTTTGGCTTTCATTGAAACCTCGTTTCCTGCATTTTTGGGTACACACTTATTACTGTTTCGTAGCCCAGACACTCCTGAACCCTCAGAAACCTAAATATTGACATAATAACGCCCTTATTCAGTAACATCTTCCAAACCTTAATAGAAAAATTCCACGAGCGAAATCTCATAACAACCAACAATGTTATCGGAACTTACCCAGATATGATCAAAACCTCTAACGCTTAACTCACGGTAACAGCACCCACTGAAGCTTAATCTTCCCCTAACGAAAGAACCGAAACAGACCCCTTTTAGCAAACTAACATGAACAAGAAAGTAACAGCAAAATAGTTACTTACTGATCAGCGTGAAACAGTCGGATGATTTGAAAACTATTGCTAAAAATCGAGAAGGGAAAGCAGAGTAAAAATTTTGGCAGAGGAAAGGGGAACCCAATGTCAGAAGGTTTTTGGGGAGGAGAATTCTTTGCAAAAAGAAAGGGAACCAAAATCTGATAACCCTCAAATCCCTTATTTTTCTCACCCTCTACTCCACTACTCAGTTTTCGAAACCAACTCAAACTCTCTGAATCGTGACAGACAAAAATAATGCTCATGTCGCAACTCGAACATAAGACATTTTCCATCCCAGCACTCCTCTTAACCATCAGACCAGCAGGCCCATTCTGACATGTTCTTACAAGTAAATACTTATAAGCCTACTAACTAAAGTTTGGGCTTTATTCATAAAAATACCAAAATTTACCCAAGTTGAGACTTGAACTTGGGACCTCTCACACACACCCAGAACACATAACCATTGAAGCAGACAGACAATTGTGTCAATTTTACAAAAGCCGAAATTACAGAAAAACCGGGGCGTTACAACTGGGCTAGATCTTTCGTCTTGCGATCCGTGGCCTTAGACGATCCGTTCGTTCAAAATTGCCTCAGTCAGCCTTTTCTAAAGTGAAGGTTCCTTAAGAACTCCTCCAATGCACCAATTGTAGAGCGGAAGCGATTTATGCCAAAAGAAGCAACCAAAAGAACAATAGAAAGGACGCACACAAAGTGTTTGAGTAAATGCTCTCTATTCTCTTATTCACAAAGAATAATGAAACAATCAATGGAGTTACAAATGAGGGGGAGGCTCTCTATTTATAGTTGAGCTCCCCCAAAACTGACGTTCAAGATACATTTACATCGACGGATGAGATTAACGATATCCCATGATTTAAGGGATTTACAAGATATGCCATATCAAATCTAATCTAATCTTTACAAGATATGATTCCATCTATCTTCTAAGATTAGTTACCAAATTAGCCTAAATTGCCATATCTTCGTTATCTGGCCAACCAGCCTTCAATCCGACAGGCTTCTCCAACAATTCTTGGAATCGGGCCAGTTCTCGTAGGCTAAATGATACCCATATAATCGATCGACCTCCATGGGGCGCATCTTGTGCCATGGTCACGGGCTTTGTACTTTGGCCCGTGACACTTGGTTGTTGATGTGAGAAGTGGTTATTTGAGCATGATTCTACCTCTTAGGGGGAGATATTCTAATTCCCTTGGTATGTGACTTGTTTGGACTGTGTGCTAATCAGTTGTTGCAGGGTTTTGTCAAAAATGTTAAAGGGGGAGATTGTAGGAAACTTTGACCGCCTTATTTGAACAACATTGAGAACAAGCTGTTTGGAGAAATTAAAATTTTGGGTGTTGGCATATTTGACTTTTTAATAACTTATATTTTAATATTAGTTAACAACAAATGATAAGAGAATTTCATGGTAAATTAGAATATTACCATTATCCATTTGATTAGCCTTGAAAAGAAAGGAGAGAAGTTTGAACTTTGGTGGATACTCATTCTTATCTTTAAGAGTATTTCAAGCTGTTGGAGAACTTATTTATGAAGGTTTTTATATGATAAATGCCGAAGATTTTCAAGCTTATCAAAACATTGCTGGTTGATCACTTGAAGAGACCAATAAATAGGTTGTTTATGTTGCTCATTCTTGGGTAGTTTTGAGTGTTTTTGTCAATAACTTTGTTGTATTTTCTTGTGGTTATTTTGTGACGCTCTTTAGTTATGTTTTTGGAGAGTTTTATGATTGTAAAGTGAGGTATTTGGGAGAGTGGTTTGTAACGATTTGGATTCGACTTTGGAGCTAAAAATATCCATGTGTGTAAAGGGTAGTTTCGACTTTAGCCAATAGTTGTACCAGACGAATTGTTGAATAAAATCATTCTTTGAGCGAGGCTCTTAAAGTAGGATTGATGAATCCCAACTGCGTTATCTCTTCTTATTTTGCTCCTTGCTTTATTTTACCTTTAATCAGTTCCATTCAATTCTGTTCAATCTTTGTTAGAATGAAATTGTTTTACAGCTAATCAAATCTGATCAATAATTGAGACGTATTGCAAATCAAAATTTTTTTCATAAATTATCTTAATTACTACAAAATTATTATGATAGAGTTTACTATAACTTTTTCGAAGTGATCATGCCAAGTTTCAATGAGAGATGGATTCAATGGGTGACCTGTCTATTTTCGACTTTGGATAGGGCTAAGGTTAACGATGTCTCTCGAAGGTAATTGTGGCTTTGAGGGGATAGCATAAAGGTGATCTGATGTCCTCATACCATTTTATTTTATGCGTAGAGGGACTCTCTGCTCTTTTTACGGGTGCGGTTTATTGAGGTGAACTTCATGCAGGTCTGAATTAAACTTCATCCATATCTTTTCCTTTTTTCTTTTTTCTTTTTGTGCAAATGGTGCATTATTGTTCATCCGAGCTCGTGTTATTGAAAGATATGTTACGTCTTTATGCAGAGCGTTCCAACCAACGAGTTAATAAGAATAAAATTTTTATTTTTAGTAAAAAATGGGCCTGGCAAAGTTGAAGGATCTTCTTGATTCGTGGGATAATTATATTTCAGTCTATTTGGGGCTACTTATATGGATTTCTAGGTCCAAATCTGCCACTTTTAGGTTCATCAAGGATAAAGCTTGGAATAAAATTTAGAGTTGGAAAGGTAGTCTTTTCTCTAGGGACGGTGAAGAAGTCCTAATCGAAGTTGTGACTAACCTTAGTATGTCTTAGTGTGCCCAAAGCTTTGAGATCTCCAGGCTTTAATTGTCTTTCATTCCACTAGTACTACTATTATTAACAGTTATATTTTCGTATAAAAAAGGTCATATCAATTTTCAAAAAACTTGACCTGACAATCGCGATGATATATTTAGATAGAGATAGAACCAAGCTATTAAAAAGCAGGATCGCAGGAACACTGAGAACTAGAATTTAATATGAATAGAAAAAAACAATAAGAATACAATATATGTATCCTATTTGTAGAAGGCAAGAAATCGGCCTTCCAGTGTTTAATCTCCACACTCGTAAAGCATTTACACATAAACTATAGTATGGAAAGGATACCTTTCCTTCGACATTAGCTAACTGGCTCCAATAATCACCTGGTCTAGCCTTGCCCTTAATCAATCACTCCTATGTATTTCTGAGTAAAAAATGGTACAACAATGGCACTAGCAAACAGTATTATCAGTGAGGGCCTACACCCTTCCTGCTATCCCCAACAAACACAATACTGGTTCGACATTCTTCAACTTGATGGTTGGCTTCCGTATAGGATATACACATTTGGAAACATAAATAATATCAATGGTTTTACATTTAAGATGTTTCCCATACCCTGTAATCCCTCCCTTCAAGGGCCAAGGACCATCTTTGGGAACCACTAGGAGGCTCATAATAACCTGGTCCGATCTTCATCGCAACCTTTTCATCAATAATGGCTGCATACACGTCCCTCTCTGCCTTGACGATTTTAACCTACCATATATAATTCATAATATCAAGTCAATAATTTACTTTTTCCAAAATCTGCTTGTCAATTTTTAATCTGGTTGGTGATTTGCCAACAAAAGGCGCCTAAACTCTTTCTAGAAGCGAAAATGAAGAGCAGTAAGGTAGCAAATTTGTGGCGGAGATAAACTAGAAAAATCAAAATCAATTAGATTTATACATCATACTTCATTTTGTTCCTGAACAGTTAAAAGCAATCCATATAAGCAAGTTAGATACACTTAGATCAAGTCCAGCAAGGGTTTCCGGGGAAATCTAATAAACAGTGTTTATATTACTTCCCAAAATTCTCTCTTCATAAAGTCGCTCAGATTGCCTTAGTTCCCAAGTATAAAAGAACATGAATTTATTTGGAAAAAGCTTTCCACATAAACCTTGGTTCACACATATGAAGCAAAGTTATTGATACTTACTAAACTCCGGCAATGGATTCCGTTTCTGTTTCTGACAGAGATAAGGTTGGCAATCTCAGATCGATGATGAGAGAAAATATGATCGTAGAACACAGCCGGCGTTCCTGGGTGAGTCAAGATATAAGCATATCCTTGCATTTCCTTTCCACCTGGGAACCTCCAATGACCCTTCAGAAAAGTTGCAAAAATGGATTAATGGATAAGTAAGAGAAAAAATCTTTTCAAAAAACCATGGAAGCAGCATCATAGCAAGGTCTAAACAAGAATCCTTTTCATCAAAGAAAAATTGCAGTAGATATACACATTAAATCATATACTAAAAATCAACTATATATTAAGAATTAAGATGACTACTTTGTCAGCCTAACATAATATTAAAAGTCAACTTGCCTTTAAATCTTAAAAAATAATAATAACTTGCTTAGAGCATTAAACAAAATACTTGTAATAGAGAAGAACCATCCATGATCACCTATTAAGAAATTCATACAACTATCTACTGAAACATGTTAACATATGTGAGCGATGCTCTCTTCTATAAAATTTTAGAATTTAGTAAATTTCAACTGAAACCTAAAGAAGAAAATCAATTATCATAGATGAGAAAGAGGAAAACAAAGGAAGACAGAACTACAACAATTTCTTCAAGCCTCAATTTCAGCAAAAGTGCTATTATCACAAACACTTGATTTGGCATGCATCATTGCTTCTTTGGATTACTTCAGTTCAGAAAAAATGAAAAAGAGGAAGAGTGAAAGACTCAAGTGAGATTAAAACCTGGGTAGAACCAGTGTCATGATTCTCTATAAAGGTAACAGCACGAGATGGCCACCATCCAACAACCCCAGGAGGCTTCCCCTTCTGATCCGATAATCTCCAATATTCACATCTTTCCAGAGCCTGAGTGGAACAATTATCCATAAATATATCCTGTGCCTTACTACTTTAGAAAATAAATTATTAGAAATAATTGCAAGGACAAACGACCAAGAGCAAGGACCAGTAAAAGCCAGGTGCAATATACCTAGAATTAGAAACATCAAATAGTGATTCCCAGTTTGTGGGCAAAGCAATGGAGACAACCAATACAAAATTTTTGTTTGAATAAAATTCTATAGATTGTGTCCATGAAAACACTTAACAGGAGAAAATTGAATAAATGCTTACTGAATGAAGAATTCCCTTGGTTGTGACATCAAATGCACCAGCAGTTCCATTAGTAGCATTGATCCAGTCAACAATTCTCTGTCGGTGGGAATCTTGATTGTGGTCCATTTCACCATAAGTGTAACTGAGAGAATCCCAATATTCACCCACAGCAAAGTAAGGTTCACTTGCTTCCAAGTAGTCCTTGACATAACCACCCCAAAATCCTCTGACAAAATCCAGCCTCCATCCATCATAACCAATTTCTTCCCTACAAGTCACAAAATGCCAGCAAAATACTACATGAACAAACTCATGCAGTTGAAGTACGTATTATGGAGAAAAGGAAATAAATCTGTCCTATCATGTAGAAGAACATGGGGTAAGAAAAATTCTTTAAAGAAACAAAGATAACTTGTTCATAGATTCCTAATTATTAACAGTATATCAGCTCAGCTTCCATGGAATAAAAGTTGCCACCAATTAAATAATGAGAAAGTTCAAAACAAAAACCAAAGAAAACAAAAGTAAATAGTTAAGGTGTAAATATGGGACACGTAACCATAAAACTGAACCTAAGTTTTAAGTATTTGAAATAATAAAATATCTCAACAGAATGCAATTTTGATGCAAGTAAACTAGTAATAGAGATGCCGAGAGAATCCATTATTGGAACAAGATATTGTTAAATTTTAACAAAACCTTTAGTAAAATTAAGCCATATAACCAGCATAAAGTTAGAAATTTTCAAATGTCGAGGATTGGGGAAGAACAACTATGTTGCACCTTGTTTGTTTACAAAATGAAGATTTTCCATCAGTACAACCTATTTCTGCCAGGCCATGCATTTTTATTAGAAACTCAAGATAAATACTTATTATAAACTACAACTGCAACTATGTTTCTACTTCATTCATGTAATCATCCTATTGCCAGCATATACAATTAATACAAACAATCAACACAATCCATAGTAGTGGCAAAAAAAATCTAAATATTTCATGATACCTATATTGTACATCTTCTATTCTCAATTTAGAGCATTTTAAGTAGGCTCTTGACACAAAACAAGGGATCTTTGGCACCAGTGTTAAACCAAATATTCAGTAGGTATGTATCCATCTGTTTCCATCGCAACTTTTGACAGGGAAAGAACGAATGCAAAAGCATCATCAAACTAAGAAAATACATGCTCTAGTAATCTTCTTATGCATACTAGATAGTGGAAGGAAATGAAATTCAAGTTTTAACCTCAGCCAGCCAAGCCATTCTTTCAGATCCTTCCTCACAAACTCTTGGGAATGATCAATGTTTGGAGCAGCATGGAAGTTATCTCCACTACTTTTGTTGCCCCGTCCCTGTATGAAAAAAAAAAAGTTCATACCTTCTGAAACATCAAACAGTAAGATGCATAAAGTTCAAACAAAAGGGGCGATACCAAGCTTAATATAAGCAATATTCTTCAGGTCTAGATTGAAAATTTGGAAAACATGCATAAATACGGCATGAAGCTAGCTGAACAATGGTTGCCTATAACAAGCACAGTTAGAGGTAAGCCATATGGGAACTTGTACAACAACTGAACTGTGAGTCAACCAAGAATTCTAAGATGTGCTATCCATGAACTTCAAAAGTGCCCTGTATTGCTAAAGCTTTGAGAATCGGAGAGAACATCAATACCTGAAAATGAGGATCATCTGCAACCACTGCACGATCATCCCAATTTAAGCGACCACCAAATATATTCCATACACCATTCTGATTTTTAAAGTGTGCACAACGATGATTCAATACAACATCACCGAGAACTTTCATACCAACTTCATGGAGGCTATTTACAAGTTCCTTCAGCTCATCAATATTTCCATATCTGATAAATCAAGAAATTCACATAACCTTTTGCTTTAGGCCCTTTGCGGAGCATGTAACACATGATTTCTTTCATAACAAGACATAAC
Organism: Gossypium sturtianum; assembly: GCA_025698515.1. Classification (NCBI taxonomy): domain Eukaryota; kingdom Viridiplantae; phylum Streptophyta; class Magnoliopsida; order Malvales; family Malvaceae; genus Gossypium; species Gossypium sturtianum. The sequence goes on along the minus strand of CM046954.1, from coordinate 17,183,982 downwards.
TACTGACTTTCTACATCTCTGGATGTCCAACAGGTAGGTTGCAAGCTATCTTTAGACTAATACAAGTAACAGAAGTCTCATTTTAGTTTTACAATGACAGTTTCTTTTAAGTACAACAAAGCGGAGAAGAGAAGGTACAAAATCCGATACTTGGACACCAACATTATATGAGCCACTGAAGCAAACATAAAAAGACATAAAGTTTCATCTTTTTTCTTGGAAAAGGAAAATTTGAAAGTTCATCTTTGCAAGTTTCAGCTTCTATAACCTAGTCCAAGCACCATCTAATACACCCAAAAGATTGATTATTTAACACAAGCTCGTAATATGTACCTGGAGTTTAGATTATACAAGTCCTTCGGCATGTATCCTTCAGGTGACACAGACTCTGTTGGTGGTGGTAGCCAAATCACAGTAAACCCAAGTGAAGATATTTCTGAAGCTTTTTCTTTGAGTTCCATATACCATCGTCCGGATTTATGAGATTCCCAATTGAAACCTTGGCACAATATTTCAAACCCTGTGCCTGTTCCAGAGGATATTTTAACAGCAGGCTTTGTTGTCTCAGTTTCTGAAACAACTTCCTCTGGAATAGTTGTAATGGAGCTCCGGAAGATGCTATACGCTTCAGCAGCTAGCTGTTCAATTTCTTGAAGAATGCTTTCTTGTACTTCCTTTGTTTTGGTCTTCTGACTCTTCTCAGAGCTAAGGCCGCTAACCAAGTTTCGTATCTCATTGATGATACCATCAGTATATGATTTACTAGAAATTTCTTCACTTGTACTGTCAGATTGACCATATTGACCTGGAACACTACTTGTACCCAAGAGGGGAACAGAGAAGTCATTTTCTTTAAATTTCAACCAAGTATTATCATCCAGCTTGAGTACAAAAAGAAATCCAAAATGTTCCTCATCTAAAGTGAATAATGCTCCTGATCTGTTCCCCGTAGCTTTTGGCTGCAAAAAGGATTTTGATGCAAGAACAGTAAATGAATAAAATAAAAATTCTAAATCAAGATAAATTAAACAAAGCGAAAGGATAAAGAAAAAAAGAAGAAAACCGATCTTAGACATCCTGATAAAACTATCCAATGAAGAGGGTCAAAAAGAGAAAAAAGTTAGTCAAAAACTCTAGAACATAGTTACAACAAATTAATTGCTGTTAATCATTGACCTTAAGTTCATTTCAAAATTATTGGAGTGCATCAGACGAACAATATGTTTTAGTCAAAAACTAGCTCTTTCAAACATACAGTTACTAAACTAAAAAGAAGAAAAATAAATGCAACTGTGGTGTGTAAAGAATATGATCATACTATTCAATTCCTTTGATTAGTAATCTCTTGTAATATTTTCATCCTTTAGTTACAGCAGAAAGGTGTTCCAGCATAATCTAACAAAAAAAATTGGCATCTGTACCCCAAACAATTATAATCTTCATTTTATCAGAAGTAGCAAAAGGAAAACAAAACAAATGCATGAAACAAATAAAAACTATTTCCTGACATGTAAATAAGAAAATATAAGCTTGCTCAACATATTTTAGCAAGAATGGAACTATTTATGTTTAGTAAGAGCTGAGTCTATGTTTAAGTTCTCGCTGAGAAAATATAATTACAATTCATACCTGCAATAAAGTGCGTAACGCCTTGTTCTTGAATACAGTTGTTTCTGGCGGGTACGGGGCAGCAGGAATTTCCCATATTTTAGCATCATCTCTGCAAACACCCCAGTGAACTACAACATCTCCAGGTATATCAGTTTCCAAACACACAATAACTTTTCCTGTTTCAGGGGACTTCCTAACAGCAACACTCACTAAGTTACCAACAGAAACTTCTTTTACAATGGACTGCTCCTCATAGAACCCTTCAAGGCACCTATTCTTATTTTTGGAGTCCTTGGACTCTATGCTGTTGTTTTGACTATCAGCATGTGATGCTTCTGACTTAAGTAGCACATTAGAGAACTGCTGCAGAGCACCTAGTATCAAGAATAGACAGAGAAATGTGTCAGTATATCACTAAACAAGGAAGGGAAAGGATATGAAAGATATGGTGGGAAAATAGTTCATTGTGTTCCCACCCTTACCCACGTCCCCTAAAGTAGGCTCAGATGGGATCCTATAAATTACCCGGAAGTAGGCCACTTGACTCATTATTCTATATTGACCTGTAACTGCACCTAGAGTTTTGGGGAAGAAAGCAAAATTCAGCCTCTGATACACTAACCACAATTCACGATTGCACAGGGTACAAACCACAGAAAAGACAAGGTAGATAACAATAGTGTGATTTCAGTGATGTTAATCCTACTCATCTTTTCAAGTAAATTAAGCGATTTTCTTTTTATAGTAAAAGTTAATTATTAGTTCAAGACCACTGAATTCCAGGATCTATAATATATATCGTATCAGGAATGACCACCAACCAGTACGCATTATCACACCAGAAACTTAAAAATAAAAAACCATCCTTGATGAATTTAAATTAATAGCGGAAACTGATTTCTTGTATAAACTGGAACATGCAAAAACAGAATATAACACTTTCAGCAACCTGACCATACGCCAAACCCTCTTTTCGCTCCAACTGTATTGCCATCATCCTCAAGGTAATCCACAAGAGGCACCTTAAAATCCATACCTCTGTGCTGATACCATGCTCCAGTTTCTTCATCCTGCAGCAACATATTATCCCCGAAATCAGGGAGAGGCAAAAGCAAGATGATATGATAATAAGATTGACTAATGATTAGAATGTCTAATGTAAAACCTCAATCACTTCATATTGTAAATACGAACCTTCAGGACAAAATGTATAGCAGCAATTTCACTGCTGGGATTAAAATCAATCTTTACTTCATGAAAAATATCTCCTTCAGACAGTTTCTTCAACGGAGTTTCAATAGCATAGTCCTGAAAAGATTCCACTTCATACTTATATGTTCATAATGAAAAGACAGCCTTCTATACAAAATTAGAAGCCAATACATACTTTAATGGGAATTGAACCAGGAGGTCTCATGCCTTTAGGAGGTTGATCCCATTCACTGCAAAATCCGAAAGACAATTTTTTTAGCACACAGAAAAAGTTCTAAATAGAAACGGCAAAGTAACATCTTTCCAAGCAAAAATAAATATCCAAAGGGGCAAGATCAAGGCTTACCTGCCACTATCTCCAAGGTAAGAAACTCCCCAATGAAGAATCCACTTTCCTGGAAGACTACATCCTACTGTAAGTTGCCAATCATGCTGATCCTTTGATCGATCCAACCTGATGAAAAATTTTCCCTCCACCTAACATTTCAAATCAAATAAATTTTTTGTCAAAAAAAAAATCAACGAAATTAGTGACCCCTCAAAATAAGAAAACATCTAATCAAACTGAAAACAAATCCCAGATCTCTGCTCAAAATTGAAGTAATTTCACTTTTCAAAGACTCACTGATACTAGAACAGAACAGTCAGATCTGATCGACTTGAAAACAGTACCTTCCCCAGAAGTTCTTACCATGTATTGAATAAAGAGTCGTTGGTCAGCCGAATTCACAAAACTAAAATCAAAATTTTTAAATTTTCCATATTTTCCTCCAGAAATTTTCTCAGCCACCAAGCATCCAAGTTTAAAAAAAAAAAAAAAAAAAAAAGTTCAACTTAAATTCAAAAACTTCCCTTTTCCAGGTAACGAAACAAGCAAAACACATGAAGCAACCATTTCGACATACAAACAACAATATAAAGCTAATGATGAGAAACCTTTTCAATTCGCTTGACGGGAAAAATATCTTTGTACAAGATGTCATCGGAAGAAGAGGTGTCGAAGTTGCCAATAAGAGCTGTTTCAGAGGAGCTGGCTCTGACGACATGAATCGTCCGACGAGGATTGAAGCTACAAAAGCAAGAGCCCCGAGAGAGGGGAAGCTTTCGATTTCGAGAACAATCCAACGAGCGAGGCGGTTTCAGCAACACCTTAGCTTTGGGACGAAATAACAGGGTAGGGTTCTGGAGAAGAGAATCTATGGTAACCGCCGCCATGGTTGGCCGCCGATGGAAGTGGAAAGACGTGGATTTTGATATTTTTTATAGTACTTTTTTGCAGAATCTCGTAAACGAGAAAGTTGAGGAGATGATAATTGGATTATTATTATTATTATTATTATTATTATTATTATTGTATTATTTTTCTCAATCATATAAGTTTTTCCTTTCTTTTTTTAGTCCGATCTGAATCGTTAATTTGGCACCAAACAAAAATGAAAATATCGTTGAGCTTCAAATAACGCAACTTTATCCTCTTTTAAGCATATCATAAATGTGTGGGATTCTGGCTTTTGACAGATTCGAATGGAGCACTTCAAATTTATTTGAAACATCTAATCTAAACCTTTTTAACGTCCCACACATTAAACAAAAATGTTGCAAAAGAAGTAAGGTACAGTTTGGTCTTTTTTAATGCAAGAGTGTTCTACTTTTTCATGAGAAGCCGTTAATAGAATGTGATTGTTAATTATAATTAATACCAATGACACACAGAAATAACAAAATACTGATTACGTTTGATTTTTTCAGTATTTTATTAATAATTATGACAATAAAATTCGAAATTATCTCATCAAATAAATTATATTTTTTTTTTGTTAATTTTAACATTTTATAATGATATTTATTTTTGACAAATATATAATTTAGTCTATTTGTTTTAAAATTCAAAACTAATGTAAGTTGAAATTATAAACACAAATCTTTTAGTTCAAGAAAGATGGAGTTAATATTTGGATTTAATTTTCATACTGTAAATTAACTGAAATAATAATAATAATAATAATTTTCCAAGTCTAACTCCAATACTTGTTACCAAATAAACTTTCGGCAAAATGAAAAAAGGGAAATATGAATCTGCGTACTTTGTACTTTTGCTCTTTACGTACGTCCAAAGAGTCCCCCGTTAATTATTTAATTAAAGGATATCTTAATTTAATAATTTAATTTGTTTAATAATAAATATAAGAATTGAGTGGAATTTGAAAAAAGAAAACTATCAAATGAAAGCTTATACATAAAATAATAGCTTTCTTTTAATGAAAGTTCAATTTTAACTTTTAATTTTAATTTACCGTCCTCGAGTGTTTTTAGTGAGTCATCTCTATTTATATGACATAGGTATTGTTCATTGATATGACATATTAGCAGGGTGAAACTAGGGGGCTGACAGGGGTTCCGGCCCCCTTAAAATAGAAAATTTTCTATTTAGACCTTTTGAAATTTTTAAAATTTTAAATTAATAAAGGTAAAATTATACTTTACCCCCCTAAAAATGATAAAAAAATTGATTTAATCATTTAAAAATTATAAAGATATAGGCTATTAAAATGGTGAAATTACATTTTTACTATCATAAAAATTACAATTTAATTTTGGCCCCCTAAAAAAGTTTCTGACTTCGCCTCTGCATACTAGGTAGGCTCCATGCATGTAAACACATATCCTATTCTAGACTTAACACGTGTTTATGCGGTCCTGTGTGCGATCTCCCGTGTGATTTCACAAGAGAATGTAGGTACTCATCCTACGAAAACCTATTATTATGCAAGCTTGGTATGCAATCTCAATGCGCGAGCTCGATAGAATCCAACCCAAACCCATTCAAATTTTGGGCCAATGATGGCAAGTATCATAACAACCCTATTTTCTTCAAAAAGCTATAATGATTCTAGCTTTGTTTCGTTCAATTTTAGTTTTTTGTTTTTAATTGTGTTATAGTGTATACACAATATTTATCAAAATAAATACTCTACTAAATTTCTTGAAAACTATTATTATAATAGAGCATTGAAGTGTTGGTTATGAGATTGGACTCCGAGATGATTAGACAAAAGAAGATAGATTTTTCATGTCCCAATGATGTGATAGGGTTATTTGGTTGCCTTTGATAGTAGTTAATTGGTTGTTCGAAGTTCATTGTCAGAATAGTTTGATGATAACTAGACTAACATACAATTATTAGTTGTTGATCAAGTTGATGCATCTCTAATTAATTTCCAAACCTTCTAATGTAGCAACTATTGTTAGTTTGTCTTACTCTTCTATTGAACTATTTTTGCGTGCAATAACATTTATACTATAATAATTATACAATAATTTGTAATATTTTATTGGTAGTTTGTATTGTGTATAATGTCTGTATATTAGTGTTATTTATGATCGTTAATATTTTTAAAAAATAATAATAATAATAATTACTTTTCTATACTGGGTCAAGCTTTATTTAGAGAAATAACAAGAAAAGCACAAGAAAACATTAAGGGAAATTAAACGTGAGTCTAATCCTTGAAGCTGCAGTAGACCATTTCCTTTCTTCTTTAATAATCAAAGGGTGGTGTTGATTTCTTATCGTCAAGATCCGGTCCCGCATAATCTTGATGTCTTCTACTAATGGCGTATACCTCTAATGCGGGTTAATTTTACCTCATTTGATAAAGTGCAAAACCTATTTGTCCTTTCTTACTTGCAGATCCACTCTGATGGGAAGTCGCTTTACCGACAATAATACTTAATATAGCAGATGTAGTTTATAGCTTGTTCTAAATCCTAGGTGATACAAGATCGAGCTATTAGACCTCCATTACTGCTGATAAGCATGAAGACATCCTTGTCCCTATTATCCCTCGAATTCAGCTTAGAGTAAGAGTGTGAGAAGAGGTAGCATTAAGATTGTTGGCCTGCAACTCTGGTTAGATTGGAGTTTCGTAACCTTATTAGGAAATTCTTAGTTCTTACATTAAAGATTAAACTTTCTTCCCAATTCAAAGCCATTATGTGAGCATATACACAGCTTTACCGGCAATAGTACTTCATGTAGCAGATGTTTACAGCTTCTTTTATAATTTAAAAATTAATTAATTAACTATATATTTAATTATTTGTTTTAAATTTTAAATCGTATCATAATAAAATACATATTAATTCAACATTTTAAAAATATTTTATAAAAAAATTGAGATAATATTATCTCATTTTTTAAAATTATACATTTCATTTCTTGCATTAAATTAGGGTCTACGAAGATTTCCTAGCCAAGTCTAAACTTATCTTTGAAAAAGCATGAGCCGCCGCATTTCCGCCCTTTTCCACGTGCGAGAAAGAAATAACAAAGAAAAAAATCCACAAAATACTTTTTATTTAAACTATTAAACTAATATTAGAATAATATTTTATTTTTATAATTAAATGTGGATTTTGAAATATTTTATTGAAGGCAAAATTATATGTTAAATTACACTTTCGATTTAAATTATTCAATTTTTGAAATACACAACATAAAGCTAAAACTTATAAAATAGATGCGATGCATTAACATTCCCTATTTAGGTATTTTCATTTCATTAAAAATTTAAAAATCATAAAAAAAATAGAATTTCATTATTACTTTTAGATATTAATTATAATTTGAAGTTTTTAATTGTTATAGTATTTTTAATTATTTAATAGATTTTAATAGATTCAACCATTTAAATAATAAATCTTATATTGATTATATAAAAAAAAACAAATAATTTAACGAATTAAAAAGTTTATTACATAAAATCATGTATAATGCATGTGACACAAAAATAAGTAAAATAATAGGATTAAATTACATTTTGTGACTTAAACTTGACAATTTTTCTCATATTCGGACTAAACTTTTTTTGTTTAAGTTAGGCCCTGAACTTGAGAATTGTTCTCATTTTGAGGCCTGGACTTTTTTTTGTCCAAGTTAGACCCTAAACTTGGAAAATGTTCCCACATTGGGACTTCAATTTTTTTAAAGTCCAAGTTAGTCCTTAAAAACCCTAAAGTTCAAGCCTTAATATGGGAACAATTGCTGTGTTCAGACCCTAATATGAGAACAATTGCCAATTTCAATGCCTAACTTGGACAAAAAAAAAAGAAGTTCAAGCCCAATGTGGGAAAAGTTACCAAGCCCAACTCCCAATGTAGGAACAATTGCTAAGTTTAGGACCTAACTTAGACTAAAAAAAAGCTCAGACCTCATTATAGGAAAAGTTACCAAATTCAAACCCCAAATAATGATTTAACCCAAAATAATGCATTATAATGTGATCTAATATTTCACATTCACATAACATATATAATTTTTATATAAAAAAATCAATTATAAAATATATATTGAAAAATAGTATTCACAATAAATATAATAAAATCAATTCAAAAATTTAGATGTGTTATTAATTAGTAATAATAACATGATACTAAATATAATAATTAAAAATTTTATTAACATATTTTTATATATAAGCATTATTTAGGAGCTAACCCAAACTTTAAGAGATGTTTGTTTAGTCGGACAAAAAAACATGTATATGTCATGGGCCTAGAATTTTAGTTTGAAAAACTGCGCGGCTTTAGGCAATTCCTTTGCTTCAAATCTATGTAAGTCGGCTTATCTCTCGAAAAGGCAGGAATTCTCAAGGGAAATTCTCTAAGGAACCGAAATGAAGCGGAAGCAAATTCTTGAGCGAAGAAGCAAAAAGTGAACAAAAAAGTCATAAGAAAACTAAACACACTAAGCGTTTGAGTAAATGCTCTCAAAGTGTTTTTATTACTTTGAAGAGTTACAATTGAGTTATTACAAATGAGGGAGAAGACCTCTATTTATAGTTGTGCTCCCCCAAATTCAACGATACAATTTAAATTATATCAACAGTCGATATTAAAGTCTATCTACAAGATGAAAGTCCTAAGAGATTTAAACTCTATACAATTTTATCTTTAAAATTTACAATATTCACCATAGTAACTCTAGTTTAACTAGAGTGTTCCACTGGGCCACCAAGGCTTCAAGTAAATTAGTTTCTTCATATGTTCCTGTAACACCCCTAACCCGTATCCGACACCGGATTAGGGTTAAAGGCGTTACCAGACTGATCAGAAACTTACATAACATTTCATACGTTACATTCATCATTAACAATCATAGTGTCCCTTAGATGAGTCATCAAGACCCAAAGCATGTATATAAACCGAGTTGGGACTAAATTGAAACACATATAAAATTTCATGAAAATTAAAAATTTTTCTAAAATACAGGAGAGACACGCCCGTGGGAGGAGACCGTGTGTCCTCCACGGCTTCTAGACACCCCCGTGTGTCCATCCGTGTCTATATACTGACTATATCAACACGGTCACTAGGCACACCCGTGTGCCATGACCGTGTGCTACTATGCCATAAACTGACTTTCCCAACATGGCCACCAAGCACGCCCGTGTGCCATGATCGTGTGCTCTTAGCTAGCTACTGACTTGTACACCACGGCCAGATGACACGCCCATGTCGAGGCCGTGTGCTATTTAAGCTACATTCTGCCAATTCACCCACGATCTTAGGCACGCCCGTATGCCACAACTGTGTGACATTATAGGCCATTTACAAGGTCAAAATGCCACCCATAAGGGTCAAACCTACAAGCAACATATATCATCCCATTTCATTCACATATAACCACCAAAATATACCAAATAGCCATCTCAAATCATGCATATTTGACAACTAAGGAAATCACACAATAATACATTCAATATCCATTCTATCTTTACATTCAAAACCAATTCCAAACATACCAATTTGCATGACCAATTCACAATTATGCCCAAACACCATTCATCTATATACTTACCATATCATAACCATTTCATATATCATCTAATCTTACCAAAACAACTTCACATATCACATTCCTTTAAGCATATTACCAAAACATAACTAGCCAAATCACATGGCTAAGTTCACATAACAAATCATACCAATGACCAGCCTATACATGCCATATCTAGCCATATACATTTTCAAAGTGTACCAAAATAAGTTTAGTAGTGTGATGACGATCTGTGACGGTCCCGAGCCTTCAGTAGCTTTGACTACCTATAAAACAGAGAAAACACATATAGAGTAAGCTTTCCAAAAGCCTAGTAAGTCAATTATACAATCGAACTTAGCATGGATTTCACATAACCAATTTAATAAGATGATCAATATGGTTCTCATGACAAAAATCACTTCATTCTTTCGCAAGCTCATATGCTTATTCATAACTTACCATATATACATATAGTTCATATAGTCAAGACTTTACATATCGTATTATAAATCTCATATACATAACATCATGATATAATCACACGGATACTTACCTTATATACATAATTAGTGTATAAGCAACGTACCTGAAACGGATGTACATTTATTAATTTTATCAAAGTTCGGGTTTGCAATTCGTACTACAGACTTGTCTGTTGAACCATAAATAATCTAGTAGGATACTCAGAAAGCTCGGAATGGTCGTACAATGCCAACGTCCCAGACGAGGTCTTACATGCACTCAGACATCGATGCCACTTTGTCCCGCATGTGGTCTTACACGAATCAATATGATGCCGATGTCCCGCACATGGTCTTACACGTAAACCTCATATCGATGCCAACGTCCCAGACGTGGTCTTACACGTAAAACTCATATCGATGCCAACGTCCCAGACGTAGTCTTACACGTAAAGCTTATATCGATGCCAACGTCCCAAACATGGTCTCACACGTAATCAGATATCGATGCCACTGTCCCAGACAGGGTCTTACTCGTATTCGAGATATTGATGCCACTTGTCCCGATGCGGTCTTACTTGTATTCGAGATATTGATGCCACTTTGTCCCGGACGGTCTTACTCGTATTCAGATATTGATGCCACTGTCCCAGACAGGGTCTTACTCGTTAACACAGAATAGATATATTTGTATTCCTAAGTTCGTACGGGATTTTCTCAGACTTATCACTATATCGACCTTATCCCAAAATTCATATACATAACATCTCATAAGCATTCATTATCATTTATAGTCATGGAAATAAACTCAATTCAATACAATAACATTTATTTGCAATATGACTTACCTCGGATTTAGTTTATCGGAATGGATACGGCTACTCGGTTATTTTCGCTTTCCCGCGATCTAAGTCCGTTTTCCCCGGCTCTCGATCTAAACATATTCAGAATTTAACCCTTTTATTTAATAACACATTCAATTCAACCCAAAAATACTTATTTTAGGCAATTTGCAAATTAGTCCTCATATTTGCATAATTTATCAATTTAGTCCATTTTTTCTCAAAACATCAAATTCACCAAATTTGTTCACACACATGCTTAGCCGAATGTACATATATATCATTCAAGCCCATATTTTCCATTAAATTAGCAATTTAGTCCTTCAATTGTTATTTTCACAATTTAGCCCTTTTTAGCTAAATTCATCAAAACTTTAAGAACAAAACATGTTCATCTAGCTCAAAACTTTCATTTAACATCATAAATCATCATAAAACTCAACATATCAACAATGGCATCTCACACAAACATTATCAATACACAAAATTGAGACATGGGCTTGATAGTAGACGAAGCAGCGATTGTAAAAACGTAGAAATTATCGAAAATCGAAGTCAAAACTCACCTTAAATTTTGCTTGATAGAAGCCGAAACCTAAGATGGTTTTCTTCTTTTCTTTCTTTTATGTTTTTCGGCAAAGTGGACTAAAAATGGCTTTATTCATGCCATTATTTCATTATAAATCTTATAATATTAAAATAATATTAATATAACTTATAATTTAATCATATAAAAGCTTAATATATATATTTCATATATATATAAGCATGTTACCGTCCACTATAAAAAAAATGGGTTATTTTCCCTTTAAGGACTCCATATTAAAGAGCCACTATCAACTAAACACTTTACACTATAGTTTGTAACTTTTACAATTAATACAATTCAATCCTTTTGTCAAATTAAACACACAAACAGACAAATTAGCTTACGGAAATTTAACACATGCTTAGTCACATATTAACAGCACCGAAAATAATATTAAAATATTATACGAACCCGAATTTGTGGTCCCGAAACCACTGTTCCGACTAGGGTATAAACTGGACTGTTACAATTCTCCCCCCTTAGGGATTTTCGTCCCCGAAAATCTTACCGTTAAACAGAGTCGGATATTGCTGTCTCATTGAATCTTCAGGCTCCCATGTTGCCTCTTCAATTTCGTGTCGATTCCATAATACTTTTACTAACGGAATTTTCTTATTTCTCAACTCTTTTACTTCACGAGCTAAGATACGGATCGGTTCCCCTTCGTATGACATATCAGATCGGATTTCAATCTCAGACGGAGCAATCACATGTGACGGATCGGATCGATATCTACGGAGCATCGAGGCATGAAATACATTATGAATCTTTTCTAACTCAAACGACAACTTTAATCTATAAGTAATAGGCCCGACACGTTTAATGATTTCATACGGTCCGATGAATCTCGGACTCAATTTGCCTTTACGTCCGAATCAAAGCACTTTCCTCCACGGAGACACTTTCAAAAATACTTTGTCGCCGATTTCAAATTCTATATCTTTTCGTTTCAAGTCTGCATAAGACTTCTGACGATCAGATGCTGCTTTCAAACAATCTCGAATCAATTTCACTTTCTGTTCTGAATTCTTTATCAAATCAACCCCATGTACCTTATTTTCACTGAGCTCGGTCCAAAACAGAGGCGTACGACATTTACGTCCGTATAAAGCTTCGTAAGGTGCCATTTTGATGCTTGACTGAAAACTGTTATTGTATGCAAATTCAATCAAAGGCAGATATTGATCCCACGAACCATTAAACTCAAGTACACAACATCTTAACATATCCTCGAGAATCTGAATGATCCGCTCGGATTGACCATCTGTTTGTGGATGAAAAGCTGTACTGAAATGCAGTTTCGTGCCTAAAGCTTCTTGCAGTTTCTTCCAGAATCTCGATGTAAACCTCGGATCTCTATCTGACACAATGGATAGTGGCACCCCGTGCAATCTCACAATCTCTGAAATATAAAGCTCAGCTAATCTATCAAGTGAATAATCAGACCTTACCGAAACAAAATGGGCAGATTTCGTCAATCGGTCAACTACGACCCAAATCGTATCCTTCTTTCTCGGAGTCTGAGGCAAACCAGAAACAAAGTACATTGTTACTCTATCCCATTTCCATTCGGGAATTAGAATTGGTTGTAGCAAACCAAACGGAACTTGATGTTCAGCTTTCACTTGCTGACAGATTAAACATTTCGAAACAAAGTTAGAAATGTCTCGTTTCATACCTGACCACCAGTAATGTTGCTTCAAATCATGATACATTTTAGTACTCCCCGGATGAACAGATAAACAAGTATTATGGGCTTCACTCAAAATCAACTGAATCGACTCTGGATTTCTTGAAACACAAATACGATCTCGGAATCTCAAGCAATCATCAATAATTTGAAATTGATTCGAAATTTGAATTACACGAACTGTTTTTAACTAACATTTCGTTGTAAATTTTCTGAGCATCACATATCTCCTAAATAAACAACGGTTTCGCTCTTAGTTCAGCCATCACAGAACCATCATCAGATAAATCTAATTGAGCATTCAAAGTACGTAGTGCAAACAATGTTTTTTTTTTTACTCAATGCATCAGCAACTATGTTTGCTTTACCCGGGTGATAATCTATTACAAGCTCGTAGTCTTTCAATAACTCTAACCATCTTCTCTGTCGCAGATTCAAATCTTTATTTTTCTCAAATAGAACAGGAGCACCCCAAGGTGAAAAACTCGGTTTTGCGAACCCTCTGTCGGTTAATTCTTGTAACTGTGACTTTTAACTCTTTCAATTCCATTGGTGCCATTCTATACGAAGCTATCGAAATAGTGTAGTACCCGGCAACAACTCAATACCAAATTTAACTTCACGTATCGGAGGTAAACTCAGCAATTCTTCCAGAAACACACCAGAATATTCACAGACAACAGGCACCGATTCTATTTTCTTTTCAGACACTTTCGAATCAATCACATAAACAAAATAAGCCTCATAACCCTTTTTCACATAACTTTGAGCTTTTAAAACCGATATCACAGCAGACAATCCATTCATATCATTAGACTCAATCCGCACAATTTCATTATTCGAACATCTCAAATCAATAGTCTTTCTTTTACAGTTCACCATAGCATCATGCAAAAATAACCAATCCATACCCAGAATAATATCGAACTCATCAAATGGTAAAAGCATCAGATCAGCAGGGAAACAGATATCTCGAAACATTAACGGATAGTTCTTGCATACTTTGTCAACAAGAACACTTTTACCTAAGGGGTTTGGTACTTTAATAGCAAACTCAGTAGACTTTACAGGCAAAGCCTTACTGAATACTAAGTCCATGCATATATAGAAATGAGTAGAACCAGGGTCTATCAAAGCAATCACAAAAGTATCATAAAGTGTAAAAGTACCCATTATAACATCTGGAGATGAAGCTTCCTCCCGAGCTCGGATAGTATACGCTCTGGCAGGCGCTATAGCTTCTGATCTACCACTGACGTTTCTTGCATTTTGAGGAGATCTACCTCTCGCTGAAATATTCTCAGATCTCGGGTTCTGAACAATCTCTTGTTCAACAGACTCTGGGCAGTCTCGGATGAAATGGTCTAATGATCCACATCTGAAACAAGCTCGGTCATTTAATCTACAAATTCTCGGATGCCTTTTTCCATAATGTTTACATTCAGGTCGCTTGAATCTGACATTTCCAATACTAGTCATTGAAGTTGTTGGAGCTTTGGAGCTTAACTGTGATCTAGCTCGATTTCTACTCGAATGCCTCACATTAGCCTTTGAACGGCTATGTTCATCTCGAAATTTTTTCGAGGCAGACTGAAATGATTTGCTCATAAATCTCTTTTTCATATCTCTGGCTTCAGACTCAGCTTCGCATGCTCGGTTAACTAGCACTACGAACTCTTGTATCTCCAAAGTACCAACTATAAATTGGATATCTTCATTTAGGCCATCTTCGAATCTTTTAGACATTATTGTTTCAGTCGAAACGTATTTCCGAGCATACTGACTTAATCTTACAAACTCTCGTTTGTACTCAGTAACAAACATGTGACCTTGTTTCAATTCCAAAAATTATTTTCGTTTCTGATCAATGAATCTCTGAATAATGTAATTCTTTCTGAACTCAGACTGAAAGAAATCCCATATGATTCGTTCTTTAGGAACAACCGAAATAAAAGTTTTCCACCACCGATAGGCTGCATCTCGTAACAAAGAAACAACACACTTTATACATTCTTCAGGAGTCAGTGACATCTCATCAAATACTCAGATAGTGTTTTCTAACCAAAACTCGGCTTTCTCAGCATCATCATCATTAGTAGCCCGGAACTCTTCAGCCCCATACTTGCGGATCTTGTCTACCGGAGGCTTATTCAACAAATTTATACCCATCACCGGATGCACAACTGAGGTTTGAGGGGGATTAACCGGGGGCGGGGGTTGTGAAACAGTCGGGTTATACTTTACGAATTGAGTGAACCATTCACTCATCATCTAAAAGAAAGCTTGTTTAACTTCTCCCTCTTGATCGCTAGTAACCGGTCTCGGATCAGAGGGCGCTATCCCTTGCTCGAGAGCAGGCGCATTACTTTCTACGTCGTCAGCTACGGCTCTTTCGGGATCCATTACTATACAGAAATCACATTTTATACATTAGGATTCATCACACTATTACAATTCAAAAATATGGCATGTATAGCTAGACTCTGACATGCTACGTTAGTCCGAGAATCGGCTAAACCGTAGCTCTGATACTAACCAAATGTAACACCCCTAACCCGTATCTGACATCTGATTAGGGTTAAAGGTGTTACCGGACTGATCAGAAACTTACATAACATTTTATACGTTACATTCATCATTAACAATCATAATGTCCCTTAGATGAGTCATCAAGACCCAAAGCATGCATATAAACTGAGTTGGGACTAAATTGAAACACATAAAATTTCATGAAAATTAAAAACCTTTCTAAAATACAGGAGAGACACGCCCGTGGGAGGAGACCGTGTGTCCTCCACGGCTTCTAGACACCTCCGTGTGTCTATCTGTGTCTATATACTGACTATATCAACACGGTCACTAGGCACGCCCGTGTGCCATGACCGTGTGCTACTAGGCCATAAACTGACTTTCCCAACACGGCCACCAAGCACGCCCGTGTGCCATGACCGTGTGCTCTTAGCTAGCTACTGACTTGTACACCACGGCCAGCTGACACGCCCATGTCGAGGCCGTGTGCTATTTAAGCTACATTCTGCCAATTCACCCACGGTCTTAGGCACGCCCGTGTGCCGCAACCGTGTGACATTATAGGCCATTTACAAGGTCAAAATGCCACCCATAAGGGTCAACCCTACAAGCAACATATATCATCCCATTTTATTCACATATAACCACCAAAATATACCAAATAGCCATCCCAAATCATGCATATTTGACAACTAAGGAAATCACACAATAATACATTCAATATACATTCTATCTTTACATTCAAAACCAATTCCAAACATACCAATTTGCATGACCAAATCACAATTATGTCCAAACACCATTCATCTATATACTTACCATATCATAACCATTTCATATATCATCTAATCTTACCAAAACAACTTCACATATCACATTCCTTTAAGCATATTACCAAAACATAACTAGTCAAATCACATGGCTAAGTTCACATAACAAATCATACCAATGACCAGCCTATACATGCCATATCTAGCCATATACATTTTCAAAGTGTACCAAAATAAGTTTAGTAGTGTGATGACGATCCGTGACGGTCCCGAGCCTTCAGTAGCTTTGACGACCTATAAAACAGAGAAAGCACACATAGAGTAAGCTTTCCAAAAGCCTAGTAAGTCAATTATACAATCAAACTTAACATGGATTTCACATAACCAATTTAATAAGATGATCAATATGGTTCTCATGATAAAAATCACTTCATTCTTTCACAAGCTCATATGCTTATTCATAACTTACCATATATACATATAGTTCATATAGTCAAGACTTTACATATCGTATTATAAATCCCATATACATAACATCATGATATAATCACACGGATACTTACCTTATATACACAATTAGTGTATAAGCAACGTACCTGAAACGGATGTTCATTTATTAATTTTATCAAAGTTCGAATTTGCAATTCGTACCACAGACTTGCCTGTTGAACCGTAAAGAATCTAGTAGGATACTCAAAAAGCTCGGAATGGTCGTACAATGCCAACGTCTCAGACGAGGTCTTACATGCACTCAGACATCGATGCCACTGTCCCAGACAAGGTCTTACACGAATCAATATGATGCCGATGTCCCAGACATGGTCTTACACGTAAACCTCATATCGATGCCAACGTCCCAGACGTGGTCTTACACGTAAAACTCATATCGATGCCAACGTCCCAGACGTAGTCTT
Organism: Gossypium sturtianum; assembly: GCA_025698515.1. Classification (NCBI taxonomy): domain Eukaryota; kingdom Viridiplantae; phylum Streptophyta; class Magnoliopsida; order Malvales; family Malvaceae; genus Gossypium; species Gossypium sturtianum. The sequence continues at coordinate 17,166,544 of CM046954.1, read as the reverse complement.
ACACGTAAAGTTTATATCGATGCCAACGTCCCGCACGCGTGGTCTTACACGTAAAACTCATATCGATGCCAATGTCCCGGGCGTAGTCTTACACGTAAAGCTTATATCGATGCCAACGTCCCAAACATGGTCTTACACGTAATCGAATATCGATGCCACCGTCTCGCATGTGGTCTTACTCGTATTCGAGATATTGATGCCACTTGTCCCGCATGCGTCTTACTCGAATTCGATATTGATGCCACCGTCTCCGCATGGTCTTACTCGTATTCGGATATTGATGCCACTTTGTCGCATGCGGTCTTACTCGTATTCGGATATTGATGCCATTTGTCCCGCATGTGGTCTTACTCGTTAACACAGAATAGATACCTTTGTATTCCTAAGTTCGTATGGGATTTTCTCAGACTTATCACTATATCGACATTATCCCAAAATTCATATACATAGCATCTCATAAGCATTCATTATCATTTATAGTCATGGAAATAAACTCAATTCAATACAATAACATTTATTTGCAATATGACTTACCTCGGATTCAGTTTATCGGAATGGATACGGCTACTCGGTTATTTTCGCTTTCCCGCGATCTAAGTCCGTTTTCCTCGGCTCTCGATCTTAACATATTCAGAATTTAACCCTTTTATTTAATAACACATTCAATTCAACCCAAAAATACTTATTTCGGGCAATTTGCAAATTAGTCCTCATATTTGCATAATTTATCAATTTAGTCTATTTTTCTCAAAACATCAAATTCACCAAATTTGTTCACACACATGCTTAGCCGAATGTACATATATATCATTCAAGCCCATATTTTCCATCAAATAAGCAATTTAGTCCTTCAATTGCTATTTTCACAATTTAGCCCTATTTAGCTAAATTCATCAAAACTTTAAGAAGAAAACATGTTCATCTAGCTCAAAACTTTCATTTAACATCATAAATCATCATAAAACTCAACATATCAACAATTGCATCTCACACAAACATCATCAATACACAAAATTGAGACATGGGCTTGATAGTAGACGAAGCAACGATTGCAAAAACGTAGAAATTATCGAAAACCGAAGTCAAAACTCACCTTAAATTTTGCTTGATAGAAGCCGAAACCTAATATGGTTTTCTTCTTTTCTTTCTTTTATGTTTTTCGGTAAAGTGGACTAAAAATGGCTTTATTCATGCCATTATTTCATTATAAATCTTATAATATTAAAACAATATTAATATAACTTATAATTTAATCATATAAAAGCTTAATATATATATATATTTCATATATATATAAGCATGTTACCGTCCACTATAAAAAAAATGGGTTATTTTCCCTTTAAGGACTCCATATTAAAGAGCCACTATCAACTAAACACTTTACACTATAGTTTGTAACTTTTACAATTAATACAATTCAATCCTTTTGTCAAATTAAACACACAAACAGACAAATTAGCTTACGAAAATTTAACACATGCTTAGTCACATATTAACAGCACTAAAAATAATATTAAAATATTATACGGACCCAGATTTGTGGTCCCAAAACCACTGTTCCGACTAGGGTATAAACCAGACTGTTACAGTTCTACAAATCGGGCTAGTTTAAGTGAGTCAAATAAGCACTATTTAATCAATTGACCTCTATGGGACGTTTTGTGTACATTCGTCATGGGATTTGGTCCGCGGCTCGTGACATTCTCTTCACCCATTCTTGTGACGCCCTCATCGCATCCTCAAAATGACACTAGTTTGACTTGTCTTGAAACTACCTCAATGCCTTGACTATTTCCCAACTACCTCTTTGTTGGGTAGTTTCACCCCTCGAAACATTTTTCTTGGCTTATGTCTCCACAGTCGTCTCATTTGAACTATCTCTCTTGTTTGTGTATCTCAATTGTAAGAGCCTACCACTCTTACTTACTCCCATTTTGACTTGCCTCGATCGAGATCCCCTTGATCCTCACAAATAGATTTAGGCACACCCAAATTGAACATTGGGTTAACCTTAAGTATTGGCACCAACTCCAATTTGTAAGCCTCTCGACTTACCCGCTTTAGAACTCTGAAAGGGCCCCTATGTCTTTGCCAAGCCAATGGTAAGTTATAATGAAAAACACTAGAAAAGTGTTTGAGATGTACCTCGCTCATAGCATTTACTCTGTTTAACTATCCAGTTTGCATCACCACTTTTCTCACAAAGTTTGATGCAAAACCCACCTCTCTCATAGGTGGTAGCCCTACTGATAACTCAACAAACTTCATATCGATTTTTTATACCTCTGGCATTTCCAATGAGATCTTTTTAACACTCCGATTTACCAAGTCAACATTCCCACATCAAGGAATACCCTTGATTAGCTAGATTGTCGATAATATCTTGGCTTCACTCTTCATGTCTCGACTCACCGGTATAATACATTGTTGTTGACTAGTATCTGAGATACATAAGCAATCGGAAAAAGGAACCAAAAGAACATTAATTTTGTCAAGAAAATTCAAGCAAAAAAAAAAAGTCATAATCATTTAAGTGAATTACCTTAAAGACTTTCTTACATTTCCATTGGCCAATCTGTAGCTCAACTCCTTGTGTTAATTCCATATTTGGGACCTCTTTGAAATTTATCATCTTGTCTTCTTAATTGATTTGCTAATTGAGAGACCAAGTTTTCCCACGACTCTTTCCGACATAAACAAATTGGATGCCCTTGTATCAACAAGTGCACTCCTCTTTCTACCTGCAATATTGGTGTCCACAAACATCAACCATTTTTACTTATAATCCCTCTTTGCTTTCGTAGAATTGAGTATCATTAATTCAAGTCTCAATACAATTTCCTCATCAAGATCTACTTTATCTTCTTTACTGATCATGGATATCTTAGATCACTCTGGACAGTCTCGCATCATTTATGGAGAATAACATATGAATCATTGTATTGGCTTTTTTTCATTCTCTTTACCCCTCAGATGGTTGTTAGGTTTCCTCTTCTCATTCTGTGGTTTCCCATTACCACTATTCTTACTATTTCCATCGTTGTCATTTTTATCTTGTTATTCATCATGATCTCCCCTACCATTGCATGTCTCTTTACCTTGGAAACTCGAACTTCTCTTTTCTCGGACTAAGTTCGACAAAGGACTCTGCATTGGCCATAACTTTGGTAAGTTCTTTGACCTCTAATTGATGCAACTCTTGCTTTGCTCAATGCTTCAACCTATCCTTGAACTAGTAGAATGCTTCTTTTCCACTCAAATCAAGGATTTGGAATAACAACTTAGTCCCGAACATACTCTCAAATTATGCCTTGTTGCCTAAGTTAATGCAACTTAGCCTAGGCTTCTTCCTCAACCTGCTCGGGGGTAAAACTACTTCTTAAATTCATTCTGGAACTCCACCCAAGTCCTAATAGCAATATCACATTATCTCTCATTTGTGGACATAAGACGCCACCATGAAAAAGCAACATTAGTAAAATAAATTGGAGCGGTGTTTACTTTAGTGGCATCATCTTTAATGTCCATCGTATGGAAGTACTGTTCCATCCCCTTGTAAGAAGTAGTCCACGTCCCTTACGGACTTAGTCCCCTTAAATTCTTTTAGTTTAGAAACATCTATCTTACGTTTGGGTGCCGCCCCCATCATCTCTTTTCTCACGATAGCTCGACACATAACGAGCTCTCCCTCGAGCTCCTCAATTTTCGTGGCCATGGTTTCGGTTTCCTCTTTCAAAGCTATCATCATAGCTTCAAGAGCATCATTCCTCTTAGATGGCTTTTCATCAGTGGATTTGAGAGTCCCTTGCATCTCTTCCACATTAGCGTTGATAACACCCAAATCATGTTTACTGAGTTGATCTTTCCTCGAGTCTAGCTTTACAGTGCGCTCTCAACTGCTTCAAGGGTCTCCCTTACATCACCCATGGAACCCTTGAGTTTGACAACCTTGCCTTCCAAAGTTGACAGCATATCCCTCAATCTGCTAGCTTTCTTGCCCCCCCACGGGTCTCCTTAGACTCAATCTGCTCGTCTACTCTTTTCGTCATCTCAATTGGTGCCTTACCGAACACTAGCTCCTGATACCTACTGTCACGAGACTAGAACTTTTGTATGGCAAATGTGTGGCCTTAAGTGACTCTTTTGCTTCAAAACCGCTTAAGTTAGCCTATCTCTTAAAAAGAAGAGAATTCTCAAAGAAAATTCTCTAAGACACTGAAATAAAACGGAAGCAAACTCTAAAACGAAGAAGCAAAAAGTGAATAAAAAACCACAAAAAAACTAAGCACACCAATTATTTGAGTAAATGCTCTCAAAATGTTTCTATTACTTTAAAAAATTACAACTGAGTGATTACAAATGAAGGAGAAGGCCTTTATTTATAGTTGAGCTCTCTCAAATTCAACGTACAATTTAAATTACATTGATAATCGATATTAAAGCCTATCTACAAGATGAGAGTCTTAAGGGATTTAAACTCTTTACAATTTTATCCTTTAGTATTTATAATATTCACCATGGTAACTCTAGTTTTATTGGAGTGTTCCACTGGGTTACTAAGGCTTTAAATAGATGAATTTCTTCATGTGTTTTACAAATCGAGCTAATTCAAGTGGGTTAAATGAGTCTCATTTAAACAACTAATCTTTATGAAACATTTTATGTATATTCCTAACAAATTTTGATCTGCAATGCAAAACATATAGCCTAACTTAAAAAAGAAGGTTGTAAGATTGGGCCAAACAGGGCCTACATAAAATACATATTAATTATCACAGGTCCGTGACCGAAAACTTGATGAGATGCGGCGAATATGCCCAATCTAGATTCCCTACTCCCGAGGCTTCAACAACCGTAGCATTTAAAATCAACGGTTAAGAACAGCGAATATTTTTATCCACGCAAGATCAACGGTCCATAATCACCAAATATTTAATTTTGCTTTTTTAATTTATTCTTTTTCTTCTTCCGTGTGTTTCGTAAACAACCAAAAGCCAGAAAACCAGCTCTCGTTTCTCTCGTTTCCTCTCCATTTTCTCGGGAAAAAGAAGCATGGGAAAAGGCCCTGGTCTCTACACCGATATCGGCAAAAAGGCTAGAGGTGATAGTTCAATTACTCGTGCTTTTTTAGTTTATCTTTATTTTTTAAAAATTTTTCTACTGTTTTTATTAGTTTTTTTTCTTTTCTTAATTTAGATCTTCTTTACAAGGATTACCAGGCCGACCACAAGTTCACTGTCACTACTTACACTTCCAATGGCGTTGTGAGTTCGTCTTTTTAATTTTTGGATATCTAAATATCGTTTCCTTTTTCAGCTAATTTCGCGAAGCTTCTGCTGTTCATTTCCGGTTCTTTTTATTTATTTTTATTTGTAAGAACGAACTCACATTTTAACTTCCCTATCATCTGTGTCCCATAATTTACATCGACTTTTAGTCTATTGTGTTTGTTGAATTTCAAGATTTATGTGTAAAATATGTGTGGCAGTTCAGCATGTTATTTACTTGCCATGTTTATGTATGAAATCATTTTGCTTTTGCCTAGTTATAAAGATTTCATATGATTTCTTTTGATGTAGTTGCATGAATATTTTGTATGCCTGGTTTTGTGATTAATCTAGAGATTTATGGTTTAGGGTCATTGTTTCTTTTATATATGCTACCTTCTTACTTCTTATATAATTGATTTTCTTGTTCTTTAATTTGAAAAATATTTAGGCAATCACATCAACTGGAACTAAGAAAGGTGAATTGCTGTTGGCTGATATAAGCACCGAGCTGAAGAACAAGAACATCACAACCAATGTCAAAGTTGACACCAGTTCTAAGGCAAGTTGTCAATTTTTCTTTTTTCACATTTGGTAAACCTTTAATTTCGATGCATGCCATCTCATTACATTGAATACAAAGTTAAGGAATGTTTTTGTCTTGTACAGCTCATGCCATGGTGAATTCAACCTTCTTAGATATACTATCTAATTGTGATTTTTGGGGGTTTTATTTTTATGTTTTAGCTTTTCGCCACTGTTACTGTTGATGAACCTGCACCGGGTTTGAAGACAATCTTTAGTTTCATTGCCCCTGATCAAAGGTCTGGCAAGGTAATGGAGACTTCCTTACTCCTGTCATTAAGCTTTTTGTTCTTAAATACCAACATTTTGAGCTTCTTGTTTGTCCTTCCCTTCTGTAAACTTGTAGGTTTCATGAGTACATGACAAAGTATTTATTACTGTTGTAACAGGTGGAACTGCAATACCAACATGAATATGCTGGCATAAGCACTAGCATTGGATTGACTGCAAATCCCCTTGTTAACTTCTCTGGCGTGGTTGGAAACAATAGTGTCACTGTTGGGACTGATCTCTCATTTGACACTGCCAGTAGTAACTTTACAAAATTGAATGCTGGGTTGAATTTCACCCATTCTGATCTCATTGCTTCCTTGACATTGTAAGTGCTTTCACCAGAGCAGGGGCCGGGGTTGATTATTTATGTTTCACATGGAACTTGTATTGAATTGCTTTATATGATCCTCTGGTCATTTATTGATTCATAAGCATTGAAAGTTGCCTAGAAATATCTGCCTTTATTTTTTTTCCCTTGTGCACTGATTGCATTATTCTACTTGTTATGCTTCTGGTTTTGATAAGGTAGTTTTGTTGATTAACTCTAGGAATGATAAAGGCGACACTCTTAATGCTTCCTACTACCACATAGTTAGCCCATTGACTAACACAGCGGTTGGTGCGGAGCTGAGCCATAGCTTTTCAAGTAATGAGAACACTCTCACAATTGGTACACAACATGCTCTTGACCCATTGACAACGGTAAAGGCTCGACTGAATAACTATGGCAGAGCTAGTGCTCTGATCCAGCATGAATGGCGCCCAAAATCGCTCATCACAATATCTGGAGAGGTGGACACCGGAGCAATTGAAAAAACTGCTAAAGTTGGGCTGGCCTTGGCACTCAAGCCCTAGGCAAAGGCAAAACTGTTTTTGTTGTGTCATATGGAAGGTGGGCCATAATTTTGATTGGTTGAGGACTTGGAGAAAAATAATGTACTTTCATGGATTATAAAAATAATGTTATTGGCAAACTGAAATTAGCAATTTGCTTTGTTGAACAAGTGTTGCTTACATCTAATTAGTTCAACTTGTTTACTTCATTCAGTCACAAATCTTGCAGGCAGACATGGGATTTGGTCATTTGCCATTATTTGCTTGATTTCAGATTAACTTCCAGAGATCACTATTTATCTAAACCATTTTTTATTAAACATATTGCTTGTTTTGTTTTAATACAATTGAAATGAATTAACACCCTGGCAATTGGTATTTTGCATTTTGTTGATCATATCTTAAATTGTGTCACATCTTTAGGTACATTTTCTTTAGGTACAATCATAAAAACATTTTATACAAATTCATAAACCGGGTCACATTTTCTTTAGGTACAATAATAAAGTGCTAATACTATCATTATTTTTTTCACAAACAATATATAATAAGCCTAATTTATAAAGGAAATCTGAACCTTAAAACCTTGAGCTATTAAGACGTATAACAACCGTTTTGCCAAACTCGGATTATCACTCAAATGCATATCAAGAAGGCCATTGTTCTTGAGTAGAATGACTAAACAATACTATGCTGGGTTGCCCAAACTACTACGCAACACTTGAGGGTACTCAGTTGTTTTGGCTTGCTTGAAGAAGACCATCCCTGATTTGAGAAGCAATGTCTCTTACAGCACCTGGCCCATGCGGGATGAAAACAGAGTTGGATTTTGACGATGCACCAATCTCCTTCATTGTGTCGAAGTACTGTGTCACAAGAACCATGTCCATGACATCCTTTGATGATGTACCAGGTACATTCTCAGAGAAGGCCAGCACACTGTCTCTAAGTCCATCTACAATAGCCTGTCGCTGCCGAGCTACACCAAGCCCAGCCAGATACTTTGACTCGGCATCTCCTTCTGCTCTCTTGATCTGCAATATCTTCTCTGCTTCAGCTTTCTCATTGGCAGCCACCCTCATTCTTGCCGCTATTTATAACAAGCCAACATATATCAGACCTATTTATAGAATTTATGGGGTTTTTTTTTTTTTTGAACAAAATTTATGTTAAACAAGCTAAAGATTTTCAAACATAATTTCTTCAAGTGAGGACAATTAACTTTAACTAACAAGGCAAGTTCTCAAAAAATTAGGGGGAAAAGAGCCAAATAAATGGCGAAATAAATATATATAATTCATAAAGTTGCACGTATCATACCTGCATTAATCTCATTCATTGCCCTCTTCACATGCTCATCTGGTTCAATATCCACAATAAGAGTCTGAACAATCTCGTACCCATAATGTGACATGGCCTAAAGATTCAAACAATAGGTAAGTTTTAGCTTGTACAACCTTGGTTAATCCAAACCTAAAACAACAAAGCAGGCAGGGCAATACCTTTTCAAGTTCCCCTTCCACAGCTCTCGCTATATCATTCTTCTGTTCAAATACTGCATCCAGCTCCAACTTCGGAACACTTGCCCTAATAACTAAATTAAAGTATATCCCATTAGTTCATCGTCAGAACAGTGATCTACAACCAGATTGACTTGAATTACAAAAAGGAAAAGTATGAGATGGCATGATCAAATGAAAACACAGATTGCAAATTGTTCGGAGCATAAGATAATTAGGCAAAATATTCAAAATCCTCGATACTGAAAAGCTGATGATGATGACGATGACGGTGCTATATATCAATTATTCACATCCTCCACAAGGTGAGGATAAAATGAAAGTCTAGAGTAGTCATGAAACAGTGCAAGAGAATAATGGATTAGAAAGTTCTAAAATAATTGCAAGGAAATCCTTATTGAAACATTTCATAAGCTGCAATACAGCAGAGACAAGATTGGAACCGAAGCTGCACTGGAAAAGCCCAAAGCCAATCCTAGGAAAAGTGAAGCTCTATAGGGTCTTTCTGTCCAGGTGTGGCAATTTGCATCTTCATAGATCCCTTTTTTGTCCAATGAGAAAAAGAAGATGATTCCGTGGATAATGGACGAGGAATAATGAGGAAGTTAGTGGTAGGGCCATTTAAATTCCCAAAACCCATGAACCGAATCATAATTCATACATAATGCTGAGCATAAGGTACTTTCATCTAAAACAATATAATTATAGTGGGAAATTAAACATGTCAAATAGAGGGCATCATTAGCATTTTCCTTTTTCTTTGAAAGTTAGAATAGAGATATTAATTTAGTTCAACTGAAAACTTTCAAAAGGAAGAGCCCATAGAAGCACAGTAGATGAGTATTTAAGTCCCACACCCCATATTCCATACTGACCCCCTGATATGCAAACAAACCACAATAGCATCCCGCAACATTTGCAATAATTATAGATAAACTTCAAATAAGCACATACCACATATTTGACATTCTAGATTATGAGCAGAGCAGCTATCATTCAAGTTTTACACAATTCAAGGAAATCTAAAGCACACATACCATCAAAGACATAGGATTGAATCTGGGCTCTAGTGTTGCTGAGTTTATAGAAAGCATCTTGTGCCTTTTCAGCTAAGGCTCGGTATTGAATTGAAGCAACCACGTTAACAAACACGTTATCCTGAGGGCATAATAAAATATCAGAATCAGATGGAATAAATGATGGAGGACTAAACTAAAAAGCCTTTCAACTTAAATGAGCACATAACCAACTATAGCATCAATATAAATGATTCAGAGGTCACAATGCTGGTATCAAACTAATTACTCCTTTCTCTTTATATATATTCCAAAGAACGAAATTTAAACTTCCTTTACCAATTATTCCCCTTGTCTACCTGATGGCAAGCATTCCATCCAACACAAAATACAGTGATCTCATCTCACAATAACAGCTATTTGGGATTGACTGTTCTTTTTTTATAAAAAAAAAAAAAAAAAGCATTGTCATGCGGGTATCAATTATGCAACAACAAACCTTGGTTTTTGTTTCACATCGAACATCCAGTTGCTGCACACGCAAGGAGAGAGTACCAGCTGCCTGTTTCCCGAAACACCACGGCAAACAATGACAACCAGGCTGAAGCACATCATCAAACTTCCCAAATGCTTCTGTTAGAGCTACAGTTGACTGCTCCACTTGAATACACCCAAGAGCCTGCCCCATTTTCTGATCAAAATAAAGTATTCCAAAAATCAATACGCATACACAGCCTTCAATCAATACATTAACTTTAATCCAAAAACACGCACACAAAAAAAAAAAAAAAGAAAGAAAAAGAAAATCTTTTACACACATTTCTCGCCTGGTTTGTAGAAAACTGAATAAGCGATTTCTATAAGTCCTTTAAATACCCCCAAAAAGATATAATACAAGAAACTCATACTAATATTTAACACCCATCATAATAAATAAATGTTAAAGAAGACAGATGTTACCAGTTATAATCGAGGTTTTCGGACCAAAAAGATAAAATAGAAAAGATAAGAACAAAACGATGAAACTTTCTTTGAATTTTTCTACATTGAAACTGACGGCAATCAAAGAATTGATAGCAATTCTGATGCAATTACAGTTCAACCCTTTCATTGAACTAATCAGTTTGAGTATAACTATAATTTAAAGATGCAAACAAAATACGCAACAAATAAAAAAACATTTTTTGAAAAAGAACACAACTTTATCAAATGCGAAAAATCGTCAGCCGTCGTGTTGCTTAGAAACTAAGAAATTTGATGAGAAACCACCTATAACATTTTCAAAGTATTAAAGAAGATTACTTCCATTAAAATATTGTTTAACTTTAAATTACTACTATTTTAAACTATTCCGAGTAAGACAAAATAATTTTTTTTTTTTTTAAAAAAAAGTCAGGATTGAATTGAAATAAGGAAATCAGGACGGTTCTGACAGAAAACGAAGAAACCGAGTGAAGCCATAAAGAAACTGGAGATTAAGCCCTAATTTCCGACAGCAAAACAAACAGAAAGCGAAACCACAGAAGAAATAAAAAAAAAAAAAATTGCAGCTGAATTGCATTAATTAGCAAAACAAAATTAATTAAGAAATAACAACAAAAGAATATCTTTGAAATACCTAAAAGAAGGTGAGAAATCGGAATTGAAGAGTCCCAAAAAGTTTGAATAAAATACAGTACGCTGTTCTGTTTTTTATACAAAGTGTGCTGTTATTCTGCTGCCAAAAGACATGGTATATATAGTAATTAAATTAAGATTATGCAATTTCCAGGAAACGACGGCGTATAAGAAGAATCTGCAAGGAAACAACGGAAAAGGAATTGGAGACGTTTAGACTTCGGACTCGTTTTGTCTGTCAGTTTCAACTTTTAAATCAGCAAAAGCTGACATTTATCGCCGTCGTTCTAAGTTATACACTCAAATACCTACCGCAACTAATTTGCAAATACTATGGCATTGGCAATCACAGTTTTGATTTAGTAAATGTATGCCTGAATCCTCACAATTTGATTGGCCAAAAGATTAAAAAAAAAATTGATTGCTCCATAAATCATATCTATACGATAAATTATGGGACCGTAAAAATGAAAAATTATTGATAACATTTTTGCAATGTCTTGAATAAATTTTTCGAGAAATATAAATATGAAGTTACTTGTCCAAAATGAAAAGTTTAAATTTGATTAAATTAAATTCGTGAATTTTTTAGACGAGTAATTCAAACATCTAAAAGGTATAAAATTTTACTCAAAGTCCGGCCCATCTAAATAACGAGTCTTATTTTTTTTATATAAACTCAATTTTTAAATATATATTTTTACCCAAATTCTCTCACTTGACAGATGAAATTTGGTTTATGATAACACTCATTCCTCATCTTTCAATTCTTCCCTCTCTATATATAATTTTTAGCCCTTACTCATTATCCTTTTTAAAACCATTTTAATAGTCCCTTTTTAATTTTAATTTTTAATTTTAATTTTAAGATAAATATAAATATAAATAATATCATTTTTATTTTTATTTTTTAACTTTAATAGAAATATAAAAAACACCTTTTTTTGGGCAAAATACCCAAATATACCCAAAAAAAACTTTATTTACGGAAAAGGGCCGGTTTTTTAAAAATTTATGGAAAATGGCTATTTCACAAGACAAAACGCACGCCCACGCCAGCGTTTTGTGGGATGATGTGAGAGAAAGCGCACTCTTGGGAGCGCTTTTGCCACATCAGCACAAAGCGCGCTGATGGGGACGCGCTTTGCTGATGTGGCAAAAGCGTTCCCCCAAGGGCGCGCTTTAGCCTTGCAACGGTCAAAAATATATTAAATATATTAAAACTAAATTACAAAAAAATAAAAAATAAAAAACAACTTTTTATTTCTAATTTACAAAAAATAAAAAATAAAAAACAACTTTTTATTTTATTAAATATATTAAAACTAAATTACAAAAAATAAAAAATAAAAAGCAACTTTTTATTTTATTAAATATATTAAAACTAAATTACAAAAATAAAGAATAAAAAATAACTTTTTATTTTATTAAAAAAATTCAAATTAAATTACATATAAAAAAATAAACAACTTCTATTTTATTGAAGATAGTAAAATTAAATTATAAACACAAATAAAAAACAACTTTTATTTTATTAAAAAAATTATTACAATTTAAAAAATAAAAAAGCTCGTCCGAATCAATGTTGATGCCGGTCGGAATCGAGTGCCACACGGGGTGGTGGCGATTCTGTACCGGATTCCTCTTTCTTCTAGCTTTGGCGGGGGTCGTGGAACCTCGGGAGGGGATTCCAGTTCCTCCGGCAGTGGGTCTGGTTGTGGGTGTTGCGAAGATGACCCACCTTGATAAAATAACGACCCCGGAGGTGTTTGCATAAACCACGGCAGGGGTGTTTGAATCCTGTATGGCGAAGGAGACTGGTAAAAAGAAGTGCTCCCCGACGATGCCTCCTGTGATCCCTCACGCGACGGCGGCCTCAAGATCGGTGGCGATCGGATGAGAAAACGAGAATGCACTCGAGCCGGGCCATGCATTCCAACCTTGGGTGGGACTGGGAAAAGGAAACATATATGGGTTAGGATACATATAAGGGCTAGGGTACGCACATGGCATAAAGGCTAAAGGCTGTGATGTCGGTGTCGTCGGCTGAATTGATGGGCCCGGTGACTGTGTGGGCGCTGTTGATGGGCCCGGTGACTATGTCGGCGCTGCTGATGGTCCTGTCTCATCACCCATTCTCCTTAGATTTAAAGGGCCCCGACGTTCCCTTTGTTCACGAAGTTGCCGTCGCCTCTCTTCTTCCGACAACAAATACGGCTTACCATGGATCCTAAACCATGGCATGTATTCTGGCACGCACGCTAACTCAAGAACGACGATCGGTTCCCGGATAGATAAATAGTCATACCGGTTCTCCCACATCTCGATATATGTTGACCAAAATTTTGGCCAATCCGCAGTAACAAGCTAGTAGTAAGTCGACTTTGTGCTCATCATCGAGCACCTCAGGTGGCACGGGAATCGGTTGTCGGAATCCAAATTGTCGCAGAACCCGATCTGACTGGTGCATCTCCACGGTTGCATAATTGATCAATGAGACCTTCACGTGCCCAATGTTTTGATTTTGCAAGAACTCCTCCGGAATTACTGTCCGAATTGTCGGATCCTCGTACGGTGTCCATTGAAACTATATTAACATGACCAAAATATTAGTTATATACATAATACTAAACACTAAGTACGAAATACTAAATTATAAATACGAAATTCGAAACTTACTTGTGATTCCGACCGTTGGTCTAATAGAAGCCGTATATCTTCAAGTGAGGTAGGTATTCCAGCATAACTTGCCGAATGGTTCCACCTAATTAAATAATTTTTTAGCATACAATTATACTTTAAATCTATGTAATAATTGTAAAATATAACATTAAATTTACCTCGTTATCAGTGGGAATGAATATGGGTGGTCGAGTCGAGGACGTAAAAATGGAAATCAAAACCGTGCCCATGACTGCAGTAGTGATAGGCAACCTCCGATTTTCACTTTACTCGGCCGCGTCGCCCCGCACATCTTCCGATACAACTTTGATAGCACGGTAGACCCCCAACTTAATTCACCGGCTGCTCTAAAATCAACAAGTTTCAGCAGCTATCTCAAGTGCACGAGGTTTCTAGACAGGTCCGGCATCAGATAGCCTCCAATTATCTCAAGAATGTATGCCCGAGCATACCGTATTCTTTCTATTTCGGTTGAACCATCATTCGGCTCCGGGAATGTGTCTCGTAACCAGGCCATCTCGATCCGACCTCCATGAATGTTATCCGGAATGGCACCCAGAAGCTCGTAGCATACGACCATCCAATCGGTAGAAGTTGCGGACCCGGTGACTACCGACCCGTCCACCGGCAATCCCAACTGCAACTGCACATCTTCTAGAGTGATGGTACACTCTCCGCATGGAAGATAGAAAGTGTGCGTCTCGGGTCTCCACCTCTCTATCAACGCACTGATCAAGTTCGGCTCCAACTTGAACCCCCGGCCTATCGTGGCCATGTGCCAAAAACCCGCTTCCCGCAGGTAATTCTCGATCAACGGCGATGGGGGACCATGCATATTGCGAATATAGCATTGCAACACCCGATCTACAAACTGTTTAAAAAATTATAAAATAAAAATTAATTAAAATTGCATAAACCTAAAAAATATTAAATAATATTGAAAAATTAAAATTAAAACTTACCATTTGCATTTGATCGACGGAGATGTGCTTGTTGTCTAGACGAATTAATTCCCCGGCTATTGGTAATACGATCGAAAATTTTAAAATTTTCCAAAAAAATATATTAAAAAAATTAAAAAGGGCTTTTTTGTAAATATTAAAGGACTATTTTGAAATTTCAGAAGAAGTTTCAAGGACTTAAAGAGGAATTTGAGAGGAATTTGAGAGAATGTTGAGTAAGGACTAAAGTGTGAAAAAAAATAAAAGTGTTGGGGGTTTTTATAGGGAATTTTTTTGACCGTTGGAGGCCCAACGGTCAAAAAATTTTTGACCGTTGCAGGGCTAAAGCGTGCCCTTGGGGGAGCACTTTTGCCACATCAGCAAAGCGCGTCCCCGTCAGCGCGCTTTGTGTTGATGTGGCAAAAGCGCTCCCCCAAGGGCGCGCTTTCCTGCTGCATCCCCACAAAACGCGTCCACGTCAACGCGTTTTGTGGGGAAATGGCCATTTTCCGTAAATTTTTAAAAAACCGGCCCTTTTCCGTAAATAAAGTTTTTTTTGGTATATTTGGGTATTTTGCCTCCTTTTTTTTACCGTTTTATAAATATAAATAATAAGCAAATATTATTCCATTTCTAATTTTAAGATAAAGCCTTTTTTATTTTAAAATTTAAATAAAATTGATTTAATTTTAAGATAATTTTTTAACAAAACCTTTTTAAATTTTAAATTTAAGATTAGAGATAAATAATTTTTAATATAAATTGAGAATCAATTGATTTTTTAAATTTTTAATTTCAAAATTTACTAAATATTTAAAGGTTAAGTAAGCAAATAAGATTTTAAAACGTTGATTGTCATGTTTTTAATATAATTTTTAATTTTGAAAGGAAAAAAGAAAAAGAAAATTTCCTATCCTATGTTAAATAGAAAAAAATAATTAGATAAATATTATTTGTCGTAACCATTTTTGAGTTTTGGCAAAAAAACGGGGTCGACGTGGGTTTTGAAAACGAATAAAAAAACAGGAGTCGCCACCAATCTTTTTTTGATGAGGTGTGATCGGGTCACCTTAAAAAGTGTTTGTTTTTAATAATCAGATTAATTTATCAAAAACACAATTTTGGTCTACGAAAATCAGAAAATGGATTCGGGAGTCGGTTACGTACGAGGAAGGGTTAGCACCCTCGATACGCCCAAAATTGGTACCTAATTGATTATCTAATGTCTTAATGTCGAAAGTTGAAAACTTAAGAATTCAAAATACGATCCCTCTTGTTGTTGAAGAATAAATTTGGATAAATTGGAAGTGTATGCCAAGGGCCGTCTCGTTTTAAGGTGAAGTGTTACATCCAATACTTTAGGACACCACATTTCGACCTTTAAAGTTGAACTTGCCTTTTATTCAAAACTTATGGATTTAATTGAAAGGATAT
The DNA here is from genome assembly GCA_025698515.1 of Gossypium sturtianum. Taxonomy (NCBI): domain Eukaryota; kingdom Viridiplantae; phylum Streptophyta; class Magnoliopsida; order Malvales; family Malvaceae; genus Gossypium; species Gossypium sturtianum. Next base: position 17,150,375 of record CM046954.1, on the reverse strand, counting down.
TTTGTTATTTAGAATGGACGAGAAAAGGAAACCCAATACTTTAGGGCACGATTTCTCGAGCTTTTAAATACAAAACATTGCCTTGGTTTTAGAAAATATTATCTCGGAATAACAAAACATCACATCCAATGCATTAGGACACGACATCTCGAGTTCACGAGAATAAGCTTTTAGTTTAAAAATGTATTTGTTTTAAAAGGATATTCGGTTATTTAGATCAAACGAGAAGGATCGAAACCCAATACTTTAGGGCACGACCTCTCGAATTTCTAAATACGGAATATTACCTTTGTAAAAGAATCCATTTTGTGTCGGGCGAAAATTGATGTAATGCAAGTTTATAATGGAATGTAAAAGCAGATCATAATACGGATATGCGTAGCAAAATGGGGAAAATGTGTTAGTACGAATGATAACGTAAATAACGAAAACGAAATAGAATAAAATGAACGAGTCAAAAATGAAGATAATGAAAGATGAAAGTAAGAAAATAATAGAAGAATAAATAACAAAATGAAAGTTTTATGAGAAGAAAAGAAAAGAAAAATAATAATGATAATAACGATAATGAAAATAATACTGATATACAAATATAAGTAGAAATATATAAGACATGATAAATATATGAGTGAAAATAGAGGTATATACATAATAATAATATAAGCGTAGATATGAACAAAAATTAAATAAATAATATTATTAAACTAAGAAAATAAATATAGATAAAAATACTAATAATAATAATGAGAATAATGAGAATATCAAATAATAGTAATAGCAATAATAATGAAAATAAAATAATAATAGTGATGATAATTAAATAATAAAACAATAAAATATAAAATAATGGTAATAAGGTGAGAATAATAATATAAATGGTAATGAAATGAAAATGAAAATAATATATTAATACTAACAATAATAATAAAACAATAATAATAATAATATAAGTAAAAATAATATTAGTAACATGATAATGAAAATAATGGTAACAATAATGGTAATAATAATAGAAAAATAGTAATAATAATGATAATAGTATAGTATAGCAATAAATAAATGATAATAATAATAGTAAGAATAATATAATAACAAGAATAATAATAAGGTTAGAAAGAATAAGAATAATAATAATAATAATAATAATAATAGTGTAATTTATAAGGAAAACAAATGAATAAATAAATTTATTAAGCAAATCCAAGATTATATTGAAATCAGAATGAAAGTCAGGGGTCTAAAATTGCAATAAATCAAAGAAAAGGCGAACAGGGACTACAACATCGCGCGCAATAGCTCACGGGGATCAAATGGGTAAATAACCCACCCTGATGCGCAGCGTTTCGATGCAGGACTAAATCGGGACAGAAAGAAATTTTTGGGTCGAATTTAAAAGCAAGAAAAAAATGAAAAGGGGGCCTAATCGAACGGAGCCGCTGAAGGGAGGGGCCATTCGCGTAAATATCCCCTTGAAGGGATATGCGCATCTCCCTTGAACCAAACGGCGCCGCTTTGTTTGATGTATAAAACCCCAAAATCTCCCCAAAGTCGATTTTAAACCTAATAATTTTAAAACAAGGCGACCACAACCCTTTTTCTCTCGTCTCTCCCTCTCCTCTTTCGTCTTCCCCGATTAACAATGGGGTTTCTCCGGTCGATCGACGCACCACCACCAGTTCGGTGGATGACGATGCGTGGAGATAAGCCCTAGGGCCCTGCTTGGAGTTCGTTAGGAGGCCGAGCCTTGGCTCCTCAAAACTCGAAAGAGAAAACCTCCTCCTCTACTTACGGCCTCGGCGGACGAGAGATGGAGGGGCTTGAGACAGCGCCCCGGTGGTTCAAGTAAGGCCCTCCTCTCCTCTCTTTTTGATTTAGTTTATAAAAGATTTAAAATAAAATAAATAAAATTAAAAAAACAATAAACGATAATAATAAAAATCTAATCAACCTTCAAATTTCTTTTGTTTTTGATTTCTCGATTATTCTTTTTTCTTTTTGAATCAAAAATCCCCCTTTACAATGGTCCGTTCTTGGTCTTTTATAACCAAGAAAATATTACAATCACTGCTTCATTTTCCTACTTTCTCGATGTTTCTTGCCTGTTGCGTGTTTGCTATCTCTTTGCAGGATATGGGCGTGGCGGAGAGGCAAAGTAAAGTCGAAGAAGAGGCTGCGGTGCTAGGGAGAAGCTAAGGTTTTGTTTCTCTTTTGCTTTTCTTCTCTTTTTTTAGGCCATTGGGCCATTTTGGGCCAAGGTTAATTGGGTATGTAGAATAGGCTGATGTGTTGGTGGGCTGTGGGTTGTTGGGCTTGTAAGCCCGGGTAAAATTGGGGTTGTACATTATTATTATTATTATTATCTATCTCTCTATCAACCCTCTTCATTCTCTCAGCTTGTCGAAAATTTGCTTTCAAAATAATTGAAATCATATGTTCTAAATTGTTCAGTGAATTTCTTAATCCTCTAAAGCTTGATGATTTGGAGAAAGAAAATTGATTTATCCATTTGTTTTTGTTGCATAACACTACTTCGGATTTTATGAAATTACTTTATTGTATGTTAATTGTAGTTTTATATTTATATTTTAAGATTATTTTTTAATGATTTTTTATTTTAGTTTGAGGTTTTAAGATAAAACATGTTTAATATAATTTGAAAATCAATAAGCTTTTTTTTATATTTTTAACTTGAAATTTTACTAAATACTTGTAATATGATTTTACTAAAAAAATTAATGGATAATTAAAAATTATAAAAGTTAAATATAAAAATGGAAAGATTGCAACTTAGCATCACTATATATTTTTATACCTTGTTATATTATATATATATATGATTAGATATGATATATGATTAGAGTTAGGGTGTAAATGAGACACTGGTACTCGCAAGCTACTTGACTTTGAGTTGAAAAAATTCAAATTCGATTCTATAATAATCGAGCCGAGCTCAAGCAATTCGAACTTAGTAATACATGACTCGAACGGTTCACAAGCATTATCGAGCTTTTCATATTTTATATTATTAAATTACATTGTCGTCCTTAATATATATTATTAACCCTAAGCTTGATTTATTGAGTTGAGCTCAAGCTCAAGTAGCTTGATTATATCTAGAGCCAAGTTTGAGCTTAAAAATAAATGTTTGATCCAGCTAGAATCGAGTGTCGGGCTCGAGCTTGGTAGAATTTGGGCTCAACTTGGCTCAACTACACCCCTAACTAGGGTAAACCACACCATTAGTCACTCAACTATGGATAAGTTTTTGTTTTGATCACTGGATCTCTAACGTTTTCGAAATTATACTTTTACTCACCCGATTGTTAAATGACTAATGGTGACACTTTTTTAGTTGGTATAATAACAATTTTAGTCATCATTTTTTATGCTTTCTATCAATTTAATCCTGATTTATATAAAAATGATAAAAAAAATTAAATTCTTTTTAAAAGTTTAGAAATTTCTAACAAAATTCTAAAAAAAAATTTAAAAATTAAAAAATTCCAAAAAAAATATAAAGTGAGAAAATGAGGGAAATTTATTTTTAAACCCTTTAAAAATTTCTCTATTTGTATTATCTATATGAAAATATTCAATACCCATTATTTAGGAAAACATAAAAAAATTTGAAATATTAAGTAAAATTATTGGTTCTTTGTTTTTGACCTCTTCTATTTTTTAACAAAGCCTTCTCATTATAAGGAAAGGAAAAAAATCGGAATATAATTAAAAAAAAATTGAAGATATCTTTAAACTATTGTCAATTTTTAAAATAATTTTATAATTTATAAATTTTTATAATATTTTTTTCATAATATTTAATAATTAATTACAAAATTTAAATATTTTTTACAACTTTTTAATAAATTTTGTAATATCCTAAATCTCGTTTGGAATGAACCTATACAAATGGTTGTCCAAATTTAAATGAACTTAGATATCCATTGTCTAGGTTTATTTTGACGGTCAACATTGGTCAATATCAGTCAATGACAGTCAACAACCACCTCATCGGTCAATGGTCATGTCATCGATAGCATGGGAAAAAGCCAAATACGTGGTGCGTTTCTCATTGGTTAAGAGTGCCACTTAATTTTTTAGCATCTTTTGTAACAACCCAATAGTCAGGGGTATAAGGACCCGATAGTCACGGGTGTCGGAAAGTGCATTTCCAGGACTCCATTTTCGTAAACCAGACTCGTAAATATTTAAATATTTATGAAGTTAGTTGTGTAGTTAATTAGGTTTTGGTTAAGTGAATTTGTATGAATTAAGAGTAATTAGATAAAAGGACTAAATTGCATAAAGGGTGAAAGTTGAATTATAGATTAAAGAAAAATTAAAGGGACTAAAGAAGCAATTATGCCATTGTCTTAAAATGAGGCGGCATAAGGTGTATATTATTATAAAGAATTTAAAGTTAAAATATATATTATAATATTATAATATTAAATCTTAACTATTAAGTATATATATTATATTATAATAATAAAATAAGTAATAAAAAGAAATAAAGAAAGAAAGATAAAAATGAAATAGAAAGAAGAAAGAAACAAAAAGAAAAAGGGAAAGAAAGAAATGAGAAAGAAAATGCTAGGGGTTTCAAAGTTTCCAAGTTTAATTGGTTAGTCAATTTAGTCCATTTTTCTTATAATTTTTATGTTTTTAGAATCCCGGTGTTAAATACTACCCGACCCATGCCAAAATTTTAGAAATTATTGAGTTTTTAAGTGTTGTTAATGTTGAATAATTTTAGTATTAGGGATTAAATTGATAGATTTTTAAGTTAGAAATGAAAAAGGATTGAATTGTAGAATAAATTGTAAATTTTGAGTAATAGGGACTAAATTGTAAAAATTCAAAATTTAGGAATTTAAGTGAAAATAAGGAGTTAAATTTAGTCTAAAATGGAATTTGCATGAAAATAAATAATTAAATGTGAAGAATAAAAGTTAGTCTCGGTTTAGGGACTAAATTGGAATTTAGGCAAACATTGAGTAAAAATTGAAATATTCAATATAAAATTTAATTGTGTTGTATTGATGAATTTTAATTGTTTTAATTCCGTAGCTAACGTCGTACCGGAATCCTCGACTAAAAACGGAAAAGATAAAGTCGACGAGGAATAACTCAAAATTTCTGGTTTGTATTTTTATAATCCAAACTTAGTTATTAATTGTTGTATTTTTTATTTAATGCATATGGTAAGTGTTGAGGTAAGTATTTGACACTTTGTCATTGAATTGAATTTAAGTTGATTGAATGGATTGAATTGGTATTTATATATTGAATATATTGATTATTTGAATTGAAATGAATATTGGTTGTATTTGAAAAGTGAACTGGAACCCTATTAACTGTATTGGGCTGAGTCGGATATAGATGGCATACCATAGGATTGGAAGAGTTCAGGGATTTCTTCGACTTTGAGTCGATGAGACACTGGGTGTCAATTTATTACTTCGGATTTATTCGATGAGGCACTAGGTGCCAATTTACTTTGGTTTAACCGATGAGACACTGGGTGTCAATTTACTACTTCGAATTATCCGATGAGGTACTGGGTGCCAAACTGGTGTGTTTGATTGGATCTGTGTATCCGTCCGAGTCCGAGTCATATTAATAAGGGTAATTAAATAAAACAGTATTATGATTGATGTGGTATGTGAATTGAAAATGAAATAGTGAATAGAAATATGCAAATGAAATACATGAATTATGTATTCATGAATTGGATATGAAATGAGTAATGTTATTGTTAAATGATATATGGATCAAATTGTGAAAAGCTATTATATAGCAACTGATGAAAATTGAGTAAAGTATAAAATGATTTATTCATGATATGAGTATTGAATGGTTAATGCTATTGTATAAATAAATGTGGTTTTAAATATGTAATTGTGCTTAACATTTAATTGTGTATGTTATATTGTTTTGTTTTTAAATATTCGGATTATAGAAATACCACTGAGTTTTACTCAGCGTACGGTTTTGTTTCCTGTGCGCGGGTTAGGTACTTATTTTGATCGCTGATTCAACATCCAACACCGATCCCAATCTCAAACGTGGTGATGTTTATCCTTTTGTGTCGGCATGTACCTAGGGTGTCTAACTATTAGATATTTTGTGAATTAATTGTAATGAGATTATAAGTTTAATATTGGTTGGTTATAAACATATAAATATGTGTTTGTGTTAAAGCTATATTATGGCATGTTTAATTGGTGTTTAAGTATTCATAAACTAGGCAAATGGATTGAATTAGGTATGTTTATAATTTGGATTTGAATGATGTTTTGATGATATGAATTAATGATATAATTGTGGTATCAATGAGGGTACATTGGTTAGGCACCTAGGATGATTGTTTTGACATGTTTTGAATGTGTTTGATTGTGATTTGAAATAGTTAAACGAATAATTTTTGAGTTGTTTAGTGTGCAAGCTTGCAGGGAATGACAAACTTGTTGTTTAAGGTACATTTTGAGTCCACACAGCCAGACACAAGGGCATGTGACTAGGCCATGTGAGACACGGCTGGCACACGGGCGTCCGAGGCCATTTTGAAAGGGCACACGGTCTGGCACACGGGCTTGTGGCTTGGCCGTGTGACCCAAGTTAGAGAGTTACACAGGTACAGACACGGGCTGGGGCACGGCCGTGTGTCTTTATTTCGAATGCCCACATGGTCTAAGACACGGGCGTGTGAACCCTACAGCTTTGAAAATTTTTTATTATTTTTCAAACATGTATTTTGGGCCTCGATGGCTCGAATAAGGGACAGTATTTATGAGTTTAATTGATTTTTTTTACCTGAATATAATATGATAAGAAATGTTTGAAATTTATGTCTGTTTGATCGATAAGCTTCAGTAATGCTCCGAAACCCTATTCAGGCGACGAATGTGGGTTAGGGGTGTCGAAAAGTGCATTTTTGGGACTCCGTTTTCGTAAATCGGACTCGTAAATATTTTTAATAAATATTTACGAAGCTAGTTGTGTAGTTAATTAGGTTTTGGTTAAGTGAATTTGCTTGAATTAAGAGTAATTAGGTATAATGACTAAATTGCATATAGGGTGAAAGTTGAATTATAGATTAAAGAATAATTAAAGGGACTAAAGATGCAATTATGCCATTGTTCTTTAATGAGGTGGCATAAGTGTAAAATTTATATATATATTATTAATAAATTAAAGTTAAAATATATATATTATAATATGTTTTACTTAATATTTAAGTAAATATATATAATATAATAATAATAAAGTAAGTAGAATAAAAGAATGAATGAATAAAAAAAAGAGAGAAAGCCAACGAAATCAAAAAGGAAAGAAAGAAAAGAAAAAGGGAAAGAAAGAAAGAAGAACTCACAACCAAGGGTTTCAAAAATTTCAAAGTTTAATTGCTAACGTCGTACCGGAATTCTCAACTAAAAAGGGGAAAGATAAAGTTGGCGTGAAATAGCTCGAAATTCCTAGTTTGTATTTCTATAATCCGAACCTAGTTACTAATTGTTATATTTTGATTTAATGCATATGGTAAGTGGTTTAGGTGAGTATTTGGTACTTTGATATTGAATTGAATAAAAGTTGATTAAAATAAATTGAATTGATATATATATATATATATATATATATTATGAATGTATTAACTATTTGAATTGACATGAATAAATATGTGATAATGTGTAAATATGATAATTGGATATAGGTTGTTTTTGGAAAGTGATTTGGAACCCTATTAATTGTATCGGGCTGAGTCGGATATAAGTGGCATGCCATAGGATAGGAAGACTTCAGGGATTTCTTCGACTTCGAGTCGATGAGGCACTGGGTGCCAAATTGGTGTGTTGGTTGGATCCGTGTATCCGTCCGAGTCCGAGTCGTGTTAATAGGGGTAATTAAATAAAATAGTACTATGATTGATATTGGATGATATTGTATGTGAAATGAAAATGGGATAGTTAATTGAAACATGAAAATGAGACACATGAATTACGTATTCATGAATTGGATATGGATTGAATAATATTATTGTATAAATGATATATATATTAAATTGTGAAAAGCTATTATATAGCAAGTGATGATATTTGAGAATGGTATGAAATGATGTATTTATGAATTGAATATTGAGTGGCTAATGCCATTGTTTGAATAAATGTGGTCTTAAATATTCAAATGTGCTTATAATTAAAATATGCATATTATATTATCATGTCTTTAAATATTTGGATTGTAAAAATACCATTGAGTTTTAAGCAGCGTACGGTTTTGTTTTTCGTGCGCAGATTAGGTACAGTGATTTTGAAGAGTTGTAATTGAGGTTGTGAGCATCCATCTCATCACATCTCCAAGTGCCAAGAGGGTATGTTTCTAAATTTTGAATAGAATGGCATGTACTTAGGAAGATTAAGTGTGTTCCAAGTAGTAGGGACTAAAATATAAGTTATGAAAACTTTTTTTTAATGTTCAAATATATTAGTGATTAGCCAAAATCACTTTGGCACCAAATGTAATATCCCTATATCAGGTTCCTTGGGTCGAACCGGGTATAGGGGTGTTACATCTTTAACTTTTTTAACAAAAAAACTATAACGAAAGAATAGTTTAGGTACCAAAATGAGACCAAAAAAAGTACTAAAATGAGAAAAAAATTAGTTTGAAGGCCAAATCGTGACATAAGTTATTTCTTTTTAAGACAGATTAATATAATATTTATAATTGTAACATCCTTAAAGTATAGAGGGTGTGGTTCAATGGTGTGTCAGGTTAGGAAAATTAGAGAATTTTTGGAAATAGATTAAATTGGAATTTGAGAGTAAAAGTATAGAAAGTAATTAGAGCAGGTAGAAATTAGAAATATTTTCAAGATAGGAAATTATGATTTGAAGTAATGACTAAATTGAATGAAAATGAAAAGTAGTGGGGCAAAAATGTAAAAATTAAAAGTTAAGTTAATAACATAGGAGTATATGAAAAACAAGGAAGGATTAGGAATAAATTTTACCAAATAAAATGTGATTCATGCATGGGAATTGTAAAGATGATAAAGGTTAAAATAGTAATTAGAAAAGCAACATATTTATGGACAATGATTTGGGGCAAAGTGTAAAGGTGATAGGTTGAAGGACTAGGTAGCAATTTAGCCAATTTTTTAGTAAAAATCAAGAGATTGGAAGAAAAGATGAGAAAGTCTTATCTTTATGTTCCAACACACCCGTCACTTCCTTTTCTCTCAAAACCAAACTTTCACTCTTATTTCATCTAAGTCATTTTCACCATTTTTGAGTCAAACAAGCTTTTTTTTTTTTCATTTTTCTTTCATGATTTCTCAACCAAATCAAGAGTAGAGCAAGGTAGTTATTTTAGCTTCATGAAAAAGGAGTTGATAGTTAGATGAAAGGAGAGAGAAAGTTAAGGTTAGTTTGTATTAACAAGAAATCAATGTAAGAGGATGAAAATGTTTCATGGTATTCATGTTAATTTCATTAGTTGTGCATAGATATGTTATATGGTTAAGTGTATTAAAATTATTGTATGTGTGTGAAAAAGATGTGAAATTAAATGGAAGTTATATGTGAAATTATAAGATTAAGAGCTAAATTGAAAGAAATTGAAAGTTTGTATAATTGATACTAAGCCCAAGTAGATGGATATTAATGGCATGCTCTTAAGGAATATATTGCATGCTTCTTGTTTATCCACTTCGCCGGTGTTCAGTTTCGTTCCGTGTGTCCTAATTATTCTCATCAATCTTCTTTGGGCCTTGTAAGTGAAATACGAATTGGTAAGTGTAATTTTGACAAATGTGATTGTTACTATGAATAATTATATATACATATGTATTTACAATATAAAATGTAGTTTATGATTTAGTTCTTGCAGTACTTACTAAGCAATTTTAGCTTAACGCGTTTTCTTTAACACGTAGGTTGAAGCGGGAAAGAGAATTTAGAAGTGGTTTGAGACCTACTTGTCTCATCACATCTCGAGGCCAAGAGAGTATGACTTTTAAATTTTGGGTTAGAATGACAAGTACATAGGTATTTAGTTTGTGTTTCTATTAGAAAGGACTAAAATGTAAACTTTATAAACTTTTTGAGTAGTATGATGGTAAGATGGTGTTATGGTGGTTTTAAATGTTTAAATTATCAATTGGTTGGTTTGCTATTGGAATTTGATATGCAGGGACTAAGGTGTAAAAATTTAAAATTTGCAAAATTTCCTTCAATTTTGGCTCACACGACTTTAGAGAGTTACACGGGCTAGCCACACAGCCATGTGAGTGCTGAAATTGGTCAGTTTTAGAACCACACGGCCTAGCTATACGACCATGTGCCTTGTTTTTCGTAAAAATTCATATTTCACTTTAAAACACTGCTTTAAATACTAAAATGTTTAAGGAACTTATCGTGCTCTTTCCTAACATTGATAATGGTTAATTAATGACTCGATAAGTTACAAATAGGTCCAAATTGAGGCTTTGCTTGTTAAAGTTTGATTGGTTAATACTCTAATATTTAATGTAGCATTCCTATATTTGATTCGATAATCGGGTTAGATACAGGGGTGTTACAATAATAATATTGCTATGATTATTATTTATTATTTTTATATATTCAATAAACTATTATACATATAGTAATTTAAATAATAACAACTTAAAATGCATACTTTATGCAGTCACTTCAATAAGTAATTTTGCTAAATCAATCACTTTGATCCAAGACCAAAACAAGGAAGAGCTCACCAAGTCAAAGCTAAGAAGTTACTTTGTTTAAAGGGAACACCTTAACTAACATTGTACGAACATACAATGACAAGACTATATCTTTTATTAACACTTATTTCTTATATGTTTAGCATATGAATCATCGTCAAATCACATCATGACCTACTTAAAACTCTATAGCAATAAGTGCAATCACACTTGAGTACACGTATAGAAAATCTACTATAACTCAACTAATGACTCGCTTTAGCAAAACAATTGTCCAAAAAAAAAAAAATCCACATCAAGTTGAATGGCTATATAAAATTTTTCACCACCAAAATACTAAAAAAAACAAAAAAAAAACCCTTTGCATATTAAAATATTATCAAATTTTCCCAAAATCTTTCATTTCTCTCTAAAATCACCGGAACAACCTTAGAAAACTTTGGGTAGCAATTCTTATATTAACAATATTCTTAATGTCTTATTAAAAGTATTCTTAATAATTATCTGAAAATACAAAGCAGCCAACTCTTGATCTTATCCTAAAGTGGCCCTTGTTTGGCTAGTGGATTTCAGATCTGGAGATTTACAAAAATAATTTAGTTTTTGGTCAATGGATTATTGGAGTAGACTTTTCTCATGGTCCAAAAATATTTACATCAACTAATCTTTGGTCAATGGACTATTGGAGTCGACCTTTTTCCAAAATTGAAATTTAGTTCACATTTTATTTGGATTTTGGTTTCGGAGATAAACATCCCCCCAGATTTTGATCATCGGAATCTGACTTTTCTCATGGTCCCATCGTTCGACTAAAGTTGGCATTTAAGTTGGATTCTGGTTGGCTTTCATTTAAATTAAAACTCATCATTGGTGGCTTAATTAGTGTTCTAATTCCATTTTGATGTAGCCTATTTTGCTCCTGAAAGACGGCTAGTTTCCAACTGAAAACGGAACTAAAATTGGCAAAGCAGAAAGGTAGAATAGGGAAGGATGAATTGTATGACCAGTTATCAAAATGACTGATGCAGATAGCAACTTATATCTTATCCACCATAAAATATTCAAATGCCAAAGAAAAAAAACACAAGTACCAGCTTCATAACCGGTGCTAGTCTTCTTGATCTGCAAACTTCAAGCCATTTGAGATGCTCATGAACCAGGGTTGCTTGCTGCCATATCTCCATGAGTTACAGCAGTTTTTATAAGAGGATTACGGAATCGTTATTTTTCAAATGTAACATCGCTGTCTTAGAATCCTAATAATTTTTTGTATGACCAGATTATCTATAAAGCACTCTGGTTCTCTGATTTTTTTTATTTGCAACTGGTACACTCTCACGCCTCTAGATTCTCCTAAAAAGAACATTTCTTTCTTGTCAAAGAGGGTATATAAAAAATGCCATTCTCAAGATAGCAGCTGCTTGAAGAAATCCTTGCGGTTGTATTTTTCATACGGGTTAGCAAAGCAAGTGCTTTTTTTTTTTGCTCAACACGGGAAGATAACCATCTTGGTTTCAAAGATTCTGCACAATCTGGCGCTAAAAGCCCAATGCCAGGTTACAAAATGAAGCTTTGAAATCCTTGATGGTTCAATTTAAAGTAACATAAGAGACGCAAGTTGAAATCCATCCTAAATAATTCCCATGGAGACACTAGAAGTTGCATTTATCTTCAGTGAGTGCTCTGGGATATATGTACGACCTGTTGCATCATAAGGGGAGTCACCTTTGAAAATTTTAGCTTTTGGGATCAACCATAAACATTACATTTGATGATATCCAGTAACAAAGCGTAACATTTTATGGAATGAAGAAACTAAAATGAAATGAGCAAGATCAGCAAAAGGTGCCCGTGAGAATGTGAACATAAAATATACTACCCTTATTGGTTGAAGAGAAGAAACTACTAAATACAATGTAATCCAGAAAATGCAAGCATTATTCTATTATGCTCTAAATGCACCAGAGTTTTATCTTTCAGTGTCATACATGGATATATGATGTGCTCAAGATCAGTGCAAGGCTAACTATCAAATCATAAATAGATCTCATAGAAAACATAGAAACCAGATATAACAATTTTCAATATGCCACTTGCAAGGTAGATCATTTAATAATAATAATAATAATAGCAGATGGATACCTTTCTCCTTAACATCAATCCGTAAACTGTCCAAAGTTATAATGCCATCAATCAATGGAAGTAGCTCAAGCTTGATGGTAGCCGTAGATTGAGCAGGAACACATCTGAAGCAATCAATCGAATTGTTATCATTTTCTATATCCAAATTTTGAAATAGTATTATAAAAGGTGATGCATTACCCTAATGGTACTCTACTCTGCAGCCAGAGATGAGTACATCCCCAATAGGAAGTTGGAATGAAATTAGATATTGTAGTCAACTGCTCATTGGAAGATGTAAACCTAGTCCTAGCATCAGCATTCTGTTTCTGATTCTCTGATACAGTGGGCATTGAGCTGAATCTCTTCACTGCACTATTGTGCCTCTCGCTACTTGCTTTCCCCGCAAGATCAGAAAAACCAATAAATGGGCTCAATGGTGTTGTCGGATAAGAATTCAAGGATACCACGGATGGAGGTGAGGTAAAGGAGGCTGGGGCAAGAACTGTCATAGTTAGATCTTCAGGTGTCAAATTTGATGCCTGAAGAGTTAAGACCTGACAATCACACCAGTTGAATGAGAATTGTCATGGTTAGAAATATTGATAGTGCACGAGGATGAAAGAGACTGAGAATCAAATAGTATAAAACCTGAACTGGAAGCTGGGTGATTCTTCCATTGGGTCTAGAATATTGTCCGGACATTTTGCATGTGAAAGATATCATAAGATCCCTTGAAACCCGTGGTCTCCAATTTGTTGGCTGCTTTAAAAACAATCTTGATTCTAAAACATAAAAAGGAACCAATACGCTAATAGTTAGAACATGTATATTACTGCAAACTTGTTGGATGATACTGTAAACTAAGAGAAATGCAAGCACGTACTGCTGTAATTGCAGCGGCATGATACCATAATTGCATACTTGTGAACATTTGAAGTACTCCCCTTTTTGTCGAAAGTCTTCAAACGAGGTTTCAAAGTGGATGACTTGGACTTTCCTCCATAAATTTTGAGGTCTTTCCATATAGAAGAAGCTGGTTTTAAAATAAAAGAATGCTCTTCACCCCTCCTGCAACAGAAACCATCAATAAGCTCACGGGATAGAACTCTGCTAAACCTTAATTCCAGACCCACTTCAAGATATTAGATAACAGCCAAATATATGTATACAGTATACCCTTCAAAGTCAGTCCTCATGTATGCAACATTTGTAGCAAATTTACTTATTTAATATTCTACAACAATTTGGTTTTGTTGCTCGTAAAATGAATCAGCACATTACGCCATACATTCTAAGAAAGCGTGACTAGATATGGCAAAAAAAGATGAATATATTTTTCTTTTTCAGGGTATACCCTAATCATCATGCTAAACTGCTAAATGTCAAAAAACATTGAGAAGTAAATTAAGGTACCTAAAGTGAAAACAACCTGAGAGCTAGATTTGGCAAACAATGGCCATCTCCCGCTTCAATACATGCAATTGGTAAGGAAGCAGGTGGTCCACCTTTTGAAGCCTCTGCTAAAACAAGTGTTATAGCATCTATGTATACTACAATATCTGGTATATGTGCTGGAGAAACATTCTGCAAAATAACTTCATAAGTAAATAAAAGAACCTAGCGACCATGTCCACAGAGAGTGGAGACGAAGTGTTTGTGATTTATCAGGTATAGTAAACATTAAGATTTACCTTTATCAGAACACAAAGGAGGTCATCTGTATTACAGTTGGCAGAATAAGAATGAATCTCAACAGGTTTAATTATTTCAAGTTTCCTCCTCCATCTTCTTCCTGGGATATGGATCCCTTCTAATCCACAACAGACAGAAAATCTTTCTCGCTCTAGTGACACACCCCGAAATGATAAAATATCTTCAATCCCTGTTCTTTGACTCTTCAAAATCTTTTGAGAAGAGTAATGGTCCACCTCATCAAGGTCAAATGATAATTTAGAACTTTGTGCTTTAGCGGGTCCACGAGGAGGAGGAAAATTTTGAGGAAGCGATGACATGGAGTAACTTCTAAAATTACTAAAAGAAAAGAGATGGGAGCCAGAGGAGGCAGAAAGGGTAGACCTATGAGATGGGCTACCAATTCCAGAACCTAAAGGATGAGAAGATAAAGCACGAGGTGAAAGAAGAGTGTTATCCACAGGAAGCAACCATTTCAACAGTTCTCCACATGGATCGTGATTTGCATAAACTCCGTTGTCCTGATTCTCAGACAGGTTTCTGTCCAGATATTTCTCAAACTGAAGAATTTCAATGACAGGATCTCTGAAAAAACCAACGCCAACATTTACTTGTAAAAGTACCTGCATCCTTCCAAACAGAGAAATAGAATGAGAATCATTAGTCTGAATCAACAAGTCAACTAGCCAAGAAAACAGTTGATTCAATATGCCAACTAGAACAATGGATTGTGAAACAAAACAGAAGCGTTGCATCTAAGGGCTTCTGCAGTCAATTGTAGAACAAGAGAAGCCCTAGATAATAGTTAACTGAAAGTAGTTTAAAATCTGAATAAGCTTCCTCCAGTACATTCTGGGGGGAAAAAAAGAACCAAAAAATCAGCAGCCAGGTTGCAAAATGTAGCATATTGAAATTCAGTTACATAACTAGCAATGCCCTCATAAGCAACCCTCCAAATTATAAGGTAAGAATATCCTACCTGAAATTACTTTTTACATTCCTCGAAGTTACCAACCTTTTCTCACAACACCATCCAAGAATTCAAGTCTTTGAATATAGGTTACATCAGCAAATCTTGATATCAAATAGCAATATCTAACACTCTCAGTAGCAAAGATCGACAAAGATGGAGTTTAGGAGCTCTACTTGACATTAAGGTACTAACCAATAGTGCACCCATCTTGTCATCAATATGGTTAATCTTCAACAACTTGGCTCAAAATCTCTCTATTCTCCTCATTTTCTTTTTTCAATTTTTTGTTTGGCTTCGTAGGAAATCCAATTGTCTGTAGCTTTGTTATTAAAAGATTTATTGTCAGAAAAAGGAGACAGTTCTAGGGATAGAAAGGTGAATCCTTGCCAGGTTTTGACAGTGGGGATTGGAAAACGCTTTAGCCTCTAATTGGAGGCAAGACAGAAAGGGGATGGTTCAAGCAAGAGTCAGAGATAGGTTGCAGAGAATGCATAACTTCTATGTGACCCTGCCCCTGCCATTCTTTTCTCTAGGGAAGTGAGCATTGCTCATTTACACCCAGCTAAATGTTTACCAGGTTCAACAATAATACATCCAACATAGTTAGACAGAACTATCAAGCAGCTTTTACAATTGCATGTCAAACAGACACAGTTAACTTGCTAATATCAGCTAAAAGAAATTAAGTGCAAATGCCTGCCACATTTATCTTAAGTCCAAGCAAATAGGAAAACAATATCTTTAACAATTTAGTTCTTCAGTGGTTCTTACCACTATATCTCCATTGGAAAGAGAGCAACAGTTAACAGTATCTCTAGCAACTCCACTAGAAACATTAGCATCAAAGTTTCCTCTATCAATAACTGCAGTCCAACTAGATATATTCTTGGTAGGGTTTTTGGCTTCATTTGCAATAGATTGTTGACTATCAATTTCATATGAATCAGAAGCTATCTGAGAAGCACCTTTTTTTGACCACAAAGGCTCATCCCACTCTGCAATCCTCACAAAGAAATGAGAGTTATTAAACCTTTTCAATAGTGTTTCAGTCTGTCTTCTCTGCTCTTCCATTCTAAGAAATGATTCACTATCAGAGACATCTGTTGCTGGATCAATCTTCTCTTTCTCCAAGTTTTCATCATTCTGACTTATTACTGCACCATTAGGACTCACTTCCTCTCCTCCAGCCACTGAACTTGTCTCACCCTCCATGTCTCCATTTTGTTTCTCAGTGCCTTTCCGCATGCCATTTTTACTCTTCACTTCAGCAACTTTAAATGGTGTAATAATTTCTGTTTCCTGATTACATGCTGATAAGCATACTAGAACTTGAACTTGTTCACCTGGAGAAGGAAACAGGAATAGTTTCAAGTTACAAACACAATATCTCCTAAGTGACTGCAAATCAACAGCACACTAAATCTTAGAGAAGTAAGAGATTTGAAAAATAAAAAGGTACCGGGAAAAACAAAAGAACGATCCAGGGAGCGTAATGAACGGATGTTTGGTGCACAATCCCAATCATCAGGGAGATCCTCTAGAAAAGCATATCAAGATTAATATAGGACAAAGAATTATGGAATAAACTGAATACTAGTTCAGGAAGTGGATCAAGAGCATGCACCTATACTACTTCAGGAAATTATTATCAAACTGAAATATACTTAAAATAATTCCACCAACATCGTGAACCTGACAAGCCATCACAAGCACAATTCTATGCCATACCAATGACTCCTATACTAAAATCACAGCCTACCAAATAACCAACTAGATGATCAAAATAACTTCTTGTACCATCATATTTCAGTGATTAGTGCATTCTCATTCTAGTTTCCAGACATTATAAATCAGCAATTAAAACAAATACCAGGCCATTGGCTTTCTACACAACCTCAACTATTCAGATATAGGATGCTAAAATCACATTGATTCAATGCACAGCATGAGGTCATACACTTGTAGCAAATATCTCTAATAAAGGCAAATCAGTATTTTACAAATATAACTGTTTCCAAGGAATAGGGAGAGGAGAAAAAAGAACAAAAATGAATAAAATTCAATCAATAAAACCATAAATATAGATGGGAAAAACTACAAGAACCAAAAATTGCCAAACAAAAATGTGTGGATTAGTTAGCTTTAGTGGATAGTTTGCACTTACTATTTGGAATAATGATCCATCCATCCTCCTCGGAAATATCAGTGTGGCTAGCAATGACTGAAGCATTCTTATCACAAGCAGCACCAGCATTCTTGCCTAATAAACCGTTGCTTTGTCCATGATTTTCAACCTTCAGATACTCTGGAAATGGATCCTCTACAATAAGCCTTTCCAAACTTGTCACAGACTTAGGAACATAAGATGATTCCGCCATATCCCCTTGTACTGGAGGTGATTCTGGTGTTCCCTGTTGATTGGACCGCAGCAGCAGAAAGTTCATTGTTTCCACCAAAATCAGCTTCTGGAATGATACTTTACAACTGAAGTACTCGAGGAACAAGTTCTACTCTAAAACAAGAATGCCATCATAATGCGCACAACTAATGGTTATTTCTCTTTCAGAATCGATCAAGTTTCTCACTCAGCTCCAGTTTCTCAAGCAAAAGTGAACTTTAAATTCTACGAAACTGAATGAACCAAACCACTCTTCCAACAATAAGCTAAACTAGACCAAATTTTCTTCACCGAATCCCTTTCCCTTCAGGTCTTCGAATCATCTTGAATTTTAACTTTCTAAGTTTACAATAAAGTTCCAAGTAAAATATAATAATAAAGATAATAATTCTAACTAAGTGAAATCAAGGAAACAAAATATCGTAAACTGGATTAAGCTGTGAACTCTTACAGTCTCCGATTTCCTTATTAATCACGAATGTGTACAATAAGGCAAATCCAAAGCTAGATAAATTTCAAAAAGAAAAAAAAAAGCGAAAAATGAATTCAAGAACAAAAATGTGATTGAACAATTTGCATTTGATTAAACATAACAAAAGAAACAAAGAGATGAATGGAAAATGGAAAATCGTGAACGGTTGTTTACCTGATCGGAGATCAAATGCTTATGAGCTATCCTTTTCTTCTTTCTTAACTGTTCGGTGGCAGTGGAAAGGAAGATCTAATTTCCTGAGGAGACATTTTAACTATAATACATCGGTTGTTCAATCTGGTTTCGCCCGTCTTTTAAAAAAGACAAGAAATTGGGGCTCTGCTCGATTGCGTGCTTTAGCCCATTTCTTCTAGCTTCGTACCAGTTCACTCCAGCCCATTCCAATTGACACTCCATGATTTGCGACTTGAATACTTGGCTTTTCAACTTTAAACTGCAAATATTCCGGTGTCATGCAGGAAGGTAAATTTCATCAGTATTTGGTATGTAAAGTATTATTTACTTTTCTTAAAATTTAATTTTGTATTTTTCCATGAATATGATAAATTTGATTTAGTTTTTGTATTTGTACGTACATTTTTTTTTAATAAAATAGGAGTAAAATTGTTCCATTTAAGCTATGTAAGAATTGTGGGTTAGATATCTAACTTAAATATTTGTAGTTTTGTTTCTGGAATCCATTATTTTAGGTTTTAGTTAAAATAATCGTGATTTTAAGTATTTTTTAAATTTATTCCAGAATAAGTTTAATAAGTTCATGATTTTATATATGCATATTATATTTAGAAAATATATGCGAGACAAATTTGAATAATTTTGTTTTTAGTTAAAATTAAAAATTAAAAATAAATTAAAAATTAACAATTAAATTTTATTATTAAATATTTAGTCCAAATATTTTTTAAGAATAAAATTTATTATAAAAATTAAATTAATAAATTTTATCTTTTATTAAATAAAAGTAAATTCATAAATTATCGTTACATTTATAAGAAAGTACTTACTACATTCTAAGGAAGCACCAAAGCTACCTAAAATCTATTTACACCGGTGCAGCCTTTTACGCGATTAATATTTTTAAAATGTTAATAGTATAAAAAATTATAGGCGGGTGTAAAAGTACTTAAGTTTACATTGTTGTAAGTAGATTTTTACCCTTTATTTATTGAGTAAACTACATATATAGTCACTCAACTATTAAAAAATCTCATTTTAGACATCCAAAATAAAATAATAATAATAAATTATAATTTAAGCACTCACATTACATAATTCGTTCATTTTAATCACTCTAATTAAATTTTTTTTGCAACAAATGCCCATTTCTACTCCATTTCTTTATGGTGCAAATAGTTGAGTAGAGCGGGGAAGCAGCGAGTGAATTGACCCCAAAGAAGACAGCTTAGGACGATGTTAGGTCAGCGATGATTGGGGTGGGTCGGAACCTAAACTCAAAAAATAATAAAATGTTTTATTTGGTTAATAATTAGTTTTGGGTGAATTATATTTTAGTCCTTTTAAATTTAAAGTGGTATGCAATGATAAATTGTGTCATATGGCTTCCGATTGGTCCACATGTTAAAAAAATGTCATGTCAAAGTTGTGTTAGAGTTTTTAACGGGAGTAACAAAAATGAACGAACTATATAATGTAGGTGCTTAAATTATAAGCTTTTTATTTTGGGTGCCTAAAATGTATTTTTTTTTTATAGTTAAGTGATTATCTATGTAGTCTACCTTATTTATTTATAAACAAAATAAAACATTTATTATATTTGAATTAATTATACTAATTTCATCTAGTAACATTTGAAAGTATTAATATTTTTAGATTTTTTTTACACTTTTCTATATTTTTAAATATTTTTAATAATTTTCTGTATTTTAAAATTTTTGTATATTGAATGTTAAAAGAAAAAAAAGAACGTACATTGTATCAACATATATAGATTTTTTAAAAAATTAAATAAATGTATATTGATTGTTTGTAACCTATACGAAATTAAAAACTATAAATGTAGCTTTCTAAAATATAAAATAACTTTACAACACAAATGTTACTATATTAAGGTTGTATCAATTTTATAAAATGATCAACACAAAGTAGCTTTCTAAATTATTAAGGCTGTATCAATTTTATTCAATTTTATTTAAAATTTGATATTTTTTATAGTTTTTAATTTCAAAATAATTGAAATATTATTATTTTATATTTTAGAAAGCTAGAAAAATTAATTTTCTTATCTTATGTTAAATAGAAAAAGAAATAATTAGATAAATATTTTATTTATTATCTATCTCTCTATCAACCCTCTTCATTCTCTCTATCAACACAAATAATTGAAATATAAATATAGTTTATGCTCGTCAAGCTCGATCTGACCTGAAATATGGGCCTAAAATTTTGCTCAAGTCTACTCATATTTGTAAATTGTTAACCTAAGTCCATTTTAAGCTCAGACATATAATTTTTTTTAAAATTTTTAAAATATTTATTTATATTTATATTAATTTAATATTTAATATTTAATAATTTTATATATATTTTTATTTTTTTATAGTTTTATATAGGTCAAATTCTGCTATTAGATCTCATACTTTGTATAAGTTGTGGATTTAGTACATGTACTTTAATTTGATCAATTTTAGTCCTTGTACTTTTCAAAATTTGAAATTTTAGTCCTGACCAAATGGTAGCAATTAAATCTGTTTGGTTAAATTATGCTATTAGTCCTATATTATGTATAAAGTTATAGATCTAGTCTATGTTCTCCAACTGGATAATTCTTAGTCTTTATATTTTTTGAATTTCAAATATTCAATCTTAATGTAAATGATGGTCGTTAAACCTATTAATTGATTTTTTTGTGCGTAATATATAGAAATAACAAGTTGGCATAGCATTCCACTTGCAATAATTTGTTTGATGCATCAAATTTCGAAAATAATAGAACTTAACTTAACAAATTTAATAGTTATCATTTAGTCAGGACTACAATTTCAAATTCTAAAAGTACAGAGACTGAAAATGGCCAAATCAAAGTACAAGTGCTAAATCCACAACTTGTGCAAAGTGTAGGGTCTAATAGCATAATTTGACCTTTTATATATAGTCATCTTGATTTTTTTAAATGTTTATTTTATAGTAGCATAGATTTAATTTTTATGTGTTATAAATTACATTATATATAAAAATAACATGATATAAAACACTAAAAACTTTAAAAATGGGTCAGGCCAGGCTCGGGCCTCGAATATTCAAGCCCAAGCCTGGCCCATATTTTATAAACATGCCTAATTTTTTTTCCCAAGCTCATTTTTCGAGCCTAATATTTTTGTCAAAACCCTCCCAAATTTCGGGCGAGCTTTCGGGCCTAGGTGTGTAGCCCGCCCATAAACACGAGAGAGAGAGAGATGGTTCTCTTTGGTGTTGTGAGTAGACTTATATACGAGGGGCAAGGGATGCCACGCATCATAAGCTCACTGATGGCGGCACAGTCACATCTTGTCTCCTTATAGCGACGGTGATGTAACCTTCTAGGTTGGTGATTTGGCATCTTAGGACGACCGAGCAATCAATGGGCCCAACGTTCCATGCGCTCTTAGTAGAGATGGCTTAGTTAGAGTTTGTCATGGTGCTGCATGATGTTTAAGGTCTGCTTAATGTAAGGTTCGCCTAACTAAGTATAAGACTAAAAATTATCAATTTGGAGAACAATGACTAAATCTACAATTTATGCATAATACAAGAGTAATAGCAGAATTTGACTTAATAGATTTAATAGCTATCGTTTAAGTCAAGATTAAAATTTCAAAATTCAAAAAATATAAAAACTAAAATTGATCAAATTAAAATATAAAGACTAAAACAACAACTTACACATAATAAAAAAAACTAATAACAAATTTCACCATAAATGCATATAAGGATAATAAATTAAAAAATATAAATTATTAAATTATGTAACATCAAATTTTAACAAAATGTATCGATAATAAATAACATGATATCATTTATTAAAAAATATAAATATTTATTTTTATGATTTGTGATGATTATATGATTTCCAAAATCATATATATATATATATATTATATAAAAGAAGGTACGAGAGAATATATGAAAATGTTAAGTTCTGATTAGTTATTTGAGTTTGAAAATATTTTTTTAAATTATATTTAAAGTGAGTTCCGTTTTTAAAAATAAGTATTAAATATAATTTTTTGCCATTAATAATAATTATAATAATAAATTTTAAACATCATCAAATTATATATCATATACTATAATATAAGGTGAGGAACATTGAAATTTTAAGAATGTTTTAGTTGTAGATGAATTATTGGAGTTACAAATTATTTCCATAATTATTACTCAATTTGATGTGACTTATAAGTCAATAAATGGACGCCTTAATCTTTGCATTAACAATTTCAATGAATACATATATGCTCAACATGGTTTTAAGATATATATGTATATTCCAACACATATATTTGAGAAAAAAATGCATATAATTTGGCAAGTATTATAAGTCTGTAAATAGCTTTGAAAAATACATGTATTTCGATATATTATATGATAACAATAAATATTCACTTAATCTGATATATATTTATATAAAGTTTATATATTTACAAAAATAGTTATTAAAATATAATATTGTATAAAAATTATAAAGTTAAATTTAGTTTCCATAAATAATTAATGAAATTTATAAAAAAAATTACAAAATAATTTAATTTGTTTTAATAGATACATACAATAAATTACTGCATCTCGCACGGGTAAGATAATTGTTTAACAATATAGTATATGAATATAATTTAATATATTTTAATTAACACATACAATCAACCTCTTTAAAATAAATTTTAAAACTAAATCATCAATTTTCAAATAAATAACACAAAATTAAAAATTGAAATTATTTTGCTTTTACTTTTTCAATCTTATTATTTTTGAAATATTGCCAATTTTGTAACATTTTAAAAAAAAAACAAAAAAAACTAGTAATTTATATATTTTGATAGAGAACTTGGAATTAATTATCAAAATGGAACTGATAAGGTCATGTGAAAGATACGTATGTTAACTGGGCCGCCGCTTACGATATGATAGACAAAAAGCCAACAGTGGTGGGGACCCCTTTGCCACTGGTAAGTTACGAATCAAGATTCGCCCAGCCTGGCTAACCATGTTAGCTTCTCAATCACAACCCAACACTATCGCTAACGATGAACCATTGAAAGTTAAACCACCCCTACCCGTTGATCCGACAAACATTCACGAGCTTATTTCTGCCTCTCCATTATTCTATGCCTTCTACAACAATACTCATAAATACTAAATTATAATTATATTAACTTAAACACTAAATACTAATACCACTTTTGAAAAGTTTAATTTTAAATCTAAAATTGTAGCTTTAATATGAAAAGTTTTGGTTTAAGCTTTAATGTTATATTTTAAATAATTTTAGAAATGGAAATGAAAAAAAAATCCTTATTTTGAGTGAGATAAATGAGAAGAAATAGATAATTAAACTTTTTTAAAAGTCGAAAAGCACTTTTGTTTTCTAAAGCATTTTTTCTAGTTCGAAAAACATTTAGTAAAAATTCAAAGTTAGTACTTTCTAAAAATAATGCTAAAGAGTTACTAGATATTAAACCTAAATCATAAATGCTAATTTAAATCTTAAATCACAAAGAGTTGACAGGTGATTCCAAAAATGGAATCACAGACCATGAAGCAACATATTTTCCATTATTACAAACCCTAATTCCCACACGTAGATATCTTTTCAATTTAAATCCACACTTCAGCAATCATCCTTTACAATCACAAGCTTTCTTTCCAAAATTTTCAATTCCCTTACTTGAAAGGAAAAAAAAAACTAAAGAGCTGTCTCTCTTGGATAATAAAGTCCGCACTCCTCAGCCATTACAAAGTTTTCTCAAACTTGGCCACTATGAATCAAACCCATCTATATACTCCGCAGAGTCTCACATAAGTCCCATCCAAACATTGACTGGCAGCGGCATCTCCTTCTTTTTAATATTTCCCTAATTTTAATACTAAACATCCGGTGTTTTGTAACTCATCTGCTTCACATGCCGCAATCTCTTCTCTTTCCATACTAATATATTCCTACACCAATCAATTCCCGTTAAAATCTCTGGTTGGCCATCAAGAACCAGCTAAAATGGGGTTCAAGAATCCATCTCTTTTCATGATCTTCTCCTCTTTATGCATTCTTTATTCTTTCTTGAAGTTATCTAAAGCTGACCCATGGCTTTTGGTCAACCAAACTTCGCCTTCCTCCAATGTATCAGGGGGTAACTGGCAGCTCTTACAACCAAGCGTAGGCGTCTCCGCCATGCACCTCCAACTCCTACCAAACAACAAAGTTGTCATCTTTGACCGTACGGATTTCGGCTCTTCCAACATTTCATTACCCCCCGGCAGCTTCTGTCCTAAAAACGACTGCACTGCCCACTCTGTCCTTTACGATGTCGTATCCAACACTTTCCGTCCCCTCCACGTCTTAACAGACACCTTTTGCTCTTCCGGTGCCCTCGACCCCAACGGTACCCTTATCCAAACCGGCGGATTCAATGAAGGCGACCACGTCATTCGCACCTTCGCCCCATGTGGCGCCGACTCTGTCGCCTGCGACTGGAATGAACTCAACGCTACTCGCCTTGTCGACCGTCGATGGTACGCTACTAACCAAGTTTTACCTGACGGGCGAATCATCATTCTTGGCGGTAGAAGGGTCTTTACCTACGAGTTTTACCCTAAAAATGACGCCCTCAACAACAGCAAGAGCTTTTACCTTCGTTTCTTGGTGGAAACTAGGGACCCTGAAGAGAACAATCTTTACCCTTTCTTGCATTTATTGCCAGATGGGAATCTATTCATATTCGCTAACAAAAAATCCATATTGTTTGATTATAAAAGGGACATTGTTCTAAAACAGTTCCCTCTTATTCCTGGAGATGATAAGAGAAACTATCCTAGTACCGGCTCTTCGGTTATGCTTCCATTGAGGCTGTCTGGGAGGTGGCCTCCGGTGGTTGAGGTGCTCATTTGCGGCGGTGCACCGGCGGGGGCATTCATGAAGTCGGATAAGATGAAGGTTTTTGTAGAAGCGTCGAGGACATGTGGCAGGCTGAGAGTGAACGATGCAAATCCGCAATGGCTTATGGAGGCCATGCCCATGCCACGTGTCATGTCTGACATGATACTCTTACCCACGGGTGATGTGATCATTATCAACGGCGCTGCTAATGGGACTGCAGGTTGGGAGGATGCTGTAAACCCGGTTCTCAATCCGATTCTGTACTCCGTTAATGGACAACTATCTCAGAGATTTACGGTTTTGTCCCCGTCAAAGATCCCGAGAATGTACCACTCCACAGCAATCCTTCTTCCAGATGGCAGGATATTAGTGGCTGGGGGAAATCCGCATACTACGTATGTATTCACAGGATTATACCCCACCGAGCTGAGTTTGGAGGCTTATAATCCTTACTACTTGGATGCTAAATTCAACTCGTTAAGGCCCTCCATTATATCGGTGGAGTCGGGGAGTACGGTGTCGTATGGCCGTAGGTTCGGAGTGTCCTTTTCGGTGTCGCTTTATAGGCAGGGCACGGTTTCCGTAGCGCTGATATGGCCGTCGTTCACGACACACTCGACCGGGATGAACCAACGGATGGTGGTTTTGAACACTGCGAGCGTGGTTCAATTGTCGATGGCCAATTTCAAGCTGGTAGTGGATGGGCCGACCAATGCTAACGTGGCACCTCCGGGTTATTATATGCTGTTCGTGGTCCATTCAGGTATTCCTAGTCATGCAGTTTGGGTGAAGGTGATGTGATTTTAATAATTGATTTCCCCAACGTGATTGATCATATACAATTGTTAGATACTGTTCTTTTATTTGTTGGTTTCTTATTTGAGCCGAAATACAAAAATAATAAATAATAAATCCATAGCATAATTTAGGTCGATAAGCTTCAAGCAGTAAGCATTGAAGCTTCTCCTTTTTCTTTTTAGTTTTGATTCTTAAGATTTATTGTATACAACAATTATAATTTGGTTTACAAGCGCTTCCCTTTTAGTCCTTTATTTTCTTACTTAAACCGAAATGAGTTCAATAGTAATATTATATATAATTGTTCATCCATATATATAAAGATTAATTAAATTTATTTACATCCCTTCATATTGTTTTTAAAACTTATAATGTTTATTTTTAATTATTTTATGTTTTTTTTATTACATCTGTAGACAACTCATATATATATATATATATATATTTTGTTTAAATCCATTTTTGGATATAATAATTTTATTCAAAATCTTCCAAATGTGAAATGATGTTTGTGTTTGGATGAATAATGTCTATTTGAAAATGTGTATTCACTGACAGTAGAATTTCTTAATTTGTTTTAAAAAAAATACCAAGTGTGCTTAATTAATATTTTTTAAAAAAAATAAAGAGATAAATGACAATTTCTTGAACTTATTTATGAAGTTATAAAATTACCCTGCATTGTTTAGATTCCATAAGACATAACATCAAAGATTATTTTCATATGCACTCTCGGTCGAAAATAAAATTTCCACAATCAAGGTAATAGTAATAAGGGTAAACTACAACTAAAATCATTAAACTATTAATAAGTTTATGTTTTGGTCATTTAACTTTAAAAAATTACAAAATGGTCACTGAATTAATCGAAAGTTTTCAGTTAAGTCATTAAACTATTCAAATGTTTTTATTTAAATCATTGGGATGTTAATTTTTTTTAAAATCCGGCTAGCGAGCTCTAAGTGAAAATTCGACGATCAGTATGGTGGATCAATACCCATCAATGAGTAGAGCATACCTTATATCCAAGTCGATCTAACAGTCAATGTTGAAGATCGATGAAGAAAATTGTTTAGATTTTGGCTTGCATATTCATGGCATTCAAAGTTGCTTGATGAAAAAATCTGAACTATAAAAGAAATGGGAAATGGGAGCTTTCAATCGGAGTAGATGATGCGAATAAAGAACGCCATACAATAACAATTTTAACCACTTAGTGGTTTAAATGAAAACTTTCAATAGTTCATGATCATTTTGCAACATTTTGAAGTATAGTGAGCAAAACGTAAACTCAATAATAATTTAATAATCTTAGATGTAGTTTTCCCTAGTAGTAATAACTATCCTGATTATTTAATTTTTAGAATTTTAAATTTACTACTTTAATTGTGAAATTTTTTTAAATTAGGCACCAAAATAGCAGTTATTCTAACACCAAATAAATAGGGAGGGGAAAGAAAAGGAAAAGCAGAAATCCTATAATTAGAAAGTCGCATGTTAAATAAAGAGTAGAAAATGCAAAGCCCAAGGAAAAAGCTAAAATAGCCGATAACCAACAGTTAGTGACGCAGTTGCCTATATACATGCTTACAAACAAATATCTGAAAAAGCACAGGGTTTGGCATTTATGTCACGGGCAATTGGGATAAGCATGGGGCTGAGCTGAGGTTTTCATTTCTTTGAAATCATCAAGCGAATTACTGGAGCAGAACAAAAGAAAACCCAGAGACTTGCTGCTTCAGTGCATAGCATTTGAAATACGTCAGAATTTGGTAGTGGATGTTTTTACTTGGTAGCTCCAACTGATCTGTATTTGTAGCGCATGGCCCAGAACAGGTAATGCATGAAATTCAAGACGCTAAGCACACACACAAGCCAGTAGAATCTGTCCAAACGATACCCATTTATTGTATGACCAGAGAGCCAAGGCTTGTTTCCGGACTTCTCTGTCACGTTATTTACTATTGATACAATGACCGAGCTTAAATAATACCCCATGGCCAAAGAAGCCCAGCAGAGAGATGTAGCCAAGGATCTCATGCTTGATGGCGCCTCTGTGAAGAAAAATTCAAGTAAGCCTGCCAAGGTGAAAAGATCTGCTGACCCCAAAAACAAATACTGCAAAGCAATCCAAAAAATGGTAATGGGTAATGGGTTGTTCGAGTCAAGTAGGCCTGAGTTGTTTGCCAGTGCCACTCTCTTTCTCTTGATCTCAACAAGAGCTGCAACTGCCATGGCTATTATGGAAAGAAATAAACCAATTCCAATTCGTTGTAGTTGAGAGATGCCGGTCTCGGTTTTAGTTAATCTCCTAGCGAATGGGATAATGAAGTGATCGTAAACTGGTGCTAGGATCATGATGAAGACCACAGGGAAAACCGGTAGGGAAGCTGGTGGGATTTTCAATGAACCAAGCTTAGTGTCCATGGTGGCAGCTTGTTCTACAGAAAATGTGGAGAGCTGAGCTAGGCAGCAGTTGAGAATAATGGTGCAAGCAAATATGGGTAGGATTTTCAGAACAATCTTGACTTCCTCCACTTGCTGGACCGAGCATTCAAGTGCTGGGTAAGCTGGCTTGTTCTCCACTGCTCTGTTGATGAATTTGAGGCTTTTTGTTGGGATTTCGTCTCCACCTTGCTCACTTTGTTTAGCATTTTCTTCAGCTTCCTTGTTGGTTTGGGTTCGATAAGAGGGGCTTGTGGTAAGGTTGGCAATGGCATTGCTTGGACTTCGGCTTACGCAACTACTGTTCAGCATAGCGGCAACCAAGACCTGTTGAAGTAAAAACACGTATCGTTACTAATATCTTATTTTGTGGAATTCATTCAATTAAAACATGTCCAATTTGCTTTTAGCATACCTTGCAAATGGTTGTCAAAGGGCTGCCAAAGGGTATTTTGTTCCTATAAAACGTAGAGCCAGCGAGGAAGATCGGGATTGATAACAAGATTGCAATGGTGGAGATGGCAAAACCCCACTCCCACCCTTTGTTGTCTTCGATCCACACAACAAAAGTGACGGCAATAAGGGCACCAAATGAGAGACTGAAGACAAAGTAGTTGAAGAAGGTGGATCTTTGCTTCCTTCCCTGTGGGGTATTCTCATCAAACTGCTCGGCGCCATGGGTTGGTAAGGAACCCTTTATCCCTCCAATGCCAAGTGCCACAAGATAGAGGCCCATGAACAGCATTGCTGCTTTCCCACCTCTAACTTCCTCGCATGGGATGGAGGATGCGGATGGACTGCATTTGGGTGGCTTTAGGGAAGGTGCCCGTGCTTGTATTGTAAGAATGATCAACCCCTAATCAACCATAACAAATTTGGCTATTTCATTATCACTGTCATCACTTATGCTAGTTCTAATCAATCATGTCAACAGTTGAAGCTTATGTTAAAGGCCATAGCTCATTCATTGGCCCAAAATGAACCGTATAAAACAGTTTGAAGGCCTTAAAATACAGGCCAGAAGGGATCAGTCCTGGACCAAACCAATAGGCCAGTTTCCCTCTCTAATTTCCCACGTCCAAAACCAAAAAACTAAAAAACTTGCACCATGGCTAAAGGAAAAGGCCAACACTTTGGGGTTCACTTTAAATATCATCCAATGAAGTTAAAAATTTCTACAAAGAGTGGGTCCTTCATCACATGTTACCCTCACACAAGATATTGGACTACATTGCCGACGAAACGTCATTGTAATGACCCTGGGGCTGTTTTCTACATAGCTTTAAAAAAAATTGGGGTGCATGTGGGTTTGATTCTCACTTCTCATTCCATAGACATTCCAATTCTCACTTTGGGTTTACCATAGTAACCTGTAGCCACACACGTGGTACATGAACTTGCCCAAAATAAGTAAATATTCATATATATACATACGATTTTTTTTATTGTTGTACTTTAGGAAGAAAATCCCATTTGAGGAAAGAAATATAGGGATTATAATTGGATTTGATTTTCTAATGATTTTCTCCCACATAATACAAAGTCATTGGTGGATGAATATCTTAAACGTAGACCGTACGAGCTGGAGAGACAAACGTGTCCCCCAACCGTACCCAAAGCTGCGACGATTTGGACGTTCTTATAAACAGGTGTCTAACCAAAAGAGTTACCATCTGTCATGTAGGCTTATCATATCATGGGTGTGCTTTCAAACAGAGACAAGATTTCAAAGCAATAAGACAAGATAGATATAGAAAAAGGAAGTTTCTCATTTCGTAAATAGCGACACAAATATTATAAAAAGGTCCCCGCCACCTCCTCCCTATAGCCCCATCACCAAAGGCGTTGCCTTTGATTGGATACGTTTCAATTTTCACGACTATCCAATGGACCCGACGTTTCTCCTTCCCCTCCACGTCTAAATTTATCTTTAAAATGTGCCTTTTCACAATTTAATTGGACATCAAATAAAATTTGAGATGAAAGAATCTCAAAAGCTAAATGTTGTTGCAAGTTTTCTCATGTGATGAAAGATTGAAATTTGAAAGAGACCCTTTTACTTTTTCTCTTTTTCATGTTTTGTTTTGAATTATATATATATGGGATCTGAAAGAAAGATGGAAATTTATGAGCATTCATCAATAATGCCTCGATAGATGTACCTAAACAGACGGTGTTCCTTGGATCTATATACCAAAGTCTTAGGGTTGCTTTGCGCCTATGACGGCCCCCAAACTTTAATGCTTTGCACACTAAGATTTTTGGTCATTGTCTTTTTTTTTTTTTTCCTAAAGTGCTCATCTTTCATGCAAAAGGCCTCTAACTTGCTTTCTCAAAAGAAAAAAAAGAAAAAGAAAAAAGGAAAAAAGAAGAATCATCGATGAAATTCAAAAACGACAATAGAAATGGTTATGCATATAGAGAGAAGAAGAAGCAGGAGAGAGTTAGTACCAGAAACTCGATGAATGCGCTTATCAAGTAGATGTGATAAGTGGTGAAGAAAGCATCAGATAAGAAACCTCCAAGCAGAGCTAGAAGAAAGGCAGTCCCCATGAAATTGGTGACATTGTTTGCCGATTTAGATGGAGATAAGTGCATGTACTTGGACAAATACATCACTAGGTTGCTGGCATTTGCCAAGTACGCCAGGTTCTCCAGCACTTCCACAACTGATGACACACACAAAAATTATCATTATACCATATCAATGAAAGATAATAAATATATATTATATAAGTAGTCCCTTTCAGGCTGGTTCTTTCATAGGTAACTAAGCTAAATTACCCAAGACAAAGGAGGCTGCAAAAATGCCACCATGTCTACCCTTGAGAGCAGGTCGATTCCTCCAATCAGCATAGCCTTCCCATCTGGTATCCTGTAGGTTCACCCCATGCTCCTGCGGCCAAAACTCAAATCAAAACGAAGCGTTATTAGAAAAATAAGAAAGCAATACACAGCTTTCTTGTATGTTAGCTTGAACAAAGCAAATTAAGGAAGGGGGAGGAGTGAAAGAGAGGAGGAGAACATAAAAAGAAAAAAAAGGAGAGAAAATTAGGGGAGGAAAGAGGAACCCACCATTGCTAGCTGTTTCTCTCTCTTAAGTTTCCAACTTGGTTAAGTTGGATTGGATCTCAGGTGAAAGAGGAAAATTAGATTGGAAAAGCAGGGTGGTGAGTGGTGGATGTATTTAAAGAGTGGGGAAGGGAACTTTGGAGGAGAGAATTGTCTAGACAACTTAGAAAATGACTTCGATCCATCCCCTATGTTATTTAACTCAAATGATTCTAATCTTCAATATTCCTAAATTTTGTTTTATTATTTTCTTAAGATTATTATTTTTTATAAGTAGGATTCTTCAGCACATATTACATAAATCTAAATCATGTGTGGGTTTTATATAGATTTATTTTAACTGTCTAAAGTTGTTTAACCTAATTAGACAATGTTCTATTTGTGCTTTCTAATTTCTAGTTAGAGTTATTTAAATCTGATTCCAATCTAATACCTTTGCCTTGGATATGATTGTATGTTTCATTTCTGTAAAAATATAATAACAAATCCTTTGAGTGATCACATATTCCAACCTTAATTATGAAATATATAAATTATTATTTTTTTTTATGTTTTAAATATGAAACTAGTTTTAAGACCCAACCTATTAAATTTTGGACAAATAAAAACATCCTTTTTTAGAATCAAAATACTTTTTACATTTGTATATAAAAATTAAATATTTTGAAATTCATTCAACTATAAGATGAAAAATAAATGATATACCATCCAAAAAGAGGAAAGGAGAGGAAGATTAGGATAAAATTATGAAATCCTCCCAACCCAAAGTAGAAGACTCTCAACATAACCACATACTGAGTATATTTATATTCAATTATTAAATGTAAAGTTGTTAAAGCCTCAGCCTCCTAATTATAGTATGTTAGCTTTCGCTAAATAGCAACAATGTTAAAAGGGAAGCAAATGTTTGATCTTAGGGATTTTTATTTATTTATTATTTTCCATGTTTCTAGTACCACTACTATAATAATAAAATATACTTGTTGATTAAAATATGACTAAGATGAAAGAATTGATTCGTTAATCCTCCCCGTATACGTGTTCCAACATGATTCTTTAAGCTTTGCTCCTGACTGATCAATTCAAGAATTTTATCTCCTGGATGACGATAACATGTACATGCATAGCAGCTTTTATACAAGTGCATTTCTGCCTGATTATATTTGTTTTATAACTAATTTCCAAAACCCTAAATCAAAGTTTCACACGAATGAATGGAATCTTTGTAGATTTGCTATCATCTATTTTGTTTATTTAAATTGAGTTTTGACGGTCTCTTGTAAAAATCTTGACCAAGAAATACGAGTAAGGAATGATTATGGAGAAAAAGTGAGTCAAATTATAGCTTTTTTAAGGACATACCCACCATCGTCCACTTAACATGCCTAGTGGTACGACCATTGATGGTGATCTTTCTAGAACTATATATAAAAATAAAGATACCTCAGAAGAAGATTTAATTCTTCGGTTTGGTTAAAGTTAACAGACATGATAGAATTTATGTTGGCAACATGGTTTTCAATATCATTCTTGTATCGATCGATATGTCTCAGTTTTAAACCAATATTATATAATTTATGTTCTATTCTAATTGAAGTTTTAGTGTATTGGTACGTTTTAACCTATACTTAGTAGTATTAGATTTTAATATTTTAAACTAATTTTTATATATATATATATATATATATTTATCTTTTAACTATATTTACTTTTTATAATTACATTTAAAAATATAATATAATCAATTAATTAAACTATTAAATTTAAAATTTATATTTATACATACATATTGATATCAAAACAAAAACAGTTGAGTGTTAGGATACTAATTATTTTGGCCGGCAGCAAAAGAGGAGCTATATTGTATTATTGCCTTGTTCACTATCTATGGGTTCTAAGCTAGCCCTGACCTCAATTATTTATAGAGGAAAGATGTAGCATCCTTTGACCTTTTTCTGTTAATAAAATTTGTAAAGGCATTAGTTAGGTGTTTGGTGTAATACTTTTTAGCCTTGTGCAATTGTGGAGGTAGACCAAAGGATTCCTACCACATTTGTTTGGGAAATTGAAGTTCAACTATTCGTTGACTGCTTGGAATAGCCAATTGAACCCATGGCTAATTGATTCAATTTATCGTGAGAATTTTTTGAACATTCTACAATATGGTGCTTTGATGTGTAATGAAAATTGGTGAAAAGCATAGGGCAAAATCAAAGCATCCATGCTATAAAAGAAGCATTTCATCAATCACCACAAAAATTTAAGATTCATTGAAAACCAACGGGAGAATGCATGCAAGTTGCAGATGCATCATATAAGAAGGTTCGCACATTTCCCATCAGATTATGACAATACTTTGTGACCATCATAAACCAGTAATTTTAACATGATCCACAAACTTAGTTCGTCCTATATTTCTATATATATATATATATATATATAAAATCAAGGTATTCTTTGTTTTACCCAAAAATCTTTTTGTTTTTTCTTTCTTTTTACGCCTTAATTTCTCCAATTAAATCTTGCCACATACTGTTTTATCGACCTGTAAGCAATGCGTTGTTCAACTTGTATCCAATCAGAGTACGACACCTAATTAATGAATATGATGTGTAAAGGTCACTGTTTCATGAAAGACAGGAGTTATGAACACCAATGAAATTGTGTTAAACTGAGTGCGATTGTTGTTGTATATGTATTCGAAAAATGCTTTTCATAAACGAACCATGATGACGCAAATGAGTCAAGTTCAGAAATTCATAAAATGGAAACCATGTTGATCAGTATTTTAATTACAAAAATACTGATGCATCATGCAATTGATGTGAATTAATTTAACAGGCGGAATATATAAATGTGGTGCGAAATTGATGAAACCCGCCAAAACGGCTATTTGTTTATTGCGCCAATTATAGCGTAAGATTTAGGAAAAAGATTTGTAGTAAATATCCATAATTGAATTTGTCCACATAAAATTTGAAAAGAATTTTTTAGTATGAGTACGTATGACATCTTTCTTGTTTGTTTTATAGTTTTTTTAAATTTTGTAATTTGTTTTTTTTTTTTTACAGCCTCATCTCAAATGCTCCAACTTGAATTATTTTCTTAATAGTGCATGTACTTTACTATTTATTGATACCATTATCGTGTTATAAAATAGGAAAACCATTCCTTTAGTGGTTCTTATTTAAGGATTTCTCCTACTCTCCCCCCCCCCCCCCCCCTTTTTTCCTTTTTAACTTTTTTACAATGAAACTTAATGCAAAACCAAAAGGTGAAGAAAAATAAAATACATCTTAATTTGATATTTTCTCTACAAATTGCAGTATGTTCCAATATCTTTTTTTACCATTCAATCATTTCATACTTTTAAGAAACAAATAGTGAGTTTGGTTTGTTAATCAAACTTTCTATATAAAAAGTTAGCTATATCCATCTTTCTACAAAGTAAAAAGAAAAAAAAGAAGATAGACTAAAAAACAACATATGAAAAGCTTATAAATATACAATGTTTAAAATGAAGATAAACTACAATTGTAAATAAGAACTTTAATTGTAACAATTGAAATATGTAAGGTAAGCATTACATTTCTCCATCATTTAACAAAAACAGAGAGTTGAAAGAAATGATTCATTAATCTTGATGTGTAAGTTAAAGACTTCTCGTACATGTAGTTACAACAAATAATAAAACTACCTTGTAACTAAATTCATAACTACTTGTAACTAACAATAGTTACTCTAATATTCCTCCTACACATTCTCGAAGTGCTAGCACATTCATCCTATCACGACAACTGAGAACACTCCTATACTTAATAGCTTGGTAAGTACATAAACTATCTGATCACTTCCAGATATATGATTAATTTAAAGTTGCCCACTAAGAACTTTATCACTCACAAAATGCAAATCAAGCTCAACATGCTTGACTCAAGCATGTAACACGAGATTAGCAGCTAAAGACACAGTGCTAGGGATGTCACACCAAATCACTGGCACACCTTTAAGACTTACGCCAATCTCATTTAGTAAGGACCAAAACCAAGTCAACTCAGATGTAGCATTTGCTAGACTTCTATATTCAACTTCAGATGTTGATGGAAACATAACACTCTGCTTTTTAGAAGCCCAACCGATGAGATTATCCCCAAGATGCACACAAAAACCTGAGGTTGACTTATGATCCTCAAGAGAACTTGCTCAATCAGCATTTGAAAAACTTGTTAAAGACACACTCGAAGGCTGAAACACCAACCCATGATAACCGTACCATAGATATATCTTAGAACCCATTTGACTGCTATCCAATACCCATCATGAGGCTTATGCATGTACTGACTAACCTTATTTACAACAAAGGCTATGTCTAGCCGAGTTAAGCACAAATATTGCAAACTACCAACAATTTGTCTATAAAGGGTACTATCCACAAGAGGAGAACCACTCAAAGCAGTCAAAGAAGAAGAGCTTACCATTGGCGTTTTCACAGACTTGGCATTTGCAATATTAGCGCGCTCCAACAACTTTCGTGCATACTTCTACTAAGACACATGAAGACATGCAGCATGTCGATTAATTTCTAGGCCAAGGAAATAGCTTGATTCGCCTAAGTCTTTTAATGAAAATTTTTCATTAAGACATTGAATCACTTCATCCAGTTCTGAACAATAATCACCAGTTACAATTATGTCATCAACATAAACAAGTATAAACACACACCCAGATATATCCTGCTTAAAAAACAACGAAGGATCGACTTTTGAAGATTGAAACTTTAACTGCTAAACAAGAAAACCTCATAACTTCTCAAACCATGCTCTTGGTGCCTGTTTAAGACCATACAAAGCTTTGTTCAATCGACATGAAAGTGTATTCTCATTATCATCATACACCTCAAACCTAAGAGGTTGCTTCATGTAAATATCTTCAGCCAAGTCACCATTTAAGAAAGCATTGTTCACATCAACTTAACGCAACTTCCACTTCCTTGACACAACTAAGGCAAGAATTATTCTGACAATATTAGCTTTGACCACTGAACTAAAGGTTTCATGGTAATCCAACCTAGTAGCTTGTAAGAACCCTTAAGCTACAATACAGACTTTATTACGAGCAACACTTCCATCAAAATTCTTCTTAACTTTGAATAACCACTTATAGCCTACAAGCGATCTATCTGCTGGTGGAGAAACTAAACTTCAGGTATTATTCTTGACCAAAGCTTGTAATTCATCATACACATCATTCCTCCATGATGGAATATGCATAACTTCATGAATGTCCAATAGCTCAACCGAACTCACCACAACATTATAAGCTTTTGGGTTGTAAACACCAACCTTTGCTCCGAGTTATCATAGGATGACAGTTGGACATCTGTTGGTTTGAAGACAACAAGGGAGTCACCACTGGATTACTTGGAACAACCACCAAGTTTGGTATAGACAAGATTGGAGCATCATCACTAGTAAATGTGGTGGCAACATGCCAGGGGCACAATAGAGAAAAGTCAACAGTACCAAAATCGAGTACCATAGAGGAAGTACTTACAGAAAAAGGAACCATGATGATTGGAACCGTAGTGATTGTACTTGAGTCATCTGTCACTGAAATGGAACTTGAAACGGGCAACTTGACCTTGGCAAATCGAAAAACCATCAAATTGGACATGGCGAGAAATTCACACGCCCAGCCTGATCCAAGCAATTGTAACACTTGTAACCCTTTTCATATTCAACAGATTCACTAATTTAATTTCATCTTCGAACTTCAATTATTGATTAAATAATAATTCGAAAAACTTAAATTTAGTTCTTATGTCATTTTCGTACTTAGTGAGAAAACACATCCATTTCCGAATGTGACCCATTTCTATAACTTTATCATTTTCATCCAATTTTGTTAATTTGATTCTATATGCAATTCATTTCTGATTTCAACAAGATAACGGAGGGACTAATTGGACATATATAATTAGGGCTCAAACTATTTATAATTAAATTCCAGTTTTTCGCTTATTACTTATAAACTCATTTAGCCACGAAGTCATTCCACTATAGCATTGTGACTGAGCTCTCCCTAATTACATACCATTACGAAAACTACTTGATCAGTGCTCATCCAATGACCTTTTCATAAGTGTGTTACCTTCATAGGATATCATTAATCTCTTTGGGATAAATTTGTTCTCCTAATATGGTTCTATTTTATCTAATGGTAATCATTACTTCTTCCTTCATGAAAAGTCAATTACTATCAAATAGTAATCAAGTCATTTATCACAAAGACAAACAACCCATGACCACATTTACTTTTCATTTATCATGTAATGTCAATGAAAGAATATCATTTACCCATTTCTTGGGTTATAAATTCCATTATAATGAATGATGTTACATACTGCAAAAGTCGTATACCCAACGCACTAGTTTTTTATTCCTTATCTAATTAAACTCAAGCTTTCACTTACATCAAAATATACGAATCATGCATACATAGTCCATCATTTACTCAGGATTAAGGTATGCCACACTATGAACGTTACAAGTGAATAAATCCATAAATAGATTCAAGATCTATTCTATTTGGGTTTTGTCCAATATACTGTCAGTTCAGTCAATCACATCTATGTCTCTATCTTTTGGGAGTCATTCGTTCTGATGCTCAAGATAAAAAAATCTCCCCAATTGGATTTGATAGACAACATATTAGTCATTCAATCAATTTGCTCATTTCCGATTAGACTAAAGACATGTTTAGGTTCATCTACTAATATAAGTTGTCTTTCTGTATTATGATTCCATGTAATGTCGCTTAGTATTAGTTAAATAATAGAAAACTAGTGAGTCGATATTTGCATTCATTTTTCTTTGCATGAAAAAACCATTGAGGACAATATACAAAAGGTATTATTGTAATTAATGGATATTATTATTAAATAATTTTTTCAAAAAATACAAGTATACATGGACGAAAATACTACATTTAGGGCACCAGATCCAACAGCCCCACAATTATCAGACCACATAACAGAAAACATCGATCAACCAAGAAACTACTGCTAAAAGCCCCAAGAGACCCACTACATTAATGATACATGAAAAGCCAACTCTCATTAGAGTCTAATTTTGCAAACACCATCGTAGTGTTTTATTCCAACAAAGCCCTTTAAAAACAATTCCTAATCAATATGACAACATCCTCGCATTGGCAAATCCCATGTATACGCCAAAATATTAGTAGAAATAAAAACTAAAACTACCAGTACTTCAAAGAAAGCAAAGTAAAAAAAAAACACCACAATTTTTAGAGGAAACATAATGGATTAAAACTAAAATAAAAACCAGCACTGCTTTCAAAGAGAATAGAGCGGATTATTATTATATACAAGCTTTCATACAATGGTGTCGACAAAACTAAGTTACCATGAAAACCATCGCAAAAGTAGTTGAAAATGAGTTTGGAAAGAAAAACCAGAAAACAAAAAAGTTGAGAGAGAAGGGGTGAAGGAAAAGGTTGTAACCGAATCAACCTGTTATCAGTAAAATACAAAATTTTCTAACACAACAATACTTCTATTAGAAACCGTTAGATATTTTGGTATACCAAAATTTTCCTTTTTTCGCCTATATATGAGAACCAATAGCTTGTACCAAATTTCTATTGTTATACCAATCTTTTAATGCGTACCAAAATTTCTAAATAAATACCAATACTTTTAATGAAAATCATTAGATATTTTGGTATACAAAAATTTCTCTTTTCCTATACTCATATGGGGAGACCAATAGCTTCTATTAAAATTTCTAACGCAATGCCAAATTTGTATCCAAATATCAAAATTTCTAACCAGGGGCGAAGCCAAAAGAATTTTTGGGGGGGGGGGCCGGATAAAATTTTAATTTTAATTTTTTATAGTTTATATCTTTATAATTTGTAAAGGATTAAATTAAATTTTTCTAATTTTAGGGGAGGCCAAAGTACAATTTTACATTTATTAATTTAAAATTTTTAAAAAATTTTAAGGGCCAAAATAACAATTTTACGTTTTAGGGGGGTCGGGGCCCATGCCAGCCCCCTAGCTACGCCCCTGTTTCTAACCAAATACTAACATTTCTAATGGATACTAAAACTTGTAACCAAATACCAAAGTTTCTAAAGCGATACAAATATACATAATGTGATACCAAAAATTCATGTTCTTCACTCTTTAGAACTCTGGTCTGGAAAATTCAAATCTTTCACCAAAAACCTTAAAAATTCCAGATTTGAGTAATCGAAGTATGGAGATTTTTTAGAACAATTTTTTTTTTTCAAATCTTTTTTGGTAATTGAGACTAAAAATAAGAATTGTAATAATTTATCATAATTTTATGGTAATTGAGACTAAAAAATATTAATGAAACTAAACTTGTTAAAAAAACAAATTTTATATGAAGGACAATTCAGTAAAATGTGTTTTTAGGTAATTTTATATTTCATCAACCATACACCTGAATATTATATTCCAACCAAATGAATCAAATAAGGTAATATCATATTTCACACGTAATCTTAGTTCCCATAATGTTATTTCAAAATGTAATCTAAGATTTGATAAACCAAACGCCCCCTAAGGGTTAAATTTATTCCTATGCCTGATTTTTTTTAACACTCAAATCTCTCCATGCAAACAAAAACAAAAATGGAAATTGTTAAGATATTTCTAAATATATGCCTAAAAGATATACAATAACATACAATATATTCCTAAAAGATAATATCTCATAATAATATCCTAACAGAAATCCCTCCATAGAAACAAATTTCTCTCCTCATTTGATTATTAAGGCAAGAACAGAGATAAATTTTGATTATAATGAAGAAAGAAATTAAAGAAGAAGGTTTTTTTTTTTTCAAGTTGAAAAGTTGATGTTGAATAACAAAAGCAAACGAAACAATGGGTTTTCTCTTTTCTTGATGAATGAAAGAGGGGAGTTGTTGGCTTCTCATGCAAATTTTGGGTCACTTTTGATAAATTTGAACAATGAAATGATAGTTTAGGAGGAGGTAAGTAATATACTTAAATCTTACGCCGATTGGAGAGGGAGAATTCGAAAGTATAGTTGTAGATCTAGGAAGATTGGGGCTTATTTTGGCAAAACCTTCTTAAATGTTAGGGTAGATTTTTGGTATCGGTTAGCCATCAAAGAAAGGCGACCGATGGTGGCGGGCGGCAACCTTCTTGACAATAGTTGTCTGATTCTAGATTTTGGTAAATTAAAATTTCTAATCAATAACAAAATATGAAAATATCTAACGAGATGCTGTTAGAAATTTCGGAAGCTTATGGGAATAATCGGTTACAGATTTTATTTTATATGAAAACTTATAAAAAAGCTTATATTAGGAAGTGTACGCTAGAATTTTTGGAAAAGGAGAGACTAATAAATGAGTAGTTTTAACCGACAAAAAATACCTTGGGTTCATTGGCAAGGGAAGCACAATATGAGAAAGAAAAACTTTTAAAATTTATTTAAAAAAAAAAAACTATAAAATAAATTAAAGATTTCATATAACAAAATTTCAATCTTGAAGCTTGCGGACAATTTTGTAGAGTATAACAACAGCTGATAAAAGTTAATGTGTTAATTAATTACCAGAATTCAATCTCTAAAAGTAAACGTAATTATTTTATGCGGATGAGCGGCTGATGTTGAAATTTTAATCATCTATGTGCGACGTGGCTTATTTTCAATCTTAGTGAATTTAATTTGGCATATAATCACTACCACCGCTTCCACATTTACTCATATTCAAATGTTTGATAGCTTAGGTTAGGCATAGTTTGAGATTTTTCAACTGTGGGGATTTGAATGTTATGAATGAATTTCTGTTTGTAATTGCTAATCTCATTCTTTCATTGTTTTACTTTGTGTTGCTTAGCCATCTAATTTTGTTGTTATGTATATATAATTAAGGGTTAATTTTCCAAAAAAAAAAATTAACCATTTTTAAT
Source organism: Gossypium sturtianum (assembly GCA_025698515.1). Lineage (NCBI taxonomy): Eukaryota > Viridiplantae > Streptophyta > Magnoliopsida > Malvales > Malvaceae > Gossypium > Gossypium sturtianum. The sequence goes on along the minus strand of CM046954.1, from coordinate 17,108,570 downwards.
CATGGATTACAAACATAACTCATGATTCTATTATAATTTTCATTCTACTTCTTATCTAATAAAATTTTAATATGAAAAAAAAATAAAAAAAAATTATCGATTGCATTATATTACTAATGAAGCTATATAACTAATTTATTATTAAAGGAATGGATAGTGGAAGAAGATATTTTGGCAAAAGAAAGTGGAAGGGGGCCCAAATTATATTATAATATTGGCCACCCCATTCATTCACCATAGTTTAATTGTGTGAGTTTAATTAAATGATATAAAAAGTTTAGCTTTGTAAAAGCATGAATTATATAGAGAAATTAGGAAAAGGGCGTTTGGTTCAATACATCATGCTTCTTTAATACCCATTTAGAGACCCTCTTTTCTTTCTCTCCAATAACATTATTCATGTTTTTTTTCTTTTTACATTACGTCTAAAAAAAAAAACCCTCTTATAATTAGGTATTTATAGAGATATTTAGGGTGGAAGCATTGTTCTAACTTTTTTAATTTTGGAATTCTTTAGATGAGTTCTAGTGAATGTTGTACAAACACATTTTGCCCGGGCCCACTAAAAAACAAATGACCCAAACAACAAAAAAACCCTAGCCCAAATCTAAAGAAGCCCAAAACTTAAAAAAAATTTCAGAAAAAAAAACCCTAGCCCCCTAAACCTAGTGCCGCCCCTAGCCACTTGCCTCTGCTCCACTGCCAGCGCCACTTGCTCTGGCCACCGCCCATTCACATGCAAAACATCAAAGAAGACAAGACAGTAAATAATAAAATAAATCTTGTAAAATGGCTATAAAAAGCCAAACAAAATACAATGTATGGGAGATTTTTTTTTTTTGGAATGAAAAAGAACGAGATTCGAACAAAAAAAAACACAAATAGTTGAGAAATAAAAATCAAAATTCCTACAGAGCATATTAGAGACGCGCGAAGGTTGTTTAAGTTTCTCTATTTCCTTGTTTTTTAAAACTGTTAGATCCGAGGTTTATTTAGATTTCTTTTGTTTTTTTTTTAAATATATATATACATATATATTACCCAAAAAAAAGGGGAAATTTTACCTTGAGCGCCGCCGTGGATGGCGGTCGCCGGCGGCGATCGACGCCGGAATCCCATCAGAACCCTCGTCGGACTTCAGGCCCTCCAGAGAGAAAAGAAATAGGAAGGGAAGTTTTTTTAAAAAAACTGATGCAAATGAATTTTTTTTGGTGAAAAATTAATTTTCTGAGGTCCCAAACGACGGCGTCGTTTTGAGTCGGCTTCAAACGCCCAAAACGACGTCGTTTTGGCCTTAGGATCCGCGTGTTGACCCGACCCGCCCAGGAAGATCTGCGTGTTTTGGTGTAATGGGCTTATTGCTATATTGGTCCTTCTGCCTTTTATTAATTTGCAATCAAGTTTTTTTGTTTTTTTAATTTTTCCCCCAAACTTTTATTTTGATTTCATTTTGATCCTTCTGATCCTGCGCGTTTTGAAGAGAGGGGTTATTACCCACTTTAGTCCCTCCACTTCTTTAGCGCATTACAATATGGACCTTTTTTATTTCAAAATTTGCCCCGAACTTCTGTTTTAAGTGCAATTTAGTCCTTTTGGTTATTTTTTACCATTTTATTATTAAAATTTATTAATTTAATTTTCTTATTATTATTATTATCATTATTGTTATTATTATTTGATATTATTACTATTGTCATTACTCTATTATTATTTTTATTTGTTTTCTTATTTCCTTTTTACTATCTTCCCTAATATTACTACTATTACTTTTTTACTATTATTATCCATTTATTACCATTATTATTATTATTATTATTATTTTCATTATTATTATTATTCTTTTACTATTCTTATTATTATCACTTTCACTATTATTTCTAATGTTTATTACTATTTTCTATTGTTATTATTATTATTTTTATCATCAATATTACTATTAGTATTTTCATCAATATTCCTATTAGTATTCCTTTCACTATTATTACTATATTACTATCTATATTTACTTTCTTAGTTTAACGCTATTATTATCTATTTAATTTCTATTTGTTTATTTATACTTATATTATTTTATACATATACTTCTATTTTCACTTCTATTATTATTATATTTTATATATTTCTACTCCTATTTATATATTAATATTATTCTCATTATTACCATTATCATTATTTTTTTTATTTTTATTTTTCTTAAAACTTTCATTTGCTTATTATTCTTTCATTTGCTATTTATTATCCTTTTAGTTTATTGGTTTATTTATTTTATTCTATTTTCATGTTATCATTGTCATTTGTATTTAATGCATTTATTCTACATGCTTGCTAGCACCGTAATTCACTTTTTGCATTTTGCCACACATTCATATTGTAATTTGTTTTTACATTTTATTACAAACTTGTGTTATATTAACTTTTACCCGATACAAAATTGATTTCTTTCATAAAGGCAATATTCCGTATTTAGAAATTCGAGAGGTCGTGCCCTAACGTATTGGGTTTCGATTTTTTCTCGTTTAATCTAAATAACCGAATATCCTTTTTAAAAACAAATACATAAAGAGAATTCGAGACGTCGTGTCCTAACGCATTGGATGTGACGTTTTGTTATTTCGAGATAAGATTTTCTCAACCAAGGCAATATTCTGTATTTAGAAACTAGAGAAATCGTACCCTAACTTACTGGGTTTCGGTTTTTCTCATTTAATCTAAATAACGAAATATCCTTTTAAATTGCAATACGAGTTTCGAATAAAATACTTGTTCTCGGAGATTCAAAGTGTTGTGCCCTAACTTACTGGCCATGACATCTTGTTACCCCGAGATAAGATTTTTCGTAAATAAAGGCAACATTTGGTATTTGGAAGTTCGAGAAATCGTGCCCTAACTTACTAGGTTTCGATTTTTTCTCGTTTGACCTAAATAATCGAATATCCTTTTGAAATTAAAATACATGAGTTTTAAATAAAGGCAAGCTTATTCTCGAAGGTTCAAGATGTCGTGTCCTAACTTACTGGATGTGACACTTTATTTCTTCGAGACGAGAGGGTCTTTAACATTCGCTTCAATTTATTCAAGTGTTTTGTTTTAATAAAAGAGGATCGTAGTTTAAATTCTTTCAAGTTTTCAAATCTTCGACACTAAGACATTGATTAATCAACTAGGTACCAATTTTGGGCGATCGAGGTGCTAATCCTTCCTCGTATGCGTGAACCGACTCCCAAACCCATTTTCTCGAGTTTCGTAGACCAAAATCGTTATTTTGATAAATCAAACAGTTTATTTAAAACAACCACTTTCGAGGTGACCTGATCACACCTCAGCAAAAAAGATTGGTGGCGACTCCCGTTTTTCGTTTTCATTTTCAAAACCAAAGTCGACCCGTTTTACAAAAAAATGGTTTCAACAACTTGGCGACTCCACTGGGGACATGAGAGAGTCGAGCCGTAAAATTGATTGTTTTCTGTCTTGTTGTCGAGAATTGAAAATCTGAATTGAAAAATTACGATCCTATTATTGCATTTGTTCGTATTGTTATTTCATAATTATTGTGGTTTGAGTCTCGCATCATATTGCATAGAGACCATTTTGGTCTTACCCCTTTAAGTGGGAGTGAGAAGCTACTCCTTCGTGAGGTTTTCACCTCCGTGCAGGATAGTGGATCGCTTTCGGGATACATCCGTACCTATGTCTTTGTGAGATTTTCATCTCCGTGCAGCCATAGGGAAATGTATTCCTCTCGAATCGAACTCGGTCCGTATGAGCCTATAATGGGTGAGGATCGAGGAATCTGCTGGTTCGGGTACCTCTCTTTAGAACCAAACCACATATAGTGAACCCTTAAGAACCCACCCTAGGTAGAGCCATTCTGAACCCCTAGTGGTCACCCGGATAGGTACTCTATTTTGTTTATTTCTCCTGTGCTAACATGTTTTGTTTTGTTTATGATAGCATTGCATTGCATTGCATTGCATCGCATCATCTTAGAAAGGAGGTGTTGATTGATATTCGATTGCTAAATAGAATAGCTTTTCATAGAAAAACGAACTTCTTGATATAGTGGAATATAGTACGGCTGTCCGAATAGGGTCCAAGTAAACACAGCGAAAGAAGACTGATAGTCCGCGAAGGAAAACAAGACTTTACTTCATTGCCCGAGGATTCAGGCCAACAAGGATTATTTGAGAGCCGTCATATCTCAACTCTTTTAAAAGGAGTTAATGAGCATTGTGGGGATAAATGAGCAATGGGTCGCGACACGGATCAAGCAAAAAGGAGACAATAGAGACATCTTTGGAAAATTAGCAAGATTTGACCATAGCGTCCGGATACGAAGGAGAAGATCGATGTCTTCACCGATAGTACGAGGGCAAGGCCGCATATGTAATCCATTTTATGTAAAGAAATTTGTTTTCTAGAAAAATTATTTTAATGGAATTGAATTCAGAATCAACGCATTTCTTTCTTTTGCATTCATTCCATGCATCTACATTGCATTACATCATTTGCATTAGATTTTCATAAAAAGACCCTAATTAATTAAAATTATGATAGTTACCCTGGAAACCAATAAAAATCCACCAACTACATGTCGCCACAATACCCGTCGCAAAACGAAATCAATGGATCAGAGACTAGAAAGATTAGAACATGTGCAAAGGGATATGCAAGAGCAATTAGCCAAAATACAACAAGACATGATGGAGCGGATGCAAGAATCCCAAAATAGTATGATAAGCCAGTTGGCACAATTGCTGGCTAAAGAACGTGAAAAAGGAAAAAGCACTGCTGTTAGTTCAGGGAATGATAATGAGGGCCCTATCTATCCTCCAAGTTTTACCCCGACAAACATCCTACCACAACCAGATGTGAATCCTCAAAGGGTACCTGTTACCGTCAGGCCCCAATATCAAGCTGGTGCTTCGGCACCGATGAGTTTTCCAACAGGCTCGGGCTCTAATTTCTGGAGATAATCCAACTAATCTCGTTGTCCCTGACCTCGATGATATAGCGAAAACGGAGAAGGAGAGAGTAGATGTGTCTAAACAACTCGAAGACCGGTGTAGATGGCTGGAAGAGAAGTTTAAAGCAATGGAGAACGCAAACTACCATGGCGGAGTTAATGCTAAGGACCTGAGCTTAGTCCCAGACCTAATACTCCCATCAAAGTTCAAGACTCCGAAATTTGAGAAATATAATGGGACTAGCTGCCCTGAAGCTCACATTACGATGTTCTGTCGAAAGATGACAGGATACGTCAATAATGATCAGCTGCTAATTCACAGCTTTCAAGACAGTTTGATCGAATTTGCCACCAAGTGGTACAACCAGCTAAGCCGTGCTCAAATTAATTCATGGAAGGATTTGGCACAGGCTTTTATGAAGCAATATGGCCACGTAACGGACATAGCTCCAGACAGAATTACGTTGCAAAACATGGAGAAAAAGCCGAGTGAGAGCTTCAGACAGTATGCCCAGAGGTGGAGAGAGGTAGCTACACAAGTCCAACCACCCCTCCTAGAAAAAGAAACCGCAATGCTTTTTATCAACACTTTAAAGTCCCCATTCATCATTCACATGCTGGGAAGTGCCACAAAAAGTTTTTCAGACATAGTGATGTCTGGGGAGATGATAGAAAATGCAATCAGGAGCGGGAAGATAGACGAGGGGAAAGCGCCAGGAGATCGGCCCCGAGAAAGAGGGACAATGAGGTAAACAATGTGAGCACGTATAACAAGGGCTATTCAAGCCAGCCAAGGACGTTAACTACTAGCCATCAAGGCCTCCTGAGGCAGAAATCCAAAACAAGGCCAAATGCGGAAAGGCTCCAGTTTACGCCCATCCCAATGACATATAGGGAGCTGTACCAGAGTCTATTCGACGCACATGTGGTATCCCCATTCTACATAAAGCCCATGCAACCCCCGTTCCCAAAATGGTATGACGCAAACGCCCAGTGTGAGTACCACGCAGGGATAACGGGGCACTCGATCGAAAATTGTACTGCGTTTAAAAAGTTGATCGAAAGGCTCATTGAAATGGGAATTGTGAAGTTCAACGATTCTTCAGAACCTAATCTCTCTGACAAAGTAATAAATGCGATAGTTGAAAGCGGGGGCAAAAGAGTTGCGATGCCTTGAATAAGACAAAAGCCCGGAAGAAATATCAGGGAATCTGAATGACATATCCGAAGAGGGAACTGGGGAATAAAAGTTTCCAAGCTCTTACATACTTGGGAGAGTTTTGAACAATGGGACTATGGAGGAGAACCCTGTATTTTTTAGAGCCAAATTCGGAGTAATGTCCAAAACATGCTTACTGCTTTAAGCCTAGGAGCAATAAGAATCTTTTTGAGAAATAGGCTTATGTTCAACATCTATATTTTCAATGAAAATGCATTTTTATGTCTCACTTTGAGCAAAAATTCTTTTATTCCTTTATTTCATTCATGTTTATAACACATAAATAATTATTCTTAGATTCATTTGTTCTTTGAATATTCTTTCGTACCTACAACAGGTCCCTAGATATCAACGACATGAGCCACGCTGCTACTGACTCAGAGTCTACTTTTGAACAAGATATGTGTCTAGAGGGATCTCAGGACTTTGAAGATGACCGAGACTGTAGATCATTTCCTAATTTGTTAAGGATGGTAGAATAAGATAAGTAACAGATCCCACCTTACAAAGAATAAGTAGAATCTATGACTTTCTTTATGTGGGGCATGAATGGCAGTGGGCCAATCACGCCAAAAGCTTCTGACAGGTATCGATTCACCTCTGTGGTCGTCGATTACTTCACCAAGTGGATGGAAGCTACTTCATATACCGATGACACAAAGTCGACAGTCAACAAATTCTATTTCGATATGGAATCCCAAAAGAGATCATATTTGACGATGCATTAAATTTGAACAACAGCACGATATTAGAAGCTTGCAGTCTGTTCAAGATTAAACACCGTATTGTCCCAAAACGAACAGTAAAAAAAAAGGGATCACCGGGGCATCTGTGCTTATCGAATGTCTGTTAGGACCCTCACCGAGGCAACGTTTTTCTCATTTATTTATGAAATAGAGGCAGTTTTTGCCAATTAAAGTCAAGATTCCTTCTCTCTGAGTTTTATCAGAGTTGAAGTAAGATGAAGCAGAATGGATCCAATCCCAATATAATTAGTTGAACTTGATCGAAGAAGAGACGCTAAGGGCCATCCTCATGGTCAATTATACCGAAAGCGAATGATACGGGCCTATAACAAGAAGGTTCACCCTAGAGAATTCCATGAAGGAGACCTAGTTTTTGGAAAAGATCCTTCCCATACAAAATGACTTCAAAGGAAAGTGGATGCCAAACTGGGAAGGACCTTATGCAGCAAAGAAGGCCTGTTCTGGGGAAGCATGGATGTTGACCGAGATGGATGGCAAGGACTTGCCCATCCCAGTGAATTCAAATTTAATAAAAAGTTTTCCAAAAAAAACACAAAAAACAAAAAAAAAGAAAAATGAAGAAAAATGAGAGGCCAAAGCGAAAACCCGCAAAGGGCGTTTTGAGACCAAAGGGGATTTGAGTTGAAAACCCGAAAAGGACGGCTCAAATTTTGATCAAAAGTGGGGCATACAGTAGTCATGTTATGCCTAAATTAACAATGAAGAAGTATGCTACGTCTTGGGGCATCAACAGAGTACTCTAGATCCCCTAAACACATATTGAGCTCAAAATGGTCCTCAAAAGGTTCGTACAGACAAAGCTCAGGCTGCGATATCTGGGGCACCGAGCTTTCTATTTTACCCATTTTGAATTTGCTATCTTTGATTACCTTATTCTTTTCAAGATATGTCCCTATAAATTTCCTTCTTAATTGCATTTGCTATCATTGATTAACTTACTTGCTTCGAGCTATGCTCCTAATTAATTTCCTTTCGGACCATTGTTATGATCTTTTTCAAGCATTTTGCATTGAAATATCGATTGGTGGACTAATAATACTTTCATAAAAGGAGTTTTGCATATTACTTTGGAAGTTTCTAAATAATTCAAGGATCTGAAACAGGACTGTTGTTTAGAATTCACCAAGCCTAAGGTTTGGAAATATTGGAAAAAGATGATTATCTCTTTAGAATTTTTTATTGGTTGAACAAAGGACAAGACATTTCGTCGGTGATACAACCTCGACAAATAACGAGCAATGTCAACCCAGGGGTACAAGGGGATCATTCTCGGGAAAAGAAAAATGATACTTTGCATTCATGCAAATATCAGGCACATACATCTGGTCGTTACACCCAGCGAATGGTGTAACAGATCAAATTGATCCTATACCTCAGAGTTGCAGCAGGATGGATGGAAGAAACCAAATGTTATTCTCCTGAAGTTGCAGTGGGAGGTATAAAGTTTATGTCCCAGAAGGTACAGTGGAAGGGACTCTGAAATTACAGCGGGGCAAGCTTGCTGAGCAGAATATGATCATTTCTTTGGGTTTTCTGTCAAAGATACCAGCTGAACGAGAAAGCATGGTAACGCATCAGTAATAGAACCTTGATGAACTATGAGCAATGACAACCCAAACATTAAAAAGGGATCATTCTCATGCATTCATGTAAATATCATTCATACACATCCAATTAAGAGCATTTGATTCATTCCGATCATTGCATCCTAATCGTTGTACATTAAAAAAAAAAGGGATCATTCTCATGACATTCTGCATTCATGCAAATGTCGTCCACAATACATTTAGTTAGGAGCATTAGATTCATTCGGATCATAGCATCCTAATCATTTGGCATAAACACAAGCATATGAAATCAAGTCTACAGGACATGTCCCTCAGAGGACGGTGTAGCAACATCGGTGAATTCACAGATCCTATCTCCCTGACCAGCAGTGGAATAAGTTGAAGATTGTAAATCTTGTCACCCTAAGCAGTAGTGGACCAATATCAAAGGCAAATCTTGTCTCCCTAAGCAGTAGTGGAACAGATTTAAGCCACCAGTCCTATCTTCCTGACCAACAGTGGAATAGGTCGAAGATTGTAGATCTTGTCACTCTAAGCAGTAGTGGACCAAGATCGAACGACAAATATTGTCTCTCTAAGCAGTAGTGGAACATGATTTATGCCACCAGTCCTATCTCCCTGACCAGCAGTGGAATAGGTCGAAGATTGTAGATCTTGTCACCCTAAGCAGTAGTGGACCAAGATCGAACGACAAATCTTGTCTCCTAAGCGATGAGTGGAATGTATTTAAGCCACGATCCTATCTCCTTGACCAAAGATGGATTAGGTCGAAGATTGTAGATCTTGTCACCCTAAGCGATAGTGGACCAAGATCGAACGGCAAATCTTGTCTCCCTAGCGATGAGTGGAGCAGATTTAAGCCACTGATCCCCATCTCCCGACCAGCGGTGGAATAGGTCGAAGATTGTAGATATTATCGCCTTAAACATGAGTGGGACAAGATCGAAGGCAAATCTTGTCTCCTAAACAATAGTGAAACATGATTTAAGCCGCCATCCTATCTCCCTGACCAGCAATGGAATAGGTTGAAGATTGTAGATCTTATCTCCCTAAGCAGTAGTGAAGCAGATCAAATTTGGCGAATCTTATCTCCATGTATCGGTAATGGAGCAGATTCAAGCCACCAACCTTATCTCCCTGAAGTTGCATTGGAGCGAGTTGAAGATACAAGTCTTATCTCCCACGAAGTTGCGATGGAAGCGGATCAAGATAGTTAATCCTATCTCCCCGAGATTCTGATGGAGCGGATTAAAACGATGAATCCTATACCTCTGAAGTTGCGATGGGTTGGATTGAATTTACCATAGCAAGTCTTATCTCCTGAAGATGCGATGGAGCGGTCGAGGATAGCGAATCTTATTTCTATGAAGTTGCGATGGAGCAGTTGAAGCTAAATTACAGATCTTATCTCTTTGAAGTTACAAGTCTTATCTTTCTGAAGTTACAGTGGAGCAGACTGAAGACATCGAATCTTATTTCCCTAGCGTTGAGCAAATTGAAGCTATTAATCCTATTTCCCTCAAGTTGCAGTGGAGCGGATTAAAGCGACAAATCCTATACCTCTAAAGTTGCAGTAGGTAGGATTAAATTTTCTATAACTACAAATCTCATCTCCCAAGGTTGCAGCGGAGTGGATGGAAGCTACAAGGTCTTATCTTTCTGAAGTGGCGGCGGAGTGGATCGAAGCAACAAGATGTAGTGGACCGAAACGAGGCTACCTGAAGAAAAGAGCACCAAAGAAGTCAAAACTCAGCGAGACCGGGCAAAATTGGTCTTTCTTAAAAGTCTTTGCTCTGTTCTTGTTACACAATAACGAGCAAAGAGGGGCAGCTGTACAAACTCATTTTGCCCGGGCCCACTAAAAAACAAATGACCCAGACAAAAAAAAACCTAGCCCAAATCTAAAGAAGCCCAAAACTTAAAAAAAATCAGAAAAAAAACCCTAGCCCCCTAATCCTAGTGCCGCCCCTAGCCACTTGCCTCTACTCCACTGCCACCGCCAGCGCCACTTGCTCTGGCCACCGCCCATTCACTTGCAAAATATCGAAGAAGACAAGATAGTAAATAATAAAATAAATCTTGTAAAATGGCTATAAAAAGCCAAACAAAATACAATGTATGGGGAATTTTTTTTTGGAATGAAAAAGAACGAGATTCGAACAAAAAAAAACACAAATAGTTGAGAAATAAAAATCGAAATTCCTACAGAGCAGATTAGAGACGCGCGAAGGTTGTTTAAGTTTCTCTATTTCCTTATTTTTTAAAACTGTTAGATCCGAGGTTTGTTTAGATTTCTTTTGTTTTTTTTTAAATTATATATATATACATATATATTACGCACAAAAAGGGGAAATTTTACCTTGAGCGCCGCCGTGGACGGCGGTCGCCAACGGCAGACGGCGGCAATTGGTGCCGGAATCCCATCAGAAACCTCACCGGACTTCAGGCCCTCCAAAGAGAAGAAATAGGGAGGGGAGTTTTTTTTTTAAAAAAAACTGATGCAAATGAATTTTTTTTGGTGAAAAATTGATTTTTATTGGGTCCCAAAACGATGTCGTTTTGGAGCTGGCCCTAAACGCCCAAAACGACGTCGTTTTGGCCTTAGGATCCGCGTGTTGACCCGACCCGCCCAGGAGGATCCGCGTGTTTTGGTGTAGTGGTCTTATTGCTATATTGGTCCTTCCGCCTTTTATTAATTTGCAATCAAGTTTTTTTTTTAAATTTTTCCCCCAAACTTTTATTTTGATTTCATTTTGATCCTTCCGATGCTGCGCGTTTTGAAGAGAGGGGTTATTACCCACTTTAGTCCCTCCACTTCTTTAGCGCATTACAATATGGACCTTTTTTATTTCAAATTTTACCCCGAACTTCTGTTTTAAGTGCAATTTAGTCCTTTTGGTTATTTTTTACCATTTTATTATTAAAATTTATTAATTTAATTTTCTTATTATTATTTTTATCATTATTGTTATTCTTATTTGATATTATTATTATTGTCATTACTCTATTATTATTTTTCTTATTTCCTTTTTACTATCTTCCCTAATATTACTACTATTACTTTTTTACTATTATTATCCATTTATTACCATTATTATTATTATTATTATTATTATTATTATTATCGTTATTATTATTATTCTTTTACTATTCTTATTATTATCACTTCCACTATTATTTCTAATGTTTATTACTATTTTCTTTTGTTATTATTATTATTTTTATCATCAATATTACTATTAGTATTTTCATCAATATTACTATTAGTATTCCTTTCACTATTATTACTATATTACTATCTATATTTACTTTCTTAGTTTAATATTATTATTATCTATTTAATTTCTATTTGTTTATTTATACTTATATTATTTTATACATATGCTTCTATTTTCACTTATATTATTATTATATTTTATATATTTCTACTCCTATTTATATATTAATATTATTCTCATTATTACCATTATCATTATTTTTTATTTTTTTCTTAAAACTTTCATTTGCTTATTATTCTTTTGTTTTCTATTTATTATCCTTTTAGTTTATTGGTTTATTTATTTTATTCTATTTTCATGTTATCATTGTCATTTGTATTTAATGCATTTATTCTACATGCTTGCTAGCACCGTAATTCACTTTTTGCATTTTGCCACACATTCGTATTGTAATTTGTTTTTACATTTTATTACAAACTTGTGTTATATTAACTTTTACCCGATACAAAATTGATTTCTTTCATAAAGGCAATATTCCGTATTTAGAAATTCGAGAGGTCGTGCCCTAACGTATTGGGTTTCGATTTTTTCTCGTTTAATCTAAATAACCGAATATCCTTTTTAAAAACAAATACATAAAAGACTTATTCTCGAGAATTCGAGACGTCGTGTCCTAACGCATTGGATGTGACGTTTTGTTATTTCGAGATAAGATTTTCTCAACCAAGGCAATATTCTGTATTTAGAAACTCGAGAAATCGTACCTAACTTCTTGGGTTTGGTTTTCTCATTTAATCTAAATAACGAAATATCCTTTTAAATTGCAATACGAGTTTCGAATAAAATACTTGTTCTCGGAGATTCAAAGTGTTGTGCCCTAACTTACTGGCCATGACATCTTGTTACCCCGAGATAAGATTTTTCGTAAATAAAGGCAATATTCGGTATTTGGAAGTTCGAGAAATCGTGCCCTAACTTACTGGGTTTCGATTTTTTCTCGTTTGACCTAAATAATCGAATATCCTTTTGAAATTAAAATACATGAGTTTTAAATAAAGGCAAGCTTATTCTCGAAGGTTCAAGATGTCGTGTCCTAACTTACTGGATGTGACACTTTATTTCTTCGAGACGAGAGGGTCTTTAACATTCGCTTCAATTTATTCAAGTGTTTTGTTTTAATAAAAAGAGGGATCGTAGTTTAAATTCTTTCAAGTTTTCAAATCTTCGACACTAAGACATTGATTAATCAACTAGGTACCAATTTTGGGCGTATCGAGGGTGCTAATCCTTCCTCGTGCGTAACCGACTCCCAAACCCATTTTCTGAGTTTCGTAGACCAAAATCGTTATTTTGATAAATCAAACAGTTTATTTAAAACAACCACTTTCGAGGTGACCTGATCACACCTCAGCAAAAAAGATTGGTGGTGACTCCCGTTTTTCGTTTTCATTTTCAAAACCAAAGTCGACCCGTTTTACAAAAAAAAATGGTTTCAACAACTTGGCGACTCCACTGGGGATATGAGAGAGTCGAGCCGTAAAATTGATTGTTTTCTTTCTTGTTGTCGAGAATTGAAAATCTGAATTGAAAAATTACGATCCTATTATTGCATTTGTTCGTATTGTTATTTCATAATTATTGTGGTTTGAGTCTCGCATCATATTGCATAGAGACCATTTTGGTCTTACCCCTTTAAGTGGGAGTGAGAAGCTACTCCTTCGTGAGGTTTTCACCTCCGTGCAGGATAGTGGATCGCTTTCGGGATACATCCGTACCTATGTCTTTGTGAGATTTTCATCTCCGTGCAGCCATAGGGAAATGTATTCCCCTGAACTCGGTCCGTTTTAAAAAAAATGGTTTCGACAAATTGGTGAAATAAGAAAAATCCATGATCATGATGATGATGATGAAATTTGGGAGAGAAAAAGTGATACAAAGAGACAATGACTAGAGAGAAGAGAGGAGAAATTATTTACTACGGAAATTGAATATAAATAGCCATTACTTTTCCTTTTTTGAAAGAATTTTTATTTATATCTTTCAATATTACTTTTTATCCTTTGAATTCAACCCTTCTTTTTTTTTTTTTTAGATAGAAAGAAGAATGATAAGATAAAATATTAATATATTAAGCATTAACAATATCACTAATATTAATATAATTTAAATAAAGTATTATGTAATTAAAAATATTTTAATGGATTATCAAAATAAAATAGTTACTTATAATTTTATTATATTAGATTATCAATTTTAAATATTTTATTAATACATTAATATAATTATAACTATATTTTCTACTCTTATATTTCATTATATTATTAAAATATTATTCGTAAATTTATCTTTTTAAACATATTCCTTAATCCCCATTCGACCAACAAATAATGTAAAACATTCCTACTTTATTTCATTCCCTTTCTATTCAATGAACCAAACATAATATTAATTTTCGAAGATTGTGAGACAAACAATACCAGTCAAGTCATTCCATATTTCTTTAGATGGTAATAAATTTAAACAGGTTTTAAAATTATTTAAAAATGATTGACTTTATTCATCACTGGTATTCGCATGGGCAAAGAAGAATTTTGTGGAGAGCTGTGGTTGAGGGGTACAAAAAACTTAAATTAAATTAAATAATTAATTGTTATGACACCAAACTAATATCTTTTATCCAAAGGATCAAAAGATTTAAATTTACTAAAAACAAAAGTTGTTAATTTAGTTAAGGGCCCCAAGGTCCCTGCCTCTTCCAATTTTGTTGTTAATATATTACGACTTAAAAATTGGGGATGGTTTGTTGTTGAAGTTCATACCGTGACAATAGATGTCAAGTGGATGTAGGAGCAAAGTTTCGGTACTTGCTCTTCTTGAAAGAGAAAGTGTTCTTATAAGTAGAGAATTATTTAGAGTAAACCCTTGTTTCATAATTTAGGATATGGGCCAAATGTAATTTTCTTAAAAGGTTGATAAGCTTAGAGAGTTAAGATCATTAAACTTAATATTATGGTAGTCTTTAATGGAATTGCGATGATATTATTATGGCCTATGGCGTAGGCATGTATAAGATAATTCATTAGCACTGTAGATGTGCCTGGCTCAGCAACCAACAACTGTCCCTTATTTATTTTATTTGTTTGTGGTTGGGTGGCTGAGAAGAAAGTAAGAAGAGAGAAGAAAAAATGAAAGTAGAGAAAAGAAAATTTAAAATATATAAAATTAAAAAAATATATTGAAATGGCATGTTAAATAGATTATGTATCAAAATGGTACATCCAACCAAGTGGAGGGTAGTGCATAGGCAGCACCACCCTCAAATTCTGACAAATTTAATTGAAAAAAAAATTAAAAAAATTGGTAAAGGTAACTAAATAGGCGGCACCTAAAGAAATACGGGTCAAATATAACCCGTATATGAACAAAACCCGACCCGCTATTATAGATGGGACAGCACAACTGAGCAGTAGTGGTCATGCCCACTGGAGAGGCGGCACACCCCGGTCAAGCCATTTCCGCATGCGGCACCGGCTTGCGGCTTGTCAACGATGGGACGGGTTAGAATTGAGCCCGTGAGTTGTATGTTTGGTTAAGGTCCTGTTGTGATCCGGCTCGGTTTAGTTGAGTCGATTCACTTATGTGCCCGATCGTCGACGAGGAGTTTGTTCGAGGTGTCGAAAAGGTTTAATTTCGGTTATGGTAGCGGAAGTTTAACAAAGTGGGTTGAAATGAAAGATAAGTTTATAGGATTAAAGTAGGCTCGGTTTAACAAAGAAATAAGGAAGGATAAATTTGGATAAGTAGTGGAAATGGAAATACGAACTTAACTCAAGAATGATTCAACACTATATAACAGTGTCACCCCGATTCTTATATCGTTAAGGTGGAAAAGGTGGTTTGGCAGAGGATAGGTGAACGCCACACCGGTTAAGGTGATAAGTTCGAAAAACAAGTTCGGAGACTGTAATACCCCGAAAATTATTACAGTAAGAAAGTAAGATATTATCCTTGATATAGTTAAGTAAGGAAATAAAGTGACAAAAAAAAGAAATTTTGGATTATGTCAACATTTGGAAGTATATTATGATATATTACATTATTAATTCAAGAAAGGACTAAATTGTAAAAGCGAGAAAAGTTTTGTTGCCCAAGAGTGAATACTCAAAATTTGAGGGGTTAAAGTGTAAATATGAAAAAGTTGAAGGACCAATAGTGCAAATATTTTAGGGGTGGAATAATCTAGAAACTAAGGAAAATGGATGAATTAGGACCAAATCGAATATGTGAAGAATTATGAGGGACTAAATTGCAATTTTTCCAAATTAAGTGATGACTCAATGATGGAATTTTAAAAGATCATGAAGGGCAAAATGGTCAATTAGTAAGAGAGAGAGTTTTAGAATGTAATGATTATGTTGATGATATTTTAAATTAATTAATTAGATAAATATTACTTTATTAATATTTTAATAAGATATTTATTATTATTTTATTATTTTATTTAGTATATATATGTGTATGGGGGGGGGGAAGAAAAAAAAACACACACCATCCACCACCTTTCCCATGCATCCAACATTTGTGAAGAGAGAAAGAAAGAAAGTTTTGCTTTCTTTACAATTAGGTCCTTCTACCAAAAAAATTCACCATTTTCACCTAGTAATCAAGAGAATTTCCATAATTACCAAAAGAGAAAAATAACAAGGAGACTATGGGGAGCTAGAATATCAAGTTATATTGAAGAATTAGAAGCTGGAAAAGGGAGAATATCAAGTTAAAGATTGAAATCAATAGGACAAGGTAAGAATTTTAAGATTTCAATACATTTTAAGTAGAGTTTTCTTATATAAGGTAATATCAAAAGTTGAAAATGATATTAAAATAGAGTTTTCTTATATAAGGTTCTATGTTCTTGATATATTAGTGAAGGGAAATAAGAGAAAATGATTGGAAATATTGTAGAGAAAGGAAATAAGGGTGTTATAAACTTGGTAATCAATATTTTGCACTAAAACAGTTTTGGACAGCAGCAGTAGGCTAAATTTGAAAAAGCACCAAAAATTATGGAAATCTAATTAGAAAATGAATAAAATATTAAATTAAATCTTATTGAGTCTAGTTTTTCATAGATGAAGCGGTGTAAGCAATGGAATTCTAAATTATGAGTTATAAAAAATTTTGTGAGACAAGGTCAGAATGATTTCGGGTTCCCCTGTTCTAACTTTGGAAAATCATAAAAAATTTTTAAAAAATAATTAGGAGCTTAAATTTATATTTCTAAATCTTTAATGAGTCTATTTTCAAGAGAAACAAACGGAGGCATCATTCAAAGCCCGTACTAAGAGGTAATTAATTTTTAGTAAGGAAAGGTCGAAGCTGTCAAATAGCAGAACATGGATAAATTTGAAGAATTTACTGTACTTATTGGCTAAAGTATAAATTCTTAAATTTTTATGGTAGAAAGATATTTGAGTCTATTTTCAGAAACATCAAGCGGTTTTTAATTTGGAATTCTGTATCTCAAGATATAAATAATTTAGTGACTATAACCCAAGTGGACAGCTTGATATGAACACATTAGTAAATAGTGGAATTATATATATTAAGGTAATGTATATAAATAATTATATAAATAATTATAGTCACCTTGGAAAGCTAATGGTTCAGCCGCCATTCATTGTAGCTAGCCGTACATGCACCTTCCCATTCTTTGAACCCAAAACATTCATGAACCGTAGCATTTACTCCCTTTCACATTCGGCTGCACCTATTAACACAATGCACCAAATTAAATCAAGTAAAATTCGGTTGAACATAATCAAAACAAAATCTAGACACTTTAATTAAACACATAATTAAACTAGAACAAATTTAATATAGTCTAGACAAGACATATTAAATTCGGCTATGACAAGACACAATAAAAACATGTAATAATTTTAAACAAATTTATGAGTTGTAACAATATTAACTAACTTAATTAAAGACTTAATTTATTTTAACAACATAATAAATGAGCTTGGAAAGAAATAAGAGCGAGCTCAAACAAGCTGAATTGAGCTCAAGTGAGCTGACTCGAGCTAGACGGAGCTCGGGGAGCTGAATTTGAGCTAAAATTAGCTGGCATTAGGGTGAGAAGAGTTCTTGAATTACTGGCCCGAGCTGGTTTCAAAGACATTTCGCACGGCCTCGTATATTCCTTGCTCGAATTGGAACAGTCCCCGACCGTGTTCACATCATTCCCCCTTCTTCAAAATGACTTGTCCTCAAGTCGAGTCGTTTGTTCACTTCAAAACTTACGTTCTTATTCGGCTCGCTAGGGACAAATGGGGTGAATGGCCTTTCAAAAACCTGTTCAGATGGAATCTCCATGTTAGGCAATAGATTAGGCATAAGAGTCAATTCAACAGGCATGAAGAAATTATTCGAACGTATTACTTGATCAAATTGACTCAAACACACATAATTCATACAGCTAAGCCGATTTGATAAACCAACATCGAACAAATTCTCACCAAACAAACGAATCAAAGGAAATGTTTACAGAAGTATTTTCAAACGTTCATTTGCCTCGACTCTCAACCGTGCATCATTATGCAAGCAAATTAATTTCCTACGACAATTTAATAAACTCACATTTTCATCACGATCCAATAAATGAAAAGATTCGTTTGATTCATGATCTTGCACTACTAAATCTTGCAATGGACGTTTGAATATGGACTCACCAATAATTGCATCAACAACACGTTTTCCAAAAGTGAGAGTCTTGTTGCCATCTTTCAAAACAAATAATTTTTCATCAATCAAAGAATGGAAATTATCATCATCAAAGTACTTTACCTTTTCAAAATTCAATTCGTGAGCAAAATCATCAATTCGAGTTGAATGGAGCTATTTAGGGAATAGAGAATTCTCACCTTGCTTACCGTTAGAGATGAGAAGATGAAGATCGGTTTTACCTTTCTCAATTATCACAAACTTTCTCTCCTCGGAAAGGTAGTGTAATCGAAGCTCCTTGGTCGAATTAACCTGAAAAGATGAAGAAATATGAAGACATCGGTTAAGTAAAACATCTTTCTTTTTCTCACTCATTTTTCTTTTTCTTTTCCTTTTTCAACATGCTTATTTTTTTCACAACTCAAATTCTTTTCTCTCGATTGTTCCTCTTTTCTCTCTTTTTCTTTTTGATTTCCTTCCTTTTCTCTCATACTCTCCATGGATTGTTTTAATCGTTGCTGATCTTCCAAGACTTGCTGTGGCGAAAGGGGTGCCAAAGTGACATTCCGGCCTTGGAGTTTGAAATTGTATTGATTGGAAAACCCGTCATGCTTGACCCTCCGGTCAAATTGCCATGGTCTTCCAAGCAATAGATGCCCCGTGTGCATAGGTACCACGTCACAAAGGACTTCGTCTTGGTATTTTCCAATAGAGAATGGGACGAGGGCTTGTTTGGTTACCTTTAATTCAACACCTTCATTGAGCCATTGTAGTTTGTACGGGCTCAGGTGTTTAGTAGTCGACAAAGCTAGCTTTTCTATCATGAGTGTGCTTGCGACATTTGTGCAGCTTCCTTCATTAATAACCAAACTGCATACCTTTCCTTGTATATGGCAGCGAGTATGGAAAAGATTTTCGCGTTGCGGTTTGCTTCCGGTGCCTTGAGTACTTAGGCTTCTTTTCACTACGAGCATCTCGCCTTCCACCGCATATTCTAACTCGTCATTTTCATCTGTAGGGGTTTCGTCCTCATTTTCGTTCTCTTCGTCTTCCCTTTCTGATTCTATGTCTCCATTGGGTCGAATCACCATCGCACTCCGATTAGGGCATTGACTCGCGATGTGACCTCTTCTGAGACACTTAAAACATTTAATATTGCGTGTTCGATTTTGAATATTGTCAATGGCCTTGCCTTTGCTGGTTTCAGCCACGGCCTTGGTTGATTTTGCGAGCACTATTGGTTCATTCGCTTGAC
Organism: Gossypium sturtianum; assembly: GCA_025698515.1. Taxonomy (NCBI): domain Eukaryota; kingdom Viridiplantae; phylum Streptophyta; class Magnoliopsida; order Malvales; family Malvaceae; genus Gossypium; species Gossypium sturtianum. The sequence continues at coordinate 17,088,860 of CM046954.1, read as the reverse complement.
TTGCCGAAACGTTCTTGCTCGTGCCTTGATTCAACTTAGACACATTTGGGGTCGAATAGCCACGAACAACACCTTTCTTCTTAAGTTGCTTCTCGACCTTAATGGCCATATGCACCATATCAACGATCTCCACGTGATGTTGCAACTCAACGACATTGGCTATCTCACGGTTGAGACCGGGCAAAAATCGAGCCATAATCGCCTCGCGATCTTCTTGTACGTCCGGGAAACTTCCATATCTTTGTAGTAATCCTCCACGCTTTTCGTCCCTTGGGAGAGATTTTGAATTTTTTGATATAACTCCCGGTAATAGTATGAGGGAATAAATCTTCGACGCATCACGGCCTTCATCTCGGCCCAAGTGTTGATAGGGCGCTCTCCATTTCGTCTCTGGCTCATCGTGAGTTGGGCCCACCAAATCATGGCATAATCGGAGAATTCTATAGCTGCCAATTTGACTTTCTTGGACTCGGAGTAATTGTGACATTCGAACACGAGTTCAATTTTCTTCTCCCATTCGAGATAGGCTTCCGGGTCCGAACGGCCTTGGAATAGAGGAATGGATAACTTGATACTTTTGAGGTCGTCATCGTACCTCTCTCGATCTCGTTGGCCCTGATGACGTTGGCCTCTCCGCCGATCGCTTATGTTCGAACCTTGTTCACTTTCGGCCTCACTCGGTTCGGATAATTCATCGTCTTGAACTCGTCGTCGTCCTCGATTTCTCGATGGACTTAGAGGAGTCCTTTCTCGTTGGGCTCTTTCTTCCATATGATCAAGTCTTTCTTGAATTGGTTCCAACTTCCGGTCAAATAGGCGTTCAACCTCGCGTAGTAAGGCTTGTAAATTCAAGTCCGAGACATTCCGAACAGGTTGCCTCTCAGGTCTATCCGCCATATTCCTCTCCGGGCTTATTGACATAAGAAAATAAAACCTCACCACAAAAGCCTCACAATTTCACTCGGAAAGAAAATAATTGATTTTCGCTCCGCTCGTGTTTACACTCGTTTTAAAGGCTTTTTCTACACTCAAATGGGCTCACACACTCTTGCCTTTTTCCCCTCGACCTCTCTCTCACAATTTCGTATTTCGTCTCGATTAGACCTATTTGCTGCTTTGGGGTCGGTTTCAAAATGGTTTTAAGAGATACTTCGTGTATGGTGTAAGGTAGGCTAAACAAAGAAATTTTGGGTTGAGTGTGGCGTAGGAAAAGGGAAATTAATGGTAGTTTGAGCAATGGGATGATCAGGAAATCAATGGATGAAAAAAAAACTTTCACACTTCACTTTTTTTTTATACTCGAATATTTTTTTTTAATTTCGTATATTCTTTTTTTTTTAATTACAATTGAATCAAATACAAATTGAATACAACTTTGATTTTTTTTTAATTCGAAATTTTTTTTAACACGAACCTACTCCGGGCTTGTTACGTCCGTCGACGCTCATCGTTTTCAAGCTTTGATACCAAATGATGTGATCCGGCTCGGTTTAGTTGAGTCGATTCACTTATGTGCCCGATCGTCGACGAGGAGTTTGTTTGAGGTGTCGAAAAGGTTTAATTTCGGTTATGGTAGTGGAAGTTTAACAAAGTGGGTTGAAATGAAAGATAAGTTTATAGGATTAAAGTAGGCTCGATTTAAGAAAGATATAAGGAAGGATAAATTTGGATAAGTGGTGGAAATGGAAATACGAACTTAACTTAGTATGATTCCACACTATATAACAGTGTCACCCCGATTCTTATATCGTTAAGGTGGAAAAGGTGGTTTGGTAGAGGATAGGTGAACGCCACACCGGTTAAGGTGATAAGTTTGAAAAACAAGTTCGGAGATGCCACTAGCGAGCTAGATAAGTCACACGAGACTCGTACAAAAATATGAGATGAGGAAACCTCACAAAGAACACAAAGTTCATATAAAATTTGGCAAAAAGTCTCTTACAAATGAAAATAGCTAACTATTTATAGCTACTAGCTAAGATAGCCGAATGGACAAATTCACAAACTTAATGGCTAAGAAATTCGGCTATGAATGTGCTAGAAAATTCTAGAATAAAATCATTAAACGACTAAATCTTGGTTCGACTGAATGGAGCTCCAATGGACAGCTTCTTTCTTAAGCAAATGAACTTGAAGGAAGATGAATGCATGGGAGACCAATTGGCTTTGTCTAGGTTCGGCCATGTGCTTAAATTAGCTCATCTAATTTGCAACCCTTGGAATAGATATAAGCATTAAAGATGGTCTTGAACAGCCAAATGAAGTGTGAATGGCCGGCCTTGAAGAGTCTCCTTCATGTGAACACTAGGCCGAATGGACACTAGGTGTGAACACTTGGTGTGAACGGAATGATGCTGCCTTGGGGAGGTAATCGGCCAAGCTTGGGAAATTGAAAGAGGGAGTGACTCTTGGTCGAATAGTCACCTTGGAAAGCTAATGGTTCAGCCACCATTCATTGTAGCTAGCCGTACATGCACCTTCCCATTCTTTGAACCCAAAACATTCATGAACCGTAGCATTTACTCCCTTCACATTCTACACCTATTAACACAATGCACCAAATTAAATCAAGTAAAATTAAATTTGAACATAATCAAAACAAAATCTAGACACTTTAATTAAACACATAATTAAACTAGAACAAATTTAATATAGTCTAGACAAGACATATTAAATTCGGCTATGACAAGACACAATAAAAACATGTAATAATTTTAAACAAATTTATGAGCTGTAACAATATTAACTAACTTAATTAAATACTTAATTTATTTTAACAACATAATAAATGAGCTTGGAAAGAAATAAGAGCGAGATCAAACGAGCTGAATTGAGCTCAAGTGAGCTGATTTGAGCTAGACGGAGCTCGGGGAGCTAAATTCGAGCTAAAATTAGCTGGCATAAGGGTGCGAGGAGTTCTTGAATTGCTGGCCCAAGCTGGTTTCAAAGACATTTCGCACGGCCTCGTATATTCCTTGCTCGACTTGGAACAGTCCACGGCCGTGCTCACATCATTTGAGCAAATGATGTGATCCGGCTCGGTTTAGTTGAGTCGTTTCACTTGTTGCCCGGTCGTCGTCGAGGAGATTGTTCGAGATGTTAAAGAAGGTTTAATTTTGGTTAGGTTAGCGGAAGTTTAACAAAGTGGTTTAAAATGTAAGATAAGTTTATAGGATTAGGTAGGCTCGGTTTAATAAAGAAATAAGGATGGATAATTTGGATAAGTGGTGGAAATGGAAATACGAACTTAACTTAAGAATGATTCAACACTATATAACAGTGTCACCCCGATTCTTATATCGTTAAGGTGAAAAGGTGGTTTGATCGATGGATAGGTGAACGCCACACCGGTTAAGGTGATAAGTTCAGAAAACAAGTTCGGAGATGCCACTAGCGAGCTAGATAAGTCACACGAGACTCGTACGAAAATATGAGATGAGGAAACCTCACAAAGAACACAAAGTTCGTATAAAATTTGGCAAAAAGTCCCCACTGTCCCATTTTTTGTTGGAAGAGAGAAGATAATCTTTGAAGAAGAAGAAGGAGAGAGCGAGAAGGGGAAAAAGAAAGAAAAAAATAGAATGAGAAAGAGAAGGAAAAAAAATAGAAAATGAAAGGAGAGTTTGGTGTTTAAAAAAATTATAAAAGGTAATTTTTTTGTTATAAATAAATGTTAAATTGTTTTTGTTGTTATTTTCTATTTAATTCGGATTTAGTTTTTAATTTTATTTTTGTAAGGTATTATTTGGTTAAAAAGAGCTATTAAGGTATGTTTGTATTTATTTTATATTTTCATTCGTTCATAAGTTATTTTTAATGTTTATTGAAGTAAAAAAGCCTATTTATGTTATGTATAAAGAATGTTTTATTTTTTTATGTAATTTATTTGTTATGTGTATTTTAGGTTGATTAGATATAATTTTTATGTAATTTATTTGGCATGTTATTTTGATTATTTTAATATAAATTTTTTATTTTTTATGTAGGTAAAAGATGAGACCATTGATATGGAATTTGTGAATGGGACCATTGAGTTGGAATTTATGAGATAAATTAGGAATAATAGTTTGCATGTTCTAATTTTTTAAGATTTTATAATTGAGAATAAGAGTTTATGTTTTTAAATTTTATTTTATGTTTTTTATAAATATTATAAATGAAATTTCTTTTGAATCCTTCTATGCAAAAAAAAGTATTTTTTTTTTACAATAATTAAGTTGACATGTTATTTTATATATATTTTAAACCAATACATTTTACTTATTATCATTTTAAAATAATAATAAAAATATTCGTATTTATTATGTTGAGATAGTTTATGTTATGTTTTTGTTATATTTTTTTTATTGGCATGTTATTTTTATTATTTTAATATAATTTTTTTTTTGTTTTTTATGTAAGTAAAAAATTAAACCATTGAGATGGAATTTTATGAATGAGACCATTAAGATGTAGTTTGAGTTTGAATTTATAAGATATATTTATTTTGTTAATGTACTATAGCAAAAAATATGATGTAGACAAAGCCGTTTGGTATCTTTTTGTAATTAAAAGCAATATATAAAATTTTGATATTTTGATAAATATTTAAAATGCATCAAACTTAGAAATTAATTACCGAAATTTGTTTTGAAATTGTAAGTATCGCAATGGGTTCATTGATTAAGAACGATGATCACATATCAAACACAGTTAATAATATGGTAATATATTGTTATTTGTTAACCATGGGTTCCCTTAAAAAAAGTTCTAAGTCATTTACAGAAATAAATTATGTTATTATAACTATTTTCTGTAATTTAATAGTGTCAGGGCCCGTACCGCGCATTGAAGGGTCAGATGAATGGTTTAGGATATCCCCGGATGAACGATTGATGCCATACTTGGAGTTACCCAGATTCGGGTCAGCAGCATTGATCCGAACGTTTGATTTGCGGTACGATTTAATATCCACATTGGTCGAGCGTTGGCGCCCAGAGACCCACACTTTTCATTTGCCGTGTGGGGAGTGCACTGTCACTCTGGAGGATGTTGCATTACAACTTGGGCTCCCAATCGACGGGAGTGCCGTAACGGACGTAAGTACGATAGCTGAGCCGGCTGCCCTTTGTTATAGCCTAATAGGAGTCTCGCCCAACGATGCTGAGTCCAAATTTACGAGTTTGAGATTTTCATGGCTGAAAGCCAATTTTGAACATTTATCAATTAATGTCGCTGAGTAGGAGGTGATGTGCGCAGCTCAAGTGTACATTATGCATATTATAGGTGGTGTACTGATGCCAGATGCGAACAACAACAGGGTTTATTTGATGTATTTACCCCTATTAACTGATTTGCAGAATGTTCGCTCGTATAGTTGGGGTTCCGCAGTTCTAGCTATGTTGTATCGTGAGCTTTTTCGAAAGACAAAGCCTAATGCCGTAGACATAGGCGGATGCCTTATATTGCTGCAGTCATGGGCTCTTTATCGGACGTCATTCTTGGCATCGGTTAGGCACCAAGCATATGTATTTCAACTAGTGAACAGGTGATAAAATTTAACTTGTTATAGCAATTAATTGACTTTTTTTTTTTCTAATGATACTATTCTAACAATACTATTCTAACATGTAATTTATTTTCGTAGATGGAGTACCAATCCGGGTATCGGGAGGTCATACACTGTCCCGATATATCGTCTGATGATTGAGCAACATACCGTGGAAGGGGTAAGCTATTCCAATATTCGAACATGTAATTACTTTGTATATCATACTCGAACCGTGTTAATTTTTAACCATGTTATTAATTGTGCAATTTATCTGGATGCCGTATCGGAGACCAAAAATTGCGACTGTTATACCCTCGTCTGCCCACATGTATTCTCACATGTGGTGCATTAACGCACCATTTATCAATTTCCAGATAGTCGAGTGGTATAATGGGGATCGAGTACTCCGGCAGTTTGGTTGCATCCAGTATATCCCGGCTCTGCCAATGCAGTTGGGGAAGATTTATGGGATTAACAAGAGAGGAAAAAATGAAAATAATTGGGAGGTTGTGCACCAGAAATATATTGCAGTGTGGGATAATCAGATAGCGCGGAGACCTCAGATGGATATTTCTTTCGATTTGCAACCATCGTTAGAGTACATTTTAGCACTCCTAACCCGAATCCATCGTCAGAATAGGGTTATAGATATTTACTGGAGTTTACAAATTAATTATCAAACATTTCATTTCATCTAGCATTTATATTAGAAACCAATCAAAATCATACATATTGTCCCTTAAACAAGCCCTCGAGGTCCAAATTATGTATTAGAAACAAATAGGGACTTAGTCGAAGACTCAGAAAATTTTTCGAAAAATATTTAAAATTTTCAACACTGCAGGGGTCACACGGCCGTGTCTCAGCCCGTGTCCGTGCCCGTGTGAGTATACTAACTTGGGTCACACGGCCAAGTCACACGCCCGTGTGCTAGGCCGTGTGAGCATTCTGTTTTATGCAAATTTAAGATACAGGGGACACATTATCGTGTCACCTGGTCGTGTATCACACACGGTTGAGACACATGCCCGTGTCTCTGCCCGTGCGGACGAAAATAGGCCACCATTGAACAAAATACCTATACATGCCATTATAATCAAAATCAAAACATTTGAAAGTATCGATAGAACCGATGGATAGTGTGATACAACTCCGACAAGCTTCCAACCCAATCGAGCTCCCGATAATCTGAAAAGTAAAGGAAAACAAATACATAAGCAATGAATGATTAGTAAGCTCATATAACTTTAATCATATTACTTCTTTTCAAATATGAAATTTAAAATATATCAAGAATAATCCAAAATTGATACCACAATACTCATGAAGTTATATTTAACAACTCACTAAGTGAATAAATCTACAGTATCACTTATACATATTATTTCTAGCATAGTAGGATTTTAAACAACTTTAACTCTTCCAAAATTTCTTTATTTTCATTTGCGTTTCCTTACTTTCCACACTCATTCCATATGCATAACACACCAATCTTAAGCATATCATTCAACCATAGCTACAAGCTAGTGCATTTAACAGACTTTTTTTTTGAATTAATCACATGATAACTCATTTCATAAGAAATTGCACAACTTAAATCTTAGCACTCTTTCATGAGCACAATCATATTTTCATTTGAGCACTTACCATTTTAATGCATCTTATAATTAAACATATTACCTTTCAACCAGTAATTTGGCACTTGTCTAAACATCAAACAACAACACCTGTTAGCGTACTTGAACATAATTCATATAATTTCAACATCAATAACCTTATTATCTCAACATGTCACACTTGAATTTATTACTCGTCTCAACTTACATAATTTTCATGTATCAATATATCAAGATACTGATATATATATACACATTTCATGATATATAACATCTTTTACTATTTCTTTATATACATATATCATCCAAGACAACTCCCGATAACTTACCATTCGAGGAATGACTTACGAATATGAGTACATTGTTTTCAAAAGCCCGAAGGCTGAACAGAAGCTCATGAGAGCTAAACGGAAAGTAAACACGAAAGTTCGCAACAAATGTTGAACCTCAGTTTACTTGGGTAATTTGCCGTCAATTCATCCTTTACATTTTCTGTCAATTCATCCTTTACATTCGTAGTGCCATAAATTAGTTATGGTCTTATCATCAGAATGCCATAGCCCAGCTATGGTCTTACATATAAACACTGCAATGGTCCAACTATGATCTTACGTTCATAGTGTCATAACTTAGTTATGGTCTTATCCGTCAATTCATCCTTTACATTTTCCGTCAATTTATCATTTACATTAATGCCATAGCCTAGCTATGGTCTTACATATAAACACTACCATGGTCCAATCATGGTCTTACGTTCATAGTGCCATAACTCAGTTATGGTCTTATCCATCAATTCATCCTTTGCCACAGAACGATTGTACTCAATCTCGCGTTCCACTCGTTTTGAACATTTAATTCAATTTCATAATTTAACAATAATTTTATTTTCATCAATAGATATGAATAAGTACATAATATCATTCATCAATTTGATAAATAAACATTATAGTTTGACCATACGAACTTACCTGAATTGAATTGTAATAATTGCAGGAGTTCAGGGACTATTCCGCTATTTTTCCTTTTTCACGAGTATTTACGAAATCTTGATCTAAAATATAAAATTTCTCATTCATTAGCATATATTTCAATTCCAATTCATTTCACAATTTATACCCTTCAATTTTTAAAATTTACACAATTACCCCAACTTTTACAACTTTTACAATTTAGTCCTTTAACTAGTTAATCTATCAAGTCAACTAATTTTTCTCAATTAATAATTTATCCAAATATTCTAGGCTATCATACAACCCTTAATAAAATAGAAATTTAATACCAAACCCTAATATTTTAACCATTTTCACAAATTGATCCTAACATCAATATTTAATAAAATCACTTTATAATATCATCACACAACAAAATTAAAACTCTAAACTCACTTGATATTAATAATTTCTTTCAATATATTAATTTATAAAATAAAAAAATTCATTTCATGCAATTTGGTCATTTTTTACATTTTTACAAAATTACCCTTTAAACTTTTATTTTTATTCAATTTAGTCCCTAAGCCTAAAACATGCAAATTAGTCATTTTTAATGTAAACTCATGCTAGCTGAATATTCATATATTTTCCTCCTCCTCTCGATTCCACATCCTTAATGTATATAACATGCTTATATGTAATATTATCTATAATTCCACAATTTACTTATGTTCATATCAAAGTTGTCCACTTGAGTCATAGTCACTAAATTATTTATATCTTGAGCTAAAAAATTCTAAATTAAGATCCGCTTGATGTTTTCGAAACTAGGCTAAAATATATTTCTACTATAAAAATTTCAGAATTTATAATTTAGCCAACAAGTACAGTAAAATCTTCAAATTTATCCCTATTCTGTTGTTTGACAGCTTCGACCTTTCTTTACTAAAAATTAATTATCTCTTTGGACGGGGTTTGGATAATGTTTCTGTTTGTTTCTATTGAAAATATACTCCTTAATAATTTAAACAAATAAATTTAAAACCATAATTTTTTTTTTAAAATTTTTGATATTTTCCAAAGTCAGAACAGGGGAGCCCGAAATCAATCTGAACTTGTCTCACAAAAATTTATATATCTCATAATATGAAATTCTTTTGCTTAAACCGTTTCTTCTATGTAAAACTAGACTCAATAGGATTTAATTTAATACTTTAATTAACCTCTAATTCAATTTATACAATTTTTGATGAATTTTCAAATTCAAACTACTGCTGCTGTCCAAAACTCTTTTAGCGCAAAAATGTTGATAACCAAGTTTATAACACCCTCCTTTCCTTTCTTTACAATATTTCCCATCACTTCCTCTTATTTCCCTTCACTAACATATCAAGAACATAGAACCTTATATAAGAAAACTCTACTTTAACATCATTTTCATGCTTTTTCAATAATATCAAACTTAAAAATATATTGAAATCTTGATGTTCTTACATTGTCCTATTGATTTCAATCTTTAACTTGATTTTCTCTCTCCTCTAGCTTCTATTTCTTGAATCTAACTTGATATTCTAGCTCCCCATGGTCTCCTTATTATTTTTCTCTCTTGGTAGCTATGGAAATTCTTTTTATTTCTAAATGAAAATGGTGATTATTTTTGGTAAAAGGACCAAATTGTAAAGAAAGAAAATTTCTTTCTTCTCTTCTCGTCTCATGTTGGTTGCATGGAATTCTTCATCTTTCTCTCCTTATATACTAAATAAAATAATAATAAAATATCTCATTAAAATATTAATAAAACAATATTTATCTAATTAAATAATTATAAAATATCATCAACATCCTCATTGCCTTCTAGATTTCTCTCTCTTTCTAATTGACCATTTTGCCCTTTATGATCTTTTAAAATTTCATCCTTGAGTCATCACTTAATTTGGTAAAATTGCAATTTAGTCCCTCATAATTCTTCACCTTTTCAATTTGGTCCTAATCCATCCATTTTCCTTAGTTTCTAGATCATTCAACCCTTAAAATATTTGCATTATTGGTCCTTCAAATTTTTAATATTTACACTTTAACCCTTTAAATTTTAAGTATTTACTCTTGGGCAACAAAACTTTTCTCACTTTTACGATTTAGTACTTTCTTGAATTAATATATCATAATATACATCCCAATGTTGACATAACTCAAAATTTCTCTTTTTGTCACTTTATTTCCTTATTTTACTATATCAAGGATAATATCTTACTTTCTTACTGTAGTAATTTTTGGGGTATTACATACATACAATGGTACTCTAGTACGGGAAAACCATATTTACTTAGTGGACAGTCGACTGTAGTCCCCCCGCACATGCATCGACTTGAGGCATACGAACCAGTGCCTAAGGTAGAAGCCGAGCCAGAGCCAAAGCCCGAGCCTGAGCCCGAGCGGTCGCATACACATTTTGGTGATAGTTCTTATCATCCCGAGTTGCGGGTCAATGACTATTTCGCGGGCTCTTCAGGACACAGATATCATTCCGGGTGTGAAATCTTTAGTCCAGTACCACCGCAGTACAACACTCCTCCCGGCCCGTATCCACCGCATTACTCCACTCCTCCTGGGTCGTATCCACTGCAGTACAGCACTCCTCCCGGCTCAAGTTCATCGATGGCGTTTGGGGCATATGATTTTTCTTCCGTGTTTCGCACACCCCCACCTACAACTGAAGAGGATGTTGATCGCCACAATCACCCACAATGTGAACATCGACTCCAGCAGAAATATACCCCTAGGACCACACCATTAAACCATCAATTTTAGGGGTTTCTTGAAATTTAAATATTACAAAGTTTGTACTTCTTTTATTTTAAAAAAATATATAAATCAAGAAAAAGACAATCTTTATATTTATTTAATTAGATTAATTGCAACATTAAAGCTTGGAACAAATTTTGTGGTCATAAATTTGATTAATTGCAACATTACAACATTAAAACTTGGAACAAACTTTGTAATATAAATTAAATACATTACAACATTAAAACTTAGATGTAACACCCCTTACCCATATTCACACCGGAATAGGGTTTGAGGCATTACTAAACAAATCTTGCTTAAACATCTCGAATAGGGTTATAAAATTTCGTTTAAACTCATCGCTTGCACATACTCGGCCTAGGAGGCCCTAAACATACTTCCGAGAGGTATCAGAACTATTCCAGGAACTTTTACGAGTTCGAGAAACTTTTCAACAAAACAGGGGCCACAAGCCCGTGTGGGTCTAGGGACACGCCCGTGTACCCCTAAGACATGCCCGTGTCTTCCTCCCGTGGTCGATACTGACTAGTTTCACACGGCCTTGACACGTCCATGGCCCTGACCTGTGTGCCAAACCTTAGCATTCTGACTCATCCACACGGTCTATACACACGCCCGTGTGTCTACCTATGTGGTCAAATAGTAGGCTATCTACCAAGCCCTTTGCTACTCTCACTTGCATACATTCATACACCATCACAAAAACTTCACATATCATCAATTATAACTCTTGAATTATCACATTTAATCATAAAAAAAATCAAGTCTTCATCCCATACACGAGGGAGAACTATTTCTAGTACAATTACAATCTTCTTGAGCCATCACCTATGGCTATACACAATAGTCTCACGACTCGTTTAGGCTAACACATTTGGCACATTAACAATAACTTAAACTAAATATAAACAAGATCCCTATACATGCCATAACTCATAAGGACTTGAAACCTCATACCAAGTGTCTGCCCGATAGTGTGAAAACATCTCCGGCGATCTCCAACCCGAGCCAGTTAAAATTAACCTATTAGAGATGGGAAAGGTAAGGAGTAAGCAATAATGCTTAGTAAGTTCATATACAAATAATAGTCTATTATTGATACTCATTAATTATACTCAATCACAAGGTATCATAATGAGTTTTACTCTTAATTCATGGTTACCTATTCAATCATCCATAAAACTTACTTATTCCGTCTCTTACTACGTTCTAACCATATCTCGAGCTTAATGCTCGCATTCATCAACTTATATCCCTGCACTTAACATCACATGATAAACACATTATAATTTCTCACTAATCCAACCACACAACTAAATCTCTCGGTGGTTTCGCACTTAGCCTACCACAATCAGATATTAGGGTAGTATCGCATATAGCCTACCAAAAAGGGTAATTATAGTGGTATCGCACATAGCCCACTAAATAATATACTTAACGATAACATCGCACACAGCCCATCGTAGTTAAGTATCAAGGTAGTATCGCACTTAGCCTACCATCAATCTCTAATAGGGTGGCATCACACATGGCCCACCATTTGGTACTAAACTCGATGGTATCGCACACAGCCTATCGGTAACAAATAATATGGTGGTAACGCACACAGCCCACCATTAATAATATCGTTGATGGTATCGCACACAGCCCATCACTAACAATGAATAAGGTGATATCGCACATAGCTCACAGTTATTATACATTCACTGATATTTATCCACATGCATTTCTCTATTTCAAATGTTCGTCCGGGAAAATCCTCACACACTATCATTCTTACTTAGATTCTACAATAATCGTTCGCATTCACGAAATGCATTAATAAATATAGCTTATGCAACTAAGGTGCATTGATTACACATAACCCACTATGGGTTCATCATATACTGAATTCATCTCAATTCAGTTCTAATAAATACTTGTAATTCTCGTGGTACAACCACATACTTTCTCATTTTTAACATACCTGTTGAATCACTCAAATTGTTAAATAAAACTCTTGAGTCTCATACACATAGGGTCACGTTAACATCATATCCTCGATAGGATTTTACATGTATTAACATATCGATGCCATGTCCCCGACATGGTCTTATACGAATTCTTACACCGAGGCTATATTTCGGTATGGTCTTACACGGAACCTTAATTATCATCATATCATGTTAATTTCTTTCCCCGCTAGTCTTAGATTGACTTAAGACCTTCATTTCTTGACATCCCGTCAAAACGTATTTAACATATACATAAAGGCAATAAACAATTTATAAAACATCGACATGTTAAATGCTTCACTTAGAGTTGCATAATTTAGCACATGAACTTACCTCAATATCGAAGAGGGTAGAAAGGGACTTAATTGCCCACATTTCTCTTTTCTCCTGTTCTAGGTCCGACTCTCATTTTCTTTGATCTAGAACAATAAAAATTACTCATTTAATCACTTATAAATCATAATACTTCATAATCTACACTTAGGAAAAAATGACTATTTTGCCCTTACACTTTGGCAAAATTACGATTTTGCCCCTAGACTCGTAAATCACTTTTCATCACATTTTCTTGTTAAACAAGCCTAGATGAACATTTAATCCTCTTACAACTACTCACAAATCCAACTATTTTATGCCTTAATGAATAAACTACAACTTTTGCATTTTAGTCCCAATTAGGTGTTTTCATAACAACACCTTTCACAAAAGTTGTTTCTCATCTTCCTATCATTCATTTTCTTCCATAAAAACTCATCAAACAACATAAACTCTATCATGGTAAGTCCTTAGACTTTCAACCATATTGCAAATTAGTCCTCTCATTAGCTAGCTTAAGCTTTGAGGACTCCAAAAATACAAAAATCATCAAAAATAACCATCAAATTGACTTACTTGAATGGAGAAAAGCTTGCTGAAATTTTAAGCTTTCAAACACCCCTTGTTTGCTGAAAATTTCGGTGGAGAAGAAGACAGGAAAGATGATATCTTTTTCCTTTATTTTATTCATTTGTCAACCAATATCACCAACTTTTGACCACAATAAATGCTCTTGTCCCCTATGCACACTATGGCCGGCCAACTCACTTAAAACAAGGCCAAATTGCACATTTTGGATCTCCAATTAATATTCTATAGCTATTTGGCACCTCTAGAAAATAAAATAGAACTTTCGCACTTTATGCGATTTAGTCATTTTTCACGATTAGACATGAAATCAGTAAAATTAAGGCACCAAAATTTCCATACATCCTTATAAACATGTTATAACACATAAAATAACATGAAAATAATTTTCTCTAACCTCAGATTAGTGATCCCGAGATCACTGTTTCGACTAGCCCCTAATTCGAGCTGTTACATTGGAACAAACTTTGTAATATAAATTTTGTTATATAAATTAAATACATTACAACTTTAAAACTTGGAACAAATTTTGTAATATAAATTTTGTTATATAAATTAAATACATTACAACATTAAAACTTGGAACAAACTTTGTAATATAAATTAGGTACATTGGATTACATAAGCTCAATTCCTACCCGATCATGATGATTGTCTAATATGGTAGTTTCGTTGCGGGCATTTACTCCGATTATGACCAGCTAATCTGCATAATCCACAACGCTTACCGTTAGATTTTTCCCTAATGTCCATTTTATTATGGATTTTGGATGATTGTGGACTACCTTTCAAATTCCTACGCAACCCTTTCTCTGGGACAAGCTCGAAAGTCATCGGAGGCACCTCCCACGTAGATAGGTCAGGTAAGACGGGGAACTCATTCTCCCAGACACGCAACGTGCGCTCGAGGGTGTACACATCATCGACAAATTGTTCAACATTGAGCGAGACTTTAGCACATGCTGCCACTACATGCGCACATGGATAATGAAGTGTTTGGAACCTCCTGTAATCGCACCGCCTATTTCAGAGATCAACTCCATAGGACCTAGGTGGTATACCGGGTCGATGACGATGGTCTCCGTAACTCGAAACGTTTCAAGACATCGTGAATATACTTCTACATTCATCGACCTCACCATCTGACAGTTTACAACCATTGCATCCCTGACATCTTCGAGAAACACGTGTCCCGCCTCCATCTGGTTGACTTGTTGCTGACCCATTCTTGGCATCAAGGTAGTCAACCTATAGGATGTAGCCGAAAAGACAGTTGAAATCGAAATATGTCGTGTTTTCAACAACATAAAGTTGATCCCCTCCACCAAGTTTGTGGTCATATGACCATAGCAAAAGCCCTTTGTCAAAACTTTGAGCCCATTGCCACGGCTCAATGGTACCCAACCACTGTCGAAAGATATGTTCGTTTGACCCTCCATGTCACTCTCAAGTCGAGTCATTCTTTGTCGGAAAATGTGTGGCTCTAGCTCGTGCGCTATTTATGTATTAAGAAAAGATAAGTTACAGTATTGCCCTAAAACATTAAAACTTATATTGAAAAGATAAGGTTATCATTTACCCATTCTCACAATTTGTCTCCGCCAGTCTGCATTCTTATAATCTCGATAGAAGTTAGTCGCGATGTGCCAGATCCAATAAACAGATCTCTATGGCACACCAGAACGCCTAATGGCGGCAATTAATCATTTCCCTCTATCGGAGATGATGCAAATATTATCATTGCTAATAACATACATTCACAAGTTGGTAAGGAAGATTCTCACGATTCCATGTTCTCCTTATCTACGATGGCAAATGCTATCGGGAGCACATTCTTATTCTCGTCTTGAGCAACTACAAGAAGTAATATCTGTGTATATTTTTCGTATAGCTAGGTCCCATCTACTTGCATAAACGACTTGCAGTGGGGAAATGCGCGCACACATGGATCAAATGTCCAGAACATTCGATGGAAAATTCTTTTTCCCGATTGTAACTGGTCATCCGAGCCGTAATAAGGTCGTGTTTGTAACTCAATGACAGTCCTCGATACGTACTCCCGCATAGCAGCTATCCATCCCTGTAGCTCATTATACGATGCATCAAAATCCCCGTACGGTTTCTCTATTGACATCTGTTTAGCTATCCACGCCTTTCGGTATGATACTTGATACTAGAATCGTGCCTGCATTTCGGCAATCAGTACCAAAACTTTAATGGTCGGCATGTCATTCACCATTGGCATGATACACGTACAGATAGTTTTGGAATCAAGTTTTCAATGATCTTCTATCATACGTGTTGATGTGCATGTGTGAGGCCCAACAAATTTTCGTATCTTCCACATCTGCGACTTTTGAATAAATGCAGCTCGTACTCGCCAATTGTAGCCTTCCGCCGACTTCCAACACTCCCCAATATATAATGTCGATTTAGACACAGCGACTTTGTAGTCCACTGATATATTCATGCTATACCGCTTAATAGAAAATACGCACTCTTCCTTACTTTTGAATCTATGGTCTACGTACAACTCCTCATGATAGGAATCTACGGCCAGCCGATGAGCAGGTAGTATTTCAGGATACTCCGAGAACTCGGCTACGTGCGCTGCGTCGGGGTCTATGAGCAACATGTGTGTCCCAGGATGATTGTGTATCACAATACATCAAATCTGGTTTCCGACTGAAAACGCGTTAATGTTTTTATCGTCATTCACGTCTTCGTCATGAATATCATCGGGGACCTCGTCCACATCAGGATCACTATCACTATCGACCTCGTGATCACAAGGATCACTACTATCGTATCCATCATCACCAACCACATCAATATCGGGTGCAACATTAAGATCGATATCGATCCCGCGTATAGTCGATTCACTATCAACGTACGATATTGGAGCCACAATACACGGTTCTTGAGCTCCATGTTCTTCACTTAATGCAGTGAGATTTTCAGTTGGCTCCATACCAACTAACTCAGCAAATAACTGAATCGGTGCAGTTTGGTCACTCCAATTCCCACAATAAATAGCGATCATTGTCTCCACGTCTTCATCGTCTACAAGTTCCATTTCGGTGAATTTGATGGGATCTGTCGAAACTGGAAACTTGTAGAAAAGTTTCGAGATTCTTCTCCCACAACGTCTAACAATTTTTGCGCTAATCATTTCCTTCATATCATCGAACGAGACATTTCTATTAAATCTTATTGCTATTTGTTGACGACATTCAAATATACATCTAACTGTTGTTGTCAAGATGATTCCATCGAAATAAACGCATACGAAAAACTGATTATCCATCTTCAATACTCAATCTGTTAAAAAATAAACAAAAATTCTCAAAACAATTTCGAACAGCATAAAAATACTTGCATAAAAAAATTAATGAATAAAAAGAAACCATTTCTAACAATATCAAATTTATTGCCATTTCTAACAATATCTATGACAGAAATATTTTCAGCATTTATCTATTTTTTTTCTATTGTTATCACTAACTAACAATTACTTTATAATAGTTACTAACATAAAAATTTTCAAATATATTAAAAAATTTTAAAACATAACTTTCATAACCTAACAAATTAAAATAAACCTTAAACAAATAATTAATCTAAACACAAAACTTACTAACAAATCACAATAAACAAAATAACTTTAAAACAAAACATAAAAATAACACTAAACAAACTATATAATACTAACAAAATAATTTTTTCTTATCATAATCTATTCTATTTGAAAATAATAATAATAATAATAATAATAATAATAATAATAATACATTTTCTTTCTTTCTTTCTTCTCTTCTCCCTCTCTTCTTCTTTATGTTCTGCTTTTTTTTTTTTAACTGATACTAAAATTGAGTCGGATGGCAGAGGGGGGGAAATGGTACTAGTGCCACCTATCAGATTGGGGTCACCAGTGCCGCCTATCAGATAGGGGTCACTGGTGCCGCCTATAAGATAGGCACCATACCCTTTCCGTATAAAATACCGCGTATATACCATTCTGGACAGTGGTGTCGCCTATCAATTTTGCTGGACAAAATGGTGCCGCCTATCAATTTGGCACCACTATTAAAATATATATATATTTTAACTCAAATGTGTCAGAATTTGAGGGTGGTGCCGCCTATGCACCACCCTCCACTTGCTTGAATGTACCATTTTGGTACATAATTTATTTAACATGCCATTTCAGTATTTTTTTAATTTTTATAATATATAGGTAAAAAAAACCCATATATGTGAGTTCTTTTATTTGTACATTTTTACACATTAATAATTTATTTTATAATTTTTATTATGTTTATATTATTTTTATGTCATCACTCGATTCATATCTTTTTTTTTTATTTTTTCTTAAATAAACTGTTAAGGTGATCCAATTTAGTGAAAATTATTTTATTTTGTTTTGTTTTTGAATGATATATTTAAATTAGTTTATCCAAAAGTTGAGTCATGAATAAATTTAAGATTAAATTTGACCAATGAAGAAAAAAAATTTAAAAATAAAATCATTTAAATAATTAATTTTTTAATTTAAAATTATGTATTTACAAAGTTTTTGGTACATTAGTCTGCAAGTCGATTTAAATATTATCTCTAATTAACTTGCAAAACTATTATTTATTTTTAAACGATATCTAATATTAAATCATTATAGCAAATTTAATTTTCATTAAAAAATTAAATGAATATTTATCATTTAATAAAACTTAACTTAAGATTAATTTCAAAAAGTTACTATTAATTAAATAAAATAATTTAATAAAAATCCCCGGCGTAGCGGGGATGTATTACTAATTAATTAAATCTACAACAGTAATAAATGTCAATTTTGATAACTCTTTTGGAAAAGGTAGCAACAAGTAAGAATCAAGCTAGGAATGTTCAAACAATCCTTTTTAACTACAAAATAATATAAGGGTTTGTTTAAACAAGATATAATAGTTTAAGGGCCTTTTTAGTATATTAGTCGATGATATTATTGGTAAATGGCATGAAAATCGAAAACCCTAATTAACCAGCAATGCCTCAAAAAGTATGGATGGCAAAAGGAAGCCATTGTAAGGCTTAATTAGGGTTTAACTCAACTCCAAAAAAAAAAAAAAAAAAAAAAAAAAAGGAGAAGAATTTGGTAGAAACTGCTTTGATTCTTAGGTTTATTGGAGGAAGAAGGTTAGCAGTATCTATAGATGAAATTAGCATTCCCTATATTAATATTCTTTTGGTTTTTGCCTCTAAGGTGTGTTTTTCAAAGGGTCCCTTTACAGCAAATGATCCTTCCCTTGGAAATGAACCTTTCTTTTACCAATTTCTTCGCCTAGTGTTTTTGACCATTCACAAACGGGCTAAAATATTATCATTGAAGACGTTGATGAATAAAATCTATATAGTTGAGAAATTAAATGCCCAAAGAGAGCAAAGTCAAAAGTGTGGTGCTTTCCTTTTAAAGGATTAAATAGGACCACAAAGCAAATAACATAGGCACAATTGCAATGTCATGCTGATATTCTTCCCCCAAAGAATCTAACTTTTCTTTACCCCACTAAACAAAATCAACTTTAGATCATATCATATGGTATTCCAACATCACTTAGAAATTAGTGAACCCCAAAACGTTAGTTTTCAATACAAAATTCCCTTTAACATTCATCATTGGACAATTGTACTATATAGGTTAACATGGTGAATTCAAGTCACCTTAGTTCTGCATGCATCGAACCCCCACTTCAATTTTGAAAATTGTGAACAAAATATGAAAAGGGAAATCCAGACTTGGGCTTTAGTTTGGGTCTTTTTAAGTGTTTGACCTTCAAATGGGGTTGTTTGGGTTTCAACACATTCATTCATAAGACCCAAATAATTAGGTCTTTCTTCATCTTCTCGGATTGGGCTTAAATATACTTGGATAGGGTTGTATTTAAAGCATGCAATCCATTCACTCCCGGGGCCTTTAATGGCTGCATTTAAAGTATGCTGTTAACCGGGGGTCACGATGGAGGAAGTGAGATTTTTCTTTTTTTCTTTTTTTCAATTAAATATACATATTTAATTCATTTTATCAAATAATTATTTACTTTAGTTACAAATATAATTTAACTTTAAATAATATTAGAATTTTACACATGTTACAATCCTATTAGCCCATTGTGCCAGAAGTTTTATAAAAATAAAAACAAACATTATTTGTAGCAAGTCCTTAGTTGTGTAACGGTTGACAACCATAGGAACAATATGAGAAAACATACCAAAGTCAGGAACCCAAATAATAATAAAAAAAACTATTTCCATAACCTACCGTCAATCTCTTGATTAATAAAATAATTCATACTTTTATTTTATATTTATATACTAGTTTATTATCCTGTGTCATTCCCAGATTTGATTGTATATATAAATTAAAAAATATTATATTTATTTTTTAAAATTTTGTTATTAAATTTATAAGATTAAGCAAGTAGGATAAATATGTTTAAAGTTACTTTTTGTACATTTGGAATTCAATTATTTTACTTTTCTAAGGAATTTAATCTCTCTACTTTAAGGATTTACAATGCAATTTCAATCGTTAATCTCGTTAAGAAACTTCCATTAAATAGAAATCCATTATGATGTTAAGCCTACCAAGGGAGAATGTTTTTTTTTTCAAATATCATACAACGGAAGTTAATAAAAAAATAAATGGTGTTAATAATTGGATACGAATTTTGAAATCTGAAAAGTAAATGAACTAAAATCTTAGAAATAAAAGTAAAGGGGCTAATTTCTAAATGTAAAAAGAGTATAAGGACTTAAACAATAGTTTAACATAACAAATAATATGATTACTATTTATAAATTATGTTTTTTATATTTGAATCATTGATAAGAAACCATATAATATACTTTTATAATTAATGTTTTTATATTTATGTTCAAAAATATTTTTAAAATAATTTATTGTTAACGAAAATAACTCATTTATTATATTTTTAAAGTTTTTTAACAAAATATTATTTGTTTCTTTTTAATTTTAATATTATACTTTCTTAATTATTAAATTCATGCTTATCAAATTTAAATGTATATCATTTAAAACTCTAAACCTTAAATGTAATTAAATATCATTTAATTTATATATTTTTAGTTTACAATCTCTTATTTAAAATTGACATTTTATTTAGACTTGGGCCAGCCCAAAGGTCCGCTCAAAAAATGGAAGTGTTTAGACAAAAATATAAGTTTAAAAAATGAGTTTAGACAAAAAATAATGTCCGTTTTCTAAATAGGTTAGGCCTCGAGTAAGCTTTTTTTTGTCCGACCCGAATTTGTAGAAAAAAAATAGTTGCTGCTTTTTTATTTTTTATTTTCATTGTTTTGCTATCATTTCGTTATTATATTGTTATTATTTGGATATTATATAACTCTTGTTTTATTATTAAGTTTGGTATTATTTTAGAGGTATCTAATTGCTAAATTGCACTTATCTTAGTGTTATTTAAGTATTTTTTTTTCCATTTGTTGGGAAATATTTATTTTAATATTTTTAATTATTTGATGTACTATATTTTTTAAATTTATTTTTATATAAAAAATATTATAAAAAATTTTAATACGGGTGAGTTGAACTTAGGTTTTAGTATTTTTATTCGGGTTAGGCTTGGGCAAAATTTTAAACTTGAGCCTAAATTTTTTACTTGACCTAGCCCGACCCATAGACAACTCTACTTTTATTTAAAAAATAAATTTTAAATTAAATATTCATATTACTTTTAAGAAACAATGGCAAAAAAATGATAGTGAAGTAAGTTAAAAGCTAATTCTCCTTGTGTGCCGTTGCTTACAAGTTACTCAACATTTTATTTCCCTTGATAGAAATGATTAAGAGTTAATTAAGAGATATAATCAGCAATCGACTACTTTAATTATCTACTAGTTGTTTAATCCCACTAACCAAACTTTTCAAGTTGAATGTCTTGTGGTGGAGACATTGATTTCCAAATTCCAAGTGTTTGTAGCCCTGTTTAAACACGACATAGATTTTTCTTTTTTCACGTAAATTTGTTCAATGCCCATCCTATTTAATTCTACAAATATAAACCACCTTCAATTTCATATCAAATTATATTCTCTGTGTTTTCTTTACACCCTATTCAATCCACGATTTGAGAATATAATTGATGTTTGAAAGGTGAGAAAATACAAGGTAAAAAACCACTAGTTACGTCATCAATTAAAAAAAAATTAAAAATTGAGAAAATTGGTTCAACCAATTCAATCAACTGGTCGGTTGAACTAGTTTGACCAGTCAAATCCCTTATTCAAGACCAATACTTCAATCGATTTTCAATTCAATCAACCAATTCGGCTCCAAAAACAATGATAAAAGGATGATGAAGGCAAGGATACACAAGAGGGTTGGCAAGGCCTTAGCCCCCTAAAATGCTAAAATTTATTTGTAATCCCTTTAAAATTGATATAATGGTTAAAATGCACTTTGACCCTCGAGATGGTAAGATTTCAATTTAGTCCCATTAAAAATTATTAAATAATATTTTAATACAATGATAAAATTATACTTTGACCCTCTAAAAATATAAATTAATCTTGCCCCGCCATAAAATAAATTTTTGACTTTGTCCCTAAATGAAAGAATGGTATAAGAAAATAACAAATTAGCAATAAATGTTTAACGTAATTGTAAGGCATATTGTGTTCTCAAGAATAAAATTCAAGTTCAAACCATAAAAATGACATTATTGGAAGGGGTAACAATAAAGTTAACTTTCTTTTTAATTTTATTGACGTAGCATATATGTGGATTACCACATGGATGAATATGAGTAAAATATTTAAAAATGTTATTTTTTTTTATAATTTTCATACTTTTTAATGCTTTTTAATTTTAAAAATATTTTTTATATATTTTCTAAAATTAATTAAATGTTGATGTATCATCCACATGGTTATCCACGTTATGTCATGGCACAAGTTAAAAAAAAAGTTTTTTGACTTTTTCAATTATTTTAAATAAATTGACAAAAAAATACAAATTTAAAAATTAAAGAATATGAAGGGATAAAATAAATTAGAGAAAAAAATTATTGTGGCAAAGTGAAAAACCCAATGAAGAAAATTGATTATTAAATATTGAAAACCAATACACATACATTGAACCAGTAAAAGTTGAAGTCAGCCAAAGTCATTAATTAATCTTAATGATGCCATACCCCCATTAGCTTACCAAGTATTTGAAGCCAAAAGTTGGCATATTTTTTCATTCTAGCCTCTAGGTGTACCCATCTACAGCCTAATATTATTAGATATTTTGTTTTTTTGTTTTTTATTTTTATTTTTATATTAGGGGTTATGTTTAAATATGGATAATCTTTTTTTGCTTAATCTTGTATTAAAAATGTATAATATTAGATATAAGAATTATAAAAATATTATATTATATGAAATAGCAACACAATTATACAATAAAATTATTATAAAAATATATTAATTAATGGGTTGTTAAGTAAAAATAAGAAAAAGAAATGGGAGGCATTTGACTTAGAAAGATGGTGAGTGGAGCAAATTGCGCACCACCTATCCAACCATTGGCTATTGCATGCTCTTGGTTTTGTGCCATCTCAGAAAAATAATATATAACGTCCTAATCAGTTTCTACTCTCACTGCCAACACTGCAATCAATATAACGTCAATCTCATAATTTATTTCTCACATATTTATCAGTTAATATTATTTAAATGAAAGCACGCATTGCCACTGCAATGATTCGCCTTTTCTCATGTGTTTTTTAACTACAACTTGTACTGTTCCAAAATAAAATTTTTAGTTTGAGACATATTTCCTCTCTTGTTTTTCTTCTTTTATTTAAAAAATAAATAAATTTTTCTATTAAAAATTATATTTATTTTTATTATTAAAACCTGACATGATTGACTTAACAGTAAAAACTAATAATACGAACAATTAGTAGCCAAGAACATTAAAGAGACGTCTACCAAACTCACAACCATCATTGAATATTTAACACATCAAATTCATAAATCATTTTAACCAAAACTAAATTAATTTTCCAACCTACAGGTCAAGTACAATATTTAAAAATTTTAACTATTTATTTAGTTATTAGTATAATATGGAACTTGAAATTATTAAAAACTAGGAGTAAAAATTAACTTCAAAATATTTTTATTTTATTCCACCAATTAAATTAAACGTGGGTAAAAATAGTACTCCTAGTAGCCGCTGTTAATGTTTTATTATGAAAGAGTTGAAAAAAGTCCAACCAGAAAGGATATAATGAAAAGCAGCCGCTCCCTTAGAATCAAAGCATTAGGTAGATGTAGTTTTCAAACACCAACTAGAAGATCCCAAACCCCTTCTTCTCCCCCTTTTAACAACAATAAATGGACCTCAGAATATATACCGCTACCCCTTGACCTCGTTTCATTAAAGCACGCTGATTCATCCAACTCCCATTATCATATCAATGTGTAGTAACCATGACCATGAATCAATGTTCTAATTTAATTAAATAAAAACTTCATTCCAACAACAAAAAATATAGAGTATCTTAAGCATGTGAGAATGAGCCAAAAAAAAAAACAGTATCAATGGTGCTCCAAACATCAAAACACTTTCCAGATCGATGAGTCCCTTGGGACGGCTCTATAGCACAAGAAAACCCAAGGGAATCAAGACCGCTCATTTCTCCTTTTCAACTCACCAGCAAAACACATACTAGACTTTGCACTCACAAAAATAAAGCACATCACTAACAACTCGTCGTCTTGGAGAGTCCCTGTGATCACTTTCTACTTTCATGATTTGACCCAAAACTTAGCTAATAACGCTTTATAAAATTAACTTCTCCTAACTGCAAAATTTATGGGCAAGCAATGTTGAGGGGGGCTACTTCATCGAAAACAAAATCATCAGTACTGAAATCACAATCTGGTAGATCGCTTGGCTCATCGGCTCCGATCCCGCAAATACTCAGGTCCTCAATGCTGCAATAATCTTCCAACATCATACCAAAATCGTTGACAAACAGGTAATCAGCAGCCTCAGCATCTATGTTCAGCTCTTGTCCAACTGAGCCAGATAGCAATGGATCATCAATGAAACAGAGGTCAGGTATCGGTATATCAGCAAAGTTCGCATCGAACACCTCTTTGTTGGCATCACCGCAATCATCATTGTTATTAGAGACTGAAACAGATGCAGAAGTATCCAATTCATGCACCGAGGATGGTGAAGTATGCGATACAAGGCTCTCAGACTCTTCTGAAGCAGAGGGAGCAGTGTTGTTGTGAGAAGCAGCTGCAGAACATGAAAGGTCATTGGTTTTATCAGATGAAGCAGAGGCGGCGGCAGCAACAGTGAGAGCCTCAAACTCGAGCTTCTTAGCTTCATAAGCCTTGGCTGCTTCTTCAAGGGTATCGTAAGTTCCCAACCAAATCCTGGTTTTCTTGAGTGGATGCCTGATCTCAGCAGCCCATTTGCCCCACTTCCTTTGACGAACCCCAACAGGTTTTTTGGTTTTAGCCACCAGAGGTTTGTCTTCAAGGGTTTTACTCAAAACCCTTTTCCTGCTAGTAGGGGTTTTAGAGTTACTGTCTTGTGAAGATGTCTCGGATTCAAGAGGCTTTACCTGAGGAGCCAAGCCTAAAACAGGAACTCTAATTTCACGAACAAAACGCCTTCCCCTTGGGGCCTTTCTAGCAGCACTTCCCTCGGATTCATCTTCACTTGAAGATGAATCGGTTGCATATGGATCATGGAAGATGACTCGAACTTTCCTAGTCATTTGGGTTTCTTCTTCACTCATCGTTGATTGGGGTTTTTTAGGCTTTTTGCAGGACTTACTCAGATTCATGGTTTGTTTTCGATGCTCTAACATTTTTGGAAGCAAAACTGGGTAAAACTCAACTAAAACCCCCCTCAAAATACCCGGAAAAACTGTAGACAACTATTTAAACAAAATCAAATGACAGAAAAAGGGTGACAAAGTCGAAAACTATGAAAGCTGTATCAAGTATGAGCCCCTCTTAGAAACAAGAAAAGATAAAAAAATCGTTGTTTTATGTGAAAACCTCCAAAGCACTCAACTCCAGAACAACTCCTGCAAACCAAAAACAAAGCAATCCGACATCAAAACACTAAAAATACCCAAAAGAAAGCACAACGAAAGGCAGATTCATATAAAAAACTAAAACATGGGGTTTATCTGTTGCCATACTTTTTGGGTCTCAAACGCATCGAAACAGTCGAGAACACGATATTCAGTCTCTGCCTATAGAAGCAGAGAATCATGCAAGAAACAGCCAACAAAGCGGTGATGAACAAGCGAGCACAGACAGTTGTTGTAGAAGATGAAAAACAGAGCTGCAACTGAGCCCCAATCAAAGCCAAATCAAACTCAGCCGACATAAATTCACTAATCAACCTCCCTTAGCTCTTCCAAAGCGCAACCGAAACCACCAACAGAGAGAAAACAACGCTCAACAAAGCCTCCTCTCTGCCGTTTTGCCTTGTCAAGAGAACCCAAAACGAGAACAAAAGAAAATCGACTTAGATACTGCTAGATCTAGCAGAAAAAAAGAGAGGAAAAGAAAAAAGGATTAGAAATCTATGGCTCTGATTTTTCTCTCTCAAACACTATACCCCTAACAAAAAAACCAGCAAAAATAGCCTCTTATCGCTTTGTTTCGAACAGTAATATAGACCACACCACCAGAGTGAAAAACAGTGTAAAAAATAAGACCGACCAACGAGGTTAACAGAGAAACACAAATCTCAATGGAAGAAAAAACATCATAAAAAACTATTTAAAAATATCAACAATTAAATGACATAATAAAAAACCCAAAAAACCAATTCCATTTCCCTAAAAATTCAGGAAAAAATTAATATTTATTAGTTACCATTACCTTCTCTCTCTAGTAGGTATGGACTGACTCTGGATTTTCTACTATTTTTATTCAAATCTTGACGTCGCTTTCTCTTTTTCTTCTGCTCTGTTTTTCTTCTTCTTTCCCTAAGGCCATTCACCTTTTACCACCGAGCAGCCTAACACCGGCATTAAAGCGAATTATATATGTGAATAAATATATTATTAAATTAATTAAAAGAAAAAGTTAAATTGAATTTATTTATGGAAATAAAAAATCAATATGAGCTGTCATGCATATCGTATCATCATGCATGACCAATCTTACCATCTCATGCGTATCATGTTTCACTTGGCACGGGGTTTTTAACTAACACTAGGCACTCGTTATTGTGTATCCACGCTCGCATCGACCATCACGGATTGGTCCAGTTGACGGCGTGTTGAACACACGCCTTAAGTGAGAGAGTGGGGATAGAGCTTCTGATGTCCGCATCTCTATTTTGGTATGGACGAAGCGCCGCGATTCGGCAATGTATTAGTGAAGGGTTTTTTTTGGCGTTTACAACAGGATTCGCGTAACATTTGGGTCTAGGACTCTACTAAATTACGATATAACCACTGTGGAAGTGACGGGGTTTCATTTCTTCTACGTTCTAGGATTCCTTTTTATCACTTTAGAAGATTTTTAGGGGAAATCTCCGTATTTTTCTGCTATTTTATTTTTATTCTTAAATGATTCTGTTTGAAAATAATAAACAGCCCATAGGTGATCTTAAATACCTTATAAAAAAAGGCCATTTTACCTAAAAACATCTAATTTTAACATAATTTACGAAAATAGACCAATTTTTTAATTATTTACCGAAAAAGGTCGAATTTTCTGAAAATGCGTCCACGCCAGTGCGATGTCAGGTGCTGTGTCAGCAAAACGCGTCCCTGGGGGAGTGTTTTGCCCTTTTTTTAGGGTTAGAGTTTTCTGCTTAGTTTTAGGGGTTTTAATAAAAAAATTAATTAAATTAGGGTTTAGGGTTTTAAGGTTAATTAATTAAATTATGTTTTAGTTTTTTAAAAATAATTTTGTATTTAGGGTTTTAGAAAAAAATATATTAGCAATATAAAAAAATTCTCAAAGATAGTATCTGAAAAAATAATTTTGAGAAGGCGTTTACGAACAAATAGTGTCCAAAACGCTTCAAGCGGGATGCACGATCGGCAAGGTTCTTGAAAAAGCTCCCACGTGGGCGTTCTTTTCTCTGATGAGTATCTGAAAAATAATTTTGAGAAGACGTTTACGAAAAAATAGTGTCCAAAACGCTTCAGCGGGATACACTATCAAGCAAGATTCTTGAAAAAGCTCCCACGTGGATGCTCTTTTTCTGATAGTTCCTATTTGGCCTTAGACTATAAATGAGCCAAATTTCATTCTCAGGTTGCATAAGTTACAACAAGAGAAATTGAGGCTAAAATAGAATAGAAACGAAGATGAGTGAGCGTATTAGTCTTTGTTATTTACTATGATGGTGAGGTCCGTAACATTAAGAACGGTGTTGTTTTTATCGAGAGAACACACGCGGCGGTTTTAACGAACATAGATTTAACAGAACTTCGTAAAAGAATTAGGCGTAAAATCTTCGGAACGATGCCAATGTAAGTTTTGTCCATTAAGTATAGATTTTGTGCTTCGGTTGATCCCGTGAGATATGACTCATTCGACATCAAAGGTCCTCGTAGCTTAGAGGCAATGATGCAGACTCATCTTGCTAGTGGATCACCCTATCTTGAGGTATATATATAATTTTTATCGCCAAATGATGCATTTGCGACTTCAACATCTACTGCTGTTAAAGAGGAATACACAACCCCTAGCCGACACTCTGTTAGTGGGAGGTAGGATACGAAAGCGCCCGTGTTTGGTGGCGGTATGGAAAACACAACCCCTGCATGACACTCGGTTAGTGGATGGGACATGCACATCGGTGGGTCGATATTCGATGCTGGAAATATGTATTGGGGAATGACATCAACTTCTAGTGGTTGGCAATCCACATATGATTGGGACGTTACGAAACGTCCACAAGAAGGGATGATGTACTCTCTACGACGTTCACCGGCGAGGGGACCTCGTTCATTGTAGATGATAGTGGGTCGGATGATGAGTCCGATGTGGATCCACCTTGAGAGCCCGGCCCCGATGGTGCAGAAGTTGCATTATTTTCTGAACCAGTGCCTGTTCCAACCATACCTGAATATGTTGAAGGGGGTTCAGATGAAGAAGAATAAGATCCGCGATTCAGGGCGTACTCGCCTCCAGCCCACATGTATAATGTCGATCTATCTCAAGATAATGTGTTGGAGTTTCCAGATCTACCACACAGAAGGCGTGATTGTACAAGTTCGTCATTGGACTCGGGTGAATTGAAAATTGGTAAGGAGTTTTCCAATAGGGATAGTTTTCTTGGTGCACTGAAACAACATAACATCATGAATGGGGTTAACTATAACGTGGTTAAATCCAAATTCGATAAGTACAAGGCCAAGTGTGCAGTACAAGACGATACATGTTCATGAAAAATCATGACCTTGTTGAGGAAAAGGACAGGCTGTGAGAGATAAAAAAGTATAAAGGTCCACATACATGTGTTGCCGGTACAATATCATTAGGTGTTTAGGGTTTTTGAATAATACTGTTATTACGTAATGTTGTATTATTTAACGTATTTCATTGACAGGTGTTTCACAAGATCATCCCAAGATGGATTCAGATATATTAGCTAGCTTAATACTACCGACGGTGAAGGCAGAACCCAAGACTTCAATGCCGGTCTTAATTGCCAATATTCGTAGCCAATTGAGGTACACGCCCTCTTACCGCAAGGCTTGGATAACTAAGCAGAAGGCGTTGGAAAAGTTACATGGTCGGTGAGACGCTTCATATAATGAAGTGTGGCAGTGGTGTCAGGTGCTGAAAGATATGTCCCAGGTTGCATAACAGACCTTGAAACGACACTTGCGTACTACAACGACCGATTGCTCCGTGGATGCCAAGTGTTCAAGCGTCTGTTCTGGAGCTTTAAGCAATGCCGAGACGCATTTCTATACTGCAAGCCATTGGTACAAATTGACAGTACCTTTATGTATGGTAGATATACCCATCGGCTATTGCTAGCTGTGGCACATGATGACAGTGGGAGAATCATTCCAATTGCATTTGCAATAACATCGGGTGAGTCAGCTGATGACTGAGATTTCTTTCTTTCTAGGTTACGGAGGCATGTCTGCCCCCAACCTGGTATCTGTGTTATATCGGATCAGGGCCCTAGAATACTAGCCGCAATTGAGCGATAGGGAAGCCTATGGCATCACACACACCATCAGTATTGCCTAAGGCATGTTGCATCCAACTACTACGGGCAACATCGATCTACAAGTAAACGACAGCAAGTGACCAACATGGGTATTTAATCTCTATTAATATAATTTTGTTTGTAATATTCAATTTATTCTTAATGGAATAGTGGTATGTAATATTCACTATCAACTTATATTGGCAGGGTATGTGATAAGTAATTACCGTTTTCATTAGATGTTGGCGTTTTTGCGTTCAGTTAACGAAGAAGGCGCAAACTACCTCTGTAACATACCTTTCAAACAGTGGACACAAGTATACGACGGCGGCCTACGATATGGTTATATGACCTCAAACCTAGCTGAATGCATAAATTCTGTTCTAAAAGGAACGCGTCATTTGCCGATAACACCGGTTGTGCGAGAGACATATTTTCATTTAACGGCACTATTTCCAAAGCGAGCAGCGAGTTATAAAGGCCAAATGCAGGGAGGCCATGTATGGTGCGCGAAGGTATTGCAAGAAATTAACAAGACGAAGACACGTGCCAACATCATGCACACAGTGTGTCACGATCGCGACAACCTATGGTTTCGTGTGACGGAGTTTGACAGACCGAACCAATGTATTATTGGCGGGAAATATCGTGTACACTTGAGAAATAGGACTTGCAATTGTGGGATGTTTGCCGCACTTCGTTATCCATGCGCTCATGTAATTGCAGTTTGTCAGAATCTCCATCTAGATCCCATGAGCTATGTCGATGAAGTGTACAAAATAGAATACATATACAACGTGTGGAGATACGTATTCCCACCAGTCCCAGATTAACGTTAGTGGCCGTCTATATCGCTTGCTCCGTTTAAGCTGTTACCGGATAGAGAACTGCGTCGCAAACCAAAGGGTTGACCTTGCTCGACTAGAATACGTAACAATATGAATATCCGAGAAACAACCAACCAACAGAAGTTGTGCAGATGGTGTAGGAACCCAGGCCATACAACTCGATCATGTCCAAATTGAAATAGCTGATAGTTGTTGTAATAAAATTATGTTGCATTATTTATATTTTATTAAAAATATAAAAATATTAATAATATTGCCCTATTCAAAAGAACTTTTATTTTATTAAAAATATAAAAAGTAAATTACAATTAAAATATTAAAAATAACTTTTATTTTATTAAATGAAACAATATAAAAAAGTTTGTACAAATATATTAACAAAAATCAATGTTGGTGCCGGTTGAAATCAGTGCCACATGGGGGTCGTCGACAACTTCATTCTGTACTGGATTCCTCATTGGTTCGACTTCCAACGGGGTTGTGGTTGCTCTCGTGAGGATTGTGGTTCCTCCTAAAGGGGGTGCAGTTGTGGGTGTTGGGAGGATAACCCACCTTGATAGAATAATGACTGCGGAGGTGTTTGCATCACCCATGGCGGAGGTGTTTGAATCTCATAAGGCTATGGGGATTGGTAAAAAGAAGAGCTCCCCGACGGCGACTCGTGCGATCCCTCATGCAACGGCGGCCTATAGATCGACGGTTGACTCAGAGTAATCGAGAACGGAGATGAACCGGGCCATGCATTCCAACCTGCCATAGGACTGAGAAAATAAAACATATAAGGGCTAGGATATACACCTGGCATAATCTGAAAAGGCTGTGATATGGGTGTCGTCGGTTGAAGTGTTGGGCCCGGTGACTGTGTGGGCGCTGTTGTTGAGCCTGGTGATTGTATGGGAGCTGTTGATGGGCCCGTGTTGTCATCAAGTCTTCTTGGATTTAAAGGGCCCCGTCGTTCGCTTTGGACACGAATTTAGCGTCGCCTCTCCTCTTCCGACAGTAAATATGGCTTGCCATGGATCCTAAAACATGGCATGTATTCCAGCATGCATGCTAACTCAGGAATGATGATCGGTTCCCGAGTAAGTATATAATCATACCAATTTTCCCACATTTCAATATATGCTGACTAGAATCTCGGCCAATCCATATGCAACTGCCGTAAGTCGACTTTGTACTCATCATCGAGCACCTCAAGTGCCACGAGAATCGGTTGTCGGAATCTAAATTGTCGCAATACTCTATCTAACTGGTGCATCTCCACGGTGGCATAGTTGACAAATGGGACCTTCACATGCCAAATGTTCGGATTTTGAAAAAATTCATCCGGAATTACTGCCCGAATTGCCGGATTCTCGTATGGTGTCCATTGAAGCTATACGAACATGATAAAAATATTATTTATATACATAATACTAAATACTAAATACTAAATACGAAACGACTATTTTATTATGTATATATATTTTATTTAATACTTACTTGTGCTTCTGACCGTTGGTCTAATAGAAGCCGTATATCTTCAAGAGAGGTAGGTATTCCAACATAACTCGCCGAATGGTTCCACCTAATTAAATAAATTTTTAGCATACAATTATATTTTAAATTTACGTAATAATTGTAAAATCTAATATAAAATTTACCTCGTTATGAGTGGGAATGTATATGGGTGGTCCATTCGAGGATGTAAAAATGAAAAGCGAAACCGTGCCCATGATTGCAGTAGTGATAGGCAACCTCCGATTTTAGCTTTATTCGATCGCGTCGCCCCGCACATCTCCCGGTACAATGTTGCTAACACGACATACCCCCAACTAAATTCACCAGCTGCTCTAAAATCAACGAGTTTCAGCAGCCATCTCAGATGTACGAGGTTTTGTGACAAGTCTAGCATCAGATAACCTCCAATCATCTCAAGAATGTATGCCCGAGCATATCGTATTCTTTCTAGTTCATTCGAATCATTATCCGGCTCCGGGAATGTGTCTCGTAACCAGCCCATCTCGATCCGACCTCCGTTAATATTATCTGGAATAGCACCCAAAAGCTCGTAGCATACGGCTCCCCAATCGCCAGATTAGGCGGACTGTGATCACGTGCCCATCCACCGGCAATCCCAATTGCAAATCGCACGTCTTCCAGATTGATAGTACACTCTCCGCATGGAAGATGGAAAGTGTGCGTCTCGGGTCTCCACCTCTCTATCAACGCACTAATTAGTTTCGGGTCTAACTTGTACCCCCGGCCTATCGTGGCCACGTGCCAAAAACCCGCTTCCCACAGGTAATTCTCTATCAACGGCGATGGCGGACCAGACATATTACGAATATAGCATTGCAACACCCGATCTATAGACTGTTATAAAAAATTATAAAATAAAAATTAATTAAAATTGCATAAATGAAAAAAATATTAAATAGTATTGAAAAATTAAAATTATCACTTACCATTGTCATTTGATCGACGGAGATGTGTTTATTATCGAGACGAATTAATTCTCCGGCCATTGCTAACATGATCGAATATTTTTTAATTTAAAAAAAAACTAATTTAAAAAAAAATTAAACAGAGCTTTTTTACAAAAATTAAAGAGAGCTTTGAGAAAATTTGATAGAAATTTGAAAGGAGGACTTTTGTGCGAAAAAATGAAAGGGGGGCCTTTTATAGTTTTTTTTTTTGACCGTTGGAGCCCAAATGATCAAAAAAATAGCCGTTGAGGGGTTAAAAAAAGGGCAAAACGCGTCCCCTGGGAGTTTTTTTGACGACACAAGACTGACATCGCTACGACGTGGACGCGTTTTCGGGAAATTCGGCCCTTTCCGATAAATAATAAAAAAGTTGGTCCATTTCCATAAATAATGTTAAAATTGGACGTTTTTAAGTAAAATGTCCCATAAAAAATAACACCATAAATATGTACCTCCAGTTTATTCTAACTACAAATACAATTATATGCACGAGGAAAACACATTAAACATAAATCATGCATAATTATATTTTCATCTTTTGCAAATCCATTAAGGTTTTAGGTTTTAAAAGGAAAATTAGGCTCACATAAAAAATAAAATAATTAAAATCCATTTAATGTTTGGACAAAATGAAACACGTTAAAAGTTGATGATATAATAAAAACAACACGTTTTATATAGTTAAGTGAAATTAAAGGACGCAACCATAACGTAAAGTGGAAAAAATCCAACACCATTTACTTTTTACATTTAACAATGCATTTATTTTTATATAAACATTTAACTGCAGCATTTACAAACACCCTAAATTCAACCTTTTCTTCTTCAATAAATTTATTTAAACTTTTTTAATATCTTTATTACACAATTAAAATGATTTTTGAATGGTTTGATTGTAGGAAGGGATCCTGTATTGAATGTGATTTAAAACACCATAACTGATGTAGGTTTGTTACACTCATAACCACTCAATTATATAACCAACTAATCATCATGTATTTTTGTAATTGTAAAATTTCTGACTCTAAAATCTTAAAATAAAGATAAATGTGGTATTTACTGTATATTGTGCATTTTTTTATATTATAAATTTGATATTTATATTCATTTTGTGCTTAAATTCTAGTGTATATATACAAAGAGAGATTGTATGAAACTGTGATTCCACATCATCCCTATCCCTTAGGAATAATCACAGTTTCAAACAATCTCTTCTCATATATATATATATTTGGTTTCTTTTCGGATGTATGGTTAGTAGTTATTAACTTGTTATGAAATAAAGATAAAAAGAGTAAAAGAACAAAAAATTAGGAGAGCCAAATAGAACGTATTTTATTGATTAACAGAGTGTGCACTATGCTTCTTTAAACTCTATATTTATAGATATAAGTATAAATGAAATAAAACTTTATTTATGATTAATATTAGAGTTCTAAAGTACATCAATTTTATATTGATCTTAATGCACATCCACTTAATAATAAAATATTTTGTAACACTCCCCCTTTGACATCTATTGGTAGATTATGTGTCTTAGTAAAATTTTACTGAGATAAAACAACCTTATGGGGGAAAATTTTCCTAGTGAACGAAAAATAATGCACATGTCTATAATACGCATAACATATTGCATCATTAAAAATCTTATTAAGAAAACTTGATGAGACAAAAGCTCGGTTAAAGGAAAAATAGTACAACGCGTATTTACCCTCCTCACGGCAACATCACATGATATCTCATATTCTACATATTTCATTTTTTAATACTAACGTTTCATACAATAACTTAAACAATTTTGATAAACATTTATATTATCATTCTTCTGGAAGTAGGAAGAATTTTGGGGAAATATATTTTAATCTCTTCAAGAGTTCTAACAATAATCATAATAAACTTTTATCATTACCATTCTATAAAAATATATATTTTTAAATCAAATCAATTCATATATTAAACAATTTTCATGCAATTTCATATGCTTTTAGCATTTTGAATTTTTTAAGAATTTTAATATAAATTTCCACTATATAATGATTCATATAAAAATTGTAATAATAATCATAGGACACATGCCAAATCTTTCACAAACTGACACTTAATAATATATCTAAATGTTATTGAATCTATTAAAAAAAATATTATATATTTTCATAACCAATGCTAGGACTTAGTGAAAAACTTCAGTTTTCTTATTTCGTTTTCGCATAACTTACTCATCTATACCCCGCTGGCTTTATACCTTTAGACTTTTGGACTAATGGTCCAGTGTGGAGTATTCCTGGCATTTTTTTTTTTCGAAACAGAGTTGACGTCCCGACGAGAAGAGACATCTCGTCCTAACGACGCGATGAAGGGTGTCCCGATGAGGTAGCATCCATGTCACGATAAGGCGATGTCTTATGCAATTTTCTTGGTTTTTCTTCTTATAGTCAAATTCTGATTATTTGTCCCAGTCAAAGTCTAATTAGTGTAGGTTATTTTAATATTATCTGACCTACGAATTTAGATTATAAATAGGTCATTTTCCACCCTAAAAAGATAATTCATATTACACATTTAGGTATTAGCTTTTACAAGCTTTCAAGGAATTTTGTGTTTAAATTTTGAGGGTTCTTATTTTGGGTTTCACGATTTAGTTTTACCTCCATCTTTTGTACTATTCGTTTTTACCATTTTAGTGAAATTATCTTTACCTGTGGTTTTTTATCCTCTTCGTATGAGGTTTTTCACGTAAAATATTTGTGTTCGATCTTTTTAATTTCTTCGTTATTTTAGTTGTTCGTTGCTTAATCGGGTTTATCCCCAACAAACAGGTATCAGAGCTAGTTCGATTTCTACATTTGATCTGTTCAGATATAGAAATAACAAGGTTTGATATTGATAGGTTCGATGACATCACAAATTTCAATACATGGCAATTTTAATTCAAAGCGATCTTGAGAAGGTCGTTACAGAGAAGGAACCTGTATGTAACAGCCTGTTTTCAGCGAAATCGAAATAGTGGTTTCAGGACCACAAATTCGAGGTAGGAAGAAAATTTATTTTAATATTATTTTGTAGTCTATGGTATAATAGGAATGCTGCATGAAAATTTCGTTAAAAATTTTTCCGATTACATGTCTAATTAGTTAAAAAGGACTAAATTGAAAAAGGTGAAAAACTTGCTAACTATGATAGTTAAGTGATTAAATAGCTTAACTAGTAAATAGGGGAGGACTTAAGGCATAAATATGCCTAAAATGGGTGGATGAGGCGGCATAACCTGGAAAATTAATAAAATAAAAATCAATTAATGGCAAAATTGTAAATTTTGCCTAATTAAATTATAACAAATGGAAAATTAAAGATTTCTAGACATTTCATTATCATTTTCGGTTATAAGAGCAGACATTGAAGAGAGTTTAGGCTGGTTTTTCAATTTTTGCCTCATGTAAGTTTAATTCTTACCCGTTTCTTGAATTTTTTATGTTTTTGATATTGTTACAATTAAGTCTAATTAACCTTTACCTTAGTTTTTGATTTTGTTGAAAATTTTGGAAGTCACCATTAATGAGTTCATATGAATTTAGTTATTAGATGATGAATTTGAGATGTTGATGGGTATTTAAAAAATATTTTATTAAAGAATTTTAATTAAATCATGATTTAGGGATTAAATTGAAAAGATGTTGAATTCATGGAAAATTTTAAAATTTTATGGAATTCATGGGCTGCTATTGATATATATATATATAAATTTTCTAGGCTTGGAATAAGGATTAAATTGCATGAATTTCATTTTCCGAGCCTAGGGACGAAATCGTAATTAATTAAAAGTATAGGGGCAAAATGGTAAATTTTCCAAAGATGTGTATTGGATTGAATTGAATATGAATTGTATTAAATTTATGTTAAATTCATTCATATAGATCCAGATAGACCAAATACGGAGTTAGATCGAGGAAAAGAAAAAGTGTCAGATTAGTAGATTTTGCGTACACGAACACTTGTCGAGGTAAGTTCGTATAATTAAATTGTATGTTTAAATGTTAAATTGAATTGTATGTATGTGATTGTATTATTGCTTTGTCTATAAAAGTAATCACATATCCAACGATGACCGGCAAGCATTAAGTCTCGTTTGAATAAATGAAATTTGATGGATACAGGGTTCCCATATTGGTTGTGGTCCTGCATGTGTTGCGGACACACCACATCTCGAAAGAGTGTCCCGTTATTAGCTCTCATGAGCTTCCCGTTAAATGGTTCTTACGAGCTTCTCGTTAATAGCTCTTCGGAGCATCCCGATTGGTTGTGATCCTGCATGTGTTGTGGACACACCGCAGCTCTTATGAGCGTCCCGATATATGGCTCTTCGAAGCTTCCCGATTAAAGGCTCTTTCATGAGCTTCCCGATTAATTGGCTCTCCAGAGCTTCTTGATATTGGCTCACTTGAACTTCTCGATTATGGCTCGGATGAGCTTCCCGTTATATGGCTCACATGATCTTCCCGTTATATGGCTCGAAAGAGCTTCCCGTTTACATGTTTGCATGAGCATTCATGTATATGAATTGATGGATTATAGTTTTGTACACCTTGTGTGTACTACCCGTTTATCCATCGACATTTTAAATGATTCAACGGGCAAAATCCTGATATGAGAAAATATATGAATTCGAAATGAATCATTATCCGTATATACACGAAATAAATGGAAATTTGATATTTGATGAGCTCATACATGTTTCTTGATATTCATGTGAAATAAACGACTAACATGTTTGATGAAGTATGTGTTTAGGCTATTAGCCAAATTGCTTTGGATGTATTTTGTATGCTTACATTAGATGTAAAAGAATGGTAAGTTAATTTCTCGTTATACGAACTTTCTAAGCTTAAAAGCTTACTCTATTTTATAGTAATTCGGAGGCTCGAATTGGTTGGAAGCTGGTCGGAACATCATCACACTATCCTTTGGCTCATTTCGATATAAATATTAAATTAATTTTAGTTATAATGGCATGTATAGACTAAATTTGGCCAATGAAGGCATGTATATATGTATGTGTTTGGTTGAAAACTAGCCATTGGTATGGCTTGTAAATGGTATGTTTTGATTTGTAAAAATGGTCTTAATATGTTTGATGTGTATTTGAAATGGATGAATGTAGAAAATCATATAGACATGTTAGTGATTGGTTTGTGATGGTATAAATGGTAAAATATGTCAATATGTATGTATGGTTATTTTAGTAAATTGGATAGTTAAACATATGTATTGATAATTGATATGCCATGCATATGACCTAGTTTTGGCATAATTTGAATGTTTTGTATTGGCTTGTGAATGTGTTAAAGTGTTAATGTAGGTGAAAGACAAATTGGGTGAGAAATGTGACCTTGGAAATGACCTAATTTCGTCCACACGGGCAGAGACACGGGCATGTGTCTCAACCGTGTATGACACGCGGTCTATCCCACGGGCGTGTGTCCCATGCACCTTGGAAAATTTTAAAATTTTCCAAATTTTTTTGAGTTTTCGGTTTGGTCCCGATTTAATTCTAATGTGTATTTTGGGCCTCGAGGGCTCATATAAGGGACAATATGAGTGATTATGATTATTTTCTGACATGAATGTAAAATGATATAAAATGTATGTATTTGAGTATGTAAATTTTGGTAATGCTCTGTAACCCTGTTCCAGCGATGGATATGGGTTATGGGTGTTACACTGTAGACATTGATCAATCAGAATGAGATAGGTTAGATAAAAAGGCTTTATCCACAATTCATTTATGTTTAACAAATAATGTGTTGCAGGAAGTTTTTATAGAGAAAACGACATTCACCTTATGGAAATGGTTAGAAACCTTTTACGCGACAAAGCCTCTGGCTAACCGATTGGTGTTGAAATAGCGATTGCACACGTTCTGCATTAACCTTAGAGGTCACGTCAGTCAATTTATTAATCTTTTGAATGATTTAAAAAATGTTGAGGTTCAGAATGACGATGAAGATCAGGCTATGCTATTATGATGCTTTTTACCCCATTCATACAAGTCTTTCAAGGAGACCCTGATTTATGATAGATATAATCTCTCGTTCAAGGATTTGAAGGGTCATTTGTTGAGCGAAGACAAAATCAACAATTAGTTTGGTTCAAATAGCAAGTCAGATAGGTAAACATGTAATCGAAAACATAATATTCATACATTATCGGGGTTAAATCAAACTTACGGAAGTTCAAAAATAATTCAAAACAAAGTAGAGACTAATTTGAACCATTTTAGAAAAAAAAATGATAAAAATGCAAAATAGGGGTCATACGGTCGTCTGGCCAGGCTGTGTGGTGGTATAACACAGCCGTATCTCCAAACCATGTAACAACTTGTGTGCCATGTAAGCCAAGGTCACACAGCCGTGTTGCTAGGCCGTGTAACAAACTGTGGCCGTGTGAATTGTCCTTCACCTGAATTAAATAGACTACACGGTTGTGTCCTGCACCCATGTATGGAACACGGCTGTATGGCAGGTCGTCTGTACCTATAATGCCTTTTACAACACACAAAAATGACCCAAAATCCCTTAAGCCTCAAGTCAATATAATAAACCCTTGATCAACCTGTTTCAAGACACCAAAATATACCAAAACTAACATAATTCATTCAACCTAAGTGCCTAACTGAATTTCACATTTGGCACCACAATTCAAACATTAAATAATAAGCATTCATCACCATTCATGTCAAAATATTTAACCCAAACATACATATACAACCATTATTTCTTTAACTAAGGTATCATAAGCAAAGTTCAACAAGTGACCTATTTTAACAAGCAGAGCATACCTTATTTACCACTGCTTTTACCCATTTCATACCATTCAAGTCAATCACATCAAACATAAACATTTACCTTCATAACCAACATTCATTACCAAGTCATGCCATTACCTAAACATATATATAATGCTATTCAAATCTTAGCCAACATCATCAACTTACTAAGCATAAAATAGGTCTAAACTTTTAACACATTAAACCATCTAAAGTTAAGAATATAATATTTTTATTATTTTTGCACAATTTCCCCAAAGTTGTTCATTTTATTCAATTTAGCCCCTAAAATCGAATATTATATATTTCAAATTCAAGCTTTGATTTTCAATCCAATTACAAATTCATCACTGTACTCTAACATCCCGTTTTTTAATAATGTCGAAAATAGTGGTTCCGGAACCATAACTCCGATGTGTCAGTCCGTAAATATTAAATAATAATATTTACAAGTTCAATAGTGTCGTATTAAAATTTGGTTGGGAAATTTTATCGTTTAGATAGTTAATTAAATAAAAGGACTAAATCGTAAAAGCTGTAAAAAGTTAGCTTTTATTAATTGAGGTTGTAAACTAGCATGAGAAAGGTTAATTAAAGGAATTTATTAGTAATTAAGCCATCTCTACTTATAGTAGACGATAATGGACCTAAAATTGTGAATGATAAATGTTTATAAAAATGGTAAATATGTAAATAGTTAAATAAGTAATATAAACAAAAGAAACATGTTAAAAATTCATATCATCTTCTTCCTTTCAACATTAAAACTGAAATCCTAAGGGAAGCTTGGAGAACATTCGGTCAAGCTTGGGTCTCTCAATAGGTAGGTGAAATTTATTCTATTTTTAGTAATTTTTATATTTTTGAGCTCGTATTAGCTTAATCTAGCTAACTCGGGGACTAATTTTTAAAACTATAAAATGTTTTAGATTGTGCCATTGTTGAGTTTGAGTTATTCTTGAAGCTTTATGGAAGATTATTGAGTGTGGTTGTTAGATAAGACTATCTTTGTAAAGTACTTTTGATGATTTTAATGTTTAAGGACTAAATTGTTAAAGTGATAAAATTACAGGGACTTGATATGAAATAATTACAATTATGGACTATAGTGAGGCCCTTGAATATTTGGCTAAGCTTATATTTGAATAAAAATGGTTAAATTGCATGTTTTGGGTTAGGGACTTATTTGCATAAAAATAAAATGTTGAAGGTCATTTTGTAAAAATGTCAAAAAAGACTTAATTGCATAAAATGAGTTGATTTATTTGTTAGAATTAGTTAATTGAATGAAATTACTATTTTAGATCAAGAACAAGTGGAAAATTGAGGAAAATAGAAAATTGCAAAATAGTCTCTATACTTTTGTCGTAGTCTCTATACTTTTGTCGTCGTTGTAGTTTAATCTAGTAAGTTCGTTCGGTTTAATTTTAATACAATTTAAATGGTTTTTATATGAACTTAGTTATTGGATATTGGATATTGGTTAATGAATTAATATTTATACATGGAAATTGAATTAACAAGTTATTATCGCATTGATCACTGATGAAATGTCTTGAGCCGGATGAACATAGGATAGAGTATGATTGACATGCCAATAGGTTATTTTGCGCACGATATGGGATTGGTATTAGATATGACGATGATTTTTGTATATCCTCTTTTCACTGAATATGCTGAGGTCCTGCATTTGTTGCGGACTATCGTGTTATATTACAGTGTTTTCTGGTGTGTTACGGAGGCCAATGTTAGCCTACGGGCTAGGCACTTAGTGTCGAGGTGTGTTATTGGTTGGACTAACTCGTATAAGTGTTTGGTGTGTGTTTTGGATGGTTAACTGTGTACTCGTATTCGTATATCATTCATCAAACATTGTTTATTAATCACTGAATGTTATTGAAATGTAGACAATTGATTTTTATGATTGTTTGAGAATTACTCACCTATTGTGACTTGTGATTGACAGGAATTCTATTAATAACCTTGTATTTAAATTATTATGTTTAATTCGATAAGCTTTATTTTTTAATCGACAAACTTACTAAGCTTTATGTAAGCTTACTCGTGTCCTTGTCTTTCCTTTTTAGATTGCGTTTTGTGGAAATCGAGTGATCGAATCAACTCTAAAAATCACACTATCCGATGACCTCTTTGGTATATTTTGAATTTAACTTGACTTATATGGTATGTAATAGGACCATTTGGTCATGGTTATATTGGTTCATAAGTATTTTATAATGTGTATGTGTTGTGCTTTTGATATTCTAGAACAAGTAACTAATGTGGTATGCATGTTAAGTTCCAAGTTTAAGCATGTGTGGTCAAGTATGGAAAGGTAAGTTTGATATGAATTAAGCAAGGCATGTTAGAATTGAATGCAAGTTATTTTGAATGAGTTGAGGCTTGTGTAATGTAATTCTAAGTAGGTGAAATGTTAAATCTTTGAAATGTGGTGTCATTGATGACACATTGGTTAGGCCTTAGGTTGATTGTTTGGCATGCTTTGTATGTTATTGAAATGTATTTTGAAGTATTATAATCATGTGTTAAGAATTGGTTTAGGTATTTAAGCATTTAGACATGATATGAGCACATTTTGGGACATTTTTGGGCACACACGGCCTTGGACATGGGCTATCACACGGCTATGTGTCACACACGGGCAATGTAACGCCCCTAACCCGTATCTGTCGCCGGAATGGGTTAAGAGGCATTACTGGACGTATCACAGTTTTAAACTTTCACATAATCATACAAGTCAAATTCGTATATAAATACAGAATAAAGCTAATTAAAAATCTAATAGGCTCTATTAATAATATCTCATAAACAAACTATGCTTCGAAATTCAATCATATCAGTATTATTTATTTATTCACATATTCGCACCAACAACATATATCAAATCATATTACAAATGATTTATAAAATTGAATAGCCGAACTATAAGACTTATAATCATGGTATTCAAATAATCAAATCATAAAAATACAGCCTAATATTCCTTCACATATAAAATATTAATTAACTAAACAACATAACCAAATATGCTTTTTGTGCTATTATAACTTGCACATATCACTACAAAGCAAAAG
This sequence comes from Gossypium sturtianum, assembly GCA_025698515.1. Taxonomy (NCBI): domain Eukaryota; kingdom Viridiplantae; phylum Streptophyta; class Magnoliopsida; order Malvales; family Malvaceae; genus Gossypium; species Gossypium sturtianum. The sequence continues at coordinate 17,045,600 of CM046954.1, read as the reverse complement.
CCATTTCTAAACACAATTACCAAACCGTAACAAAACCAATATACCTTTTATCAAATCACAAGTACATGCGCATATCACCATACCAATTGGATCATTTTGAATACAAATTCTAACCAAGAATTCAACCAATTCACATGCTATTCATTAAACCCAAAATATACTTGTACATAACCACTCATTTATTCACATACACATATTCGGTCAACCATTTAAAACTATAAGAGCTAAACCTAAAACTTTCATTACTCACTTAACTATCATTACCCAAATTTGTATGTACTTAATTTATAAATTTTAAGCCTATTTAAAAGACATTTATATATATATATATTATTTAAAAGATCAAAACATGTATATTTATCTATTACAAATTTGCACATATGATTATATCAATTTTAGCCATATCCAAAAATTCATACAATTCATATCACTTTACAAATATAAAATCGAATATTAATACCACTTGCATGAACAAATCGTACGTTTATTAAATACTTCACATTCCTAGTTTATTTCATAACAAATCGGCAACCCAAAAATAACTCCATAATTTGTACAAGACTTAGCCATTAAATCATAAGCCAAAGTATGCCATTTCCAAATCAAACCAAATCGATTCACATAACAACATCATACATATCACTTCACATTTGTCTAAACCAAAATCCATACACCAAATTTTAGCATAAAACACACTTCCAAAACATAACTAGTTTAAGACCGAATTTATACATGATTTTCACTCCCTTATAATCGAACATACATATGCAAATTACTAGTTCCTTTCATAACAATTTGTCAATGTAAACACACTCTTACACAACAAATTTAACTACCATTTCATCTAAGTTATACTTAGCATTTCACCTATATGCCATAACCGAATTCACTTAATACCAAATCACTTAACAACACTTTAACAAAGCATATCAAACAAGATTTACATATATCTACTTATAATTAACCCATAGCAGAATCACCAAGACCATAACCAAACATGTCACACATACTATATACACATATATATATATAACACATAACCAAGATTAACTAAACTTGTATATTATTTCTAGCCATTTTCGCATGGCTTTAATAATTACAAATTCAAAACCATCCAAACTAATACTAGACTATACATGCCATAGATTCAAAATTCAAACTTAGTAAATACCGAAAGAAACAGTCGATAGTGTGATAGTCTTTGCTGACGATCCCCGAGCTCGTAACGTGACTCCAAAATCTATAAAACATAGGAAAACAAGAACACACACACAGTAAGCTATTTAAGCTTAGTAAGTCTTAAGCAAAAACATATATAACAATAATTACATATTAACAATTTGTTAACAAAGCCAAATTTGCATAATATCAAATACAAGATATCATTTACTAATAGATCACATTTTAACCTCACATACATATGTCATATGGCTGAATATAATCAATCATATACATATATAAATTTTCACTTTTATTATTACAAACACATCAATAGGCCGAATCACTTATATATTCAAATATGTTAACACATAATTCATATTCACATAACCTTTTATCATTTCAATTAACCAACTTACCTTATTTTCATATAAACAAATAACTAACACATACCTGAACCTGTAATTCAATTTCACATTCGGTCTTTACTTCACATTACCCGTTGAACCGTTCGAATTAAAAATGATACGCAGATAGTCGGAAGTTCGTACAATGCCAACGTCCCTGACGTGGTCTTACATGTAATCACATATCGATGCCACTGTCCCAGACAGGGTCTTACATGAATCAAATACGATGCCAATGTCCCAGATATGGTCTTACACGTAAACACAAGTCGATGCCAACGTCTCAGACGTGGTCTTACACGATAACACATATCGAAAATCCTATGTCATGACATATGTATCCTATCTATTCCTAGGGTTCGTACGGGACTTTCGGACGTTGAATCTCGATCGAATCGAACTCGAAACATAGTTCCCTATCTCATAATCACATTCGGCCAAAGCACACACATATATATATTCAAATAATTCAATTCATCACATAACATTTATATATTCTCAATTTAACAACATTTAAATGCTTATAGACTTACCTCGGATATCGACGGACGAAATCGACTACTCGACTACTTTCGACTTCCCCCGATCTAATTCCGTTTTCTTTCGTTCTTGATATAAATAAATTCAAATTTAACTAATTTAATCGCACATTCATTCAATTTAATCCAAAAACACATAAATGGGCAAATTACCATTTGCCCCTGACATTTTACACTTTTTACAATTTAGTCCCTATTACATAAAACACAAAATACACAAAATTTGCATATACCATAGCTAGGCCGAATCTTCATATAGTCCATATAAGTCCACACATTTCATTTATTTCACATTTTAGTCCCTCAAAATATTATTTTTACAATTTAGTCCAAATTACTCAAATTCATCAAAAATTCAAAGACAAAACATGATAATTTAACACATATCTTTAATATTTCATCATCAAACAAAAAAAATCACAAGCTATCATTAATGGCAAAACACAAAATCATCATCAAATTCAAAAATTAAGACATGCGCTTTGAAGATAACTTAGCAACGATCTCAAAAACGTAAAAATTATCAACAACCGAGCTAGATACTTACCTTAATCATACTCAACAATGGCCAAATGCCCTAGCTCTCTTTATTTCTTTTTCTTTTCCTTAGTTTCGGTCAAAGAAGATGAGAACATGGCTTTTAAATTTTGTGATATATATTATAACATTATATTATGTTATTATTATTTTAACTTTTATAATTAATATATAAAAACCATATATTAATAAATATGCCGTCCACTACCTTTTAATATTGGCTAAATTACAACATAAAACCTCCATATTAAAAGAACAACCATTATTCAGCCCTTTTGAATTTAACCACTAAATTTTCATTTTACGCGATTAAGCCCTTTTATTAAATCGAGCACTCAAACGACGAAATTAAAACACGAAAATTCCACACAAGCAAATTCACACATAATAAACACAATATAATTTTAAAATATTTTTCGGACTTGGATTCGTGGTCCTGAAACCACTGTTCCGATTAGGGTCAAAATCAGACTGTTATAGGCAACCCACACGGGTGTGTGCTCTGAGCGTGTTAGGTGCAGGGTTCACACGGGCTAGTACACAGTCGTGTGACCCAAGCCAGTGAGTTACACGATTGGACATACGGGTGAGCACATGGGCATGTGGGATAACCACATGGCCCTTTCTGGAGCTACACGGTCTGGGCTCTGTCACACTGCCTGGACACGCGGTTGTGTGACTCTTATTTTGAAAATTTTTAGTTTTTCCCTAAATGTTCTGATTTGCTTCGAATTGGTCCATGATTATTTCTAAACTATTTTTAAGGCATCGTAAATTCGATTTAAGGTCCATAACTGTATGTTTTACTCCAATTTGATTATTTATGAATTTGTTAATTAAATTTGTTAAACTTGATGCTATTTGTTATTGTTTGTTTTGAATTGTACAATAATACTCCGTAACTCTAATCTGGCGACGAGTAGAGGTATGGGTGTTACATGTACATCCCTCTAAAAACATAATTTTCAAAAATTTCATGACAAGTTTCACATTATTATGATTTAGTCCTTATAAGCAAAACTAACAAAATTTACTTAATAAATTAGTCTTTAAACATATCTAAGGTTATAATCAAACTATTAAACATAAAAAAATTTAATTTTCATCAATGACAACTTTAGAAATCTTTAACAACTTTCTTGTCTTTATTATCTTGTTTTGACCAAACTTATATCTAATGTGGATTCCTTTTGTTTTCATAGAGTTAGAAAGAAACCGGTCAATTCAGATATCACAGTTTCCTTTATTATGATCAATTTACTTCCATATATGCAATAGATTGAGCCACTGGGAAAGATGCTCAAACAGTTGTAGATATTGTTGAAGAAATAGATGCTGAGGATGTAACTACCGCAAAGAATGTTGAAGAAGGAAACAATTACCATGGATGCAAAGATGATGTTTCCTTATATGAGATGGATTTCTCTATTACACAATCACAACCGTCGAAGCCAAACCAAGATGATTCCACATTTTCAAAGAAGAAAAAAAAAGATTTCTGATGGAAGTGAACAAATTTCTACATCACTTACTAATGTTGCCACATTATTGGGGGAAAACATACAGACGATTGGCCTTGAATTAAGTAGGAGCATTGCCTCCGACATGCTAATTCAAGGGAAGTCAGAAATGGTCATTCAAGAAAGTGCTCAAAAATTATATCTAGCCTCATGTGAAATAGAAGGATTAACTAAGGATGAGCGCTATCGTGTGTTGAGCAAAATTCCAAACCATCCAATGCAAATTCAGACCATTCCAACCCTATTGTATTCACTCTAACCAAACGTAGTGTAAGTAAAACTACAAGTTCTAAACGGGTGGTGCAATAATCTATAAACAATTTGAAGATTTGTTGACTTTTATTCTCCTGACTTTTTCATTATTTATATTTAATACATAATTTAATCCTCACTTATTAGTTGATTTTTATATTTAATAGGTGGATTTTACATGTATCTTACTTATTTGAATAGTGATGATCATTATATTGAATATTAATTAATAGAAAAGAACTAGAGCTAGCCTGAACCTAGTGTTTTGTTTCTTAAATTACTTTTTAAAATAATTTTATGTAAGATATTTAAATGTTTTGTTTTTGTTTTTTTGTTTAAACTACTGGTTTCATCTACCTAATTTTAAAAATTTTCATATTTTCATTCCACATTATTACCGTTAAATTTAATTAGTTCATTCAACCTTTTTCGTTAAAAAAACAACATTTTAACTCAAAGATAAAGATTGAGAGTTAAAATGCTCTAAAAAGAATTAATGAATAAAATTACAAAAGATATAAACATTGAATTTTTTTTAATCATTATGCCAAGAGGAATATCTTACTACTAATTATGTGAAGAATTCAATCAAATGAAAGAATAAAATACAAACAATTATATTATATTTATTATTTTTAAGGTAAACTATGCAAATAATCACCTAATTATAAAAAAAATTATTTTTGGTATTCAAAATAAAAAGTTTGCAATTTAAGCACCTACGTTACATAGTTTAATAATTTTGGTGACTCCCATTAAAATCACAAACGATAATCTGACGTGACAATTAAATAAATCAATATAATAACAAATTTAGCCATCAACTCTTACATATTATAACAATTTAGTCATAAATTAAAAAAATTAACCCTCAAAATTATAAATATTCTCAATTTTATCCCAATTCTAAGAAATTAAACTTATATATAAAAATACATAAATATAAATATAATTATATTAATATTAAATAAAATACAAATCCCTCACCCCCTCCGCTTTTGGAACAGGGGTAAAAATTATGCAAAAGCAAATGCCGAGGTTTCATTGAAAGGTATACGTAGTTAAACCTGTCTCATATTTTTTATGCTCTATGTCATGTTCAGACGAGATTGTGTGAAGCCTCTGTTAGCTGGTTGCTTGTAAATGCATCAATGCTCGTTTACCTTCAACTTGTTTACATTCTTCAAATATATGAGATATTATGTGATGTCATTGTCTTTCCTTCTTTACTTCTTTTTCCGCCATATTCTCCTTGTATCTTGACTTCCTGCTACGATCTTTATGTTCATCTCTAGATGATTTTTCTTTAAACTAGTGTTTCAAAAAATTCAGAAATTGCAAGCAAACTAGGTTATAGAGATATATCAGATCTTACTCCAATAGAGATTGCAATCGAGATCTTTTCTTACTCTTTGTCCTATATTTTCTCCTCTAATCCAATTAAAATGTTTGGCTAAATGGTATCATTGTCTTGTTAAGCATTGTAACAAATTGAAGGGTATCTAAAGGAGGAAGGTGGCATGGCTATTGTTGGATTATAGTTTTGAAAAAACTATAAATATGGTGATTGAATTTCGTTTTATTTGTAGCACAGCATGTAAAAAATGACTAGTTTTTTTTTTTTTTTTTTTTTTTTTTTTTTGGGGACGTGGTGGGGCTGGTCTTGTATGGGGAGGAGGTGATGGATTTTTATTTTATTTAACATTAATAAATTTATATTTATTTAATATTAATATATAAAATTTAAATTTATATAATATTTGTAAATTGAGAATTAGGACCAAATTGAGAATATTTGTAAATTTTAAGAGTTCATTTTTTAAAAATATGACTTAATTGATATAATATGTAAAAATTGAGGGCTAAATTTGTTATTATATCATTTTTAATTGTCACTCAGATTCCCATTTGAGATTTTAATGGAAGTGAACAAAATAACTGAGCTATGTAATGTAAGTGATTAAATTGTAATTTTTTTATTTTAGATGCCTAAAATGAATTTTTTTTTTATAATTGGGTGAATATTTAATAGTTTATCATTAATTTTAACATTTATGAATATAAAAATCTACACCAAAATTTTCAAAAATGTAAATAAATTTTATAAATTTATATTACATAAACTATAAATAAAAAATCATCATAAATATAAAATTTATATTCTTTAATAAAAATTTAAATTATTTTTTAATACTTAATCGATAAAATTTAAATAATTATAAATAAATCATGTGAAGTAGGGTTTGAATTATAATATTTATGACTAGATTGTTAAAATTTATATAAAATATAATATATCTATATTTAGCTTTTGATTTAGTTGACATTATGAATTTATCATATATAAATTTAGTTCAGAAAAAAATTATTTATCATCTTTTTTAAATGACAACTAATATTACCCTAACCATAATGATACTTTTGTATTTATGTTTTTATACCATCTTTAAATATAACAATATATATTCAAGGATTAAGCTGGTGTTAATAATAAGATTTAAACACATTATTTACCAATCTATTGATGATAATTATTAAATAAAAATTAAAATAAAATAATTTTTTTACATGAAATGTTTTTTCACCCACAGCTCGAGTGTGACATAATTTAATATAGATAATGTTATTGATTGAGTTAATGTTATAAATCAATTCAATAATTTTTTTATAATTAAATTGTTAATATTAAAATTTTCTTTTACCAATATAATAACAATTTTTATGTGTTGTAGAAAAATGAGGATACATTAATAAGCCATTAGAATGCATTTATTATAATATTATGATATATTTATCTGCTATTATTATTAATTTCGAAACATAAAATTGATGATTGGATGCAAATCTATCTTTCAAATGCGTTTTATTGTAATTTATTTATTTTTATATTGATGGAATTTGTAATTAATAATCCCCATGATATAAAATTCAAGAAAATGGGGATCCGAAAAGGCTGCGAAGTGACAACAGCGGCTTCCACATAAACAGTTGTTACATAGGTCTGAAAAGCCACGTCATCAAATATGTAGTTATAAATATTAAATAGAAGAGAAATTAATTTTAAATATTAAGGTATTGTATAAAAACATATGATCAAATAAGTTATATCATGGTATTGTAGTATTTAAATTATATATATATATAAAAAAAAAACATTAATGATTTGAGTTAAATAAGAAAAGAAGAGAAGGCATCGTAGGAAACAAAATGGGTATGATATTGCGTGCAATTGCAGATGTTGACAAATAGGTCAAGTTGCATAGAGTGGGGAAGGGGGTAATCATCCTGGTCATCATCGACCAAATACCAACTCCTACAGATGATCGACGCTTGTTGCCTTTTTCTTCACACGTGTCCTACCCATGTTAGACTTGTATAAGACCGAAAACATAGTTGTTCTCTTTGGCGGGAATGGATAGGCGGTGGGCTCCCTTGGCGGGAAAACGAAGCTACCTCCTCTCTCCTCATCTCCACTTGCGTGCCCGACTTGTCCTCTACCTGACTCCGCCCGCCCTTTTACCTTTTACTTTTAGTCAACATAGATGTATGTATGTATGTATGTATGTGATGATGAGCATCATAAACATGGTCACGTGACTTGCGATGACAATTAGCAATGGACAGTATGCGCGTTGCAGTTGGGGACAAGATCCCAGTGCTGTGTGCGTTATTTTATAATTGGGGGTGTGGGTAGGCATTCACTGCTGCAGATTTCGATGCCAACATGATCACGTGCCAGACCTCCCATCTCTTTTATTAAACTTTCGTTGGGTATTAATAGGGGACAAGGTTGGTATTTTAGTGGATACAAGCGTGTTAATTAAGTGCATAAAGTAGATAGTTAACGTTCGTGCAGGAGTTGATACCCTTTATAGGCAAAAATATTACTCATAAGATCTTGACTCAACCATAGGAGAAAACAAGTTCTGAGACTTTGGAATTTTATTCTCAACTGCTAACAGTTTATTAAATCAATCTACTTTTACTTTTATGCCCATCTTTTTAAATAACATTTTCATTTCTTTCTTCATTTTTTTATGTTTAATATTTAAATTACTAAAAATGAATATATATATATATTTAACTTATTTTATTTTTATATAAAAATGTAAATAATTGTTCTTAAAATATATTTAAAATATTATATTTATATAATGTTGCAAGTGTTGAATCATATGTGTCTTAACCTTTTTTTTTTTTTAAACAGTAAACGGCGCGGTCGACTCGTGGTTTTAAAAAAATGAAAAGGAAGGGAGTCGCCACCGATCTTTATTTGGGTGAGATCGGATCACCTTTGTTTTAATAAATATTTCAATTTACTAAAATAATGTTTTTGGTCTGCGAATTTTGAGAAAATGGGCTCGGGAGTCGGTTACGTGCGAGGAAGGATTAGCACCCTCGTCACGCCCGAAATTGGTACCAAACTGATTGATTGATGTCCTAATGTTGAAAACTTTGAAATGGTTTGAAAATAGATACTTTTTATTTCCAAAACTTGGAGGAATTGGAAGAGACGTTAAGGCTCTCTTATTTTCGAAGAGATAAAGTATCATGTCCAGTAAGTTAGGTCGCGACACTTTAGACTCTTGAAACTAAGCTCGCCTTTTAAAACTTGGTTTTATTTTTGGAGAGATCTCCGTCATTTGTCAAGCGAGAAATCGAAACCAGATAAGTTAGGGCTCGTTTTCTCGAAGGTCCAAATTAGGAATATTGCCTCCATTTTAGAAGAAAGAAAAGAAACTTATCTCGAAGTGTCTAGATGTCGAGTCCAGTAAGTTAGGGCGCGACATTTCGAATATCCGAGATTAAGTGTTTTGTTTAAAATTTAAATTTCGATTTCAAAAGGGATATCCCGTTATTTAGCTTTAAACAAGAAGAACCGGAACCCGGTAAGTTAGGGCTCGATCCACTCAAATTGCTAATACGGAATGTTGATTTCAAACTTGAATTTGATTTTTTTAAAAGAGATATTCCGTTGTTTAACTTAAACAAGAAAAACCAGAACCCAGTAAGTTAGGGCTCGATTCACTCGAATTGCTAATACGGAATATCGATTGTTATGAAAATTGAGAAGTCGGGTAAAAGTTAATGTGACAAGTTTATAATGAAATGTAAAAACAAATTACAATACGGATATGCGTAGCAAAATGGAAATAAATGCGTTTAGTACGAATGATAATATAAAGAACGAAAATGAAATAGAATAAAATGAACGAGTCAAAAATGAAGATAATGAAAAATAAAGTAAGAAAATAATAATAAAATAATCATTATAAGTATAAATACGAAAAGAAAATATAATTATAATAGTAATAATAATAAAAATAATAGCCATAATAACAGTAACGAAACAATAGTATAATAACGGAAGTAATAATTACATAATAATAATAATAAATATGACAAAAGTAAAATGTTAATAAGGACAATAATAGTAAAAAGCAAATGATAATAATATGTTAATAGTATAATAGTAGCGATAATAATAATAATAAAATGATAATAAAATATTAATAATAGTAAGACAACACTAATAAAATAAAGAATAATAGCATATAAAATAATAATGAAAATAAAGAAATGACAATAATAATAATAATAATAATAGTAATAAAAATAAAATAATGATAATAATGAAAATAAATAGTAATAATAATATTAATAGCAAAATTAAAATAATAATAAAATGGCGAAAATAACAACAAAAAAGAAAAGGGGACTGAATGAATTAAAAATAAAATCTAGGGGGCCAATTTAAAATAAATAAAAGAAAAAGGACTTATTTATACGCTAAGAAGGTGGAGGGACCGAGGGTGTAATAAACCCTCTCTAGCCAAACGCATTTGCGGCAAGGGGACCAAATTATGAATGGATGAAATTCATGGGGAAAATCTAAAAATAAAAAAGGACACGATTGCGAACATAGAAAAATCGGAAGGACCGCGGCGTAAATAACCCAAAAAAGCAAAAACACGCGGATCCTCTGCAGGCGGTCGGTCGACACGCGGATCCTGAGGGCCAAAACGACGTCGTTTTGGCGCTGAACTCTCTAACCCAAAGCGGTGCCGTTTTGTGGGTGTATTTAAATCAAATTTTTTTGTAAAAATTTCATTTCTTTCATTTGCTTGCACAAAAAAAACACCCTCCCCCTTTTTTTTTCTGCTCTGCAGGGATGAGGGCGGTGAGATTTCAGTGAGTCGCCGGTCAGAGCTCGTCGCGGCGCTGCCAAATCGTGTCTGTGGCGTAGAGAGCCTAACAGTAAAAAATTTTCTTCCTCTTTTTTTAAATATATATATATATATATATATATATGAATATGTCGAAAGAAAAAAAAAAAAAAAAGAGGAACGTCGAATGTAGGAAAAAGAAAATAAAAGAAAAATAATCACCTCTCTCGGCTTTGGTTTTAGTTTTTAGGGTTTTCTCTGCTTTATGGTGTTTGTATCTATATTTGCAATTGTTTTTGTTTCTTCAATCTGAAATTGTTTTCTTCTTATTCGTATCTCTATTGTTTTTGTATTAAAAGGAAATCTGATCTTTACATTCGGATTATATGGCTTTTTATAGCCATTTACACGATTTCTTTTTATTATTATATACTGTCTTGTCTTCTTTTCTTTGCAGGTGGATGGGCGGTCTTTGGCGGTGGCAGTGGCGCAACAGATGACATGGGCGGTGGAGGCAGAAGCTTTTAGGGTTTCTTTTGTTTTTTTTTTCTTTTTTGTGTTGGGCCATGGTTTTTTTTATTTGGGTTGGGTTTAATTGGGTTTGGTTGTGTATGGGCCGGGTTTAATGGGCCATTCGGGTTTACTAGGTTTTAGGTGTTATTGGGTGTAGTTTTGGTGTTGGTTCAGATTAATTTGTTGTAAAATGGGTAGGGCAAATGGGCTCATCTGTTTTGCCCCTCTTTGCTCATTGTTGTGTAACGAGAATAGAGCAAAGACTTTCAAAAGGCCCATTTTGCCCGAACTGCTAGCCACAGCTTCTTTTGTAGCCTCATTTAGTCCATCGCATCTTGTTGTTTTGATCCACTCTATCACTGCAACTTCAGAGGTATAGGGTTTTTCGTTTTTAATCCGCTCATTTCGATTTGCTCCTTGCAACGTTGCTCCTTGCAACGTCGTTCGTATATCCCTACAAACTCAGGGACCACCAGACTAATGTCTTCAACCTGCTTCCCTCAACTTCAGGAATGTCAAATCTGCTATCTTCAATCTGATCCCTGCAAACTCAGGGATCACCAGATTGATATCTTCGATCTGCTATCTTCAATCTGAAGGAATGTCAAATCTACTATCTTCAATCTGATCCCTGCAAACTCAGGGATCACCAGACTGATGTCTTCGATCTGCTTCCCGCAACTTCAGGAATGTTAAATCTACTATCTTCAATCTGATCCCTGCAAACTCGGGGATCACGGTGATGATGTCTTGATCCGCTTCCGCAACTTCGGGAATGTCAAATCTACTATCTTCAATCTGATCCCCGCAAACTCGGGGATCACGGTGATGTCTTCGATCTGCTTCCCGCAACTTCAGGAATGTCAAATCTACTATCTTCAATCTGATCCCTGCAAACTCAGGGATCACCAGATTGATATCTTCGATCTGCTTCCTGCAACTTCAGGAAGGTCAAATCTACTATCTTCAATCTGATCCTCGCAAACTCGGGGATCACGGTGATGTCTTCGATCTGCTTCCCGCAACTTCAGGAATGCCAAATCTGCTATTTTCAATCTGATCCCTGCAAGCTCAGGGATCACTAGACTGATGTCTTCGATCTGCTTCCTGCAACTTCAGGAAGGTCAAATCTGCTATTTTCAATCTGATCCCTGCAAGCTCAGGGATCACTAGACTGATGTCTTCGATCTGCTTCCTGCAACTTCAGGAAGGTCAAATCTGCTATTTTCAATCTGATCCCTGCAAGCTCAGGGATCACTAGACTGATGTCTTCGATCTGCTTCCTGCAACTTCAGGAAGGTCAAATCTGCTATTTTCAATCTGATCCCTGCAAGCTCAGGGATCACTAGACTGATGTCTTTGATCTGCTTCCTGCAACTTCAGGAAGGTCAAATCTGCTATCTTTGATCTGCTCCACTGCAAACTCAGGGAGGCAGGATCTGCTATTTTCAATCTGATCCCTGCAAGCTCAGGGATCACTAGACTGATGTCTTTGATCTGCTTCCTGCAACTTCAGGAAGGTCAAATCTGCTATCTTTGATCTGCTCCACTGCAAACTCAGGGAGGCAGGATCTGCTATTCTTTAATCTGTTCTGCCATAGTGTCCTTTTGAGGACATAACCTGTAGAGTGAGTACATGCTTATGCCTAATGATTAGGATGCCATGAGTATGATGAGTCAGAATGTTATAAGTGCGATTTCCCATTTGAGGTGTTATCATCTATTTATCCGTCAAAGTTCCATCTTCGTTTCCCTTGCGATGAACTGTTTTTGTATGAATGACTTGCCCTGTGGAAATTTCAAGGCCCCTTTCCTTTAGGCTTGGGACACGGGTGCAGTATTGACTTCTAACTGTCTTCCCAGGAATCACAACTCCTACTCAAAGAGTACCCGACTTGGTTTGTTTTTGGATTCGTTCCACGTTGATTTAGGGTTTTGAATCTTTCCTTGTCGAAAATTGGCTGTCACCTTTCTGGGTGACTAGGTAATGTTATTCACCCCATCACGATTCTTGAATCAAGCGAGGAAGTTTGAAGAAATGATTTCCATTAAGACCCCTCTTTCTCCAATGTCTTTAATCTATGTGCGTGGAAATTCTAAACAATTGTCTGTTTGATTTCTCGTTTTATCTTAGAGATTCCCAAAGTAATACGTAGAACTTTCTTTTGTGAAATTATCAGTTCATCAATTATTATTTTAATGCAACATGTTTATGAATGATGGGTAACAATAGATTGACTTCAAAGAGAGTTAAAAATGAATTATCAACGATTTGATTGGGAACATATCCTTTTTTGCGAAAAAGAATCCAACAATGTGCAAGACATAAATCAAATGCCCTAGACACCGCCGATTGGGCTTCTATACAAGCTTCATGAAGGCTGCTTTGAGCTTTAGCATGTGTTCAGAAGACTCAAAATACTTTGTTGATGCCCCAATATGCAACGTGCTTCCTCTTCTGTTGATTCTAGCGCTGCAAGGTCGCCACGTGTCTATTCAAAATTCGAGCCGCCCTTTTCGGGTTTTCAACTCAAAAGCCCTTTGGCCCCAAGGCGCCCTCTGCGGATTTTCACCTTGGCCTCTCCGTTTTTTTTTTTTTTTTTTTTTGAAGTCTCAAAGTGCCCTTTGCGGGTTTTTACCTTGGCCTCTCTGTTTTTTTTTTGTTTTTTTTTTTTTGAAGTCTCAAAGTGCCCTTTGCGGGGTTTTACCTTGGCCTCTCCGTTTCAAGCAAAGTACTTTTTAATCGAATCCGAGTTCACGGGATTGGGCAAGCTTTTCCCGTCCATCTCGGTCGAATCGGTGCACCTCCCGAAAGCTTTCTTTACCACATACGGCCCTTCCCGGTTTGGCATCCATTTTCCTCTGTAATCCTTTTGTATGGGAAGGATCTTTTTCAAAGACGAGTCCCCCTCATGGAATTCTCTTGGCCGAACTTTCTTGTCATAAGCCCGCATCATTCGTCTTTGGTACATCCGACCGTGACGAATAGCCTCAATCTCTTTTCTTCAATTAAATTCAACCGATCATATCGAGCTTGGATCCATTCGGCCTCATCCGTTTTACCGACAACACTCGAAGAGAAGGTATTTCCACTTCAATAGGTAGAACCGCTTCCATCCCGTAGACCAATGAGAAAGGTGTCGCCCAGGGAGAGGTTTTAACGGATGTCCGATAAGCATAGAGTGCAAACGGCAACTTCTCATGCCGCCTCTATAAGTCTCGATCATCTTTCCCACTATCTTTTGATATTCTTGTTGGTCGCTTCCACGGCCCCATTCATTTTGGACGATAGGGTGACGAATTGTGGTGTTTGATGTTGAATTGACTACAAACCCCTGCTATATCGTATCGTGCTATTGTTTAAGTTCGATGCATTGTCCGATATGATCCTCTCGGGCATTCCATATCGACAAATGATCTCTTTTTCAAAAAGCGACTAACCGCGATTTAGTGACGTTAGCATATGAAGTCGCCTCTACCCATTTTGTGAAATAGTCAATAACTACAAAGATGAACCGATGTCCATTCGAAGCCTTCAGATATCGGCCCAATGACATCCATGCCCCACATGGAAAATGGCCATAGAAGTCATAACATGTAAAGGTGATGGGGGCACATGAATCTTGTCTCCATAAATCGACATTTATGACATTTCTTGGCATAGTTGATCTGATCTCCCTCCATAGTGGACCAATAATATCCAAACCTCATTATTTGCACGCCATTGTGAAACCATTAGCATGAGTTCCACGAACACCTTCATGGACTTCTTCCAAGATTAACTTAGCTTCGGGCGTCCCACACATCTTAGCGACGCTTGATCTTTTCTTTTCTTGTATAAGACTTCTCCATCCGGGGCGTAATCACGCGAGGCTAGTCTTCTCGGCGTCTTTTTTATCGTTCTCAGTCGATTGATCTAGGTATTCGCAATTTTTCACATACCACAGTATATCGTAGTACCATGGTGGGCCAGCTTTCTCTCCTTCCTCGACATTGTAGCAATGGGCTGGGTCTTGATGAATGCTTATTTGTATTGGTTTCATATCTTCGCTTTCATTTATTCGGACCATGGAAGCCAGGGTGGCCAGAGCATCAGCCATCTGATTCTCGTCCCTGGGTAGGTAATTGAAAGTGATGTCATCGAACTCTCGATCAATTTTGGGCCAATCTTTTGTAGATAACCAGCTTTGGATCTCTGGTTTCCCATTCTCCTTTGAGTTGATAGATTACCAAGGTAGAATCTCCATAAACTTCCAATACCCTGATTCTACGTTCGATAGCGGCGCGGAGACCCATGATGCAAGCTTCGGTATTCACCATATTATTAGTGCAATCGAAATCCAGTTTGCAAGTGAATGGATAATAGTCTCCTTTTGGGGACATCGGGGTCGCCCCAATTCCATTGCCCACGGCATTTGATGCCCCGTCGAAATTCGATTTCAAGGATAGTCTTGGCGCCTTCTTCAGTGTCTGCCACGTACATTAAATCTTCATTAGGGAAATCAAAATCTAAGGGCTCATAGTCTTCAAGGGCTCTACTGGCTAGAAAGTCCGCTATTGCACTCCCTTTTACCGCCTTTTGGTTTACATAAACGATGTCAAATTCAGAAAGTAGAATCTGCCATCTGGCCATTCTTCCATTCAAGGCAGTAGATTCCATCATATATTTAAGGGGATCTAGCTTTGAGATGAGCCATGTCGTGTGATACAGCATATATTGCCTTAGTCTCCGAGTTGTCCAAATTAAGGCACAGCACAATTTCTCAATTGGCGGGTACCTCGTTTCACATTCGGTAAATTTTTTACTAAGGTAGTATATTGCTCTTTCTTTCTTCCCCGACTCATCAGGCTGACCCAGCACACATCCCATCGAATTATCAAGCACCGTCAAGTAAAGGATTAATGGCTTGTCTGGTTGAGGCGGCATTAATACCGGAGCATGGGACAGGTATTGTTTTACCTTTTCAAGGTCTTCGGCATTCTTCATCCCACGTGCAGGTTGTGTTTCTTGAGGAGACGGAATATGGGGTCACACCTCTCTCGGTTAGTTGTGAGATGAACCAAGGCGATGTAATTTAGCCTTCCTAAGAAACCTCTAACTTCTTTTTGGAGTGCGTGGTGGAGGTAATTCTTGTATGGCTTTGACTTTATCCGGTCAACTTTGAATCCCCTTTTCATCGACTATAAACCCGAGTAGCTTTCCTGACCGAGCTCAGAAGGTACACTTTGTGAGTTAAGCTTCAATCTGGAATTTTCTCGGCTGAAGAACAATTTTCTCAAGACTCGCACATGCTCTTTCTTGATTCGGGACTTGGCGATCATGTCGTCGACGTAAACCTCAATTTCCACATGCATCATGTCATGGAATAAAGTTACCATGGCTCTCGATATATGTCGCCCCGCATTTTTAGCCCAAATGGCATTACCTTGTAACAAAATGTTCCCCACATGGTTATAAATGTTGTCTTGTCCATGTCCTCGGGATGCATCTTTATTTGGTTGTACCCTCAGAAACCATCCATGAAGGAGAACAATGAATAGCTCTCTTGTATTGTCTACCAAGGTGTCGATGTGAGGCAAAGGGAAGTTGTCTTTCGGGCTGGCCTTGTTTAGGTCTCTGTAGTCCACGCACATCCGTACTTTCCCGTCCTTCTTGGGGGGCGGGACAATATTAGCTACCCAATCCGAGTATTTAACTACTTGCAAGAACCCAACATTAAATTGTTTCTCGACTTCTTCCTTTATTTTTAACAAGACATCCGGTCTCATTCTTCTGAGCTTCGTTGGATTGGCTTGCATTCTTCTCTTATGGGCAATCGGTGTCTGCGATATCGATTAGCTTAGTCCAGCATATCTTGAGTGCGACCATGCGAACACATCCTTGAATTCATGGAGTAATTCAATGAGGTTTCGCTGGTTTCTGCGATAATATGGGCTCCAACCTTCACTTCTTGCCCCTCTCCTAGGTTCACCATTTCTACCGACTCTTTATGGGGTAGGATCTGCTTTTTCTTGCTCTACCATTCTCAACAAATCTTGAGGCAAGTCGCATTCTGTGTCATTTTCAAAATCCCGAGATTCCTCTCAACACATTTCTTGCTTAAAGCGGACTTACGAATCAGTAGTATCGTTACTCATATCATTGATGTCTAGAGACCAGTAATGGGTATCAAAGGGTGTACAAAGAACAAATGAATTTGAGGACAACTATTCACATGATATGAATGAGAAACGAAGAATAAATGATAAAAATGTAAAATGAGAGAATATTTAGTAGAATTGAAGACGTATTTCATTAAAACAAAATGTCCGAACATGAGCCTATTTCACCAAAGAAATCTCATTGTTTCTAGGCTTAAAAACAACAAGAGTGTTACGAGTATTACTCAGTATCATCTCTAAAAACTACAGAAACTCCTCTTGATCCAATTGTCTAGAGTGCTTCCGAGTTCATATGTGCGAATGCCCGATGATTTCCTTGATTAGTCACCTCATCGTGTATAGCATTGATGTGGGGATATTCGTCTCTAGAAGATTCTTCCCCGGGTAAATTATTCCTCCCGATATGAAGGTCCGAGATATGTGGGGGAATGTCATCGGTTCCCACTTAACGTCTTCTCCGTTTAGTCGGGCCCTTCTCCTTTCTCGCTTCTTTTCCATTTCCTTCCTCCTTTGTTTATCATCTGGTTTAAAACCTAAACCAAAGCGGTCTCTTTTCTCCTTCACAGATCGGGTGCGGACCTTCCCTTGGAGATATTTGCCCAATCCTCTTCCGGGCAGTGCTCCTTTTTCCCATCGTCAATTGTAATCCCATCTTGGTGGTTTTGGATAGCTTGGGCACCGGAACTTCACTTCCCTCTGTGATGAACGTCGCATTTACGAACTCTAGGGATCGGAAGGAACATTCGATAGCCTCCTCATTAGTTTCTAGGTGCGGCGCTTCACTGTAATGCTTTATCGCTATGATATCTTCTTGAGCGTTTATAGTTACCAACCGATTTTCTGTTACCAGTTTTAATTTCTGGTGCAGCGACGAGGGTACGGCCCCCGCCGAATGAATCCATGGCCTCCCCAATGGCGGTTATACGAGGTTTGATGTCCATGACCGGAAGTCCACCTCGTAAGTGTTAGGCCCTATCAATAAAGGTACATCTATTCTCCTGTCACTCTTCTTTCGGTCTGAGTCAAACGCTCTCACTATGTTACGGCATGCTTTCATGTGAGAACCGTCTATTGGCAACCTCTCGAGTGTAGCGGTGGTAGGACATTCAACGCCCGACCCATTATCTATTAGCACGCTTGGCGAGTGTACCCCTTACAACGGGTAGTTATGTGCAAGGCCTTTGTTGATCCCAAGCCTCGGGCGGGATTTCATCATCGCTGAAGTAGATGAAATTGTCGTAGCTTATGTTACTAACCAGACGGTCCTAACTTGTTGACGGATATATCATTAGTAACATAAGTCTCATTTAGTACTTTCATCAATGCTTCGCGGTGTACCTCTGAACTTAGAAGTAGGGCTAACACGGAGATACGGGCTGGTTATGCATGCGGTTGTTCCACCACGCTATATTCGGCGTGTTTCAAGAATTTCAAGAATTCTTTGGCCTCTTCCTCTTTTACGGGCTCATTGATAGGGGTTTGGGGTTCCTTTTTTTGCCCACTCAGCCACGATCTTCGGTTTCATTGGTTCTTCCCCTCTTTTCGGATCATAACGCTTCCCACTCGCGTATAGACCCCTTCATTCGTGCCCTCCTCGGATCGCTAGTGGAGCTTTACGCCCACGGCATCGTCACATTACAATTATAGTTCCAAGGTACCTTTTACTATCTTTGTAGGGAAAAAGAAGCGAGTTTCGAATTATAATTTTCGGCCTTCCTGTGCCACTCTCGCCGTGTTTAGCGAAATGATGATTCTCGGATAATTAACTCCCGGCTTTGTCAATTCTTCCTCGGTCGCGCATACATCCTCTTCCTCTGCTCATTTTTCATAAAACTCCAATTCTTTGTTGTCAATAAGACCTTGTACCAAAATCCTAAACTCGGCGCATTCTTGAATCTCGTGTTCCTTCGTCTTATGGAGTTCGCAGTGTTCTTTATATCCCTCCCTTTTTCCGCAAGATCTGAATCTATCAATCCTCTTTTGCCATTTCCTTCCGGACTATTCGTAATGGGGTTTTCATACGTGACATCCTTCTTAATCTTCCTCACCCTTCCTCACCAATCGCGTTTACCCTCTCTCCTCGTGATTGGGCGGTGGGTTCCCTTTTTACCATGTCGTCCGAGTGTTATAACCCCCATCTTTATTAGCCTCTCGACTACCTTTTTAAAGCGCGAGGCAATTCTCTATCGAATGCCCCTCTATCCTGCATGGTAATCGCAGTGGCGTTAGAGTCGTACCACTTAGGGTATGGGGCTGCAATGGTTACAAATAGAGCGGGGACAGGATGTGCTCATTGAATAAAATCGGTATAACTCTTTTATGCGTTATCGAATTGGAGTAAATTGAATCTTTTCAATATTGATCGATTCCCGATTCTGTCTTGCAGTCCTTGTTGTCCAGCCCGATGGCGCCTTTGGTGATTAACCGTGATCGCCTTGAGTACCCCTTATTGTATGTACTCACGTTATTTACTTCACCATCTTTCTTCTTAGGAGCGGTTCTTCTAGTGCTTTCTCTGCCTCGATCTTACCGCCTCTTATAGCATGCTCGATCATCTCTCCCGCCATCACTATGTCGGCAAAGCTCTTAGTCGTACTCCCTATCATATGGGTTATGAAAGGGGCCTTGAGGTATTAATGAAGAGCATGGTGGTTTCCTTTTCTAAGAGGGTGGTTGGACTGCATGGCGACCTCTCTCTCACATTTGCGCATCTTTATGCTGAAACTTTCATTTTGTCTTTTCTCCATGCCTTGCAAAGTAATTCATCGAGTGCCATATGTCGTGATGTGGTCAGTAATGCTTCGAAATGCTTGAGCCAAATCTCTCCAAGAACTAATGTTAGCCCGACTAAGTTGGTTATACCATCTAGGCTCTTTGCATACCAAACTTTCTTGGAAACGATGGATTAAGAGTTGATCATTGCTCACGTAGCGATCATTCGCTGCGAGAACATGGTGATGTGGGCTTCCGGCGACTAGTCCCACTATATTTTTCGAATTCAGTCATTTTAAACTTATGAGCGAGTACCAAATCGGGAACTAGACTTAAATCTTTTGTCGATCCCGATGATGATCGATACTTTCAGTAGCTTTGAATTTTTCCTCCAGCCATTTGCAACGATCCTCCAGGTTGTTTTGAGGATTCCATTCTCGACCCCATTTTCTCTCTTGCATCTAGATCGGGTACAACATGATTGGTGGGCTATCTCCTCGTTGGGACCCAGCCCACGTGATGGCTCACGGGAGGTCTAGTGTCATCCCGTCCTTCTTGGGGGCTGATCGTAATTGATGGCCTTTGGAGATATTCCTCGGCGGGGGCTCTTGAGTGCGCGCGGGGTAAAACCCGGGGAGCGCCTTCGCTATCCTCTTCGATCGGAGGCATTGGACCTTTCCTTTGTCCGTTACTCCATTCGGCATTTGGGCCATCTGTGCTATCATGTTTCTCTGGGCCTCCAAAGGCATTTGGTCCTTCATTTCTGCTGGAGTTTCAACATTTCTTGTTGCATTTCTTCCTGCATTTCTTTACGGAATTGTTCGAACCTCTGATCCATTCTCTTAGTTTTAGCGCGTGTTCCGTAGTGATGTTCCGCTTCCATTTTCTCTTTTCACTTTCTTTTTCTCGATAATTTTATCTTATTAGACCCCCTTTTTTTGTAAACTTAAATGCATGTAATGTGATGCAATGCAAATGCATGAATGCAAGAAAAAGACATCGATTCGATCAACTTCATTTTAGAAGACTTTATTAGAAGGCAAGATCCTTTACATAAAGCGAACTACAAATATGCTTTAAGCCCTAAGGCCTAAAGTTTTAATTTTCCCGAGCAAAGAGGTTAGCTCTTGACTACGACCATTGCAGACTCATATTTCATGCTCAACATATCGGCTGTCTTTGCCAAAGTTTGTAGATGATCGGCTACCTCTTGAATCTGAACTATCGCCCGCCCATAAGGTAATCCCGATTTCTAACTTGATCATGAGAATGGTGAAGTTCTTCTTCCCAACGCTCTTCTCTTGTTTCCGAAGCTCAATCAAAGTTCACAAGCTGTGTATCTGATTCCAATTCTTCAATCTTACCCTTCATTTCCTCGATTTTATTTAGACTTAATTTCAGTTTGCTTTCTGAGTTGCAACTTCGGTAGTGATGCAGGGACCGTCCAAGCTCAGCCACCCTAGCTTTTAGCCCTTTCTTTTCTTTTTGGCTTTCTGCCATGTCTTTTCTTAGAACCTCATTTTGTGTTTGCATTTCACGAACTTTTCTCCCAACTGCTAGCTTTGGCTCTTTCCTCTCTCGGATCTCGCGTCGCCATTTCTCCTGGAGATTTTCCTAATCCGGCGTTTTTCATTGTCAGACGCATCTTCTTATATTCCGTCTTCAAATCATCTCGGTCTTCCTCTATTTTCCCTTTCTCCTTTCTTAATTTTTCAGCTTCCGACTTTTGTCCATCTACGTCTAACTTGAGGAGCATCTTCTCTTCTTCCATCTCTCTATCTTCCTTTCGAGTTACGAACTCATCCTTTCAAAATCTCGTTTAGCGATTTCTAGTTACGATGGGACTACTGCAAATATTCCCTCTCTTGACCGGCGCGCCTTCTAGATTTGGCTTGGGGATGTTATCGTTGATCCTCCTAGTCCTCCATTCTCTGTATTCCGAGGTCATCATCGGGCCTATGGATAACCTCTTCATTCTGTGGACTGATTCCGGCACTAGAGATCTCTTTAACCTTTTTCTTATAGCTCCCCCTTCGTATGAGAACTCACATTGAGCCAACCCATATGTCGTTGGTACAAACTGTCTTGAATTATATTGTCTCGGGACCAGCGAGAGGGGGCATATGCGTGCACCCCAAATTCCATGAGAGAACCCAAATCGAAGCTTCCACAACGATAAAGGATTTGGTCGGTAACCAACCACGGAGCTTTCCAATCGATGTCATCTTCTTGAAGGTTTTGGAAGAGCGCGATCCAATTTTCTTCGGACACATCCTCTCTTCTAGGTGTAGCCGCTATTTCTTCTAGCGGAGAATTCTTCTCATCATAAATCGATATGACACTTTCTCCACTTTCGAGTGACTATGGAACCAAGCCAATAACAGCTGCGCACATCCAATAAACCTGCCTTCACCCATTCTTCTGCATGCATTCAAGGACCTAAACGTTTCGGCTAAGATGGCAGGAACAGGTGTGACCCCTTTGTCTAATCGGCTGAATAGATCAATAACTGCTTCGTCGATATGCCTTAAAGCTTTTGGAAATATTACCAGACCGTAAACACACAGGGCGAAGACGTCAATCCTTTTCTTTGCATCGGGATGCGCCAAGATCAAGTCTCTCAAACATATCCAGGGTATGCATTTACCTCCGCCTTTCTTTTGCATTCTGGCTGAAACCCATTGTTCGCTCATTCCGGTGATGTTCATCAATTTCTTCGCGAAGGTTGGGTCATTAACTGCTTTGGAATAAGCTTTGTCGTCCTGAATTCTTGGGCAACGTAACAAGGTCGTATATTCTTCTACCGTGGGAACCGGATCCACCTTCCCAAAAGAGAAATGACTATAAGCGACATTCCAAAATCGGGACATTGCTCGGAATAGGTGCTTATCTATTTTGACATCAAGCAGGTATGGCAGGTCACCGTAAGTACCATAGAACAGTTGCTTCGTCTCGTTATCCCACTGAGCCCAAATTTCTTTCAACTCTTGGAGCTCGTTCTGTGTGACACTGATGTTGGTAAAATCCCGTAGCTCCGACACATACCCCTCAACTATGCTATCCCCTTTTTCTATTTGGCATTGCTCGGACCACGTGCGGACGGCCGCATTGTTTTCCACTTTATCAAGGAATTTGCTTTCCATAACTAGCTCTCTAACTCAGAAACTGACCGTGAATCGATGCCTCTTAAATATGAAATGATATGCACAAAGAAAAATAAAACACAAAAAGTTAGTACCATGGAATACAAAGCAAGTGAAATAAACAAACACCTATCCGGTAATTACTAAGGTCCGGCATAGTTCATTTCGGGGTGGGTTCTTAGGCTCTTTACATGTGGTTGAGTTCTAAAGTTCGAGGTACTCGAACCAAGCCAGATTCCTCGATCCTCACCCATTATAGGCTCATTCGGACCGAGTTCGGTTCAGAGGAATACATTTCCCTATGGCCATGCGAAGTGAAAACTTCACGAAGACATAGGTACGGATGTATTCAAAGCGATCCACTAGCCCATGCGGAGGTGAAAACCTCACGAAAGCATAGCTTCGCTCCCACTTAAAGGTGTGACCCTAATGGTCATGCAATGCAATGCCAAAGTATTCAAGAGATCAAATATAACATTGAAAATGCATTTAAAGGAACACGAATTTCGAAACCATTTTCCAATCTTAATTACAAGGACAAAAATCGATCAATCAATGGCCTGACTCTCGACGAATAAGTCCCCAGTGGAGTCGCCAAGCTGTCTTAACCTTTTTTTTTTTTTAAACAGTAAACGGCGCGGTCGACTCGTGGTTTTAAAAAAATGAAAAGGAAGGGAGTCGCCACCGATCTTTATTTGGGTGAGATCGGATCACCTTTGTTTTAATAAATATTTCAATTTACTAAAATAATGTTTTTGGTCTGCGAATTTTGAGAAAATGGGCTCGGGAGTCGGTTACGTGCGAGGAAGGATTAGCACCCTCGTCACGCCCGAAATTGGTACCAAACTGATTGATTGATGTCCTAATGTTGAAAACTTTGAAATGGTTTGAAAATAGATACTTTTTATTACCAAAACTTGGAGGAATTGGAAGAGACGTTAAGGCTCTCTTATTTTCGAAGAGATAAAGTATCATGTCCAGTAAGTTAGGTCGCGACACTTTAGACTCTTGAAACTAAGCTCGCCTTTTAAAACTTGGTTTTATTTTTGGAGAGGATCTCCCGTCATTTGTCAAACGAGAAATCAGAACCCAGTAAGTTAGGGCTCGTTTTCACTCGAATTGCTAATACGGAATATCGATTGTTATGAAAATTGAGAAGTCGGGTAAAAGTTAATGTGACAAGTTTATAATGAAATGTAAAAACAAATTACAATACGGATATGCGTAGCAAAATGAAAATAAATGCGTTTTTGTACGAATGATAATATAAAGAACGAAAATGAAATAGAATAAAATGAACGAGTCAAAAATGAAGATAATGAAAAATAAAGTAAGAAAATAATAATAAAATAATCATTATAAGTATAAATACGAAAAGAAAATATAATTATAATAGTAATAATAATAAAAATAATAGCCATAATAACAGTAACGAAACAATAGTATAATAACGGAAGTAATAATTACATAATAATAATAATAAATATGACAAAAGTAAAATGTTAATAAGGACAATAATAGTAAAAAGCAAATGATAATAATATGTTAATAGTATAATAGTGACGATAATAATAATAATAAAATGATAATAAAATATTAATAATAGTAAGACAACACTAATAAAATAAAGAATAATAGCATATAAAATAATAATGAAAATAAAGAAATGACAATAATAATAATAATAATAATAATAGTAATAAAAATAAAATAATGATAATAATGAAAATAAATAGTAATAATAATAATAATAAAGAAGTTAATAAAATAGTAGTAATAATAATATTAATAGCAAAATTAAAATAATAATAAAATGGCGAAAATAACAACAAAAAAGGAAAGGGGACTGAACTGAATTAAAAATAAAATCTCGGGGCCAATTTAAAATAAATAAAAGAAAAAGGACTTATTTATACGCGCTAAGAAGGTGGAGGGACCGAGGGTGTAATAAACCCTCTAGCCGAAACGCACTGCAGCAAAGGGGGACCAAATTATGAATGGATGAAATTCATGGGGAAAATCTAAAAATAAAAAAAGGACCTGATTGCAGAACATAGAAAAATCGGAAGGACCGCGGGCGTAAATAACCCCAAAAGCAAAAACACGCGGATCCTCTGGGCGGGTCGGGTCGACACGCGGATCCTGGGGCCAAAACGACGTCGTTTTGGCGCCTGGGCTCCTAACCCAAAACGGTGCCGTTTTGTGGGTGTATTTAAATCAAATTTTTTGTAAAAATTTCATTTCTTTCATTTGCTGCACAAAAAAACACCCTCCCCCCTTTTTTTTCTCTCTGCAGGGGATGAGGGCCGGTGAGATTTCAGCGAGTCGCCGGTGCGAGCTCCGTCGCCGGCGCCGTCGTGTACGGCGGCCGGAGCCCCTAACAGGTAAAAAATTTCTTCCTCTTTTTTTTTTTAAAATATATATATATATATATATATGAATATGTCGAAAGAAAAAAAAAAAGAAAAGAGGAACATCGAATGTAGGAAAAAGAAAATAAAAAGAAAAATAATCACCTCTCTCGGCTTTGGTTTTAGTTTTTAGGGTTTTCTCTGCTTTATGGTGTTTGTATCTATATTTGCAATTGTTTTTGTTTCTTCAATCTGAAATTGTTTTCTTCTTATTCGTATCTCTATTGTTTTTGTATTGAAAGGAAATCTGATCTTTACATTCGGATTATATGGCTTTTTATAGCCATTTACACGATTTCTTTTATTATTATATCTTGTCTTGTCTTCTTTTCTTTGCAGTGGATGGGCGGTCTTGAGCGGTGGCGAGTGGCGATGTGGCAACAGATCCGACATGGGCGGTGGAGGCGTGCTTTTAGGGTTTCTTTTGTTTTTGTTTTTTTCTTTTTGTGTTGGGCCATGGTTTTTTTATTTGGGTTGGGTTTAATTGGGTTTGGTTGTGTATGGGCCGGGTTTAATGGGCCATTCGGGTTTACTAGGTTTTAGGTGTTATTGGGTGTAGTTTTGGTGTTGGTTCAGATTAATTTGTTGTAAAATGGGCCGGGCAAATGGGCTCATACAATATGTTTGCTTTGACAAAGTCATATCACAGTAAATTTTAATATGTTGTTTTTAATTAATATAACTAATAAATTAATTATATATTTTTTAGTTTTTTTATATACATTTATATTCATAATATTTTATCATATTTACCTAAAAAGATAGTGAAAATTAAGGAAAAAAAAATCTATTTAAAACAAAATTCAAATAAATAGCAAATGGAATAAGTTGATGACACTTTCGAGAGAGAAAAATTGAGATTGAATTTTTGCTATTTTAAAATTTATCGAATTATAATTTATTTTTTATGTATAAAAATTAGAGTTGACCATGAACTAGGTTGAGATAAAAATTTAGGCCCATTTTTTAGGTTTAATTTGAAAAATGAGTCTAAAATTTTGTCCAAACCTGACTCAGATAAAAATGCTAAAACCTAAACCCGGCTTGCCCGTTTTAAATTTTTTTATATTATTATTTTTATATAAAAAACAATTTTAATAAATATATAATACATCAAATGTACACTAAAAACATTAAAATAAATATTTCTTAACAAATTAAAAAAAAATTAAAAAATATTTATACATAAAATAACACTCAAATAGGTATAACTTAGCAAACAAATACCTCTAAAATAGTAGTAGAATTAACAATAAAGCAAGAGTTATACAATATCCAAATAATAACAATAAAATAGTAACAAAACAATGTGAAAACAGTAGCAAAACAACATTTTTTTTTCAAATTCGAGCCGGGCAAAAGAACTTACCTGATGTTCAACCCATTTTTTGAATAGACCTTATTTTTTGTTCAAGTCCAATTCTCGAGTCTATATTTTTACCCAAATCCTACCACTTTTTGAACAAGTCTTTGGGCCGAACCGGGTGTCACGACCCATGGTCAAGTCTAATATAAACTTTTAATAATTAATAATAAAATATTTAAAAAAATGTATGGTAAACAAATTAACTATAACTTTTGAAAAAAGTAATTACTATCATATATTAAAATAAAAATATAAAATTTAATCGTTCAACATATTGCAATGTACACAAACATAAATTATAAGAAGTTGATGAGACAGAGAACTTGGAAGCTGTGAATATGATTAGTAAAGAAACAGAGGAAATAGGTGGTTGGGATTGGGAGGTGCTCATTCAGCACACATATAATGGCTTCCACTGCGAAACAAACAAATCTGGGTCTTCATGTTCTTCACTCACCTGATGCTGCCCAATTGGGTAATCTTAGTAGATAGATTGCTTTCTATCCATTACAAAAAAGTTACGAGTCCACATTCTTTTGAAAATATTAAGAATAGTAATTCTTTTCTCAAGCGAAATTGAGATTATTCTAATTAAAATTTTAACCTAATATTTTGTAAAGGCGCATTATATTTGCTCATTACTCGTGATAACGGGATTTATTTGTGTTCATCGGATTGGGCCGTTTAGCCAATAGACCCAAGATCGGTCCAAAATTAAAACAAGGGAAAGTTGGATTTCAATTTCCATAACTTAAAACAACTGAAATTATAACATCAATTTTGCATTACTGCAGCAGTTTAAAGCTCATCGCTTCACCATCAACAATGAAAATGGAAAAAAAAAAAAAAAGAGTACAAAAACACCATAATCATCAACCTTGTACCCCCATTTTCATGGACATGTCAAACTTCTTTCCAACATATAAGTTCAAGCCTGAAAGTGACAGTATTAAAGACTTCTTCTTGCCAACCCCATCTTCAACATCCTGCAAATGCATCTGTTCCACTGAGGTCAATTCTATGTTGGAAGTACCATTGGCTACCGGACTTCCATTAATCTCAAGGCCAGATGTGTCTACACTTCCACTCAATCCCAACACTGTTATTTTCTCAATTTTCCAACCTTTGTCTAAAGCAAACTTACCCTCCTGAACTTCTGACCAGATCTTCACCGATCCCTGCTTCAATGTGGCGTATAAGTCGACATGTGTTGAATACCCGTTTCCGAGTTTCATTTCTGGAAGCTCGTCATTGTCGAGATAAAGATTGCCTTTGGCTTGTGCTTCGCTAGCCCCGGCAGGGAAGGTTACTATAAGACTAAATGGTGTCATTCTAGCTTCCTTGGAGATCATTCCTCCTTGCTGCATTGGTAGTATGGTGTTCTGGTACAAATATACATTGACCACATGCAAAGGCGCATCGAGCGTGAAGTACTGTCCCTTCGACACTATGGTTTGTGTCATATCAAAGAGACTGTACCAAGAACCCGGTGGGAAGAGTGCTTTGACTGATGTTTTCCCCTTCTCAAGCACTGGAGATACCAGGAGACTACTTCCGAGCAAGAATTGGGTGCTCAGCCCATAGCACTCCTTGTAAGCAGGAAATGAGAAGAAAAGTGGCCTGGCTATTGGTGCTCCACTTGTATGAGCCAAATAGTTGAGTGTGTAGAGGTAAGGAAGAAGTTTATACCTCATGCCTAGTGCATTTTGAGCAGATTTGGTGACAGTCTTCCATTGATAAAGCTCCTGCCTTGGAGAATAGTAATTTGCATGATCCCTAGAGAAAGGGTAAAAAGCACCGACTTCGATCCAACGGTTACACAACTCTTCAGTTGGGGCAGGATAGAACCCACATATATCTGCGCCAACCATTGGAACCCCAAACATACCAAAGTTCAACACTGTAGTTATAGAATACTTCAAATCTTCCCAAGTGCCCTTATTGTCACCTGTCCAATGAGCAGCATATTTTCCTGAACCAACATATGTAGATCGTGACAATATAAATGGCCGTTTTCCCTCAAGCCCTTGGAGTGCCTTGTGTGTTGCTATGGCTTGTGAAAAGCCGTAAAGACTGTGAGCATCATACTCTAGAACACCGTTGTAGTGAACTGCGCTAGTGGCAATAGTTTTGAACCCAATAGGTACCTGCAAGCCAGAAGCATTGATCTTGTATGGTGGATCGTCCCATCTTGTCTTTGTTATGTTCTTGCAGTCCAAGCAACAAATCCAACCAGGGCCAGTCCCACTTGGGCACTGCTTGCCTTTCGGTATCGTGCACTTCCCAGAACAGAAGTTCGAAGCTTCATTCATGTCGATCCAGAGCCCATCAACAGGGACAAGTTCATGGAAACGTCTGATTTCATCACCCCACCATGCAACAGTTTTAGGGTTGAGGAAGTCCGGGAAATTAACAGCCCCGGGCCACACTTGGGCCAGGTAAGGCTCACCGTCATACTTGATAAATACATCGTTGGCGATGCCTCTTTGGTATACACCATAACTGGAATTAACACCAATTCCAGGATCAATGATGACAATGTATTTCATGCCTCTGCTATGTATTTTGTCCAGGAATGCAAGAAGCTTCGGACGAGGGTAGTTTACGGGGTTGAGGGTGAAGTCCTTATGGCCATCCATATGATCATCATCATTCCAGATCACATCAAGTGGGATTTGGGCCTTCCTGTAATTCTCAACTACATCTTCAACTACAGAGAGGTTATGGTAACCCCACCGGCATTGGTGAAACCCTGTAAATCAAATTTATAGAAACAAAGAGAAAAATGAATATATTTTATTCATCTCAACGTCATGGTAAGATGCTAAGATAATCTTCAAGAATCGTCCTATTAGGAGTATCTCTAAAGCAGACAGAGGAAGCTTAACGTAACACGAAAACAAAATCTAATAACCAATAGTATATATGTTGTTCACTTCTCCTTTAACTTGGTTCCATTTTAACAAGACTGAGGAAACAAGTCCGTATCAAGTATTGGGGTGAAACAGTGCAGCAAGAGTTCATGATGGCATCGAAATGACATGACATAAATGCAAGGATTCCTACATAACTCAAGTAAATATATTACTATTCTACCTATAATCCATGACAAGCAGTGACAACTCCACATGCTATTGCCATAATACAAACACATCAGTCAAGATCATGGGGATATATAATATATCACATGTATGCTCTGTTTGCCCAGCCATTGTGAAAAACATAAGCCTCACATGTGAGTCGTACCTGTTCATCATTATACGTTAAAGGGTACCTTTGTCGAGGGAAAAGTACTAGTTTTTAACTTTGATTATGCATCTACCGACACAAAAGGTGCTATAACATGAAGGTAGCACACAAAAGTTCACTTTAGATACCCCATAGGCTAAAGGACTATAAACTGACAATGTGTGGACACCAGACAACAATGCTTGAGGCTGCACCTAAGGTTAGCATCAAGTGATTGGCCAAAGCGTTATGATAAGATGTCGTAGTGCCCATTTGATTTCTAACTCACGTAGTCAAGATGAAATATATAGAGAGAGCGAGAGGAGAAAACTGGTAAAATATGAGAAAAAAACACAGTGCCTCATGGGGGCTTTTACTAAATTATTTATCTAACAGTTAAAGACCAAAAATGCCTAAAGTCATATCATCATTGATTAAAGAAAAAAGATCTCTTAGATCTAGAAAGTTGGTTCTGGAGAATTATTAGACCAAGACACATATTGATGGGGACTTTAAACAAAGACAATAAAGTAAAATTAGATATGGGACCAATCCACCTAACCATATTAAAATGGGAACAAAATATCTTCATCTTAATGCATTGTCACGCCCAACCAGGGGTAGCTAAGTCTTTTAAGAATTTAAAAATTTTAAATTAATAAAAATAATATTATATTTTGACTTTCTAATAATAATAATAATTTAATTTAATCTTTTAAAAATGATAAAGATATAAATTATTAAAAATTATAATTTAATTTAAGTATTTTTCCCAACCTGATTAATGGGTCATATATAAGAAGTCTACATTAGCCAACAAGATATGAATCAAGTGGCCCAAGTTTCCCTAAATCTCTTAATCGTCCCTCCTCATCACATTTAAAATCTGTCGTGTTGTTTTGTTCAAAAAAAAAAAAAAAAAAAAAAAAAAATCTGTCGTGTTGTTTTGCACCCACATTTGCCGTATTATGATTCAAAATTATGGATTTATTTAATGCAACATTTATCATCAAAATCTAACCTTTCCCATATAAAAAAGGAAATATTAGTCATATCATAAAAGATTGTTTTTGAGTCAATGCCATTAGATTTAGCTTGGAGACCTTTTTGTGTTAAACCCAACATAATATCCACAGTGAAGAACATAAACAAATACTTGAACAAAATAGGAAAACGTTAAACGTAATGCAATGCAAGTGAGAAAACGGAAAGCATACCTAGAGACCAGTAAGGCATGGGAGCGGGCCTGCCGATAAAAGAGGTGTACTGATCAACAACGCCAAGGGGAGTGGGCCCGGAAAAGAAGTAAAAGTCAAAAACACCACCAATTATCTTATACGTCAATGAATTCCCTCTGTAAAACACATCCATGCCATTGCTGTTCAACAAGAGAACAGCATGTGCAAATGGCTGACCACCCACATTCCTCAAGTCCATGTAAACAGGGTGGGATCCGTACAAATCAGTGTTGAGGTTAATAGCCGACACATCGGTTGTGTACAATGTGTAAGGGTCATTGGGATACAGCTTGATGCCATGCGGTTGAGTGTTCTCTCCAAGTCCATACAGTGAAGCATCTTTAGGCAACTGTGTGGATATCTCCAAGTACTGATCCTTAAACACCATTTCTCCGAATGAGTCCGACCCTCCAGAGCTGGAATTGAAAAGGGTCTGCCCATTTGATTTCCTTTTCACCGCAAAGCTAAAAGGGTCGGCTATGAAGCTGAATATGAGCTCAGACCCTGCAAGCTCCGACACTGTTAAAGGGTTCTTTCTTGATCTCCCAATCGTTTGCTTCAATGCGGGTGGTTGTTCCCTTGGTAAAAGATTGTACGGAACCTCCCATCTCTGCTTCTCAGCATCTGTTATGTGTACCCTCAAACGATCTCCCGTCTCATGCCTTCAGAAGAAGAAGAAAAAAAAGGAAGAAATTTTTTATTAAGAGGAATGTAAATGCAAAAGAGGCAAAGATTAAGAGTAAAACTAGACTGGTAACTTACTTGACATAGAGTTGCAAGAGAGGAATATCAGGACCATAAATGTTGTTCTTTTGCTTGACCTGAAGGTGACCCAGAAAGCCACCATCAGGGGTCTCTTCAGCTGAGATCAAACGGTACCCTTTTCCAATCTTAGTGGGGGCAGATGAAAACCCTCCATAGAAACATGATAATAAAACCAGAAGAACGTAGAGGGAACTCGAAGTTGGAGAGAACATTACTCAAACAAAGCAGAGAGCAAAGAGCAGAGTGAGGAGCAAAGTGTTAAATGGACTATATAGGAATAGGAGTCACTGAATGAAAGAAGTGGCAGTCGTTTGATGCATGAATAGGGTGGTCTTAGACACGTGATGATGATGGTCTGTGGACCAGATGCCTCTCCCTGTTTTGATCATAAAATCCCTTTTCAACAAAGAGTGGTCCCATTTCTATCAACGACTTTGGTTGATAATTTCGTAGATTCATCAAATGAAGACATAGAGATATCTTTGTTATATTCTGCTTTACTGGTCTCAGTAACACCCCCCAAGCAAAATCATGATATGTTACAATTAGTAGAGAAATGGTGATAGAGTTGGATTAGCTAGAATCCAATGCAACCCATGGTCATAGATGGGCTTTCAAGTTTGTTCAGTTCCTGAGAGATCAAATATATTTTATAAAGGAAGATCTGAGACATTAAACATGATTCTCGGGGACTTCACCAAGTTCCAACACGCTAGTTGTACTTTTTATTATTGCCTTTTCATCAAAGAAGGGGGAAAGGAAACTCCTTTTCTTCTACCCTCATAAATCATGTTTTCATATGTAGGAATCTTGCTGTTGAAACCTATTTACTAATATTAAATGAGGATGAAGAAACATCTTCATCTAATTTACATTTAACACAACCACAAGTTACGAGGGTTAAAAACCCCTGCTTTCTTGCTTGTATATTAGTTATCCATATCTAATATGCTAAATTAAACACTTGTTGCTTAAATTTTATTTTAATAAAGATTATGAAGTCGGTGGCAGTGTTTTCTTAGGCATAAGGGTCAAACAATTCAAGCATTTATATATTAAAATGTCCATTGAAAAATAGGCATAATTCAGTCCTAGGAAGAAGTTATCCTCAAGAAAAATATCGGGAAAGATTAAATTATAAGGTCCCAATTCTTGATTCATTTTCTTTCTTGAATAAACAAATTCATTGATATTGTTCTTGTTATTGTACTTTGATGACAAATGAGTAGGATGCAAGAAGAAAAATTGGGATTGTAGTAACCGATAAGGGCTGGTGACCCTTAAATCATGTCATTACTATGTCCACATTTTGCATACCATATTATCACTGTAATCTGATTCTATTTTGTCTTTTTAAGGGCATGGGCATGGGTTTATGAAGGATGAATGGACGCTTTTTCTCTTTCTAATTATTTAATATGTCTTTCAAATATTAGACATTTTGCATCTAAACTATATAATCCTAAAAACGTTGTCTTCAAGGAACTTATTATATATTGTTTATGAAGATTGAAGAGTTTACATCTATAAAATGATTTTAAAACCTGTGCTGTAGAGACCGTTAGAATAAAGATGACAAGCATTTTAATTTTGTGATAATCGAGAATTGGGAACAACATGGTGAATCTTGTAAGAAGATTAAGAGATTGTAGGGGGAAAAGCACTGGAAAATGAAGGTAAATCCAGTATCTTGGGATCCCACTCTTTGTTTGCCTCGTATATTAGATATACGACACGGTCATTACATGGAGAAATTAATATCTAATTAAAATATTTGTAATATAACCCCCAATCATCTAAGACTTCAATTTTAACTTCACTACCCCTTTCCAATTGGATTATTACATTTATACTGTCATTGCATCATCTCCTTGGCGCTTTCGACTCACACCTCGGAACTCTAAGCACTGAAAAGAAGCAAAGGATATGTGAGGCGGTGTATCTTGGAAGGTCTAGATTTCAGTGAAAATGAAGCCCAACATTGCGTCAGTTGTGGCCTAAGCTGGGCTACCGCCCAAGCACTGCCCCATTAATCTAACTATTTATATTTCCCTTTTTTATTGTCTTTCATTTTTCATAGAGTTACAAGTAAACTAATTTTATTGTATTTTCATTTTTTGTTTTTTAAGTTCTATTTTCCGGCTCTTCATTTTTGTTGTGGTTACGAAATTATTATTTTTATTTTATTGCCATTTATTTTTTAAGTTACATTTTATGATTTTAAATTTGAATAATAGTTACAAAATACAAACATGCTTGATACTCGTGGAATCCACCAACAATAAATTCTTACGTCTAAATAGTAAATAAATAACAGTATAGGGAGTAAGGTCGATCCTACTGAGATTAGAATATCTAAAATTGTCGTTTCGACTTAATCATTGAGTGTTAGGCAACTATCGTGCCTATGACGTGTGACGCTTATGCAAAAATAAAAACGGGGAATTTAAATATGATAAAAGTAAAAAAAAAAAGAGATAATTTAAATTGAAATAAAAATAAAAATAAACACAAATGAAATTAAATTGAATAAATTGATATGATGAAATTCTATTTTTAGGCTCATTTTTTACTCCAATTTGAAACCGATCATTGATAACAATTTCTCTTTCAAACAATAAGTCAATTATAGTGATCAAGGATGCCTCAGACCACTAACCCTTTTGTGTGTAAATTAATTCCGTGAACGCCCAACAACTAACCTTTATCGAATGAACAATCACAAAATACACGTCCATGATTTAACTCTTTAGTAGCCTTACGAACTACAATGACCCAATTCAAACCAACGGCCTCAACCGTGCAAGTCGATTAAATCTAATTGTTATTTTTATTGACGGATCCAACTAACCACTTAATTGGACATGCCAATGGGTTTCTCAATAGATCAAGTATGACAAATGATCATATCAATTCTTCTAACTATAAGTCTAACAAACACTGAATCAACAAACTCTTTTTAATTTGGTGTCATTACAACTTTTTATTGCGAACGGTGTCTATCTCCTAAACTAGAGAAACAACAAATACCAAAACAATTTTTTTAAAGTAGGGTTTCGAATATTATAACTCTCTCAAATTTCTAGATAAAATTACATCATAAAATTAAACAGCAGTGAAAAAGAAAATAATTGAAGAAAAATAAAACATTATTGAAATAAAAACAAGATAGAACAATGGTTTTTGATTTTGCGCTAATATGCCTCCTCCCGTCTCTTAATCTTTCGTATCTATATATAAAATAAAACCTAAGTAAAAACTAATTCTACACCTTGTAAATGCCCAAATTTGCCCGGGCCCATCAAGAATAAACCAAGAAATAAAATAAAATAAAAACCTAGTCCAAATTTTTACAAGCCCAAAATACTAAAAAACCCTAGGCGGCCTGTTGGCCCAAACCTAAACTAAGTTTTCAAAAAAATTGAAAACCCTAGCCTCCATGTGCCGCGCCCCCTCCATGTGCCTCCACAGCACACACGTTGCCCAAAGTCTGCTGCCTTGCACCAAAACGGCAAATGAGCCTCTTCTCTCCCCTTCGTTGACCTCGCGCACCTGCAAAGAAAGAAGGCACAAAAGCAACAGCAAGAACAGTAGCAAACAGAATACATTCGGCTATAAAAAAGCCAGAATATCAATGTAATAGAGGGATACGAAAAAAAAACAATCAATCCAAAGAAATAAAAAAACACTCTAGTTTTTGAGCGAAAAATTATTTTTCTGCATATTTATTTTCCAAATACATCATATATATATATATAAAGAGAGAAGAATACGAGAGTTTTACCTTTGTTATCGTCGCGGCTGAGATCGGTGTAAAAACCGAAAGCCTCTTCTTTCGTTGTCGAGCTTTGGCCGGATCTAGGGGTTTTTAACTCCAGATCTGGATTCCCTAGAGGACGGGGATAAAAAAGCCCTTTTATACGATATCCGACCACCGGGAGCGGCGGAGCAGTCGTCGGCGACCGGTGGCTCACGAAGGCCCGATGGCCGGATCTTGGGCAATGCTCAGAGAGAAAATGAAGAGAAATAATTTTTTTTTAAAGAAAAGCAAATGACTTTTTTTTTCTTAAAATTTCTGCTTTTATAGCATTCCAAAACGGCGTCGTTTTGGGTTTCATTTCCAGACGCCAAAAAGGCGTCGTTTTAACAATAACCCAGAATCCAACATGATGACCCGACCCGAAAGGCTAGGATCTGCGTGTTTTCTAGCGCATGGGTTATTTGCGCGTGCGGTCCTTCCGCTTTTGCGACGCGTTGCAATTTAGTTTTTTTCCTTCTTTTTTTCTTTTAATTTTGCCGCATAATTTTATCTTTGTTTCATTTTGGTCCACATTGAAACGGTTCACTCTGAGGACTGGGAATAATTTTCCATCTAGTCCCTGCACCTTTACACGCGTTTTATTTCAACCCTCCAAGCTGCCCTTTCCTTTTTTTTATTTTAAAATCTATCCCAAAGTTTTGTTTAAATTGCAGTCTAACCCTTGGTTATTTAATTATTTAATTTCAACCCTATATATATTTTTTTATGTGTTGTGTTTATTTATCTATTTGTTATCTTATACTCTTTATATATGTTAAAAAATTTAATGTTTATATTTTCTTTATTTAAATATTTGTTGTTCGTATTATTTTCTCACTACTATTATTTACTTATTTACCACTTGTTTCTTTTTTTTTTTTATATTCAAAGATTGTTATATTTTTTACATTTTACTTTTTTTATATATGTATATATCTTCATGTTTCAATTTTTTTTACTACTTTATCATTTCTTTATCGTCTTTATACTACTCTTAAGGCATCTCACATTTTATTTCTTTTATTACTTTATTTATTTTATTATTAATATCACGAATTAATATTTTATAATTATAATGATTTTATTATAACATTCACTTATTTATTTTATATATTATCCTTGTATAGCCATTTTATATTATTTCATCATTACTACCACATGCGCTAATTCAAGCATAATAAGTCGTTTTTATATTATACCCCGAATAAGAGAAATATACATCGTTTAAATATTATATTTGTTATTATTCAAAAAAGGGAAAATTTTCAAAATAAGGCAATGTTCCGTATTTGGAAATTCGAGAAGTCGTACCCTAACTTACTGGGTTTCGATTTTTCTCGTTGAATCTAAATAACCGAACATCCTTTTAAAATTAAAATACATGAGTTTTAGATAATAAAAATAAAAGGCAAGCTTATTATCAAGGATTTGAGGTGTTGTGTCCTAACTTACGGGATGTGACATTTTGTTACCTCGAGATGAGAGGGTCTTTAACATACGTTTCGATTTACTCAAACAATTTTTAAGTAAAATTAACATTAATACAAAGAGGGATCGTATTTTAGACTCTTTCCAAGTTTTCAACTTTCGATACCAAGACATTAATTAATCAATTAGGTACCAATTTTGGGTGTTCTGAGGGTGCTAATCCTTCCTCATGAGTAACCGACTCCCGAACCCGTTTTCCTGAATTTTGTAGACCAAAATCGTTGTTTTAGTAAATCAAAACTGTTTATTAAAACGAACAAATTGCGAGATAATCCGATCACACCTCATAAAAAAGGATTGGTGGCGACTCCCATTTTCATTTTTTTTAAAACAAAAGTCGACCTTTCAAAAAATGGTTTCGACAGCTTAGCGACTCCGCTGGTGACAAAATAAGAGAGTCAAGCCACGAGTTGATTATTTCTGGTCTTTTTGGTCAAAAATTGATAATTTGGTTTAAATTTACGATCCTTTTGTTGCATTTCATTTTTATGGTCTGCGTCATTTTGATATATTTACTTTATTGGTTCGAGTCATTGAATATATTTTCGCATATTGCATTACATAACCGGTCGGTTATACCCTTTTAAGTGGGAGTGAGAAACTATTCCTTCGTGAGGTCTTCACCTCCGTATAAGATAGTTGATCGCTTTCGGGATACATCCGTGAGATTTTCATCTCCGTATTGCCATAGGGAAATGTATTTCTCTGAATTGAACTTGGTCCATATGAGCCTATAATGGGTGAGGTTCGAGGAATCTGCCGGTTCAAGTACCCTTACTTTTGAACCGAACCGCATATAATGAGCCCTAAGAGCCTACCCTAGGTAGAACCATACTGAACCTCTAGTGGTCACCCGAATAGGTGCTCTATTTATTATTGCTTGCTTGCTTTAAATTCTAGCTTTGTATGAAATATATTAACTTGTTTCGTTTTGTTTTGACTGTGATTGCATTGCATTTTCATAATAGAAAAGAGGTGTTGATTCGTGTTTGGTTGCTAAATAGAGAGCTTGTCATGGAAAACGGGTTTCTTGATAAAGTGGAAGACAACAGGGCCGCGCGAATATGGTCCAAGAAAAGGCAACAAGAGAAATGTGACAGCCTGTGAGAGGGGCAGGTCAGAGATATTGACCACTTGTAGACCCCAACCGTTCAAAGACTGAAATATAAATCAGAGTCAGATCGGGACCGAGAATTAGCTTCGTTTCTTGGGAAAGTTAAGGTTTTAAGTGTGAAGGCGAGGCTGTATATGTATCCGCTTTATGTAAAGAAACTTGTTTTCTAGTAAAGTTGCTCTAATATATTTGAACTAGAATCAATGCCTTTTTGCATGCATCTTTTTCATTACATTTCATTGCATGCAATAAGTTTCATAAAATCCATAAGTGCGTCGAGTTCAGAACCGTAGTACAGAGCCTGATGGATAATAAAGAGTTGGAATTCTTTGAAGATATAGATGGTTCGGAAGGGAAATACGTTTGTGCATTTGAAGAAGGAACTAAAAAACTATCAGGAATTTTGTTCCTACATCCCTGGAA
The DNA here is from genome assembly GCA_025698515.1 of Gossypium sturtianum. Lineage (NCBI taxonomy): Eukaryota > Viridiplantae > Streptophyta > Magnoliopsida > Malvales > Malvaceae > Gossypium > Gossypium sturtianum. The sequence continues at coordinate 17,006,658 of CM046954.1, read as the reverse complement.
ATGTTATGAACAACTTGACTGTGGAGGAGATTCCTGTAGTTTTTAGGACCATTTCAAAGTAATATTCAGAACGCACCTACTGCTCTAATCCTGGGAGCAATAGGAATCCTTTTGTGAAAAAAGCACATGTCCATTATTTTTATTTCAATAAAATGCATCTTTGTGTCTCATTTTGGCAAACATTCTTTTGTTCTTTCCATTTCATTTATGACTCATACCATACTGATAACTATTCTTAGATTCATTTTTTCTTTGGGTCTTCCTTCATTCCTATAACAAGTCTCCATATATCAATGATATGAGTGACACTGCTACTAACTCAGAATCTCCTTTTAAGCAAGATATGTGTCTAGAGGAACCTCAGGACTTTAAAGATGATCGAGATTTTAACTTATCTCCTGATTTGTTAAGGATGGTAGAATAAGATGAGAAATAAATCTTGCTTTACAAAGCATCAATAGAAATTGTGAGAGGTGAAGATAGGATCTTGTATCACCGCAGAGACAAAGTGAGACCTCATTGAGTTACTCTAAGAATTCAAGGATGTCTTCGCATGGTCATATTAAGACATGCCCTGGTTAAGTACTGATATCGTGGTATACCAGCTCCCCATAAAGAAAGAGTGTAAGCCAGTTCAACAGAAGCTCCGAAGGATGAGGCCCGACATTTTGCTGAAAATAAAAGAGAAGGTCAAGAAACAATTCGATACTGGTTTCTTACAAGTTATTAAATACTCAGAATGGGTAGCTAATATCGTCCCCGTCCCTAAAAAAGATAGGAAAGTACGAATGTGCGTAGACTACAAAGATTTGAACAAAGCCAGCCCGAAAGGTAATTTCTCATTGCCACATATTGATACCTTAGTGGACAACACGGTAGGTCACTCACTATTCTCTTTTATGGATGGTTTTTCGAGATACAACTAGATAAAGATGTATCCTGAATACATGGAGAAGACTACATTCGTAACCATGTGGGGAACATTTTGCTATAAAGTGATGCCATTCGGACTGAAAAATGCGGGAGCAACGTATCAAAGAGCCATGGTAACTTTGTTTCATGATATGATGCACAAAGAAATCAAGGTTTATGTCGATGATATGATTGCAAAGTCTCGAACAAAAAAGGAGCATATACAAGTCCTAAGGAAATTGTTTTTGAGGTTGAGAAAATTTTAATTAAAGCTCAATCCAGCAAAATGTACCTTTGGGGCTAGGTCGGGAAAATTACTAGGATTTGTAATCAGTGAAAAGGAAGATTGAGATCGACTTAGATAAAGTTAAGGCTATACAAGAGTTGCCTCTGTCGCGTACCCAAAAAGAAGTTCGAGGTTTCCTCGGAAGACTAAATTACATCGCCCGGTTCATTTTACAACTAACTGAGAAATGAGACCCCATATTCCGTCTCCTTAAGAAACACAATCCAGGCGTTTGGGATGAGGAGCGCCAGAAGACTTTCGATAAGGTCAAACATTACATGTCCAGCAAATTGTTCTTGAGGTTGAGAAAATTTTAATTAAAGCTCAATCCAGCAAAATGTACATTTGGGGCTAGGTCGGGAAAATTGCTAGGATTTGTAGTCAGTGAAAAGGAAGATTGAGATCGACTTAGATAAAGTTAAGGCTATACAAGAGTTGCCTCTGTCGCGTACCCAAAAAGAAGTTCGAGGTTTCCTCGGAAGACTAAATTACATCGCCCGGTTCATTTTACAACTAACTGAGAAATGAGACCCCATATTCCGTCTCCTTAAGAAACACAATCCAGGCGTTTGGGATGAGGAGCGCCAGAAGAATTTCGACAAGGTCAAACATTACATGTCTAATGCCCCATTACTGATGCCACCTAGCCCAGATAAGCCGCTGATACTGATTTGGCAGTATTTGGAAATTCCATGGGATACGTGCTTGGCCAACATGATGAGTCAGGGAGAAAAGAAAGAGCGATATATTACCTCAGTAGGAAGTTTACTGAATGTGAGACAAGATATTCATCAATTAAAAAGTTGTGTTGCACCTGAATCTAGACAACCCGAAGACTGAGACAGTACATGTTGTACCACACTACTTGGCTCATCTCAAAACTGGATCCTCTAAAGTACATGATGGAGTCGACGGCTTTGAATGGAAGAATGACCCGATGGAAAATTCTGCTTTCCAAATTTGATATAGCCTATGTGAATCAGAAGGCTATAAAAGGGAGTGCAATAGCAGATTTTCTGGCCAGCAGAGCTCTAAAAGATTACGAGCCTTTAAACTTTGATTTTCCGAATGAAAATCTAATGTATGTTGCAACCACTGAAGAAGACTCTCAAGAAGGTCATCCTTGGAAGCTAAATTTTGACAGAGCTTCAAACGTTGTAAGTAACGGATCTGGGTAGTCCTGGTATCCCCAAACGGAGATCATTATCCCTTTACTAGTAAATTGGATTTTGATTGCACAAACAATATGGCAGAATACGAAACATGCATCATGGGTATCTGTGCAGCAATAGAACGTAAGATCAAAATGCTAGAGGTATATGGAAATTCTTCACTAGTGATCTATTAACTCAAAGGTGAATGGGAGACGAGAGACCTTAAATTAATCAATTATCGAAGGCTGGTTCTAGAGCTAATTAAAGAGTTTGATGACATCACCTTCTGCTATCTTCCACGAGATGAAAATTAAAATGCTGATGCCTTGGCTACCTTAGCTTCCATGGTCAAAGTGAACAAACAAGAGGATGTAAAACCTATCCAGATGAGTATTTATGAGACTCCAGCTCATTGTTACAACATTGAAGAAGAAGAAAAGAACGATCATCCTTGGTACCACGATATAATGCGATATGTGAAGAATCGTGAATACCTTGATCAGGCAATCGAGAATGAAAAAAGGACGCTAAGGAGACTGGCCAATGAATATGTCTTAGATGGGGAGATCCTGTATAAAAGAAGAAAGAATCAAGTGCTACTAAGAGGTGTGGACGCCGTTGAACCCAAGAAGATTTTAGAAGAAGTATATGAAGGCGTTTGTGGAACACATGCTAATGGTTTTACAATAGCCAGGCGAATCATGAGATTCGGGTATTATTGGTCCACCATGAAAGGGGATTGTATCAGTTATGCCAAAAGATGCCATAAGTGCCAAATTTATGGAGACAAAATTCATGTGCCTCCTTCACTTCTTCATGTTATGACATCTCCATGGCTTTTCTCTATGTGGGGCATATATGTCTTTGGGCCGATCTCACCAAAAGCTTCCAATGGGCATCGATTCATCTTCATAGTCATTGATTACTTCACCAAGTGGATAGAGGCTGCTTCATATGCCAATGCCACAAAGATGACAGTTAGCAAATTCTTGAAGAAATAGATCATATATCGGTATGGAATGTCAGAAAGGCTCATATTTGACAATGCATTGAATTTGAACAACAACACTATATCAGAAGTCTGCAGTCAGTTTAAAATAAAATACCATAACTCGTCACCATATCGCCAAAAAATGAACGGTGCAGTTGAGGCAGCCAATACGAACATCAAGAAGATCGTGGGGAAAATGACTGAGACTTATAAAGATTGGAATGAGAAGTTACCATTTGCCCTCTATGCTTATCGAACGTGTGTCAAGACCTCCACCGGGGCAACGCCTTTCTCTTTGGTTTATGGAATTGAGGCGGTTCTGTCTATTGAGGTTGATATTCCTTTTCTCCAAATTTTGTCAGAACTAAAGTTAGACGAAGCATAACAGATTCAATCTCAGTATGATCAATTGAATCGAAGAAAAAAAGGCTAAGGGCTATCCGTCATGGTCAAATGTACCAAAAACGAATGATGAGAGCTTATGACAAAAAGGTCCGCCCTAGATAGTTCCATGAGGGGGACTTGGTGTTGAAAAAGATCCTGGGCATACAAAAAGACTTTAGAGAAAAATGGATGACGAATTGGGAAGGACCTTATGTGGTGAAGAAAGTCTTTTCTAGATGAGCGTTGATTTTGACCAAGATAGATGGCAGAGATTTGCCCAACCCTGAGAATTCAGATTCAATCAAAAGGTATTTCACCTAAAAAAAAAAGAAAAGAAAAGAAAAAAAGAGAAAAAGGAGAGGCCAAGGCGAAAACCCGCAAAGGGCGTCTTGAGACCAAATGAGTTTTGAGTTGAAAACCCGAAAAGGGTGGCTTAAATTTTGACCAAAGAATGGGCATTAAATAGTCTTGTTCCCTCAGAAATAACAAAGAGGAGAAACTTTACATCTTGGGGCATCAACGAAGTACTCTAGATCTCCTAAACATATATTAGTCTCAAAAGGGTCCTCGAGAAGTTAATGCGGAGAAGCTCATGCTACGATATCCGTGGTACCTAGTTTCATCTTATTCATCTTAGAAATGTTTGCTATCTTTGATTAATCTATTCATTTCAAGCTTTGCTCCCAACAAATTGCAATCTTGTTTATTGTTACGATCTTTTTCAAGCATTTTTCATTGAAATAACGATTAATGGACAAATAATATTCAAGTAAAAGGATTTCTGCATATTGCTCTGAAAGATCTCTAAATAGTACAGGGACCCGAAATAGGACCACTAGTTAGAATTAACCAAATTTTAAGAGTTGGAAATCTTTGGGAAAGAATAATCTAAATTGTGATTATTTTTTCGGGTTCTCTGTCAAAGATACCAGCTGTACAAGAGGGTAGGATAATACGTGTAACAGTCTGGTTTAGACCCTAGTCAGAATAGTGGTTTCAGGACCACAAATCTGAGTCAAAAAAATATTTTAATATTATTTTCTGTGTTTACAGTATGTGATTAAGCATGTGTGAAAGTTTCGTGAAATAATATATCCGTTTGTGTGCTTAATTTGATAAAAAGACTTAATCGCAGAAAAGATAAAAGTGGCTTTCTATTTGATAAAGTATTTTAATGCTATGTTCTTTTAATAAGAAGGCCTTAAAAGTAAATTAGGCCATTATATTATGGCATGGACGGTAGTGGACATGCATTTTAAAGATTTTATAATGTTTCATTAAGGGTAAAATGGGAAATAGCTAATTAAGTTTAGTTAAAATAAAACAAAAGCATGAAATTATACCATATTATGTTTATCTAGCCGAAAAACACAAAGAAAAAGAAAAAGAAAAAGTTTGTTAGGTTTCGGCACATGCAAAGCTTGATTTAGGTATGTTTTTGATCGGTTTTTGATAATTTTTACGTTTTTGTAATCATTGCTTCGAATACTTCAAAACACATGTCTTAATTTTGTAAATTGATGATGATTTTGAAATGTTCCATTGATGAATTCATGAGTTTTGTGATGTTTGATGATGAAATATGAAATATATGTGTTAGATTAACATGTTTTGTCTTTGGATTTTTGATGAATTTGTGTAATAAGGACTAAAATGTCAAAATGTGAAAATATGAGGGCTAATTTGTAAATTGCCCTAAATGTGTGTTTTTGGATTGAATTGAATGAATTGGTGAATAAATGGATTAAATTTGAATATGTTTAGATCAAGAACCAAAGAAAACAAATTTAGACAGAGGGAAATCGAATGTGATTGAGTAGCCGAATTCGTCCATTTATTCCGAATCTGAGGTAAGTCTATATACATAAAATGTATTTGAATTGGTTTAATTATGTACCTATGAAATGTAATTGTGATGAATGTGTACGAGATGTTATGTACATGAAATTTGAGAAAGCATCGATAAAGTGTCAATATCCGAAAAGTCCCGTACGAACCTAGGAATTGATAGGATTTCATATGTCATGACATAGGTTTCTGATATGTGATATCGTGTAAGACAACGTCTGGGACATTGGCATCGTATTTGATTCGTTTAAGACCCTGTCCGGGACAGTGGCATCGATATTTGGTTACATGTAAGACCACGTCTGGGACATTGGCATTGTACGATTATTCCGAGTATTCCGAGTATCCTATTTGATTCTGAATGGTTCAACGGGCAATTTTGAGAAATGAAATACTATGTGAAATGCGTAATCGTCTCAGGTACGTTTGAGATGTACTCTATGTTTGAGTATGAAATGTAAGTATATGTGAATTTGCTAATGAGAAATATGTGCATAGAAATGTTGAGATATAATGTGAAATATGTATAAATGTGTTATGATCCAAAGAAATGTATAGAGATGAGAATTGTTGATAAGCAAATGGTTAGATACCATTGAGCTAGAAAGGAGAAATATGAATAAGCTATTGAGATATGTTAAGTTCTTGTATTTGAAATGGTTATAAATGCTTATTATGTTAAGTTTATTTGTATATGGCTTACTAAGCTTTTGAAAGCTTACTCCGTGTGTATTTGCATTGTTTTATAGATCGTTAAAGCTACGGAAGGCTCGGGGATCATTGAGGATCGTCACCACACTATCAAACTTCATTTTAGGTACCTTTTGCAAGTGTAAATATTTAAATATGACATGTATAGTCTAGTTGAAGTTGATGTTTTGAGTTGTATAAATAGCCATGTGATATGGCTAGGTAAGGAATATGATATGAATGAGTAATTCATGCTAAATGATGTATAGTATATGATATGAATGAGTAATTCATGCTAAATGATGTATAGTTTGATATGGATTGTTGGCTAATGTTTAAACTAATGAGATGGTCAAATTTTATGATAAGTTTTGAGATGAAAAGTTGGTATATTATTGATGAGAGGATGTTCTATTGTAATGGTAAGTTGATGGATGAATCATGCTTAGAAATGCTTGTGAATTAGTTGAACTAAATAGCACATAAGATGTTGTGTTTGAAATGTTCTTGAATGGGTAGAAAAGATGGTCACTTTGGTATGTTTTTGGTTGCCATAAGTGTTTGGATTGATGCTTTTATGTGCTTGTAGGGTTAGCCCAAAGTGTGAGTGGCATTTTGGCCTTGTAAATAGCCTATAATTTCTCACACGGTTGAGCACACGGGCGTGTGGCTCGACCGTGTCCTTTGTGGTTGTAATTCAAAACAAGTTAGGCTCGACCACGGGCTAGACACACGGGCGTGTGACTGGCCGTGTGATGCAAGTCAGGCTCGACCACGGGTGAGGCACACGGGCGTGTCTCAGGCCGTGTGGTCAAGTCAGTATATATGCCATGTTTTGCCACGGCTTAGAGACACGGGCGTGTCTGAGGCCGTGTGAGGCACACAGCTTGCCCACACGGGCGTGTGACCTCTGTAACTTTGAAAAATGTTAAATTTTAAAAAAAAATTTGTATGATCCCGATTTAGTCCCGACCCATTTCTAATGCATGTTTAAGGTCTCGTAGGTCTCATTAAGGGACTATTTACTTGTATTCTACTTTGATATGACAATGATATATGTATTGATGTGTAATGTTCGTAAAAGTTTCTGATTGTCCGGTAATGCCTCTTAACCCTAGACCGGCGATGGTTACGGGTTAGGGGTGTTACATTTGATTGGTATCAGAGCTACAGTTTAGTCGATTCTAGGACTAACATAGCGTGTGAGAGTCTAGCTATACATGTCATATATACGAACTGTGATCGTGTGATGAATCTTGACGTGTAAAATGTGTTTTTCGTATAGTAACGAATCCCGAAAGAGCTATAGCTGATGACTTAGAAAGTAATGCGCCTGCTCCCGCTCAAGGGATAGCGCCATCTGAGTCGAGACCGATTACTAGCGGTCAGGAAGGAGAGGCTAAACAAGCATTCTTCCAAATGATGAATGAGTGGTTCACTCAATACGTTAAAACAAATCCGGCTGTTTCATAACCTCTGCCCCCGCCTAATCCCCCTCAGACTTTTGTTATACCTCCGGTTGTGAATCTGAATCTGTTGAATAAGCCTCCGGTCGATAAAATCCATAAATATGGGGCCGAAGAGTTCAGGGCCGCTAGTGATGATGATGCTAAGAGAGCTGAGTTTTGGCTCGAGAATACGATCCGAGTGTTTGATGAAATGTCATTGACTTCTGATGAATGCATAAAATGTGTCATTTCCCTTTTACGAGATGCCGCTTATCAGTGGTGGAAGACTTTGATTTCTGTTGTTCTAAAAGAACGGATTACATGGGATTTCTTTCAGTCTGAGTTCCGGAAGGAATATGTCAGCCAGAGATTTATAAATCAGAAACAAAATAAATTTTTAGATTTAAAACAGGGTCGTATGACTGTCACTGAGTATGAACGAGAATTTGTGAGGTTAAGTCAATATGCTCGGGAATGTGTGTCGACTGAAGCTATAATGTGTAAAAGATTTGAAGACGGCCTAAATGAAGATATCCGATTGCTAGTTGGAATTCTAGAAATAAAAGAGTTTGTTGTGCTTGTTGATCGAGCATGTAAAGCTGAAGCACTTGGGAAATATAAAAGAAAAGTTGAATCTGAAGCTAGAGATGTGAGAAAGAGATTTTCGAGCAAATCATTTCAGTCTGCTTCAAAGAAATTTAGAGATGAGCATAGCCGTTCAAAGGCTAATGTGGGATATTCGAACAGAGATCGAGCTAGATCGCAGTCGAACTTCAAAGCTCCAGCTACTTCAATAGCTAGTGTAGGAAATGCCCGAACCGAGCGACCTGAATGTAAGCACTATGGTAAAAGACATCCGGGTAGTTGTAGATTGAATGATCGAGAATGTTTCAGATGTGGATCATTAGACCATATCATCCGGGACTGCCCTGAATCAGTTGAACAAGAGATTGCACATAATCCAAAGTCAGATAATGCTTCAGCTAGAGGTAGACATTCAAGAAACACAAGAAATGTCAGTGGTAGTCAGAGAGCTACGAGAGATACAGTAGCGAGATCTGAAGGTAGAGCGCCTGCCAGAGTGTATGCCATTCGAGCTCGTGAGGAAGCTTCGTCTCCAGATGTTATTACGGGTACATTTACTCTTTATAATACTTCCGTGATTGCATTGATAGACCCAGGATCTACTCATTCGTATGTATGCATGAACTTGGTATCCAGTAAGACTTTTCCTGTAGAGTCTACTGAATTTGTTATTAGAGTATCGAACCCCTTAGTTAAAAGTGTCTTGGTTGATAAGGTATGCAAGAACTGTCCGTTGATATTTCGGGATATTTATTTTCCGCCTGATCTGATGCTATTACCATTTGATGAGTTTGATATAATTTTGGGTATAGATTGGTTAATATTACATGATGCGGTTGTGAACTGCAAACGAAATACTATTGATTTGAGATGTTAGAATGATGAAATAATTCGGATTGAATATAATGATTTGAATGGACTACCGGCTGTGATATCAGTAATGAAAGCTCAGAATTATGTGAAAAAGGGTTGCAAAGCCTATTTTGCCTATATGATTGATTCAAGAGTGACTGAAAAGAAAGTTGAATCTGTGCCAGTTGTTTGTGAGTTCTCTGATGTATTTCTTCAAGAATTACCGGGATTGCCCCCGGTACGAGAAGTGGAGTTTGGTATTGATTTAGTGCCAGGTACAACTCGTATTTCGATAGCTCCATATAGAATGGCACCAACAGAAATGAAAGAGTTGAAGTCACAGTTGCAAGAGTTGACCGACAGAGGGTTTGCACGACCGAGTTTCTCACCTTGGGGTGCTCCAGTTCTATTTGTGAAAAAGAAAGATGGTACGATAAGAATGTGTATTGATTACCGTCAGTTGAACAAAATGACTATAAAGAACAAATATCCTCTGCCCAGAATTGATGATATGTTTGATCAGTTGAAGGGAGCATCTATTTTTTCAAAGATAGATCTGAGGTCGGGGTATTATCAGTTGCGAGTAAAAGATTCAGACATTCTAAAAACTGCTTTTAGAACGAGGTACGAACATTATGAGTTTTTAGTTATGCCTTTAAGATTAACGAATGCTCCTGCTGTCTTTATGGATTTGATGAACAGAATTTTCAGACCGTATTTAGATCAATTTGTTGTTGTATTCATTGATGACATTTTGATTTATTCGCGTGATGAAATTGAACATGCTGAACATCTGAGAATTGTGGTACAAACTCTGCGAGATAAGAAATTGTATGCAAAGTTTAGTAAATGTGAATTCTGGTTGCGTGAAGTCGGTTTTCTGGGACATATTGTGTCAGCATCTGGTATACGAGTTGATCCGAGTAAAATTTCAGCTATTTTGGAGTGGAAGCCTCCGAAAAATGTGTCTGAAGTTCGTAGTTTTCTGGGACTTGCTGGTTATTATCGAAGGTTTATAAAAGGCTTTTCGATGATTGCTACTCCGTTGACTAGATTGCTTCAGAAAGATGTGAAGTTTGAATGGTCCGATAAATGTCAGTAAAATTTTGATCAGTTGAAAGCCCTTTTGACTAAAGCTCCAGTTTTGGTACAGCCAAAATCGGGTAAAGAGTTCGTGATTTATAGTGATGTTTCATTGAACGGACTAGGATGTGTTTTGATGCAGGAAGTCAAAGTTATAGCTTATGCCTCGAGACAATTGAAGCCATATGAAAAGAATTATCCGACACACGACTTAGAGCTAGCTGCAATTGTGTTTGCTTTAAAGATTTGGTGTCACTATCTTTTTGGTGAAAAATGTCACGTGTTTTCGGATCATAAAAATCTGAAGTATTTGATGACTCAGAAAGATTTGAATTTGTGACAAAGACGATGGTTAGAGCTGTTGAAAGATTACAAGCTTGTGATAGATTATCATCCGGGTAAAGCAAATGTTGTTGCTGATGCATTGAGTCAGAAATCGCTGTTTGCATTGCGTGCGATGAATACTCATTTAGACTTGTCTGATGATGGTTCAATTTTAGCAGGGTTGAAAGCGAAACCATTGTTTTTACAGCAAATATGTGATGCTCAGAAAGTTGATATTGAAATGTTAGCGAAACGAGTTCAGTGTGATTCGAACTCTGATTCTGAATTTCGAGTTGATGTTGATGATTGCTTGAGATTTCGAGATCAAATTTGTGTTCCGAGAAACCCAGAGTTGATTCAGTTGATTTTGAATGAAGCACATAATAGTCGCTTATTTGTTCATCCGGAAAGTACAAAGATGTATCATGATTTGAAGCAACATTATTTGTGGTCTGGTATGAAACGAGACATCTCTGACTTTATTTTGAAATGTTTAGTCTCTTAGCAAGTTAAAGCTGAACATCAAGTGCCATCTGGTGTATTACAACCGATAATGATTCCTGAGTGGAAATGGGATAGAGTAACGATGGATTTTGTTTCAGGGTTGCCTTTGACTCCGAGAAAGAAAGATGCAATTTGGGTCGTATTTGACAGATTGACCACGGGCTAGACACACGGGCGTGTGACTGGTCGTGTGATGCAAGTCAGGCTCGACCACGGGTAAGGCACACGGGCGTGTCTCAGGCCGTTTGGCCAAGTCAGTATATATGCCCTGTTTTGCCACGGCTTAGACACACGGGCGTGTCTGAGGCCGTGTGAGGCACACGGCCTGCCCACACGGGCATGTGACCTCTGTAACTTTGAAAAATGTTAAATTTTCGAAAAAAATTTGAATAATCCCGGTTTAGTCCCGACCCATTTCTAATGCATGTTTAAGGTCTCGTAGGTCTCATTAAGGGACTATTTACTTGTATTCTACTTTGATATAACAATGGTATATGTATTGATGTGTAATGTTCGTAAAAGTTTCTGATTGTCCGGTAATGCCTCTTAACCCTAGACCAGCGATGGTTACGGGTTAAGGGTGTTACAATACGTCAGTGATAGAACCTTGACGAACAATGAGCAATGTTAACCTAAGCATTAAAAGGGGATTATTCTCGAAAAATGACATTCGGCATTCATGCAAATATCATTCATACACATCTAATCAGGAGCATTTGATTCATTCTGATCATAACATTCTAATTTCTTGGCATAAATATAGTCCCATGAAATGGATTTTACAGGTCATGTTCCCTAGAGAACGATGTAGCGGATCAGTGAAAGCTACAAATCCTATACCCCTGAAGTTGCAGTGGGACGGATTGAAGTCAACATGGCGAATCTTATCTCCCTGAAGTTGCAGTGAAGCAGATTAAAGCCACAAATCCTATACCTCTGAAGTTGCAGTAGGTCGGATCAAATCTACCGTAGTGAGTCTTATTTCCCTGAAGTGCAGTGGAATAAATTAAAGCTACAAGTTACAAATCTTATCTCCCTGAAGTTGAAGTGGAGCAGTTTGAAGATAGCGAATCTTATTTCCCTGAAGTGCAGTGGAACAGATTAAAGTTAAAAATTACAAATCTTATCTCTCTGAAGTTGCAGTGGAGCAAATTGAAATGATAAGTCCTATACCTCTGAAGTTGCAGTAGGTCGGATTACATCTACCATAGCGAGTCTTATCTCCCTGAAGTTGCAGTGGAATAGACTAAAGCTATAAGTTACAAATCTTATCTCCCTGAAGTTGCAGTGGAGTAGATTGAAGATAGCAAATCTTATCTCTCTTAAATTGCAGTAGAGTAGATTGAAGTTGCAAATCTTATCTCCCTGAAGTTGCAGTAGAGAATATTAAAGCTACAAATCTTATTTCCCTAAAAGTTGCAGTGGAATAGATTAAAGCTACAAGTTACAAATCTCATCTCCTTGAAGTTGCAGTGGAGCAGATTGAAGCGACAAGTCCTATATCTCTGAAGTTGCAGTGGGTTGAATCAAATCTACCATAGCAAGTCTTATCTTCTTGAAGTTGCAGTGGAATAGACTAAAGCTACAAGCTACAAATCTTATCTCCCCGAAGTTGCAGCAGAGTAGATTGAAACTACAATTCCTATACCCCTGAAGTTGCGGTGGGATAGAATGAAGCCACTTGAAAAAGAGAAGCACCAAAGAGGTCGAGATTCTGCAAGACCAGACAAATTTGGCCCTTTTAAAGTCTTTACTTCATTCCCGTTACATGACAATGAGCAAAGAAGGGTAGCTGTAAATGCCCAAATTTGCTCGGGCCCATCAAGAATAAACCAAGAAATAAAATAAAATAATAATCTAGTCCAAATTTTTACAAGCCCAAAATACTAAAAAACCCTAGGCCTTTGTTATCGTCGCGGCGGAGATCGGTGTAAAAATCGAAAGCCTCTTCTTTTGTTGTCGAGCTTTGGCCGGATCTAGGGGTTTTTAACCCCAGATCTGGATCCCCCAGAGGACGGGGATAAAAAAGCCCTTTTTTTACGATCTCCGACCATCGGGAGCAGTGAAGCCGTCGTCGACGACCGGTGGCTCACGGCGACCCGATGGCCGGATCTTGGACAATGCCCAGAGACAAAAATGAAGAGAAAGAATTTTGTTTTTTTTACAGAAAAGCAAATGACTTTTTTTTTCTTAAAATTTCTGCTTTTATAGCATTCCAAAATGGCGTTGTTTTGGGTTTCATTTCAGACGACAAAACGACGTCGTTTTAAAAATAACCCAAAATCCGACCCGATGACCCGACCCGCAAGGCTAGGATCCGCGTGTTTTCTAGCGCATGGGTTATTTGCGCGTGTGGTCCTTCCGCTTTTGCGACGCGTTGTAATTTAGTTTTTTCCTTCTTTTTTTTCTTTTAAATTTGCCGCATAATTTTATCTCTGTTTCATTTTGGTCCACATTGAAACGGTGCACTCTGAGGACTGAGAATAATTTTCCATCTAGTCCCTGCACCTTTACGCGCGTTTTATTTCAACCCTCCAAGCTGCCCTTTCCTTTTTTTTTATTTTAAAATCTATCCCAAGTTTTGTTTAAATTGCAATCAAACCCTTGGTTATTTAATTATTTAATTTCAAACCTATATATATATATATATATATTATGTGTTGCGTTTATTTATCTATTTGTTATCTTATACTCTTTATATATGTTAAAAAAATTAATGTTTATATTTTCTTTATTTAAATATTTGTTGTTCGTATTATTTTCTCACTACTATTATATTTACCACTTGTTTCTTCTTTTTTTTTTTTTTTTATTCAAAGATTGTTATATTTTTTACATTTTACTTTTTTTTATATGTATATATCTTCATGTTTCAATTTTTTTTACTACTTTATCATTTCTTTATCATCTTTATACTACTCTTGAGGCATCTCACATTTTATTTATTTATTTATTTTATTATTAATATCACGAATTAATATTTTATAATTATAATGATTTTATTATAACATTCACTTATTTATTTATTTTTATATATTATCCCTGTATAGCCATTTTATATTATTTCATCATTACTACCACATGCGCTAATTCAAGCATAATAAGTCGTTTTTATATTATACCCCGAATAAGAGAAATACACATCGTTTAAATATTATATTTGTTATTATTCAAAAAAGGGAGAATTTTCAAAATAAGACAATGTTCCGTATTTGGAAATTCGAGAAGTCGTACCCTAACTTATTGGGTTTCGATTTTTCTCGTCGAACCTAAATAACCGAACATCCTTTTAAAATTAAAATACATGAGTTTCAGATAAAAAAAATAAAAGGCAAGCTTATTATCAAGGATTTGAGGTGTTGTGTCCTAACTTACGGGATGTGACATTTTGTTACATCGAGATGAGAGGGTCTTTAACATACGTTTCGATTTACTCAAAGAATTTTTAAGTAAAATTAACATTAATACAAAGATGGATCGTATTTTAGACTCTTTCCAAGTTTTCAACTTTCGTTACCAAGACATTAATTAATCAATTAGGTACCAATTTTGGGCGTTCCGAGGGTGCTAATCCTTCCTCGTGCGTAACCGACTCCCGAACACGTTTTCCTGAATTTTGTAGACCAAAATCATTATTTTAGTAAATCAAAACTATTTATTAAAACGATCAAATTGCGAGGTAATCTGATCACACCTCATAAAAAAAAGATTGGTGGCGACTCCCATTTTTATTTTTTTTTAAAACAAAAGTCGACCTTTCAAAAAATGGTTTCAACACACCTGAAAGAAAGTTTGTTGTGTCTCCTCTTCTAACTCTCCCTAATTTTCTATATATAAAATATAAATAAATAAAACCAAAAGTGAAAGTAAAGGGTTGGCTGTACGCCCCCTCTACTTTTCACTCTAGATACCACTTAAATGAATCAATCCCTAAGAAAGATAAGTCTTAATAGAAATAATAAAATAGTCTTAAAAAGATCAACTCAACCTCTTGTGCCAAATCTTTTCACATATCTGTTTGTTTCTTAACACATTGAATAATAATTGTATTTACATACAAATTGATTGATTAAGTCTCAAATTAGGTAAAATTCATGTCCAAAATTAATTAAGCTAAATAATAAAAATATGTTGATTAAGTGCATTATTGATACTTTAAAAAGTTGATTGAACTACTCAATCCATGATGATATTCTTAGTTATGTTAACTTTAAGAGTGTAAATTAATTAAAAGATGGTAGCAGTAACTAGAGGTGTACATGGGTCGGGCCGAGTTCAACTAAAAATTTAGGCCCGTTTGTTAGGCCCGGGTTTTGCCCAAAAAATGGGCCTAAAATTTTGCTCAAGCCCGACCTGGACAAAAAAGCTAAAATCTGGGCCCAACCTGGCCCGCCCATATTAATTTTATATTAAAATTTATATAATTTTAAAAAATATTTAATACATCAAAAATACTAAAAACATCAAAATAAATATTTCCCAAAAAATTAAAAATAAATTTTAAAAAACAAATGTCTTTAAAATAATAACAAAATAAGTTTTATACAATATCTAATATAATAGTAAAATGGTAATAAAATAGGGAGAAAACAATAAGAAAACAATATTAAAAAAAGCAGTTCTTTTTTTGTCCTTTAGTGAATTTGGGCCGGGCCAGGCCTGGGCCAAAATGCCTTACTCGAGGCCCGGCCCGTTTTTTAAACGGGACTTATTTTTTTGTCTAAGCCCATTTTTCGGGCCTATATTTTTGCCCAAACTCTCCCACATTTCGAGTGTGCCTTCGGGCCAGGCCAGGTGGCCCGACCAATAAGCAGGTCTAGCAGTAACTCAGCTATGGGCAGCAGGGGCTTCAGTCCCTTAAAATTAAAAATTTAAAATTTAACCTTTAAAAATGATGAAATTATATTTTAACTCTAATAAAATTATACAACTTAGATAGTTTTAAAAACAATTTCTGGCTTTGCCTTGAAGCCAGCTGCCTTGCATTGGGAGGAAAATATATATACAGTGATAGAAGTTATAATTGAATGTTAGTAGTTGCAACTTGACGAGAGTGTTTAGCTATTTCAACAACATAAATGTTTAGGACAGCATAGAACAGTGGCCTAGTTGTGGGTGAATGAAAAGATGGTAAGCCAAGGATATAGAACTCTGGAAAATTGGATGAATGTTAATGAAAGTAATATGGCAGAATAAGAGTGAAGGTAGATTGTTAGAGGCAGTTGTTTGTTGGTTTGTTCAATCAGTGTAGAATGAATGAAGTGGAAGAAAATCCTCTGAGCTTTGTAATTCCTAACCTACATAAACCTCATTGTGACAGCAACTTATTATGTTTAAATTTGGATGCATAAAACTTATATTGAACAACTTTGAACTCCTCCTACCTACCTACCTTTGGTATTCCAAGGAATGCTTCTTTTTCTTACTTTTTATCTACCGACATTACTTTTTATAATCTTTAGGAAAAAGAAGCCCAAGACAGAACATTGAATTTCATGCATTACACTTTGGCATCCATTCCCTTGTCCCAATTTCAAAAGATAACAACTTTTAAAAGCATAACTTAGATTCCCGCAATGGTATTTATTCCACCCATACCTTAAAAGAATAATGTATCACATCAGTTTAATTTAAAAAACAAAACAAAAAAAAAACAGTATGCAATCAGATCAACATAATTACGTAAACAACTCTCATTCACCCTAATCTTCCAATTACGTATAAAAGAAAAATCATGACCTAAAAATATCTCCATTAGAAAAGAATTGCAAGTGTTGATATTTAATTTTTAGATTTGGTGGTCAATTGAAGCATTGTGGAATGAATTGACATTGATTTTGTATTCTATTCTTGAACAATCCTGACTTGTTATGATAACTTCTTTGGAAGAAGAAGATGATGATAACTAATCAATTTTAGGAGTTATTGGAGCAGCCCGAGTGTTGAAAATGGGATGGTCGGAAACCCGAATCAGCATTGACTAAAGTGCAAGACAAGGCGCCATGCACCTGACCTAATCTGCCCAATTCCATGACGTCAGGTTGGAAGTCAATCCCCATATGGAACCGATGGTCTCTGCTTTCCAAATATCCTATGAGCTCACCTCTCTTTCACATCACGTCACCTCATGATAATGATTCTCTCAAGCTCGCTACGTTAATATCCACCCTTTTTCTCCTCTATGTTCCTGTTTATATATAGATCGAAATTAATCTTGCCACCGAAATATTTGGCTTCTCTTTCCAAGGAAGTAAGAATTCGGCAGACAGAGATGGAGGGGAAGTCGGAGGTGAAGGGCGCCGTTGTGGGGGAATCTCAGAAGAGGGCGAGAGAGGAGACGACCGTGACGGAGGAGGAGGTGGAGGAATTCTTGGCCATCCTAAAGCGGATAAACGTGGCGGTAAATTATTTCAAGAAGGGCAACCGCGACATACGAAACTTAACGGATTTGCGAATGGTGGAGGACTCCCTGAATGTTGAAGTAAACGACGGCGAGAATGTGGGTTTGGACTTGAATGCAGACCCAGATACGGGTTCAGACCCGTTTTAATCATTGATTTCCGGTTTCTTTCTAAGTGATAGGAATGGTCATCATCTTTTGCTTCTGAAACGCCTTTCTTTCTTACTGATATAGGAACAAATTATCCCTTGTATTTGGATAAAATTTTGCAGTAAAATGACGAGCATTCAAGTAGTAATCTTTAATTCACATGCGTTCAGCTGTAACCTGGGCTTGAAGCTGCCGTACCCTTTTTGTGAAATCAGAAGCATATGATCGGTGGGTTGAACCAAAACCTACCATATTACAAAAATGATTTGAAACCATCATCTTCCT
Source organism: Gossypium sturtianum (assembly GCA_025698515.1). Taxonomy (NCBI): domain Eukaryota; kingdom Viridiplantae; phylum Streptophyta; class Magnoliopsida; order Malvales; family Malvaceae; genus Gossypium; species Gossypium sturtianum. The sequence goes on along the minus strand of CM046954.1, from coordinate 16,988,762 downwards.
CTTTTTATATAATATCTTCACTCAAAAAGAGTATCTTCTTCTTTTACAAAAAATGATTTTAAAGCAGCATGTGTTAAATTTCTGAACAATTAAGTTGTTAAAATTACAAGTGAAGTGGTTAATAATTAGTTTGGAATTTTAATTTCTTAAAAATAGAAATAAAAGGATTTAATAAAAAAATATGAACAAGATCATAATTAAACTTAATTCCGATAAGCTTGGCTCATCAATTCTAGACTGCAGAGGGTCAACTATGACAGAATCATCTGGAAAATGTTTTCACTTAACAACCCTCCTTTAACCGCCTCAAGTTGGATTCATACGTCTCACAACCTCCCCTTCTTCACTCCCATAACTTGAATTCAATGTTAAATTATGCATAAAAGATTGGTTCACTGTATATAAAATGGTTGAGATTTACATACTCATTTTTTTATAATTGAATTTTTTCACTCAATTTTAGTCTGAACTATCTTTAATATTACTTTATTTTTATTTCATAATTACTCATATATGAGTTGTACATAAATACTCTAATAAAAATCAATGCCTTTGTACCCAAAAATAAATCAATCGCTTAATTCACATAATCAAACATAAATTGGAACCTTTTTCTTTTTTCTTTTTTTATATCTTTTTTTTTTTTTTTTTTTGTCATGAGTGATATTTAAATTATTTTTTTCAGTCGGAATTTCCATTAGTTCTGACAACTAGTTAAAACTGTTAAGTCTATTAAGAAGAATAAAATTAATTTAAAATTGTCATGTAACAAAAAGGACAAAAAAATATTATTTTCTCTCTTTATATATAAATATATATTCTTTGTATTCTTCCTCTCATCTTAGGTTTCTTCTTCAAGCATGAGCATTTCGGGCTCCAAAGTTTTGATCAAATGTTTTTAGAACCGGATGGATGGTCAAATCAGCCAAGCCACAAGTTCTCGATTTTGATCAGTTCGTGCAGTGTGATCAAATAAATTATTAAAAATTTTATAAAAATAAAATTATTTTAAAATAAAGAAAATCAGTTCAACTGGTATATACAAGTTTGCGTTTCAATCGATTCAACTCCTATCTTTGGATCGATACCCCAATTGGCTCCTAAACAAACCGACTAGCTCAATTCTAAAAACATTAGTTTTGATCGATGAAAGAATATTTCAATCCCGTCAAGTCAAGCAAACATGTAGTAAAGTTTGAAAATAAACTTAAATGCCAATGTCTCAATCTTGATAGGGCGAATTTCGAGTATTGTTGTCATTGTCAAACATTATAAAGGAAGAAGGAAGGGAAAAAATAGAGGAACAATGTAAAAGAAAATACAAGAATTAAAAAAATATTTTTTAAAAGTTTATATGATGTGACACAGTCTATTATTGGATAGAATTTTTTTAACAGATTTAACATTTTGGTGTAAAATAGGTAATAGAAGAATAGTTTAGGTACCGACTTGAAAAAAATGATATAATTTAGGTACTAATTTATTGGTTAAGTCTTTTTTATAGAATAAACTTTACGATTTGACTAACATAGATACTAACTTGGGAAAAGAAGTAGTTTAGGTGCCATTTGTGACAAAAAAAAAAGTTTTAGGTACTAATATGAGAAAAAAGGGTATAGTTTAGGTAACAATTTATGGGTTAAGTCAAAATCAATTAATAGTAGATTATAGGGTAAACTATAAGAATAGCCACCCAACTATGCCTTAAGTTCTATTTTGGTCACCCAACTATTAATTTTTAGATTTAGTCACTCAACTTTTGGAAATTAAATATTTTAGTCACTCTCCCATTAGTTGGCGTTAGATTAGTGATAGAAACCTATTGTGAGCTTTTCGTATTGGCCTAATAACAACTTTAACCCTCAATGTTTACAAAATTTGTCAATTTAGTTCAAATTTTAAAATTTTCAAAAAAAAAAGAAAAAATATTTAAAAAATTGTTTTTGGATAAAAATTATAAAAATAATAATAACAACAAAAAATTATAAATGAAAAATCGAAGCATATGTTTTAAAAAAAGGATAAATAAATTAAATGATTCAAAATGAAATGAACATGAAATGGATTGATGGTGTTACACCCAAATTTCTATAAAACTTTAATTTAAAGGAATTTTGGGACTTAATTGAACGCACAATAAGTTGGCGCACTCTATTAGGAAATTTTGAGAAAAAAATTGTGTTTGTTTGGTTAGTTAGGTTTCAATTCTGGTTTCGTTCGGATTAAACCGACTGGTTCCATAGTGGCAGACATGATGATTGTCGGTTATCGGCTAAAAGAGGTTGAGAGACCATGTATAGAAGTTATATATAAGTGAAAATGGATATTCTTACGAAGGAAAAATCCTCATCATTTTTCTATGTGCAAATTTCTTCTTACTTTGTTTTCTCCGATTGCTCTGAAAAAGAGGAAAACCAGGGAGGCTCTGCATGGAGCAAAATTCATGAGAATTCGAGTATAGAAGTAGAGAAATTGAGAAATTGGTAAGCTTTCTTAACCTTATGTACTCAAGGATTCGAAGAATGAGAAAGTGTAATGCCCCAAAATTTTAATTTTTGATTTCGTGTATGTGTGACACACAATGTCTATCTGTTTTAGTGGTTATGTGTTCTGGGTGTGTGTGAGAGGTCCCAAGTTCAAGCCTTACTTTGGCAAATTTTGGTATTTTTTATAAATAAAGCTTTAACCTTGTGCAAAGGGCTTAAGTTTACTTGTTGGTAAGTTTATATCAGAATGGGCCTGCTGGTCTGGTGGTTAAGTGGAGTGTTGGAGTGTTAGAGGTATTGTGTTCAATTCTTTGTGATAATTGGGGAGAGGTTATCAGAAAATAATCTGATTATCTTTTTGTTGCAAAAAAAAAAGTAGAGTTCGGTTTTCTTTCCAATTCCCCAAACTTGTTCTGACGTTTTCTTCTTCTTCTTTTTCCCTCCTCTGCCGATTCTTTCCCCTAGTTGCTGCCGAAATTTCCATTATTTGTTCCCCTTCTGTTTCTTTCTTTCTTTTTTTTCCAATTGATTCAGTTGTTCATCGTTGGTTGCACGTGTTCGGTAAGTAACGGTTTTGTCTATTGTTAATCGTTCTTAGTTAATCTCTAAAAGGGGGATTCCTTTTTGGTGTTTAGGAGTTAATCAAGGGGCTGATGGTTTTGAATCGACACTGTGATTGTGCGAAGTCGTGGTTACTCAAGCGAGGTAAGGGTTTTTCTAGTTTTTTAGTCGAGTTCCTTCTGAAATTGGTTGATTAAAAACGAATCAAGTGATTAATTCAGGGATATATTGGTAAAATATAGGTTTTTGAAGGCTCAGGTTACTTTGCACAGCGAATCGATACCAGGTGTGTACCCGAAACGCAGAAAACGGGATTCGTTGAAAAGCCGAAATTGCTTGCTGTCGAGAAATAAGAGAAATAAGAGAAAATGATGAGAAAAACTGTAGAGAAAGGAAATAAGGGTGTTATAAACTTGGAAATCAACATTTTGCACTAAAATAGTTTTAGACAGTAGCAGTAGTCTAACTTTGAAAAATCATCAAAAATAGTGGGAATTGAGTTAGAGGTTGAATAAAATATGAAATTAAATTTTGTTGAGTCTAGTTTTTCATGGAAGAAACAGTGTAAGCAATGGAATTGTAAATCATGAGATATAAAAAATTTGGTGAGACAAGGTCAGAATGATTTCGGGTTCCCCTGTTCTGATTTAGGAAAATCATCAAAAATTTTAAAAAAATAATTAGGGGCTTAAATTTATATTTTTAAATCCTTAATGAGTCTATTTTCAAGAGAAACAAACAGAGACATCATCTAAATTCCGTACTAAGAGATAAATAATTTTTAGCAAGGAAAGGATGAAGCTGTCAAACAACAGAATAGAGATAAATTTAAAGATTTTAATGTACTTATTTGATAAACTATAAATTCTAAAAAATTTATGGTAGAAAGGTATTTGAGTCTAGCTTCAAAAACATTAAACGAATCTTAATTTTGAATTCTGTAGCTCAAGATATAAATAATTTAGTGATAATGACTCAAGTAGACAACTTTGAATGAACATATAAGTAAATAGTGAAAACATATATGAGTATTGAGCTAGCATGAGCTATTTTAAAAACGGATCACACGGCCAAGGCCAATTTGGGCCGAGAGGGCATGTGGGCCCATTTTTACTGAAATGTTTTTAAGGTTGCACGGGTCGCCCAAGTCAACTGTGAACCTACTGTAGGGTCGGTAAGCGCTACTTAGACCCCTAAATGTGTGAAATTGACTGAATGATATCTTTACTGGGCATGTTAATATCTGAACTGAATATATGTTCTGAAATTGCATAATAGCATGTCATCCATTGTATGTTACATTGCATTGGGTCGGGGGTTGTTATTCGGAGGAAGTGTAATCAAAGGCTTTAAGCCTAATTTACTGGCAGCTCAGCTGCAAACTACTGTATTGTGTCGGATTCGGTACTACTTGGAGTGTAGGGATGGGTGGGTTGATTATATCCCCACATGGAGTGTAGGGTTGGGCGGAGATGGTGTGAAGTGGCTGGTTGGGTAGGATTTTGCTACTGCATAACTGTTATTGCTACAGATCCTGTGATGGGCTAAGGCCCTATTGCATTTTTGACACTGTACTGAGATGGGCTAAGGCCCAAACTGTCACTGATACTGAAAAGGGCTTAGGCCCAAGACTGTTCAACTGTGCACTATGAATACTGATTATTTGTTTGTTTCTGCGGGATTACACACTGAGTTTACGTAAACTCACCCTTTTCGTTTAATGTGCACAGGTAATCGCAGACTTAGACGGATCGGTGCGACGGAGGACTTAGCGGTGACCACAGTAATTTTTGGACTTCATGGTTTTCAATTTACGATTTATGATTTGATTATTATTGATTATTTGGGTTGTAATTTAAGGACTCTCTGGACTTTGGTTTTAAATTTGTGTTTTTATTTATTTATTTTACTTTTTGGATTTATACCTGCTGGTCGTAGGAAATTCGGTTTTCAAAAAGTTAAAGTAATTTCTAAATGCATGATCACCTAGACTGTTTTATTAAAGCTTTCACAACGAGGGATGTTTCAAAACAAATGTTTTAAATGAATAAAGACGACTTCCTAAGTTCTAACAAAGGTTTAATAAAGATAATAACATGGAATGTTTTCTGTAGAAGGCCCAAATTGCCCGGGGCCCATTTCATTACACCCAAAACCTAATCAGCCTACCCTAAGCCCAATTACAACCAACCCACAACTAATAAACAGCAACCCAAAATTACTAAGCCCAAAACCAGACCCAATCTAACCCTAGCCCGAAATTAACAGAAAAAAATAAAAAGTTTACAAACCCTAGGTGCGCCGCACCTAGGGCCACTTGCTCGCCTCTCGACGCGCGCGCCGCCACCGACCCCCTACTCAAACCGCCGCCTCGCCACTTACCCAAAAAAATTAAAAGGACAAGACAGAAAGCAATGGAAGGGGGCTATAAAGGCCGATTGTATTCATTTGTAAAGGGAACTTTTTTTCTCTTTTATATATAAAAAATAGATTCAAACAAAGAAGAAATCAAAAACAGCAAGTAGATTAAACACAAGAAAGCAAAAAACCCTAGAAATCTACTAAAAAAATCGAAACAGAGGCGAGAGGTGATTTTTTTTCTTTTATTTTCGAAGTTTTTTTTTTGTGTTGTTTCTCTACCTTCGATATACATATATATATATATATATATATATATTAAAAAAAAAATAAAAGTTTTACCTTTTGGGGGCTCCGACCATAAGCGGCCTTGGCGCAGGACAGAGCCTGGGCGAGCTGGCCTAATCCCTTCCCCTCTTCGGACCAGCAGAGAGAGTTGAGAGAAAAAAAGAAAAAGAAAACTGTTTTTTTTTAAAAGACTTTGCAGGAATGAAAAAAAAAAATTTGATTTTATAAAGGAATAAAATGGTGTCGTTTTGGCTTGGGTCTTTTAGCCCCAAAACGGCGCCGTTTCATGCAAACCGACCCGATCCGACCCGCCTACTCGAAGATCCGCGTGTTTTACTGAAAAAAGGGATATTTATGCGCGCAGTCCCTCCGCTTTTTCACCATTTTTCAATTAATACCATTCATTTCTTTTGGTTTTGTAATTTTGCCCCACAACTTTCGTGTTTGTTTCATTTTGGTCCGCGTCAGATTTGCATGTTTCGTAAGGTAGGGAATTTTGCCTATTTGGTCCCTCTTTGTATGTGCGCGATACAATTTGGCCCTTCCTTGCTATTTTATTTCAGATTTTCCCAAAAAAAGAACTGTTTTAACTCAGCTTTAGTCCTTTTTTATTATTTTAATTATTTTACCCTTAAATTTCATTACCTTTTTATAATTATTATTATTATATGTTATTATTTATGTTATTATTATTTTATTCTTCTACTATTATTATTACTATTACTAATATTATTATTTTATTTATTATTATTATTTGTTATTTTCATCATCATTATTTATTTTTATCGTTATATTATCATTATTATTACTATTATTATATTATTATTTTTTATATGTATCCTTATTAATTTTATATATTATTTCATTTTTTAATTGCCACCATTACTACCGTTATTATTATTATTTTTTTATCATCGTTATTTTATTATTATATTATTTTCACGCATAACGTCGTATTTTCAGATTAATTTTTCTCGATGCACCAGTTTTATAATAATCAATATTCCGTATTAAAGATTCGAGGAGGTCGAGCCCTAACTTACTGGGTTCTGGTTTTTCTCGTTTAATCTAAATAATGAAATATCCTTTTTGAAATCGCTATATAAGTTTTGAATAAAATACTTGTTCTCGGAAATTCGAAATGTTGCGCCCTAACTTACTGGACACGACATCTAGATACCCCAAGATAAGTTTTTTTAAAAAAGGGGTGAAGGCAATATTCCGCATTTGGAATCTCGAGAAATCGAGCCCTAACTTACTGGGTTCCGGTTTCTCATTTAACAAATAACGGAGCATCATCCTCAAATTTAAAGCCGAGTTTTAAAATCAAAAGGCAAGCTCAGGCCGGAGCCCAAAGTGTCGCATCCTAACTTCTTCGGGTATGATACTTTATCTCTTCGAAATGAGAGGGTCTTATCATTCATCCCGATTCATTTAAGTTTTAAAAAATAAAAGAGGATCGTATTTTCGAATCTTTTTAAATTTTTAACATTAGGACATTTATTAATCAATCTGGTACCGATTTTGGACGTGACGAGGGTGCTAATCCTTCCTCGCGCGTAACCGACTCCCGAACCCGTTTTCTCAAAATTCGTAGACCAAAAGCACTGTTTTAACAAACCAAAACATTTTATTAAAACTAAGGTGATCCAATTGCACCTAGTAAAGATCGGTGGCGACTCTCATTTTTATTTTTCGTTTTCAAAACCAAAGTCGATCCCCGTTTTCCAAAAAAAATGGTTTCGACATTTTCATCATAACAACGAGGTTTCAAAAACACTATCGTGTGACATTGCTAGATACGGCCATAACGTCTAGGCCGGGTTTGGGGGTGTTACAGAAAGTAAGGAATTCCTAATAAGTTTGTGTACGGTGGATTTTGAGTTTTAAGGTCTAAATGTCTTCGATTTAACCAATATATATTTCGCGTTTGGAAAAGCTAAGTTGTCAAGGATAAATGAGCTTAGGTGAGATTTTGCACACCACATTGGTTGCCTGTTGTTGTGTTGGAATTGTCATGTCCGTATACTTGTTGTGATTTCAGTCTAAATTCACAGTCGTGTGTGGTTACGATGAATGAGTAGGCTGAGCATGCATTATGCTGTAAAAAAACATGTTTGCCTGCAAGTATGCTTTTAGCATGCAAGATGTGGTATGTACTATAGTATTGATATTGTCGAAACCATTTTTTATGAAAACGGGGATCGACTTTGGTTTTGAAAATGAAAATAAAAATGGGAGTCGCCACCGATCTTTATTAGGTATGATCGGGTCACCTTTGTTTTAATAAAACGTTCTGGTTTACTAAAATGGTGTTTTTGGTCTACGAAATTTCAAGAAAACGGGTTCGGGAGTCGGTTACGTGCTAGGAAGGGATAGCACCCTCGTCATGCCCAAACTTGGTACCTAATTGATTATTTAATGTCTTTGTGTTGAAAAAGATTTTAAAATACGAATCCTTTTAGAAAATGTTTGGATAATTCGAATTGGATATCGAAATTCTCTTGTTCCGAAAAGATGAAATATACATCCAGCACGTTAGGACACGATGTTTCAACCCTCGATACCGAGATCATTTCATGATTTCCAAAATTCATGCGTTGCAATTTTAAAAGGGTATTCCACTATTTGGCCAAACAAAAAAAAATCGAAACCCAGCACGATTGGGCACGATTCCTCGAGTTTCCAAACATGAAATATTGCCTTATTTAAGAAATCTTTTCCCGAGGTAACAAAATGTCACATCCAATACGTTAGGACTCAACATCTCGAATTCTCGAGAATAAGCACTTGTTTATTTAAAACTTTATTGCTTAAAAGGATATTCCGCTATTTAGGTTAAACGAGAAGAATCGAAACCCAGTAAGTTAGGGCACGATTTTCTCGAATTTCTAAATACAGAATATTGCCTTTATGAAAGAAATCAATTTTGTGAAAGTTAATATAACACAAGTTTGTAAAAATAAAAAGAAATAAATTATGATATTAACAAGCATAACGGAATAATAATAAACGCACAGTACGAATGACGAGAAGAAATAAAACAAACAAGCTATGTAACTTAAAAGGAAAATAATAGGTAAAAGTAATAAAAAAGAAGAAAAAAAATGACAATAAATAAGAATAATAAGAATAAAAAAAAGAAACTTAATAGTAAACCAATAAATAAATAAGTAATATATATAATAGTAAAATAATAATAATAATAATAATAATAATAATAATAATAATAAAAGAAAAAATGTGTTAATAAGGATAATAATAGTAAAAAGCCAAATAATAATAATATGTTAATAATATAATAGTATTGATAATAATAATAGTAATAATAATAATAATAATGATGATAATAATAATAATAATAATAATAATAATAAGGAGTAATAAATAGTAATAATAATAATCAAGTAATAATAGTAAAAAGAATATAGATAAAAATAAGAGTAAATGAATAATAGTAATAACAATAATAATAAATAGTAAAAAGAAACAAGAAACAAGAATGATGATATTAAATAATAATAATAATAATAATAATAATAATAGTATTGATAATATTAAAAATATTAAAAATAATTAATTTAATGACAAAAATAACAAAGGAATATAAAAACGGATTAAATTGAATTTAAAAACAACATTTGGGGCGAATTATAAATAATCTAAAGAGGGAAGGACTACAATAAGACGCGCTAAAAAGGATAGGGACCGAACGCGACAATATCCCTTTTATCCATGTGCGCATCTTTATTAGATGGACTGAAATAGAACGGAAGAAAAATTAAAGAGATAAATTTTAAAAAAACAAAAAAATGAATTAATGAGTTTAAAAAATGCGGAAGGGCCAAATTCGCAAATAAACCAAAACATGAAAACACGCGGATCCTTCCAGGGTACGGATCAGACTCGGGTCGGTTTCCCCAAAACGACCCCGTTTTGGGGCCTTCCAGAACTCACCAAAACGGCGCTGTTTTACCGTTCTATAAAAGCCAAATTTTTAATTCTAAAAATCATTTTTAAGCCTATTCTAAAAAAAACCCAAAGAAATTCTCTGAAGCTTCTTCCCCCCTTTGTGACTCCGGCCCAGAAACCGACGCCAGACCGCCATGACGACCGCCGGTCGCCGGCGACAGCACCGTCGTCCACGGCGGCCGAAAACCCAAAAGTTCCTATTTTTAGCGCTTCGGCGTTTTAAACATGGATATGGGGGTGTTTTTCACTAAAAAAGCTCGATCAAAGAGGGAAAATAAAAGGAGACCTTTCGGTTTCTCCTTCATTTCGCCGAAGCGATCCGTCCATCATCGGGGACGACGACCTCTTCCCGCTTGCGACAGTGGCGGTCGAAATACGCAGGTTTGATTTTTGCCCTTTTCTTTCGCTTATTGTTTATTCTTTATTATCAAAAGAAAAAGAAAATAAGATAAAAAAACAGTGAACAAAGATAGTTAATCACCTTCAATCTATTTTCTGATTTTATTGATATGTTTTTGTCTCTGTCTATACTCTGATTTACATTTGGTTCTTGGTCTTTATAGCCAAGATTGAAGAAAGAAAAAAAAATAAAAATACAATAGATTTCTCTTTTTGCTACTATTGTTGTCTGTTTTCTTTCATTTGCAGGAGTTGGTGGTGGCAGAGTCGGTGGTGGCATGCGCAGGGAGCAGGTGCGCAGAGGGCACCTAGGCTACGGCGCTAGGGTTTCCAGAAACCCTAGCTTCTGAATTTTTTTTACTTTTTGTGCCTATTGAGCCGTTTGTAATTGGGCTGTAAAAAGTTGCGCTGTAATTGGGTTTTTATTATTTATTGTTTTTTTGTTTTTTTTAGTTTCTGATTGGTAGTGGGCCGGGCAAAAATGGCCCATTACAACTGCCCCTCTTTGCTCATTATCGTGTAACGAGAATGGAGCAAAGACTTTAAAAGCGCCAATTTTGCCTGGACCTGCCGGGTCTTGACTTCTTTTGGCGCTTCTTTTCTTCAAGTAGCTTCATTCCACTCCACTACGTCTTCAGGGGTATAGGGAGTGTTGCTTCAATCCACTCTAATAGACGAGATTTGTAGCTTCGATCTACTCCGCTGGAACTTCAAAGAGATAAGAATTGGTAATTTCAACCTGCTTCTCTACAACTTCAGGAAGATAAGGCTAGTGGCTTCAATCTGCTTCACTGCAACTTCAGGAAGATAAGATCCGCCGTATTATAGCTTCAATCTGTTCCACTGCAACTTCAGGGAAATGAGATTTGTTATCTTCAGTCTGCTCCTGCAACTTCAGGAATGCCAAACTGGTATCTTCGATCCACTTCGCTCAGAAAGGCAAGATCTGCTATCTTCAATCTGCTCCACTGCAAACTCAGGGATACCAGACTCGTATCTTCGGTCCGCTTCGCTCAGGAAGGCAAGATATACTATCTTCAATCTGCTCCACTGCAAACTCAGGGAGACAAGATTTGATGTCTTCGATCTGCTCCTGCAACTTCAGGAATGCCAGATCTGCTATCTTCAATCTGCTCCTGCAACTTCAGGAATGCCAGACTGGCATCTTCGATCCGCTTCGCTCAGGAAGGCAAGATCTACTATCTTCAATCTGCTCCACTGCAAACTCAGGGATGCCAGACTGGTATCTTCGATCCGCTTCGCTCAGGAAGGCAAGATCTGCTATCTTCAATCTGCTCCACTACAAACTCAGGGAGAAAAGATTTGATGTCTTTGATCTGCTCCTGCAACTTCAGGAATGCCAGATCTGCTATCTTCAATCTGCTCCTGCAACTTCAGGAATGCCAGACTGGTATCTTCGATTTGCTTCGCTCAGGAAGGCATGATCTACTATCTTCAATCTGCTCCACTGCAAACTCGGGGGTGTCAGACTTGATGTCTTCGATCTGCTCTTGGAACTTCAGGAATGTCAGATCTGCTATCTTCAATCTTCTCCTGCAACTTCAGGAATGCCAGATCTGCTATCTTCAATCTGCTCCTGCAACTTCAGGAATGCCAGACTGGTATTTTCGATCCGCTTCACTCAGGAAGGTAAGATCTACTATCTTCAATCTACTCCACTGCAAACTCAAGGATGTCAGATTGGTATCTTCGATCCGCTTCGCTCAAAAAGGCAAGATCTGCTATCTTCAATCTACTCCTGCAACTTCAGGAATGTCAGATCTGCTATCTTCGATCCGCTCCGCTCAGGAAGGCAAGATCTACTATCTTCAAACTGCTCTACTGCAAACTCAGGGATGCCAGACTGGTATCTTCGATCTACTTCGCTCAGAAGGCAAGATCTGCTATCTTCACCGACGTTGCGGCACCGTCCTTTGGGGGACCTATCTTGTAAAATCGGTTTTATGTGTTTATGATTATGCAAAATGGTTAGGATGCAATGATCAGAATGAATCTAATGCTCCTAACTAAATGTATTATAGACGAAATTTGCATGAATGCAGAATGTCATGAGAACGATCCCTTGTACAATGATTAGGATGCAATGATCGGAATGTGTAACACCCCAAACCCGGCCCTAATGTTACGACCAGATCTGGTATGCTACGGTTTTAAGGTTAAAAACTTTACTTGGAATGATTAAAAAAACTTAGTCGTTTTTGTAGATAATCTTTAAATAGGTGGCACTTGGTAGAAAATCTTTGAAATTTTATTTTTTTTCCAAAACAAGTGTTATTTTAAATAATGTGTGAAAATCCCATTTTTATTTCTTTTAATCATAAGTCCTTGATCATGAATGAAAAAAAAACATAAACATTGACAAGTATCAACTGATAACCTAAGCGATGGAGGCCTTATTACATCAAATATTTCAAAAATTAAAAACTTAAAAAAAAAACTGAAATAATCTATAGGAATAAAAACTTGATGGCCCCTCGAGTTCGCATTTGCTCCCATGTCCACGATCTACTGCTCATCTGCAAAGTTAGGGAAAAATAATAGGGTGAGTCACCAAGACTCAGTGTGTAAATCCCGAAAACACATCAAAGGCTTGGCCCACAAACACATTATGGCATTGGCCCGTATACAAGGGTAACTATATATGCATCATGGCCCATCCCGACCTAGAAATCTATCCTCTACACACCAACCCGTACCAACCATCACACCTTGGGGATTTCTACAATCAACCCTCCAACCGCTACACACCATATCGATAATTTGGATCGCTGTCTTAAAGACCGATCATCAGTGTGACTTATGTGGCAAAGCCACCGATCGCCATGCGACCTTAATAATACATCGTAGTATTTCGACACCGAAATTGGTCATCATAAAGACCGATCACTATGTGACCTATGTGGCAAAGCCACCGATCGCTATGCGACCTTCTTCCCCTTCATCATATCAATCCCATCCCATGCATACATACATGCAGAATCAAAACAATATACTACCTAAAAGTTCACGGTCTATCACATAAATCGATACACATAGAGAAGTTTCTATGATTACGTACCTAGCATCCATTGCCTACCCTTTTTGGGTAATCCGACTGTCTATACAGCCTTTTCCCGGCTTTTAGCCCATAACATATATTTAGTACAGATTACTATACAGCCTTTTTTCCGGCTTTTAGCCCATAACATATATTTAGTACAGATTACTATACAACCTTTTTCCGGCTTTTAGCCCATAACATATATTTAGTACAGATTACTATATAGCCTTTTTCTGGCTTTTAGCTCATAATATATATTTAGTACAGATTACTATACAGCCTTTTTCCGGCTTTTAGCCTATAACATATATTTAGTACAGATTACTAGTGCGTTAGAGATCTACACACCTGATTACCGTTAGAACGAGACCCTCTAAGTCGACGCTATCCGTAGCCAACACCACCGCTATCTGCCTTGAAATCCCGAAAAGTGATATGAGATTCAAGAACTAGTGTTTTCGGCTTTTAGATCTAAGAGATCTTACTAGAGAAGATTCAGCTACTCTCAAAGGATTCCGGCTTTTTACGAAAAATCAGGAAGAGAAGATGATTCGAAGAAATCTATAGAGATTCGACTTTTAGAAGAAAGAAGAGAAGAGAATAATGGAGTTTTTGGCTTTTAGAAGAAAGAAGAGAATAATAGAGTTTTCGGCTTTTAGAAGAAAGAAGAGAATAATGGAGTTTTCGACTTTTAGGAGAAAGAAGAGAAAAGAATAATGGGGTTTTCGGCTTTTAGAAGAAATAAGAAAAAGAAAAGGTGGAAACCCTAAATGCCGAAAAATAAAGAAGAGAACCCTCCCTATTTATAGAAATTTCGGCACTCACCTATGAAAAACCGAAAGTGCCCTCCCGATAACTAAAAATTAATCAAATAAAAGGGAAAATTCGGTGCCCTTTTTTGCCATAAAGAAACCGATTTCTTCACTTCTCTAGGTGATGGAATTTCGGCCAACTCCTAGCCTTGTAGATAGCTCCTATCTTTTCTCCTTTTTTTCTTCCATATTATCAACTATATTATCTACATTATCCCATTCACATAAATCCTCCTATTTTTGAGCCTTGTTGCAGTCCACTCTACCTAACCCTAATGCCAAAATTTAGCTAACTTAAATTAAAAGAGTTGGGCTCCATGTAACTTAAATTTGGGCCCTTACTCCCTTGTGTGGCGTCACCTCCTTGCTCCCTAAGTGGCGCCATCGACCACTGGGCCACAAGCCCATTTTGATATTTGAAACTCAGATACCACCTTTTAAACCCTATAGTGCCTAAACAAAAATTTAACTAAGGCTTCAGCCCAATCCTGAGCCCAATTTGGACCCCTAATGCTCAAATTAACTCATTACACATATTCACCCATTAAATGCATAGGCCCAAAAATTCAGGATATTACAGAATGAATCAAATGCTCCTAACTAAATGATATTATAGACGACATTTGCATGGATGCAGAAAGTCATGAGGATGATCCCTTTTTAAATGCTTAGGGTTGTCATTGCTCGTCATTCTTCCAGGTTGTATCACTTGATGTAATATCTTGTCTTCTTGCTTGGGTGGTATTCTGACCAAAAAACCCGAAGAAACAATCGTATTTTGCTCAACCGGTTTGCCCCAATGTAACCTCAAGGTCTATTCCATGGTACCTCTGGGACTTTAAGGTTTATGCCATCTTCAGACCGTCTCACTGCAATTCAGGGGGGTATAGGGTCTGTGTCATCTTCAATCCATCCCATTGCGACTCAAGGGTGTAGAATTTGTATCATCTTCAATCCATCCCTCTACGACTCAAGGGTATAGAATTTGTAACTTATTCAATCAATTTGGTCTACTACAGTTTTCATTCCCTGGGTGTCATGACCAGATGTGTATGCATGATATTTGCATGGATACAGAATATCATTTTTTCTCGCGAATAATTCCCCTTTTACACATGGGTTAACATTGCCCTTTTTTCGTCAAGATGGTATTACCGACGCAATATCTTGTCATTTTGTTCAATCACCATTTTTGACAAAAATCCGGAGAGATAGTCTCAATTTAGACTCTTCCTTCTCAAACATTTCTAGCCCTTAAGCTTAGTAAGTTCTAAACAATAGCCATGTTTCAGGTTCTTGTATTATTTAGAAGTTTCCAGAGTAATATGCGAAACTCCTTTTATGAAAGTATTATTATTCCACTAATCGTTATTTCAACGCAAAATGCTTGAAAAATAATGGGCAATAAGGGAATTAATTGAGAGCAAAGTACGAAATGAATAAATTAATCAAGATATCAAATTTGAAAAAAACACAAAATGAGAATGAATTAATCAAGATAAAAAATGAAATTTATTGGGGAGCGTATCTTGAAAAGAATAAAGTAATCAAAATAGCAAATTCAATATGGGTAAGATGAAAACTAGGTGCCATAGATATCGCAGCATGAGCTTCTCTGTACCAACTTCTTGAAGACCACTTTGAGCTTAATCTGTGTTTAGGGGATTCGGAGTACCTTGTCGATGCCCTAAGCCGTAACATACTTCTTCCTTGTTAATTCGGGCATAGCAAGACTGCTATATGCCCCACTTTTGATCAAAATTTAAGCCGCCCTTTTCGGGTTTTCAACTCAAATCCCATTTGGTCTCAAGGCGCCCTTTGCGGGTTTTTGCCTTGGCCTCTCCTTTTTCTTTTTTCCCCTCTTTTTTTTTTGAAAACTTTTTATTGAATCTGAAATCACTGGATTGGGCAGGTCATTTTCATCCATCTCGGTCAATGTCCATGCTTCCCTAGAACAAGCCTTCTTTGCTGCATAAGGTCCTTCCTAGTTTGGCATCCACTTTCTTCTGCAGTCCCTTTTATATGGGAAAAATCTTCTTCAAAGCCCTATCATGAAATTTTCTAGGGCGAACCTTTTTGTTGTGAGCTCTCATTATCTGACCGCGACAGATAGCTTTTAACATTTTTCTCCAAATTCAACTGATCATATCGGGATTAAATCCTTTCCCAACTTCATTTCTGACAAGACTCGAAAAAAGAATGTCAACTTCAATAGACAAAATATTTTTATTCCACAAATTAAGGCATTACCCCGGTGAAGTTCTTGGCCAATGTTTGATAAGCATAGAGGGTAAATGTAACTTCGTTATGCCAATCTTTACAAGTCTAGGTCATCTTTCTAATGATCTTTGTTTTTTTGCTTTTTTCTCTTCTTTTTTTTTTTATTGCCTTTGCTGCATGGTGATGTGGCACATGACCTTGGAATAGACCGCAAACTTTTGACATTGTGCGGTTAAATGTGATCTTTTGACCCCCTTTTTTTTTTGTTCTGATGACTATCGACTTTGTAATATTGACCTACGAAGCTACTTCCACCATCTTAGCGAAATAATAATTAATGCCTGCTAGAAGCTTCCGACGAGATCGTCCCAATAAACTCCATGCCCCACATAGATGAGGTCTACGAAGAAATGAGGGAGGTACATGAATCATGTCTTCATAAATTTGACATTTACGGCATAACTGATGCAATCCCTTTCTATGACGGACCAGCAGAATCTGAATCTCATGATTAGCTTGGCTATCGTGAAATCATTAGCATGTGATCTTCAAATACCCTTATGAACGTCTTCTAGGATTTCCTTAGCCTTAACAGCATACTCACGTCTCAGTAGTTCAGGCGTGTCTTGATATGATCGTGCGAAAACATCATTGAAACGATGTCTCGCCTTATTTCTGTAGTGAGCTAGGCTCTCTTTCCTAGGTTCGCAATGTGCACTGACCCTTTGTAAGGTAGGATCTATTCTTCATCTTGCCCTACCATTCTTAACGAATCAGGTAGATAAGCCATAATCTCTGTCATCTTCAAAGTCCTGAGATCCCTCTAGATACATATCTTGCTCAAAAGTAGACTCTGAGTCAGTAGCAGTATGGCTCATGTCGTTGATATCTAGGGACCTGTTGTAGGTACAAAAGAATATTCAAAGAACAAATGAATCTAAGAATAATTATTTATGCGGTATGAACATAAATGAATAAAAGAATATTTGCTCAAAGTGAGAGACGAAAATGCATTTTTATTGGAAATATAGATGCTGAACATAAGCCTATTTCACAAAAAGATTCTTATTGCTCCTAGGCTTAGAGCAATAAGCGTGTTTTGGACATTACTCTGAATTAGCTCTAAAAATACAAGGATCTCTTCCACAGTCCCATTGTTCAAAACACTCCCAAGTATGTAAGGTAGACGCTTGGAAAATTCTATTCACCGGTTCTCTCTTCGAATATGTCATTAATGTTTAGATTCCCCAACATTCCCAACGGGTCTTGGATCTCTTCAATTTATTATTCATCAGGCCTTGCACTAGGGCCTTGAGCTTGATGCATTCTTGGATCTCATGCCCCTATCTATCATAGAACTCACAATGTTTACCCCTTCAACAGAAAGATTGGGTAACGGATTTTCTGCCCCAGAGGGATCATCGAATTTTACAATGCCCATTTTGATGAATCTTTCGACTAATTTCTTGAAAGCGGTGCAGTTTTCCATCGAGTGCCCCGTAATTCCTGCATGGTATTCGCATTGGGCGTTCACATCGTACCATTTAGGGTATAGAGGCTGTATTGGTTCCACGTAAAAAGGTGATACAACATGTGCTTCAAACAAAATTTGGTACAACTCTCTATGCGAGAATGGAATGGGCGCGAACTGGAGTTTTTCTGAGTTTGGTCTTGGATTGGGTTTCTGCCTTGGGGAGACCTGATGGTTGGTAGTTACCATCCTTGGCTGGCTTACTGTAATCGGCTTTGAATGGCCCTTGTTATACCTACTCGTATTATTCGCTTCCTATTCATTCTTCTTCGGGGCTTTTAAAGTCCATTCTCCCTTTTCTTTTGTTCCTGCCAGAACAACCGATTTGGCTAGATCATCTTTCGGGTTAAAACCTGAGCCCATCAGGAAGTTTAGCAGGGCCGAGGTATTAGTCTGATATTGAGGTCCGATGATAACGGGTCCCCCATGCGAATGCGTGTCTGGTTGAGTCGGGACACTTATTGGGAAAAAAACTTGGGGAATAAACGATTTCTTCATCATCATCCACACTGTTGACTACTGGGCCACTCCTTTTTTCAAGTCCTCTGATTAGTAACTGGGTTAGCTGGCCTATCATATTCCTTTGGAATTCTAGCATTTGTTCCCGCATCTCTTGTTGAATTTTGGTCAATTGCTCCTGCATCTGTATTTACATTTTCTCTATTCTTTCCAACATTTGTTCCATTTCTTCTAGGTTAACTGAAATAATTTCACCTAATTAGGGTCTTTCTACAAATTTAATGCATGTGATATGATGTAATGCAAATGCATGAAATGCAATGCAAATGCATGGAATGAATGCAAAAAGAAAGAGAGGCGTCGATTATGAATTCCATTAGAAGAACTTTTCTAGAAAATAAATTTCTTTACATAAAACAGATTGCATATACGGCTTTGTCCTCATAGTTCAGGTGAAAACACCAATCCTTTTCTTCGTATCCGGATGTTATGGTCGTGCCCCGTGAACTTTCTCATTAGATGCCTCTTCTAGCTCCTTGTTACTTGGTCCAGGCCGTACCTCTTCACTCACTTATCCTACGCGAAGTTCATAAGCTTCTTTAAGAAAATTGAGACATGATGACTCTCGAATAATCCTTGTCAGCTTGAATCCTCATGCAAAGTCTTGAATTCTTCTACGGACTATCAGCCCTCTCTCGTTGTTTACCTGGACTATGTTCGAACGACCGTATTATAATCCACTTTATCAAGTAACCCATTTCCTTATGAAAAACTCTTCTATTTAGCAATCGAATATGAATCAACACCTCCTTTCTAAGATGATGCGGTGCGATACAATGCAATCATAAAGAACAAAACATGTTAGCACAGGAGAAATAAACAAAATAGAGTACCTATCCGGGTGACCACTAGGAGTTTGGAATGGTTCTACCTAAGGTGGGCTCTTAAGGCTTACTATATGGGGTTCGGTTCTAAAGAAGGGTACCTGAACCAGCAGATTCCTCAATCATCACCCACTATAGGCTCATACGAACTGAGTTCGGTTCAGGGGAATACATTTCCCTATGGCCATGCGGAGATGAAAATCTCACGAAGCACATAGGTACGGATGTATCCTGGAAGCAATCCACTAGCCCATGCGGAGGTGAAAACCTCACGAAGGCGTAGTTTCTTACTCCCACTTAAAAGGGTAAAAAAAAATCGGACGATTATGCAATATGATGCGCGAAAGTGAACTAAGTGTGATAAAAATGCCATTCAATCAAAATAAAACAAAAAAAGTAAGTATTTTACACACAGCTTAAAGCAAGTAAGAAATAAAGCACCTACTCAGGTAACCACTAGGGTTTGGCGTGGCTCTATCTAGGGTAGGCTCCTAGGTCTCTCTATATGTGGTTTGGTTCTAAAGAAAGGGTACCCGAACCAGCAGATTTCTCGATCTTCACCCATTATAAGTTCATATAGATCGAGTTTTGTTCAGGGGGATACATTTCCCTATGGCCATGCGAAGATGAAAATCTCACGAAGATATAGGTACGGATGTATCCCGGAAGCAGTCCACTAGCCCATGCGGAGGTGAAAACCTCACGAAGGCATAGCTTCTCACTCCCACTTAAAAGGGGTAAGATCGACCGATCTATGCGATGCAACATGCGAAGATAAAACAACAGGCTTAACACAATATGATAAAGACCACAAAAAATGACGGATGTAAAAAAAACGTGAATTCAAATTAGATTTTCAAATTTCGACAAAAAATAGAAATTAATCAATTTATGGCCTGACTCTCTTATTGACGTCCTAGTGGAGTCGCCAAGCTGTCGAAACCATTTTTTTTGAAAACGGGGATCGACTTTGGTTTTGAAAACGAAAATAAAAATGGGAGTCGCCACCGATCTTTATTAGGTATGATCGGGTCACCTTTGTTTTAATAAAATGTTTTGGTTTACTAAAACGGTGTTTTTGGTCTACAAAATTTCAAGAAAATGGGTTCGGGAGTCGGTTACGTGCGAGGAAGGGTTAGCACCCTCGTCACGCCCAAACTTGGTACCTAATTGATTATTTAATGTCTTTGTGTTGAAAAAGATTTTAAAATACAAATCCTTTTAGAAAATATTTGGATAATTCGAATTGGATATCGAAATTCTCTTGTTCCGAAAAGATGAAATACCACATCCAGCACGTTAGGACACGATGTTTCAACCCTTGATACCGAGATCATTTCATGATTTCCAAAATTCATGTGTTGCAATTTTAAAAGGGTATTCCACTATTTGGCCAAACCAAAAAAAACCGAAACCCAGCACGATTGGGCACGATTCCTCGAGTTTCCAAACATGAAATATTGCCTTATTTAAGAAATCTTTTCCCGAGGTAACAAAATGTCACATCCAATACGTTAGGATACAACATCTCGAATTCTCGAGAATAAGCACTTGTTTATTTAAAACTTTATTGCTTAAAAGGATATTCTGCTATTTAGGGTTAAACGAGAAGAATCGAAACCCAGTAAGTTAGGGCACGATTTTCTCGAATTTCTAAATACGGAATATTGCCTTTATGAAAGAAATCAATTTTGTGAAAGTTAATATAACACAAGTTTGTAAAAATAAAAAGAAATAAATTATGATATTAACAAGCATAACGGAATAATAATAAACGCATAGTACGAATGACGAGAAGAAATAAAACAAACAAGCTATATAACTTAAAAGGAAAATAATAGGTAAAAGTAATAAAAAAGAAGAAAAAAAATGACAATAAATAAGAATAATAAGAATAAAAAAAAAGAAACTTAATAGTAAACCAATAAATAAATAAGTAATATATATAATAGTAAAATAATAACAACAACAGTAATAATAATAATAATAATATTTTAAATTTAATTATTATTCACCTTGGGTCAGTTTGGTTTACCCCGATTTAAATTTAATTATAAAATATTAATTAGATATATTTTTAATATTTTATTAAATTTCAAATGGTACGATGAGTGTTTTGGGTGAGTCGGGGGCCAACTCAAAAACAGGTTCAAACTTTTTTTCTTTTTTTTAAAAATTAGACTTTGACCCAACTCGACCCATAGACACCTCTACGCCACACTAGGGATGGCGCCTACCAACCTAATATCATAACTTTCACCTTTTCTGAATCTTTTCTCTTGATATTCTAGGTCTCTACTATTGGATCGAAAGCTAACAACTAAGATGATTCGACCTCCACCATACTCAGTGTAACACCCCTAACCCATATTTGTCGCCGAAATAGGGTTACGGAGCATTATTGGAATTTACAGATCAAATACAAATATTTCATGTAACTTAGCATTCACACCATAAATCGATCATATTCAATCATATTGTCCCTTATATAAGCCTTCGAGGCCCATAATGCACATTAGAATCAAGTTGGGACTAAACTGGGTACTCAGAGAATTTTTTGCAAAATCTCAAAATTTTTCCAAGATACATGGGACACACGCCCATGTTGTCAGGCCCTGTGGGCATTCGAAATAGGGACACACGGCCGTGTCCAGCCTGTGTCCGTTCCCGTGTAACTCTCTGAATTGGGTCACACGACCAAGCCACACGCTCGTGTGCTAGGCCGTGTGAGCAATTTAATTTGCATTAATTAGGTGCAGCGGTCACACGACCAAGCCACACGCCCGTGTGCTAGGCCGTGTGGATAATTTTGACCATTCTGTTTCTCAATTTTTAAGATGTAGGGGACACACAGCCAGGTCACACGCACATGTACTAGGCCGTATGTCACACACGACTGAGACACACACCCGTGTCTCTGCTCGTGTGGACGAAAATAGGTCATTTTCAAGGCCACTTTTCTCACCCAACTTGTCTTCCACCTAGAACAACACTTTAACACATTCTCAAGCCAATACCAAACATTTAAATCAAGTCAAAACCAAGTCTTATGCATAATATATCATCTCAAATGTTCAAGTATACAAACTTACCTATTTGTCCAAACACATAAACTTACCAAATTAATCAAATGCACACTTATGCATGTTTATGTCTAATTTACCATATCCAACACAACCATACCAAGCACACTCTTATCAAACATGATATATCCTCATGTATATATATACATCAAAACATGCCATCACTAGCCATTCCAATGGTTAGTTACAATTAAAACACATATATGCCCATGTTGGCCAAATTACCCTATACATGCCATTATAACCAAAATTTAGTTTGTTACATATACCAAAAAGCCTGAGAGATAGTGTGACGTAGCTCCGACTCGCTTCCAACCTTTACGAGCTTCCGAGTACTATAAAACAGAGGAAATAAAACCAAGTAAGCTTTTAATGCTTAGTAAGTTCGTATAACGGGAAATTAACTTACCATTCATTTACTTTTAAAGTAAACATACAAAATACATCCATCAATTTGGCCAATAGTCTAAACACATAGCTTCATCAAACATGTTAGTCATGTATTACTTATGTATATCAAGAAACATGTATGTGCTCATTAAATATCAAATTTCCATGTACATAAAATTTTCACATCTTGTGTTCATATTTCAATTTCATGTAATTCAAGTATGTACGGGTAATGATTCACTTCAATTTCATGTTATCTCATGTCAGAACTTAGCCCGTTGAATCATCTGAAATATTGATGGATACACGGGTAGTACACTTGAAGTGTACAAATCTATAATCCGTCAATCCATATTCGGGAATGCTCATACGAGCACATAAACGGGAAGCTCTCTATCGAGCTATATAATGGGAAGCTCATGTGAGCCATGTAACGGGAAGCTTATCCGGGCTGTATAACGGGAAGCTCATAAGAGCCATATTCAGGAAACTCATGCGAGCAATAACGGGTAGCTCCAAAGGGCCATTAATCAGGAAGGTCCAGATAGCCATATATCGAGAAGTTCAAGCGAGCCAATATCGAGAAGCTCCAGAGAGCCATTAATCAGGAAGCTCACAAATAGCCTTTAATCGGGAAGCTCACGAAGAGCCATATATCAGGACGCTCATAAGAGTTGTGGTATGTCTACAACACATGCAGAATCACAACCAATCGGGATGCTCCGAAGAGCTATTAACGAGAAGCTCGCAAGAACCATATAACGGGAAGCTCGAGAGGGCCATATATCGGGATGCTCATGAGAGCTAATAACGGGACGCTCTTTCGAGCTGTGGTGTGTCCGCAACATATGCAGGACACAACCAATCGGGAACCTTGTATCTATCGAATCTCATTTATCTAAACGGGACTTATTATTCATCAGGTATTATCGGATATGTGATCAATTTAATGCATATAGCATTTATACAACTCACATATACAACATCCAATTCAAACATATAAATATACACAATTTAGTTACACAAACTTACCTCGACAATGTTCGTGTATGCAAAATCTTATAATCCAACACTTTTTCTTTTTCTCGATCTAACTCCGTATTTGGTCTATCCGGATCTATATGAATGAATTTAACATCAATTTAATACAATTCATACTCAATTTAATCCAATTCACATCTTAGGCAAAAGTATCATTTTGCGCCTATACTTTTAATTAATTTTGATTTCATCCCTAGGCTCGGAAAATGAAATTCATGCAATTTAATCCTTATTCCAAGCCTAACCGATTTTTACATATAACAATATCAGTCCATGTATTTCACAAAAATCATTTTTTTTCATGAATTTTACATCTTTTCAATTTAGTACCTAAATCACAATTTCATGAAAATTTCATTTACAAAAGTTGTTTATCTATCAACAACCTTTCCATTTCTACCATAAAACTTCATAATTCATGCATATTCATCCATGGAAAAACTTTAATACTTTAATAAATTTGTAAATTAATCCTCGAGATAGCTAGATTAGGTTATTACGATTTCAAAAATATAAAAATTACTAAAAACGGGACAAGATTGCTCACCTTATTAAGCCAAAAAAGCTCGCTTGAGTTCTCTTCTCTTAGCTAGGGTTTCCATGTATTTTAATTTGGGGAAGATGATGAAATAAGATGATATTAGATTATTATCATCTTTAATTATTCCAATTGCCAATTTAGTCATTTTCTTTATTTAATTTTCCATGGATGAATCATCATACTTATCTACTAACTCCTCTTAATGGTCTATTTACTATATAAGGACCTCAAATTTTGAATTCCATAGCTATTTGATACTTATAGCTACTAGAACTCAACTTTTGCATTTTATGCAATTTGATCATTTCCATCTAATTAAACATGTAATCGGTCAAAATTTTCTTAACGAAATTTTCATACGTCATTCCTATCATAATGCAGACCATGCAATAACATTAAAACAATTTTCCTTTCGAACTCAAATTTGTGGTCCCGAAACCACTGTTTCGATTTCACTGAAAATAGGCTGTTACACTTAGTCTTCACTGATTTTTATACTTATCGATTGCGTTGGAAACAGAGACCTTAGGGCATAACAAAGCCCTTAAGGGAACAAAGACGGTAGACGTTAACATCCACCAAAAGCATACTTGTAACATCCCTAACCCATATCCGTTGCCAGAACAGGGTTACAGAGTATTACAGGAAAACGTAATTGTAAATCATTCAAATATACATTAATACAAACATAATCATATTGCTTGGACCTTAAGAAACTCAAATACTAACCAAAATACAAAATCAAAATAACATTAATTGGGTCAAAAACACATCAAAACCAACCTAATATGTGTCTAACCAATGTACCCTCATTAGTACCACAATTATATACAATTTAATCTCAAAATACACATTAATTCAATTCATCAACTCATTCAAGCAATACCAAATCAAAATACCTAATAAAGTTACCACAACCACAACAAATCAAATATATCATTGCCACACATACTAGCATAACAACTATACCTCATTCTCATACCTTTTGCAAATTGGTTATTTGCACAAAATATCATTCATAACATTTACATAAACCAAACATTAACCAAAATAGCACAAGAGCCTATATATGCCATATAATCCGAATTTAACGTTTCAAAAACTACGAGATAAACTGGATAGTGTGACTTAAGTGCCGATTCGGTCGTCCAACCTTCTGAAAATCTACAATGACATTAAACAACACTAGTAAGCTTAATGAAGCTTAGTAAGTTCGACGAGATAAACAAAAATATTACTAAACTAACTATAACATATCAAATAATAAAAATCATCCAAGACAACTCCCTGTCATTCACAACTTCAATCGATAAATACATCTGTATTCAAATCAATACAAAAATAAATAACATGTCTTTCAAAGTCATTAAACAAATCACCTTACCGAAATTTTTTCATTCGAAGAACGACTTACGGGTAAGAGTACATCGTCAATAGAAGCTCATAAGATCTGGTCCTCCCGAATACGCCAACAGAAGCTCGAAAGCTGAATAGAAGTACGTAAGAGCTGATCCACCCAATCACGCCAAACAAAAAGTAAAACACGAGAGTTCGCAACAAATGCTGAACCCCGATTTACTTGGGTAAAATGTCGATATCTCCCTCCAATACCATCTCCACTCCAAACCCCCGTTATACACCAAATCACGAATGTACTCAAATCTCGCGCTCAATTCAAACCGAATATCCAATTCAATATTATAATTCAAATAATAATTCATTTCCAACAATAGAATATATGCTTAATATCAATCATCAATATATAAAAATGTTAAATTTTAACCGTACGAACTCTCCTGGACTGAATTGTAGTAATTGCAGAAGTTTAAGGACTATTCTGCTATTTTTCCTTTTCCACGAGTATCTACGGGATCTTGATCTAAAATATAAAATTACTCATTTATTAGCATATATTTCATTTCCAATCCATTTTACAATTAATACCCTTATATTTTTTGAATTTACTTAATTTACCCAAACTTTTACAATTTTTGCAATTTAATCCCTTAATTAGTTAATCTATCAAATTAACTAATTTTCTTAAATCAATAATCTATCCAAATATTCTAGGCACTCATACAGCCCCTAATAAACCTAAAATTCACTATTAAACCCTAATATTTTGATATTTTCACAATTTAATCTTAAAATCAATATTTAACAAAAATAACTTTTGTAACACCCCTTAACCTTAAACCGTCGTCGGAACAGGGTTACGGAACATTACTGGACATATCGAATAATTTACGAATAATTCATAAATAAATTAACATATATAGTATAATTTAATCATTAAATCCCTATAATGGACCCTCGAGGCCCAAAACACGTATTAGAAGTGGAACGGGACTTATTCGAGTACTCCGGAAATTTTTAGTAAATTTCTAAATTTTTTTTCCTAGGTGCAAGGCTCACACGCCCCTGTGGGTCAGGGACACGCCCGTGTGTCTCCATGACACGCTTTGTGTTGACATCTGCAGTGTGGCTCACTACGGCGGGACACGCCCGTGTCCTTTACCCGTGTAACTCTCGACTTATTGTTCATGAACAAATTGATTTCACACGGCCAAGCCACACGCCCGTGTGCTTAGCCCGTGTGGATTTATTTTCAATTCGAATCTAGTGCAGTTTTCACACGGCCATGACACACGCCCGTGTTCAAGGCGTGCCCCTTCTCTGGTGAGACACACGCCCGTGTCTCTGCCCGTGTGCTAAAACTTGGTATTCTGTTTTCAAAATTTAAATTGCAAGGGACACACAGCCAGACCACACGCCCATGTGCTAGCCGTGTGTCTCACCAGTCGGTCACACGCTTGCGTGCGCGGTAGTGTGAACTCTATATGTGCCTTTTATACTAACCTAGCCAACCCTGCAAATTTAAACCGAAACAAATCCAATACCAGTATTTCAACCAATACATTTGCACACTCAATATACCTAAATCATACCTAAAACATTGACTTAATAATATGACCTATAACATTTATATTATCATTTAAATTTAATTAATAACTTCATTCATCTTTCCACTTAACTTGGTGCCAAAGCACCAAAACATTTTATAAAGTTTCTTACCATTTCATTCAACCATTTAAACATTGTAAATAACTCTTTACAACCAAAATCACAAGACATATTCAAATGACCTTTACAACTCCTAAGTACATGCCACTTTTACCAAAAGAGGAAAATTTACATCACCAAGGTTGTGCTGAGGTCGGGGTCTGTCTTGATGCTGAACCGGGACCTTTGACTTCTACTAATCTACGCACGGAAACAACCGTACGCTGAGTATGCCTATACTCAGTGGTATTACCATAAGTCAAACTAAATAACATTAATGTTCTATAAGCATCAAATATGTAACAATGTAAATCATAAGAATTAATTTACATTCAAATTCATACTTCATTTATAATAATTCAACAACTCATATCATATATCAACAATTCGAATCTTCGATCAATTCATGAACCTTAGGTTCATGCTTGCAAATCTCATATCTCAATTTCAATTCACATTTCAATTCATAATTCCATTTTCTCATATTCATAATTCCACTTTCTCATATTTTCAGTAGATCAAACGATCAAACTATTCAATTTTCTCATTTCATTTATTTACCCCTATTAACAAGACTCAGACCTTGGCGGATACACGGATCCAACCAAACACACCAGAATGATCCACCTAAACACACCAGAATAATCCACCCAAACACACCAAAACGACACTAAGTGCCTCTTCGAATAGTCCGAAGAAATATAATGACATCAGTGTCTCCTCGGCCAAGCCGAAAAATCCCCAAATCCTTTCAATCCTATGGCATGCCAACTATATCCGACTCAAATTTTGACTAGTTAATAGGAATTCCAATTCTCAATTAAATTTTACTTTCTCATCAAATTCACTTTCAATTCAATATACAATTCAATAATACACTTACCTCAATATTTAATTATCAACTACATAATTTAAATATAACATTTAATAGTAAATAATTTGAATTATAATAATACAAACCGCGATTTTCTCGTTTCTACTCCTCGATAACTTTTTTCTTTCCTTTTTGAGCCGATGCCTCTGGTTCTTTGCTAGCAATTAAAGCTTAAAGCCTCAAAACCCTAGTTTTCCCTTTTTCTTTTCTTTCTTTCTTTTTCCTTCTTTCCTTCCCCTGTTTCGATTTCAACTTCTATGTTCTTTCTTTCTTTTTCTTTTCTTTATTCTTTTATTTACCTTGTTTTAATTGTATTAGTTTTATAATATTAATAATATAATTATTATTTAATTAATAAATATCTTTATACTTAAATTATAAGTAATTATTTATTTATTTTACAAGTGTATAAATATATACATAACACATGTATAATTCATTCACCATACATTTGTCTTTATTTTAATTTATTTCATAATATAATAATAATTAATAATTATTATTATTATTATTATTATTATTTAACATAATAAATCTAAGAAAATCTAAGATTTTTCTAAGTTGCCGCCTCATTTATGCTAAATGGCATATTTGCCATTTTGGTCCTTTTTACTTTCTTTTAATCTACAATTTAACTTTCACCCTTTATTTAATTTAGTCCTTTTTTCCTAATTACTCTTAATTAAGCTAAATTCACTTAATTGAAACCTAATTAGACACACTACTAGACTCATAAATATTCTTAATAATTATTTATGAGTTCGGTTTACTAAGACGGAGGCCCGATAATGTACTTTTTCGATGCCCGTGAATTTTGGGTCATTACAACTTTACAAAATCATCACACAACACAATCAAAGCTCCAAATCCATGTTATTCATCAAAAAAATCTAATATTTATCAATGGAAACTTCCAAAATCTTTAACAAAATCAGAAACGAAGGTACGTGTTAGTTGGACCTAGTTGCAACGATCTCAAAAACATAAAAATTACAAGAAACGGGTAAGAAGTAAACTCACATTGTAACACCCCTTACCCGAGACCGTTACCGGAGTCGAGCACGAGGCATTACTAAACTTAACTACTAATTCGGCATAAAATTTAAAACTGTCCATCTGCATCACAGTCACTAAAATATTTATATCTAGAGCTACGGAACTCCAAATTAAGATCCGTAAATTTTCCCTGAAACTAGATTCATTCAGCATTCAACTACTCTGACCTCTTTTCACTATAAATCAATTTTCTCTTTGTACAGAATTTATATTGCCTCCTTGTTTAGCTCATTTGAAACTAGACTCATTCAGCATTTCATACATATAAATTTTAATCCACAATTATTTTTGTGCAATTTCTAATGATTTTTCAAAGGCAGAACAGGGGATCACGAATTCATTCAGAACCAGTTTCACTAAAATTTAAATATCTCATTATTTCCATTTCTTTTGCTTACTCTATTTCTTTTATATGAAAATAGACTAAAAGATATTTCAATTCATATCTCCTTCACTTTCTAATTCCATTTCTTCTATTTTTGGTGATTTTTCAAAATCACGTTCTTCTTGTAAATCAAAAAAAAGCTGTTTCATTACAAAATATTATTAACTAGTTTATAACATCTTTTCTCCATCTCATTTAAACTCTATACATGCCATATAAATCTTTAAACATAAAACAAAAGCTACCGGAATTGATCTGGATAGTGAGCTTTGCTTGTGATGATCCGATCTACCACTTCTCTTTAATTCAATCTACATAAAAATATCAAACACACACAAGTAAGCTTAATGAAGCTTAGTAAGTTCATTGGTTTAAAAGTAACTTACCACACATAATATTTCCAAAACAATAATAAAACATTTACTAAAGTTCCCTGCCATTCACAACCATTGTTTAAGTACTTCACATAGTTGAGCTCAACATTAATGATCATTCAATCTCTTTCATTTGATTCACACCTTTTGTACCACTTATTATCAAATTAGGAAACGACTTACGAATTTGAGTACGTCGTTACTCAATGTCACGTTTCACAACTCAGTATGGTTATACCATACCTACATTCTACAACTCAAGGTATGGTTAATACCATACCTACATTTCACAACTTCGGTATGGATGATACCATACCTACATTTCATATCTCAATATGGATGATACCATACCTACATTTCATAACTTTCATTATGGATGATACCATACCTACATTTCATAACTCAGTATGGATGATACCATACCTACTTTTCACATTTGCCATGGATTAACCATGGTCTTATCCGTCAATTCATCACGTGTCACGACATCGAACGCACTAATTCAAGTGCGTTTTCCTAACTTGAATTACCGCCATTTATTTTTTCATTTATCATATTTTTCACAATCCCACAGCAAATTCATATTTAACAGCCCATTATATCATTCAATCTTTCACCAATAAACATATAAATTCAACCATATGAACTTACCCATTGGTTTGTAGAAGATATTGAAATTTAGGAACTACTCTGCAACTTTTTCTTTTCCTCTTTCTTCTTTGGGTTCTTGATCTATAATGTAACATATTTCCACTCATTAGCATTTATTTCATTTCTATTTCACTTCATAATTTATGCTCTTCAATTTTTGAATTTGCACTTTTACCTCAAAATTTACAATTTTTACAATTTAGTCCCTGCTCAATTTAGCCATCAATTGAACTAATTTTTTTCTCAATCAACACTTTATTCTATCATTACAAACTATTTCACAACCTTTGATATTCTGAATTTCAACACCAACCTCTAATTCACAACTTTTTCACAATTAGGTCCTAAATATCATTTCCTATCAAAATCACTTAATAAAACCACCTTAATATGAAATTAGAATTTAAATTTCATAATAATTCATCATAAACTTCCATTTCTCAGCAAGGGTAACTTTTAATTTTACCCACCAAATCAAAAACTAATGAATTCTATAAGTGGATCTAGTTGTAAAAGTCATAAAAACATAAAAATTATCAAGAAAAAGCAAGAAATAAACTCACATGATGTGAAAATATGAAAAACCAGCTTTCTCCAGACCTCCTATGGCGTTTTGGCTAAGAAAATATGAAGATATCTCTAGATCTTTCAATTTTATCTTTATTATACATGTTAAAATTATTAAATTTCCAATTATGCCCTTATTTCCCTTATCTTCTGATGATTTTCTTCCCCTTACCGTCCAACCTTTTCACCTTTAGGTTTAATTGTCCTTTAAACCCTCCTTCTTTTAACACTTGAGCTATTTAATTCTTGTAGCAATTTTGCATTTGTTACAATTTAGTCCTTTTTATTTAATTGACTACCCAAACATTTAAATTTCTCAACCAAACTTTAATATTAACTTAATAACACTCCATAAATATTTATAAAAATATTTATGCCTCGGTTTTCAAATTCGAGATCTCGATACCTCGTTTTGACCCATTTGACATACTAAATTCTTTTAATTCACCAAATTTACCAATCCACAAATTCTTCTAAATTCTCACTTGACTCATAAATATTAAATTACTATCTTATTCAATCTTACTCGCCGATTTAGTGATCTCATATCACTATTTCCGACACCACTTGAAAATTAGGCCGTTACAACTCTCCCCTTAAAATTTCGTCCTCGAAATTTGTTACTGAAAATAGATTTGGATCTTGTGATCTCATTGACTCCTCTGTTTCCCAGTTGCCTCCTCCATACCATGTCGATGCCATAATACTTTAACCAATGGTATTTTTTTATTCCGCAACTCTTTAACTTCACGAGCCAAAATCTTCATTGGTTCTTCTCGAATAAGTCATATCTCGGTTGAAGCTCAATTTCGAGATAAGGAATTACGTGTGAAGGATCGACCTATACTGTCTTAGCATAGACACATGAAATACATTGTGAATCTTTTCAAGTTCCGGAGGTAAAGCCAACCGATAAGCTACAGGACCAACCCTTTCCACAATTTCATATGGCCCTATAAATATTGGACTCAATTTTCCTTTTCTTCCAAACCGTAACACCTTCTTCCACGGTGAAACTTTTAAAAACACTCGATCACCCACCGCATATTCTATGTCTCTTCGTTTCAAATCGCATATGACTTCGACGACGGTCAGCAGCGACTTTTAGACTATCTCGAATAACCGGACTTTCTCTTCGGTTTCCCGAATCAAATCAACCCCAACTATTTTTGATTCACTCAATTCAGACCAACACAATGGAGTCTTGCATTTCCTACCATAAAGAGCCTCAAACGGTGCCATTTTTATACTAGATTGATAACTATTATTGTAAGCAAACTCAGCTAAAGGTAAATATCTTTCCCAACTGTCACCAAACTCGAGTATACAACATCTTAACATATCTTCTAGAATTTGAATCACTCGCTCTGACTGTCCATCTGTTTGAGGATGAGATGCTGTACTAAAATTTAATCTGGTACCTAAAGCTTCTTGCAGTTTGTTCCAAAATCTCGAAGTAAACCTTGGATCCCGGTCCGAAATGATAGATACTGGAACTCCATGTAGTCTCACAATCTCTGACACATACAATTCTGCTAACTTCTCAAGTGAAAAATCTGTCCTGACTGGAATAAAGTGTGCTGACTTTGTCAATCTATCAACAATCACCCATATTGAATCTTTCTTTCTTGGAGTCGTAGGCAACCCCGACGACACAAAATCCATTGTAACATGCTCCCACTTCCATTCGGGAATCATAATGGGTTGTAATAAACCCGTTGGCACTTGATGCTCTGCTTTAACTTGGCGACAAATCAAACATTTTGCAACAAATTACAAAATTTCTCTTTTCATACCAGTGCCACCAATATATCTTTTTCAAATCACCATACATTTTTGTCTTGCCTTGATGCATAGAATACATACTATTATGTGCTTGAGAAAGAATATTATTCTTCAAATCGAAATTATTTGGAACACAAATCTGTTATGATAACGCAACATACCTCCATCATCAATGCTGAATTACGAATCCAAATTATCTCGAACCATCTATCGTTTAAGTACCAATTTTGGGTCTTCATCCTGCAGTTTACGAATTTCTTTGAAGAAACATGGGTTTCACTTTCAATTCTACTGATACAACACCTTCTTCATTAAGAGCCAAATGAGCATTCATTGCCCGGTGCAAACAAGGATGACTTTCGACTAAGTGCATCAAAGAACTACATTAGCTTTCCTGGATGATAGTCAATAACCAAATCATAATCTTTCAACAACTCTAACCACCGCTCTGTCTTAAATTCGGTTCATTCGAGTCATTAAGTATTTCAAACTTTTGTGATCTCAGTATAAATATAACACTTCTCACCATACAAATAGTGTCTCCAAATTTTTAAAGCAAAAACAATTGCAAACTAATTCAAGATCATGTGTAGGGTAATTCTTTTCATGTGGTTTTAAGCTGCTTGTGAAGCATAAGCCACCACCTTTCCCGATTGCATTAACACACAACCCAAACCATTTAAAGATGCATCATTTGTACACAACATACGGTATACGATTACTCGTTGAGTCAAAACTGGAGCTTCTGTTAACATTTTCTTTAATTGGTCAAAACTCTGTGACATTCATCGGACCACACAAACTCAACATTCTTTTGTAATAAACGAGTCATTGGTGAAGCAATCATGGAAAAATTCTTTACAAAACGGCGATAATACCTGCTAGTCCCGGAAAACTTCAGCACTTCGCCACATTCTTCTGAGTTTTCCAATTCACCATTCTTTGAAACTTTACTTGGATCCACACGAATTCCTCCTTGGTGATACAATGTGACCCAAAATCCAACTTCATGAAGCCAAAACTCACATTTACTAAATTTTGCATATAATCGCTTTTCCTCAAAGTCTCAGTAATACAATTCTCAAATGTCAGTGCATGTTCGATTCTGTCTTTTTGAATAAACCAATATGTCATCAATAAATACCACCACAAATCTATCTAAGTAAGGCTGAAAAATTCGATTCATTAAATCCATAAATGCAAAGAGGGCATTTGTTAAACCAAAAGGCATTACGAGAAATTCATAGTGACCATACCGAGTTCAAAAAGCGATCTTTGGCACATCACACTCTTTAACCTTCGATTGATAATACCCGATCTAAGGTCTATCTTTGAGAACAACTGCGGCACCTTTCAATTGATCAAATAAATCATCGATACGAGGTAATGGATACTTATTTTTAATTGTTACCTTGTTCAATATGTCGTAATCAATACACAATCGCAACGAGCCATCTTTCTTTTTCACAAATAAAACAGGTGCACCCCAAGGTGATGTACTCGGTCTAATGAACCCTTTATCCAATAATTCTTGCAATTGTGTCTTCAACTCTTTTAACTCAAATTTGGGTGCCATTCTCATGCGGTGTTATTGATATCGAGTCTGTGCTGGATTATATCAATTACAAATTCAACCTCACGATTTAGGGGTAAACCAGTTAATTCCTCAGGAAACACATCAGTAAATTCATTAACAACTGGCAATTGTTCCATATTCAATTCAGAACCCCGAGTATCAAGAATATAAGCTAAAAATGCTTCATTACCCTTTCGAATCAATTTCCAGTCATGTAAAAAATTTGAAATAGTTACGACATCATTCTTTTTATCTCCAAACTCACCAAACTATTTCCCGTCGACATTTTAAATCAACCCGTTTTTCTCTACAATTCACTATGGCATCGTGTTTAATCAACCAATCCATTCCAAGAATAACATCAAATTCTCGGAAAGGTAACAACATTAAATCAAAGAGAGAATTCACACCTTTGTATTTTCAAAGTGGACAATTCCGACATATTAAATTAACTAACACACTTTGTCCTAACGGATTAGTGACTTGCATATCAAAGTCGATGGACTCAACAGTCATCTTCTTTTTCTCGACACTAATGCGATTGCAAATATATGAATGCGTAGATCCGGGATCAATTAAAGTATACACGTAAATCATCAAAAGATAGAAAATACCAGGCTATCACATCCGGAGCAGAAGCTTCCTCCTTTGTCCGCATAGCATATGTACGCAGTGCCCTTGTTTCGATCGGACTCAGATATCTCTCATTCCCGAACGAGCGCGCCTCAAGAAGACTACTTTGACCCAAACGTCTACTTTTCTGAGGAGTATTTGTTTGTTTCTCGCCTTGTTCTTTATTTTCTTTTAATAATTGAGGACAATCCCGAATAAAATGATCAGTTCCACCACATCTATAACAAGCTCCGGTTCTTCCCCAACATTCACCAACATGAAATCTACCACAATTTTTGCATCCGTGTCTCGGAATATTTTGCACACTACTAGCACTAATTTCTTTGGTTTCTTAGTTACTTCGACATCTCTTTGAGTTGTTTTACTTTTATTCGATCGTTCCGGAATTGTAACAGATCGACTAAAATCATCTCTGAACTTTTTAGCTGGAAAAATCGAAGTTGGTCTAGAGAAACTTCTTTTGTATACTTCTTTACTTTTCCTTTCTCTTTGCATCTTTCTGTTATACACTTCTTCCATCTTTTGAGCTCGATCGATGAACCACAAATTCTCGAATCTCTGTGCCTCCAATCATCATTCGATTTCATCATTAAGCCCTTCTTCGAATCTAATGCACATTTCTTCCTCTGTCGGTACAACATCCCGAGCATATCTACTGAGATACACAAATTCTCTTTCATATTCGGCCACTGTTTTATTCCCTTGTCGAAGATCAAGGAATTCCCTCTTCTTTTTATCTAAATATCTCCTTCCCACATACTTTTTTCTAAACTCATTTTGGAAGAATTCCCAGGTAAGTTTATCTGCAGGTACCACCGCCTCAATGGTTTCCCACCAATTATACGCTTCTTCTTTCAATAATGAAATCGCACACCTCAAATAGTCTTTCGGAGAACACATCATCTGTTTAAAAACTCTTTCCAAGCTTTTTAACCAATACTCTGCTTTAACTGGATCATCGTCCGATCTTCCTCTAAATTCTTCAGCTCCGAACTTTCTGAGTTTCTCAATCGGTGTTCTTTTGCTAGATTCATCTATTAAAGGAGGATCAACCGGGGTTATAACTGGTGGTACAGTAGGGGGAGGAGGAGGTTGTTGTGCCTGACTTCTTCCTTGTATTGTTTCACTAAACCACTGATTCATTACCCCGCAAATCAAATTTTTAAGTTCTTCCTCTCTCATCAAAGAAATCAGAACATTATTACTTGTTCCCTGCTCAGAAGTCTGTACTCTACTATTAACTTTCTCTTCATGATCAGAACCCTCGGGTCTATCAGACATCTTTACAATCTATAACAAAAATTAATAGTTAGATCGGATCATTCACATCTCACTATCACAGATTTATATGGCATGTATTTCTAGACATTTTTTACATCACATTCGTTCCTAGAATCGTCTAAACCAAAGCTCTGATACCAATAAATGTAACACCCCTTACCCGAGACCGTTACCGGAGTCGAGCACGAGGCATTACTAAACTTAACTACTAATTCGGCATAAAATTTAAAATTGTCCATCTGCATCACAGTCACTAAAATATTTATATCTGGAGCTACGGAACTCAAAATTAAGATCCGTAAATTTTCCCTGAAACTAGATTCATATATCTTTTTACTGTAATTTTTCAAGAATTTTTCATGTGGCCAATTGGTACAGTTTATTCATTAAAGTTTCCCCTGTTTCACCATTCAACTACTCTGACCTCTTTTCACTATAAATCAATTTTCTCTTTGTACAGAATTTATATTGCCTCCTTGTTTAGCTCATTTGAAACTAGACTCATTCAGCATTTCATACATATAAATTTTAATCCACAATTATTTTTGTGAAATTTCTAATGATTTTTCAAAGGCAGAACAGGGGATCACGAATTCATTCAGAACCAGTTTCACTAAAATTTAAATATCTCATTATTTCCATTTCTTTTGCTTACTCTATTTCTTTTATATGAAAATAGACTAAAAGATATTTCAATTCATATCTCCTTCACTTTCTAATTCCATTTCTTCTATTTTTGGTGATTTTTCAAAATCACGTTACTGCTGTAAATCAAAAACTGTTTCATTACAAAATATTATTAACTAGTTTATAACATCTTTTCTCCATCTCATTTAAACTCTATACATGCCATATAAATCTTTAAACATAAAACAAAAGCTACCGGAATTGATCTGGATAGTGAGCTTTGCTGTGATGATCCGATCTACCACTTCTCTTTAATTCAATCTACATAAAAATATCAAACACACACAAGTAAGCTTAATGAAGCTTAGTAAGTTCATTGGTTTAAAAGTAACTTACCACACATAATATTTCCAAAACAATAATAAAACATTTACTAAAGTTCCCTGCCATTCACAACGATTGTTTAAGTACTTCACATAGTTGAGCTCAACATTAATGATCATTCAATCTCTTTCATTTGATTCACACCTTTTGTACCACTTATTATCAAATTAGGAAACGACTTACGAATTTGAGTACGTCATTACTCAATGTCACGTTTCACAACTCAGTATGGTTATACCATACCTACATTCTACAACTCAGTATGGTTAATACCATACCTACATTTCACAACTTCGGTATGGATGATACCATACCTACATTTCATATCTCGGTATGGATGATACCATACCTACATTTCATAACTCAGTATGGATGATACCATACCTACATTTCATAACTCAGTATGGATGATACCATACCTACTTTTCACATTTGCCATGGATTAACCATGGTCTTATCCGTCAATTCATCACGTGT
The DNA here is from genome assembly GCA_025698515.1 of Gossypium sturtianum. NCBI lineage: Eukaryota > Viridiplantae > Streptophyta > Magnoliopsida > Malvales > Malvaceae > Gossypium > Gossypium sturtianum. The sequence continues at coordinate 16,950,943 of CM046954.1, read as the reverse complement.
CACGACACGAACGTACTCAATTCTGCGTTTTTCCTAACTTGAATTACCGCCATTTATTTTTTTCATTTATCATATTTTTCACAATCCCACAGCAAATTCATATTTAACAGCCCATTATATCATTCAATCTTTCACCAATAAACATATAAATTCAACCATATGAACTTACCCGACTGGTTTGTAGAAGATATTGAAATTTGGGAACTACTCTGCACTTTTTCTTTTCCTCTTTCTTCTTTGGGTTCTTGATCTATAATGTAACATATTTCCACTCATTAGCATTTATTTCATTTCTATTTCACTTCATAATTTATGCTCTTCAATTTTTGAATTTGCACTTTTACCCCAAAATTTACAGCTTTTACAATTTAGTCCTGCTCAATTTAGCCATCAATTGAACTAATTTTTTCTCAATCAACACTTTATTCTATCATTACAAACTATTTCACAACCTTTGATATTCTGAATTTCAACACCAACCTCTAATTCACAACTTTTTTCACAATTAGGTCCTAAATATCATTTCCTATCAAAATCACTTAATAAAACCACCTTAATATGAAATTAGAATTTAAATTTCATAATAATTCATCATAAACTTCCATTTCTCAGCAAGGGTAACTTTTAATTTTACCCACCAAATCAAAAACTAATGAATTCTATAAGTGGATCTAGTTGTAAAAGTCATAAAAACATAAAAATTATCAAGAAAAAGCAAGAAATAAACTCACATGATGTGAAAATATGAAAAACCAGCTTTCTCCAGACCTCCTATGGCGTTTTGGCTGAGAAAATATGAAGATATCTCTAGATCTTTCAATTTTATCTTTATTATACATGTTAAAATTATTAAATTTCCAATTATGCCCTTATTTCCCTTATCTTCTGATGATTTTCTTCCCTTACCGTCCAACCTTTTCACCTTTAGGTTTAATTGTCCTTTAAACCCCCTTCTTTTAACACTTGAGCTATTTAATTCTTGTAGCAATTTTGCATTTGTTACAATTTAGTCCTTTTTATTTAATTGACTACCCAAACATTTAAATTTCTCAACCAAACTTTAATATTAACTTAATAACACTCCATAAATATTTATAAAAAAAATTATGCCTCGGTTTTCAAATTCGAGATCTCGATACCTCGTTTTTGACCCATTTGACCTACTAAATTCTTTTAATTCACCAAATTTACCAATCCACAAATTCTTCTAAATTCTCACTTGACTCATAAATATTAAATTACTATCTTATTCAATCTTACCTGTCAGATTTAGTGATCTCATATCACTATTTCCGACACCACTGAAAATTAGGCCGTTACACACATGGAAGCTCCTATGCTCAACCGATTCTCTAAGATATTTCTATGGTGTTTCGGTAGTGACAAAAGAAGAAAATGAAGAAGAAAACCTATTTCTTCTCACTTATTTTTTGTTTTAATTTCAACTAAATTACAAGTTTGTCATTATAATTTCATTATTTTGTCCTTATCCACCAATTTGTCGTCCCACTATATTATTTAGGGCTTAATTATCACTTAAGTCCTTCCTCAATTAATAATTACACCATTTCATCACCTAATTGCTATAATTAGCTAGTTTTGCATATTTTTCAATTTAGTCCTTTTTCTTTAATCAACTAACTAAAAATTAATATTTCTTAAAAAAAAATTTAATACAACTATAATGACTCTATAAATATTCTAAAAATAATATTTATGAGTCGATACAACAAAAATTTATGGTCCCGAAACCACTATTCCGTCACCACTGAAAATCGGGTTGTTACAACTCTCCCCCCTTAGGAAATTTTGTCCTCGAAATTGTTACCTAAAAGTAGATTCGGATATTGTAATCTCATTGTAACAGCCCGTTTTCAGTGAAACTGGAGCAGTGGTTTCGGGACCACAAATTCGAAGTTAGAAAAAAAATTATTTTATTATAATTTTATGGTTTGCAATATGATAAAAATACCGTATAAAAATTTCGTTAAGAAATTTTACCGTTTACATACTTAATTTGATAAAATGGACTAAATTGCGTAAAGTGCAAAAGTTGAGTTTTAATAGCTAAAAGTATTAAATAGCTATAGAATTTTAAATTGGAGGTCCTTATATAGTAATTAGCCATTAAAGTTGTTAATTGATAAGCATGAATAGTCATCATTGGAAATTGAATGAAATATTAAGGTTAATTTTGGGAATTAGTGATTAAAGTTATAATAAATTAAATTAAATAAATTATTATCATCCATTCTCATCATCTTCCACAAAAAAAAAAAAGAAAAGAAAAGAAAAGAAAGAAAATCTAGCCATGGAAGCTTGAAATTTAGGCAAGCTTATTTTGCTCAATTAGGTATGAATCTTTGTCCCGTTTTTTTATGATTTCTATGTTTCCGAGATCGTAGTAGCTTAATCTAGCTAGCTTGGGGATTAATTTACAAAATTGTTAAAGTATTAGGGTTTTGTCATTGATGAATATGCTTGAATTTTGAAGTTTGATAATAGAAAATGAATGGTTGTTGTTAGATAAATAATTTTTGTAAAGAGAATTTTGATGAAATTATCAATTAGGGGTGAAATTGAAAAAGGTGATAAATTTATGGTAAAATTTGTGACTTTTGTGAAATATATGGGCTGCTATTAATATGTATAAAAATCGGTGAGGCTTGAGTAAGGATTAAATTGTATAAATTTCATTTTTTGAGCCTAGGGACTAAATTTGAAAGGAATTAAAAGTATACGACAAAATGGTAATTTTGCCAAAATTCCATGTTGGATTCAATTGAATGAGAATTATATTGAAATGAGTTAAATTTATTCGTATAGATCCTATCAGACGTCGTACAGAGTTAGATCGAGGTAAAGAAAAAATATCGGGTCAATTGTCTCCGTATCTACGTACATTTATCGAGGTAAGTTCATGTAATTAAATTGTACATTTATATGTTTTGAATTGAATATTTGTTTTTGAATTGTATAATTGCCATGAATGAATACCGATTGTATATTCGACAATTACCGAGCCCCGTTTGAACCTTAGGAATCCGTAGGGTACAAATGACATGTCATTAGGGTTACCGATTTCAGCTCTTATTAGCTTACCGATACTCAGCTTGTATGAGCTTATCGTTACTCAGTTCGTATGAGCTTACCGTTTACAGCTCGTATGAGCATACATGTACATGAATTGACAGATTACAGTTCAGTACACCTCGTGTGTATTACCCGCGTATCCAACATTGTTCTAAATGGTTCAACGGGCACAGTTCTGTTACGAGATTATATGAGTTCGATATGAACTATTACTGGTATTTACATGAAATACATGAAATGTGATTGTCGAAACCATTTTTTTTGAAAACGGAGAATCGACTAGGGTTTTGAAAACGAAGATAAAAACGGGAGTCGCCATCGATCTTTATTAGGTGTGATCGAATCACCTTTGTTTTAATAAAACGTTTTGGCTTACTAAAACGGTGTTTTTGGTCTACGAAATTCGAGAAAACGGGTTCGGGAGTCGGTTACGTGCGAGGAAGGATTAGCACCCTCGTCACGCCCAAAATTGGTACCGAATTGATTAATTAGTGTCTTAATGTCGAAAGTTGAAAACTGAGAACGAATTTAAAATACGATCATTTTTATTAGTTTTAAAAAAACAATGCTTGAACTAAATCAAAACGATTGCTGAAGATTTCCTCGTCTCAAGATATCGGAGTATCGCATCCCGTAAGTTAAGACGCGATACCTAGAACACTCGAGCGCAAGTTTGTCTTCTTAATTAAAGTTTTATGTATTTTCAAATTTAAAAGGATATTTGGCAATTTAGGTTTAACGAGAAAATAGAAACCCCGTAAGTTAGGGCACGGTTCCTCGAATTTCCTAAAACGCGAAATATTGCCTTATTTAGAAAAATTTCCTTTTCGAAATATAGCGAGTACGATATTTAACAACGTGCATTTATTTTGTTTGGAGTAAAATACGACGATCTAAGTTGGATAAATGTTGGGGTTTAATTCACGATGCGATGACATAATAATATAGTAATGAGCTTGGAATAATAATACATGAATAAAATATTACACGAGTGAATGACCATAATATGAAATTTAAAGGGAACGAATTTGGGTACATACAATGATAAGCAAATTAACACAAATAATACATACAATATAAGCAAATTAACACAAATAACATATAGCAAATTTTAAAGTAGATAAGTCAATGATATATATAAAATAATATGTGTCAATCTAAATAATACACATGTAATAAAATAAAAACTTGATATAAAATAATGTATATATATATAAAAAATAATGATATATAAAAGCGTTTGGAATAAATGAATTTAAAATAGGGTCCTTTAAAGAAACAAATTATATACATAATAGATTTTAAAATAAAATATTAGGTAAGGAGAAAATCAAAGTAAAATATATATAAAATAATATATGTTAATCTACATAAATAATATACATGAAAATAAAAAGACTAAATTTAATAATTTATGCATGAAAATAATAATATATCAAGGTTATTAAAATAAACAAAAATATATATATAATAAAATAGGGAATAAAAAGGAAGTAAATTATATAAATAAATAAATTTTTAAAAATATACCTATACACATAAATAGATTTAAAAGCAAATACAAATAAAAAAAATATGAAATCCATAATATGTATAAATAATTTAATACAAATTATATGTGTATATAAAAGAATATATAAAAAACAATTAATGAAAATAAATAACATATAAAAGGAATAAATAAAATCTAGAACAATTTAAAATATATAATATCAAATATTAATTAAAAAGGGAGAATAATTAGAAAAATTAATAAACAAATAATTAAATTAAAATAATTAAAGGACTGTATTGAAATCAGAATAAAATTAAGGAGCTAAAAAGCAATAAATTAAAAATGAAATCGGAAAAGGACTAAAATACAATGTGCGTAAACTAAAAGGGACTAAAAGTGCAATTTACTCGAGTTATTAAACGCAGCGTTTAAATAGGGATTAAATTTAAAACTGCGCGAAATTTCTGGGCAAAATTAAAATAAAAGAAAATCTAATTTAAAAAAACTAAAAATGCAAAAGGACCAAAAGGGCAATTAGCCCATTTCACAGAAACGCGCTGATCCTCCCCGGGTCGGGTCAACACGCGGGTCTGAAGGGGCAAAACGACGTCGTTTTGGCGCCTGGGCTCCTAACCCAAAACGGCGTCGTTTTGATTCACTATAAAAACCCAATTTTTTTTAAAAATCTTCATTTCTTTCTTCTCTAAAAAAAAAACTAAAACTTTTCAAAGAAAAACACTCTCTCCGCCCATCTCCTCCGGACGAATTCCGGCCAAGATCCGGCGCCGGTCCACTGTCGACCACCGCCGCCGGCCACCGTCTTTTTGCCCGTTTTGCCCCTAGAACCCGAATATTGGGTTTTTTTCCTAAGAAAATGGCATCAAATCGACGAAACGAGCAGAGGGCTTTTCGAATTTGACTCCTCCGATCGCCGAAAAGGTAAAGACTTTTGCTTTTTTAATATATTTGTACTACTTTCTTTTTAAAAGATAAAAAATAAAATAAAAATAAACATGCAATAAAGAAAATAGAAACCCAACACAAGAACAATCTGGATTTTTTTAACCTCTTGATCTTTTGTATTTGATTTCTTTTTTTTTTTGTTTCGGATCCGAAGAAGAAGAAGAAGAAATGGCCGTTTGTGGCCTTTTATAAACTAGCTACAACTGTTGATTTCCTATTATTTGTTTGTTTCTACTTGTTTCTTCTGCCATTTGCATGTAGTCTCTGCCCTTGCATTTACTTCGTTGCAGGTGTCAGAAGCATGGTGGTCGCTGGTTGGTGCGCGTGGTGGAGGGAGATGAAGGGTCGGCGGCTGAATGCTTGGAGGCTAGGGTTTGTTTGGCTGAAAGTGTTTAGCATGGGCTAGAATTTGGGCTAATTTGTAATGGGTTTTAGTTTTTTTTTTTTTTTTTTTTTGCTGGAAATTGGGTTTTAATTGGGTTGGATTGTTTAGTTTTGGTTTAGGTTTGGGTTTTAATGGGCCCCGGGCATAAATTGGGTCCTACAGTGATTATTTGATAAATTCAACTATGTGTGTTGGATCTTATATGTGATTTTCATGGCTAATATGCTGGTGATCATGTGTTAGGCTTTTGGCTAAATTGGTTGAGATATGCTATGTTTACTTACCTATTTTATGGATATCTGGTAAGTTAAATTCCGTGTTATACGAAATTACTAAGCTTAAATGCTTACTATGTGTTATTTTTCTATGTTTTATAGTAATTCCGAAGCTTGTTCAGTTCGAAAGCTTGTTGGAGCTATATCACATTATCCATCGACTCTTTTGGTACTTTTGGATATTTAAATTCGGTTATAATGAAATGTATAGGTTAATTTGGCCAATGTTGGCATATAAGTGTTTTGTTGAGATTAATCATTTATATGGCTTGTGTTTGGTATATTTTGATGTGTATATATGTGGCCTTATCATGTTTGATGTGTGTTTGATATGTAGAATGAAAGAAAGTAAAATGTAGTTGAATATGCATATATTTATTTGGTTATTTAGGTAAGTTAGGATACTTGGTTGACATGTCTTTAAGTTGTCATTTGAGGTACCTAAGGGCACATTGGTTGTATGTGGTGATATTTCATGTTTAAGACTTGATTTTGGCTTGTTTTGAATGCCTTGTTATGGCTAGTTGATGTGCAAAAATGTTGAGTTAGGTTGGTGTCAAATTGGGTGAGAAATATGGCTTTGAAATTGGCCTATTTTCGTCCACACGGGCGTGTGTCTCAGCTGTGTGTGACACACGACCAAGTGATACGATCGTGTGTCCCCTGTATCTTTTTAAGAATGCAAGTAAGTATGCTCACATGGCCTAGCACACGGGCATGTGGCTTGGCCGTGTGACCCAAGTCAGAGAGTTACACGAGCAAAAACACAGGCTGGGACACGGCCGTGTGTCCCTATTTCGAATGCCACACGGCTTGAGACACAGGCGTGTCTCCTGATCGTGTGAGTCACACGGCCGTGTGACCCCTGCAGCTTTGAAATATTTCTTAACCAAATTTTAATACGACTATAATGACTCGATAAATATTCTAAAAATAATATTTATGAGTCGATACAAATAGAAGATTTAGGCTCAAAGACGGTTCAATCCCCCGAGCGTTGACATTGCCAGCTCCAGAAGACCTACGACGAAAATTTGTGGTCCCGAAAATACTGTTCCGTTACCACTAAAAATCGGGCTGTTACAATACTCGTTTGCCATGCTTTCATACTATACTTGCTTATGGGTTGGGCCACCCATCCAGGCCTGAAGGCCTGCTCGAAAAATGGGCTTGGTTAAAATTTAAGGCTTGTTTTCTATATGAGCTGGGCATTGGGCAATATTTTTTTGCTCGAGCTCGGTCTGACCCGACCATAATATTATGTTATAAAAAATAAGTATATTAATTATATATGTTAAATAATAATTATATATATTTATATTTATATTTATATTAAATCATTAACCCAATAACAAATATACCAATTACCCAAAACTTTAAAAAAAAAAAAAGCTTACCCAACTAAATAACTCAACTCAAAATATAAAATTTTAAAAATTATATTTAATACAATAAAGCATTTATTATATTTATTTGTGTTTTTTAAGATAATAAAAAATTTATTATATTTATGACAGTGTTTTCTAATATAAATATTTTTAAAATTTTTAATGTGTTAGAAAATTTTTATTTTAGCCTTTTTAATGTATTTGGTATATTATATTTTTTAAAATTATTTTTAAATAAAAACTAATTTTAAAAAAATCAAATATGAGTGAGCAGACTAGGTTGGTTCCAAATTTACTTTTTCTTAAATTTGAGTTGAGTTTGAAGGAAAAAATATGTGTATATTTTGAATTGAATCAGATCCTCACTTAAAATAATATGTACTCGGTGGGAGCATAATCACCTCCACTTCATACTCATCAACTATTGATACCCGATTTTTTCTTTTTTTAAAGGGTAGCCAATTATACATACTAGTTTTAATCCGCCGGATTTTATTTTAGTAATTTAGTTAGCTACTTAATAATTAACAAATTTAGGTTGAGTTTTATTAAAAATGATAAATAAATGCATGATTTTTTACTTTTATAATAAATTTATATTATTTATGTGAAACATATCTTATTTTTATTTATAAGAGGAAAAAGATAATAAATATTTTCTCAAGTTTGTTTTTGTTTTTTTTGTTTTTTTAGGTATGAATTCAAAATCATGTAGACTACCCCTTTAAATATATTGTTTTAAACAAAAAGTGTTCAAGTAGGAATGAGTGAATATTACAATTAATCTGTGAATAATCAACTTTTAGAATTTAAAAATAGATTAGTTGTATGTTGATTGAGTATGAATCCCAACGAATATATAAGTTAATGCGTGGTCATTTTAAAATGAAATAAAAATTCCCAATTTTAACATTTATATTTTTGTGCAGGGACGAATCCAAATGGTAGGCATTGGATAAAATGGGCATACTGCAGTTTCAGCCCCTCTTACTATTTAGAATTACAATTTAACTTTTTTCATAAAAAAAAATTTTCAACCCCCAACAGGTCATAGATTAAAAAAGTCAATAAATAATTTAATTCCTACGATTTGTACAAGAAATAAAACATAAATCCAAAATTCAAAATTAATTTGTCTAAAATACAGCATAAATAAGAAAGATAAAAGGGTGACAAAATAAAAACCCTAAAGCACGGATTGATTCCAAATGTTATGTTTTAAAATTTGATAATGTCTCCTTGGCCGCCCAGCAACTAAACAAATTTAAAATTATTAGCCACCAACTTTGGACGGGAAAATCAATTAATGTGTAGGCAGCAGGCAAAGTATTAAAGCATGATTATTACTAGGGAATTAAATTTGGGTTTTTCGGCGACAATAAATTATTTAGGTAACTGTTATAATATTAATTTAAGTTTACCGACAAAGTTGAAGTTAAAGTCACAGCTAACATTGGTTAGGACAAAGCTGTAAGCTGTCGAACTTTTTGTCTGTTTCCAAGTGGCTCAAGATTTGATGCTTGCTCATGCTTATCCTTTCATCAATAAATAATACAATATAAATGTGAGCTTGTGGGTTTATTTCTAGCGCAAAGCTAGTAGGTAGGATGGCACCCGATAATACCGCCTGATATTTTCATACCCTGGATATCTCCAATTTTACACCAATTCCATTAAATAAAGTACTCCAATTTTATCACCAACAAAAATACTAAATTTTAAATTTTATAAAATCTTTTTGTATTTTCATATATTCATATAATAATAATAATTTAAACTTGATCTAAGTCATTATAAATTTATCAATTAAATTACATTTTTATTGTTATTTTTTATGAGTTTTACACGTAATACTTATTTATTACCTACGTAGCCTATACTATAAATGTGGGATCGATCTAATCTTATGAGTCAACTTGACATAAATTTGATTAGGAAAAGTACTAAAGCTTAAATTTTAATCGATTAATAAATATTATTACCAAGTGCTTGGTATTTTCATACTTTGTATAAAAATTATAAAAAAATAATTTAAACTTAGGAAAAAACATGGAAATGATGGGATTTGAACCTAGAGCAACAAGCATCTTAAATCTTTAACTTTACCATTCCAACCATAACCCCATTATTATTTTATTTGAATTTTATACATAAATTTTGTTTATCACACATGATGTTCTATGTATAAATATCAATTTCTATATCTATATTATTATTTAAGTTTGTGACCGAGTTGGTGTCATGAGTTAATTCGACACCAATTCAATTAGGGAAAGTATTAAAAAATCAAATTTTAAATGATTCATAAATATTATTATAGGGTGTTTTTGAATTTTCATACATTTATATCTATATTATTATTTAACTGCGTAGCTGAGTTGGTGTCACGAGTTAACTCAACATTAACTTAGTCAAAGAAAGTACTAAAAACTAAATAATAAATGATTAATAACTATTATTATATTTTTTATTTTTTATTTTTACTTTTCATACCTTTATATTAGACAAGCGAGAAGAGCAATTGAAAGTTTAAACGATATTTAATCCATTTATAAAGAATTGATGGTGAATCCTGCTAGATATAATCCAAGAAATTCTTTTTGGGGGAAAACATGTAATTATGTCATTGAAAACTCTAGCTTAGGGAGAAGATTTGATCTTGAGGGAAAAGGCGAAAGGAAAGCTTTGAACACCTGTGAAGGTGATGATATTAATGTGGCACAAACTAAAACCTTGGACAAAAAGAAAAGAGTATGAAGGAGATTCAAATGTAGTGGTCGTAGGGGAGAATGATTCAGAGAATCTAGAATGGTTGGAAGGTCAGTGGATTTTGTTCTGTTGTTTATTTGTCAAAGAAGCTGGATAAACTTGCTATAAATGAAGTCACAACTAGGAGGATTTCAAGCAGAATGTTTCTCCTTTACAATGAATCAGAACAAAACGCTGAAGGATTTTATGACACCAAGCATGCTGCCTTTTATTAGGTTTTTAAGAAGATTGAAAATTGGTCGGACAATATTAATGTTAACATCAGGTTAACATGGTTTTCTTGTCATGGTGTTCTAATACATTCTTGGAATGTTAAAACTCTTTAAGAATAGAGCTGAAAGATATGGAAGGTTCATTGGAATGGATAAGAAAACAATTCATTTCAAGTTTTTCGTTCATGGTGTATAATCCAAAATTGATGAAAGGATAAAATTGAAGAGTGGTGATGTCGTCCATGAGATTTATGGTATGAAAATGCATATTTTTTGCTTTCTTAAGGTTGGAGGTAGGTTTGACATTGATGTTATGTCTATTTCATAACCATTTTTTTTTTAAAACGGGTCTACTTTGGTTTTAAAAATGGAAACAAAAAACGGGAATCGCCACCAATCTTTTTTGATGAGGTGTGATCGGGTCACCTCGTAATTCGTCATTTTAATAATAGATTTGATTTATTAAAACAACAGTTTTGGTCTACGAAATTTAGAAAAACGGGTTCGGGAGTTGATTACACACGAGGAAGGATTAGCACCCTCGTGACGCCCAAAATTGGTACCTAATTGATTATTTGAGGTCTTTATGTCGAAAATTTGAAAATATTTTAAAATACGATTCTCTTTATTTAAAAGAAAACTTGAACAAATTAAAATGGATGCTAAGACCCTCTTATTTCGAAGAAGTAAAATGTCACGCCCAGTAAGTTAGAGTACAACATTTTGAGTTCCCGAAACTGAGCTTGTCTTTCGACTTTTAAAACTCATATTTAAGCTTGAGGAGGATATTCGGTTATTTGGGTCAAATGAAAAACCGGAACCCAGTAAGTTAGAACACGATTTCTCGAAATTCCAAATACATAATATTGCCTTTGTTTTTTAGAAATACTTATCCCGAGATAACAAAACGTCACATCCAATGAATTAGGACACGACAATTTTGAATTCTCGAGAATAAGTTTTTATTTAACTTATGCTTCGATTTAAAAAAATAATTGGTTCTTTAGACTCGGTGAGAAAAATCGAAACCCAGTAAGTTAGGGTACGATTTCTTCCGAATCGTAGAACGCGGAGTATTCTCTTATTTCAAAAATCGGATAAAATGTAATGCGGTCGTAATAAAATAGAAAATGAATTATAGTGTGATATGCGTAATAGAATAAAAGCGAGGACAATAATGTAAGTAATAATAAAGGCAAGAATAAAATACAATAAGATAAAGGCCAAGACAAACAATCCACATGAGATAATAGGTAAAAAAAAAATAGCAAACGAATAAGATAAGAGAAAATAATAACAAAATAAAAGCTAATAGCAAATCAACAAATAGATACATGTACAACAGTTTTAAAGATAATAAAATAATAGTAATAATAACAATAGTAATACTAAAATTAATAATAATAATAATAATAATAGTAAAGAAAATAATGATAGTAATAGTAATAACAATAATAATAATGGTAATAATAAATAATTATAATAATAAACAAATAATAATAGTAAAAGGAATAAAAATAAAAATCAATAAAAATAAATGAATAATATTAACAATAATAATAATAATAAATAGTAACAAAAAATAAGAATAGAAATATTAAAAATAATAATAATAGTGATAAGATAAATAATAATGATAATAAAAGTGATAATAGAAATGAAAATAATAATACTAGTAGTTATAATAGTAATAGCAATAGTAATAATAATAATAGTGGAGAAATAAAATATTAATAATAATAACGATAATAATAATAATATTTATTAAAGAAATGATAGTAAATATAAAAAATAATAATAGTAATTAATTTACTAATGCAATAATAAAGACAAGTAAACAAAAATAAAATAATAAAAAATATTAATAATAATATTAAATTAATAATAAAATATCAAAAGTAACAAAAGAAATAAAAGAAAGGGCGAAATTGAACTTAAAACAAACGTTTGGGGGCAAATCTAAAAAAAATAAGAAGAAAGGGACTAAAATGACAAGCGCGAAAACACGCGAGGACCAAATGGGCAAAAGACCCAATTCCTGGACACGTGTCCACTTCCTGCGCACCAATGGGTCAGGGACTAATTTGAAACACGCAACAAATTCTGCAGTCAAATTTATAAATAATAAAAAATAGAAAAATGACTAAATTAAAACAAATAAAAAAAGCAGAAGGACCGAAAGGGTAAATAACCCAATTTTTAAAAACACGCGGATCCTGAGGCCTACACGGGTCGGGTCGGGTCAACCTCCCCAAAACGACGTCGTTTTGGCGTCTGGGGAGGCCTTGCAAAACTACGTCGTTTTGCATCTCCTATTAAAACCCAAAAATTTCTTTTCTCTTCATTTCAGCCTCCCCTTTAAAAAAAACCAAAAAACTTTTCAAAAGACTCTCTCCCTCTCCCCAGAGTCCGACCAAATTTCAGCGATGACTCCGGCGCCGGACCACCGCCGGCCACCGTCGCCGGCCACCGTGCACGATGGTCGAAATTCCTAAAAAATCCCCTTTTTGCCCGTTTTGCCCCTAGAATCCGAATATTGGGTTATTTTCCTAAGAAAATGGCAACAAATCAACGAAACGAGCAAAGGTATTTTCGATTCCGGCTCCTCCGATCGTCGGAACTAGGTAAGAACTTTTGCTTCTTTTTGTGTTTGTTTTTGAATGTCAAATAAAGATCAAAAAACGAAGAAAAAGAAAAAACTTAAAGAGTAAAAGAAAAACAGAAAAATATTAAAAGAAAACAACCTTTAGGAAAATTTTTGTATTGGATATTCGAATCTTTTTGTTTGTTTTTTTTCGTATTTCAAAAGTCTCTATTTTTCATTCTAAAAAAATTCCCCTTTACATTTATTTGTTTTCGGGCTTGATAAGCTATAATTTACACATATTTTAACCCCATGCTTGGATTAATTTTGGATGAATATTCATTAGATTTGATGAATTTGATGCTCCTAATCCTTTAATTTCATGTTTTATACTTAGGAAAGCATCGGAGGTCGAAAAGAACGAGAAACGGGCTAAAAACGGACCAAATAAGCCAAAGTAGGAAATCAACACGGCCTGGAGGTAGCCACACGGCCGTGCCCCTTTAGCAGGCTCGACCACGGCCTGAATTCGATTCACACAGGCGTGTTGCACGGGCGTGTCCCTACCGTGACAAAGAGGAATTCTACTCGGAAAAAGATACTTAAGGGCGAAGAAAGACATTCCAAAGTCTATATAAACACCCTAAGTATGACCTAAAGAGGGAGGTGGACAGAAGCCTTCTTTCGGGGGCATCCAGCTAGGCCAAGGAGCCGAGCCAGAGAGGTCAGAATCGTGGGATTTACTCGAAGAAAGCCAGTTGATTCATCTCAAGAAGCCGAAATCATACTCAAGACGGCGGATCTCTCCTTCAATTCCTTCAGGGGTTTTAGGGTTTTCTTATGTTTTGTTTTATCTTTTCTTACGAGATGTATTCTTTTATTATTATGAACTAAACCCTCGAGATACACAGGGGATGAAACCTAAGACGGATCTTGTTATTATTTTACGAACTATATGATAAATACTTGATTTGTTCTTAATTATATGTTCTTAATTCTTGCTTTGATATTTCAGGGAATTGATTCAAGTATTGATGTGCTTAGGCGATGGAGCAAAAGTCCTGTCTAAGAGTAGATCTAGCATAGTTAAGTGGAGTTGATCGCAACCCTAGACATAGGATGACGAAAATCACTTGGATTAGGGTCAAACCTAATAGGGAGTCCATAGATCGAGTTAATGCAATTCTAGGGGTTTTAATTAGAAAGAGATTTCAATTAATCAACTTAGGGTTAGATGTTAGTAGCCTCAACGGAGGTATTAATATACATTAGGGAATCCTACGGATCAGGTCAAGTGAATAAATCGTCTGGTTCAGAGTTAAATAACAAGTGAAGTCTAGGTGGATTCCTCCTTGGGTATTGTCTTAATCAATTGGTTTTTCCCACAAGTATTTCCCCAATTCATTCTCTTTGTCTTAGCGTCTTTAGCTTAGTAGTTAGTTACTTTTAGATTAAACAATAATTCACTTCAATTCTTAGGCTAAATAATAGAAAGAAAGTTAGTATTATTACTTTTGGTTCCTTTGGGTTCGACATTCCGGTCTTGCCACTAAACTATACTACTGTTCGATAGGTGCGCTTGCCTCAATCGTTGTCACAGTTAGTTTCTAGGCTAGATCATTCATCATATAAATTTTAAGACTCTGACATTACGATCAGGGCTTATATAACCGAATGAAAAAAAGAAATACAATATCTTCTGTTTCAATTTTTTGCTTCTTTTCTCTGTTTGCAGGTCCATGTGCGGTGGCAGGGGGCAGGTGCGCCGAAGGCTGTCCTGGCAGTGGTCAGGCGCAACACTTGCGCTAATGATGGGACGGACGTAAGAGGGCTGCGGCGCTAGGGTTTTCAGAAACCCTAGCTTTCTGAAAAAAGTTTTAATCTTTTGGGCTGCTTGTAAATTGGGCTTGGTTTTAATTTAATTTGGGCCCGTACTTTGTAATTTAGACTGTTAAAAGACTTTCAATTTTGGATTTTTGATTTTGCTTGGGTTTTTTTATTTGTTAATTGGGCCCCGGGCATAAATGGGCTCTTATAGTCTATATTAGATGAAAATAATGTTCGAAAATATGTCCATATTGTAATAAATATGTAATTATTTTCTATGTATTTGAACGATTAATAAATAAATTTCACATTTCACTATTATGTCTTTTATATTTATGTTTCTCATATTTTGCATGCATAACGAAATTGTGACAAGCAAATATTACCTCATTGATTATCTAAGTTCAAATTGATGATAAGTGGAATTGTAAAAACGTTTATATTGTGAGAAAGACAATTTACTTCAGTAGATAATCTAAACGAGTTAGTAATCCCGTAAAAGAATCAAAGTGAGCATTTGATTCAAATACTGAGAAGGATTATTATTTCGTCTACAATTTCAATTGAGGTGGATTATTCTTTCGTCTACAATTTCAATTAAGGTGATGACTAGTCTTGGCTATCGAAACAGTTGACACGGGTAGAGACATAGATGTATTCATTGGAAGAATAATACATTGGACTGGACCCAAGATGAATTAATTCTAAATCCGTTTATGAATTAATTCACTTATGACATTCATGGTATGATTTACCTAAATCCTAAGTTAGTCACTGACCATGCGTATGTAACTCATGTGCTTTGATATAAGTGGAGGCTTATGCTCTAAAGATAATCAAGCCGATAGTCGGTATGTTGGGTACATAACTTGTGTATGGAATGGTTTTACTAGAAACAGTGGAATTCATAACTCAATTAAAGAGTTAACAATATTCTCTTATTGGCATTATGTGGAATGATAAATATGGAAAGTGGTCACGGGTTACTTCTTCTCGAACGAGCAATTTATAACAGTCATTTGTTGAAAGTAATCATATTAATTATTAAGAAGACACAATTGTGAGAATGAGATAAAATGGGATTGTATTGACTAAATGGATTTAACTCAAAGAAATCAAGGATATCATATGAGGGTAACACACACATGACGAGATCATTGGACAAATTAGTTGGATGAATTGCTTTTGTAAAGAGTATACAATAAGGAGTTTTCCATCGTGGTACTTATTGTGGACTGACTCCATGATTAAGTAATTGCGAATTATCGGAACGATGCTTCTGGACATAATTGCAATTACTAGAGCCTAATTGTATATGTCCAATTGTTCCCTCCGCTAGCTCAATAAAAGCTTGATCAGACTGCATTTGAATCAGAAGTAAATTCTAAGATTTTGGAAATAATTTAATTGAGTCGATTTATTCGATGTGAAATTATATTGGACGGTCATAAAAAGTCTTCAACTAGAGAATTTATTCGGTGTGAAATTATATTGGGTGGTCGTAAAAAGTCTTCAACTAGAGAATTTGTTTAAAGAATTTTGTTGAAAAATAATTTGAAAAATCTAAGTGATTTTTGGGAAAATTAATTTTGATCAAGCAGATTACTAGTCTGGGAGAAGTGGACAAGTTCGGTACCAATTTTATATTTAACCCTTTTAGATTCAAATCAAGTTTTTTTTTTGTTTAATTGATTTTTATAAATTTTAGATAAAACCATAAAACAATAAAACAATAATAATATGTGTTACTTTATAAAAAGTTTTTAATTATTTTTTTACTGAATAATATTCGGTTAACTTGTGACACTGACTCAATCAAATATTTAAATATGGTGTTTGATACATGCACGGATGGGGTAAAGCTTATTAAATTTCGTTCACTTAAGCTGCCAATTTTTAAGTTTGGAAAACCAATAGACTTGCTACGACTCTTTGGATGGGGTCCAGGCATTTTTAGGTTTAAATGTCTTCATAGTGTTTAGAGATTTATCTCTTAGATTCGAAACACACTTTGAATCACTCAATTTTGGGTTCGAGTTCTCAAGTTATGACCGTTTTAATGAAAAATGCGTGAGCAAAATTTCTAGACATGATTATGACAAGAATTACGAGTTTTGGGCTTTTAATTCGAGTTTAAATCCTATTAGGTTTGGGTTTTAGGCTTAATTTTTATTATATATGAGCAAAATATTATATTTATTAGTTTTATTATTTATTTATTACGAATTTTGGATATTGTTTAAGTATTTTAAGTTATTTTGGAGTTTTATGTTTCTTAGTCAAATAATAAAGTTTAGATTAAAACTACTTATTGTTTAGATTAATTAGAGTTTCAGTATACTCTAGAGTTTTATTTGGATATACTTAACTAGCCTATATAAAGGCTTATTCATTGCTTATTAGAGACAATTTATTTTCATTAATAAAGTTTTCAACTTTGGAGTTTGTTTTTTTGTGCAAGATTTCTTTATTTTAATTTTTAGAAGTAGTTTTCTTCTCGATTTTCTTGAATGAGTAGTGGGAATTCATTTTTCACCCTTCAATTTGTCAATGATTATTTATTGGAGGGTTGATTAGAGCAATTAATTGAGCTTGTTGGGATTTACATCTCAAATGGTTAAGATGAAACATTTATCCTTTTGTCCATCTTATCCATTGGTATGAAATATTTATAAAACTAAAAGGAAAAAAAAAATTATAAGATTGTGTTTGGAAAACTACCTAGTAAATAGATTTTGGTGTAATTATTTGTAATTACACAAAGGTGACATGTCTAAATAATCACTGTAATTAATAGGCCTCACTAAATTGAGTGTAACTGAAGTATCACAATTCCCAAAGGAAGATGAGAATTGTGGGTAATTACAAGCAATTATCAAATCCTATGACTTTCCAAAGACATATAATTTAAATTTAAGAAAATATTTTTATATAAGTTTATAAAAGTTATTTTTTATATAATAAAATATTTTAATTTTAAGAAGTTTATTTAAAAGTTATATTATAGATTCTATATTATTTTTACCTAATTTCCGTGGAATAATAGTAATCAAAACATTATTATAAAAGGATTGTAAAGTAGGTTTGCTATTATAATCGAAGGATTACAAAGTTTGTTTGTGGCTCAAATTTTAGAGAGCTAAGAAATATTGTTTGGGAGAGATCTCAAAATAGGTTAAAAATTGCATCTAGTTATCGACAAAGTTAATTATGTAGATACAAATAATTTTCTTACACCATATCGTGGAGTATGATATCATTGAAAGAATAGAGCTAGACACAAGTACTAAAAATGGCTTGCAAAATATTTGATTTGAGACATTCAAAAATTTGAAATGTGGTTAAGAGGACGTTTGTTATTCTAAAAAAACGATTTTTCATATAAATAACCCCACCTCAATATAATCTAAAGAAAAGTTGGATCTTGTTGGAGAAGAAACAACCCAACAAATATGAATTATTAGAGCAATTAAATGAAATTGCATGTAGTACTTACTTTTAGCTATTTTTATTTGTAATCGTGAGATTGACTATTTTTTTGGACTAACATATTACATATAATAATTTAATTTAATTTTGTTTCTTGTTTAGAATTTTCTTCTAAAATATTATTAATATTTTTTATTATAATTAATATTTTTAAGATTTTTAGATTATATAATTATTGTAATTATAATTTACATTATCAAACATAATATAAAAAAAAAATAGAATAAATTTACACCGGTAGAAGGTGAATTTGATCGAAATCGCCTTTGATCCCGCACAAATTTTTAAAATAAAAGACAAGGTAGTGCATAAAATAATGATGAATAAAAATGGAGATAAATGAATAGAATAATGATATGAACCCAAGAAGTGGGGTCGAGGTGGTGGGCGTAGCCATCGGGAGCAATTGATTGAGGAGGGTGTTAGGCCATCTGCCTCGTTTTTCTTTTCTTTTCTAAAACCCTCTTCTACTTTCACATTTATTTATTTTCTTCTACACGTTTTCTACGAAAAAAGATAAAAAGAGGAAAGGGAGAGAATTAACACGATTGTTTTGCCTCTCATATTTTACATTTTAAGTCAATGGTTCATACTTCGCAATTCATACTACCTATAACTAATTACATTCAAACCATGGAATTGATTTCATTTTTAATTCCACTTTTCAACAATGAATTTGGGTATTAATTACACACCCTCCATACTCGGAAAAAGCAAAGTTATTATCATTTTTATGGAGAGATGTATGTTCGAAGCTTTGAAATAATATTATTAGAAGAGACAATCACAAATTCTAAACACATAAAGAATACAAAAAGAATATGAAAATTTCTCCATACGAGAAATTATTTTATAGACCCTTTCCACCACATCATCCATGCTTCCGTCCAATTA
The DNA here is from genome assembly GCA_025698515.1 of Gossypium sturtianum. Classification (NCBI taxonomy): domain Eukaryota; kingdom Viridiplantae; phylum Streptophyta; class Magnoliopsida; order Malvales; family Malvaceae; genus Gossypium; species Gossypium sturtianum. The sequence goes on along the minus strand of CM046954.1, from coordinate 16,931,569 downwards.
AAAGATGACATTTCATCTTTATTTTGTACATCATATGTACATTTGGACTAAACTTTTATTGTTTTTTTTTTTAATTAGATGAGACCATGAATATTATGGTGAAAAAAGTTTATAAAATAATTTCTCCAAACTTAACTTACATAATAGATATAATTACTCTAAAAAAAAAAAAAACAGTTGACACGGGTTTAATGTTATCTGCATCCATTACCTTAAAATTGTATAATAAAACAATCAAGACTTAAACATTTAATTTTTTTTTTTTTTTTGTGATCTTTTTCTATCCTTTTAAATTTTGCTAAAGAAAACTGATAAAAGTTTGTATCAATCAAAATACATGTTTGGTATAGCATTTAGACCAAACAATTTTTTTACAAAATGGGTTATTATTATTATTATTAAGAATCAATTATAAAATATATATAATTATTATGAAAACAAATGGTTTATTCTTTTCAAATAATAAATTAAAATTTATGGTGTTGAAACACACACTTAATCATAATAAAGGTGTAATTGAATGGGGTTGTGAAGGGATTTAAAAATTGCCAAAAAAAAGAGACTAAGAAGGGGGAGAGGAAAATGGGTAGAAATTGGTTTCAGATTGGGAAATATCTTGATTCAAAAAAAAAAACAGTGAAAGGGAAACACAAATTATGGGCCCAATTTCAAATCAATTTCCAAGTTAGATGTGATACCCATTTCCTTCAAAGTTAAGCATATAATAATGCTGGGGGAAAATGTGATATTCATGTATGCCCCCAACTCTTCCCACTTCAACATGTCTTTTTTAATGTCAATGTTTTTAAAGTAATCATGTTGGAAAAAAAACAATTCTGTATGTCCATAAAGATGGGTTCCCCTGTTTATTGGATTGGAATATGTTTATAAAGAAGAATAAAAAAAAAAAAAAATACTACTTTGAAAGCTGTATAATGATTTCAACCAATGTCTTTGTCGAATTTTCCAAGTATTCAAATTCCATCCTCTTATAAGGATAATGTTTCTAGTTTTTATTTTATTTTTAAACAAATATATTTGTTATTGAAGTCTTTATCAAGCTATTTATTTAACAAAAATGAAATTTTATAGAGAAATAAAAGGTTAGAAGCAAGTCGGTCCACGGTTTGATGTGAGAAGTTGAATATGGCAAAGAATAAATTAAAGTTTCTAGATGGGTTTACAGCACTTTTTTTCCTGTATTGTGTAAATCGCACAATTTAATCTTATAAATAAACATGTTGGGACCTCCATTTTATTAAAATGACAACATATTAAAAACCAGGTTTATGGTGTAGTGTGGGATTTCAATGGCGGAGAGAAGTTGCATTATAAAAACAATGTAAACCAATCGTGAGACACATCTATATCAATTCAAAGATGAGAATTTGGTATATTACTTTACAATTCTATTGCTAGAATCTATTAATAATATCTTAAATAATTTCTCCAAATTAAATTATTAAAACCATTTTATTTGTTTGGTATTGTAAGAAGTGATAAGGTGATATGATTACCATCAAAATTTAAAGTTTCTTTAGATTTCATAAATAAAATTATGATTGCGATAAGTGTTCAATAAATGATAATTTTTTTAACTTAGCTCCTAATATTATAATTGTGTTAATATATATATATTTAAAAAAATAAAATTAAAATAAGGAAGTGTGATGTTGGAAGAAATCAAATCCGGGAGGAGTGGGGTTCAAACAAAACAATTCCTAGTCGTTACTCAAAGATTTAAGTTACAAATGAAAATGACTGAGTTTTCCAATTATCATTCAATTCCAACTTTTGAATATCATCCCCATTGACTTTAAATCAAATAAACCCACCAACGCATTCTTCATTTTAATAACTTATATTCCTAAATCTAACACTTAAATACTTTAAATTAAATTGTTATTTTTATAACGAAAATACTCAATAAAACATTACTTTTTTTAAATATTATAGTCCACATGATATTTAACATGTACTTTGTCTGTGTGTTTTTTTTTTAATTTTTACATTATTTATTGATGTGACATATAAAAAAAACTTTGTCGACATGAAGTTCCTTCATTGCCACGTGGGCTATCACAACAACATCGTTAAAACAATTTGTGTTTTAGTCAACAATTTTAGTTATAAAAAGGAAAATAATAAAGTCAAGATTGTTTATAAAATCTAAATATTGATTGCTAAATTTATTGTTATGCGTTTGAAAAATGATATAATTATTATTGTCAACTTGTCCGGTTCTTCTTTCATTGTGTTTTATATTGGTTTAATTTTATGTTGTAATGACTCAACCATATATTTGTATTTGTATTTATATTGTACTTTGTGTATGTACTCTAGTTAAAACGATAAACCTTTCAAAAATTAATATGATAATTTGTATGAATATAATATAAAATTATTGTTTTATCCTTCCGTCATAATAAGCCCAAATGTTACTTTGAACACTTATCCTTTCAGTTAGCCTATTCTCTTATCTTTGTTTCGACTTTCGACCTTTATAGGTGAACTAACTTTTCTTCTCCTTACATTTTATATCAACAAATAATATAAATATATAAAATACAAATTATTCGGATATTAAAATTGATATGTGTATAATTTTTTTTCAAAAATATAAGATGAGGTGTTGAATCTCACAATCTTTATATTTTAGAGTTGATGATTATGCATAAGTTTTAGAAAACAAAGTAGGAATAAAGGTAGAAATAGAAAGCATATGAATGTCGCATTTAACCATTTCATTTGAACAAGTAAAACTAGATTTTCATCAGTTGGCCCAATCTCGTCTCTATTTTAGGTTAGCTATGGCCGACCTCCCACATCAATTTACTTTCTTTATTTCTATTTATGTCTGCTTCTATTATTTAAATAATAATTTAATTATTGTGTTTTCTGTGGTTTATGTTTCTCAAATCCAGAATCTGAAGCCTGGCTTAGATTCTAACTTTCTACTTCTTCTTTTCTTTTTTTTAATATATAGATATTTATATGTTACAGATAAATAATTATAAGCTATTACGTTTTCATCATTGTTCACAAAATCAATCAAATAAAATGGAAGTTGTACAAGATAATGGAAAAACTTGATAATCTTAAATAAATCCAAATTAAAACAAAATTTTGGTCCTCTAATTTTATAAAAAGAAATCATTTTAATTTTCATCTAATTTTTCGTGTCTTTTAACCTTTATATTTATTTCATTTGTTAAATCATTTTAAAATGATTAGAAAAATCAACATTAACTTTACTGACGTGACGGTTCACGTAAATGCCACATAAGCAAATAATTGATTTTAAATATTTTAAAAATATTTTGTAATTTTAATCATGATATGACAATTCATGTGTATGTCACGTTAATTTTTTTCTTTAATTTTAAAATAACTTAACAAACTATGCAAATTTATAAACTAAATAGGTTATTAAAAATTATTTCTTTTATAAAGTTATGTAAAAAGAAACTACAAAATGTTAAAAGTATTTGAATTTTAGAAAATATAAAAGAGATTGTTAAATTTAGAGTATGATACTCACAAATTGGATAAATTTATTAGTAAATAATTTATATTCAAAAATACGAGGTTTTAACGTTTTAAGTTCACATCTTATTGTAAATGATTTTTTTTTTGTTTAATTTGATATTTATAATTTTTGTATAAACATACGAAAAGATAAACGCATTTTTTTCTTGAATTTGAATTAATGTTTATATATTTTATATAAAAATATAAAAAAGTAAAGTCAAAATATGTTTTTGTCCTCTTTGTATAATTATAAATTGTTGTTTCAATTTTTTAAATTTTAAAATCTAGATTCAATGTTAAAAATATCTTTATAAAAATATGTTATTTAATGAAATAATGATTTTTTTTTAAAAGTTCTTTGAAAATTTTACTATTACAAATATTATAGTATAAGTACATATGTATATATATATATATATATATATAAGCAACTACAACTTATAATCAAACCGGTACAAAGTATATGACAAATTAAGAATCAGACAAAATCCACATATGATATATCCACATAGTAAAACCAGACATAATTACTTATAATGAAACTCAAACTTGAACTCTCAAACGAAAACATTATTTTAAATAACAATGCTAAAGCCTCATTTTATTTTTCAAATAAATTGTTTATTGATTAACTTGTTACACCAATTTAATACAGCATATATTAATAGTACAAGATTAAACATAAACGAATATATATATATAATAAATATATTTATAAATATTTGATGTGAGCCTTCCATCAAAATTGTACATTTAATGTGTTAAATATTATTGTACTTTAGATTCAAATATTACTGTGTGTATTTTTTAAATTTTATGTGAAATAAAAAACTATTTTGTAATAATATTGGTAATTTTTCAATTGAGTAGCTAACTTAATAATTCATAGACTTATTTTTAAAATTTTATATAAAAATAAAAAATACAATAGTTGTTATTTTGTAAAAATAAAATCTTGATTTCTTAAAAAAATAATATTTAATTAAAATTTGATTAATGAATGACATAAAAGTTAATTAAATATTTAAATAATAGTAGTAGAGATAAACACAGAAAATTAGACAATAGTCACTGACAGACACCAAATGCGACAGCAAACTAGCGTGCCTGAAAAAAAGTTCTCGGTTCCATCAAACCACCTTTTCCTATCATCTCGGCCGTTGATTTTGTTAGATATAGATATCAACCGTACATGAGTCATAATTCTCATTTAAATCCATCTAACAATAACCACTTGTTGGATCCCTTTTTCCAATGTACAACGGGCTTTTCGTGATATTCAAAGCACTATATTCTTATCGGGAGGTGAAAGATCTTGGCCGTATGATTTGCATCAGTTGCGGATTAGAAGGTGGGTCGTACAGTATAACAATGGTTCTCCACCGTATGATTGATTGTTGAAATATCACGACAATGACATAACAAACAGACCCATCCTGCTTTTAAAATTTTTGGTACCATGTGATTTCTCCTTATATTTTTAAAACCCCACCACCTGCAAAACAGGGGGCCCACTTGCGAAAAACGTATCTATCTTTTCTAAATACGTATACAGCCATACTAATTATTATTAAGGAGGAAGATCCAGAAAGCGACACGTGGATCAAACGTGCAAGGCAGGGCAAGTTGGGAGAAAGGTTTGAAAATTCCAGGAGGGGCATAAAAGAAACAAGCAACAGCTGACACGGCGGCCAACTTGAGCGTGAAACCAGCGGCAAAAGCTGACGTTTCTTTGAGGATATCTATATATTTGTTTAGCTGCTTCTGGAAACGTGTCGGCTTAGTCTCGCCCAAAAATCAAAGCTGGCTCCACTAATGAAATTTCCAAATGATAATTTATTTATTTGCCGACAGTGGATATTGGAAGGACCACGGAATTCATCTGAGTGTCGCCGAAGTTGGCTATACGTTTTCTCATTTTGTGGCGTCCAAAAAGAAAAAAATCTATTTTATTGAAGATAATAAATAGGGTTGGGTTGGGTTGGGTTGGGAAGTGGCTTGCGGGAGGGGATAAAAAGTGGATAGGGTAGGGAGTACAAATTTTGATGGAAGAGGACTCTTAGGTTTCACCAATCTTTCACTGATGGTTGTTTCATGGAAACGTGAAAAGAAGTTGGTTGTGGGGTTTCAATAGATGTGATGTGATCTCCTTCATTCTATTATGGTATAGAAGTTAATATCCCAAGATTATGATAACCTATTCAAACTTAATCTACTCATAAATAATATATACATCAAATATTACATATATTTATAATGTTAGATATGTGGATTAAACTCTTATTTTTTAAATAAATTATTTCAATAAATATTTAAAATATCAACAATTATTTATTTATTTATTATTCCAGATAAATTAATTTGAATAGATAGATTAAAATTACTTTTTTATCACATAAAAACCCTCAAAATCTAAAAAATAATTTTAAAACAAAAATTAATAGATTTAAGTTTAAATATTGTTTGAAGTTATGATTTTTGATTTTACGTGTTCAACTAAAGATTGATCTAGGATTATTATTCAATTATAAGTACTGATTTAAGCAACCATACTTTTTTAAGGGTGTCAATATTCAAGTATACAACTTTCAATTCATAATTTTTTATTTTCTTTTCTTAAGTAAACTATTTATTTTAGATTTTAGAGTATTTGTAATTTTTATAAATTCTATATTTTAAACTACATCCATGTATACTTACTTTTTAAAATATATTTGCAAGCATATAATATTTTTATATTTAAAATGTTGAATAATATTTTTTTTTTTAATTTTTGAAATTGAAATCTCACTTTATCAATAATATTAAAACTAAATTATTTTAAAATAAAATTTCTCTATACTTTCCTTTAAAAGTTGTTAATTTTTTAATAAAAAAAATTCATTTACTATTTTGTAATTAACACTAAAAAATAAAAATAAAAACAATTTTAAATACGATATAAAATTAATTTATTAAAAGTTTTGTGCATTTTAAAAGTTTCAAAATTTGAATTGCTATTTTTGAAATAATTTTATTAGTTTTTAAAGTTTAAAATATTGTTTTTAATATTTCCAATAATTTTTTTTAAACAACTGAATAAAAAATACATTATCAAAATTTAAATAATTTATATGAGTTTAAAGCAATTTTTCGTGACAATTATTATTAAAAATTTTAATTGTTATTTAAATAATAACAAATTTATAGAACACATGAGCAATTCTTTCTGAGTCCAATATAAAAAAAAAAAAACTAATTTATTATATTATTAGAACAATTCATCCTATTAAAACATTAAATATTAAAAAAATAATGAATGTGAAACACACTCCACGTCCATTTAAAATTAAGCTTTTATTACCGATTGAGTCTAACTTGGTTGGTATCGACACTGCTAAAAGTGGATAAGTCTTAACTTAAGTGTGTGTGTCGTTCTATTTAAGGGTTGAAAAATCATAAACAATTCTAAACATCAAATAAAATAAAAGTTTTTGGCATGTTGTGAATTATTCATGCTTTAGTTAATATTTTGGTCACATAAAATGAAGATGTACAGATATAAATAGATATATCACATAAAATGAAATATATGAATTAAAAAATAAAATGAATAGATAACCGTGGGTTAAATGCATGTAAGATTAAAAGTTAATATATGAAAAAATAAGAAAAGTATTGTGTAATTGATTAATGCATTTAAGTTCCAATATTGAAATTACAATTCTTTAGACTTTAAAATATAAATCAAAGCAAGTTCTTTTTTCTATAAAATGTCAGTTGATTTTATGCATTTAATTTTTTAATTAATTTAAATATTGTAACCAATTTCTTAACTTCTTTATTTGAATTGTTAAATATGATTAAAATATATTAACTCAGTTTACAATTCAAATATATTATTTATTTTGTGTAAGTAAACAACATTTTTGTAAATTTGTTTTGAAAAGAAATTCAAATTTCAATAATTATTTATTTACTACTTCCCAATTATTATTTTTTAAACTAAGGTCACTTTTAATATAAATTAAACTAATCATTATTTAATTAGTAGAAATATGTATTTTTTAAATCATAAAATATTTTATTTAATAAATTAAAAATGTATAAAACCATGTGCAGGAGGCAGATATTATTACAAATTGAGAAGGAGACAATAATAATATAGTTAAAACCTTAATCTTTGAGATGCTAACAACGTATTTAACTATTGCTTCGCTACGCATTTGGTTCTCTTATTTCATATCTATTTTATTTTCTTTCTTTTTTTTATGATTATTCTAGGTTGTTTTAGGTTTTACTTTGTACAGACGAAAGAAAAAGCTTAAAGTTCAAAAAAAAAAAATCCTTAATAAGAAAATAATAAATGTAATTAAGCCATTAGCAAAAAATTGTTTATCTTATTGAGCCCTTTAGTGATCCCTTAAAAATCAACTAGGCCCTTTCGTTAACGGAAAACGTTAGTTGATTCGTTTGACTGGTAACTTTGTCAACATGGCAAACGATGTTGACATGCCAAAATTTTAAAGATTATGTGTGTTGACGTAGTACTCTATGTCAACACAGATAAAAAAAATGTTAAAAATATATAAACATCGAGAATGAACCTGGACAACCATTTGTCCATATTTAAATGAATTTGGGTAACTATTTAACTAAATTCATTGAATATGAGTGCAAAACTATAATTTTTTAAAGAGGTATATAAAATTTATTAAAAAATACTAAAAATTTATAAAAATATTAATAATTATTTTATTTATATATACTTTATATTTTCGTTTTTCTTTTTCTTTCTTTTACATCTCTTTATAAGGAAGATTGCATGACACCCTATTCATGTTGAATTATATCAAAAGCTTTTATAGTTCTGAACTCTTTCATGGCACTCACTATCGTTCTTTTATTAATTTTTTAATTTTTTTTATATATTATTAATTAAATTTGAATTTTTCATAATTTTAAATTTTCATAACATTTTATAATTTTACTAATTTTAATAATTTTTTTTAAAATTATAATCTTGTACTCAACTTGAATGAATTTGGACAAATGATTATCTAAATTCATACTAGATGTATATATAAATTTATTAATTTAAAAATTTTTTTTTTTTTTTTTGCTAACGTCGTATGCCAAGTTAGAGCATATAATTTTTTTAATTTTTTGATGATGCGACATGCCACGTCAACATTGTTTCACATGTCAACATCCCATGTTAGTGTTGTCTGTCACATCAACAAAGTTAACGATCAAATCGATTAACTAACGGTTTTTGTTAATAGAAGAGCCTAGTTGATTTTTTTTGGAGGGGGGGAGAGACACTAGGGCTCAATAGGATGAACTTTTTTCCTAAGAGTTTGAATGCAATTTTTTTTCTCTAAGGGCTTTTTTGCCCCTTAAGTCGAAAGAAAATTAGAAACATGAGAAATTGAAGGAGTAGAAAAAATAGAAAAACGAAAAATATCATTTTTCTTACCATGGATGTGCTTGGTAGGAAAGATGGAAAAATTAAAAGAAAAATATAATTTTTTTCCGCCCATTGCTTAGTACAGTTGAAAAATGAAAGGAAAGAAAATTAAATATTTGAAAAAATGCATACCTTTGAACTAATATACAATTCTCTTTTGTTTTTTTTGCCTTCTTTATCATTCTAATTTGAGGGATCAACATTTACGCGTTAGGGTAGAAAATGATCATATTTATTATTTTCATTCCTCGTACTTTTTTCCTCTATCGAGCACACTCAAAATCTATTTTTTTCCACTCATTTATTTCACCATTCAATTTATTTTCCACCTAACCAAAATACCTTTAGTTTATAAATACTATTGACTTTAATATAGGAAAATGGATAAGAGATATAACGCCCAAAAATTATGGTTAGTTTCACATTACTTTTGATAAGTTTAGTTTAAGATTTAATTGTTTAATATCACTAGCAAAAAGTGCTTTTAATAAGATAAAATGTCAATTTTATACATGATGTACAATAAACAATATAAATTTAGACAATATTTAAATTTGTTAATATTATGATGTTTCAATCAAAAAATAAAATAATCCTAATGTTTAGAATCAGACCAATGGTTGAACCAATGATTTCAACCAACCCAATTGGTTCAATTAAATAATCATTAAAAAATCATAAAAATATTAAGATAAAAACTTGGTTCAATTGATTCAATCAATTCAATACCATTCTCCAAAATGGTATCCCATTCGATTCATACATCATTCAAGATAATTGACAGTAACTCATTATTAATATCTTTAATGTATGAAATATAATTTTTAAATACAAATTATATAAATTGTTTATAAAAAAATAATTTGAATATATAATTTGTATTTTAGATGTTAAAATATAATAATTATAAATTCAAGGCTTAATGCATAATGTGGCACTGTTGACACTTTTTTTTTTTAATGTGGTAACTGTAATTTTTTGGGTTCAATGTGGTACCTGAATTTGACAAAAGTTATATATTTTGGTTCTTGAAGATAACAATGTTAACTTTTTAGTATTTAATTTTAGTTCTAGAGTTTATTAGATAAAAATTAATAATTAGCTATCAATATTAGCAATTAACTTTCGGTATTTGACAAATTAAACAAATTCACAATTAACATTAAAGTTATTTTATTAACAAAATATGAAAATTTTAAATATATTTGTAACATCCCAAATATGGGGTTATTTGGAATTTGATTATTTTCTTATTATGAACTGCTGTGATATTATTAATGGAATAGTAGAGCTTAATTTAAGGCTTTGAGTGTGCCCGGTTTGATAGAAAAATTTCAGTTTTTAATTTTAAAGGAAGGGAGCCTTAGCAAGAGGGGTGTTATAAGAATAAATGGGTGTAATCTGACACTAATTAGGCCTTGGATAAGTGGCAAAGCAAGCCCACTTAAGAGCTAGCATGTGACGCCACCAAGGAGCAAGGGAGAGCCTTGGTTCGAGTCACAAAATCCCCTTTCTTTTTGCTCTTATTTGGACGGCACAAGTGGGAGAGTTTTTCTCCCTTCAAACTCTTTTATTAAGAGTTATTATTAAAGGATAATAGGAGAGTTTTATTTGTTTAATTATAGTAATAATAAGAAGATATTCATGGATAATTGATGGAATATTAGGAGATTATTTTTATTAATTCAAAATTGTTTGAATTAAATCAAATGAGTGGCTAAGAGAGAAATTAGGAGTTGGCTAGGAGTTGAACTCCTTGAGCAAGGAGAAGTGGACGGCAAGAGGCTACTAGGGGGGGGGGGGCGAATGCTTATAAAAACCTCACCCTACCACCTTGTTTTGGTTTTTTTTTCCATTCTTGCTAGTTGCCGAAAATCCCTAACCCTCTCCCTTTGTGCTCTTTTATTTTCTTTGTTCTCTCAAACCCCTTCAAGCCGAAATTTCTAGCACCTTTCTTTCCCCATTATTTTCTTTCTCCCCTTGGCCGAATACACCCCTTGGAAGTGCTGATTTCTTTTCCTCTTATTAAACTCTCTGTTGGCGAATATTGAGCATAGTGTCTTCCCCGCATCTCCTTTGTTAATCGATTTGGATCAAGGTAAGTAATGGCCGAATACCTATCTCCCTTTTCCTTCTTTTTTCATCGATTTCTTTTACAAGGGAGGTGCTTGATTTCTGCAATGATTAAGTCTTCTAAACAAGTAGTAACCGATTCTGTTAGGTACTCGGGAAGTGAAGCGATCGATTGAGCCCCGATCTCTAGTATTCGATTTGTGGTACGTAACGGTAAGATCTACTTTAGTTGGTCGAGTTGATATTCGTTTTAGCCAAAGGCTACTAACTTGTTGAGTCTTGGATTCATGGAATCGAAGCGGTCGGGAGTTTGGTGTTGCGGTTGGTGTCCAAAAGTGTGAAGGTGAGATTTCGGGTTCACAAGGAACCCCTTCTAATAATTTGATTTGGCCGAATAGGCCCTAAGACTAATCCCATAGTTGGCCGAATAAATATAGTGCAGTGAGATCTAGGGTGGCCAACGTTTCTTTTCGGATTTAGACTTCTCATCAACATCAGTGTGTACATACACACTTATAGCGATTAATGTTGTGTTATATATATATTTTGTATGTAAATCATTTGATGTAGATGCGGATTGGTACCTTAACTGTACAAGTGAGGATCCCTAAGTCTCTCATTAATATGAGATTTCTTTAATGCTTTTGGGAAGCATGGCTTATTGATACATGTGATAAATGCATGAGATCTCATTGTTAATCATGCTTACCTACTATGGGTTATATGAGAGGAGGGGGCAAGTGATGTTTCGTCTTGTGAGCACCATGTTTTGGTAACACACTTGTGACTATATGTCACCGAGGTTTGGTACCTCCGGAGGTTTGGTACCTCATAGCGACTTGTCCTCGTGGTTAACACCACCGTGGGTTGGCCCCACTTGAGATATGGGATCGTCGCCGTGATTTGGTATCACACGATGGGTTGGCCCCATCACCCGATTTGTGTCTACGGACACCGGTGCTTTGGTAGCACATTGTGACTATATGTCACCAAAGTGGTTTGGCACCACCAGTGTTTTGGTAACACATTGTGACTACGGTCACCAGCTGGTTTTGAGTACCACATGGGGTAGACAAGGCGTTTGGTTGGCTAGGTTGGGCACGCGATACTCGCATATTAATCGTTATATGTTGTGTATGAAATGTTGTTTTTTTAAAACGGGGAAGGGTTACATATCGAGTCTTGGTGACTCACCTTCTCCTTTAACATTTTTCAGTGTGACTCGTAAATGGCGGTTGAGGAGCCGGTTGGACTCGAGGTGGCCATGCAGTGGACTTGCATAAGCTGAACTTAAACTTAGTTATTTTATTTTATTGGGTTGTTTTTATTTTGGGTTGTAATAAGGCCTCCATAAACTTTATTTGTGTTATTTCTTATATGTTGGATATTTACTTTAAACTATATTATTAAAACTGAATTAAAATCACATGTTTTCTTAAATTAGCACGAAAATGTTTTATCATGCCATCGGGCACACTTGAAATTTGTATAATAACCGGACTTAATTAAACTTCCAAATTAAATCTAAGTATAGTTTTGGCAAGATAACCAAAAACAAGGGGGTTTCAACGAAACTTAAATTGGTTCTAGATGGTGTTCAAAAAGTTTTTCTCCGTAGCAAATCAAATTCGGTCGTAATATTTGGGCCGGGTTTGGGTTGTTACAGTATTAATATTAGCAATTAACTTTAATTAAGTTCAGAGGCGTATTTAGGGGGGCTGACAAGGGCCCCGACCCCTAAAATGGCCTTGTAAAATTTTTAAAAATTCAAATTAATAAAGGTAAAATTACATTTTACCCCCTAAATATGATAAACTTTTAATTTAATCATTTAAAAAATATATTTTTACTATCGTAAAAATTAAAATTTAATGTCGTCCCCCTAAAAAATTTTTTTTGCTTCGCCCTTGATTAAGTCAACCCCAAAACTTAAATTTAATATTTAAAAGTTAACACTATTATGAAAGATATATATCAAACTGGATAAAAGAATAACACAGATAGTAGGTTAGAAAAAAGATGTGAAACTCAAATATCAAATATCAAATATATAATATTATATATTTAAAATAAACTTCAACAAGAAAATGATTGAATAAAGTAAGACAAATAGCATATAAAAATAAATTGGAGAATAAATAAGATTTTAAATTTAAACGAAAAAACTAAAAATGGTGTTGGTAAGATAGAATAAAAGATAATTGAGAAAATTTATTTCCATGGATTTATATTGAAGTAAAAAAAGAAAAGTTAAGGAGTGAAATTGAAATGAGAAAAGATCTTAGATTTTCCGGAATGAAAGCATAGGAAAATGGCCTCCTCCACTTTCCCACCAAATCAACAAAATCCACAGCCGAGTCACGCCAAGCATTCCAAAGCTAACCTAAAAAAAGAAAGGTAAATCCCAAAGGGCCGTGATTGACTAGGATTGTGGGTCCCATCTGACCGGATCTCAAGCACGGACTTCAAATCCATTTAATAAAATCCAAATTGGAAACTGGTCTCGGTTAATTAGTAAACCCCCATAAATTTAAAAAAAAGCAAAAAGCAAGAGCCCCGTGATGACCTAAGAATTTGCTTCCCCACGCGCTTGCGTCTCCATCATCCCTCACTCTCCCTGCCTTTTTCTCTCTACTTCGGTCTCATTATATAACCTCCTGTCCCCCGCCCCTCTCTCTCCACCTCAATCTCCCTCCTTCGCGTTTCTTAATTCCTAACTCTCTCTACCACCTAAACCTCCTCCTATTCAATTTTACGTTTTAATGGATGAGTTAAACAGCAAGAAGCGGGCTAGAGACGACTCCAACGAGTCGGGCATAGACTCGCCCGACGTGAAGAGACTCAGAGATGATTTATTTCTTGATGATTCAGATTCCTTGCCTCTTAATCAAGACCTTGCATCCGTAATCAAGAGTTTTGAAGAGGAAATAGCAGCCGTTCCATCGACTTCGACGGAATCTATGCCGGTTGTGGATCTCACTTCGGATTCCGGTGACTCACAACCGGATCTTGGTTACCTTCTTGGGGCTTCTGATGATGAACTTGGTCTGCCTCCCCCTACGGCATCCACAACTGATACTGAGGGAAGGTCCGAAGCGACTGATTTGGTGCGAGCTGACTCAAACTCCTCGGGAATCGATGATTTGTGGGGGTTCGAGGAACAGAACTCTAACTACGATTCTTTCGAGTTTGGATTCGTTGATAATTTCAATGATGGCACCGTTGCATATGATGGACTGTTCGAGTATTCCGATGTCTATTACGATTCCTCCGATATTTCTGGTCAGCTATGGCGGCCGGAAACTTTGTCGGCGGAGTAAAAATCCAAACTTAAAATCCAAAATAGAGAGAAGAAAGATAGCAAACCAAGCTAAACACAAGGCAGTCATAGCCGATCTGTAAATTTTTTTTCAGCTCGTGTTGGGGTTTGTGTTAGAAATTTTTTTATTAAAGGAAGTTATAACATAAAATGTGGAGTAGAAATTTGAAATGAAAGATGCTTGCGAGCCTTGACCAAACACAGTATAAATCAATTTATTTTGTTGATAAAAGTGGGGATAGTGATTTCTTATTTTGCATGAATTCGGTCTCATGAGTGCTGTGAAAAACGAGTCTTGTTGGATCCCTTTTTCCAATGTAGAGGTGAAAGATCTTGGCCCTATGATTTGTATCAATTGCGGATTACAAGGTGGATTCTCCAAATTATTTCGATGCACCAATTTATCTAAAAAAAAAGATTTTTGATTTTACGTGTTCAACTAAAGATTGATTTAGGATTATTATTCAATTATAAGTACCGATTTAACTAAACCCATTAGCAACCATATTTTTTTAAGGGTGTCGATATTCAAGTATATAACTTTTAATTCATAATTTTAGATTTCTTTTTTTATGTAAACTAATTATTTTAGATTTTAGAGTATTTTTAATTTTTATGATTTCTATATTTTAAATTACATCCATGTATACTTACTTTTTAAAATATATTTGCAAGCATATAATATTTTTTTATGTTGAATAATATTTTTTTAAAAAAATTTGAAATTGAAATCTCACTTTATCAATAATATTAAAACTAAATTATTTTAAAATAAAATTTCTCTATACTTTCCTCTAAAAGTTGTTAATTTTTTTATAAAAAAAAATTCATTTACTATTTTGTAATTAACACTAAAAAATAAAAATAAAAACAATTTTAAATACAATATAAAATTAATTTATTAAAAGTTTTGTGCATTTTAAAACTTTCAAAATTTGAATTACTATTTTTGAAATAATTTTATTAGTTTTTAAAGTTTAAAATATTGTTTTTAATATTTCCAATAATTTTTTTTTAAACAACTGAATAAAAAAGACATTATCAAAATTTAAATAATTTATATGAGTTTAAAGCAATTTTTCGGACAATTATTATTAAAAATTTTAATTGTTATTTAAATAATAACAAATTTATAGAACACATGAGCAATTCTTTCTGAGTCCAATATAAAAAAAAAAAAAACTAATTTATTATATTATTAGAACAATTCATCCTATTAAAACATTAAATATTAAAAAAATAATGAATGTGAAACACACTCCACGTCCATTTAAAATTAAGCTTTTATTACCGATTGAGTCTAACTTGGTTGGTATCGACAATCGCTAAAAGTGGATAAGTCTTAACTTAAGTGTGTGTGTAGATTACATTTAAGGGTTGAAAAATCATAAACAATTCTAAACATCAAATAAAATAAAAGTTTTGGCATGTTGTGAATTATTCATGCTTTAGTTAATATTTTGGTCACATAAAATGAAGATGTACAGATATAAATAGATATATCACATAAAATGAAATATATGAATTAAAAAATAAAATGAATAGATAACCGTGGGTTAAATGCATGTAAGATTAAAAGTTAATATATGAAAAAATAAGAAAAGTATTGTGTAATTGATTAATGCATTTAAGTTCCAATATTGAAATTACAATTCTTTAGACTTTAAAATATAAATCAAAGCAAGTTCTTTTTTCTATAAAATGTCAGTTGATTTTATGCATTTAATTTTTTAATTAATTTAAATATTGTAACCAATTTCTTAACTTCTTTATTTGAATTGTTAAATATGATTAAAATATATTAACTCAGTTTACAATTCAAATATATTATTTATTTTGTGTAAGTAAACAACATTTTTGTAAATTTGTTTTGAAAAGAAATTCAAATTTCAATAATTATTTATTTACTACTTCCCAATTATTATTTTTTAAACTAAGGTCACTTTTAATATAAATTAAACTAATCATTATTTAATTAGTAGAAATATGTATTTTTTAAATCATAAAATATTTTATTTAATAAATTAAAAATGTATAAAACCATGTGCAGGAGGCAGATATTATTACAAATTGAGAAGGAGACAATAATAATATAGTTAAAACCTTAATCTTTGAGATGCTAACAACGTATTTAACTATTGCTTCGCTACGCATTTGGTTCTCTTATTTCATATCTATTTTATTTTCTTTCTTTTTTTTATGATTATTCTAGGTTGTTTTAGGTTTTACTTTGTACAGACGAAAGAAAAAGCTTAAAGTTCAAAAAAAAAAAAATCCTTAATAAGAAAATAATAAATGTAATTAAGCCATTAGCAAAAAATTGTTTATCTTATTGAGCCCTTTAGTGATCCCTTAAAAAATCAACTAGGCCCTTTCGTTAACGGAAAACGTTAGTTGATTCGTTTGACTGGTAACTTTGTCAACATGGCAAACGATGTTGACATGCCAAAATTTTAAAGATTATGTGTGTTGACGTAGTACTCTATGTCAACACAGATAAAAAAAATGTTAAAAATATATAAACATCGAGAATGAACCTGGACAACCATTTGTCCATATTTAAATGAATTTGGGTAACTATTTAACTAAATTCATTGAATATGAGTGCAAAACTATAATTTTTTAAAGAGGTATATAAAATTTATTAAAAAATACTAAAAATTTATAAAAATATTAATAATTATTTTATTTATATATACTTTATATTTTCGTTTTTCTTTTTCTTTCTTTTACATCTCTTTATAAGGAAGATTGCATGACACCCTATTCATGTTGAATTATATCAAAAGCTTTTATAGTTCTGAACTCTTTCATGGCACTCTCTATCGTTCTTTTATTAATTTTTTAATTTTTTAATAAATTATTAATTAAATTTGAATTTTTCATAATTTTAGATTTTCATAACATTTTATAATTTTACTAATTTTAATATATATTTTTTAAAAAAATTTATAGCTTTGTACTCATCTTGAATGAATTTGGACAAATAATTATCTAAGTTCATACTAGATGTATATATATTTATTAATTTTAAAATATTTTTTATAAATTTTTTTTCTAACGTTGTATGCCAAGTTAGTGCACATAAATTTTTTAATTTTTTGATATGCGACATGCCACATCAGCACTGTTTCACATGTCAACATCCCATGTTAGTGTTGTCTGGCACATCAACAAAGTTAACGGTTAAATCGATTAACTAACGGTTTTCGTTAATAGAAGAGCCTAGTTGATTTTTTTTGGAGGGGGGAGGGACACTAGGGCTCAATAGGATGAACTTTTTTCCTAAGGGCTTGAATGTAATTTTTTTTCACTAAGCGTATTTTTGCCCCTTAAGTCGAAAGAAAATTAGAAACATGACAAATTGAAGGAGTAGAAAAAATAGAAAGACAAAAAATATCATTTTTCTTACCATAGATGTGCTTAGTAGGAAAGATGGAAAAGTTAAAAGAAAAATGTAATATTTTTTCCGCCCATTGCTTAGTACAATTGAAAAATGAAAGGAAAGAAAATTAAATATTTGAAAAAATGCATACCTTTGAATTAATATACAACTCTCTTTTGTGTTTTTTGCCCTCTTTATCATTCTAATTTGAGGGATCAACTTTGACGTGTTAGGGTAGAAAATGATCATATTGATTTAAAGGGTGATTAGAATTGAGTCCTTTTGATTTAAAAAATAAAATCCAAATGATAATACCTCTAAAAGACTGGTTTAAAAATTAAAGTCTAATTGATAACACTTAATAAAATTTAACTGAAATCAGTTCATCTTGTTACCAATTGGAATTAGATTAGACTAGATTTCAAAAGATTAAAGAGAATAGGGATGGAGAGCAACATTTTTAACTTTTTTTTCAGTTCTTTGTGTAACATAAGCCCATTTGGCGGACACCTAAAGCCCAAAGGCCCTTTTCTACTGCTCTTCTCTGCTTCCTCTGATTTTTTACATTGAGAGGACAACAATTGAGATGTGAATGCCTCACCAGATGATCTAACAATGAATAACTCAGCCTGCATTGTGGAACAAAAATTACTACATCTACTGCGTGTTCATGTTTCAATCAATTCAGTGAGATACTTCACACTTAATTGATTCTTATCAGTAAATCAAATTACTTTAATAAAGAAAAATATGTATCTTTCAAGCATGCATATTCTAACTTTGTGAAGCAAAAAAGTAGTGGTAAGAACCTGGTCATCTGCATGATGTGCAAGTGCAACACTGATCTGGTTTTGCATAAAAACATCTTGAAATATTTCTGGTTGAGTTTACAAGTTATATGATCTACCTGTTTCTGTTTCTTTCTTATGAGTTATGATAAAATTTTACTACCAATCAAATCCATTTGTCATTGACGAACAAAAAGTTTGGTACCAACAGAGACAAGTCTAATGGAAAAAGCGCAGCAACTTGAATGGGAATGAAGACGTCTAGCCTCTAGGCACAGAGAGGAAACATGGAAAAGATTCGGATAGCAATGCTGCCGATTAGTTGTTGATGATGACCAAGAAAAGGTGGGATTAAAGTAATGCGACTCCAATTTCACGCCATTGCTTGGGATTTTGTGAATGAGTCCAACGTTCAAACTGCACTAATGATGGATTTAGAGCTGTAGAAAAATGGCCTGATGGATTGCAATATTAACATGGAAGCTGGAATCTATATTTCCTAATTAATGTATATGGATGCCATTCTGTCTTAGGAATGATTTTGTTTGGTTTAAATATGTGAAGGTTTCTCTACCTTTCGAAATTTAGTTAAATTGATTCTTTGTATTTTTTATTCATTCATGTTAAAACTATACAATTTTTTTAAAAAAATTAAAACTTATTTATTTTCTTATTTTAAACATAAAACATTAAAAATTTAAGAGTTAAATATAAATTTAGTATCTATGATTTTTTTTCCCAGATTAGTACCAAATTTTGTTTTCTGTCAACTAATGTCAACTAAATCGATACCTAAACCTAACGACACATGGCAGAATAAGATATGATGATGTCATAATCTTAAATAAATAAATAAACTTTTTTTTTTTCTTTTGACTTCTCTCCAATTTTTTGTCCTTTTCGGCCTGAAAGTGGCACCGGCGTTGAGCTCTCCATTCACTCATTTGAAATTAAAATTTTCGATGAATAATCCAGAGACCATGAAGAAATTGAATACAATTGAGCATCCAAACACAATAATAATAACCACAGGAAAAAAAATTAAATCAACTTTACATTTTGTGAACCGTCGAAAGTAATGTCCCAAGATTCAGTATTTCAGTTTTATCATTTGATTCTTCCTGGCAACAAGACAAAACAAAATATATTAATTTGATCAAGAAATTAAAGAGAAATTTCACCGATCATCATTCTTTCCCTCCCTCAACTGAAACTAAGCCTCCAATAATCAACCATCTCAGTATCACCATAGCGACACCCTCCATCACTTCACCACTCGGGCACCACCATCATTACCCAAATCCAGCAAAACCAAATAATTAAAAGCAGTAACTAGAACCAAATAACCCAAAATCAATAAAAAAAGAGAAGCAAAAATAGAAAGAAAAGTCAAAAGGACTTATCTGTTCAAGGTCGGGTTTGGAACTCCAGATCTTCGTTCGGCGATTCCAACGATGGTAAGGCGAACCATGACATGATGTACCGCATATCGAAGAATCTGACGGTGCAAAAGGGAGATCGAAGAAAGAAAGAGATCAAAGCCTTGACCTTTGTTTCATCAAACTCGGGTCGGATTCTTGAAAAACTAATCGACGATTTGAAGAGAGGTGGTGGAAAGGAGTGTTTTGATGGTGCTTGATTGGAGCTCAGATGGCGGCTAGGGTTCATCAAAGGAAGAAGAAAAAATAAAAGGAAGGAGGCCAACCGCCGACGGCGACAGAGGCAACAACTTCGATTGAGAGAAGAAGAAGAAGAAACAAAATTGGGGATTAAGATTTGGGATTTTTTTGGATATTGGTTTTTGGCCATTGGAAAATGAAAATTGATTTTTAGTTTGAAAACTGCAAAAGAGAGTGGAGATGGGAGAGAAAAGTCAAAAAATAAATAAATATATTTTATAGATTATGATGTAATTTATATCCCACGTCATAATCTTATTCCGCCATGTGTCCTATAACATTAGACTCAGATATTAATTTAGTTGATAGAAAAAAAGTTTAAGTACTAATCTGAAAAAAAAATGGATAAGTCTGAGTATCAAAATTATATTTAACCTAATTTTTAGAAAAATGAAAAAAAAAATAAAACTCTTTAAAATTAAAAAAATTAAAGTATTTTTAAAATAAAAAAATTAAGAATTATCTCAATCGGATCAAACCAATTGAATTAATAACCAACTAAGGTATCGGTCTAGTGAAAAGTAAAAAATTGGCTAATCCACGACCTGGTTTGGGTTGGTTGAACCTGGCTAAAAAGCCTAGTTAAACTGGTAGTTGAATATATTTTTATATTTTTAATATTTTTTTTTTGCTTTTAACTAGTTTGGGAATCAATTGGTCAGATTAATTTGAAATTTATTCAATTGTCAATTCAATTAATCTATATCAATTCATGGCTCAACTGATTTTTTACCTCTCATCGGGTTGATACCCTAGTTGGTTTGGTTGGTTCAATCTAATTTAGATTACATTGAATTTTGGAAAAAAAAATATTTTAAAATCATTTATTTTTTTTATTTTTTTTCTGAAATTTAAATAGTTTTTTTTTTATTTAAAATACCAAAAAAGATTAAAAATTTATGTAATCTTAAAGGGGTCAAAATTATAAAAGATTGTAAATGTTGGAGGTTGAGAAGTTAATTTAGAAGCTTCAAGATTTTTGAATAAAAGAGTGTAATAATTCAATATTTTAAAATTAAAATACAAATAGTAAATGTTAAATTTGGAAAGAGTAGATGATGTTTAGAATCTAAATTTGGGGTTTGGAATTGGATGATGTTGATATATTTGGTCCAAACCAGAAGGGTTGAAAAAAATGTTGGAATTTTCCTATATTTATTACTAATTTCATTTCCGTAGGCAAATCGTGTTTCTAGTGTGATCTTTTGACTTTCCCAGAACACCTGTGTTTATTTCACAGCATCAGCACGTAACACGATATTCTTGTTTCCATGCCGAAACTTCAAAGCCTTGGACGGTTTTCAAACGAACACGGCTTTTTAATTACAAGATAAATAAAAGATGCATGACCCCATTCGCAGCAGATGAATGATTTTGGCAATTCTCTAAGGAAGACATTAAAAATGGCGACCAAAACCCCATTGTCTACAATAGCCCAGGCGTTTGAGGAGTTATCGCAGTGTGGAACCAAGGATGAAGAGCTTCCGTTGGATAAATTCTGCGATGCTTGTTCTTTGGTTTCTGTTCTTTTTAACTCCCTCGGTCTCGCCTTCAAATTCGCGGAGATGGAGTACGTCGCCAAGGTTTATTTGATTTCCCCCCTCTATTTGGAACCAATCACTGAAACTTTAATTTATTTATTGATGATGGATGGATGGTTTAAATCAGGTAGGTAATCTTGTGGAAGCATCAAAGAGGTTTGCCACTTTAGAAAATATAGTTGATGCAGATGTAGGTAATGGGACAGTGAAAAAACAGAGAAGCCCTTCGCGAGATCTGCGTCGTGTTAGACAGGGTCTTGACCTCGTACGAGCTTTATTTGAACAATTTTTGTCATCCAAGTACGTTATATACCCTTCCATCTTTAACTCTTTAGTTTTCCCTCGAGGGAATCCTGGTATTATCCTTGAATGTGAGCATCTCTAAGTGCTTGTTGCTTGAATTTACCTTTTTTGTTGTTGTTGTTGTAGGGATTACTCATTGAGAACCGCAGCTTCAACAGCTTATGCTCAAGTATGTGCACCGTATCACACATGGGCGGTAAGGACTGCTGTTTCTGCCGGAATGCATACACTTCCATCAAGGGAACAACTTTTGCTGAAACTCAACGAAACAGATCATTCAGCAAAGAAGAAAATGAGAAGGTACATCAAAGCTTCACGCCCTCTGATTGATTACATCGATAAGCTTTATATTTCTAGAAAGATCAGCTTGGACTGGTGAATTAGTTATCAATTTGGGGGTCTTTCTTTCGACATGCAAAAATCTAAATCCTTCATGAACAACCTTGTTTGTTCCCACATGGGAGCATCTTCAAAGTCTAATGACACAATCCTAGGTTTCAATTCATACAAGGAAAGTAGTTCAGGTTATTTGTTTGTTTATAATAAAACCAACTGATTCCATGGAAAACAATATTGTTCTATCTTCAAGAAAGGAATCTTTGGTTTATTTTTACATTAAAAAAAAAGCTGAGAGCTGACAGAAAACAAGAGAATTTGCCTTACTACACTTTGGTTTTTCTTTATGGATATTGCAAAGTCAGTCCTAACACACTCTGATTTACTTTGACAAAAATCCAGTAGCAAATCCATGCTTTTATATTTTTATTTATTGTACAAGGTAAGTCCCAATTTTTTTGTGCTTGCCGGCAAGAAAATCACTAGCTTACCCAAATTTAAAAAGATTTGAGTTCAGCAAAGTTTGAATATTCAAGATTCAATATGTTATTTTTTATATTTTTTATAATTTATCATACATAAAAATTAAATTTATAATAATATATAATATTATATTATAAATATTAAAAATTAAAAATTTCTAAAGATGATATATTAGATTTTAATAAATAATATATAATTATTAAATATTAAATCTATATATTTATATATAAAAGTAGTTCCCCATGTTGTTGTCCATTTGCAGTGTTCTTTTTTTTTTTTTACATTTTAAAAAAAATTAATTTTTAATTTTGATATCTTTATTATGTCTAAATTTGAGATTTAATTTTTATACTTTAATTTCTAATATAATTTGGTCTCTAAATTTTTATAATATTATTAATTAGTCCAAATAGTTAATATTATTAGCTTTTCGATTAAAATATTATATTATACATAATTTGAATGTCTTAATATTTTAGAGACTGACACGTTACTTTCCATTTCTTTTAAGTTTTTGTTGCTTATTTATTTTATTTTATAATACAACAGATTAATTTCAATTTTAGCTCTTAGACTATTTTGAAATTGGTGATTTAATCTATATATATATTATTATTTTTTATATAACTTGATTCCTCTACTTTTATACTGTCATTAATTAGTCTAAATAGTTACTATTGTTAGCTATTTCATTCAAAATATTGATCTCAGTTTTTTTAAGGATACTATTCCAACATAAAAGAAAATATTTTATCATGACAAATTCGAATGGATGTTTTTAAGAAAAAATTCCTAATCAATATTTCCAACGTTATTTTTGTTATTACATGATAGCAATTATATTTTTTTCTTAATTTCAAAATATTACACCAAAGAATTTCATAGAAAAATTTTAATGATAGTAACAATTGGACATGAATTTTTAAATTAAAAAACTAAATGGCCTAAATTCTTGAAAATAAATGTAGGAGATTGCATTTCAAATGTACGAAGATAAGGGAACTTAATCATCACGTTTTTACTCTTTAATTTGACACAAACAAACAATTAACCCAACATGAAGCATGGTCCAAGAACCATACTAGTTAAAAATAATATAGGCAAATCCTAAAATAGGGTTCAATTAGTCATTTATAAATATAAATGGATTTAGATAAAATTTTAAGTCCATATTTTAGGTCAAGTTAGGCTTGAATAAGTATAAAATGTTTAATATCATGTTTAAGCCTAAACCTCACCCGACCCAAATTATGAACATTTTATTCACATTTATGAATTGTGAGATTTAAACATGGATGCTAAGATCCCAGACTAAATTACCAATAAGCTGGAAGCGTTTTCTACCACATCAGCACTAAAAGTGGTTGCACTAATATTTTTTTTAATTTTCTAGTGCCACCTATTAATATGAAAATAAAACTTACAAAACAAGTTTTTTATATAGACTTCAAGTCTCATTTCCTTTATTTTATTAAGCAATGTAGGATATGGGTATATATAGACTTCCATTTGCACCTTATTCCTAGACAATGTGAGATTATTTAATCTTTCAACTAACAACATAAGATTAAAGACTATACTTAATTTATCTCTATTTAGAACTCTAAACTAAATAGAAATAAATTTAATCTATATTAAATCGATTGATCTCTATAAAAAAATTCTATATAATTTGGATGTAAAATATACTAAAATATAAAATAAACTAGAAAATAAAATGCTTCCAGGTACGTTTTCACATGGAAGCGTTTTTTCTAAATTTCACCTGAAAATAAAAGTATTTTCATAAAATCGACTTATTCCCATAATTTTTCCAAAAAACAACCTAATTTGATACATTTGAAAAAGATTCAGCATTTATTAGTAATTTAGACAAGATCCCAAAGTCTCAATTTTTAGCAACACTGGTAAAGCTTTATTAACGTTTTAGTTAAAATTATAAAAGTTGATATTAAAATAAAATACATATAATTATTATAAACTAAAAGAAATTTAGCAATAAATATAAAGAAATAAAAGAATTGGAAAGAACAAAGAATAATAGAGAATATAACTCTTGTTGTATTCTCATTCACTTGAATCACATTCATAAAGCTTACAAAATCAAATGTAAATAACGGAACATTCATTTCATAAGAAAGTAACTACAAGCAAATAAAGCTTAAAGCTCATGCAAGACAAAAGCCTAAATGTAACGCCCCAAACCCGACCTAGACGTTATGGCCGAATCCGGATGTGTCACATGAAATAGGGTTGAAAACAGTTGCCGTTAAGCTAAACCATACTTTATCACTATTATCAATTTCAAAACTCCCAATCTTTTAATTATTTAGAGGTAAAACGTATTCGTAGCGGAAGCTTTAAAACAAGTACGCTGTGTTTAGAAAACCCTTGTTTTGGTAAAATCCAAGTTAAATCACGTTTTGCAGTTATAAAATCATAAAATCGCCAAATTAAAAAAAATAGTTCGTAAAGTCCGAATTACATAAAATAAGCCCAGAATAAACTAGAACATAAAAATTTAATCGTAATTATAACCAGTTCGAACATGTGGTCATCGAGAGGCTCCGCAGCACCGATCCGCCTAAGACTGTGGATTACCTTACAAAATAAACAGAAAGAGTGAGTTTACATAAGCTCAATGTGTAACCCCACAGAAATAAGCATACAAACAACCAAAAAATCAGAATCAGTCAGATACAGATTCAGACCTAAGCCCATTACAGATACAGATGCAGATTTGCATATCAGAATCAGAAATCAGATATCCTACCCCCATCCTCTACACACCATGTGGGGTTTAAAACACCCACCTAGCCTTACACACCATGTTGTACCGATGCGGCACATAACAGATATAACGCAGCCAAGCTGCCAAATAGTAGGTAAAACTGCCTTTCAGAACACTTCCTCCATTATACATCATATCCCACCCCAATATCAGAAATAGAAATCAGATGCAGATATACCAGACATATCATGCTCAATATGCATATTAACATACAGATATTACATACAGAACTATCAGGCAATCATTTAGCATCCTACACAGATCAGTCCATCAGATTATCATATCATACAGTATAGGGTTTATTTAGCCCTTACCAACCCTACAGCAGGCCCACGATCGTTTGGGGCGACCTATGCAACCCTAGGGAAAATATCAGATAAATGGGCCCACATGCCCGTATGGCTTGCCCGTGTGGGCCCACACGTCCGTGTGACACACCCGTGTGGGCCCACACGCCCAGTCTGGTTTAGTCTGTGTGGCCCACACGGCCATGTCGTCACACACGGCCTATCACACGGGCGACCACACGCCCATGTGGCGTCAACAGTTTCGTTTTTGACTTTTGCCGAAGCCTCGTTTTCTGTGTTTCGGGCACACACCTATTTCGGTTTAGATGCAAAAACACTCTCGGGGCCTTGGAACCTAAGAAAAGAGCACCCAAAAGCTGACTTAGCAGTCAATTTATGATTCAATACCAAAACTCGAAGTAACGCTAAAGACTTACGGGCGACGAAATCCACCACTTAAACCGTTCAAGCGAAAGGTGCGAAAACTCACTGCTCACAGTCTTCTCCGATAGCCAAAATAATCGCAGAAAAATCAACTCCCACGGTTATACTAACATAAACTAACGCAAAAGTAAACTATCTCAAAAACACCTCGAAACCTTTACCTACACAATAGCACGGAGGACCGAAACGTCGACGAACCACGGTTAGGAAGGAAGAAAAATCGATGGAAATAAAAAAAAGAAACCCGAAAATTTGAAAGTGGAAGAACAGAGAAAAATGCCATAGAGAAAAGAGGATTTTGGGAAAAAAAACTGTTAGCATATCCCTAATTTCTCTCCACTAACCCACTAACAACCACTACTCAGAATCCCAACTCCACCGAGACTCTATCAGTTAACAGAGTAGAAAGAGTAGCATTCACTCTCGCGCAGAAATTCGAACACAGGACCTCCAGCACAAAACAACACACCCTTACCACTCGAACCAGCAGGCTCATTCTGATATGGTTTTGTAAATAATTAAATATAAGCCCAATGCGCAAGGATAGGGCTTAAGTCAGAAAAATACCAAAATTTACCAAAGCTAAGGCTTGATCTTGGGACCTCACACACACACACCCAGAACACTTAACCACTGAAGCAGATACACAATTGTGTCAAAATTTTACAGAAACAGACATAATAAATTTAGGGTATTACACTAAAAATGCAAATTTCTTGTACAATATAAGAATTCAAAAGTTAGTGGATCTAAACTTGGTTTAGACATCCTTCCTTTCGGAATACATAAATTATGTTTTCATCAATAGGTGCAAGAGGACACTCTCCCATTAACTTCGACCACTTATCCAAGACACTTAGTGATGTCATACAGTGTGAGAGCCCTTACTAAAATGCTTAACAAGTTGAAATCTTTTTGACATATCCACAACATTGATTGGATAAAACCCATCAATAAGCTACATACAACTATCCGTCACTAGTGAAAATCACTAACTGTTACCCAAATATTCTCCACTAGCTTACTTAACCATAGATCTAGTCAAGGAGGAGAGACAGTAGCCCTGTAAAGCAAAAATATGGCATCCAACAACACTAGTACTGCCCAATAGAGGAAGTGCCCCTTTCATGACCGAAGGGTAAGGTTAAACCCACAACCGACTGCCATATGATCGATACGTCATTATTTTTCCTAAAATAGCCAAAGAGCTAAACTCTAGTACGATGTTAATGAGACCTCCAAGAGAATGCACTCCCAGTTCCAACCAGGATAGGCCAAGCGATATAATCCATTAGTCCATTGGTGACTAGATATGGTCAATATCTGGTGAAAGAAAAGAAGAAATGAGCAAAAAAAAAAGAAGTAAAAGGGAAAACCAATGGAGAGAACTCTAAACTGTCCGAACAGGAGAAAGACATGATGGGAGAAGGTGGGTAGATGATGCAAGCATCGATTGACCACACTGTCACAGATAAAGGAAACCTCAGCTAGGGATAGGGGTGAGCATTCGATTAAATCGAGTAAAAAAATTCAAGTTAATCAAATTGATAAGTCTTATTTTATTATCCAAACTCGATTTAAATTTCTTTTGAATTGAGTCGAGTGAGATGAATTCGAGTCAAATCGAGTTAAATTATTTGAGTTAAATAAAAAATTAAACATGTCAAATTAAAATCTTATTATAATATAACTAATCCATGTTAGAGCATATAAAATTGAAACCATATATATTTGATAGCTCTTTAAAAGCAAAATAGAAGAAGAAAAAATACTTTAGTATGATAAAATTGAATTAAAAATTAACTTAAGTTCCTCAAAATTATTATGTTGGAAATAAGCTTAATTTTTTAAAATTTATATGAAATTTTTAGAATTAAAAAAAAAAGAATTTATGAAAATTTTGGAATTTTTATAAATTTTTTGAATTTTTTGAAATTATTTTGAATTTTTTTTTTTTTTTTGTTGAGAGTGGCCAATTTTCTCATTTTCGAAATTGAAAAAAACCAAAAGGGTATCTACACCAACTTGTTATTCAAATTGTAAAATTCAACTTAACTCAAACTCACAAAATTGGATTACTTATTTGAGTTGACTTGAAAAAACTGAATAACTCGATTTAATTAACTCGAAATTTAAATTTTTTTCGACTTTAGTCAAATCAAGTTTTTCTCACCCCCTAACTAGGGTTAGAAAAAACTTTTAAGTAACTTAGCGAGAGATAAATGAATACATAGTAATAAGTAGAGAAGAAAATTAATTAGATAAAAGAAATAATTTATCTCTCATTATGGATATCCACAATAATCTATTATTTGTAAAACTCCTTCTTGGATATCCATAATTACATTATGTGCCTTGTTAAAAACTTACTAGGAAAAACCTAGTGAAAATATAATACACATTATTAACACTATTGACTATTGAAAACCTTTACGAGAAAAGCTTAATAGGGCAAAACTATGGTTAAGGGAAAAATAGTGTAACATATCTTTTACTCCCACTCACGATAACATCACTTAATATTTTTAAGTCAACACATTCTAATATTGTATATTAACATCACATAGTAGGCAATGTTTCAGTAAAAGGATTTTCCAAATTATCACTTGAATGGATGTAGTAAAAAATTGTATCACCACTCTTCTAAAGATTGTGCATAAAAGAATACATTTCCTTTTATTCCTTCGTTATATCATTTTTTCAAGTAAGCTATGCATGTAACATTATTTTCATTAACTGATGTTGAACCTTTTATCTAGAGAAAGTACCCATATAGTACTAATATTTTGTACATTTGGATAAAAAATTATTTATTATTCCCTTGAAAGTAAATTTTGTCTTTTTTCATCTAGTGATATTACAACCATTGGGTACTCAATGGATGCACTTTATCTATATCGAATCTCTTTAAAACCCTTTTTGTATATGCCAATTTATAGACAAAAAAGTCGTATGTTAAGTGCTTGATCTACAATCGAGACAAAAGTTTAATTTTCCAATGTCCTTTTATCTCAAATAATTTCTGTAAATAATTTATTATTTTGTAATCTTTTCAGGATTTTCAACATTATTAATATCAACATATACAATAACCGTAACAAACTCTAATCATGATCCTTCTATAAAAAATACATGGGCATGTTGAATCATTTTATAATTTTCATTCAGCTATTATTCACAGAGTTGAATTTACCATTTGTCTTAAACATTTCAATTCATATAAATATTTTTATTGTTAGCGTTTTGAACTAACTACATTGAATGGAAATGCCTGATTGTAATGGCCACTTCGGTTGTCATTGCGCAAAACAAGTAAGCAAAGTAAACAATGAACACATAAGACTATTTACGCAGTTTGATTTCCCTATGTTTGCGAAGCCTAGCTCTGAGAGTAATTCCACTATCTTTAATCCACAATACAATAAGTGAATCAAGCTATATCACTGTCCAAGTATAGAGACCTCACTTTTGAACCTAAAGACTAAAACACTCACCTCTAAATTCTCCTTTGAGAATTTAGGTCGTAGACACAATATGTTTACTCTTCAAATGCACTCACAAAATAAGTTTATCAATGAACAATAAAGTGCTCCCAATACTCTCAATGAACAATAAAGTGCTCCCAATTCTCGGACTAACGTAGCATATACGAGTCTAGCTATACATGTCATTATATAACCTGTGATATTGTGATATCTCCTGACCATTTTAAAACATGTTTTCATATAGCAATGACATCCAACCGAGCTGATTCTAATGAAGTAAAGAGTATCGCTCAAGCTTATATTCAAGAAGTAGCTTCGAGTGGTACGAGGCCCATATTTGAGGGCCGATGAGGAGAGGCTAAAGAAGCCTTCTTCCAAATGATGAATGAGTGGTTCATTGAGTTTGTACGAACGAACCCGGTTGCTCAACAACCTCCACCCTTTCCTATTCCTCAACCGGTTCCTGTTACTCCTCAAAGTATAGAACCTATCAGAGTTGGTAAGCCTATTGTTGATAAGATCCGTAAGTATAGTGCTGAAGAATTCTGAGGTACTGCCGAGAATGATCCTGAGAGAGCTGAATTCCGGTTAGAAAATACCATCAGAGTTCTTGATGAATTATTTTGTTCACCGACTGAATGTCTTAAGTGTGCAGTATATCTATTAAAAGATTCAGCTTACCAGTGGTGGAATACATTGATTTCTGTAGTGCTGAAAGAGAGGATTACTTGGGAGTTCTCTCAAACTGAGTTCCGCAAGAAATACATCAGTCAGAGGTTTCTCGACCAGAAACGTAAAGAATTTTTAGAGCTTAAACAGGGTCGTATGACAGTGTCCGAATATGAACGAGAATTTGTTTGATTGAGCAAATATGCTCAAAAATATATTCTGACTGACACTGCAATGTGTAAGCGATTTGAAGATGGCTTAAAAAAATATATAAAACTATTAGTCGGGATCCTCGAGTTGAAAGAATTTTTTGTACTAGTTGATCGGGCATATAAAGCTGAAGAGTTGAGCAAAGAGAAAAGACACGCTAAGACTGAAGCCAGATATTCAAGCAAGAGATTGACGGGAAAGTCAAACCAGTCAGCATTGAAGAAATAATAAAAAACATTACTATCATTCTACTACTTCTGTAGGATACTCCAGTAGAGATAGAGGTACCCGACGCTCTAGTCTTAAATCTTAAGCTACATCTGTAGCGAGTGTAGGTAATGCTAGAAACACCAGACCCAAGTGCAAGCACTGTTACAAGCCACATTATGGTAAGTGTCAAATGAAGAGCGGAGCGTGTTTCAGATGTGGTTCCTTTGACCACTATCTTAGAGATTGCCCGGAGAAATATGAGAGATATAATATTTAAATTTTGAAGCTGAACAGCACAACTGCTAGAGGTAGACCACCTCGTAATCCTGGAAATGTGAGTGGTAGCCGTGGTGTGATGAAACACTCTACTGTAAGGTCTGAGGCACAAACACCAGCTAGGGCTTATGCTATTCGTGTGCGCGAAGATGCTTCTGCACGAGATGTTATTACTGGTACTTTCTCTTTTATTAATACTGATGTAACTGCTTTAATTGATCTCGGATTGACTCATTCATATGTTTGCACGAATTTAGTGTCTAGTAAAAATTTACCTGTTGAGTCCACTAAATTCGTGGTTAAAGTATCGAACCCTGTAGGCCAGTATTTGTTAGTTGATAAGGTTTGCAAGAACTGTCCGTTAATTACTCAGGGTTACAGTTTTTCGGCTGATTTGATGCTATTATCATTCGATGAATTCGATGTGATTTTAGGCATGGATTGGCTAACTCTGCATGATGCTGTGGTAAATTGTAAACGAAAGCTTATCATATTAAAATGTCAGAATGGTAAGATGCTTTATATTAAATCAGAAAAATTGAATAGGTTGCCTATTATGATATCAGCTATATTAGCACAGAAATATGTGAGAAAAAGTTATAATGCTTACCTTGGTTATCTATTGGACACTAAAGTGAATGAGTCAAAGCTTGAATCAGTGTCAGTGGTTTGCGAGTATCCTGATGTGTTTTCAGAGGAGTTACCAGGATTACCGTCGGTCAGAGAAGTCGAATTTGCTATAGAACTTGTACCGGGAACAAGACCGATATCGATAGCATCATATAGAATGGCTCCTACAGAGTTAAAAGAGTTGAAAGCACAGTTGCAAGAGTTGACTGATAGGGGTTTTGCTCGACCTAGTTTTTCACCTTGGGCTATACCGGTTCTGTTTGTTAAGAAAAATGATGGATCGATGAGATTATGCATTAACTACCGTCAGCTTAACAAAGTTACAATCAAGAATAAATATCCACTGCCTCGCATTGATGATTTGTTTGATCAGTTGAAAAGTGCTACAGTGTTCTCAAAGATTGATCTTCGTTCTGGCTATTATCAGTTACGAGTGAAATATTCAGATGTACTAAAAACGACATTCAGAACCAGGTATAGATATTATGAATTTCTTGTGATGTCGTTTGGTTTAACTAACGCACCTGCAGTATTTATGGATTTGATGAATAGAATTTTCAGACCGTATTTAGATAGATTTGTTGTGGTATTTATTAATGATATTATGATATATTCCCGAAATAAGACTGAATATGCCGAGCATCTAAGAATTGTTCTGCAAAGTTTGTGAGATAAACAATTGTTTGCTAAATTTAGCAAATGTTAGATTTGACTTTAGGAAGTTAGTTTTCTAGGACACATAGTATCGGCTGAAGGCATCAGAGTTGATTCGAATAAAATTTCAGTGATTGTTAACTAGAAACAACTGAGAAACGTATCTGAAGTCAGAAGTTTTTTGAGATTAGCTGGTTATTACCGGAGATTTGTAAAAGGGTTTTTGATGATAGCTACACTGATGACACGACTATTACAGAAAGATGTGAAGTTTGAATGGACTGATAAATGTCAACAAAGTTTTAATCAGTTGAAAGCCCTGTTGAGCGAAGCACCAAATCTGGTTCAGCCTGAATCGGGTAAGGAATTTGTGATTTTCAGTGATGCGTCATTGAACGATTTAAGTTGTGTTTTGATGCAAGAAGGTAAAGTAATAGCTTATGCTTTCAGACAGTTAAAGCCACATGAAAAAAACTATCCGACACATGACTTAGAGTTGACAGCTATTGTCTTTGCGTTGAAAATTTAGCGACACCATTTGTTCGGTGAAAAATGTCATATATTTACTGATCACAAGAGTTTAAAGTATTTGATGATGCAGAAAGATTTGAATTTGAGATAGCGTGGATAGCTCGAACAATTGAAAAATTATGAGTTAATTATTGATTATCATCCGGGAAAAGCGAATGCAGTGGCTGATGCTTTGAGTAGAAAATCCTTGTTTGTTTTGTGAGCAATAAATACCTAACTGTCACTATCTAAAGATGGCTCGATTTTAGCCAAGTTAAAAGCTAAACCAACATTTTTACAACAAATCTGCAAAGCTCAGAAATGTGATAGTGAGATGTTAGCTACACGGGTACAGTGTTAGTCGACTTCTGATTCAGAATTTCAGATAGGACCCGATGATTGTTTATTATTCAGAGGTAGAGTTTGTGTACCGAAGAATCCAGAGCTTATACATAAAATTTTGCACGAAGCTCATCGTGGTAGCTTGTCTGTTCATCCGGGAAGTAATAAAATGTATAATGTTTTGAAACAAATGTACTGGTGGCCGGGAATGAAACATGATATTTTAGATTTTGTATCTAGATGTTTGATATGTTAGCAAGTTAAAGCTGAACATCAGGTACCTTCAGGACTGTTACAGCCAGTGATGATACCGGAGTGGAAATATGATAGAGTTACTATGGATTTTGTATCGGGGTTACCCCTATCTCTGAAAAAAAAAGATGCTATTTGGGTTATTATTGATCGTTTGATGAAGTCTGCACATTTTATTCCGGTACGTACAGATTTATCACTTAACAGATTAGTGGAGTTATATGTTTCAGAGATTGTCAGACTACACGGAGTGCTAGTCTCCATTATTTCGGATAGAGATCCGCGGTTCACATCGTAATTCTGGAAAAAGTTAGAGGAAGTTCTGGGTACAGGACTACATTTTAGCACCACATTTTACCCTCAGACTGATGGTCAATCTAAGCGTGTAATTCAGATTCTTAAAGATATGCTTCGGCGTTGTGTTTTAGAGTTTGAAGGCAATTGGGAGAAATATTTGTCGTTAGTCAAATTTGTATATAATAATAGTTTTCAGTCGAGCATAAAGATGGTACCGTATGAGGCTCTATATGGTCACAAATGCCGAACTCCGTTATATTGGACTGAGCTCAATGAGAAAAGATATACGGGATTGATTTGATTCGCGATACTGAGGAAAAAGTGAAAGTGATCTGAGATAGCTTAAAAGTAGCTTCAGATCGTCAGAAATCTTATGCGGATCTTAAACGTAAATATATAGAGTTTCAAGTCGGTGATAGGGTATTTTTGAAAGTTTCACCCAGGAAGAAAGTTCTTTGGTTTGGTCGTAAAGAAAAGCTGAGTCTGCGATTTATCAAACTGTATGAGATTATTGAGAGAATCAGACTTGTTGTGTATCGATTAGCTTTACCATCAAAACTAGAAAAGATTCATAATGTTTTCCACGTGTCTATGTTACGACGGTACTGATCTGACCCTTCACATGTTATCTCCTCGACGAATGTCGAGATTCAGCCTGACATGACATATAGTGAAGAACCGATTAAAATTCTGGCACGAGAAGTGAAAGAATTGAGAAATAAAAACATAGCTTTAGTAAAAATTCTCTGGCAATGACATGGAATAGAAAAAGCTACCTGGGAACCCGAGGAAACTATGAGAAAGTAATATCCGAACCTCTTTACTGGTAAGATTTTCGGGGATGAAAATTCCTTTAGGGGGGAGAGTTGTAATAGCCCGTTTTAGTGAAATCGGAACAGTGGTTTTCGAACCACAAATTCGAAGTTGAAAATTTTATTTTATTATTATTATTTTATGGTCTACAATATGATAGAAATACCGTATAAAAATTTTGTTAAGAAATTTTACCGTTTGCATACTTAATTTGATAAAATAGACTAAATTGCATGAAGTGCAAAGGTTGATTTCTAATAGCTAAATGTATTAAATAGCTATTGAATTTTAAATTGGAGGTCCTTATATAGTAATTAGACATTAAAGTTGTTAGTGGATAAGCATGAGTAGTCATCATTGGAAATTGAATGAATTATTAAGGTTAATTTTGAAAATTAGTGATTAAAGTTATGATAAATAAAATAAAATAAACTATTATCATCATCTTCCAGCAAAATAAAAATAAAAATAAAAAAAAGAAAACCTAACCATGGAAGCTTGAAAAGTAGGCAAGCTTATTTTTCTCAATTAGGTATGTATTTTTGTTCCGTTTTTGATGATTTCTATGTTTCTCGGATCGTTGTAGCTTAATCTAGCTAGCCTGGAGATTAATTTACAAAATTGTTAAAGTATTAGGGTTTTGCTATTGATGAACATACTTGAGTTTTGAAGTTTGATGATAGAAAATGAATGGTTGTTGTTAGATAAACAACTTTTGTAAAGAGAATTTTGATGAAATCATCAATTTGTGGCTAAATTGAAAAATGTGATAAATTTATGGTAAAATTTGTGAATTTTGTGAAATATATGGGCTGCTATTAATATGTATAAAATTGGCTAGGCTTGAGTAAGGATTAAATTGCATGAAATTCATTTTTGAGCCTAGGGACTAAATTACAAAAGAATTAAAAGTATAGGGCAAAATGAAAATTTTGCCAAAATTCCATATTGGATTAAATTGAATGAGAATTATATTAAAATGAGTTAAATTCATTTGTATAGATCCTGTCAGACCTCGTACAGAGTTAGATCGAGGCAAAGAGAAAATATCAGATTAGTTGCCTCCGTATCTACGTACACTTATTGAGGTAAGTTCGTGTAATTAAATAGTATATTTATATGTTTTAAATTGAATTACATGTATGCGATTTGTATAATTTCCATGTATAAATACCGATCGCATATCCGACAATTACCGAGTCCCGTTTGAACCTTAGAAATTCGTAGAATACAAATGACATGTCATTAGGGTTACTGATTTGGTTGGGGTCTTGCATGTGTTGTAGACACACCACAGCTCGTATGAGCTTCTCGATTTGCAGCTCGTGAAAGCTTATCGATTCTCAGCTCGTATGAGCTTACCGATTCACAGTTCGTGAGAGCATACCGATTTATAGCTCGTATGAGCATATATGTACATGAATTTACAGATTATAGTTCAGTACACCTCGTGTATACTACCCGTGTATCCAACGATATTTTAAATGGTTCAACGGGCAATGTTCTGTTATGAGACAATATGAGTTCGATACAAACTATTATAGGTATACACATGAAATACATGGAAATTATATTACATGATATATTGAAACATGAAATGGATGATACATGTATATGAAACTTGCTTAGTGGTTATGTTCATCCATGTTTATTGGCTATTATATGTGTTTTACATGGCTAACATGTTGAGGATATGTGTTTAGGCTTTTGGCCAAAATTGTTTGGATATGTGTTGTATGCTTACCTTAAATGTGATTAAATGGTAAGTTAATTTCTTTGTTATACGAACTTACTAAGCTTAAATGCCTACTCTGTGTTATTTTTCCGTATTTTATAGTGATTCGGAAGCTTGTTCTGGTTGGAAGCTTGTTGGAGCTATATCACACTATCCATCGGCTCTTTTGGTACTTTTGGTTAATTAATCCTGGTTATAATGACATGTATAGGTTAATTTGGCCAATGTTGGCATAAAAGTGTTTTGTTGAGATTAGCCACTTAAATGGCTTGTGTTTGGTATATTTTGATGTATACATATATGTGGTTTTATCATATTGATGTTTGTTAGAATGGTATATTTGGTGCCATTAGGGATTATGCATATATGTATTTGGTTATTTAGGTAAGTTTGGGTACTTGTTTGACATGTTTTTAAGTGGTCACTTGATGTGCCTAAGGGCATATTGGTTGTATGTGGTGACAATACATGTTTAAGACTTGATTTTAGCTTGTTTTGAATGCCCTATTATGACTTGGTTATATACAAATTGTTGAGTTTAGGTTGGTACCAAATTGGGTGAGACATGTGGCTTGGAAAATGACCTATTTTTATCCACACGGGTAGAGACACGGGCTTGTGTGACACACGGCCAAGTGACACGGCCGTGTGTCCCCTGTATCTCTTTAAGAATGCAAGTCAGTATGCTCACACGGCCTAGCACACGAGCGTGTGACTTGGCCGTGTGACCCAAGTTAGAGAGTTACATAGGCACAGAGACGGGCTGGGACATGGCCGTGTGTCCCTATTTTGAATATCCACACGGCCTAAGACACGGGCGTGTCTCTTGACCGTGTGAATCACACGGTTTGGCCACACGGCCGTGTGACCTTTGCAGCTTTAAACAATTTCAATATTTTCTAAAAAAATTCTTTGACTACTCGATCTGTAACGCCCTGAATAATTTATTTTTGTTTCTGTAAATTCTAACACAAGCATGTATCTGCTTCAGTGGTTAAGTGTCCTGGGTGTATGTGAGAGGTCTTGGGTTCAATTTCCACTTTTGGCAAAACTGTGTTATTTTAAAACCAAGCCTTACTCTTTTTGAGTGGGCTTATATAAAACTGTCTGTTAATTCATATCAGAATGAGCCTGCTGGTTCGAGTGGTAAGGGAGCTAGAGTGTTGGAGGTCCTATGTTCAAATCCTTGCGCGAGTGTAGATGTTATTTTTACTCGTTTGTCTGATAGAGTTTCGGTAGAGCTAAAGTTCTGATATGGTTGTGAGTTAGTGGATGTAGTAGGATTGTAATCAAAGTGGTTTTTTTTTTATTAAATCTTTTTTCAAAATTCCTCTCTCTCTTCCCAGGAAAAACTGACGTTAATGTTTGTTTTGCCTTCCTCTGTTCTTTTTGTAATTCTTTTCTTTTGCTACTTCCTTCCAATCTGTTTCGATCTATCGTTAAATCTTTGTATCTTGCTTTTCTATTTTATTTCGATTGTTCGGTAAGTGGGATTCTACTGTGGCTGTAGTTTTCGATTTCTAAATTGTCGATTGGAACTTTATTTTTTATTTTGACAGCAGTGATCGTGAAGAATGGGGCTCTCCTCTTGTGGAATCGTAGTCGAAATCATTCGGGGTGTTGGGGTAAGTGATGAACGCTTGAATTAAACTCTTGTCTGCTTCGTGGTTTCGATTTAATGGTGATTTTGTGAGTTTGGTTTGTCGATTTTAGGTTCTGGTGGTCTCGGGTGTGTTCTCGCATCAAAATTGAAACATGTGTGTTCCTAAAATGCAGAAAATTGAGCTTCGATGAAAGCCGAAAAACTATACTGTCGACGCCACACGAGCGTGTACCTGGCCGTGTGGTTGGCCGTGTGTGAGATACAACTGTGCGCAAGACACGGTTATGTGGTGGTGTGGCTGTGGCCGTATGGGCCACACGGGCTAGACCAAGTAGGGCGTGTGAGCCACACGGGTGTGTGGGTTTTAGGCCAGGCCGTGTGGGCCACATGGGTGAGACCAATTTGGGCGTGTGGGCCCGAATGCCCTTTTCCCTAGGGTTGCACGATTCATTTCGATCGACTGTGGGCCTATGTAGGGTTGGTAAGGGCTAACCAAACCCTAGATTATGTGATCTGATATTTTGATAGTTTGCTCTGAGTAGGACACTGTTATCCATGTTTGATTATTCTGCTATATATATCTGATATCTGTATGCGAGCATGTTAAGCATGATATTTCTGTATCTGTAATCTGTAATTATGTTTGGGGTGGAGGTTGTATACGTGGAGAAAGTGTTCTGTATGGCGACCTACACCTATATTCTGGCAGCTTGGCTGCATATTATCTGATACGTGTTTAATGACACAATATAATGTGTAAGGATGGGTTGGTGTTTTTAACCCTACATGGTGTGATGGGATGGTCAGAGTTGGTATGTAGATTATGGGGGTAGGATTTTGTATATCTGTTCTGTATATCTGATTATGTTATCTGTATTTGTAAAGGACTTAGGTCCAAATATTAATCTGACTATATATGTTATTTCTGTACGATTAGCATGTCTATATCTATTGGGTTACACACTGAGTTCACGAAAACTCAATTCTGTCTGTCTGTTCTGTTTAGGTAATCCACAGATGTAAGCAGATCAGTGCAGCGTAGTCTTGCGGTGACCACTAGACTATAATTAGGCTTTAAATAAAGGCTTTTAATTTACTTTAAGGATTATTTCTGGAGTTTTGTAATAATTGGACTCTCCAGACTGTTTGGTTGAATTTTGGGATTTGGATTTTCGTTTTAACACTTTATTTGCGACGGTTATCTAAAAACATGGTTTTTACTAAAACGAAGGTTTTCTAATAATACGAACGAGATTTTTAAATGTAACGTTTTCTATGACTTTCGCTGTAAACTACGCTTTGGCAAATAAATGAATTAAATAACGCTTTCGATAATAGATATAAACAAATATGAGTTGTAAAACTTGAATGATTTGTCGAAACGACTTAATTTTCAAAACCCTTCTTTGTGACACCTTCAGATTCGGCCATAAAGTCTAGGTCAGGTTTGAGGTGTTACATTTAGTGGTATCAGAGCTAGGTTTCAAAACTCAGGCTGTGAATTTTGGGTTCCAAAATTGTGTTTCAAAAAGAATTGATTTTCAAATAATTTGGATAATTTGAGAAAGTATGTGGTACACCGAGTCTCCAACGCTAATCCTGTAAGTATTTCTGAATTTAGATAGAACTTTCTGAAAACTCTGTAGTTAGCACTTTCTGAAAACTACACTGAGCTAGTTAGAGACTAAAATCTCTAAAACACTTCTGAACTTCTTATAAGTTACGCATAAAATATATGCTAATAAATACTGGAACTGGTGCATAAAATTTTATAATGTAAACAAATTTAAATTTAAGATGAGCGCTCGTGGAACTCACGATCGTGGTATTCGTGGGCGCGGTAGAGGCCGTATGGGGCTCGAGTTGAGTTTTCATCTCTTGGCAATATGCCAAACTTAGACACGAATGAAACACCAGTTTCGCCTACTACTGAGATTGGGTATCAAAGCCGCTTGGCTGGGGACGACGCACTTTCTCAAGCTATGTTGAGGGTGTTAGAGAAGGTCGTTGGACCCCATTCTGGATCTGGAGGCCGTTGGTCGGTAACTAAACGACTCTGGTCCAATAGAGTTGAGCTGTTTAAGGGTGTCACTGGAGTCACCTCTAATGTGGCCGAGTATTGGTTGGAGGCCACTGAGAGGATCATGAACGATATAGACTGTACTCCTGAACAGAAACTAAAGGGTGCAGTCTCTTTGCTTCGCAACGAGGCGTATCAGTGGTGGTTGTCGGTTGAAGATGGTACTCAACCGGATCGTCTGAGTTGGGATTATTTCAAGACTGCTTTCCAGGGAAAGTTTGTGGGCGCGAGTTATGTTGATGCTCGTATGTATGAGTTCATGAATCTCACCCATAGTGATAGATCTGTGGCCGAGTATGAGACCGAGTTTCTGAGGTTGAGCCGCTACGCTCGAGGCATAGTGGCGTCTGAGTATGAGAAATGCGTCCGCTTTGAGGATGGCGTAAGAGATAGTTTAAGTGTATTGATTGCTCCACAGAGGGAGCGAGAGTTCGCAGTTCTGGTAGATAAGACGAAGATTAATAAAGAGGTTAAGTGCGTGGAACGCCAAAATAGGGACCGAGAGAGAGGTAAGAATAAGAGGGATTTAGAGCCCTCTAGTTATGTTCAGAGGCTTAAGAAATGAGCCAAACCTGCTGGGCCGGTTAGAATAGGGGTTCCTGCTACTCCTACTGGGATTTAGCCATGTGGTGATTGCGGTAAGCGCCATCCCGGTGAGTGTTGGAGGAGGTTAGGTCTTGTCTGAGGTGTGGGTCTTTGGTGTATTACATTAGAGAGTGTTTATAGTGGGCTGATCAGATGCAAGCTTCAGGACCGGGTTCTGTACAACCATAGAGGGCAATTCAGCAGCCACATAGGGGTGGTGGACTGGCTAAGGGTGATAATGGTATGGGCCGAGGATAGAGAGCATCGAGCAGAGGTGCTAGTCAGTCTGAGGCGAGACAACCTAAACTGGTTTATGTTGCTCGACGCCGACAGGATAAGATGCTCTTGATGTTATCATGGGTACGTTCTTTATCTTTGACGTTCCTTATACCGCTCTGATAGACGTAGGTTCTACACATTCCTATGTAGCTAATACTATTTTCGAAAACTTGGGGATTTCTGTCGAGTGTTCTTCTAGTGAGATTATTGTACTGAGTCTATTGGGGCTGTAACACCCCTAACCCGTAACCATTACCGGTCTAGGGTTAAGAGGCATTACCAGACAATCAGAAACTTTTATGAACATTACACATCAATACATATATCATTGTCATATCATAGCAGAATACAAACATATAGTCCCTTAATGAGGTCTACGAGACCTTAAACATGCATTAGAAAGGGGTCGAGACTAAACTGAGATCATACAAATTTTTTCCAAAAATCAAACATTTTTCAAAGTTACAGAGGTCACACGCCCGTGTGGGCAGGCCGTGTGCCTCACACGGCCTCAGACACACCCATGTGCCCAAGTCGTGTTAGAACAGGGCATACATACTGACTTGTCCACACGGCCTGAGACACGCCCGTGTGCCTCACCCGTGGTTGAGCCTGACTTGTTTTGAAATGCAACCACGAGGGACACGGTCGAGCCACACACCCTAGTGCTCAACCGTGTGGGCAAATATAGGCCATTTGCAAGGCCAATTTACCATCCACACTTTAAATTATACCTATAAGCATTATACCAATTCAAATCATATCTTTAAAGCAACCAAAACATACCAAAATTTAGCATCTTTTCTAGTCATTCAAGAACATATTAACCACACCAATTCATGAGCCATTTAGCTTAAATTAATCACTAGCATTTCTAAGCAAAATACATTCACAAACTTACCAACACCTTATGACATCTTTTCATCAATAATATACTAGCTTTGCATCATAAAACTTACCATTAATTTGACTATCTCATTAGTCCAACCATTAGTCACCAAACATACTAAATTATGCATCATATAACATACCTACACATTCACATAACATCATTATCTAGCCATATCACATGGCCATTCATACATCTCAAACATATTTCAAAACTCTCTAGACTATACATGCCATACTTTAGTATATACACTTTTAAAAGGTACCAAAATAGAGTTTGATAGTGTGGTGACGATCCTCGACGATCCCCGAGCCTTCTGTAGCTTTAACGATCTATAAGAAAATGCAAACACACACAAAGTAAGCTTTCCAAAGCTTAGTAAGCCATATACAAATAGACTTAACATATAAACATTCATAATCATATCAAATATAAGATAATTAATGTTCCTCAATTGCAATCTCATAACTCCACTTTGGCTCATTTGTTTAGCCATAGCTTACCAATAATTCATATTTCAAGGTATCTCTTTTGCTCATATCATAATCATACATGTATCACGTTTTATCTCATTAAGTCTGTGCACATATTTCTCTTTTGCAAATCCACAAATACTCACCTTTCATGCTTAAATAATGCATACACATCCAACGTACCTGAAATGGTTACACAATTCACATAGTCTTTCATTTCTCAGATTTTCCCGTTGAACCATTCGGAATCAAATAGGATACTCGAAATACTCGGAATAATCGTACAATGCCAACGTCCCATACGTGGTCTTACATGTAACCAAATATCGATGCCACTGTCCCAGACAGGGTCTTACACGAATCAAATACGATGCCAATGTCCCGGACATGGGACTTACACGTAAATATCATATCGATGCCAACGTCCCAGACGTGGTCTTACACGATATCACATATCGAAAACCTATGTCATGACATATGTAATCCTATCTAATCCTAGGTTCGTACGGGACTTTTCAGATATTGACACTTTGTCGATACTTTCTCGGATTTCATGTATATATCATCTCGAACACATTCAACACAATTAAATTTCATATGTACATAAATAAACCAATTCAAATACATTTATTTGTATATAGACTTACATCGGATTCGGATAAACAGATGGATTCGACTATTCGATCACTTTCGACTTTCCGCGGTCTAAATCCTTTTTTTTCGGTTCTTGATCTATACATATTCA
Source organism: Gossypium sturtianum (assembly GCA_025698515.1). NCBI lineage: Eukaryota > Viridiplantae > Streptophyta > Magnoliopsida > Malvales > Malvaceae > Gossypium > Gossypium sturtianum. The sequence goes on along the minus strand of CM046954.1, from coordinate 16,888,423 downwards.
AATTTAACTATTTTATTCACAAATTCATTCAATTCAATCCAAGAACACAAATTTAGGAAAATTTTACAAATTAGCCCTCATATTTTCACATTTTGACATTTTAGTCCTTATTTCACAAAATCACAAAATACACATAATTTAATATAACCCATGCTTAGCCGAATTCTCTATAGGTCCCTAGAAATCCATATATTTCATTTATTTCACATTTTAGTCCCTCAAAATATTATTTTCTCAATTTAGTCCAAATTACTCAATTTCATCAAAAATCCAAAGACAAAATATGTTAATCTAACACATATATTTCATATTTCATCAACTAACATTAAAAATCTTACAAAATCATCAATGGCACAACTCAAAATCATTATCAAATTCTGAAATTGAGATATGGGCTTAAGAAAACACATTGCAACGATCACAAAAATGTAGAAATTATCAAAAACCGAAACAAAAACATACCTTGATTAAGCTTGAATAAGGCCGAATAGAAGAAAGCTTTAAAACCCTTATTTTATTTCTAATTTCGGTGGAAGAAAACTTGAAAATGATGAACATTTTGGCCTTATTCACTTAATTCATTTTGATTTAATGAATTACTAATTTAACCTTAATGAAATATTAATATAAAACACTTGAATCATGGACATAAATGTCCACTAACCTTATAATGGCATATTAACCTATTAAGGACTTCCCATAAATCAAATCATAACAAATTAACATATTAACAATGAGAATGCCACTTTTACTTTTTATGCGATTTAGCCCTTTTCGCAAATTAAGCACACAAACGGATAAATTAAATCACGAAAATTTCACATATATCAATTCAAATACTATAAGCACGGAAAATAATGTTAAAATATTTTTCTAACTCGAATTTGTGGTCCCAAAATCACTATTCCGATTAGGGACTAAATCGGACTGTTACAGGGGCAGTCTGTTCGGGTTGATAGACTTTATAGGAATGTTCTGTTAGAAGTGCAAGGGACTGTATTTCTAGCAAGTCTAATAGAGTTACCGTTTGGGGAGTTGGACTTGATTCTGGGTATGGACTGGTTAGTTGAACAACGAGTTAGCTTGGATTGCGCGCCTAAGAGGGTCGTTCTGAGGACCGAGGATGATAAGGAGGTGGTGATGGTGAGCGTTGAGATTATCTGTCTAATGTAATCTCCGCACTTGTGGCTGAGAAATTGGTTCAGAAAGGATGTGAGGCGTATATGGCTTTCGTCAGTGTTTTAGTTTTTTGGGACTCTTTTGTCAGGGATATTAGAACAGTGAGGAAATTTATGGATGTCTTTCCTGAGGAGTTACTGGGTTTACCTCCGAATTGGAAAGTTGAGTTCGGCATTGAACTTTTACTAGGTACAGCTCTAGTGTCCATCACTCCATACCGTATGGAACCGAAGAAGCTTACAGAGCTTAAGGCTCAACTTCAAGAGCTTCTAGATCGTGGTTTCATCCGTCCTAGTGTGTCTCCGTGAGGGGACCAATTCTGTTTGTAAAGAAAAATGATGGTGCCATGAGGATGTGCATTGACTACCGGCAGTTGAATAAACTAACTGTGAAGAATAAATATCCACTTCCGAGGATCGACGATTTGTTTGATCAGTTTCGAGAGGCTTCAGTGTTCTTGAGAATAGATCTCCGTTCTGGGTATCATCAGTTTAGAGTTAAGTAAGTTGATGTTCATAAGACTGCATTTAGGACTCATTATGGGCACTACGAGTTCCTAGTTATGCCCTTTGGTTTGACGAATGCTCCAGCTGCATTTATGGATTTGATAAACCGGGTTTTTTAGCCATATCTGGATCAGTTCATTTTGGTTTTCATCGACGATATTTTGGTTTTCTCTAAAATCGAGGATGAGCATGATAAGCATCTTAGAGTAGTGTTTCAGATACTCCAAGAGAAACAACTCTACGCTAATTTGAGCAAGTGTGAGTTCTGGTTGCGTGAGGTAACTTTTCTAGGTCATGTGATTTTTGCTTAGGGGATCCGAGTTGATCCTATAAAGATTGAGACTGTTCTTAATTGGAAATAGCCTAAGAATGTATCGGAGATTCGTAGTTTTCTGGGTCTTGCGGGATATTATCGGCGATTTATCGAAGGGTTCTCTCTGATTACAGCTCTTTTGACTAAGCTTCTGCGCAAGGGTGTTCCTTTTGTCTGGACTGATGCGCAACAGTTGAGCTTCGAGAAGCTCAAGTCTGTTCTGACTCTAGCTCCTGTTCTGATACATCCTTATCTGGTAAAGATTTTGTGGTGTATAGTGATGCGTCGCACGTCGGTTTGGAATGTGTACTGATGCAAGATTGTAAGGTTGTGGCTTATGCGTCCCGTTAGCTTAAGTCACACGAGGGGAATTATCCGACGCATGATCTCGAGCTAGCTGCTGTGGTTTTGCGTTAAAGATCTGGAGGCATTATCTGTATGGTGTGAGGTGTATCATCTACACCGATCACAAGAGCCTCAAGTACCTCCTTACTCAGAAGGAGTTGAAACTTAGACAGCGTCGGTGGATTAAGTTGCTCAAAGATTATGACTGCACGATAGAATATCATCCTGTTAAGGCCAATGTGGTGGCCGATGCTCTTAATCGTAGAGCGATGACTGATTTGAGGGCGATGTTCGCTCGTCTTAGTCTGCTCGATGATGGAGGTCTGTTAGCCGAGTTACAAGTTAAGTCGACTTGGATTGATCAGATTTAAGATAAGCAGTTAGGGGATGAGTCTTTGGGTTTACGGTTCCGTCAGATTGAGAGTGGCAGTACTTCTGATTTTGGGCTGAATAAAGATGGGGTTTTGTGTTTTTGAGGTCAGGTTTGTGTACCGAACGATTCTGATTTGAGACTGTCGATTCTGATAGAGGCTCATAGTAACCCTTATGCTATACATCCCAGTGGTAATAAGATGTATCGGGATCTTCGTGACCTGTACTGGTGGTCGGGTCTGAAGCGTGAGGTGACGGATTTTATTGCTCGTTGTTTGACGTGCCAGTAAGTTAAGGCTGATAAATGATTTATAGTACATGAGAATGATAAATGTTTTATAGTACATGAGAATGATAAATGTTATGTTATATGAGTATATACATGGAAGTTAAATTGTGAGGCTTTACGATCTCCACCCCCTTATTAGTACAGTTATAAGTAATGAAATTCATAAGATTTAGATTGATTTAGTTCAGAAGTGCGAAACTGAAGAGTTCAGTGGCTGAATGATAAATAAAGCAGTTAAAACTGAGAATGGGTTAGTAAATAAAGATGGGTTCTGAAGAGAGATATCAAATTTTTCTGAAAACTATTTGGGATAGGCAATGCCACTATTAAAGAAAGAAGTTATTTATGAGAAATTGTTTTATTTAGATATGGTATCTACAGAATGGGTTAACTGAAAAATTTCTTCCGAATAAGCTTCGTGAGTGAACTGAATGATGTGAGATTATTGATGACTATATGTGTTAGTTGATTAGTGATGAAATTGCAAAAATATTTGAATACAGTTATTATAATCAGGTATATTATAGCAATCTCTTCTTGTATTTTATATGGGTATTCTATATGTACTGTTATTCTCAAAGATATATGTAACTGTTCATGTTTGGATGCTATTATCATTATATGGAAAGGTTGGCTAAACATGGTAATAGACGAAAAATATTGCAAGTCTGATTGATTCATGAGTGGTATTGCTTGATTTTTCTTTGGTTTTCCAAGCCATTATAGGTGATAGAAGACTTGATGATAAGATTCATATGATACTATTTTCTACTTCTGTTGGTTGAAGTTCTGAATGGCAAATGTGCAAGTTACACTGTCTGTATTATGATTGTTTATAGTGTGAATGTGCAATATTACTCTTCTGGACTTTCTCTAAGATGTCATCAATCTTTTTATTATTCAACATGGATTATCTTCTCGGAAATTTAGTATAGCTTTGCAATTTGGATTTCAATATCTTGGTTTTCTTGTTATTTTATGGTCTGACTGAAAAAGATATTCATTGGTCAGTGGTAATTATACTTACTACTATTATGAATTCTGACTTGATCATTGGAATTTGGTAATATGGATCACAAATTACAGAAATTGTATTATTGCATTGGTTGATATTGGAGCCACCCTCGGTTTTCCTCTTCTATTTGAAAAAAATATTATTGAAGTTGAGGTATTGTTCCATTTATATTGTTGAAACGTCAGATCTATTATAGTGTTATGGTTTTAACCTATTTGATGATCGTGGCCACGGAATAATTTAAAGCTTCGATATCCTTTTTTAATTTTTGTGAAAGTGTTTTCTATGATAGCTACATCAATGATATGGATATTACAGAAAGATGTAAGATTTGAATAGACAGATAAATATTAGTAAAGTTTTGACCAGTTGGAAGCCCTGATGACCGAAGCATCAGTTCTGGTTTAGTCTCAATCGGGTAAGGAATTTATTTTTACAGTGATACTTCATTAAATGGATTAGACCGTATTTTGATGAAGAAATGAAAAGTAGTGGTCTATACTTCCAGCCAGATAAAGCTACAGGAAAAGAATTACCTGATATATGATCTTGAATTGACAATTATTGTGTTTGCACTGAAAATTTGGTAACAGTATATGTATGGTGAAAATATCATATGTACTGATCATAAAACTTTAAAACACCCGATGGTATAGAAAGATTTGAATCTAAAACAGAGTAGATGGTTTGAATTATTGAAAGACCCTGATTTGGTAATTGATTATCATTCAGGAAAAGTAAATATAGTTGCTGATATTTTGAGTAGAAAATCTTTGTTTGCTTTATGAGCAATAAATACTTGATTGCTATTGTCTGATGAAAGATTAATTTTAGCTAAGCTTAAAGCTAAGCTGATGTTTCTACAACAGATCTGTGAAGCCCAGAAAAGTGATAATGAGTTGTAAGTTAAACGGGTACAGAGTGAAATAACTACTGATTCAGGATATCAGATTTGAATATGATGATTGTCTGTTATTCCGAGATAGAGCCTGTGTACTGAAGAATTTAAAGCTTGTATAGAAATTTTATACGGAACTCACAATGGTAATATATCTGTCATCCGGTAAGTATGATAAATTGAAAAATATGTATTGGTAAACCAGAATGAAATGTGATGTCTCTGAAATTATGTTTAAATGTTTAATATGTCAGCAGATTAAAGCTGAATATCAGGTACTGATACTTTTAGAATTGTTACAGCTAGTGATGATACGGGAACAGAAATGGGATAAAGTTATTATGAATTTTATATCGGGATTACCCCTGTCTCAGAAAAAGAAAGATGTTATTTGCGTAATCACCAATTGTTTGACAAAGTTCATACATTTTATCTCAGTATGAATGGATTATTCACTTGATAGATTGAATGAGATATAAGTTTCTGAAATTGTCAAGCTATATGGAGTGTCAGTCTTTAATATGTTTGATAGAGATCCATAGTTTACGGTTCACTTCCTGATTTTGGAATAAATCATAAGAAGCTCTGGGTAAGCAGTTACAAATTTTTGATACCGCATTTTGCTTTCAAACTGATGGTCTGATTCTTGAAGATATGTTTTGATGTTGTATTTTAGAATTTGAAGGCAAACGGAAAAGAAATAGTTGCTGTTAGTCAAAACTACATATCATTGGACTAAGCTTGGTAAGAAAAGATACATGGAGTTGATATGATTCGTGAAACAGAAGAAAATGTGGAAGAGATCCGAGATAGGTTTAAAGCAGCTTCTAATTGTCTGAGATTTTATGTGAATTTTAAATGAAAAGAAATAGAGTTTTAAGCTGGTGACAAAGTGTTTCTGAAAAATTTGCCATGGAAAAATGTTTTCCGGTTTGACTGTAAAGGCAAATTAAGTCCTTAATTTATTGAATTACATGAAATTTACTGAAAGAGTTGGAAGTGTTGCTTACCGGATGATATTAATCAGATACATTATCAATTATTCCTCCGATGGATATTGAAATTCAGCTTGACATGAGTTATAGTGAAGAATTGATCAGAATTCTGGCACGTGAAGTGAGAAAATTGATAAATAAAAGGTAGATTCAGTAAAAGTTTTCTAATAATGATATGATATAGAGAAAGCTACCTAGGAAAACTGGAAGAAAACATAAGAAAGTAATATCCAAATCTCTTTACTGTTATAAATTTTCGAGGACGAAAATTTTTAAAGGGGGAGAGTTGTAACGGCCCATTTTTAGAGAAATCGAAACAGTGGTTTCAGGACCACAAATCTGATTCCGAAAAGAAAATTTATTTTAATTTTATTTTATGATATATAATATGATAATAATGTTATGTGAAAATTTCGTAAAGAAATTTTATCGATTACATGCTTAAATCGATAAAGGACCAAATTGCACAAGGTGCAAAAGTTGAGTTCTAATAGCTAAAGGAATTAAATAGCTATAGAACTTTAAATTGGAGGTCCTTATATGGTAATCAGACCATTAAAAATGCTTAGTCATTAAGGATGATGATTCATCCATGGAAAATAAAATTAAAGAAAATGACAAAATTGGAAGAATAAAAAAATAAAGGTGATAAATAATAAAAGATGAAAATATCATCATTTATCATCATCTTTCCCAAATATTTTGCATGGAAACCCTAGGAAAGAGAAAGCAAGCTTTCTTGGTCAAATTAGGTAAGTATTCAAGCCCCGTTTTTAGTAGTTTTTATATTTTTGAGATCGGGGTAACTTAATCTATTTATTTTGGGGATCAATTTGAAAAGATATCAAAGTATAGAATTTTTACCATGGATGAATATGCTGAAATTATGAAATTTATGGTAGAAAATGAAAGGTTGTTGATAGATAAACAACTTTTACAAAGTGAATTTTGATGAAAACTTGATTTAGGGACTAAATTGTAAAAATGAGAAATCCATGGAAAAATTCTGATTTGTATGAAATATATGGACTGTAAATATTACATGAAAAATTTGGTTAGGCTCGGAACAAGGATTAAATTGTATGAATTTTATTTTCCGAGTCTAGGGACGAAATCGTCATTTATTAAAAGTTTAGGGGCAAAATGGTAATTTTTCCTAAAGTGTAAATTGGACTAAATCGAGTATGAATTACATTAAATTGATGTTAAATTTACTCGTATAGACCCGGATAAACCGAATATGGAGTTAGAACGAGGAAAGGAGAAAATGTCGGATTAGTAGATTTTATGTACACGAACACTTATTGAGGTAAGTTCGTATAACTAAATTGTATATGTTTATATGCTTGAATTGAATTTTGTGTATGTAAATTGTATAAATGCCATAATTATGTGAAATGATCACATATTCGTTAAAGCCTGATAAATGAAAGTGCCTGAAATAAATGATAATACCCGATAAGTGATAAATGATAAAAATGTTATTTTTTTTGCTTGAGTTGAATGTGAACATTTGAATTGCATAAAGGCATAAATATATGAGATTGATCACATACTCGACAATTATCTGATAAATGTCAAATTCCGTTTGAATAAATGAAAAATCGATTGATATGTGATTTCCCGAAATGAATGAGGTCCTGCATTTGTTGCTGACGGGATTTAGCTCAGACGAGTAATCTTATTGACCTCATTACAGATAGGATTTAGCCCGGATGGGTAATCCTGATATAATTGAGCTCTTCTGAGCATATGTTACAGAAAGGATTTAGCCTGGACTGGTAATCTTAATTAAGCTCTTGTGAGCATATGTTGGAGACAGGATTTAGCCTGGACTGGTAATCCTGTTATATGATTTGTGGCTCGAGAGTGTGTTTCCTGATTAAGTGCCCTAATGGGTACTCCTGAATATGAATTGAAGGATTTACTGATTTGTACACTTTGTGTGTACTACCTGAGTATCCATCGATATTTTTAATAATTCAACAGATAAAATTTTGACATGAAAAGAAATGGGTTTTTACATGTTTCTGCGTGAAGTACATGAAAATGATGTTATATGAAATATGGAAGTATGAAATTATGATATATGAACATGGAAATTTGTTTGATGAATACATTCATCTATGAGATTAGATTTGTACATCTCGAGTGTATTATCTGTGTGATTATCAATATTTCAGTTGAATAACGAGCAAAGTTCTGACATGAAATATACTAAAACTCGAGATAAATTATTATAGAATGTACCCGAAAAATATGGAAATAATTTGTATATATGTTATATGAATACATGATGTGGAAAACATATGTATATGAGAATCCGAATATTGTTGAGCTCATATATGTGTTTCTTGATGTTTATATGAAATAAGTTACTAATAAGGGTGATGGGAATATGTGTTAGAGCTTGGGAACGAATGGTTGATTGTGATTTACATGTTTATCTTTAATATGAATAGTTGGTAAGTTAATTTTCAAGTTATACGGACTTACTAAGCATTATATGCTTACTCTGTTTTATTTTTCCCTATTCTATAGTAAATCGGAAGCTCGTTGGATTGGAAGCTTGACGGAGATCACTCACACTATCCATCGACTCAATTTGATATATAAGGTAAAACAATTGTGGTTATAATGGCATGTATAGGGTTAAATTGGCCAAGGAATGGCATGTAAATATTTGTTAATGACTAGTTATTGGAATGGCTAGTTATGAACATGTTTTGATGTTTATGTATAAAAGACTATATCATGGTATATGTTTGAAAATGATTGATTAATAGAAATCACAATGAGATATGTATGAATGAATTAAAGTAGTATATTTGATACAATATGCACAAATGTGAACATGGTATCTAGATAAATATGAGTATAAATTGACATGTATAAGACTTAAATTTTGGTATGAAAATGTGGATGGTGAATGTGATAAATTGTGCATAAGTGTTGGTATAGGTGCAAGGTTAAAAGGAGTGAAAAAAATAAAGCTAGGAAATGACTTTATTTTGTCCACACGGGTAAACACACGGGCGTGTGTCTTGACCGTGTGAGACACACAGCTTAGCACATGGGCGTGTGTCCGCAGCGTGTGTCCCCGTGCATCTTAAATTTTAGAAACAGAATGCTCGGAATTGAGCACACGGCGCGAGACACACGGCGTGTGTCTCACCCGTCACGTAACACACTGCCTAGCACATGGGCGTGTGACTTGTCCGTGTGATACAAGTCAGAGAGTTACACGGGGCAGGACACAGCTTGATATACGGACGTGTCATAGGGTCACACGGGCGTGTCCCTTGGCCACACGGGCGTGTGAGCCCTACATCTAGGAAAAAAATTGAAATTTCATGAAAAGTTTTCTGAGATCCCGATTAAGTCCTGATTTGATTCTAATGTTTATATTGGGCCTCAAGGGCCCATTCAAGGGACAATATGATTAGTATCGAACATGAATAGTAAATGATGTGAAATATCTGTAATTATTTTGTAAATTTTGGTAATGCTCTATAACTCTGTTCCGGCGACGGATATGGGTTAGGGTGTTACATGCCTAGCCGTGTGCTAGACATGATCGTGTGTCTGACGAAGGTACGGCCGTGCACAAGACACGACCGTGTGGGCCACACGGGCTAGGCCAAGTAGGGTGTGTGGGCCACACGGGCGTGTGAGTTTTGGGCCTGGCCGTGTGGGCCACACGAGTGAGGTTAATCTGGGAGTGTGAGCCCACATACCCCTTTTTCTAATGTTGCACGAGTCGTTCCGATCGACTGTGGGCCTATCGTAAGGTCGGTAAGGGATAACCAAACCCTAAATTATATGATCTGATATTTTGATAGTTTGCTTTGAGTAGGATACTGTTATGCATGTCTGATTATTCTACTATATATATCTGATATCTGTATGCGAGCATGTTAAGCATGATATTTCTGTATCTGTAATCTACAATTATGTTTGGGGTGGGGAGTGTATACGTGTAGGAAGTGTTCTATATGACGACTTACACCTATATTCTGGCAGCTTGGCTGCATATTATTTGATACGTGTCGTAATGACACAATATGGTGTTTAGGGATGGGTGGGTGTTTTTAACCCCACATGGTGTGATGGGATGGTCGGAGTTAGTGTGTAGAGGATGTGGGTAAGATTCTGTATATCTGTTCTGCATATCTGATTTTGTTATCTGTATCTGTAAATGACTTAGGTCCGAATCTGAATCTGACTGTATATGTGATTTTTGTACGATTAGCTTGTCTATATCTGTTGGGTTACACACTGAGTTCACGAAAACTCACTGCATGCATGCTGCTCTGCTTAGGGTAATCTACGGCACGTAGGCGGATCGGTGCAATGAGTCTTGCGGTGACCACTAGACTATGATCGGACTTTAAATAAAGGTTTTTAATTTACTTTAAGGATTATTTCGAGTTTTGTAATAATTGGACTCTCGGCATCGTTTGGTTAAATTTTGGGATTTGGATTTTCGTTTTAACACTTTATTTGCGACGGTTATCTAAAAACATGGTTTTTTACTAAAACGAAGGTTTTCCAAAAATACGAACAGAATTTTCAAATGTAATGTTTTCTATGACTTCCACTGTAAACTACGCTTTGGCAAATAAATGAATTAAATAACGCTTTCGATAATAGATATAAACGAATATGAGTTGTAAAACTTGAATGATTTGTCGAAACGACTTAGTTTTCAAAACCCTTATTTGTGACACCTTCAGATTCGACCATAACGTCTAGGCCGAGTTTGGGGTGTTACACGATCTAATCTCGACTTGTTTCTAACACGTATTTTGGGCTTCGAGGGCTCGTTTAATGGACAATATGTTTAATTTCGATTGGTTTCTGACATGAATGTATATGATATGAAATGTTTGTTTATTTGTTCTATAAACTCCGGTAATGCTTTGTAACCTTGTTCCAGCGATAGATACGGGTTAGGGGTGTTACAAAGTATGTACTAATTTAATAAAATTCTCCTTCTAATTCTCAAATTATAAAATGTTATTACATAAAATATTGGTTAACTACACCATAGGCCACCCTAAAATAGCTTTGTTTCTATTTTGGTCACTTTAATTATTTTTATTAATTTATTTACTATAATTAGGATAATTATTCGAATTGATCACTACCATTAAAACTTATGTTAATTCATTAACGGATTGATGATATGACATTTTTTTTTTGACTTTTGAATAAAATTAGTAAACTCTCTATAATTAGTCTAAAACAATTTTTTTTTTGTTTATTTGCAACATGAATATTTCAATAGTGACATTTTTAACATTTGAATCCTCATTAAGAAGAGAAAATCTAATGATGATGATGACGAACCATAACCACGATCCCACCCTTTTCGATGAATCCACCCGCCAATATAATACCACAACGGCTACCCTTAGATTATATCATAAGCATTGTTCATCATAGCATAAAAAATAATAATCAAAAGCTAATTATTTTACAGTCTTTTATTAAATTCGTTTTTATCAGCCAAATTTCATAAAACAATTCATATATTTTTTTTCATTTATTCTTTTTAATTCATCCAGCTTTGTATAGACATGATTTCTTCTTTGAAATCGAAAGATTTTCAAGACGGTAATGAATAGATTCAAGTTTTTCTTATAAGATTTGTGCGATTTTGCAGTGATTTTTTGAAATTAAAATCAATGGAAGCCGAGGTCACGGTAGTTGGTCGTGGTAGGGTGGCCAATGGGCTCATCGAAAAGGGTGGGTCGTGGTTATTGGATTTTCTCTTCTTAAAGAGGATTTAAATGTTAATAATATCACAATTGAAACTTTTATGTTGTAAATAAATTAAAAAATTATTGTAGATTAATTATAAAGAGATTCTTAAATTTAGTTAAAAAAATAAATTATATAACCAAAATAAAAAGGAGAATATTTTAAAGTGATTTAGGGTGGAATATAATAAGTCCAAATTATTAGGCCCGAGGGGTACTACTCAACGTGCACTTCACTAACACAGCGAAAAAAAGAACATGTTTGATAATGAAGGTAATGCGTAAAATGTTGATTTGGGTGTTTGAGTAGAAAGTAATGTAAAGGCAGGGGAGTCCCGTTAGTGAGGGTTTGAAATAAATGACATGTAATGAGTTTGGATCGGCTATAGTAAAATGAAATGATTAATACATCTAAAAAGATATAGGTTTAAAATTAGAGATTATTTTGCCAACTAATTTAGTCTATTCTATGCCTGAAATAGGCTTTGGTTTCTTAAATTGTTCCCAAAAATGCTAGAGAAATTTGACTTTAAGACTCATCAAAGCAGATCTTTGAATTTTAATTTTATTTCACCCTTGAGAAAAAAAAAAAAGAAAACAGAAAATACATCAAATCTGACAACTGGCAATGAAGGCTGAGGGAGTCTGAGTCCACCTTTAATAGAGCGGTAATTACGGGCTCCACTTCTCTTCTTTCCTCAACTTGTGTTTTGTCCTCTTCTTCAAAAAGCCCTCCAATTCTACATGTGATGGATAAATGCAAACAATTAAATTAATTGGCCCGTAATTCCAATATCCCTTCAAGGGTATTTTAGGAATCCAGAACTTTCTTGTTCATTTCCTCCGTGTCATCCTCATCTACCCCATCCTCACCGTCCATTCCCAATCTCCAAAATAAAACCCTCCCTCGTATAAATTTTCAAATTCCCTCTCTCGCCCACCATTTTCTCTCTCGAGATTTTTGAATCCCCGTTTCTAAAATTCCAATATTTCCCTTCTTCTTCTTCTTCTCGGAATTTGACATGGACGGTGTGGCGGTGGCGTCGACGCCTTCGCCGTCGTATTCTACGACGGCCTATGTGAGCTGGGACGAGGTGAATGTTTCAAGCGATAAAGGAAGGAGAGTGGTTCACTATTATTTGAAGAGAAGGGACGGCGTTTCAGATCTGGCTGTGATTGGTAAAGAAAAGAGCTTGAGGCACATGTCTTATCATTTCGCTATTAAGAACCGTTCTCTTTTCTTCTCTTCGACTTCTTTTTACAAGCTCAAGTCTCGCCGGGAGGTCGTCAATTGGCTTAATTCTGTCGTTTCCGGTAATTACTGCTTATAATATTATGTTTCTCTTCCTCTTCTTCGTTTATTGAATCTTGAGGTTTTTGAGATTTAGGGCTTTGTTAGGGATTGCGGTGGGCTCAATATTATTAGGGTTTTTGTTAGATCTGAGCGTTTCTGGTGAATATGGATGAGATTTGATTCTATTAGTGCTTTTTTTTCTTCTCTGTTTATGTCTCTCTCAAACAAGCAGTTTTTCACTACTCGATTTTGATCTCCTTTCTCCTTTACTTTTTCTATTTTTAAAATTTTATCTAATTTACAATTTTGCAATACAGGTTGATTATACCAAGCCTTTTTTTGCCTTTTTCCATAGCAATAATTATATATATGTTTTCAAAATTGGCTGGATTTTTTTGCCTGATGCAATGGACTGGCTTGGTTTTTTTTCTCTCTATTTCTCTCCCAAACAACCAGTTTTTCGTTACTCGATTTTTATCTCCTTTACTTTTCTATTTTTTGAACTTTATATGATTTGTAATTTTGCAATACAGGCCAAACCCTTTTTTTTATTTTTGCCTTTTTCAGAGTAATATTTATATATTTTTCAAATTTGGCTTGATTGGTTTTGCCTGATGCAATGGATTTGCCGGCTTGGGTTTTTAGTTGGGTTTCTTTTGTCTATATATATTGTAAATATTCTCTTTTGAAATTATCCCTTTACCTTGATTGATTGTCTTTATTTTTAAACCTAACCCCTTCTTTCTTCTGGCTCTAAAGTAACCTGGGGCTTTCTTCTCCGCTCCCTTTTTTGACTGAGGTTTTTATTTCTGTGATTGGCATGGTTCCGTTTGGTTCCACTCACCATTGTAAATATTAACTGTCTATAATCTGGGCTGCAGGATTGCTTATTCAATTTTTAAGAGCCGATTGAGAGCGTCACGATTCTTACGCCCTCAAATATCTAGGTCAACATCTTTCATGACCAAACATTTTTGCTTTCAATGAACAAGTTTCATACCACAGAAATCATCTGTTAATTCTTTTGAATGTGAAAAGAATCAATATAAGCTCTTGTTATTGTTTGCATCTGATTTTGATTTTCCCTTTCTGAAGTATAGTTGTTGTCATTATGTCTGTGGTATTGTTTTAGTCTTTGAGGCATCTTAACGGAATAGAGTATTTATGTATTTGTCTTACTAATTGCTGTTTAAAATGCACAGATTCTTCTTCACGTGAGTCTCACTGTTCAGTTGATGGCATTTGGAATGGAAAGGACGTGAAAAGTATGGATTTTGGAGCCGTCAAGGTATGAATTGTATTTGGAGTATTTCGATTGCTTTTTCATCTGTCAATTTTTCACGTAATGATATTTGAAAATTTTCATTCTACAGGATTTTCAATCACAAAAGCTGGTCCAAAAAGAATTTTTATGGTTAGGTTCTTCATGGACGTGCAAGAGAAAAAAGAAACACTATGAGTCTTTCCGCAGGAATGGTGTAATAATTTCGGTAAGTATAATGGTCTATATCAACCCTTTCTTCCATTTGTGCATTGTCATTTAAGGTTTACTGCATTTTACAGCTTGATTATATATCTCATTCTTTTGTCCTTTTGTTTCATATTCCCTTAAAATCTTCTCAGGTTAACGACTTCGTTTATGTCTTAGCTGAGGAGAATAAACGACTTGTTGCCTATTTGGAAGATTTGTATGAGGACTTTACGGGCAACAAGATGGTTGTGGTACGATGGTTTCACAAAATTGATGAGGTTGATATTGACTTGCGTCACAATTATAATTGCAGAGAAATTTTCTTTTCTCATTGTCTTCAAGATCTCAGTATTGAATGCATAGATGGATTGGCTACTGTCCTTAGTCCTTTGCATTTCAAGAAATTTTTGAATGAGGCAACACACACTCGACTGGAGCCATTTGTATGCTGCAAGCAATTTGAAAATGATGTTAAGCCTTTTGATGTGACTCAAGTTAAGGGTTACTGGAAACAAGATATACTTAGATATATGTATGGTCTTTCTCCTTCAAATGATTGTGTGACTCGTCAGCAGCGTGCTGACAACCTGAAAACTGTTTGGGATGTTGATGACGATGTTGGGATTAGGCCTAGAAAGAGATATTGTCGATCAAAAGATGATTATATGCACATTCATTTCAATGGCTGTAGAGAGTCAATGGATACATCATTTGCAGATGTGCAAGACTTTCACAAAAGCAAAAATGGAAATGCATCATTCAATTTCAGTGGTGGGAATTTTGCATTCCTGTCCACTGGTGAGGCTAAGCAATATTCTTCTCTCCATTTAATGGTAGGTTCTGAGGTTGAAGTGCTAACTCAAGATAGTGGTATGAGAGGGTGTTGGTTTAGAGCTCGGATAATTAAGAAGCACAAAAATAAGGTGAAGTTGCAATACCAAGACATCCAGGATGCAGCTGATGAAGCTAACAAATTAGAGGTATATATACTTCATTGGTTCATGGATCTCATATTGTTTAACTTTTCTGTTTGTAGTTGTTTAATGCTTATGCATTGTTTTATCTTCTAGGAATGGATTTTGGCAACCAAGGTTGCCACTTCTGATGAAGTGGGTATTCGTGTTTCTGGCCGGACAACTATTCGACCGTCTTCACAATTCACTAAAGGTAGTACTTCATGTATTGGTGTTGGGTCTGTTGTTGATGTCTGGTGGCATGATGGTTGGTGGGAAGGCCTTGTTGTTCAGGAGTTGGAAGATAAATTTCGTGTTCATTTCCCAGGTTTGTAAATGGCTTTAAATCTTAATGTTTGATTTTTTTAATGCTCATGAATGGTGGAATATATATTGTTGTTTTTTCTTCCAGATCTGACATAATTGCATTTGCAGGAGAAAAGCGGGAATCAGTCTTTGGTATCGGTGATATAAGACAATCTCAGGAATGGCTAGGAAATCGGTGGATAAATATGAAGGAAAGGCATGATCTTGTGAGTGCCATACTCCGGGCCGGAAAGCAAGACGCAAGCAAATCCTATAATTTCATTACGGACAAAAATGCCATTTGTGAGAGTGGACAGTGTGGTAAAGAAGCCACTGAGTGTAAAGGTTTTGCTGTTGAACCAGGAAATGAGAGGGCACAAGATGCGAGTGTTGTTCCAGATCTTTCAAAGGATGATCGGCTTTCTCAGTTGAAGTGGAAGTCATCTAGGAAGAGAAAACGTGTGAATTCGACCTGTGTACGGAAACTGATTTGCAGTAGAAACCTCATAAAAAGCACTTCACAGTCAGTTGCTTGTGAACGATTTTTGATCCCTGCATCCTTAAAAGTCGATAATGAGAACTGCAAGAACATAGGTGATCCGTTATTCAGTTCTTCAGTAGTGCCGCCGCTAACAAGCTTGGTAATGACTAGGTGATTTTGTTGCTTTCTGTTTTGTTTGGAAGTGTTCATTTCGGAAGTCTGGCATTGTGGCATCCATCTCCCTCCTTTTTTTTTTCTTGTATGTAACTTTCAGCCTATGGGGCTCTTAACTTTAGAGTCTTGAAAATTTCAGGCTACAGTTTTGGATGCATTATAATAACCTGGTAGATCTCTAACTTACTAAACCTCGTTTGTCTAGGATGTTTCCATTAGGATCTCTGCTTATTTTGTATTCTATTTATTGTTTTTGGAAATAAAAATTTTCAATTTTTCCACTGTGAGCTCTTCATAGCACAATGCAGGGATACTCGGCAGAATTTGCAGCTTAAACTCTATAACAACAGAGTGTTCGGTTTGGTCATTATTGGTTAAAGGAAGTTTAATACATGTTACGCCATGTCCCATTCATCACTTTCTACTTTGGTCCAATAAAAATAGTTAAAAGTTTACCCCTTTTTTAAACAGGTTTATTGTGCATCAAATATAAAATAACAAATTCTTGTGTTAATTGTGGTTAAACAAGATCGATAAACTTGTAATCGAGACATTGGAAACCGCTGCGTGAACTTGGAAGCAGGAACCATCCAATTTTTTCTTTGAAGTAATGAAATTTACCGAACAAGACAAGTGCGATTCTTTTTCTTTAAATTTGCTGGCATCGTCCTAAAATTTTGAGAGTTCCTTGTCTTATTCTTCAGCATATCTCCTTCATGGTTTCTTTACAGAGGACCGTACCCAATATAACTATGACATGATGGATTAAATGAACTAAAAGTTGGACATGGATTTGAGATTGGTCCCGTAAGCATCTTCTTTTAAAAGTAATTATTATTGATGACAAATTTTCACCCCCAAGAAAAAAAAAAAAAAAAACCCTCAAAAGTAGGATGTGGGGGCGCCCTCTGTGACTTGAGCATCTTTCAACTAGGCATGAAAAGGACCCTTTTCTCATTTCCTTGGCTTAAGATGCTCTTTCTTCATCCTCAAAAAATGGGCTTGTTCTCTAAGTAGCTCAGTTGCAACAGGAGGCAGTTGGTGCAGTGATTTGAACTCGAGATTGACCCCTGGAACCTACTCCTTATGTATGAAGTCCTTTAACAGATAAAAGAAGCTATGGTTCTCCCTAGTCAGGTGCCTAAGAAAGACGCCAGAAGAATTGAATTCAACAACCCAAGGAGCTTTTTACTTCCTGGAAGTAGCCTTGCCTCTGTTGAATCCTTATCCATGCCTCTCGTTAGTACTCCTACTCTCTCTTTTGTATGTTGAATGAACTGATCTTTAACAGTTTTTGTTGTAAGTATTTTTCTATTTGCTGAGAGCAGGTCCACGAAGTTTTTTACTCAGCAGATATTAGATGTGCAGAGTGTCAAATGAGAATAGCAGACATAATCTCAAGAATGAATGGTACGTTTTCTTCATTACCTTAAAATGTGGCCAGGATTTATACATGCTTCATACAATGAAATTTTCAGAGAACATTGGCGGTGATAAGGGGATGGCCAGTGGCCGGTTAGCGGTGAGAGTTTTTTGGGAAGTACTGCATGAATGTATAGTTTCAGAGTCTCTAATCTGGTGTGCACTGTTTCAGATCAATGCCCACAATTATTATAATAATTGCTTGCTCGATCCTAGTAGAACTTTCTTTAACAAATTTTCTGACATTGACAGTTGCATAAGATCTAGCTAGAAACCAGGATTTATGGTCTTAATCCAGATTCCTGCATTAACCCAAATCTTAATTTTATTGTTTCTTAGCAGATACAGATTCTGTTTTGGTAAATGTGTTGGAGAACAAGGTAACACTCACCTCTAGATACCCTGGAAGTACTAAGTTGGGTTCAAGGCAAGTTCCTGTTATTTATAGGAATCCTATCAGCACAATGGCCATGATCAAGAAGCTCTTTCGCTTGTCCCGTAGTTGAATACTGATGGACAACCATCCAACATGCTACAGAATTCTTCGTATGGAGATTTGCTTGTTCTTATACTTTTTGTTGTAAAAGGTTACTGTTCTCAGTTTTTGGTCGTAATATCTCAAATGTATATGGAAACATAGTGCAATGTTGGATGTGTTTTAAGTTATCAACCGAATTCTTCACCTTTGTTATACTATGTTACTTGATCCAAACTATTCATTTTCTATAAAGCATCTGTATTTTGCGATTTTCAGATAAGGGTATGAAGAGAATACCTGTAACTCTCTTATTATTTTTCTTGTCTTTGAGGCAAACTCAATTCAAAGGCAACTACTGATGCTTAAATATAATGATAATGCGAACAGAAACCTTAGTAAAAAAGAAAAGGATACTTCATAATCCTGTACAGGGTAACACAATATTTACATGAAAGGAAAGGATTCTTCACTTTATTACTTGATATTTAAGTCATGGTTAGTTAACCTAATATCATCATTTTGCTGGTCTTCGAAGAATCAGATTCCAAAATCAAACAAATGGAGTTCCGATGAGAGAACCAAAAGTAGAAATATTCTCCCTTGAATCCCTCTAATTTCTACATTTCCTTTATACCCAAACTATTAGCACCAATCAAAAACCAAATCCAATCATTGATCTCAATTTTCTTTTGGTCACTTACCATCTTCATGTCAGGAAGGGCAAGTTTAAAGGCAGCATCTTCAATATTACCTATTTCTTCTCATTTCCCTGCTTATTTTAACAATTAGCTCACACTGATTATCACTCACATTCATATATTTGGAAAGAGTAACACTAATAATTCTTTTTCCTGTTTTATTTGCATGTTAGCAGCTCTGTTGCATGGTGCTGAGACTTAACATAGACTGCTATGGCTGTTTCAGGAAACTAAGAAGAACCCTTCTCAACATGAAAGGTAAGTTGTCCAATCCATTAACAATCTTTAAATCTGTGGGTCATTTTTGTATCAGTTAAAAGTTTTAAGCAATGATAAATTTGACAAAAGGTTCCCTGGTTTCCACATTGAAGAAATAGAGACGCACTTGATAGAGAAGCAGCAATGCAAGGTAAGCGTATGTGGGAGGTTAAGACCCTCAGATGTGGCGATAAAGATAAGAAAGAAGATGAATCGAAGAGTAGAGATACTGGAAATTAATGAGGTTGAGGATGAACAAACAGAGCAAAATCAAATCACTGGCCAATGATTGTTGTTTAAGTTTATGTTTCAGCTTATGGAACCAGCCCTTAATCCATTATCATACTAGCTTCGAAAAGCTTTGAGTTGACTGGAACAAAGAGAAATTGTATACATTGTCATGAAATTCTGGGTAATTGTCGACAGGAAGAACAATGGAGAATTTCAGATTTGCAAGTAGAAATGAAAGATGAAATGTAAATGATTATGGACATAGAAATTTATAGCATGTCTCAAATTCCATAATTTTATTGGTTTGGCAAACCAAATCAACTTTTCCCCTAATTTAGGAAGCAAGAAGATTCAGTGAATTATGCGTTTGATTATTAAACAACTTTTAATGAACTTTTCCCCCTTTTTTTTTTTGATTAAGGAGGGGGGGGGGGGGCGCTCAGTCCAAAACTGAGAAATCTACAAAAACTCTAAATTATGGCATGCCCTCCTAAAAGCATGTTGGTGCAAACATCTCCAAAGGCCAGGTGGTGGGTGGTCATAGAGACTCCTCATCAGATTCAGAGGTGCATTTCAACAAATGATCTGCGGTTGTGTTTGACACTCGGAGCTTGATGTCCCAATCACTCCTCAAAAGATCGACAATACTCCGAGCAGGAGACGAACCTGCATTAATCATCTGGACAACATTTAAATTATCACATAATCACACTCCACAACAACCTTTTCATAACCCATATTCCAGGCCAGATCGATACCATCCCAGACTCGCCAAAGCTCGGTTTGGTTGACAGAGCAAACTCCCAATTATTTGCCCATATCCCAGACTCCCCATACCGATCTAGCTATCGACTGCCCCATCGCAGTTGGCTTTAACCCAATCAACTGGGGGAACTTGCCACTCATCCAAACGGGAGGCGTTCTTCTGCTGCGACAAGTTCGAGAGCTATGCAGTGTTAAATTAAATTGCACAAGCCCTGCTTTGTGCAACAATACTAGAAGAATGAAATTGCCCAAGTCCTTCTTTGTGCACCAATACTAGAAGAATGAAGGCTCTCCCTGCAAAACATGAACTTACACCTAGCTTAAGTTTCCCATTCATAGTTCATTAAATTCAAACTAGCAGCATTTGAAATATTTGAGAGCACCCATCTTTCCAACGGGCACTCAAAGAAACTAATAATGCATCACTCGGCAAAATGCTCAACCAAGCAGCTCGCGCAGATCCACAGTCCCTCAGCGTGTGGAGTATCGTTTCATCAGTCCTCGAAAAATTCACATTTATCCACAGCCGCTAAGCCTCGATGATATCTTTCAGAATTTGTGAGCACTTGCCATTTAACAACTAACCAAGGAACTGTTTCACTCTACGAGGGCTGTGCATTTTCCATAGGATTCCAGGCCTCCTTGGACAACATAGAGTAGGTGCCCGAGACTGAGAACCGCCCCTGCGGACACCACCGCCACGATATCTTGTCTTTGGCACAAGCCGGATTAGGTGGGGGAATAGCGGCCTCTCTAAGTAAAGTGACAGTATCCAGGTTATTAGAGAAAGCATTCCAATTCCAAGACCCGTTAGGATCAACCACGTTTTCAACCGGAGCATCAAGGTCGTCAATATGGCCAACATAGTGGTTACTCAATTTACCCGACTCCGGATCCAGCAGTCACTTCAAAATTCGCTGTTCACCCATCACTGAGACTCCAAAAGAGGTTCTCTTTAAGAAATGTCCGAGTTAATTTCTGGCTAATCCTTAGAAAGTTGTTGCCCGAGTTAATTTCGCCAATGCCGTGGCATTTATTCCGGCCCGTTTAATTACAGATAATATGATGGTGGCTTTTGAGATTGTGCATCACATGAAGAACAAGGGCCGAGGTAAAATTGGGGAGGTTGCATTGAAAATCAACATCAGTAAGGCTTACGACAGTGTGAATTGGGAGTTTCTGAGGTTCATGCTGAAAAAGTTCAGATTTGATTGGCGATGGATTGACTGGATAATGTTGTGTGTAACTACATACGGTATTCTGTTTCTTTTAATGGTGATGAACTTGGGCCAATTTTACCACATCGAGGTTTGCGTCAGAGTGATTCGTTGTCTCTATATTTGTTCATTTTATGTGCTGAGGGTCTAAGTTTTCTGTTTAGCCAGGTAGAGGTATCCTGGTTGTTTCACAGTTACTCTTTGCAGACTACAGTTTTTTCTTCCTCCGAGCTTGAGAGAATGAATGTCGGGTGGCGCGTGACATCCTTGCTACTTATGAGGCAGCCCCGGGGCAGAGTGTTAATTTTCAGAAGTATGGGGTCCTGTTCGGTTCGAAAACTATCATGGCTGATCGTTCGATGGTGCATTCATTCGGTTTTAAGGGTCATGGCTTTGCTTGATCACGGGCGGCATTTGGGGCTCCCTTCTCTCATTGGGCGGAACAAGAAACAAGTTTTTGGCTTTATTCGTGATAGGCTTTGCAAGCGCATGTTCAATTGGAAGAACAAGCTTCTTCTCGGCCAAGTAAAGAGGTGATGCTCAAGTCGATTGCACTCGCGGTTTCGGTATATACAGTACGAGTGTCTTTTTGTTACTCTTTCGTATTTGTGTTGA
Organism: Gossypium sturtianum; assembly: GCA_025698515.1. Lineage (NCBI taxonomy): Eukaryota > Viridiplantae > Streptophyta > Magnoliopsida > Malvales > Malvaceae > Gossypium > Gossypium sturtianum. Next base: position 16,866,383 of record CM046954.1, on the reverse strand, counting down.
TTTGCAATGGCTGATGAATTCGTATTTGTGGTGCTCAAATTCGGGTAACTCGGCTTGCCTTCACTGGGCCTCTTCGGAGAGGCTTTGTATGGCCTAAAAGCATGACAGCATGGGCTTTCGTAATCTACATTCTTTCAATCTTGCAATGCCAGGCAAGCAGGGGTGTAGGATTCTCTCTAACCCGAACTCTCTCCTTAGTCGTCTCTTCAAGGTTAGATACTTTTCGAGGAGTGAGTTTTTTCCTTCATTGGAGGGTATCAATCCCTCTTTCGTTTGGAGGAGCACTTGGCTACGAATGTTATTGGTTTCGACCGGGAGGTGGGGCTTTAGGCTTGGGTATGCGAGGGGAGCTTGTTAACTTGGTGATGCCTATTCTCTTAATTTTGGCTTGTTATTGCTCGCTTTGATTAATGCTATTACCTTTTCTCAAAAAAAAAAAAAAAAAAGTTTTCTCCAAATTAGTGACCCGAAAGATATTAATATAAAATGTAAACGTATGGTTCTGATATTGTGTTTTGCTTTTTAAAATTCTTTAAGTATAGAAAGTAATTGCAAATAATTGGATGGGCTGGAATATTATCAGTTTCCCAAAACCTCAAGTTTAAAATCAATGTAATTGGTTTCGCATCGATTAGTGTAACAAATGACTATAAAGACGATGATATTTAAAAGTTTAATATTTTAGTTAGTATTTTTATAAAAAAATAATTTATAAAAGAGTAAAAGATAGAGTGTGGAAATGGATGGCCAGTCAGTAACCATAACATCAATTATGAAATCGTTACTGTAGCATGCAATGATTGGAACATTCCTGTCCTACCCCCACATGTTAAAAAGAAAGGTGGATATGGAAAGGGAGAGAACCACACATGTTGTAGGATAATCCTCCCTCTTCCTGCAACCCTACACATGTGAAACATGATAAGGATGTAACATCAACCCTCCAAGATGGCCACCCCACTCAAATAATTGACTCCTCCTTTATTTGATTGTCAAATATATAATCAAGGGATATTACCATTAATACACGCACTGCACTTTTTGATTCTTGGCTGATACTGCACGTGGTAAGTCTCCACTGCACTTTTTGAACTAGATAAAAGGAAATATGGTCTACATGTAGTATGTAAGAGGGACCTCACTCATACCGTACCCTCATTTTTTAGAAATTTTAACATCTGTTGAGCAAAGAAAATATTTTAACCAAATGAGAGAGAAAGATAGATCCAAATCTTCATTTAATCAAGGATTTTCCAACAATCCTTGCATATTTTAAAAGAATTAAGGAATTTTTTTGAGTTTTTTTTCTAATGTATTGTATAAACTACAAATCAAAGTTAGAAAGAATGAGATATAATTAATAAAATAATTATAAAATTTTAAACTTCTGTGGAGCAAGAATTCATGTAAATTAAAATCATCAATCACATTATATCTATAATATTGTTGTTCAACGTCATTGTATGCTAATACGCCATATGCTTGCTTGGATTAATTTTCATGAGTGCTCTAAAGATTTTGCCACAAATACCATAAAAATGGTCTTTCTTCACACTCGTATAGGTTAATTCATCAAGTGTACATTGTAAATTAATACACCACTTATAAATGAAATGAATTTGATGCGAAGTTTACTCAATCTTATTTTCTTTACAATTTTAACACTATTTGCACCATAATAAAGACATATTTATAGTGTTCAATGAATCAACTAATGACATGTTATTGCTCATATAAACCTAATTCATGGGATCATCAATCACATAGGTTGAGTTACCACCATTATTGATATCTCAATTTGGCAATAATCCCATTCCCCTAGATATTTTATTTATTAGTTTTGTCCCTAAAGGTTTAGTCAAAGAACTAACCAAATTTGTTTATGACTACATCATCCATGAATAATGACTCTATCTTTTTGCAGTTGCTTTATCACACTATGTCTTAGACGAATATATCTACTTTTTTTATCATCGAAAGTTTTATTCCTTGTAATAGCTATTGGCAATTGACTATCGCAATGCAAAAACACAAAAGGTGTTGCTTTTGTGCCCAACAGAACATTTCTTGAGAAGTTTTTCAAACACTTAGTCTCATTCCCAACAAACTCTAAAGCAATAACTTCTAACTCCATGGTAGACTTAATTATAAGATTTTGTTTGGTTATTTTCCAAGTAACTGCACCACCGTCAAGGGTGGACACATAACTACTAATGAATTTTGTTTCATATAAATTTAAATGCAGTTAGCACCATTAACCCAAATATTTGTGTACAACAGAGCACGAAGTATTCTGAAGATCGAACCCAAATGACTGAAAGGAGAATGTAATCATCAAGTTAATTACTAATAAAGTAACTATTAATCTAATTAATTTAAGAATTATTAGTGCAACAGAATAGAAATTGTATTAAAATTAATTTTGAATTAACAAATAAAGACACTAATTTAATCTTCTTCATTCTTGCTATAGACAATGCAAATGGTTGAAAGGATGGTCAATTGATTCATTAATCACTAACTAAGCTAATAAACGTATCTCGATTATCTTGTTTGTCATTCCTAACTAGGAATCTCCTCTCAGTCTCACCTTAAACTAGCAATTACCACCTAAGATCTCCTCTCAATCTCACCTAGGCATGTAGATCTCTTCTCGGTCTCACTACTTGGCACAATCATACCAAATTCTAACCCACGAAACTCTCCTCTCGGTCTCATTTATCTAGATCTTCCACTAGAATCGTCAATTCTAATGTATTAAGCAATTTGATATAATTGAACAAACAATTAACCAAGTATAGATGTCAACCTAGCTAAACAATCAACATGAATTTTAGCATATAATAAAGCTCAAGAACCAAATAAACATTTCATCAGCACTTGGTAAACAAAAGGTAAAAACAAGGGTTGAGAAATGCTCATTCATAAAGGTAGATCAAATGGAGTGCAAGAGCCTGAAAATTCTTCATTTATAAAGTTTCTAACAAGAGTGAAGAAAGATCTACAACAAAATAATGCCTATGCTAAAAGCAAACTAAAGATAACCTAAACTTGCTAAGAAAATTTTGTAAAAAATGAGCTAGACTATGAAAAAAGTTTGTAGAAATATGCTAGGAACATGTTTATATAGTAATAAACTAAAATGCTACTATACCCCTACTAAAAATCCCATTTACAAAGGTTAAGGACCTAAAATGACACCAAAATATCCCTTAAAACCGTTTTAGATCTGAGTAGTTTTGTATTGCATTGTTGCGATTGTGGAAATTCATCATTGCAAATGGCTTGTGGTCGTGGAAATGATGTCTCTATCTTCAAGGATTCATTCCAAACAATGGAGGTGTCATCGCGACCGTGGCAATTCATCGTTGTGACAATGACTGTGCTTGCATGGTTCTCCACACCATTTGAGTGCTTAATCGTGTCATCATCCATAGGGACCTAGAATGTCATTTTTACACAAGTAAGTTCACATTTAAAGGGACATAATGCCAATACTCAAAATATATGTAAAAATATTCAAAAAAATTACATCTAATATAACTCTTACTACTTATGCAAAAACACACAAAATTACTCTAAATGCAACCCGAAACATGCTCTTTAAGTGTAAAAATGATCTAATTTATCATATCAATCTACAACACATTAGTTGTTTTCCCCCAAGTTGACATATACAACAGTAGGGAGTATTGCCATCGTAGTATTGTTGGCAACATGTGAAACACTAATAGTAACTACGGCGACACCAACATTGGTGACATCAATAGAAGGAACAATATCCAAAATATCGTTAAGATTCAAGGAGAATAGTGTACTAGGTAGGTTCCTGAAAAAGAGAGATGAGTCATAATGAACTCTCTTAGGTACCAAGTCTTTAGAAAGCAAGAGCATGGTGCACCAGGGAGATTCTAAAAAAAGAGAGACAAGCCATAATGAATACTCTTAAGTACCAAATCTTTAAAATACAATCACTACAACAAAACAGCCCTACGGCGACACTTTTTTTGGCCTAAGACGACGCAAAAAAAGTTGGCATAGGTTTCGCGACGCTTTGTCCGACGCTTCCAAAATAGTCGTCTATAGTACAGTTGGCATATGCATGGCGACGCTTTTACAAAAGCGTCGCCATAAGTCAACATAAGCCGACCCTTATTGAAGGGTTGTGAAAAGCTTAGTCAATGCCGACTTTTAAAAAAGAGTTGGGAAAGACCTAGTCAAGGCCAACTTTTGAAAAATGTTGTGATAGACATGTCTAAGGCAACCTTAAAAAGGTTGGGATAGACTAAGCTAACCTTTTTAAAAAGTTGAGATAGACCTTATCTAAGGCAACGTTTTAAAAAAGTTGCGATAAACCTTGTCTAAGGCAACTCTTAAAAAGGGTTGGTATAGACTCGTTAAAAGCAACCTTAAAATGGTTGGGATAGACCTTAAAATGGTTGGGATAGACCTTGTTTAAGGCAACCATAAAAAAAAGTCGGGATAGAAATTATCTAAGGCAACGTTTTAAAAAAAGTTGGGATAGATCTTGTCTAAGACAACCTTTAAAAAAGGTTGGAATAGACCTGTCTAAGGCAACTTTTTAAAAATGTTAGGATAGACCTTGTATAAAGCAACTTTAAAAAAAGGTTGGGATAGACTTGTCTAAAGCAACCTTAAAAAGGTTGGGATAGATTTGTCTAAAATAACCGTAAAAAGGTTGGGATAGATCTTATCGAAGGCAACTTTTAAAAATAGTTGGGATTGACTTGTCTAAGACAACGTTAAAAATATTGATATAGACTCGTTTATAACAACCCTAAAAAGGTTGGGATAGACCTTTTCCACGGCAACTTAAAAAAAGTTGGGATAAGCCCGTCTAAAGCAACTTTATAAAAGTCAGGCTAAACCCATCGAAGGCAAATGTAAAAAGGTCGGGATAGATTTTTGTCTCATGTCCAATATTTTTTTACGACGTTTTCCCCAATTTTTAATGGCATATTTTGGTGAAATATGAGCAAATTTATATGTATTGAGTTTAGAAAAGTTTGTGTGAATATAAATTGAACAATTAATTAACATAAAATGATCATATAAATACAAAATTATCATTAAATAATGCAGTTAGTAATTTATATACAAAATCCTAATAGTAGTAGTCAACAAGTTGCAAATATGTTGTCAACCTATTTCACATGACATCAAAAAATTATACAAAATCCTAATAGAAGCAGTAAACATTTGCAAACATGTTGTCAACTTAATTCCTATGATATCAAAAAATTATACAAAATCCTAATAGAAGCAGTCAACATGTTGCAAACATGTGGTCAACATGATTCCTATGACACCAAAAATTATGGACTCTCTGCATTCATTAACCACTATAACATATATATATAATACATAATATGCGATGAAGCGTCATTCATCATCATCCGAATCAAGGCTTTATCATCAAGTCCGCTAGTCCGAAAGTCAATCGCAAAAATAGCAATGTACATTTTCTATTTATACAAGTTAGATGAGAAACAACATGAACACATGAGAAGAATATTTTAATATTAAGCAAATAACCATAAATTGAAGCTAAATAAAGAATTTTCAGCAGTACATCAACTAAATATTAGTTGAGCAAGCAACGAAGACATCAAATAAGAACCTAGCATTCAATTACAACAATCAATGTCTATTAAACCATTAACAAACTTATTGACAATCTAGTTATAAAATAGTCACCTTACTATGCTTTCTATGAAAAACCTAGAACTTACTTGACATTCCCTTTGCCATACACTCATTGATGAGAGCCTTATACTTTCTCTCACGAGCATCCATCATCTCCATGAACTTTGCCTCTCGAATTTCAGTTAATTTTATAAATCTTTCTTCTGCCTCAGCTATCAAACGAGCTTCTCGTTCCTTGGCCTCCGTACGGAATCGATATTCTGCTTCCTCAAGCAGAGTTTTCTCTCGAATTGCTTGTTCGGCTTGAATTGTTTGTATTTGCTCAACATGTTTAGCGCTCATCTCTTCAATCAATGTACTAATGGCCGATGTAGATTGGCTTCCTCGGGTGACTGACCCATAGCCAAATAACTTGGATTTGGTCATCCCACGTCCATATCCCATCATTTTTCCATCCTTGTCAGGGCCAAACAATTGTGTATAGACGTCGTTTTCTAATGCAATGTTATCTTGAGGTGTGAAAGAACTGTCAGGTGTTGGCATAGACTCTTTAACAATCTTGCATGCTTCATCCTATAGTTCTCTTTAATTAGAAAAATATATTTTGAAAAAAAATAGATGTCAAAGTAAATATAAATAAAAATATAATACCCATTTATTTCTTACATAAACTTGTTCTGCTGCCTCACTGCTGAATTTGTCACTCCCATCTTTGCGCAAATGTTGGAATCTAAATTTCTCCAAACGCGAAGGTTCACGGCCTTCCCTGTCAACCTATTATACAACAACAACAAAAAAAGTTGTTAACAATATTCACCAATGAGCGCAGAATAATGAATATAATATAAGTTACATATTGATCAATATGTAATACTTACAAACTGTGCATTGAGGGTTGCATATCCTGTACTACCAGCAGTGTGTGCAAAACACACATTTGTTCGGGATTCTTTCGCCTTTTCTGATTGTGCCTATTGTTTAAAGTAATGAGAAAAAATATGAGAGTAATAGGAAAACTAAGTTTATTATGCCTCATTCAACAAATCACGCATTTATGCACCCCTACTTTGATCATACCGTATGTGGGATCAAGAAAAATATGACATTTACTCTAATAAAAGTGCTTACCGCAGCTTGTGGTGTTCCCCATCGCTCCACTAGCCACTTCCATTGATCATGATGCACACCAGGAGGATTGTTTTCGTATATTTCTTCAATCGGTCGACCCTCTTGGACCATCTCTTTGTAGTATCTAGTTTTCAAAGTCGATTTAAACTCCTTCCGGAGTTTTCCAATATGTGAGAGGATGTCAGAGTCCTCCACCTTGCCTTGGAGATCAAACTTTTCCTACACATATAACAAAATAATGTAACAAGTACTCATTACATACAATTTCAAATAATGCAAAATTATTGCAATACTTTAAATTACAAAATGAATATGTACTACATACATGAACGATTCTCAATATGTTTTCCAACACAGATTTAGGAAGATGTTTCCAATGTTTTGTATTCAAAGGACAGATAGAACCAGTCCTTGCAATTGTACCGAGAAATTCAGCCAATTTGGACGCTTCCTTCCCAATAGGCTGCCCATATTGGTTGGCATCTACTACTATACGAGTTCCAGGTTGAAGATTCCATATATCTTTCATGTTTGTAGGCCCTCGCTTTCTCTTAGTACCCTTAGTAGCCTCTGTCAAAAGTAACAATTATATTTTAGATATGAAAATTGAAAAAAATAATAATGTATCTTGCTGAAATATTTAATAAAAAAACTGATTTTTTTTCAACAATAACAAAACTCCTTTCTGTTTGTTCAAACAACAAAAAAATTCATAGCTAAAAACAAAGTGAACTCTAATTAATAAAAAGATTCAAGAAAAAAATCGATTCTTTTGAACCCTTTGAAAAATCTTACAATTAATAATATGTCTCTTTCTTTAACAATGTCTCAAAATTGCTCCGGTTTACAACAAGGTTAATAGCACATGATAAATAATATAAATAATCCACTAGGATTGAAAGTGATCACACCTCTGACGACGAATAAGCTTTCACCACTAACGTCAATAATCCATTGCATCTTGAGACAAAAACTCTTAGGAAGAGATTTAAAAGAAAAAAAGAACATAGTTAAATAACTTCAACTAAACTAATGGCCAAGATACATTACTTGCTCTTCTTGACTGGTTTCAACGATATCCATAGCTCTCCTAGTTGCAAGATACTTATATATTTTTTGCTCTTGGTGGAATAATTAAGTTTTTTTTAATAATCCATCTGATGCCTAGTTATGGTCCTTATTTTGCCTCTGGCTAGATAAACCAAGGTACTTAAAGACAAAGGGCATGCTATTAAGTTTCAGATACGTCAAAATATGGGTTAAACCAAATACTGCATACTTTTTTTTCATGGTCTTATTAAGTATAGCAGCAAACCAGAATGTCTGTATTTAGATAATCAAAATATAAAATATCTTCAATAATTATGAGTTCAAAAATTAAGAGAAATGTATAACAGTTCAATACTTGTTAAACTAAAAGTCAATTACTATCAACCTTTCCATCAAAATTGTAAGATAATCAAAATATAAAATATCTTCAATAAATTTAGGATAAAATTTTAATTCTTCAAAATATGTTATTAATTAAAAAACGAGATTTTAAATCTATTGAAGAACAAAGAGAAATGTAAAAACCCATCAAATTTAACAAACAAAATAAATTGTCCGAAAGTTGTGAAAAAGTCAAGTGTAGCAGAAGACGAAGAGGAATCTATGAAGGAAAGAAAACAAAACAAAAAATTCGTACAATAATGGAGTGGAAAAAGAGGAGCAGTGACAAAATGGTAACAAATAGAAAGATCAGTCGGGCCAAAAACCAAACACAAAGTATAAAGTAGCAGAGAAAGAATAAGTATCAGGGAAAGAATAAATACTAGCAGAAGGTAATAAAGTAGTTTGAAACCAGGGAAAAATAAGTGAGGACGCAATGGAGGTACCAGTAGGAGTTGCGGTACATCTTCTGGCGATTGAGTTGGAGTTTCATCTCCGTGCTTAGACTATCTCCAGTAGAAACTTTCCCAATGTATTCGAACACACAAGAACCCCTTGAAGAGAATCGTACACCTTTTAATGTTCGCCTATTGCCAGTCATTTTCCTAGAAAACAAATCGGTAATGGTTAACGATGAAGCACCCAGCAGAGCATCGAAAATTTCATGGGTTTTGAGGAGGAAAAACCGAGAAAAATATGATTTTTCAACTTACTATTGCAGGGAAACTTGAAACCCACTGTAATTTTGGAGTAAGGTTTGCTTCTTTATGCACCTAGGGTTTGGCCGACAATTGCAATGGAATGTCCATTCAATTGGTTTTATATATTGTTTAAAATAATGACCATTTTATTAACAGCTAGGCCGAAACAAACCCAAAAAAAAACCCAAAACCAAGCAAAACAAAAAAAAAACCAAATCAAGCCCAAAAAACAAAACAATAAAATACATCCCAATAAAATAGAACAAAAACTTTAAAACATTAGCTCAATAATATATTTAAACCATAAATATCCTAATAAAAGATTAAATAATTAATTAATTAATATAGGAATTAGTTCAAACAAGTCACTATAATATAGGCAGAAATTAAGAAAATTAAGGGAGACACAATATTTCCATGGATGAGGACAGATTTTCTACTATATTAACGTGTAAAATATGTTAATAAAATTTTTATAATTACAAAGGAAGGTAGTTTTCTGGAGACATTTTTGGCGACATTTCCATATTTTACATCAACTAAATGATTGTTGTTTAGCATTTTGGTGGTATAATTAAACCCATATTTTGATAGCTGTAGCTAATCTGTATTCCAACCTTCATAAGCAATATGATTGGTTTAGAAACAAAGAGATTCCCATAAAGTACGACTGAAGAGTAAGTTACTTCCCACCTAGAGACCTACATCTTTTTGTTATTACAAATTACTTAGATAGGAAATGAGTCATACAAGCTATTTGTGCACGTAACCTCTAACTCTACATCTCCTACTTCCCTTAACCATGTTTGAAATTTGACTCAATAACTTGTGGGCAACCATTTCATTGCATAATATGAAAAGAATCTCAATTCCTTTGGGACAACAGATGTTGATGCAATTTCTATTTACCACTTACCTTTCATGTTTCTATATTAAGGCATCCCTATTTAGTTAACTACTTCAATGGCCCACATTATCAGTTTCACCTTTAATTACAATTTATGTTTTCACCTAAATTTAATTAACACTTGCCTTAACTAATTAATTCCTTTTTCATTTTTTTACAGTCTTTCAATCATTACATTTCATAACATATCACCCAAACATACATTTAATTTTCATCCAACCAGCATATATTATATCACAAAACAATTCATTTTAATCATACTAATGTCTAACATTCAAACATTTAGTCATTCATGCAACCTTGCAAACATACCTTTTAATTAGAGCTCGAAACGAACCTAAATCGACCTCTTTAAAGTCACTTACTATAAAAATCATGAACCTTTTCATTCAAGGACGAAGTAGAAATAATGACTGACCAGTCTTCCAGGATGGAAGGGAATTTCAGGTCCACCAGTGACCTCAATAGCGATGACGCCGGCAAGATACAAGAGAGTCCAAACTATAAAAATCGGTCAAAATCGCTGAAAACAAACATAAAATGCTTAAACCTAAAAGAAAACACATACACATTAGATTTAAAAAAATTACAAATTAAATACCTGATAAAAGTCAGCGCAAGAGATGATAGGAAACTGCTCTTTGATCGGCGAGAGAAGATTGATGGCAATATCGAGACCGGTGTTAGCCTTGTGTGCAAGCTCAGCGGATGCTCCACGGTACCAAACGGACCTCCTGTATTGGTCTTCCAATCTAAAGTTTCAGCTAAGTGCCACTTTTCCACAACCATTACCTCCATTTATACGAACATCACATTCAAATTAACGGGGAAAAAAATCAAAAACAAAAATCAACAAGGTATGAAACTTTTTCTAAAATGAAGCAATGCAGAATGCAAGCAAATGAACCAGTTGACACGAGCTGAGCACGCAAGCAGTGTGACAAAAACCTGTTGCTTATAACATGTTAACAAGGTAATCATGTCAACAAGGCATAAAACATATTCACACATGGAAAAGAAAATAATCCCAGTACTGAGAATGAAGCTTATATGCTGAATAAGACTATATTTGTGGCTTCCAACAGTATATAATTTCATAATTCCTATAACCCAAAATGACTTCAAATATATAAATGAACATATATAGATTTTAATATAATATAAATGTCAAATACACTAAATCTTTGCACTTCAAAACATCGTTCTTGTTCAAAATAAAACTAAAATTATTAAGTTACAATATGATGATCACATTGCGGATATTCATCATCTTCTACAGGGGTTTCAACGCTTAGATTGAACAAATATCTTGGTTTTATTCCGATAACATGGAACCATCCTTCACTTTTGCCATCCTCGACATAAAATACTTGTTTCGCTTGAGAAGCCAATATGTATGGATCGTCCGAATCATGATTCCCTACATGGATAAGCTCGAGAAAAATTTTACCATAATAAAACCATTTGCATCCTTCTTCATACTCCTAGGAGATTTAATATTCACCCAATCACATCTAAGCATGATAACCCAAAACCTTTCATAATAGTTTAGCTCGACAATTTCAATGCAATTGCCATAATAGTTTCTCCCGTCAGCAAAAACCATCACGCCACTATTTTGAGTCTTACGATATTGCTCAAGTTTTTTTGTATGGACCCTAAAACCATTAATTATAAGCCCATCATTTGTGGAAACCACCTTATGCGGTCCTCGAGCAAGAGCAATTACATCAGTATCAACTTGTTCAACTTCCATCTTTGGAATCTAACAATATAGTAGTAAATTCAATTAACTCTTATTCTATGATCAAATTTCTACAATGTTCCCTCATTACATAAATAATACAATAAATTATTTTAATAGTGACAATTTACCTGTTTCGCAAGCCATCTTGGGAACTTTTCAACCATCCATTTGTCCTCTGTGCGTTTACTAATTTGAATGCCACCATAAACAGCTCGCTCAGACTCCAAAAATTCTCTATAATATATTCAGTATTTTGCGAAAAATGTTGTCAAAATGTATACAAATTACGTGATAACTTTATTTGTCTATTTGTTAAGAAAAATAATCGAATGACAAATTTTGCTCAGGAAACTCACTGACGGTATGGTGATAACTTATCGCTATGCAATAAAACATAGCGGTTTACTTGTGCAAGAGATCGCATGTCCAATATCTTCGTGTTCATGGTGCCAATTGGACGTCCTCCAGAAGAGAAAATGTACCGTTTTTGAATATTCCCATCATTCCTCGGAGGACGGGAAAATATTGTCTCAACATCAGAAAAATAACGGGAGCAAAATGTAAGACATTCTGAAACTATGTACCCTTCACATATGGAACCTTCAGGATAAGCTCTATTTCGCACCGAAGCTTTCAATCCCATTAGATACCTACATCACATACATTTATTTTTACATACTTATTATATTCTCTATTAAAATAATAAAAATAAAATATTGTGAAATATTATTGATATATTTCATATACCTTTCGATCGGTACATCCACCTTGTATTGAAACAGTCCACCAAGCTTAGCCTCCATCGGTAAATGAATAATCAAATGAATCATGATTGTGAAGAAACTTGGAGGAAATATTTTCTCCATTTCACAAAGTGTTAATACGGCTTGGCTTTGAAGTTGATCAACTTCTTGTGGATCAAGACTTTTTGCACATAATCGATTGAAGAAATTTGATAGATTCGTAATAACACTTAGCACCTTCTTTTCTACAACTCCTCTTAAGCATATAGGAAGCAAATCTTGCATGAGAATGTGACCGTCATGACTTTTGAGATTGCTCAACTTGTGCTCTTTCAAATTCACGCATCGGGATATGTTCGATGCATAACCATCGGGTACCTTCAAGTTCTTCACAATGGAAAGAAAAATATCTCTTTCCTTTGATGCAAGAGTGTAACATGCATGCGGTAAGTACTCTTTCCCGTTCCTCATTTTTGGATGAAGATAACTTCAGATGCCCATATCTTGTAGGTCCTTGCGTGCCTTGACGTTATCTTTACCATCGCGTGAGAGATTAAGAAGGGTGCCAACGACATTGTCACATACGTTCTTCTCGATGTGCATGACATCCAAGTTATGTTGAAGTAGATTGTAACGCCAATAATTCAAGTCGAAAAATATACTCCTCTTCTTCCATAAAGTCTCGTCTTGATTTATGAGATTTTCTTCATCTCCCTCTACCACCAATTCATCATAGTTGTTAAACAAATCACATTCCTCGTGTACATCAAGTTCTACTGGCCCTTCATCTAATTCTTCTCTATCCCTCTTTCGAGTTTTTCCATAAATGAAATTGACACCTTCAACTTCCCTTAAGATATCTTCCCCGGATCGTGGTATAGGAGCTACCCCATACTCTATAGTTCCATCGAATTCACGACTCTATTTTCGAAAAGGGTGTTCAGCTGATAACTATCGGCGATGACCCATATAACAGAACTTTTGACCATACTGTAGCCATCGAGATTCAGTGTTTTCAGCACATACTGGGCAAGCAACCCGACCTTTTGTACTCCACCCCTAAAGATTAGCGTAAGTAGGGAAATCATTGATTGTCCAAAGAAGACAAGCCCGTAAAGTGAAAGATTCGGAAGCTGATGAATCAAAAGCATCAACTCCTGTCCACAATTGCTTCAACTCCTTAATTAAAGGCTGCATGTAGACATCAATGTCGTTGCCAGGTCCTTTTTCACCGGGGATAACCATTGAGAGTATCATTGATGATTGTTTCATGCATGCCCATGGTTCTAAATTATAAGGAAAGAAGCATGCGGGCCATGTCTCGTGACTTGTACTCATTGTTCGGAATGGATTGAATCCATCGCTAGCCAAACCTAGCCTAACACTGCGAGGATCAGATGCAAAATCAGGAAACCTCTTATCAAATGCATTCCAGGCAGAACCATCGGCTGGATGTCTCAATATACCATATTTGGTTCGTCCTTCTTTATGCCATCTCATGGATTGTGATGTCTTAGAGGATTGAAATAATCTTTTAAGTCTAGGAATCAAAGGAAAGTACCGTAATACCTTGGCGGAGCTTAGACGGCGGCGACAACTACCATCAACTTGTTCATCTACATCCAACTCATTAGAAGATTGCCACCTTGAGCTTTTACAGGACATCACAACTGATCTTTTTACTAGCATCGCCCCAGTATAACATACAATCATTCGGACATGCATCAATCTTCACATACCCAAGATTTAGTGCAGAAATCTTTTTCTTCGCTTCATAGTATGTAGTCGGGATTGTGTTTCCATCTGGAAATGCCTCGTTTAACAACTCTAATAAGCATGTCAAAGATTTTGCTGACCATCCAAAAAGTGCTTTGAAGTGGTAAAGCCGAAGTAGGAATGAGACGCATGAGAACTTGACACAACCGGGATAGAGCAGAATATCACAATCATCTAGAAGAATAGTTGCTCTATCCGCAGGCCTTTGGTCCTCATTAACATCATACTCCCGACCAGTATTCTCAAACTCGCTTCGAACTCCATCAAAACTCTCAGTAAGAGTTGGGATGTTGATACCTAGAGCATCCGTTATGAGATCTCTTAAATCGGCTTCGTTGTCTTGTGACAACGTACAAATTGACGGAGAAGTTCTCACTGTTTGGTCAGTTTGCACCGATGTTCTTTCAATGGATTCTCCATGAAAAATCCAATGCTCGTATTCTTTTATTATACCATGAAGACGAAGATGCTCACCCACAATATGTGGTTCGTGCAATAGCCTATTATTGCAACGACGGCACGGACAATATATATTTCCGTTAGAAAGTGATTTTCTAATTGCAAATGATAGAAATCTTTCTATTCCAGCTAGGTGATTGGTGCTAAATCTTGGAGCATCCATCCAACTTTTATCACTCATCTGTTAAAGTAATTAATATTAAAATAGAGTATCTATTAATGCCTAATCCCAAGGTTCATGTGTGAAAAGATACGAGCTTTCTAGTGAACTAACAGCAAAAGGAAAAGAAAAGAAAAGGTATTACAAGTTTACGTTTGGATTTACCATCATTTTTGTTAAATTTTGGGTATTACAAGTGTGATTTTGATATATAGTAATAAAAAGAACAATAATAATAAAATGAATTGCAGCAATTACAGTTTCATGTGAAGACGAAGGGAATATATTTATGTTATTATTGGCACACCACACACACACACATTATATATATAATTTAATTTTAATGCCTTTCTGTTTTTCATATGTTAATGAGTGGGATTGGCCACATGGTCGGCTCTTCACTGTCATCTACATCTCACAAAAGGTGGATGTGACATGTTTTTTTTGAATATTTGTAGAGCATGAATGAGACAAATGTAGAGTAAGAAATTAAGATTTGCTCAAGTGACCAAGTCATCTTAGAGAGATGTTGTCAACTTACTTACTCGAAGAACAGGATTTGTGGGTACAATTAAAATCAGAATACTGTATTAAGATTCATCAATTAAAGTCATTATTTAAATATAAATGACTCAAAATATTCAAAAATATATTTTTTTATATTTATAAATTAATTAATTACTAACATGGTATACAGGTGGATGTCATGTTAGCAAAGTTAACAAATATTAAATTTTCCATTCTTTTTTAGGTGATCTGGCAAACAATGCAACTAAAAATAAGTATAAACTGACAAACAATGCAACTACAAAGATAGAAAAATTTAAACGTAAATTTAACAAAAAAAAAAGGAAAAGAAAAGGTTAACTAACCTTCTGGTTATATCAAACTGGTAAATCCAATATCACATATATCTCAATTATAGTAGAAAGGTATATGCTTCGGGATCTTTAATTTAGCCTGAAAAGTTCACAAAAATGATACAATCAACAACAGAGGTAAAAAAAATATTCATATGACGCAATCTCAATGCTAATTAAGAAGGGCAAATAGACTGTAATTAATTAATTATTAAATTTATTTGTTTGTTTAATTTATGGGGCAGCATGTAGTTCGAACACTGCAGTTGTATAATTTTGTTGATTTGTGGCTACAAACAGCAGCAACAGCAGAGCAAGTACCGGACACCACATGTTCATCCGCCAAGGAATTCGTCATGGTGTTGGCATATGCACTAAGCAATAAATTGATTTGGTTCCCGGTTCAGAACTAAGCAATTATGTGAATGCGAAAATGAGGGAGAAAACAAAGGATACAATCCGTGCTTTGCGAGTGATGAAGGGGGTATGAGGGAACAATGTGGTAGAAATTGACAGTGCCTTTGTGAATTTTGTAATCATGATAAGACATGAGACTAGAAAAGACTTGGTTCAAACATGTTCATGAATCATTTAGCCATGAAACTGAATTTCATCAAAGGCAAGGCAATGATGCAAAATAATATGTCTATTTCTGTCTATTTCTTAATAATTTCCATTTCTTAATAATTTCCAGTTGCAATTACTTAACATGAAGGGAATAGTCACACGGTTCTTGATCAGGTTTGAGCAAGGAGTCATCTGAATTGTACCTAGGCACACCTTTTCTACAGCTACAGCTTGGGAAGCTCTTACACCCAAATTTCAGGAAGTGAGGTGCCATCGATTTGTTTGGTGCACCCTCTATATCCCTAAGCATGTTAAGTAGACAAGACTTGGCATCAAGGGACCACCTCTTCTGTAGCTGCAGATATTCCCCAAATAAAAATTAAAAAAATCATAGGACGGCAAATGTTGCAGCTTTGGGGATTACTGAAGAGGGTAGTAGAATGGTAGAGAGGGATCCATTGGGCCATACACCAGCTCAAAGACAACTTTTATTTCCATAGTCTTGCAAATTGCTTAAGCAGCCTCCATATACCACACCTTCGTCAAGACAGAAACAAGTGATTCCTTTCTACTGAAAGATTAACAATAGACAGGTCATGCAAATAATTAAAGAAGTCAGAATGAGAATAACAGAACTCAACAGCATCGATGAAGACATAATCAAAAAGAGAATTTGTGAGGAATGGAGGATACATAATTCCATGTTCTTACACTAAATATCTGACGTCTAGTTTTGTTGTTGCTATTTTTGTTCGAGTACTCTGTAATGATAAGTCCTTTAATTGGATCCAGATTCAATAGCAACATTATTGGGATGGAAAAGAGAATATCATAACTACTAGCATGTGAAAACCATTCAAAATTGCTATCGATAAACAAAGAAATAAATAGAAAGTTTTGCCATGGCGCTTAGATCTCAATCAACACATCGGATGCGTATACGCCACAAGGTTTTCAACATTTAATACAAGAAATACTAGCCAAATTATACAATTTAGTATTATAGAGAAGTTATATAAAGCTCTCCACCATTTTCAATACAACTTATTCAGTATTTTCTATGTCAAAATTTATGTCTATTTCTTTTAACAATATTGTATCTAAGAATTAGGCCTTCATTCTCTTTGATAAATAATATGTCTTACTGCTAATCTCAACATTTTGATAGTAACTATGTAAAAAGTTATAACTTTAATGCTTCATTTAGAAAAAGAAAACTATGGAAATCCAGACCCCTGTATACTTGTGTATTCGCCTAAGATGGTAACAGAATGTCTTAAAACAACCATTATATCGAATTTGGATACTGTTGTTATGGATAGTTTCTTTAATTTCAACTTATAGTAGTCCAGAACAAAGTTATTACATGCTACGAATTGGAGTCAGGAAAACAATAATTATCCATTTTCATGTCCCAATACAAGCTTAAAGCTTCAGCTTATATACTTGGTGAATGCATTTTTTTTTCTTTCTGTTGTTTCATTGTTCTTGCTTCTCATTCTTACTGATAAAATTGACCTGAACCAGTATTGGCCATTTTTCAATCAAGGCAAAATCTAAAGGCATCATATCATAATTTTCATGGAAAGGAAATAGAAGCACAACTTACTTTTGTGTCCGCACATTCAATTCATAATTTGGTTCTCAAACTGATAGTCTCAAAAGTATCCATGCCCAAACTAAATCCTGCAACATTATGCCACAAAAGGCCAAAAAAATTTAAAAGAAGGCTTTATATGAGACTAAATCAGGTAGCTTAGGATGAGAAGAACAAAGGGTATAATTGACCTTACCTCCGACAATTAATAGATATACGTGGAGAGGCAACTTAGAATGTCAATTCTTTCTAATTTGGAGAGGCTTCGCATAACATCTACAGGAGGCAGGTACATGAGCTTATTGCATAAATGGATTCTCAGATGCTTTAGAGAAGAGATATTTCCCGACCACTCTGGAAAGGCTTTTATTCCTCGAAACCCTTCTATCGTCAATTTTTCAAGGGCAGAGAAGAACCAAAGTTTGTGAGGATTCTCTATCGATGGACCCTCAATTCACACTGTCAATTCCTGCATTATTCACAAACTTGCATTAGTTTTTCAATTTGGCCATTTTGGAACCACAACTTCTACCCACAGAGAAAAAAAGTCGAAACCGATTACCATGACGGACCGATGAAGCCGGAGCAAGTGGTGGGCGGCGGATGTACCAGTTGGTGGGCGCGTGGTCGACGGCAAATGAACCACTGCCTGGTGTAGGTGGTGGACGGCGATGCTTGGTCTTCTTTGGCCAACAGAGTTTGGAGTGAGAATAAGTGGTTTTTGGGTAAGAATCAAGGTAAGTTTAGCAATTGACCGATAATCCTTTGCCATGTCACTGCTTGATCTTTTTTTTTATTAATTATTTACTAATAATCAAAATTAATATAAAAATCTTCATATTTTCTAATAATAAAATAACTATCACTTTAATCGATTCGACTTAAATAAATAAAAAAATTAAAATATAATTTTAAAAATATATGTCTAAATAATTATAATTAAAATTACGAACTAAATATATAAATATATGAAATTTTATATACAAATAAATTTGAATATAGCTCACGTTATTGAATTTAAACCTATGATATTCATGCAAAAAAAAAAATTGTTAATCGAGTTTATCTATAGTCACTAAAAAACCTTCAACTGTTGCATTTAAATCATGAATGTTACAAAAATAATATATTATTTTACTCATTTTTCTAACATATAACATACATCTATCTATTTGTTGGTAAAAGTACCTCCAAGACCTTACATTAAAATCAGATTGTAGATTACTCTTTTCACCATGTAACAAAACAAAAACAAAAACAAACAAAAAAAATAATCTAAAATATGATGTCTTGTACAAAAAATCCCTATTTTGTTTTTTAAATTTGATGTCTTGTACAATATAATATTATTTTATAAAGCCCAGTTCATTTTATTCAAAAATAAAATTAAAATAAAAAAAAATTCTTCACACTCTCTTTAACTTATGCTCACACAGATATTGTAGTTCTAAGCAATCCTACCCATTTTTTAAAATGGCGCCGTTTTGATTAAACCAGAATAATTTGTTGCGGCGTTTTTACACTATAGTGGCACTACAGCCCAACACTTCTATTAGTCAATAATTTCATAATCCAAAAAAATTGAAAATCTAGTCAATAATTTAATAATAACATTGGACAAAATCGACTTATTGAAAGATCTAAGCTAAATATAAATCTCAATATTTGTACAAAATGAGAGGCTTAAATCTAAGCACTCTGTCCCCGACATCAATTTTTATCAAGAATGCTTAGTGATATGTATTTTAATTTGGACGTGATTGTGTGGTTGATTTTTAGGTTTTTTCCCCTTAAATATCTAAATCGAATAACTAAACAAACCAACACTAATGTTTTTTAAACCAACCAGTTCAGCCACCAATTCACCAATCCGACCGGTTCGATTAAAAAATCGTTACAAATTCAAAAATAAAAACCCCAATTCAACTATCAATTTAATCAGTCCATGCCAGTTACTGGTCTAACCGAATCAAAGCCATTCTTCAGACTAGTAACCCCGGCTAGCTGCCAATCCGACCAGCCAATATTGTCCGGTTCAAACATCATTGACCAACATTTAAATAGTAAATTGATTTCTAGAATGGTATCATTATCCAAATTAACAATGAATGAGAAACCAAAAAACTGGTCAAACCGAATCGATTAATTCTAATTAGATTAGTTTGATTTCTAACATGAGCACGAACATATGACATTTTAAGAACCCTACAAATAAGGGTGAAAAAGGCTTGATTAAAAATAGCTCGATTCCGATTGACATCGGTTAAGCGATTTCTGAGACAAAAACTGTTTCTTTAGTAGCATTGATCTCTCCATCACTCAAGTCTTCATTTGATCTACCCTAAACCCTAATCCTTATAATTCTAAATCCTAAATTCTAAAACACTCACTCTAAACCATAAACCATAAATCTTAAATATTGGAACCCTAAACTCAAAACCATATCCCATGAACTACAAACACCTAAACCCTTAACTACAAACCTTAAACCCTAAATTAATGAGATAAAATTTTAATATTATATATTCTTTCAATATTTTAGGAAATTTAAATAATATTTTCAATTTACTAATTAATTTTGTTTCTCTAGAGATGCATGGGTTACCAATTTTTTAAATTTTAATATATATAAAGTTTATCTATTATTTCTTAAATAATTTAAACTATAATTATAATTTTAATATATTCATATTAATGTTATCCCTAAACCCTAAACTCATAATCAAAAAATCCTAAAATCTTAAACCCCAAACCTATAAACACAAAACCCTAAAACATTAAACAATAAATTATAATCCTTAAACCATGCACCCTAAACTCTAAACACTAAACCGTAAACCCTAAACTAAATTGATTTTTTGCGGCATTTTTATTAAAAACCTTATTCACGCTCAAAGCTATTAAGTTATTTTTAATTTGAATATATATAATTATTCACAAAACTGATTATGATGTAAAATTTTAATAATATTCATATTTTAAATCCAATTTTTTGGTGCTACACATTCAAAAAAAGCCAGAATTAAGGAAATTTGGGACGTTACACCTTTATACAAAGAGTTAGCCAGAGCGTATGTTTACAAGTCTATCCAAACACTTAGGAAAGCGTCACCCTAAAACTGTCGTCTTAGGACTAGACAAAAGCCAACTTTTATTCAAGCGTTGCCTTATGCATACATATCCCAACCCTTATACAAAGAGTTGGCTAAAGCGTAGTCTATCGCAACACTTAGGAAAGTGTCACCACAATAGTGTCATCTTAGGACTAGACATAAGCCAACTCTTATTCAAGCGTTGCCTTAGGCATACATATCCCAACCCTTATACAAAGAGTTGGCTAAAGCGTAGTCTATCGCAACACTTAGGAAAGTGTCGCCCTAAAATTGTCGTCTTAGGACTACACAAAAGCCAACTCTTATTCAAGCGTTGCCTTAGGCATACATATCCCAACCCTTATACAAAGAGTTGGCCAAAGCGTTGTCTATCGCAACACTTAGGAAAGTGTCGCCACAATAGTGTCATCTTAGGACTAGACAAAAGCCAACTCTTATTCAAGCGTTACCTTAGGCATACATATCCCAACCCTTATACAAAGAGTTGGCTAAAGCGTAGTCTATCGCAACACTTAGAAAAGTGTCGCCACAAAAGTGTCGTCTTAAGACTACACAAAAGCCAACTCTTATTCGAGCGTCGCCTTAGGCTTACATATCTCAACCATTATACAAAGAGTTGGCCAAAGAGTAGTCTATCCCAACACTTAGGAAAGTGTTGCCACAAAAGTGTCGTCTTAGGACTACGCAAAAGCCAACTCTTACTCAAGCGTCGCCTTAGGCTTACATATCCCAACCGTTGTACAAAGAGTTGCCTAAAGCGTATGTTGGCAAGTCTATCCCAACACTTAAGAAAGTGTCGCCCCATAAGTGTCGTCGTAGGGCTATTTTGTTGTAGTGAATAGTTAAACTTCAAGTGTATTGATGTATTGAAAACTGTCCTCGAAGATATTTCACCAGCAATATACCCCTCCCCTCAGGGTTTAACAAGAATTTCTGTTACAAGAATAGGAGTAGGAATAATCTAATTAACTATATTTTACAAATTATTATCTATTTTTTACTTTTTTATTTTTTATTTTTAAATTTTATTGAAAATCTAAATTAATAAAAAAAATAAGATTACTTTTCTAAACAAAATCAAAACAATTGAAAAAAAATATTGATATCTCGTGAAAATTGAAAAATAAAAAAAATATTATGTCTGTTATTACTGTGAGATTTTTTTTTAAACCAAAGGTAGTAGTTAAAAACAAGAAAATATAACCATTTGATTAAGGCTTCCTTTGGATTCGCGTTCAACCTCAGTGCAGTGAGATTTATATGGAAAATTGTGCAATCGCAACCCAATATTGCCTTTGGATGACAAGCTTGCATTGCAGTGGAAGAGGTGTAATCACACCACACCCTAAAAATCCCACTGGTCTATTTTTACCCAGTTAAAATTTTAAAGCTGCATTTGTAGCATTTTATCCTTTTTTGTCCTTCCTAATAAATCCAATAAAACAATTTAAAATAAAACAAAGAAATCATAATAAATTTTATAATATAAAAGTAAATAAATATAAGTAGCTAAATATAAACCTAAAATAAAATATCTAACTATATAAATAAAGTAATACTAAATTGAACAATTAGCTAAATATATAATTAGCTTTGAAATATTAAATAAAATAATAAATATTTGATTTCTTTCTCAAATTTTAATTATTTTTTAATTAAATTATTATTAGACATAAATTTATTTGAAATAATTTTAGTTATTTACTAATTTTGTAAATGTTAAATAATCTATATTTTTTATTATATATCATGTTTAATCTAATGTCCTTAATAGTCATTTTCAATTTTCATCTTACCGCTACAGCTGTATTTAAATCTAAACATACAGCCCACCATTATTTTTAATTTCACTGTTACAGTATCTAATCTCACCACTATATTAATTAATTTCACCACCACTGCTGCTTTTAACTTTATTGAAAGTAAACATACCGCCCATCCAAACTAAGCCTAAGCTCACCTTTTAAATTAATTACCGAATATATTGCGAATGTAATTTCTCTAGATCTTTAATGATGAAATCGGTTGAATTGGTAAAAGGATATCATTGAAAGAAGCCAAAAAGCTTTCGTCTTTACTGTCTTCATCTCACTCATATCTTTTTCAAAGCTATTCTTCTCTACAATCGCTGACATAGATTTACTCAGGTTCAACAGATCTGTTATCAAATTTCCACTCTCTGCAGTGAAAAGGGTGGCAAAAATGGGGTCTATCAAGTGTAATTGGGCAGATAACAGTGGGGGAAAGCTGCCTCTTTTGGTCAGCTTCTGGGGAAATGAAGATGGAGGAAGTCGACGGACAGGTCTGAAAGTTATGAGAGAAAAAATTAAGAATTCTTGGGTTGAATTCAACGATTTTGCTAGGAAAGCATTGGAAATGGGACGTTCTGATCCCAGGAAAGTTATATTTGCGGTAAAAATGGGGCTGGCATTGTCACTTACGTCTTTGCTCATATTCTGGAAAGGATCATATCAGGATTTTGCTCAATATTCAATCTGGGCAATCCTCACGGTCATAGTGATGTTTGAATTCAGCATTGGTACTTCATCTACTCATAATCTTTTTCTTTTTTTTTCTCTCTTTTTGGTGAATTATATCAAAGTTTCATTATTGGTTAGACTGTTTGGTTCGCCTCTGAGCAGGAGCAACCTTCATCAAAGGATTTAATCGTGGATTGGGAACACTTTGTGCTGGGATACTTGCATTTTGCTTTGCTGAGTTATCTGTGGTGGCCGGCAAGTTCGAGGAAGTTGTCATTGTAATAAGCATTTTCTTAACAGGTCAGTGTTTTCTTATTTTTCTTCTAGAAATTCCCAAATTATATCCATATCAGGCTTCCCTGTCGATTTAGGTTGAAGGCAGCGGACAGTTTTTAAGTGTTTAACAGATTTCTTTGCCGTGGATAGGATTCTGCGCATCCTATTTGAAGCTGTACCCGACAATGAAGCCTTACGAATATGGATTTCGAGTATTCGTATTGACATATTGTATCCTTATGGTAGCTGGTAACCGGACCAGGGAATATAGTCAGGCAGTTTTAACTCGGTTGGTGCTTATAGCAGCTGGAGCTGGTGTTACTTTGGTCGTAAATATATGTATTTTCCCAATTTGGGCTGGTGAATCTCTGCATAAATTGGTGGTGAAAAATTTTAAGGACCTTGCCACTTCTTTGGAAGGTTGCCTTTTCATTCACGTAACAAAACAGTCTAACCACTCCTTACATTCCTTTCTTCACTAATTTTGTTCTTGTTATTCAGGTTGCGTCAACGGGTACTTGAAATGTGTGGAATACGAGAGAATTCCGTCGAAAATTCTTACATACCAAGCTGCCGATGATCCACTTTATAATTGTTATCGATCAGTGGTGCAGTCTACAAGCGAAGAAGATACATTGGTATCTGCAATTGCATGAGCTATAAATTATGCAACAGTTTTCACTTGTTTGAACAACAGATTCCAGGGGTTGAAATGGTGTTAATCAAATCTGTCCTTTTGCAGCTTGGTTTTGCGACTTGGGAACCTCCTCATGGACCTTATAGGCATAATTATCCTTGGGAAAACTTTGTCAAAGTAAGCGGTGCAGTGAAGCACTGTGCTTTCACGGTTATGGCACTGCATGGTTGCATCCTTTCGGAAATACAGGTTAGTACTCTGCTTCATTTAGTGCATCTTGTTATAAAAACGTATCTAATTAAGAAGCGCGTCATTGAATTGGAAAGTGTAAGGTAGGCAGGCCATAGATGAAAAGGGAATTTGTATTATTGAAGTACTGATTCATTTGGCTTGATGCGGAAATGTTATAAATATAGGCCCCTGCGGACCGAAGGCATGTCTTTTCCAATGAGCTTCAGAAGGTGGGGTCGGAAGGCGCGAAAGTGTTACGTGAGCTCGGAAGCAAATTAGAGAAGATGGAAAAACTGAGTCCAGGTGACATACTTAAAAATGTACACGAGGCAGCTGAGCAGTTGCAGCAAAAGATAGACCATAAGTCGTACGTTTTAGTGAATTCTGAGGGCTGGGAAATTGGGGGAAGGCCCATGGAATTAGATTTAGAAGACCTGATCAATGCGGCTGAAGATGAAAACATGAAACTGGGATCTAAATCGTTGAGTGAAGCAGTGCTGGAGGTGAGGTCAGTCTCTGTTGGGACAGCTTTGTGTTATGACGCCAAAAACACGTTAAGAACATGGCCCTCAAATGTTTCAGCTAATGGGGGATCAGTGGTTAAGGGGGACGAATTCAAAACATACGAAAGTGCTAGTGCTTTGTCCTTGGCCACATTTGCTTCACTTTTGATTGAATTTGTGGCCAGATTAGGCAATGTGGTCAGCTCTTTTGAAGAACTCAGTCTAAAAGCCAACTTCAAAGATCCTCCCATCATCAACATGCCCCCTGAACCTTGTAAAGAAGGAGTCGCTACTTGGGTTGTTTAGGCAGTAATTATGTTTTTTTTTTTTTCTTTTAGCTGGAAAGATGAGAGTGTATGAAGGAAGAAGCATTATATTTTCTTTAGAATTCTTGATTCTTACCAGTGTATGAAACTATAATACCTTGTTTGGTTAATAGTCTAATAACACGAGGAAAAAAAACTTATTTATTATATTCGTTAACTTGATTCAAAATTTTTTGATTCGATTCGATTCGAAAAAAATTCAAATTGAGTTTAGTTGCTAAAATAAGATTCGTCAACTTGACTAACTCAAATAAGATTATTTGTTTAAATAATCCCCATCCCCTTCCTTCACATATATAAAATAATATGTGTGAAATGCAGCTACATCAAGCATTTGGGCTTGTTTCAATAATCCGTTTGAGAGCAGTATGCGAGTGTCTTTGATGAAACGTGGCCTTTGTTTGTTGTGGAAATGAACTCGTGGGTCTTGTTCTACATGCAAGTTGGAATGCCAATATAAGGGCACATGACATGTTTTTATGCATTTTATGAGTTTCAATTGTCTGTCTGGTTATATTAATATAATTGTGTTATACCTCCATCCATCCGTATTAAGGCATATAATAAGTCAAGAAGATGTCTGAAAAATAAATTAGTCATCAACAAATCAAGAGAACACTTGTAAGCTTATCCTTTATTTTCCTTTTTAAATCCTTAAGTTTTTAAGTCTTCATCATCTGTCATTCTCCAAATTTTTTGACTTTTCGTCCAACCACCTTCATATTCCTTCGTTGTTGCATCACTGTCAACAAGTTCCACGTTTATAAACAAATAAAATAAATAATGGAGGCCCAAAGAAGAGACAGCTAGGCTGTCAGATATTATTGTCCAATTGATTAAGTCTATTTTTTTTTTGAAAAAATCCGATTGGATTAATGAATTCAAATCTTAAATAAAGAATAGCCCATATGTTGGATTGGATTAACTCCAGCTAAGTAGGCTTAAGAAAACAAATAACAAAAACGAGCCGCCATCAGATTGGCCCATAAATTCAAAAATAAAAAAATAAACCTATATCTATACTCCAGTCGTCGAGTACAGCTGGCCATCATAATGATACTGTCAATTCATATCCACAGAGGCAATTTGTAAAAAGCAATAGCAGATCTTCTAAAAAAAATCTTTTGCTTATCTGCTTTATTTCCAAAACGGAACCATTTCCTTTTCTTTCATTTCAAAAGTCACAAACTCTTTTTTTCCTCTTCCATTCCGATGGTCTTAGTCGTTTCTTCTTCTCTTTTAATCCAAAAAGTCCCGAGCGATTCGCTCCATTTCTCTTCTAATCGATCGTGGAATCTCTTCGTCCCGTATTGTTCCTCGCCATTCTTGAGTCTTTGCTTTTGCTAATAGATGAGCGCATGTATTTTCTGTCCTTGGGATGAAATGGAATCTGATTTCTTGGAAGTGTGTCTTTAGGCTTTGAATGTCACTGATAATTGCTCCGATATTTGATCTGTCATGATCTGCACTTTGGCATTTTGTTATTACCGTTCTCGAGTCTCCTAGTATGTCCAGAGTATGAAAACCCATATGAATCCCTAATTTTGTTGCTTGAAATCCTACATGTGCTTCCACCGCAAGCGGAGATGCAACGTTGAAATAAAGAGTCGATTTTGATGCTACGATTCTACCCCCTCATCTTTAACAACTAGGCCTAACGCAGATTTGGAATTTTGTAGGTCAAAAGCCGCATCAAAATAGATAGCCACATTCGCCCTCTGCATGTTCTGTATGGGTCTCGTATTTGCTTCCAAGATAAGTACTTTGTCTTCTATACCATCCAACTCTGAAATGTAACTGGTAACTTGTTTTGAGATATCTCGACTGGTGCTTGATTTGCCTTCATAGATTAACTTGTTTCTGTTTGTCCAGATTAACCAGAGTCCGCAACAAAAGATTCTACATTGCTCGTTCGTCCCTTGATTGATAACCCAGGTAAGCCAATTCCAAAAATTTGGATTGCTATTATTAAGAACCCATGAGAAGTTTAAATGTCTCCACACTTCCTTCGTTATAGGGCACAATCGGAAGACGTGGTTACTGTCTTCTTTACCTTGATGACATCTAATACACCGATCCTCAACCATTACTCTTCTCATCTTCAGATTAGAAAAAGTGGGGATGTAATTCCACGAAATTTTCTACACTGTAATTTTGATTTTCGAAGGCATGTATAGGTTCCACAATTTCTTGTAAAAATTTTTAGTATCGGCTTGTATATAATTACTAGGATTCAATGTAGTATCCTGTAATAGTTTATAGGCACTTCTCATTTGAGAAGTTTCGGATGACTCCTCTCTCTCACACACGAAAGTCTTCATGGGTGGACTTTGCTAGCGAAATTTGCGGTATTTTCCTAGCAATATCCGTATGAAAGATGCGGACAATCAATTCACTCTTCCAAGTTCGCTATCTTCATCGATTAAGTCGGACACTAATCGATATTTTCATTTCTGCTGTGATTACGTATTACGTCTTCTTCCTTACCCGACACCCGAGAGATCGGTCCACACCGATATATGGTCTCCCTTACCAACCCTCTAGCATAATCCTTCCTCCAGAAGTCTTTTTGCTGACCCAACACTCCTCCAGGTAAGTGAAGGTAAGTTACCTAAAAGAGCATTTAAGAAATTCGTACTCGAGTAATACTTAGCTTTTAAAATACGGGCTAACAAAGAATTTGGATAATTAATAAGACGCCAACCCTGCTTAGCTAATAATGCGATATTAAATTTATCAAGACTTTGGAAACCCAGACCATCCACTTCTTTCAGCCAGCAAATATCCTTCCAAGCACACCAATGAATCCCCTTTTTCCCCCTATTTTTTTGCCACCAAAATTTTACAATTATACCCTCCAATTCCGTGCATAAAGATTTAGGAAGCAAAAAACACGCCATTGAATAGGTTGGTATAGACTGTAAAACAACTTTGATAAAAACCTCCTTACCTCCTTGTGAGAGATATTTGATACTCTAATTATCTATTCGTTGCTGTAGTCTATCTTTCAAATTCTGAAAAGATTCATTCTTTCTTCTACCCATTAGATTAGGTAACCCTAGATATCTTTCCGGATCGTTTGAGCTTCGTACCCCGAGCACTCTAGTAATTGTTCTTCTATCTTCCTCCAAACATATAATTCTTTGAAAAAATTGTAGATTTTGAATAATTAACTTTTTGGCCCGAGCAAAATTCATATTCATGTAGAATCTGTTTCAAAGAAATTGCGCTCCATTCAGTAGCTTCCCCAAAAAACATGAAGTCATCTGCAAAAAGTAGGTGAGAAACCTGCGGCCCACTTCTACTTGCCTTGACTCCTCTCACTTTTTTTTTCCTGCATTCCTAGCTTCATAAGACTAGAGAGACCTTCTCCACAGAATAAGAATAAGAACGGGCTCAACGAGTCCCCCTGTCTTAATCCTCTAGAAGGGAAAAAGATTTCCCTATTATACTCATTTAAAACCACCGAATAAGATACTGTAGTAACGTATTTCATTAGTAAGGCCACCCATTCTAAATCAAATCCCAATTTCTTCCTTATTTCTTCCACAAAATTCTATTCTACCCTATCATACGCCTTACTCATATCCAGTTTTACCGCCATAAATCCTTTTTCCCCCGCCCTCTTATGCCTCAAAGTGTGAAGTAGTTCATAAGCAAGCAAAATGTTATCCGAAATCAATCTCCCGGGGACAAAAGCATTTTGTGCTAGATCAATGCATTTATCCAATACGTTTCGAATGCGATTTGCCATAGCTTTGGCCATCAATTTATAGATGACGTTACACAAGCTGATAGGCCTGAAATGCGTTATATCCACTGGATTTGAATTCTTCGGAATTAACACAATGTTAGTTTTATTGATTGAGTCGATATCCATACCTCCATTCAGATGACCGAGGTAAAAAGTAGTAACATCTTCCCCAATAATTGCCCAACTCTTCTGATAAAATACCGCCGGAAACCCATCCTCTCCTGGTGCTTTTGTGGGACCCAATTCTGCCAAAGCCTTCTGAATCTCCTCCTTTGTATACTTCCCCTTTAGCTTTGAATTATCCTCATCTGAAATACAACGAGTAATTCCTGATAAAATATGCTCATAATTTCCTCTTCTTCCATCAGAAAATAATTGCTGAAAATATGATCTGGCTATCAACTCTATTTCCCGTATTTAATCCGTTTCCCTCTCATCATCATATTGTATCTTACGAATCAGATTTTTCTGTCGTTTCTGTGTTGCTTGTTTGTGGAAGAAAGCGATATTTTTATCCCCAAGTTTTAGCCAATTAACCCGCGCCCATTGTTCCCAATAACGCTAATAATTTTCGATCTCAAAATTGAGTTGAATTCTTGTATCAATAAGATCTGCCAAATTATCCTTATTTCTCTCAGCTTCTAGCAACTGAACCAATTTAGAAGTTAACATCTTTTTCTTGTCTTCTCTGTTATATCGGATTTGACCGGCCCATCGCTTCAAGCCTCTTTTCACACTTTCTAGCTTACTTAATAAATCTCCCGTAGAATTTTCCTAGATATTTTTGACCTCAATAAAGAACGACTCCTCTAAAACCCACCATGCTTCAAATTTGAAACTTTTATGAATTCTCTCCCTATCCTCCTTCTTTGTGTTAACTAGTAATGGGCAATGATCCAAAACGTATGTGGAAGATCTTTGAAGCCTGAAATTCGAAAATAAATGAAACCATTCTTCAGTCGCCACACCCCTGTCTAATCGTTCTTAAATATTAGTTTCTAGCAGATTTCTCCTTTCCCAAGTAAACCAGTTACACTCCTCCAATACTTTACGAAAAGCTTCCATTCTTCATTCTTCTCGGGGTAGACCACCCTTTTTTTTCAAAGCCATATAAAATTTCGTTAAAGTCCCCACAAACCATCCATGGTAGCTCTCCAACCATACCTAGATGACGTAAAAGATTCCATGCATCAGGTCTATCTTGTGAGTAAGGGGACCCATAAAAACCAGTAAACCTCCATTTGTGCCCTTCCTCCACTTCATCTATGATCACATCAATATGTCTTTGCGAAAAACTTTGAAGCTGAATATTGTTATCTCCACGCTAAGCCAGACATAGTCCACCTCTATATCCATTTGAGTCAACATCGATACCATTCGGGAATCCACAGCTTCTTCGAACTCGTTTCATCTGACTCGTACAAATTTTTGTCTCCATAAAGAAGACCACTTGGGGATTATATAACTTCAGCACATGCTGAAGTCTTCGAATTGTCCGTGGACTCCCCAATCCACGGACATTCCAGCTTAAGATTTTCATTGCGCCCGGTCGGCTTGCCTCTTGGCAGCCGTCGATGATAGATGACTAACTTCCACTACCCTCCTATTCCTTACCGCCAAATTGTTAGTCTCTTCCTTGGCCAGTATGTCTTCAATCTCTCCTCTATTCCTCTTTTTACCCTCCTCACCAATTAGTACCCCATCTTCAAGATCATGTTCCATTAAAGTATGAATCTGACTCCCACTCAAATTTCCACCTTCTTTCCATAGAATAGATACCCTCCCTTCCAAATTAATCCATAATATAGGATCTAGATTATTCCTATTGCCCATGTTTTTCGCTAAACCCCTCATATTATTCCCTAAAATTTGCCTTCCCTCGCCATTTCCCCCCACTCCCCCTCTCATTCTTCCCGAAGCCACACGCTAGTCATCGTTAAAGCTCGACGAGATTGTGCCCTTAATGATAAGTCTCATCCCATCTCGGCAACTTCCACTCCTAATGTCATCCTCGCTTCACAAAAAGAATCACTATGGCCCAAAAGGCCACAATAAAAGCAAAAAAGTGATAATCTTTCATATTTAAATCTAACGTATGAGCACTTTACATAACACATTATCTGTTTTTTCCTCTTCAAAGGTCGCCGTATATCAATTTTGACTCTTATTCTCATAAAGTTTCTATTTTCTTTTCCCAGATTTGAACCATCATACTCTATGAAATTGCCTATAAAATTACCCATTTGAATTGCCAGATTTTCCGAGAAAAAACCAACAGGAACATCATGTAATTGAACCCAAAAAGGGGAATAAATTAATGGGGCTTTCAAAGGGTCCTCCCCCATTACAACTTATGGAGAACCAATAAGTAGTTATTAAAAGTCCATGGTGAACCCTTTATAACCCTCTCCAAATCTATAACATGAAAAAATTGAAATAAATACCTTTTCTCCCCCAGATCTCTAATTTGAACCCCCCGAACGGGATGCCACAGATTTGCCATGGTGCTCTTCATTGCTAGCTATTAAGAAACACCCCACCAATCGGAAACCTCCCACTTCTCCATCCGTATTCGCTCCAACTTGTACTTGTAGAACTGCTTCTTCCTCCTCATCGAGCGTTAACCCCGCGAAATCTGCCTCCATAATAGTACGTAAAGTAATTGTTTGAATCAATTTTCTAAAGCAAGAAAGAAAATTGAAGAAAAATCACTGCCGTCACGCCAATACCAATAGAAACAAGAAAACCCTAAAACTGCCAGAGAGAGCAGACAGAGACGTGCTAAATTAGCATTGATTAAGTCTAAATTAAACACTTAGTTAGCACACAAATGCCTACTTTAATTACTTAGAGTTGAATGCTCTAAATGTTTCAATTTTTTTAATTAATTCAATAATTATGATTAATTAAGTAAAATGTTTGATTTGATGATAATTTTAGGGTTTTAGGTTTTTTTAAAAATTTTTCTTATTAAAATTCAATTAATCAATTATTATTTTAAGATTTTATATTAAACTATATTAATATATTATGTTTTGTAAATTATAAAAAGTTATATATACTAATTTTCAGCAAAACGTGTTGCACGTGATATCCATATTTATTAATATCATTTTCTAAATTTTAATATTACTTTTTTTAACATTTTATACTGTAAATATATTTGTACTACAAGAAATAATATGTAAATAGATAGTCCAAATAAGAATGAAAATGTAATTGAAGTTAAGGAAAATGTAGGCCAATTTACCAGAAAATACCAATTTTTAACAAAATTTACGAAAAAGTACCTAAAAAATAATTATTTATCGGAAAGGGCCATTTCCCTCGAAAACGCGTCCACGTCAGCGTGTTTTCAGGGGATGAACCAGGAAAGCGCGTCCACGAGGGAGCGCTTTGTGCCACATCAGCCAAAAACGCGTCTTTGAGGGTGCACTTTGCTGATGTGGCAAAAGCGCTCCCTCGTGGACGCGCTTTGCCCGCTTCAACGGTCAGATTTTTTTGACCGTTGGGCCTCCAACGGTAAAAAAAAAACTATAAAACCCCCCCACCCTTTTATTTTTTTCACACAAAAGTCCTTACTCATTTTTCTCTCAAATTTCTCTCAAATTCCTCTCAAATTTCTCTCAAATTCCTTTAAAGTTCCACTCAAATTTCACAATAGTCCTTTAATATTTACAAAAAAGCCCTTTTTAAATTTTTTTGAAATATATTTTTTTTGATAAATTTAAAAATATTCGATCGTATTAGCAATGGCCGGAGAAGTAATTCGTCTCGACAATAAACACATCTCCGTCGATCAAATGACAATGGTAAGTTTTAATTTTAATTTTTCAATACTATTTAATATTTTTTTAGGTTTATGCAATTTTAATTAAATTTTATTTTATAATTTTTAAACGATCAGTAGATCGGGTGTTGCAATGCTATATTCGCAATATGCACAGTCCGCCATCGCCGTTAATCGAGAATTACTGCGGGGTTGGGTTTTTGCACGTGGCCACGATAGGCGGGGTGCAAGTTGGACCGAAGTTAATCGGTCTTGTTGATAGAGAGGTGGAGACCGAGACACACACTTTCCATCTTCCATACGGAGAGTGTACTATCACTCTGGAAGGCGTGCATTTGCAATTAGGATTGCCGGATGGAGTGCGTAGTCACCGGGTTCGCAACTTTGACGATTGGGGAGCCGTATGCTCTGAGCTTTTGGGTGCTATTCCTGATAACATTTACGGAGGTCGGATCGAGATAGATGGGCTGGTTACTGAGACACATTCCGGAGCCGGATAATGATTCGACCAAAATAGAAAGAATACGGTATGCTCGGGCATATATTCTTGAGATGATTGGAGGCTATCGATCTTAGGACTTGTCACGAAACATCGTACATCGAGATGGTGCTTTGAAACTCGTTGATTTTAGAAGCGTAGGTGAATTGAGTTGAAGTCCGCCATGCTAGCAAAATTGTATCGGGAGATGTGCGGGCGTAGCGGCGAATAAAGCGAAAATCGAGAGGTTGCCTATCACTCTTTGCAATCATGGGCGCGGTTTGGATTTCCATTTTTACGTCCTCGAGTCGACCACCCATATACATTCCCACTCATAACGAGGTAAATTTAATATTAGATTTTACAATTATTACGTAGATTTAAAATATAATTGTATGCTAAAAAAATATTTAATTAGGTGGAACCATTCGGCGAGTTATGTTGGAATACCTACATCGCTTGAAGATATATGGCTTCTATTAGAGCAATAGTCGGAAGCACAAGTAAGTATTAAATAAAATATATTTTAAGTAATAAAATAGTCAATTCGTATTTAGTATTTAGTATTTAGTATTTAGTATTTAGTATATAACTAATATTTTTATCATGTTAATATAGTTTGAATGGACACCATACGAGGACCCGTCAATTCGGGCAGTAATTCCGGAAGAGTTCTTTCAAAATCCGAACATTTGGCATGTGAAGGTGCCATTGGTCAACTATGCCACCGTGGAGATGCACCAGTCAGATCGGGTTCTGCGTCAATTTGGATTTCGACAATCGATTCCCATGGTACCTGAGGTGTTTGATGATGAGCACAAAGTCGACTTACGGATGTTGCATACAGATTGACTAAGATTTTGGTCAGCGTATATCGAAATGTGAGAAAATCGGTATGATTATATACCTACTCGGGAACCGATCATCGTTCCTGAGTTAGCGTGCGTGCCGGAATACATGCCATGGTTTAGGATCCATGGCAAGCCGTATTTATTGTCGAAAGAGGAGAGGCGACGACAACTTCGTGAACAAAGGGAACGACGGGGCGCTTTAAATCCAAGGAGAATGGGTGATGAGATGGGACCATCAACAGCACCGACACAACCACCGGGCCCATCAACAGCGCCCACACAGTCACCGGGCCCAACACTTCAGCCGACGACACCCACATCACAGCCTTTTCAGATTATGCCAGGTGCGTACCCTAGCCCTTATATGTATCCTAACCCTTATATGTTTCCTTTTCCCAGTCCCATGGTAGGTTGGAATGCATGGCCCGGTTTGAGTCCGTTCCCGACTACTCCGAATGGCCAGCCGATCTATAGGCCGCCGTCGCATGAGGGATCGCACGAGGCACCGTCGGGGAGCTATTCTTTTTACCAATCTCCTTCGCCTTATGGGATTCAGACACCTCCGCCATAGGCGATGCAAACACCTCTCCAGTCAATATTTTATCAAGGTGGGTCATCCTCCCAACACCCACAACTAGACCCCCTGCTGGAGGTACTAGAATCCCCGTCTGAGGTTCCACAACCCCCGCCGGAAGCTAGAAGAAGCAGGAATCCAGCGCGTAACCGTCGACCACCCCCATGTGGCACTGATTCCGACCAGCACCAACATTGATTCCGACCGTCATTATTTTATTTTATTTATTGTAATTTTTTTTATATATTTAATAAAATAAAAGATGTTTTTTTAATTTTTTTATTGTAATTTAATTTAATTTTTATATCTTAAATAAAATAAAAGTTATTTTTTTATTTTTTATTGTAATTTAATTTTTATATCTTTAATAAAATAAAATTTGTTTATTTTTTTTTTGTAATTTAATTTTTATATCTTTAATAAAATAAACCAGAGACTACTGTAGCAAAAGAGCGTCCATGTGGGAGCTTTTTTGATACTCTTCTTGACAGATGCATCCTGCTTGAAGCGTTTTGGTCACTATTTGTTGAAACGTCTTCTCAAAAAAGGATTGCCAGAGAGACTCATCGTAGCAAAAGAGCGTCCCACGTGGGAGCTTTTTACTCTTTGCCGGCATGCATCCTGCTTGAAGCGTTTTGGTCACTATTTGTTCGAAATGTCTTCTCAAAGTTATTTTGCCAGAGACTACTGTAGCAAAAGAGCGTCCACGTGGGAGCTTTTTTCGGTACTCTTGCCGACGATGCATCCCCGCTTGAAGTGTTTTGGTCACTATTTGTTGAAACGTCTTCTCAAATTTATTTTGCCGAGACTCTCAGTAGCAAAAGAGCGTCCACGTGGGAGCTTTTTTCGTACTCTTCTTGCCGACGATGCATCCCGCTTGAAGCGCTTTTGGTCACTATTTGTTGAAAACGTCTTCTCAAAATTATTTTGCGGATATACTCTGTAAAAAAATTCAAATAATATTTTTTTGCTGATATATTTTTCCCAAAACCCTAAACCTAAAATTATTTTAATTAATTAACCCTAAAATCTAGTTCATTAATTTTTCCCTAAAAACCCTAAACCCTAAGACCCTAAAAAACCCTAAACCGTAGCCCTAAAACCCTAAAAACTCATACCCTAACACTAAAAACAACTGAAAAACCCATCGGAGGAAAATGGCAAAAGCGCGTCCACGAGGGAGCGCTTTTGTCACATCAGCAAAGCGCGCCCTCAAGGACGCGTTTGAAACACCCTAAACCCGGCCCAAAAAGCCTGACCGGATTTGAAATGTTCCTCGAGTAAAACTTTAGCAAATTCTCGCTTATAAGAAAAACTTGATGATTTTAAATAAAACAGATTAACTTAAAGATAGGGTGGAAATCAAATTGTAAAGTAAATTTGTATCTTCTTAAAACATTATTTTTAAGAGAAATTAATAAGTTAAAAGAAAACCAAATTTAATGAAAAATTCATTAATATTGTGGAAATATATTTTGTTTTCAAAACAGTTTAATTTATTTATAAAAAAAAAACATTTAGTTATTTAAATAATAATTATTCATGGCGAATAAAAAAATAAAATAGTTCATAATGGCCTTATTACAAAAATGGCAAAACCCAAAAAAATCTTAAATAAGTTTAATAAGTTTGATTTGGAAAATCTCCAAAAACTTTGTTTGAGCATTGGCCACCACATAGTCCTCGCTGACCCGATCCATCACGCTAAGAGTCATCTGAAAAATTATCCCACAAAAGGGGTGAGTCATAAACTCAATGTGTAACACATACATTAAAAGCCCATTAATAACACATATAGTCATAGGCCCATTTTAAATCATGTTTAGCCATAAGCCCAATTTTTATAGCAGATAAAAAAATCACATGAATATACACATATAATGAAATGCAAACCCGGCCCACCTAAATATCCATCCGCTACACACCACCCGTACCAACCAAACACACCGTGGGGATTACTAAATCGACCCTCCATCCGCTACACACCATCGAAGCGATTCTTTGCGATCAACATGCACATCGCCCTTATAATTTTGTGGCAAGGCCACACGATCAATGTGACCAAGTCACCAGATTAACATATGTGACCAAAGTCACTTGGATTATGTGGTAAAACCACCGAAATACTTCCCTTTATCAATTTTACCCATATGCCCATGCACATACATATTATTCAGTTTTCATGCCATTTACCCCCAAAATCATAATATCATCATACTCATTTCACATTTATGCATATAGCAAAATTTACGAAATGTCGGGGTAAACATACTGAATATCGTATACCATCAATGGTATCCACAAACATTATTAAACATATTGTCATATAAATCACATTATAGATCTACGAGATTTTATTGTAAGGTTACACACCTTATGACCGTGAGAACGATACCTTCCCACTCGTCAACGCCTAGGTAATAATCACACTTGTTTAGTATACACTATTACTAATAAAACTATACTATTGATGAGAGATCTAAATCCTTACCCTCAGATTCTCGAACAACCGTTATTTGTGGTTTTTCTCCGCTAGATGAATCAAAACCAGCCGACAACCACTAACGAAAAGTGGTTCGGTTATGCATACGACTTCAAATAACCGATCTTCTTTGGCGGAGGGTCCACAACCCGGTGGAAAATCTCTTATCGCCGATACTGACTCTTCGTTTGTAGTTTGAGGGTATAACGATTGCCTCCTCTCTTCCAAACACTCCGTCTTTGCTCTTTTCGAACCTATCTTGCTAGTCTCGAATTCACCCCTAAAATAAAGTTGATTAATAAACTATCTAAAAGAATTGATATAACCGAAAGTGATATTCTTACCTTGGATGATTTGAAAGGTTTCTCTTAAAACGTTGGTTTCCAAAAAGAGTCTTAAAAAAATGTTGATTTTGGTTTTGGTAGAAGGTAGTTTCGGTTGAGAGTGAAGAAGAAAGAAAAATGAAAAGAGAAAGAAAGAAAAGAGAAAGAAAGAAATGTTTTCCAAACTTTTTGATGCTTTTGACTAAAGAGGACAAGAATTTGAGAGAATAAGCACTTTAACCAAAATGGTCAAAATGAAAGCCAAAACAAAGTAAAAACTTTTACCTAATGTCATTAACAAAATTCAGCTAAGAGGAGAGCTTTTGGAGAAATGAGAAAAGATACACAAAATGCTAGAGTTTTTGGCCAACTATCACCCCTAATCCAAAGTCAAATTCGCCCAACATGTATGCCAACATAATCCCCCTTTTCCTCCACATTTCCTCCCATTAATCCTTGATTTTTGCACAAATAAACCATCTCCCCTTAGTCCCTAAAACCGACTAGGTTCATGGTCAAATGACCATGAAAAAAAACTTCCAAAACACCCTCCTTTCTTCAAGCCTTTTGTCCCCTATCTTACCATATCTTCAAGATCCCTTGCCATAACTTCTAGCTTGCCTTTTCATAAAGTCTACTAACCAAAAATAAGAAGATGACCATCCATTCTAGAATAGTCTTGGCGACACTATAGGAAACAAAATAATAGAAATAAAGTTCTTCCATTTGCTAGCTAGAGATTCGAATCTCTCTCCGATGCATTCACTCATGCACCATTACCACCTTGCCAAATGACTTATTATGCTTAAACCTCTAGTCAATATTTCTTAAAGCCTATCTTGCTTATTTCCATCTTAAATAAAATAAAATAAAAATTAATATATCACTAAGCATTCACTTACATAATGAAGTTCAAAAATAAACTTCCAAAACACACTCAATCATATTTAAGCATGCAACAACATTCAATTTAGCAGAGATGCATAACCCCTAATTATCAGGATGTTACAATTCTACCCCCCTTAAAATAATTTCGTCCTCGAAATTACCTGGCTAGAACAAGTGAGGGTATTCTTTGTCGTATCGCCTCCTCTGGCTCCCCACTAAGCTTCTTCCGATCCATGATTGTGCCATAACACTTTGACAAGAGGAACCGATTTCCTCCGTAACACCTTCACATCCCGATCTAGAATCTGAATCGGCTCCTCCTCATAAGACAAATCTGGTTGTAATTCCACCTCTCCAAGCGATACTACATGAGATGGATCCGGCCGTAACTACGTAACATTGAAACATGAAACACATCGTGCATTTGCTTCAACTCAAGGCAAATCTAATCGGTATGCCACAGATCCAACCCGCTTCAAAACCCGATAAGGTCCAATGAACACAGGACTTAACTTCCCTTTGCGACCAAATCTCATCACCTTTTTCCAAGGTGAAACCTTTAGAATACTTGATCCCCACAACAAACTCTATTTCCTTCTCGCTTAAGATCTGCGTCGACTTTTGCACGTCGGATGCTTCCTTTAATCGAGCCTGAATTACCTTAACTTTTCTTTGGATTCAGCTACTAATTACGGACCCAAAATCGACGTTCCCTAATTCTCGTCCAACACGTAGGAGTGCGACACTTCCGTCCCATATAGTGCTTCATATGGTGCCATCCGAATACTAGCTTGGTAACTATTGTTGTACACGCAAATTCGCCAAAGGTAAGAACTCTTCCTAACTTCCTCTCGAAATCTATCACACATCCCTTAACATATCCTCTAAGACTTGGATTACTCGCTCGGGTGGTAGTCGATGCAGTGGATGAAAAGCCGTACTGAAATCCAACCTGGTGCCCAAAGCCTGATGCAAAGCTTTCCAAAACCGAGACGTAAACCTCGGATCCCTATCCGAAATAATTGACACCGGCACACCATGCAACCTCACAATCTCAGCCACATATAACTTCGCCAATTTCTGCATAGAGTAATCAACCCGAACTGGGATAAAATGTGCAGATTTCGTCAATCGGTCCACTATCACCCATACCGAGTCTTTCTTAGTAGGCGTAAGAGGAAACCCACTAACAAAGTCCATGGTGATACGCTCCCACTTCCATTGCGGAGTCTTTATCGGCTGAAGCATTCCCGATGGAACTTGGTGTTCCGCCTTAACCTGTTGACACGTTAAGCACTTCCCCACAAACTCCGTAACTTCCCGCTTAAGACCAGGCCACCAAAATTGATCCCGAAGATCCCTTTACAACTTACTACCTCCCGGATGCATCGCATAAGGACCACCATGCGATTCCTGAAGAATTCTCCGCCTAAGCTCCTCATCCTTCGGCATACAGACTTTACCCTTGAAACATAAAAATCCATCGTTGTTAACACCATAGTCTTCCAACTCCCCATTTTGCACTTGCCGTAGCTTTACACTCAGATCTTCATCTACTAATTGCCTCTCTTTCACTTGACTCAACCATGTCGGCCTAACTTGTAATTCTGCCAACAAGCTTCCGTCATCGTAAAGACTAAGATGTGCAAACATCGCCTTAAGTCTGACACCACTTTCCGACTTAGGCGTGCGCCACCACATTTGCCTTGCCCGGGTGGTACTCAATAGAAACGATCGTAGTCTTTCAACAACGCTATCCATCTACGCCGCCTCAAATTCGGTTCTTTACGAGTCGGTAGATATTTTAGACTTTTGTGATCCGTGTATATTCTGACTTTTCTCCGCACAAATAATGCCTCCACACCTTAAGAGCAAAGACAACCATTGCTAACTCCAAGTCATGCGTCGGGTAGTTAACCTCGTGAGGCCTCAATTGCCGAGAGACGCATACGCAACCACTTTCCGTCTTGCATCGTAACACATCCCAATCCAATGTGAGACGCATCACAATACACCACAAAGTCCTTCCCATGTCTCAGTCGAATCAAAACCGAGAGCTTGGTCAAAACCCTCTTAAGCTTCTCAAAGCTCTCTTGCTTTGCTTATCTCGCCACACGAAAGGTATCTCTTTTCTCAACAACCGTCAAAAGGTGCTGCTATCGAGGAAAATCCTTCGACAACCTTCAGTAGTAACCCGCTAATCCCAAGAAATCTGCGAACCTCCGCTACTGGACTTAGGTGGTGTCCAATCTAACACCGCTTCAATCTTCCGAGGATCCACCCTTATCCCTTCCGCAGACACCACATGACCTAAAAACGCAACTTCTTTCAGCCAAAATTCGCACTTGCTGAATTTGGCATAAAGCTTCTTCTCCCTTAGCACTTGCAACACTATCCGAAGATGCTCATCATGCTGCAACTCAGACTTGGAATACACAAGAATGTCATCTATGAAAACAACAACAAACTGATCCAAGTAGGGTTGAAAAACCCGATTCATCATATCCATGAACGCAGCTGGGGCGTTCGTCAATCCGAACGGCATTACCAAAAATTCATAATGCCCGTATCTTGTTCGGAAAGCTATCTTATGGATATCTGCTTCCTTCACCTTAAGTTGATGATACCCCGATCTTAGATCTATCTTTGAGAATACCGCAGCTCCCTTAAGCTGATCGAACAAGTCGTCTATCCTTGGCAAAGGATACTTGTTCTTGATGGTCAGCTTATTCAACTGTCGGTAATCTATGCACATCCGCATAGTCCCGTCCTTCTTCTTCACGAACAAGACCGGTGCTCCCCATGGAGACACACTAGGTCGGATAAATCCACGATCAAGCAACTCTTGAATTTGAGCCTTAAGCTCAACCAACTCCTTTGGTGCCATTCTATACGGAGCGATAGATCTTTGGCGCCATTCCGAACAACAAGTCAATCCCAAATTCCACTTCACGATCCGGAGGCAATCACGGAAGTTCTTCCGAAAGACATCCACGAATTCCCTCACGATTCGACTTCTTCAACAGCTTGTCTCCTTAGCCTCCAAGGCATCGACCAACATAAGAAAAGCCAAACAACCTTTCCTAACCATCTTTTACGCCTTAAGAGCGAGATACTACATTCGATAAGTAGTTCCGTCTCTCGCCCATCACCACAACTTCCTTATCGTCCAAAGATCTTAGTGACATCCGCTTAGCAAAGACAATCCACATTCGCACGATACTTCACTAGCCAATCCATGCCTAGGATCAAGTCGAATTCTCCAAATGGAAATTCCATTAAGTTAGCCAAAAAATCTGCGTCCCTTGAACTTCTAGAGGCACATCCTTAAAGAGTTTATCTACTACTACAATGCATCCTAAAGGACTAAATGCGATCATCTTCCTAGGTACGATCTCGAGTTCACATGCAGAGTTCCGATACCTCACTAGCGATGTAGGAATGAGTTGACCCTATGTCTATCAAAGCAATAAAGGGCAACCTGAAATAAGAAACGTGCTGTGATAACATCGAGATGCGTCACTATCTTCCTTCCGACGAACCGCATACACCAAGCCCGGCCGTCTAGCCTCGATGCTACCACTACCTCTGCTCAAGTCCCGCAACCTCTACCGAACCATTACCTCGCGCCACTCGAACCACGACCCCTCATCGATCTTTGTCCACCTCTGCCGGCTGATTAAAACCTTGACCTACCGGGACGATTCCTCTCGGTATCCAATGGACAATCCCTAATCATATGATCCTTGGATCCGCACTTAAAACATCCCCTGGTCTTTTTCCAACATTCACCCGGTGCATCTTCCCACATTGAGCACAAGCACGATGTTGTCCACTCATGTGATCTCACGACGACTTCATGGCCCATTATTTCTTGGTTTCTTCCGAAAATTCCCGGATGACCACAAGACCCAAAGCTCCTCTTATTCTTGTTCGCCTCTGTCCCGCTACGTCTTTCGATCACCGCTTAACTTCTTCACTATTCTTGCCCTTTCTACTAAGATTGCAAAGTCTCTTTCCCAGTCATGGAGCAATCATCACTCATGATTCATCTCTAAGTCCATCCTCAAATCTAACACACCGCTTCATATTCGGTGAGCTACTATCCCTCTAGCATATCGGCTAAGTCGTAAAAACTCGCTTCATACTCATTTATCGACTTATTTCCTTGTACTAAATTCGTAAATGCCTTCCTCTGGGAGTCGATGTAGCTAGCTCCAACATATTTTCCTTCGAATTTAACTTTAAAATACCCCCAATCCACTCGATCCATAGGGTACTCTCCTAATAGTGAGCCACCACCGGTAGGCCTCATCGCGGAGTAGTGAAATAGCACCTTTTAGCTTTTCTTGAAAGAAAGGCGGTCTAAATCGTCCATGATCCTTTCGATTGCCTCCAACCATGATTCCGCTACATTTGGAGCTACTCCGAGATACTCCCTAAAAACCTCACTCCATTTGATCTAAGTCTCTCACCACTGATTTTCGAGACCCATTTCCCGCGCTAGCTACGCGCTACTCGTTCTAAAACTCGAAGCACGGCTTGAGATACTTTGCATCACCTCCTTCATTTTGCTCTTAAAATTCCACCCTACTACAATGGGTGGCGAGCTTCATTTTCAAACCTTGACCAGGATCTAACTGGTTCCGACACGACCCATTCTTCCTCTTCCGCGTCCACGGCGACCACGTCCCCTAGAACTCATGTCTACTTAGCGTCTTATCTCTGTTTTACAAAAATTTTATGCATCAAAATTTTGTTCCACTTATTAACCGCAAAACAATTTTTATGAAATAAAGTATTTAGAAGTAGTTCTTTCGATCACACAAAGGTTCAGTTCAAGTTCACTACTCTAGTTCAGAGAGTCATAATCACATTCATAAGCACAGACACATTCATTCACTACACCTTTATGGTCATTTCAGACCTTCCCAACCCAGGTAATATCGTCATTTGTCCTATAGGGGTATTTTAGTAATAAATCGGGGTCAATTTGAAAATCTTTACAAATCAAAGACATTCCAAAATATACAAATCTCGAGGTTATTTTAAAAAAAATTCTACCAAATCAATGGTATTGCTGAAATTTTAGAAATCAGGGTTATTTTGGTAATTTTGGAAGTCAGGGGCAATTTCGTAAATTTTCCAAATCAAAGCATCTTGGTATTTTGTCAAAATACGATTTTTAAATACTTTTGCAAAGTAAGAAAATTTTATCAAAATCAAAGGTAGCGTTAAAAACTTTTAGAAACCAGGGGCATTTTAGTAATTTTACTTCTAGGGGTATTTAGGTAATTTTTTTTTTTTTTATAAAACAGGATGGCTAGTCCCTTTCGGGTTTTAATTATTGAGTTTAGCCCGTGAATAAGTCCTCTTGGTTAGGGTGAACCGTAGCTACGCACTGTAGGATTCAAGTAAAGAGGAGGTGAGTCGCCAGGATCGCTTAAATACCAAGCTCTTTCCGAATCCACTCCTGACATGCGCACAATGGTTGCCACACCGTAACTTTCGGCGACTTACTTCACGAGTTTGTTCGGTTGTTTTTAAGTCTTATGCATGTGTTTGAGTGTACTAACCCTAGGGTTCAATAGATCCTAGTTCACTAATCTACGAGCCCAAGTTTGCCCATATACCAATCATATAATAATTCACTCAACAATTTGAGATACTTACCTGGTGGACTTCGGGTCAAGAACTCGGGTGCCATGCTTTCATAAAACCATTTTTAACCAAAAATTAAAATCATTCATTTGGGCCAAAATTTGAAAACGTTGTGGACTTCAAAACCCAAGGTGAGTGTTTAAAACACGCTCGATACTGTTGAAACACCCTAAACCCTACTTTAAAAAGCCCACCGGATTTGAAATGTTCCTCGAGTAAA
The DNA here is from genome assembly GCA_025698515.1 of Gossypium sturtianum. Classification (NCBI taxonomy): domain Eukaryota; kingdom Viridiplantae; phylum Streptophyta; class Magnoliopsida; order Malvales; family Malvaceae; genus Gossypium; species Gossypium sturtianum. Next base: position 16,822,053 of record CM046954.1, on the reverse strand, counting down.
ACTTTAGCAAATTCTCGCTTATAAGAAAAACTTGATGATTTTAAATAAAACAGATTAACTTAAAGATAGGGTGGAAATCAAATTGTAAAGTAAATTTGTATCTTCTTAAAACATTATTTTTAAGAGAAATTAATAAGTTAAAAGAAAACCAAATTTAATGAAAAATTCATTAATATTGTGGAAATATATTTTGTTTTCAAAAGCAGTTTAATTTATTTATCAAAAAAAAAAAAAACATTTAGTTATTTAAATAATAATTATTCATGGCGTAATAAAAAAATAAAACAGTTCATAATGGCCTTATTACAAAAATGGCAAAACCCAAAAAAATCTTAAATAAGTTTAATAAGTTTGATTTGGAAAATCTCCAAAATACTTTGTTTGAGCATTGGCCACCACATAGTCCTCGCACGACCCGATCCATCACGCTAAGAGTCATCTCAAAAAATTATCCCACAAAAGGGTGAGTCATAAACTCAATGTGTAACACATACATTAAAAGCCCATTAATAACACATAGTCATAGGCCCATTTTAAATCATGTTTAGCCATAAGCCCAATTTTTATAGCGAGATAAAAAAAAATCATGAATATACACATATAATGAAATGCAAACCCGGCCCACCTAAATATCCATCCGCTACACACCACCCGTACCAACCAAACACACCGTGGGGATTACTAAATCGACCCTCCATCCGCTACACACCATCGAAGGCGATTCTTTGCGATCAACATGCACATCGCCCTTATAATTTTGTGGCAAGGCCACTGATCAATGTGACCAAAGTCACCAGATTAACATATGTGACCGAAGTCACTGGATTATGTGGTAAAACCACGAAATACTTCCCTTTATCAATTTTACCCATATGCCCATGCACATACATATTATTCAGTTTTCATGCCATTTACCCCCAAAAATCATAATATCATCATACTCATTTCACATTTATGCATATAGCAAAATTTACGAAATGTCGGGGTAAACATACCTGAATATCGTATACCACTGAATGGTATCCACAAACATTATTAAACATATTGTCATATAAATCACATTATAGATCTACGAGATTTTATTGTAAGGTTACACACCTTATGACCGTGAGAACGATACCTTCCCGCTCACAACGCCTAGGTAATAATCACACTTGTTTAGTATACACTATTACTAATAAAACTATACTATTGATGAGAGATCTAAATCCTTACCCTCGGATTCTCGAACAACCATTATTTGTGGTTTTTCTCCGCTAGATGAATCAAAACCCGCTGACAACCCACTAACGAAAAGTGGTTCATTTATACGCACGACTTCAAATAACCGATCTTCTTTGGCGGAGGGTCCACAACCCGGTGGAAAATCTCTTATCGCCGTCTGACTCTTCGTTTGTAGTTTGAGGGTATAACGATTGCCTCCTCTCTTCCAAACACTCCGTCTTTGCTCTTTTCGAACCTATCTTGCTAGTCTCGAATTCACCCCTAAAATAAAGTTGATTAATAAACTATCTAAAAGAATTGATATAACCGAAAGTGATATTCTTACCTTGGATGATTTCAAAGGTTTCTCTTAAAACGTTGGTTTCCAAAAGATTCTTAAAAAAATGTTGATTTTGGTTTTGGTAGAAGGTAGTTTCGGTTGAGAGTGAAGAAGAAAGAAAAATGAAAAGAGAAAGAAAGAGAAAGAGAAAGAAAGAAATGTTTTCCAAACTTTTGATGCTTTTGACTAAAGAGGACAAGAATTTGAGAGAATAAGCACTTTAACCAAAATGGTCAAAATGAAAGCCAAAACAAAGTAAAAACTTTTACCTAATGTCATTAACAAAATTCGGCTAAGAGGAGAGCTTTTGGAGAAATGAGAAAAGATACACAAAATGCTAGAGTTTTTGGCCAACTATCACCCCCTAATCCAAAGTCAAATTCGGCCAACATGTATGCCAACATAATCCCCCTTTTTCCTCCACATTTCCTCCCATTAATCCTTGATTTTTGCACAAATAAACCATCTCCCCCCTTAGTCCCTAAAACCGACTAGGTTCATGGTCAAATGACCATGAAAAAAGAAACTTCCAAAACACCCTCCTTTCTTCAAGCCTTTTGTCCCCCTATCTTACCATATCTTCAAGATCCCTTGCCATAACTTCTAGCTTGCCTTTTTCATAAAGTCTACTAACCAAAAATAAGAAGATGACCATCCATTCTAGAATAGTCTTGGCCGACACTATAGGAAACAAAATAATAGAAATAAAGTTCTTCCATTTGCTAGCTAGGAGATTCGAATCTCTCTCCTGATGCATTCACTCATGCACCATTACCACCTTGCCAAATGACTTATTATGCTTAAACCTCTAGTCAATATTTCTTAAAGCCTATCTTGCTTAGTTCCATCTTAAATAAAATAAAACAAAATTTAATATATCACTAAGCATTCACTTACATAATGAAGTTCAAAAATAAACTTCCAAAACACACTCAATCATATTTAAGCATGCAACAACATTCAATTTAGCAGAGATGCATAACCCCTAATTATCAGGATGTTACAGCGTTTTTGGCTGATGTGGCACAAAGCGCTCCCTCGTGGACGCGCTTTCCTTGTTCATCCCCTGAAAACGCGCTGACGTGGACGCGTTTTCGGGGGAAATGACCATTTCCAGTAAATAATTATTTTTAGGTACTTTTCCGTAAATTTTGTTAAAAATTGATATTTTCTGGTAAATTGGCCAAAAATGTAATTGAAGTTAAGTATAAAGTGTAATTTAATATTTATTAAATTTCAACTCATTTAAATTTTTATTTAATTATTTTAATATGATAAAAAATATTAATATATAAAATGCATCCTACTTAAATACTTTGAGTTTGAATAAAGTCACAAGAATAACTCTATCTTTATAATTCATATAAATATCTTAAAATTAAAAAGTATTTTGAGCATATGAAGTTTGATTTAATTTGAATCGAAGAATTTTTATTGACCAAGCAACAGAGAAAATGAAAAAAATTGAGATCTTTAATTTAGGTACTAAAATAAAGATATCAAAACGACGTCATTTCAATATTATTTGGTTTAAAAACAAAAGTTGACACGAAAAGTAAAATATTAGGTGGAATTTATAAAATAATGTTATTATTTACAAGAAAAATTCATGTTAGATATTTGTTTGTCATTTTAAGAGGAGTGATTAAAATAATCAAATTATGTAATATGATTATCTAAATTGTAAACTTTTTTATTTGAGTGTGTAAAATGAAAAAAAAAAAATTTGATGATCATTGTGTAATTTACTCTATTTTATTTACCTTTCACTTTTCAAAAGAGTTTTATTATTAAGGAGTCCAACCATGAAAATTTTAATAACTGAATTTTTTTTATATTTTTTAAAAGTAAATATTTTAGAAAGATATTTTCCTCAATTATAATAATATATATAGATGTAGATATATAAATTCAATGCTATACAAATATGTAGATTGCCAAGGATTCCTCCATGGCTCTTATAGGAGTATTTGGTTTTAAGTAATGTGAAGTTCTCGTGAGTAATATGAGATTTGTGTATAATATTTTTATGTTTGGATTTGAAATATTATATTAGGATTGTACATTTTAATAATGTTAAAAATTTAGAATAAAACAATAATCTTAAAATTACTTCTTGTTTAGCTAATTTTCATTTTATGACAATTTTATCTCTCTCCTCTTTGAGAAATTATTTTATTGACCCTTCCCACAACATTATCTATGGTCCATTTCCAATTATTTAATGACATTTCAACAATTTTTTTATGTCATTGACATATAATTTTGACAATTTTTTTATTCTGAACCCCGAATCCTAAACTTCAAACTCAAATCTTGAACCATGAACCTTGAACCCCAAACCCAAATCATAAACCTTAAACCCAAACTTGGGTTCAAGGTTTAGGGTAAAAAATTATCAAAATTATGTGTCAATAACATGGAAAAAAATTGTTAAAATATCATTAAATAATTAGAAAGGAACCATGAATGATGGGATGAGTCCATAAAATAATTTCTTCTCCGTTTTTCTTTTATAATTTTGTTAACTTTACCCTTGAAACCAAAGAAAATATCATGTTTTATTAAAAGAAAACTTTATGTTTCTCTTATCTTTCCATGGATATTATTCTTTTTAATAATTGAGATAAACTTTAAAACATTATAATGATTAGTTGTATTTGATTTTGGATTAATAGAATCAAAATCATCTAAACTTAGAGCTGCTCATATGTCAAGTCATTCGCCTAGGTTCAAAGGCTCGCTCGAGAAAAGTGAGAGGGTTCGAACAAAAATACAGGACTTAAAAAATGGGTTTGAGTAAAATTTTAGGCTCATTTTCTATATGGGTTAAGCATTGGGTAAAATTTTTGGCCCGAGCCTGAGTCCAATCCAGCCTGAATATATTATATTATAAAAATTAAATATATTAATTAAATATTTAAAATTATATATATTTATATTAAATCACTAACCCAAAACAATTAAACTCATTATCCAAAACCCAAATAAACCTACCCAACTAAATATGTAACACCCCTAACCCTTCTCTGTCGATGATTTAGGGTCTTGAGCATTACTAACTGTAACAGCCCGTTTTCAGTGAAATCGAAATAGTGGTTTCGGGACCACAAATCTGAGTCAAAAAGAAAATTTATTTTAATATTATTGTATGGTCTGCATTATGATAGGGATGACGCATGAAAATTTCATTAAGAAAATTTTATCGATTACATGTTTAATTGCTAGAAATGATCAAATTGCATAAAGTGCAAAAGATGAATTCTAGTAGCTAGAGGGATTAAATAGCTATGAAATCCAAAATTTGAGGTCTCTATAAGGCAAATAGACCATTAATCAAAGTTAGTAGATATTTATGATGATTCATCCATGGAAAATTAATTAAAGAAAAGGATGAAATTGGAAAGTTGAAAAATTAAAAAGATGATAGGTTAATTAAATGAATAAACTAACTTTATTTTCATTATCTTCCCCAAATTTTTCCATGGAAACCCTAGCTAAGAGAAAGAACTTCAAGCAAGCTTAATTGGGTAAGTAATCATGTCCCATTTTTAGTAATTTTTATATTTCCAAGATCGTAATAACCTAATCTAGCTACTTTGGGAATTAATTTGCAAAGTTATCAAAGTAAAATTTTGCCATGGATGAGTATGCTGAAATTTTGAAATTTATGGTAGAAAATGAAAGGTTGTTGATAGATAAACAACTTTTGTAAAGGAAATTTTCATGAAATTGTGATTTAGGGACTAAATTGAAAAGATGTAAAATTCATGGAAAATTTTTGATTTTTGTGAAATACATGGACTGTTATTGTTATATGAAAAATTCAGCTAGGCTTGGAAAAAGGATTAAATTGCATGAATTTCATTTTCCGAGCCTAGGGATGAAATTGGAATTAATTAAAAGTATAGGGGCAAAATGGTACTTTTGCCTAAAATGTGAATTTGATTGAACTGAATATGAATTTCATTAAATTGAATTAAATTTACTCATATAGATCCGGATAGACCTAGTACGGAATTGGATCGAGGAAAATAAAAAGTATCAGATTAGTAGATTCTCGTATACGAACAAGTATCGAGGTAAGTTCGTGTAACTAAATTGTGTATATTTTTATGTTTGAATTAAATGTAGCATATGTGAATTTTATAAATGTTATATATATATATGAAATTAATTGTATTTTCGACAAAGCCCAATAAAGGTTAAGATTCGTTTGAATAATGAAATTCGATGGATAGAGGATTTCCCTAGTGGTTGTGGTCCTACATATGTTGCGGATACACCACAACTCGAAAGAACGTATTGTTATAAGCCCTCTCGAGTTTCCTGTTACAAGGTTCTTGCGAGCATCCCGATCAGTATTGATCTTGCATGTGTTACGGACATACCGCAGCTCTTTGTGAGTGTCCCGTTATATGGCTCTTCGTGAGCTTCCCGATTAAAGGCTCTTTGTGAGCTTCCTGATATGGCTCGCTTGAACTTCCCGATATATGGCTATCTGAAGCTTCCCGTTAATGGGTCTTCGGAGCTACCCGTTATTGGCTCGTATGAGCTTTCCGATTATGGCTCTTATGAGCTTCCTGTTATACAGCCTAGATAAGCTTCCCGTTATATGGCTCACATGAGCTTCCTGTTATATGCTCGAAAGAGTGCTTCCCGATTATGTGCTTTAATAAGCACCCCCGAATATGAATTGAAGAATCAATGATTTGTACACCTCGTGTGTACTACCCGGATATCCATCGATATTTCAATGATTTAATGCACAAAAATCTTAATGTGAGAAAATATAAGTTTTAAATAAATTATTTCTCAAATGTCCTTGAAACACCTAAGAATTGTTATACGATGAACTCATCTCTGTTTTCTTGATATTTATGTAAATTATACGACTAACTTGTTTGATGAGAACATATGATTAGGCAATTGGCCAAAATGTTTTGGATGCATATTTTGTAGGCTCACTTTGAATGAACAAGATTGGTAAGTTAAATTATTGTTATACGAATTTAATAAGCATTAAATGCTTATTCTGTTTTATAGTACTCAGCAACTCGTAAAGGTTGGAAGCGGGTCGGTGCAAGATCACACTATTCTTCAGCTCACTTTGGTATAATTAGTATATTACTTTTAGTGTATTGGCATGTATAAGCTAAGTTAGGCCAAATAATGAAATGTTTTGGTTGTAATTAGCCATTGGAATGGCTAGTATTGGTATGTTTGATGTATATATATATGTATGAGGTTGTATTATGTTTGGTATGTGAGTGTGCTTGGATTGGTATTTTAGGTATTGATAAACTGTAATATATACATATTTTAATCCCACATTTAGCATACTTTTGGATGATTTAATACCTTGAATTGTGGAATTTGATGCTCCTAATCCTTTAATTTCATGTTTTATACTTAGGAAAGCATCAGAGGATGAAAAGAACGATAAACGGGCCGAAAATGGAGAAAATGGGCCAAAGTGAGGAATTCACACGGCCTGGAGTTCACCACACGGCCGTGCCACCTTAGCAGGCCCGAACACAACCTAGGCTCGATTCACACGGGCATTCCACACGGGCGTGCCCCTGCCTTGACCTGTTTTAATTCCATTCGGATTAGGGTACTTGTGGGCCAAGTAAGGCATCCCGAAAGCCTATATAAACACCCTAGAGGGCAACCTAAAAAGGGGGAGTTCGGTAGAAGCCTTCTGTCAGGGCTTTTGACGAAGGGGGCGAAGCCAGAGAGGGCTGAACACAGGGGAATTACTCCAAGAAAGCCAATTGATTCATCCCAGAAGTCGGAATCACACTCAAGACGGAAGATCTTCCCTTCAAATTCCTTTAGGGGGTTTTAGGGTTTTTCTTATGTTTTCTTATTTACTTTCTTCTGAGATGTATTATTTATTAAATATGAACTAAACCCCTCAAATACCTGAGGGGGATGAAACCTAAGACGGATCTTGTTATTGTTTTCTGAACTATATGATAAATACTTGATTTGTTCTTAATTATGTGTTCTTAATTCTTGTTTTAATATTTTAGGATATTGATTCAAGTATTGATGTGCTTAGGCAGTGGAGCAAAAGTCCCTGTTTAAGAGTAGATCTAGCATAGTTAAGCGGAGTTGATCGCAACCCTAGAGATAGGATGACGAAAAATCATTTGATTAGGGTCAAACCTAATATGGGAGTCCATAGATCGAGTTAATGCAACACTAGGGGTTTTAATTAGAAAGAGATTTCAATTAATCAACCTAGGGTTAGACGTTAGTAGCCTCGAAAGAGGTATTGATATAAATTAGGGAATCCTACGGATTAAGTCAAGTGAATAAATCGTTTGGTTCAGAGTTAAATAACAAGTGGATTCTTCCTCGGGTATTGTCTTAATCAACTGGTTTTCCCCAAAAGCATTTTCCCAATTCACTCTCTGTGTCTTAGCATCCTTAGTTTAGTAATTAGTTAATTAAAACGATTCTCTTAATACTTAGGCTAGATAATAAAAAGATAGTAACTACTAGTACTATTGGTCATTGAGGATACGATATTTTCGGTCTTGCCATAGCTATACTACCGAACGATAGGTGCGCTTGCCTTATTCGTTGTCATAGTTAGTTTGGACAAGATCAAGTTTTTGGCGCCGTTGCCGGGGACTAAGATATTAGGAACACTTGATTTTTATTACTTTAGCCATTTTTATTTTTGCAATTAATTTTTGTTTTATTTCTACTTTGCTAATTTTTCTTTTATTTGCTTCTGGCAGGTAATTCTAGTTTATGACTAGAAGGAACCCGTCAGGACCATTACTCTTTGATAGTGATATAGAAAGAACCGCTTCACGTAAACCGAAAAGAGATAAGGCAGAGCCTACAATACATAGAAGAAGAGCAAGAGGACGATACCAACAATACCGAAGAGATGGCTGATCCCCAGAATAATCCACTTCCTCCGGTGGTGGCCGAAAATCATGCTCCTCGTACTATGTATGATTATGCTAAGCCTAGTTTAGCGTCTTGAATCAAGTATTGTTAGACCTACTATTGCTGCAAATAATTTTGAATTGAAACCTAACACTATACAGATGATACAACAGTTTGTTCAGTTTGATGGTTTGTAGGATGAGGATCCTAACACACACTTAGTGGACTTTTTGGAATTATGCGATACGTTTAAAATTAATGGCGTTTCTGATGATGCCATTCACCTTCGGTTATTTCCCTTTTCTTTAAGGAATAAAGCCAAATAGTGGTTGAATTCTCTTCCACGAGGATCAATCACTACATGGGAGCAAATGACCAAAAAATTTTTGTTAAAATATTTTCCACCGGCTAAAACGGCTAAGTTGAGGAATGATATCTCTTCTTTTGTGCAGATGGATTTAGAGACACTTTACGATGCATGGGAGAGATACAAGGATTTATTGAGAAGGTGCCCTCATCATGGGTTACCATTATGGCTACAGGTTCAAACCTTTTATAACGGTGTGAACCCCTCGACTAGGTAGTTGATTAATTCAGCCGCCGGTGGAACCTTGAATAACAAAACACCTGAAGTAGCTTACAAATTTATAGAGTAAATGTCACTGAATAACTATCAGTGGCAACTTACAAGGACAAAGTCGACAAAAGCTGCCAGTGTTTTCAACCTCGACGCAGTAACCATGTTACCAAATCAGGTAGAACTGTTAAGTAAGAAAATTGATGGTTTATATGGTTCTTCGCATGTACATCCAGTGATGCAGTGCGATGTAAATGGAGGAGGGATGAGCAATACAGAATACCAGCCTTACAACCCAAGCATTGAAAACGAGCAAGTTCACTATACGGGCAACAATCCTCGACCTCAAAATAACCCTTATAGTAACACTTATAACCCAGGTTGGAGGAGACACCCAAACTTCTCATGGGGTGGCCAAGGAAATCAAGGAATTCAAAGACAACAACCCCCTCCAGGCTTTCAACAACAACCCATCCCACAAGAGAAAAGACCAAACCTTAAGGAGATGCTAACAAAATTTATCGCGGTGTCAGAAACCCGTTTTCAAAACAACGAGACAATGCTCAAAAATTAGCAGGCATCGATTCAAGGGATTGAGAACCAGTTAGGTCAGCTAGCTAAGCTAATCTCAGAACGACCGCAAGGTTGCTTGCCAAGCAACACTGAAACTAACCCAAATGAGCAAATTCATGCCATTACTGATCACGATAGTGAAGGGTTAGTAGAATCCGAATCTGAGCCAAGATAAGAACCCATGGTAAATAAAGGTAAGGTTGAGGTAAGACATGATAAACCAAAATCGATAATCGCAGAATACCAACCTCGTGTACCATATCCCAATGCGACGAAGAAAGATCATACAGACGAACAATTCGGTAAATTTCTTAAACTTCTAAAAAATTACATATTAACTTACCGTTTCTTGAAGCTCTTTCGCAGATGCCCAATTCAAGGAAATTTTTAAAAGAGCTTCTGAAAAATAAACGGAGGTTAGATGATACGTCGCATGTAGAGCTAAATGCAGTGTGCTCAGCTGTTTTACAAAATAAACTACCATGAAAATTGAAAGATCCAGGGAGTTTTACAATTCCGTGCTTAATTGGTAATTTATCTATTAATAATGCTTTAGCTGATTTAGGGGCAAGCATCAACGTCATGCCTTATAAACTGTTTAAACAACTAGGTCTAGGGAAACCCAAACAAACTAGGATGAGCATCCAACTAGCTGATAAAACCATTAGAGTTCCTAGGGGTATAATCGAAGATGTACTAGTGAAAATTGATAAATTCATATTCCAGTAGACTTTGTTATTTTAGACATGGATGAGGACAATGATGTTCCTTCAATATTAGGACGACCCTTTTTAGCAACTGCTAGGACCATTATCGATGTTGATACAGGGGAAGTAACACTTCGTGTAGGTGATAACATGATTAAACTCAAAGCACGTGATTCTGACAGAATATCTAACGATCAAGAGAATACAAGTCCTGTTAATTTAAATAAACTTAACATTCAATCTTCTTTACAGGAAATCTCTCAGGAAAAGATAACAGAGCCAGGATCTCGTGTTCATACTGAGAATACAACTGTTCATGAGGAACGAAGGTTACAAATCGATGAATTAGATGAATGGCAGAAACACGTCAAGGAAAAACCGAAAAACACAAAGAACCAAAGCAAAACCATGTCAAACTTAAAGATGAGACATACCAAATTCAGATCGGGGATCAGGTACTGTTAGACACAACCGAACCTCAAATAGCCACTTCAGAGCTTAATAAAAACGGTGCGACTCTTTTTACGGTACTTAATGTCTTTCCATACGAAACGGTCGAGGTAACTCATTCTAATTTCGGCACTTTTAAGGTATATATTACCCGACTCAAACCATATGTTGATAGAATTGATAGGAAGAAAAAGGAGTTTCGACTCCTCAAACCACCATGGTTATGCGAATGACAGGTAAGTCTAGCTCAAGACTTTAAACGAGCGCTTCTCGGGAGGCAACCCGAGCACTAACCCCACTAACGTCCACATTTTCGAATTTTAGCATCTAACTAAAACTAACCAAATTTTTAAGCGCGAGTTTCCTACCCACACGCCTTGCACACACGGCGTGGCGTGGCCGTGTGGAAATAGGGCAAAACTTTTTCCAAAAACACGGGTTGCGATAAAACACCACGGCCGTGCGATGCGGCCGTGGTCGACACTGACTAAAGAACACGGGCGTGTGATCCTCTACACGCCCGTAGGACCTTTGAGTCCATTTTTTTCTCTTATTTTCATTTTTAATTTCTTTTCTTTTATCTTTCTCGTCTTTAATTTATATTATTATATTTTCATTTCTTTAATTTAGGTTCAAGGGGCTGTTAACGAACGACCCCACCACCACCGGAATATCCTTCCCACCTTCACCTCTCTCTAACTTTACCGTTTCTTTTCATTGATTCCATCCAAAATTCAGGAAGTTACACTTCTCTCCCTATCTTATGATTTTATTACTATACTGCTATTATCTATCTTTGTACATTGAGGACAATGTACATCTTAAGTGTGGGGGGGTTAACTACAGTATTATTTGAAAATCCCTGAATTATGTCTTATTCTTAAGTAATTTTCTCATGTTACTGTTAGAATGAAATTTGTTTTGATTTATGATTTTCATTGATATGTTTCGGATTAACTCATAGTTAATTGTACAGTGATGATTTAAACTTTATGAGACTAGAGAATCAAGCATGATGAGTCTATTTTCAGAATTAAAAATTGATAGGTTGTCTACCTGAATCTAATTATTACCTTGAAGTTTGAAATTCACAAAGTTGACATCAAAAACCCATAATTTTTGTGAGATTTTGAGCCATTCAGAGCATACATTCTTTTCTTGCTCACTTTATTGATTATGAGTGTGTCAACATTGATTTGTTATTCTAGAACTTGCTTCGATTATACATGTCGAGACCACACTTTTGATTTGATATACTGAGATGATAAACGCACCTAGGATCTAACCCACTTACTCCATAAAAAGCCTACCTTCATAATTAACCCCTAGTGAACCCCTTTGAGACTAATAAACCGTTCATTGGCTCACCCATTAATATTAACCCAAGACCCATTCTTTTTGATTCATTGAGAATTTTTCCTTCTTGTTTTAACCCTTTTTGTCGAGATTTGATTTGAGTAGTTGCCTAACTATGTTCTCTATTTCAGTTGTTAAAAGTTCTTTATTATTATTTGGATGTACTTATTCTTAAAAAAAAAGGAAAAAAATTGAAATATATGTTACTATTAGTTCCATGTTATCTGAGCTTTATTGGAGAATCTCTTATTTTGAAAAGAAGCTCGATATTTTTGATAAGTTTCAATTGATGTAATTACTCAAGTTTTAGTTTATTTTTCTAAGTTAGGTAATTTGTCAATTCAATCTTGATTTTTAACCCTCTAATTCAACCTTTATCCACACCTTAAACCCAAGCCCCGTTACAACCCTTTTTAAAGACCTTTTAATTTGTGTATCATCTCATTTTATAGTGGTGGAGATTTGATTTTCATGCAAGCCTATGGGATTAACTTTTCATGTTCGACTTCAGAGTGCTTAATTTGAACCTTAAACACTTTGAGCGATTTGAGTGAATCCTTAGTGAGGATGTCAATTTTTGTTGATTCTGAATTAAAGGTGATTATTTAGGTAAGGGGAAACACCTATTTTTCGTACTATAAAAACTATGACTTTGATTGTTTGAATCTTTAGGAACCTTCTGGTTAAATTATCAATGTATGAATTATTTATAAATTATGATGAAACATTATTGATGAAGGTTTTGAATTGAGGAAATTCAATTTTAATTGTGAGTTGAGAATTTTGCTTGAGGACAAGCAAATGCTTAAGTGTGGGGGTATTTGATAAACCATAATATATACATATTTTAATCCCACATTTAGCATACTTTTGGATGATTTAATCCCTTGAATTGTGGAATTTGACGCTCCTAATCCTTTAATTTCATGTTTTATACTTAGGAAAGCATCGGAGGATGAAAAGAACGAGAAACGGGCCGAAAACGGAGAAAATAGGCCAAAGTGAGGAATTCACACGGCCTGGAGTTCACCACACACTAGTGTTACCTTAGCAGAGCGAACACGGCACTGGCTCGATTCAAACAGGCGTTCCACACGGGCGTGCCGCTTCCTTGACCTGTTTTAATTCCATTCGGATTAGGGTACTTGTGGGCCAAGTAAGGCATCCCAAAAGCCTATATAAACACCCTAGAGGGCAACCTAAAAGAGGGAGTTCGGTAGAAGCCTTCTGTCAGGGCTTTTGACGAAGGGGGCGAAGCCAGAGAGGGCTGAACACATGGGAATTACTCCAAGAAAGCCAGTTGATTCATCCCAGAAATCAGAATCACACTCAAGACGGAAGATCTTCCTTTGAAATTCCTTCAGGGGGTTTTAGGGTTTTTCTTATGTTTTGTTATTTACTTTCTTCTGATATGTATTCTTTATTATATATGAACTAAACCCCTCAAATACCTGAGGGGGATGAAACCTAAGACGGATCTTGTTATTGTTTTCTGAACTATATGATAAATACTTGATTTGTTCTTAATTATGTGTTCTTAATTCTTGTTTTAATATTTCAGAATATTGATTCAAGTATTGATGTGCTTAGGCAGTGGAGCAAAAGTCTCTGTTTAAGAGTAGATCTAGCATAGTTAAGCGGAGTTGATCGCAACCCTAGAGATAGGATGACGAAAATCTGCCGGATTAGGGTCAAACCTAATATGGGAGTCCATAGATCGAGTTAATGCAACACTAGGGGTTTTAATTAGAAAGAGATTTCAATTAATCAACCTAGGGTTAGACGTTAGTAGCCTCGAAATAGGTATTGATATAAATTAGGGAATCCTACGGATCAAGTCAAGTGAATAAATCGTCTGGTTTAGAGTTAAATAACAAGTGAAGTCTAGGTGGATTCTTCCTCGGGTATTGTCTTAATCAACTGGTTTTCCCCAAAAGTATTTTCCCAATTTTAGCATCCTTAGTTTAGTAATTAGTTAATTAAAATGATTCTCTTAATACTTAGGCTAGATAATAAAAAAGATAGTAACTACTAGTACTCTTGGTCCTTGAGGATACGATAATACCGGTCTTGCCATAGCTATACCACCGAACGATAGGTGCGCTTGCCTTATTCGTTGTCATAGTTAGTTTGGACACGATCAGGTATAAACATGTTTAAGGAAGTATATGATCATTTGAGTAAGTTGGATGATTAAACAAATGTTATGATATACCATGCATAAGACTTAGTTTTGGCTTGGTTTTAATGTCTTCAATTGGTTGGTGAATGTTTTAAAGTGTTGATGTATGTGGAAGACAAATTGGGTGAGGAATAAGGCTTGGAAATGACTTTATTTTGTCCACACGGGCAGAGACACGGGCCTGTGTCTCTGCCGTGTGTGACACACAGCCTAGCACATGGGCCTGTGTTTTGGTCGTGTGTGCCCTGCATTTTAAAAATTCAAAATAGAAAGCTCATGATTTTTCACACGGCCTGTGTAACACCCCTTACCCGTATTAAACACCGGAACAGGGTATGAGGCATTATCGGACTTACAACACAAGCATTCACACAATTCCGAGACATAAATTTTGCGTCCAAATTAAAACTATCCACATTCAATCATAAAGTCCCTAATACGAGCCTACGAGGCCCAAAAGGTGCATTGGAAGTGGTTCGGGACTAAATCGAGAACTCAGGAAATTTTTACAAAACTTAGAAAATTTTTGCTAACTGCAGGGCTCACACACCCGTGTGGTCCAAGGGACACGCCCTTGTGAGCCTGGGACACGCCCGTGCTTCAGACCGTGTTCAATTTAGGGTGCTCTCTGACTTGTGCCACATGGCTGTACCACACGCCCGTGTGCTAGACCGTGTGCTTATTTAATTTAATTCGAATTAAGTGTAGGTTTCACATGACCAAGACACACGCCTGTGTTCTAGACCGTGTAGCACACACGGCTGAGACACACGCCCGTGTTCTATATTCTGGACATTTTATTTTTCAAAATTAAGGTGTACGAGACACACGGCCGAAACATATGCCCGTGGGACAGACCGTGTGTCACACACGGTGTAGACACACGCCCGTGTGTCTACCCATGTGGACAAAAATAAGGCTATTTACCAAGCCATTTGCCACCCTCATTTACACCTACACTTACACCAATTCAATGGCACAATTCATAGCATACTTAGGCAACGAAAACATCCACAACCAGGGTATTAACATGCTTTAACATCATAAATTATCAACATAGATCATGCAAGTTTCCATGATCATGAATGGCATCATCATATGAATATACTTATACCAATTTTAGCCAATTTCAAATGGCTTTATACAAAATGAACTTCTAGCCAAGTTAACCCCTTGAATTACCTTTACTTTTTCTTCGGTTTCTCTAACCAAGTTAACCCCTTGAATCTGTTTCTCACTAAGCTCTATCCAATACAACAGAGTTCGACACTTGCGGCCATACAATGCCTCATACAGTGCCATCTTTATACTTGACTGAAAATTGTTGTTATAGGCAAATTCGACTAATGGTAGATATTTCTCCCAACTACCTTCGAATTCTAGAACACAACATCGGAGCATATCTTCAAGAATCTGAATTACTCTTTCGGATAATTCAGATTGACCGTCGGTTTGCGGATGAAAAGCGGTACTAAAGTTTAACTTTGTACCCAAAGCTTCTTGTAATTTCTTCCAAAATCTCGAAGTAAACCTTGGATCTTTATCCGAAATAATAGAAATAGGCACTCCGTGCAATCTCACATTCTCAGCAATATACAATTCGGCTATCTTATCAAGTGAATAGTCAGATCGTACCAATATAAAATGAGCCGATTTCGTCAATCTATCAACAACAACCCAGACGGCATCTTTCTTTTTCGGAGTCAAAGGCAGACTCATTACGAAGTTCATCGTAATCCTATCCCATTTCCACTCGGGTACCATCACTGGCTAAAGTAAACCCGAAGGCACTTGGTGTTCGGCTTTTACTTGTTGACAAATCAAACATCTCGAAACAAACTCTGAAATTTCTCGCTTCATACCCGACCACCAATATAATTTCTTCAAATCATTATACATTTTTGTACTGCCCGGATGAACAGATAAACAACCATTATGTGCCTCATAAAGAATCTTCTAAATAATCTCATCATTTTTTGGTACACATATTCTATCTCGAAACTTCAAACAATCATCTGAACCGATCCGAAAGTCTGAATCACTACCCGATTCACACAGAGCTCTTTTAGCTTGTAATTCACTATCATTTTTCTAAGCTTCACAAATTTGCTGAAGATATATCGGTCTAGCTCTCATCTCGGCCAAAATTGAACCATCATTAGACAAAGTCAATCTCGTACTTATAGCTCTCAAAGCAAACAAGGACTTTCTGCTCAAAGCATCTGCGACTACATTCGCCTTTCCCAGATGATAGTCAATCACTAGTTCATAATCTTTCAGTAACTCGAGCCATCTCCGTTGTCGCAAGTTCATATCTTTCTGAGTCATCAAATATTTTAAACTATTATGATCAGTAAATATATGGCATTTCTCACTGTACAAATGATGACGCTAAATTTTCAAAGCAAAAACAATGGCGGCCAATTCCAAATTGTGCGTCGGATAATTCTTCTCGTGCGATTTCAACTATCTCGAGGCATAATCTATCACCTTGCCCTTTTGCATCAACACACAACCCAAACCATTCAATGACGTGTCACTATGAATTACGAATTCTTTTCTCGATTTAGGTTGTGCTAAAACCGGTGCCTCAGTCAATAATGCTTTCAATTTCTCAAAACTTTGTTGACATTTTTCGGACCATTCAAATTTAACACCTTTTTGCAACAACTTGGTCATAGGAGTAGCAATCATCCAAAATCCTTTGACAAAACGTCGGTAATAACCGGCTAAGCCCAAAAAGCTTCTAACTTCAGATACATTCCTTGGCGGTTTCCAATCAACAATTGCCGAAATCTTACTTGGATCAACCCGAATACCATCACCTGAAACGATATGTCCCAAAAATCTGACTTCTCGAAGACAAAACTCATTTTTACTGAATTTAGCAAACAATTTCTTATCTCTCAACGCCTGTAATACAGTTCTCAAGTGCTTGGCATGCTCAAACTCATCTCTGGAATAAATCAGAATGTCATCGATGAACACAACCACAAACTTATCCAAATACGGTCGGAAAATTCGATTCATCAAGTCCATAAAAACAACAGGAGCATTAGTTAATCCAAAAGGCATAACAAGAAATTCATAATGCCTGTACCTTGTCCTGAAAGCAGTTTTCGGCACATCTGAATCTTTAACTCTCAACTGATAGTAGCTAGATCTCAAATCAATCTTCGAGAATACTGTTGCTTCTTTCAACTGATCAAACAAGTCATCAATCCTCGGAAAATGATACTTGCTCTTTATAGTCACCTTGTTGAGCTGTCAATAATCGATACAAAAACTCATAGATCCATCTTTCTTCTTTACAAATAACTCTAGAGCACCCTAGGGAGAATAACTCGGTCTCGCAAAACCCTTATCTGTCAACTCTTGCAACTGAGCTTTTAATTCTTTCAATTTAGTCGGCCATACTATACGGAGCAATCGATATCGGCGACGTCCTGGGTACTAAATCAATAGCAAACTCAACCTCTCTGATCGGAGGTAACCCAGGCAACTCTTCTGGAAACACATCTGGATATTCATAGACTACCGACACTGATTCAAGTTTCAATTCAGATATCTTTGTATTCAACACATAAGCAAGATAAGCTTTACAACCTTTTCTTACGTATCTCTGAGCAGCTATAGATGAAATCACAATAGGCAATTCACTTGATTCATCGATTTCAACCCGAAGAACCTCACCATTTTCACATTTCAATTCAATAGTTTTAAGTCTACAATTTACTATGGCATCATGCAGTGTCAACCAGTCCATACCCAAAATAATATCGAATTTATCAAATGAAAACAACATTACGTAAGTCGGAAAATAATAACCTCGAATCATCAAAGGACAATTCTTGCAAACTTTATCAACTAGCACATATTTGCCTAAGGGGTTTGACACTTTAATCACAAACTCAGTAAACTCAACAGGAAAACTCTTACTAGATACCAAATTCACACAAATATAAGAATGAGTCGATCCAGGATCGATCAATGTAATAACATTAGTATCATAAAGAGAAAATGTACCAGTAATCACATCGGGAGATGACGCATCCTCACGAGCACGTATGGCATAAGCTCTAGCAGGTGCTCTAGCTTCGGATCTCACAGCTGAATCCTTCTTCACACCTTTACTGCTAGTTCCATTCTCGGTATTTCTCAGTGGCCTACCCCTATTGGAAGTATTACTCGGCCTTGCACTCGAAAATTGTTCTTTCTCAGCCATCTCAGGGCAATCTCGGATAAAATACTCTTGAGAACCACACTTGAAACAAGCTCGGTCATTCATCCTACACTCGCTGGGATGTCTTCTTCCACAATCTTGACATTGTGTCCATTAGACCTAACATTACCCACACTTGCCATTGAAGTAGCTTGAGATTTAAAACCCGAATATTGCTTCCAGCGATCTCTGTGCAAATACCCAGCTGAAACATTCGAACGAGAATACATTTCTCTAGATTTCTTTAACTGAGATTGAAATGACTTACTCATCGGCCTTTTTCTTACATTTCTAACCTCACTCTCGGCCTTTCATTTCTCTTTGCTTAGCTCTTCAGCTTTGCAAGCTCGTTCAACCAATACAACAAATTCTCTTAGTTCCAAGATTCCAACTAACAGTCGGATGTCTTCATTCAGCCCATCTTCAAACCTTTTACACATAATAGCCTCGGAGGAAACACACTCTCGGGCATACTTACTGATCCTGAAAAATTCTCGCTCATACTTTGTCACTGACATTCGGCCCTGTTTCAGCTAAAGAAATTCTTTACGTTTCTGATCGATGAACCGCTGACTAATGTATTTCTTTCGGAATTCCTCTTGAAAGAATTCCCATGTAACCCTCTCTCGGTACCACAGATACTAGTGTCTTCCATTAGTGATATGCTGTGTCCCTCAATAATGATATATCATATTTCAAGCATTCTTCGGGTGTACATGATAACTCATCAAATACCCTGATAGTATTCTCAAGCCAAAACTCGGCTCTCTCAGGGTCATAATTTATATAGCCCTGAATTCCTCAGCCACTTACTTTCGAATCTTATCAACCGGAGGCTTATTCAGTCTTACCAATTCCACACCTTGAGGAGCTACGGGAATCAGTTGGGGATAAGGAGGGGGTGGAGGATGTTGAGCATTCGGATATGTTCGAACAAACTCCGAATACCACTCGTTCATCATGTGGAGGAATGCTTCCCTAGCCCCTCCTCCTTGACTGACCGTGGGAGGTCTACTTTCAGATGGCACTGCCCCTTGAGCGGGAGCCGGCACATTACTTTTTACTTCATCAGCTACAGCTCGGTCGGGATCCATTTACTATATGAAAACACAGTTTAAAATTGTCAGGAGTCATCACACTATCACAGTTCATATATGGCATGTATAGCTAGATTCTTACACACGCTATGTTAGTCCGAGAATCGACTAAACCGTAGCTCTGATACCACTAAATGTAACACCCCTTACCCATATTCAATGCCGGAACAGGGTACGAGGCATTACCGGACTTACAACACAAGCATTCACACAATTTCGAGACATAAATTTTGCGTCCAAATTAAAACTATCCACATTCAATCATAAAGTCCCTAATACGAGCCTACGAGGCCCAAAAGGTGCATTGGAAGTGGTTCGGGACTAAACTGAGAACTCAAGAAATTTTTACAAAACTTAGAAAATTTTTGCTAACTGCAGGGCTCACACGCCCGTGTGGTCTAAAGGACACGCCCGTGTGAGCCTGGGACACGCCCGTGCTTCAGACCGTGTTCAATTTAGGGTGTTCTCTGATTTGTGCCACACGGCCGTGCCACACGCCCGTGTGCTAGACCGTGTGCATATTTAAGTTAATTCGAATTAAGTGCAGGTTTCACACGACCAAGACACACGCCCGTGTTCTAGGCTGTGTAGCACACACGGCTGAGACACATGCCCGTGTCTCTGCCCGTGTGCTATATTTTGGATATTCTGTTTTTCAAAATTAAGGTGCAGGGGACACACGGCCGGAACACATGCCCGTGGGGCAGACCGTGTGTCACACACGGCCTAGACACACGCCCGTGTGGACAAAAATAAGGCTATTTACCAAGCCATTTGCCACCCTCATTTACACCTACACTTACACCAATTCAATGGCACAATTCATAGCATACTTAGGCAACCAAAACATCCACAACCAAGGTATTAACATGCTTCAACATCATAAATTATCAATATAGATCATGCAAGTTTCCATGATCATGAATGGCATCATCATATGAATATACTTATACCAATATTAGCCAATTTCAAATGGCATTATACAAAATGAACTTCTAGCCAACATAAGCCAATACATTTGGCCAAATCAATTATGACACATAACAAAATGACCAAGTCCCCTATACATGTCATAACTCAAAATGTTGAATTCATTGATACCAAAATAATTGTTGATAGTGTGTATGGATCTCCGACGATCTCTGAAACCCCGAGCTAGCTTGGTGACACTATAAGATAGTGGAAAGAAAGGGGAGTAAGCTATATAGCTTAGTAAGTTCCTATGCAAATAATAAGTATCATAACCACACATTTAACATACAATTTACTTGATAAAAATTAGCATGAATGTTATTAAAATCTTATAATCATAACTTACTCAATCACCACCTTACCAAGGGTTCATCACATATCAAGCTCATTACTTATGAGTTTTACGTACATACCTGCACCAACTCGCATCACAAAATGCATATCCTTTCACAACTTTGACATTCCGTTGAACACACTCGAATATTAACGGATACTCGAAATCTTGCGAGATAAGTTCCATATATGTAGGTAAAGCTACCTCATATCTCATAATACATATAGGCTCGCTTCGAGGCTATTCACTGCCTGCTCACACAAGTCGGTCGGGACGTAGCTACACAGTCTTCGCTCACACAAGTCGCCGTGCATCTCGCAACACATGCCAGACTACCCAGCCACTGGTAGGACGTACAAGACCAGCACCCGGATCACATAATCGCATATACACATGGGTTCCTAGTGACATGTCACTCGTATCCTATTCTATTCCTAAGGTTCAACCGGGATTTCTCGTTTGCCAAAACTTTTCCGAATATGTCCAAAGAATCAATCACAATTCATACAATATTAAAGCATTTAAAACATAAATATAACAATGCATTATTTACATACGAACTTACCTCGGTACAAAAATAGTAGAATTGGACCTAATCGTCAAACATTTTATTTTTCCCCCGATCTAGGTCCGAACCTCATTTTTTTGATCTATAATAACAAATTTAACTCATTTAATACTCATATTATTCAATTTAGCCTAAAAATCATGTTATGGTAAAATTATATTTTTGCCCCTAATGTTTCACATTTTTACCCTTTAGTCCCTAGGCTCGTAAAATGAAATATAGTCAATTTTTTCAAAACCCAAGCCAAGCCGAACCGTTTTTATACTCTTAACAGCCCACATTTTTCATTAAATCACACTTCTACTTCATATTTTACAACTTTTACAAATAGCTCCTTTTAGGCATTTTCATCAAAAATCACTTGGTAAATATTGTTTATCTAACATCAAACATACATTTTCTACCATTAAACATAAAAATAGACAAATATCTAACATGGGTAAAATTTTAGACTTTGATTTTCTTTCAAATTAGTCATTGAAATAGCTAGATTAGGTTGAGACAACTTCAAAAACATAAAAATCATGAAAAACGGCGCAAGAACGGACTTACAATCGAGCTTGAAAGCTTGGCCAAAACCCTAGCTATGGTGACCCTTCAAATTCGACTGTGGGGGACTAAATTGATGAAGATGAAGACTTTTGACCCTTCAAATTCGACTATGGGGGACTAAATTGATGAAGATGAAGACTTTTATTTAGTTATTTTGGCTTTATTTACTAGATTACCAAAATGGCCTTCACCGAAACTTTGAAATTTTTCACTAACCATGCCCATTTTTGTCCATACTAAAGCATAATGGTTTAGTTACCATCAAAGGACCTCCAATTTAAAATTTCATAACAATTAGACACCTCTAGCTTCTAGAACACACATTCTGCACCTATTGCAATGTAGTCCTTTTAACTAAATTGAGTGCCCAATCGATAAAATTTTCGAACAAAATTTTCACGAAATAATTCCATGAAACTGTAGACCATAAAAATATTATAAAAATAAATCTTTCTACGTCAGATTCGTGGTCCCGAAACCATTGTTCCAACTAGACCCAAAATCGAAATATTCTGACCGCACACACGGGCGTGTGACTTGGCCGTGTGACCCCTGCACCTACATACGGCCTAGCACATGGGCGTGTGGCTTGGTCGTGTGACCCAAGTCAGAGAGTTACACAGGTATGGACACGGGCTGGGACACGACCGTATGCCTCACATCGAATGCCCACACGACCTGGAACACGGGTGTGTCACTTGGTCGTGTGAGCAACACGGCTTCCCCACATGGGCGTGTGTCCCCAAAGACTAGGCAAAATTTTGAAATTTCGCGAAAAATTCTCGAGTTTTTGGTTTCGTCCCGACTTGATTCTAATATGTATTTTGGGCCTCGAGGGCCCATTTAAGGGACAATATGTTTGATTTTGAATATGAATAGTAAATGAAATGAGTTAACTGTATTTGATTTGTAAACTCCGGTAATACTCCATAACCCTGTACCGGTGATGGATATGGGTTAGGGGTGTTACATTAACGAATCAAACAATTAATTTAATCATAATCAACATATAAAATAACTAATAACAATATAATATGCAGAGGCACGTCACGCCAATTTAATACTTTCATGCTAGATTCTTATACATTCGAATAATAAATTATGCTTTGCATTTCTGAACTTGGTCTTCCACTGTCTACACTCTTATCACTATTTATCCTTTCTAGAATGTTAGAATTCAGATACATACAAGACTATTCCAATTATTAGCATCAGAGTATTAGTCCATACTATGTCTATGGTTATCTTTTTAATTTATCTTCGATAATGTTAGTAGAATGCACCTAATATAGGTTTGCTAATCCCTTCCAATTCAAAGTTAAAGTTACTCTTACAACCCTTATTACGAGTCTACCAGACCCTAAAAGTAGTTTAAAAATAGGCAGGGACTAATTTGAAACAATTCTGGAATTTTAGGAAATAAATACAAAAATTTTAACTGGAGGGGTCACACAGCCATGTGGCTAGGCCGTGTGACTCACACTGCCTAGTCACACGCTCGTGTGTCTGGCCGTGTGGGCATTCGAAGTAGGGACACATAGCCGTGTCCCAGCCCATGTCCGTGCCCATGTAACTCACTGACTTGGGTCACACGGCCAAGCCACACGCCCGTGTGCCAGGCCGTGTACCCTTCTAAATGGCCTCGCATGCCCGTGTGCTAGCCGTGTGTCTCACACGGCCAAGTCACACGCCCGTGTGCCTGGCCGTGTGGACCTAAAATGTGCCTTAAACAACAAGTTTACCATTCCTACTTGCTTGGGCATTAAGCAACTCAAAAACCATTTGTTTAACCTATTCAAAACATGATCAAACACATTCAAAACATGCCAAAACAATCATCCTAAATGCCTAACCAATGTACCCTCATTGGTACCACATTTATATCATCAAAACATATCGTTAATGCATCATTCAAATCCTAATTATAAACATACCAAAATCACTCCATTTAGTCTAGTTCATAACCACCTAAGCATCAACTAAAATTCACAAACACCTAACCTATCTTGGTTCAATTCAACATACCATATTATGGCATCAAACACAAACACATGATTACATATACACCAACCAACATTACACCTATAGCTTTATTTACAATCCATCCACAAAATAACTATCAACTAAACATCCTAGGTACATGCCGACACAAAAGATAAACATCACCACATTTGAGTTCGGGATCATTGCTGGATGCTGAATCGGCGATCAAAAGAGAAGTACCTAACCTGCGCACGGAAAACAAAACCGTTTGCTGAGTAAAACTCAGTGATATTTCTATAATCCGAACATTTAAAAACATAAAGATACATGAATGCTCAATTTAAATTACATAATCACATTTCAATCTAACAAGCAATTGTAAATTTATCACCATATCAATTTCATGTATAACAGCATATCATTTCATGCTATACTCAAATTGCACATGCTATCTTCTTTTATTTGTTTAACAATTATCTCAATTCACATCTCTTGCTATATAAATAGCTTTTCACATATTAACCAACATAACATCTATACAATGACACAATTCATTCCATGTTCAATTCATGAATACTTAACTCATATATTTCATTTGAGCACAACATTTTTCACTTTTCATGATTCAATTCTCTATCTCATTCCCCTTTCATATATCATGCCATTCCAATATCAATTTAGAAATTTAATATTTAATTACTCCTATTAACATGACTCGGACTCAGGCGGATACACAGATCCAACCAACACACCAATTTGGCACCCAGTGCCTTATTGGATAAATCCGAAGTAATAATTGTGCCCAGCGCTATATACATTGACACCCAATGTCTAATCGGTTAAACCGAAGCAAATTGGCACCCAGTGCCTCATTGACTCGAAGTCGAAGAAATCCCTAAACTCTCCCTATCCTAAGGCATGCCATCTATATCCGACTCAGCTCGATACAGTTAATAGGGTTTAATTTCACATTTCAAATACAACCATTATCCAAAATCAAGTTTTCATATAATCACATATACATATGAATTCAATTCAATCTATAATAATCAATATCCAACTTTCACATTTTTACATATATTCATTTCAATTCAATGGTCAATACATTCATAATGTATATACCAACTCAATCCATTAATCAACTATCAAAATGTCAAATACTCACCTCAAACACTTACCATATGCATTAAATCGAATTACAACAATTAACAACTAGGTTCGGATTATAGAAATACAAACCGTGGATTCCGAGCTATTCGACGTCGATTTTATCCTTCCCCTGTTTATCGAGGATTCCGATAGTTACGGAATTAAAACAATTAAAATACATCAATACAACACAATTAATTTTTACATTGAATACTTCAATTTTTACTCAATATTTGCCTAAATTCCAATTTAGTCCTTAAACCGAGTCTAATTTTTATTCTTCACATTTAATTCTATATTTTCATAAAAATTTCACTTTAAAAATAAATTTAACTCCCTATTTTCACTTAAACCCCTAAATTTTGAATTTTTCAATTTTAGTCCTTAATACTCAAAATTTACAAATTGTTCTACAATTTAATCCGTTTCCATTTCTAGCTTAAAAATCTATCAAGTTAATCCCTAATACTAAAACTATACAACATTTAAAATCTTAATCAATGTTAAAATTACAACATGGGTCGAGTAGCCCTAGGTACTGGGATTCCAAAAATATAAAAATTACAAGAAAAGAAGACTAAATTGACTAACCAATTGAAATTCGAAAGTTTAAATCCTTTAGGCCGGTGTTTCTCTTCTTTCTCTTTTTCTTTCTTAATTTTGCATGTCTTTCTATTTCTATTTCTTTATTCTTTCTTTTAATACCTATTTTGTTTTATTGTACTAATTATTATTATATAATACATATTAATTTCATTTTATTAAACATAATATATAACTTATATATATTAAACTATTATAAGCTATGATGCACACTAATGCCGTCCACTATACATATATATAGGTATAATTGTTTCTTTAGTCCCTTTAATTATTTTTAAATCATAACTCAACTTCTACCTTAATCGCGATTTAGTCTTTATATCTAATTACTTTTAATTCAAGTAAATTTGCTTAACCGAAACCTAATTAATTACACAACCAACTTAAATATATTTACGAGTCCGATTTATGGAAACGAAGTCCCGAGAATGCACTTTTCGACACCCCTGACTATGAGTCATTACAAAATAACTCAATCCAAAATATAAAATTTTAAAAATTATATTTAATACAATAAAATATTTATTATATTTGGTGCTATGTTGGATGATATGGAATTGCAATTATTTTGTTTGGAAAGGGGAAGATGCGGTGGCGGCATCAATCGTTCGGGCTGCTGATGCTTTTCGAACCCATTGGTAACAGCCAATGGGGGGTGTTTGTTGTGACTGATGCAAGTAGTGACTGCGATGAAGTGACTCGTGATCGAGAAATGGCTAGTTGGGCACCTCTGCAAGGTGACTTGCTAAAATGTAATGAAAATTTTGCCTGTTTTGAGCAAGAAGGGGCTACAGGGTATGCAGCCGCAGTTCAGGATTGTATGGGTTGTGTGCTTAAAAGTTTTTTAAGTTTTATTTATGGTTATTTCAATCCTTCCATAGCTAAAGCTTTTGACATTAGGGAGGCCTTGTCATGGTTAAAATCTTTCTGGCTTCGTTAATTTTATAGTTGAATTGGATTGCCTGCTTGTAATTTCGGATTTGTCATGCCCACCATCTAATTTTTCTGAACTAGGTGTGTTGTTACGTGATTGTTTACTGAAGAAGAATAAGTTTCAACACACGTCCTTCTGTTGGACTTATCGATGTGTCAACAAGGCGGCTCATTCCTTAGCTCGAGCGACTTTGTTATATGCAAATCACATGGAATGAGATAACTTTCCCATCGTTTCTTTTAATGGGGATGTTTCGTCTGTAACTGAAGATAATTTGATTGAAGAGTATGGTTGATAGGTTCAAGTGTGTGGAGTGAGCCTACTGTCTCGGGTTTTAATGAAGTTAAATTATTTTAGTTGTTTATCCTGTCATATCTATTTGCTTCTAAAAAGAACTCATTCGTATCTTGGTGAAAATTGACTGATCCTATTGTACCGCATGGGTCATGGAACCAACAATCAGCCAGTAGCGGTATAGAGGGACGTGACGCGGCGGTGTTACTTGTAAGGCTGTGGGTTGAATGTGGATGGGCAAGTACCAGTGATTCACTACAACAAAACAGTGCTAAGACGACACTTATGGGGCGACACTTTCCTAAGTGTTGGGATAGACTGGCCAACATACGCTTTGGCCAACTCTTTTATAAGGGTTGGGATATGCATGCCTAAGGCAACGCTTAAATAAGAGTTGGCTTTGTCTAGTCCTAAGACGACACTTTTGGGGCGACACTTTCCTAAGTGTTGGGATAGACTTGCCAACATACGCTTTGGGCAACTCTTTGTATAAGGGTTGGGATATGTATGCCTAAGGCAACGCTTGAATAAGAGTTGGCTTTTGTATAGTCCTAAGACGACACTTTTGTGGCAACACTTTCCTAAGTGTTGGGATAGAGTTGCGAACATACGCTTTGGCCAACTCTTTTTATAAGGGTTGGGATATGTATGCCTAAGGCGACGCTTGAATAAGAGTTGGCTTTTGTGTAGTCCTAAGACGACAGTTTTGTTGCGACACTTCCCTAAGTGTTGGGATAGACTACGCTTTGGCCAACTCTTTGTATAAGGGTTGGGATATGTATGCCTAAGGCAACGCTTGAATAAGAGTTGGCTTTTGTGTAGTCCTAAGATGACACTTTTGTCGCGACACTTTCCTAAGTGTTGGGATAGACTATGCTTTGGCCAACTCTTTGTATAAGGGTTGGGATATGTATGCCTAAGGCAACGCTTGAATAAGAGTTGGCTTTTGTGTAGTCCTAAGACGACACTTTTGTGGCGATACTTTCCTAAGTGTTGCGATAGACTACGCTTTAGCCAACTCTTTGTATGAGGGTTGGGATATGTATGCCTAAGGCAACGCTTGAATAAGAGTTGGCTTTTGTCTAGTCCTAAGACGACAGTTTTGGGGCGACACTTTCCTAAGTGTTGGGATAGACTTGTCAACATACGCTCTGGCCAACTCTTTGTATAAAGGTGCAACGTCTCAAATTTCCTTAATTCTGGCTTTTTTTGAATGTGTATCACCAAAAAATTGGATTTAAAATATGAATATTCTTAAAATTTTACATCATCAGTTTGTGAATAATTATATATATTCAAATTAAAGATAACTTAATAACTTCGAGTGTGAATAAGGTTTTTAATAAAAATGCCGCAAAAAAAATCAATTTAGTTTAGGGTTTAAGGTTTAGTGTTTAGAGTTTAGGTTTTAGGAATTATAGTTTATGGGTTAAGGTTTTAGGGTTTTGTGTTTATGGGTTTGGGGTTTAGGATTTTAGGGTTTTTTAAATATAAATGTTTCAAAATTTATGTTATATATATTTAAAAATTTTAATCATAAATAAGATAAATATAAATTATTATTTTTCAAATAATAAAATATCAAAATGGGATAAATCCCAAAAGCATACATGAACAAAGGTTTAATGTGCAATTGAATATATGAACTTTAATTTGATCTAGTTCTTGTAAATTATTAACACAATTATTGATATAACATAATTTTCTATTTATATATTGCATATGTAAATATTTATATTTATTCAATATAAAAATAAATTGATATATTTAGTTTTTAAAATGTGTATGATTAAATCAAAATTAAAGTTTTAAGTATACATTTAAACCACAATTAGAATTTCATATTGAAAAAAGAAATCTTTTCAACAATACTAGACCACGCCATACCCATTTATCAATTTAATTCCTAAAAGAGTTGATCATGGTAAATTTTAACTCTCAATATTTATTTATTTTATCAATTTAATTCTTATTTTTTGAACTAGAGGCATTTTTGGCACAAACGCCGCTAAAAGTTGAGCAATAGTTCCATTTTCATCTAGGGTAACTGACACTCGTTTCGATTTGATTCGATTTAATTTTCATTTTTTTCTTATTTTTGTTTTGAATTTAATTTTATTTTGCTATTTGAAACTGACTTAGTTATGAGAAAGTTTCATTTTAATTACTTAATTATGAAAAGTTACAAATTGATAACTAAACTATTTAGAAGTTTTGCTTTATCGAAACCCCTAAACCCTAACTATTTATATTAATTTAAATACAATTTATTTTTAATTGAATATTTAAATTCTTCAAAAAAAAATAATGACACGTAGAAAAAAAATTGAAAGTAAAAGCATAGAAAAATATATGTTAAAAATTAAAAAATTAAAATACTATTATTTAAAATAAATTTAACTTTAAGGTTAAAATGCGATGTAAGTTTAACTTTAAGGTTTCAGTGTTAGATTCTATAATTATGATAAGCGTTTAGGGTTTTAGGATTTAAGGATTTAAGATTTAAGGTCTAGGGTTGTAGGGTTTATAGTTTTGAGGTTTAGGGTTTGGGTTTAGGACTTAGGGTTTTAAGGTTTAGGGCTTTGATAAAAATGTCGTAGAAAATCATTTTACTTTAAACTAAACGGCACCATTTTGCTCTCTATATTCTCACCCATCATCCAAGTGCCCATCATGTATTCTTTTCGACCCGTAGAAAAAATTTAAAAGTAAAAACATAGAAAAATATATGTTAAAAATGATAAAAATTAAAATAATATTATTTAAAGTAATTTTAAAGTATTTTTGGGCATATGACTGATTGTTTTTTAATTTATATATTAAATAATTTCAAATTTTAAAGATTTCAAATTTTAAATAATTTTAAAGATTTCAAACTGTATCTAATTCTTTTAAATATTACTTAAATTTTAAAAAAGTATTTATTTAAATGAAAAAAATAAAATACTATTATTTAAAATAATTTTAAATTTTTTTTGTATATGACTGATTGTTTTTTAATTTATATATTAAATAATTTTAAATTTTAAAGATTTCAAATTTTAAATAATTTTAAAGATTTCAAAATTTATCTAATTATTTTAAATATTACTTAAATTTTTAAAAATTATTTATTTAAATGAAAAAATTAAAATACTATTATTTAAAATAATTTTAAAAAATTTTGGGTATATGAGTGATTGTTTTTAATTTATATATTAAATAATTTTAAATTTTAAATATTTCAAATTTTACATAATTCTTTTAAATATTACTTAAACTTTAAAATAAAGAAGAAAATTGGATTGAATTTTTAAATATATATTAGCATAAAAAACGCCGTAAAAAATCATTTTATTTTAATTAAAACGGCACCGTATTATTAACTTTTTTAGTGGCGTTTTTCATAAAATGCCACAATAAATCAAGCTTTAGCGGCGCTAAGTAAAAAATACCGCAAAAGGATACTTTATTTTAAACAAAACTATGTAATTTTGCTCTCCTCAACTTTTCCCATCCTATATACCCCAAAAGCCTTAATTTTTCCCCCCTAAAATTTCCCCCCAATTCCTAAATTTTTCCCCAAACGCGAAAGGAAAGAGGAAAGCATCAAGGAAGGTTGGGATTTTCTTCGTCTGTGATTACTTCTTCTGCTCTGCAGTGTTTTGCTGGAAAGAAGAGAGCGAACATGGCGATAGGAGTTAAGGCCTTGCACTTGTCGTTTGTGCCTCATGCCCTCGCGATTGTCGGCGCTGTTATGGTATTGGTTTGGTGCATTCACTTTAGGGGTGGATTAGCTTGGGAATCTTCTAACAAAAATCTCATCTTTAATGTAAGTTTTTTCCTTTCTGCTCTTGGGATTCCTCAAAATCTTCTTTCCTTTTCATGGCTTCAACTGCAACTTTGTTTGGTTTCTGTTTCTCCCCTCCGATTATTATCACATAACAGTTCCTTTTGGTTGAAATTGGATTTTTTAATATCTTCCATCACCAAATTATTCGTATAATCTTAAACTCAGACACTAAACTAATGATGAAGAAGACTTCTTTTGGGGTTTCCGCTGTTATTTGATTCCTTGAATTTTATTACAATTTCATGTTCGATTATCCCTTTTTCCCCCTTGCTATAGCTTTGGGTTTGGATGTCCCTCAATTATTAGAATTTGATGGTGCCTGGTCAACCTTCATATGGTGGCGGTTGTTAGCCATGTCCCATGGAATATTGTAACCTACCTACTTACCCTTCATTATAATTTATTATATGGTCAAGCATCCACATTGTTTTTTTCCCATCCTTGTTTGTATTTTTGTCCCCTGTTCCTTTTGCCATTTTTCGTATCAAAAACTTGTCTAACATGGTTAAGGTTTTTAGGAGGAAGGAGAATGAGGGACTTGAACCTATTCATGCTAACTGAATTATTTTATAGAAGGGTAGTGGTCGTTCATTCCCTTTGTTACCACAAAGGTAATCCATTTTTTGGAACCCTTTCTTTGTTGCCTCTTTGTTCAATATTTATGCTTATAAATTTATTGTTGAATTTCATTGTATGTTTCTTGAGGATTAATTGCTCCCTCTGTTGCCGCTGATTCTGTTTCTACATGTTGCAAATACACTGCTCTGACTTTTGAATGTATTCTATTCTATATTCATGACAATTCGTTTTTTTTCCATTAAATCAAATTCAGTAAGCATACCATCTTCTCCTGCCTTATTCTTCTTCTATGGTAACTCTTGTTTTTTTTCCATTTATTATAATAAATCTGATGCTTTGCAACTATTACTATTTAAGTCACTCACATTTATTTGTGTTGTTTGCATTTGTTTTTAAGACTATTTTTATGTCTGTTGGTATTGCTTATATCTGTTGTTTTCATTTTTGTACTTTATTGTCCCTTTTCTTTTCTTTTTTGTGATTCTCTAGCTTGACAATGTTAAAGCAAAATTCGGTTGGGTAATTTCTTATGTCTACTGTAATGTTCTTGATTTTCATTTTAATTTTCACAAACACACACTCTCTTCCACTTTGTGGTAGGGACATGAAGAAGTAAGTTATTTGAATTTCCTCAACTTAATGGCAATAATAGTTTTGGCTTGGCTTGCGTATGAAATTTACCTTGTTCTGCATTAATTTTGTGAAGTACCACTAACCAATGGCAAATTTAATTTGCATTCTGTTTTCTTTTGCTTTTTCATATGTTTTACTTTTTCAGGATGCTCTGGATTCTAGAAATTGTGACGAGATTTGTATTTTAATGACATTTCTGACTACTTTGGTATGTATGGTGTAACACTCCTAATCCGAGACCATCTCCGGAATAGGGTTAAGAGGTGTTACCAATCAATCAGAACATTTAACATCTAATATTTACGACACAAAGTCAATCATCTTCAATCTTATTCAACTACAAACATAGTGTCCCTTATCGAGGTCTACATAACCTCATTCACATGCTAAAGAGGGGTCGGGACTAAATTGAAACACAAACAGAAATTCTCCGAGATTTAAAACTTTTCTAAAATATAGAGGAGACATGCCCGTGGGAGGAGGCCATGTGCCCTCCACGGCTACTAGACACCCCCGTGTGTCCATCCGTGTCTACATACTTTGCCTATTTCAACACGGTCATTAGGCACGCCTGCAGCCCGCTCGTGTCTATATATCGACTATTTTAACACGGTCCACTAGGCACGCCCAAGTGTGCCATAGCCGAGTGTAATACTAGGCTACATTCTCCAATTTACCCACGGTCTTAGGCACGCTGTGTGTGCCTCAACCGTCAGTGTGACATTATAGGCCATTTACAAGGCCAAAATGCCACCCACTTAGGATCAAACCTACAAGCAACACATACCAAAACATATCATGCACATGAGGCAACCAAAAACTTATTGTAATATCCTGAATTAGGGGTTACAAATAATTGTAACATCCTAAAAAAAAAAAATTAGAGTATCATCTTGTTATTTGTGTTAGCTCGGGTAGGATTGTTTGTGTACTTAGTATAGTTTTGTGAAGGCTTGGAATAATTAGCTAAGCTAGAATAATTTTTAGTATTAAAAATTTAGTGAAGAGGATTAAGTGAACCTGACACTTAAGTTAATTTAAGTGTTAAATTAAAGCACATGAGGAGTTAGTAGCATAGTGGATAAGGAGCTTGAAAGGTTGCTTGAGGGAAGTGGTTCGAGTTGCTTGGAAAGCATTTTGAAAACTTTATTTTTTTGTATCCTAGCATTGATGGACGGTCAAACTCTAATTATGATAGGTTGGACCTTAAGTTCTTGGTAAGTTGAATATTGGTTTAAGGAAAGCTTGAAATAGGAGATAAGAATCTTAAAGTTATGGAAGGTTGGGGAGACAAAGGGCTTGGCTTAAGGAAGATGTTTTGAAACTCTTTCAAGGCCTTTAGTGCATGTATGTGGGCTGGCAAGTGTGGCTAGGGGTGGCCGAATGTTGTTAGGTGGTTTGGGGAGGATATTTGGTCAACCTTTGGCATTTGTGCATCTTTTGGCATTGTTTTCTTTCTTCAAAAACTCCTCTTTGGTAGAATGTTTTTGTGCATTTTGTGCAAATTTTGCTTTTGGTTTAGCCTTCATTTTGTTTGAACCAAAAATGTTATTTCCTTTTTCTCATCTTTGCTCTTGAAACCAAAACCTCACTTGGCTTTTGTGCATTTTCTTTTGGCAAATAAGTGTTTGGCCGAATCTCTCTCTCACATATCTCTCTTTTCTTCTTTTGATATTGATTCATAATCACATTTTCTTTTACTCTCTCTTGGCGAATCCTTCTCCTTCTCAAGTTCCATTTCTTTTCATCCATTTCCATTCTATTTCTCTTTTTTTTTTTTTTACTTCACCATAGCCGAATCTTCTTCCTCTCTTTTTTTGGGATTATTTTGGCCGAATATTCAAGGGTAGATCCTCTTTGGTTTTCTTCAATCGGTTTTGAAAAAGGGTAAGTGTTCATGGTCGCTTTTCCTTCTTTTCTTTCTCCTTTTCTTGTGGACAAGGGTCGAACCTATGGGCATTTGTTGCAAGGTTCTAACCATTCTTTTTTTTAGGATTCGATTATTCATTTAGGCTCATTGGGATTTCTAAGCAATCGATTTAAGCCATACCATTAGCAATCGAAGTAGGTAAGTCAAGTGGTAAGGATTCAATATTCTTAAAGTTGGTTGAGAAAAGTCTAAGGTTATTTGGATTAAGATATGTTGTTGGTAGAATGGTCTTCATTAAAATATTTTGATTTGGCCGATTGTAGGACAAGGTGATCTATTGTGGTAGATCTGATCTTCTAAGTTAGTATTTGCGTTAGTAAAGGTGTGTATCTTACACACTTTATAACTTGGTTTATATATATATATGTGTGTTAAATAACTATTCAAGTTGTTAAAGCCAAAAACTATGAGATATTGATATGATACCTTGATGGGTATGAGCAAGGATACGGGTAAGTCCGTTTCGATATGATGTTGCTATATGTTGTTTAATATCACAATCTATGATATGTATTGGTTATATGTTCATATCAAAGTATATTGACATGATTTGTTTATCTATTGCATTGGTATGAGCAATATGAGAGGAGGGGAAGATTGATATTCGTGTCTTCTGGACACCGGAGGTTTGACACCTCCAGGTGATTTGGTATCACATTTGTGTCTTTGGGACACCGAGGTTTGGCACCTCATAGCGACTCGCCCCCGTGGATTAACACCACCGTAGGTTGGCCCCACTTTTGAGATATGGGATTGTCGCCAAGTGATTTGGTATCACACGCGGGTTGGCCCCACAACTTGATTATTCGTGACTTTGGTCACCAAAGGTGATTTGGTATCACATTTGTGTCTTTGGGACACCGGAGGTTTGGCACCTCATAACGACTCGCCCCGTGGATTAACACCACCGTGGGTTGGCCCCACTTTTGAGATATGGGATTGTCGCCGGTGATTTGGTATCACAAGTGGGTTGGCCCCACAACTTGATTATTTGTGACTTTGGTCATCGGTGGTTTGGCACCACCAGTGGTTTGGTACCACACTGGGTAGAAAAAGGAGTTACTGGATGGCTAGGTTGGGTGCATAATATATAGTGCTTGGTTATAATTTGTGTAAGTATATGGTATTTACCCTAGAGGGAATATGCACTCGAGTCTTGGTGACTCACCTTCTCTTACTTTTTCGTAATTCAGAAATTCACTGGATGAAGAGCTTTGGATGAACTCGAGGAGGCCATGCAATGAAATTTGGTTTTACATGAACTTCCATTTGGGTACTTGATTTTAATTTGGTTTTCATTTTTATGGGTTTGTAATAAGGCCTCTTTAATTATGTTTTTGGATTATTTATATGCTTTGGATTTGTTTTAAATATGGCTTATAAATTACATGATTGATATAATAATTAGAGCACCAAGTTTTCTAAACTACTAAACGCGATGATTTTTAAAACGTTACCATCGGGTAACATAAATCAATTGATAGTATTTAACAACTTAAGTATTTTTGATAACTCATACTATTTTCCAAAACTCAAGTTTCCAAATTTCTATTAGATACGGTTTTCAACCTAATCGCTTTAGTTTCTTTTCAATTTATAAAAGGTTTACAAATCTAAGCTGCAACTAAGTTTTAAAGATTTATTTTCGGGATTTCAAAGTAAATTATCAGTTTTTTTTAATTTATTATACACCTGATTTTTACGAACTTAGAACAACAAAGAGTTTTTCTTAAAATTTAATCGGTAACTCGTTTTTGCACAAAATGTTTTCCCCTGTGACATACCAAATTCGGTCGTGGCGTATTGACCGGGTTTGGGGTATTACAAATTGGTATCAGAGCCAAGTTCAAAAGCTCGGCTGTGGGCTTGAGGCTCAAAATGTTTTAAAGTATGGTTTTAAAATGTTTTTGTTGAAAATTTTATGGTTGGAAAGGCATGGCCCCGAGTCTCCGACATCAATCCGCCCTGGTAAGTACATCAAACTGTTGATTTTGATAATATGATATGATGATGTTGGCATGACTGTATAGTAGTAGGAACTACTCTAGAGACCCAAAACTATAGTTTTGGTGTACTCGCGAAACAACTTCTTATTTAAACTTTTCATAAAACTGTGCTTTAAAGAAAGTGGAATATTGACTAATGCATAAAACTTTTAAATTAGATAAGTCGAGACTTTTAGATATGAGTACTCGTGGTCGAGGTCGTATGACTCGTGGACGCGATCGGGGTAGGATGGCTGTGTCTGAGCCAGTGAGGTCTGGTCAAGGATCCGAAAATGAGGTACCACTACCCCCACCACCACGGTTGGAATTGAGCATCGAGGATCAAACGGGGATGACGCAGCAGTGTCTCGAGCGATCTTTGCGAGTCCTCGAGAGGGTAGCCGGAATGGGTGGGGCACGGAGCTCTGGAAATCAGACGCCGGCGACTCCGATCCAATAGAGCGGAGGTATTTCGAGGTGTTTCAGGCGTAGCTCCTAGTGCGGCTGAATATTGGCTAGAGGCAACGGAGCAAATCATGGATGACTTGGATTTGAGTGCTGAGGACAAGGCGAAAGGGATTGTGTCGCTTCTTCTGGGATGAGTCATATCGGTGGTGGCTCACGATGCGGAATAGTCTTTGCGGCGGAAGATCTCACTTGGGATTATTTTAAGGCAGCATATGAGAAGAAATATGTTGGGTCGAGTTACATTGATGCACAGCGTAAGGCATTTACGAGTTTGGTCCAAGGTAATAAGTCCATATCAAAATATGAGGCGAATTTTTAAGATTGAGCCAGGTATCTTTGGAGGTATCGTGGCTTCGAGCACGAGCGATGTGTCCGGCTCAAGATGGATTGAGGGACGAGTGAGATTGCTTTGATTGCTCCACATCGGGAGCGAGTTTCTTCGCTTTAGTTGAAAAGGCTAAGATAGCCAGAAGGATAAAGGAATCAGTAAGACATAATCACGATCGTAATAAACATAAGAGAAGTTTTGGATCATCCGAGTCGGTACGAGATTCTCGTAAGAGGGCTAGGCATGGTGGGTCGAATCAATCTGGAAGGCTGTTGCTACTAATCGTGGACCACCGACAAAGGTAATCAATGTGGAAAATCTCATTGGGGCGAATGTTGGACCGGAGGGAAAGGATGTTTCGAGTGTGGTTCATTTGGATCATCGTGTGAGAGAGACGCGCCCATGTAAGTTAGCCAGAATCGGTCCGAGGGTCAAGGTCGTGGCTCGGGCTTCAGAATGAGGACCGCCACCGCAAAGAGGTCGTGGTAATGGTAGAGGAGGTAATGGTTCTAGCCGAGGTCGTGGAGCATCAGGCAGGGGTGCTGAGGGTGTAGATGCGAGACAGCCAGAGTTAGTTTATGCAGTCAGGCGTCACGAGAATAGTAATGCGCCAGATGGGACAACGGGTATGTCCCTTATTTCTGGAATACCCTTTATTGCCTTGTTTGTTATAGAGCTCGTTCGTTCTTGTGTTGCTAGTGAGATGTATGGAACCTTGAGTGTAAACTTTGAGACTGTTCATAGAAGGTATGTTAGTTTTATTAAGATCAGAGTGCGCAGCAAGAGTGTAGTGTGGTGAGTGAGGATGCACGACTGTTAGTTAGTTGGAAATTTCGAGGACGAAATTTCTTTAAAGAGGGTAGAATTGTAATATCCTGAATTAGGGGTTACAAATAATTGTAACATCCTAAAAAAAAAAATTAGAGTATCATCTTGTTATTTGTGTTAGCTCGAGTAGGATTGTTTGTGTACTTAGTATAGTTTTGTGAAGGCTTGGAATAATTAGCTAAGCTTAGAATAATTTTTAGTATTAAAAATTTAGTGAAGAGGATTAAGTGAACTCGACACTTAAGTTAATTTAAGTGTTAAATTAAAGCACATGAGGAGTTAGTAGCATAGTGGATAAGGAGCTTGAAAGGTTGCTTGAGGAAGTGGTTCGAGTTGCTTGGAAAGTATTTTGAAGACTTTATTTTTTTGTATCCTAGCATTGATGGACTGTCAAACTCTAATTATGATAGGTTGGACCTTAAGTTCTTGGTAAGTTGAATATTGGTTTAAGGAAAGCTTGAAATAGGGGATAAGAATCTTAAAGTTATGGAAGGTTGGGGAGACAAAGGGCTTGGCTTAAGGAAGATGTTTTGGAAACTCTTTCAAGGCCTTTAGTGCATGTATGTGGGCTAAAAGTGTGGCTAGGGGGTGGCCGAATGTTGTTAGGTGGTTTGGGGGAGGATATTTGGTCAACCTTTGGCATTTGTGCATCTTTTGGCATTGTTTTCTTTCTCTCAAAAACTCCCCTCTTTGGTAGAATGTTTTTGTGCATTTTGTGCAAATTTTGCTTTTGGTTTAGCCTTCATTTTGTTTGAACCAAAAATGTTATTTCCTTTCTCTCATCTTTGCTCTTGAAACCAAACCTCACTTGGCTTTTGTGCATTTTCTTTTGGCAAATAAGTGTTTGGCCGAATCTCTCTCTCACATATCTCTCTTTTTCT
Organism: Gossypium sturtianum; assembly: GCA_025698515.1. NCBI lineage: Eukaryota > Viridiplantae > Streptophyta > Magnoliopsida > Malvales > Malvaceae > Gossypium > Gossypium sturtianum. The sequence continues at coordinate 16,783,581 of CM046954.1, read as the reverse complement.
TCTTTTGATATTGATTCATAATCACATTTTCTTTTACTCTCTCTTGTAATCCTTCTCCTTTTCAAATTCCATTTCTTTTTCATCCATTTCCATTCTATTTCTCTTTTCTTTTTTTTTTTTTACTTCACCATAGCCAATCTTCTTCCTCTCTTTTGGGGTTATTTTGGCCGAATATTCAAGGGGTAGATCCTCTTTGGTTTTCTTCAATCGGTTTTAAAAAGGGTAAGTGTTCATGGCCGTTTTCCTTCTTTTCTTTCTCCTTTTCTTGTGGACAAGGTGAACCTATGGGCATTTGTTGCAACGTTCTAACCATTCTTTTTTTAGGATTCGATTATTCATTTAGGCTCATTGGGATTTCTAAGCTTGATCGATTTAAGCCATACCATTAGCAATAAAAGTAGGTAAGTCAAGTGGTAAGGATTCAATATTCTTAAAGTTGGTTGAGAAAAGTCTAAGGTTATTTGGATTAAGATATGTTGTTGGCCAAATGGTCTTCATTAAAATATTGTGATTTGGCCGATTGTAGGACAAGGTGATCTAGTGTGGTAGATCGGATCTTCGAAAGTTAGTATTTGCGTTAGTAAAAGGTGTGTATCTTACACACTTTATAACTTGGTTTATATATATATGTGTGTTAAATAACTATTCAAGTTGTTAAAGCCAAAACTATGAGATATTGATATGATACCTTGATGGGTATGAGCAAGGATACTGTAAGTCCGTTTTGATATGATGTTGCTATATGTTGTTTAATATCACGATCTACGATATGTATTGGTTATATGTTCATATCAAAGTATATTGACATGATTTATTTATCTATTGCATTGGTATGGGCAATATGAGAGGAGGGGGAAGATTGATATTCGTGTCTTCTGGACACCGAGGGTTTGGCACCTCCGGTGATTTGGTATCACATTTGTGTCTTTGGGACACCGAGGGTTTGGCACCTCATAACGACTGGCCCCTCGTGGATTAACACCAAAGCGTGGGTTGGCCCCACTTTTGAGATATGGGATTGTCGCCGGTGATTTGGTATCACACGTGGGGTTGGCCCCACAACTTGATTATTCGTGGCTTTGGTCACCAAAGTGATTTGGTATCACATTTGTGTCTTTGGGACACCAGAGGTTTGGCACCTCATAGCGACTCGTCCTGTGGATTAACACCACCGTGGGTTGGCCCCACTTTTGAGATATGGGATTGTCGCGGTGATTTGGTATCACAAGTGGGTTGGCCCCACAACTTGATTATTTGTGACTTTGGTCACGGTGGTTTGGCACCACCACCGGTGGTTTGGTACCACACTGGGTAGAAAAAGGAGTTACTGATGGCTAGGTTGGGTGCATAATATATATATTGCTTGGTTATAATTTGTGTAAGTATGTGGTATTTACCCTGAGAGGGAATATGCACTGAGTCTTGGTGACTCATCTTCTCTCTTACTTTTTCGTAATTCGTAAATTCGCGGATGAGGAGCCTGATGAACTCGAGGAGGCCATGCAATGAAATTTGGTTTTACATGAACTTCCATTTGGGTACTTGATTTTAATTTGGTTTTCATTTTTATGGGTTTGTAATAAGGCCTCTTTAATTATGTTTTTGGATTATTTATATGCTTTGGATTTGTTTTAAATATGGCTTATAAATTACATGATTGATATAATAATTAGAGCACCAAGTTTTCTAAACTACTAAACGCGATGATTTTTAAAACGTTACCATCGGGTAACATAAATCAATTGATAGTATTTAACAACTTAAGTATTTTTGATAACTCATACTATTTTCCAAAACTCCAGTTTCCAAATTTCTATTAGATACGGTTTTCAACCTAATCGCTTTAGTTTCTTTTCAATTTATAAAAGGTTTACAAATCTAAGCTGCAACTAAGTTTTAAAGATTTATTTTCGGGATTTCAAAGTAAATTATCAGTTTTTTTTAAATTTATTATACACCTGATTTCTACGAACTTAGAACAACAAAGAGTTTTTCCTAAAATTTAATCGGTAACTCGTTTTTCCTCAAAACGTTTTCCCCTGTGACATACCAAATTCGGTCGTGGCGTATTGACCGGGTTTGGGGTGTTACACTTATCAAAATGACCATTCAACTTATGCATTCAATTCCCATTCCAACCATAACAAATTCAATACCAAAACTTATTTCATCACAATCATAAAACATTCAATATCAAACATCATTCCTTCTCAATTTCATTAACTCATACTAGCATTTTACCAACACAAAGTTACCATTCATAAGTCAACTCCTAAACCCACAAACCATACCAAAAGATGCATCACGTATATCAAGTTAATTCTAGCTAAACTAGCACATATCTAGCCATATCTCATGGCTACTTACAAACATCAAACATGATTCAAATGGCCAGCCTATACATGCCATATTTAACTATATACATTGTTCCAAAATACCCTAAAATAGATTTGCCGATAGTGTGATCGAGATGCTGACAATCCCCTGATCTGAGCTAGCTTTAATCGACACATCGCAATGCAGAGAAACAAATCACACACAAGAAGCTTTATAAAGCTTAGTAAGTTCATAACATAATACAATTATCATATCAAATTAAACCAATGTATAAAACAAAAATCACATAGGTCTATTATCTCATATTCTTGCCTTCTCATCCATAGCTAAAATACTTATTTCCTCAATCATAACTCGATTATACTCATCAACCACAAAGGTTCAATACGTACCTTAACCACACATAGTTATTAAACATCCAAGCTAATCAATGCTCGATATTATTTGCCGATCATCCTTTAGTTTTCATTCAATTTGATCGTACACTCGGTCTTTATATACATGCTCGTAGCATATTTGTCATTGCACACTTAGTGCCTAATCTTTTAACCGACTTATCTCTGTGCGCACACACACAGCTGCCAATACTATAAGCCGTAGCTTTCATATCATCGCACACACAGTGCCTTTTATTTCTGTTTCGATTTACATTTTCGCACACTTAGTGCCATCACTAAATCTTGCACATAGCATCTCAATTTCATACTCATATACCTATTCAATTCATAGTACTAAAACATATCTCATTAACATGTATTGTATCCGAACTTACCTCGGACGTCGACTATCGATACGATTGATTAATCGAGTACTTTATCTTTGCCTCGATCTCGATCTGGACCTCTTCTCTCTTGGTCTATACACATTCAAATTCAATCCGTTCAATCATTAACTCATTCAATTTAGTCCACACACACACATTTAGGGCATTTTACAAAATAGCCCTCACATTTACACATTTCGACACTTTAGTCTCTAATTCACAAAATCATCAAATTCATCAAATTCCACCTAGCACAAGCTTAGCCGAATTTTACTAGTGTCTATACAAACCCATACATCTCATTTATTTCACAATTTAACCCTTCAATTTTCTATTTTCACAATTTAGCCTTAATTAACTAAATTCATCAAAAATTCAAGAACAACACATGTTCATTAAACACATGTCTTTCATTTAACACCAACACTCATCATAAAGCTTAACCTTTCATCAATGGTACATTTCATAGACATCATCAATTCACAAATTTCAAGCATGGGTTTTGTAGAGCACAAAGCAACGATTACAAAAATGTAAAAATTATTAAAAACCGAGCTCAAACATACCTTAATTCAAGCTTAACCCTAGCCGAAATTTTCAAAGCTTTTCTTCCTTCTTTTCTTTTCTCATTTTTGGTTGATATAAACAAAGATGAGCACTCTTTTTCCTTTTGTTTCATTATAAATTAACTTAATAATTAAATACCAACTTTGCCCTTTTATAAGTCATATAAAACAAATACATTTTAAGGCTAGTTTGTCATTTACACCCCACTATCTTAAAAATGGTTCATTAACAACATAAGGCCTCTTCCTTAAAAAGCCATCAACATTTAAGTACTTATAATTCAGCACATAGCTTTTACACCTTATACAATTAAGTCCTTTCTCTTAATTCGACACTCAAACAATCAAATTATCACACAGAATTTTCACACAGGCTATTTCACATACTATTCACACAGAAAATATCATTAAAATATTTTTATGACCTCAGATTTGTGGTCTCGAACCACTGTTCCGACTAGGGTCTAAACTGGGATGTTACATATGGTGTTATATATTTGTCTATAATAGTGTTGTAGTGATTGTTTTGGGCATGTTTCTGAATGTCTGGAAGCATTAACTTCCTCATACATATGATTGAAGTGAAAATACTAGGAAAGCTAGTTCAGGAATGAGCATTCTATGCTATTTATTTTGTGAGACCTTATAGGCATCTTCAGCTTTGGTTATGTGGTTTTCACAACAGATACATATTTTGAGTATTATGGAGAGATATTTGCAGCATTTATTCCATAAAAGCATACAAGCATACAAGCCAACACTGTTTATGATCTCTCACCTCATGCATAGAGCTCATATTAACTTCCAATGGATTGTTTTCTTCAAAAGTGTATTCTCAGTCCTTTTGATCTTAAAGGGAATACTAATCCAGACAAATTTTTAAGTTTTTGATCCGGTTTGTGCAGGATTGGTCATTACACAATCCCTAAATAGATGAATGAAGTCTGCAATTGGCTTACAGTAAGGTTGGGGCTCGAGGGATAACGCTAAATATAGCCAAGAGTCGAGAAGCAATGAAGGTGAAAAGAGAGAAAAATGCATATGTTATAAGTAGGTAGTAAACAAAATGGATTGTTAGGGTATATGGTATACTTGGATCTGGATATATTTCACTACTTGGGGCTACCTTTGTAGAAATAAGAGATCAACAGAGTTTCTTGGAATTAAAGTTGCAGTTTCAAACTGTATTAGCTTTTTTGTAGTACAACATCAATATCAATGTCCATCGCCTTAGGTACTTTTTTATTTGTTTACTTTTGTACATTGAGTTGAATGTTAGTGGTATAAATTTTAGCTAAATGTTAGTGTATTTTGATTGTTGGATCGATTTTTGTAGTGAATATTCAATCTTTATTTTAATTTTAATTTTAATTTTATATTTTTTTAGTTGTATTTAAAGCAAAATTCCTATCATTATTCACTATAAATATTTATAAAAATATATTAATATTGAAATAATAAAAAATAGAAAAAAATTACATTATACGTGTCTATCCCAATCTTTTTCAGATTATCTTAGACGGGTTTATCCTAACCTTTTTTAAAGGTTGCCTTAGACAAGATTTATCTTAACCTTTTTAAGGTTGCTTTAAACGGGTCTATCCCAACCTTTTTTAAAACTTGCCTTAGACAAGGTCTATCCCAACCATTTTAAGGTTGCCTTAGACGGGTCTATCCCAACTTTTTTTAAAGGTTGCCTTAGACATGGTCTATCCCAACCTTTTTAAGGTTGCCTTAGACGGGTCTATCCCAACCTTTTTTATAGGTTGTCTTAGACAAGGTCTATCCCAACCTTTTTAAGGTTGCCTTAGACAGCTTTATCCCAACCTTTTTAAGATTGCCTTAGACGGCTCTATCCCAACCGTTTTTAAAAGTTGCCTTAGACAAGAACTATACCAACCTTTTTAAGGTTGCCTTAAACATGTCTATAACAACATTTTTCAAAGGTTGGCCTTGACTAGGTCTTTCCCAACCTCTTTTAAAGGTTGGCATTGACCAAGCTTTTCACAACCCTTCAATAAGGGTCGGCTTATGTTGACTTATGGCGACGCTTTTGAAAAAGCGTCGCCATGCATATGCCAACTGTACTATAGACGACCATTTTGGAAGCGTCGGACAAAGCGTCGCGAAACCTATGCCAACCTTTTTTGCGTCGTCTTAGGTAAAAAAAAGTGTCGCGGTAGGGTTGTTTTGTTGTAGTGATTGTGGAAAGATCCGAGCAGGAAGAAACTTGAAAGTGATGCCAGGCTTAGGTAAAACAAGTTTGAGCGCAAGAACAAAAGGTTCAATGGCTTCTTCAAGCCATAAACGTCACACGACAATGATATTCATAATTATTAACTTGGAATAGATTAAAATTCAAATTGGATTTGATTATAAAATTAACAATCATTGATTCAAAGGATCTGATTCTACTAATTAAAAAATAAAAACTATAATATATCATTATATTATATGAAAACACATCTTCAAAGCACAAAAAGAAAAGACACATTAATTAGTAGAAAATTTAAGCACTTGAAGATACACTGTAATTTGGCAAATGACAACACTAAAATTAAGATATCTGGACAATGACTATAAATTATAAGGAAAAAGAAAAAAAATTCTCGTGAATTCAGATCGGATTCAAGCCGCTGAGAGTCCTTATTGCTCCTCACATGGCAGATAACAGTGGGGGAAAGCTGCCTCTTTTGGTCAGCTTCTGGGGAAATGAAGATGGAGGAAGTCGACGGACAGGTCTGAAAGTTATGAGAGAAAAAATTAAGAATTCTTGGGTTGAATTCAACGATTTTGCTAGGAAAGCATTGGAAATGGGACGTTCTGATCCCAGGAAAGTTATATTTGCGGTAAAAATGGGGCTGGCATTGTCACTTACGTCTTTGCTCATATTCTGGAAAGGATCATATCAGGATTTTGCTCAATATTCAATCTGGGCAATCCTCACGGTCATAGTGATGTTTGAATTCAGCATTGGTACTTCATCTACTCATAATCTTTTTCTTTTTTTTTTTTCTCTCTTTTTGGTGAATTATATCAAAGTTTCATTATTGGTTAGACTGTTTGGTTCGCCTCTGAGCAGGAGCAACCTTCATCAAAGGATTTAATCGTGGATTGGGAACACTTTGTGCTGGGATACTTGCATTTTGCTTTGCTGAGTTATCTGTGGTGGCCGGCAAGTTCGAGGAAGTTGTCATTGTAATAAGCATTTTCTTAACAGGTCAGTGTTTTTCTTATTTTTTCTTCTAGAAATTCCCGAATTATATCCATATCAGGCTTCCCTGTTGATTTAGGTTGAAGGCAGCGGACAGTTTTTAAGTGTTTAACAGATTTCTTTGCCATGGATAGGATTCTGCGCATCCTATTTGAAGCTGTACCCGACAATGAAGCCTTACGAATATGGATTTCGAGTATTCGTATTGACATATTGTATCCTTATGGTAGCTGGTAACCGGACCAGGGAATATAGTCAGGCAGTTTTAACTCGGTTGGTGCTTATAGCAGCTGGAGCTGGTGTTACTTTGGTCGTAAATATATGTATTTTCCCAATTTGGGCTGGTGAATCTCTGCATAAATTGGTGGTGAAAAATTTTAAGGACCTTGCCACTTCTTTGGAAGGTTGCCTTTTCATTCACGTAACAAAACAGTCTAACCACTCCTTACATTCCTTTCTTCACTAATTTTGTTCTTGTTATTCAGGTTGCGTCAACGGGTACTTGAAATGTGTGGAATACGAGAGAATTCCGTCGAAAATTCTTACATACCAAGCTGCCGATGATCCACTTTATAATTGTTTTCGATCAGTGGTGCAGTCTACAAGCGAAGAAGATACATTGGTATCTGCAATTGCATGAGCTATAAATTATGCAACAGTTTTCACTTGTTTGAACAACAGATTCCAGGGGTTGAAATGGTGTTAATCAAATCTGTCCTTTTGCAGCTTGGTTTTGCGACTTGGGAACCTCCTCATGGACCTTATAGGCATAATTATCCTTGGGAAAACTTTGTCAAAGTAAGCGGTGCAGTGAAGCACTGTGCTTTCACGGTTATGGCACTGCATGGTTGCATCCTTTCGGAAATACAGGTTAGTACTCTGCTTCATTTAGTGCATCCTTGTTATAAAAACGTATCTAATTAAGAAGCGCGTCATTGAATTGGAAAGTGTAAGGTAGGCAGGCCATAGATGAAAAGGGAATTTGTATTATTGAAGTACTGATTCATTTGGCTTGATGCGGAAATGTTATAAATATAGGCCCCTGCGGACCGAAGGCATGTCTTTTCCAATGAGCTTCAGAAGGTGGGGTCGGAAGGCGCGAAAGTGTTACGTGAGCTCGGAAGCAAATTAGAGAAGATGGAAAAACTGAGTCCAGGTGACATACTTAAAAATGTACACGAGGCAGCTGAGCAGTTGCAGCAAAAGATAGACCATAAGTCGTACGTTTTAGTGAATTCTGAGGGCTGGGAAATTGGGGAAGGCCCATGGAATTAGATTTAGAAGACCTGATCAATGCGGCTGAAGATGAAAACATGAAACTGGGATCTAAATCGTTGAGTGAAGCAGTGCTGGAGGTGAGGTCAGTCTCTGTTGGGACAGCTTTGTGTTATGACGCCAAAAACACGTTAAGAACATGGCCCTCAAATGTTTCAGCTAATGGGGGATCAGTGGTTAAGGGGGACGAATTCAAAACATACGAAAGTGCTAGTGCTTTGTCCTTGGCCACATTTGCTTCACTTTTGATTGAATTTGTGGCCAGATTAGGCAATGTGGTCAGCTCTTTTGAAGAACTCAGTCTAAAAGCCAACTTCAAAGATCCTCCCATCATCAACATGCCCCCTGAACCTTGTAAAGAAGGAGTCGCTACTTGGGTTGTTTAGGCAGTAATTATGTTTTTTTTTTTTTTTTTCTTTTAGCTGGAAAGATGAGAGTGTATGAAGGAAGAAGCATTATATTTTCTTTAGAATTCTTGATTCTTACCAGTGTATGAAACTATAATACCTTGTTTGGTTAATAGTCTAATAACACGAGGAAAAAAAACTTATTTATTATATTCGTTAACTTGATTCAAAATTTTTTAACTCGATTCGATTCGAAAAAAATTTAAATTGAGTTTAGTTGCTAAAATAAGATTCGTCAACTTGACTAACTCAAATAAGATTATTTGTTTAAATAATCCCCATCCCCTTCCTTCACATATATAAAATAATATGTGTGAAATGCAGCTACATCAAGCATTTGGGCTTGTTTCAATAATCCGTTTGAGAGCAGTATGCGAGTGTCTTTGATGAAACGTGGCCTTTGTTTGTTGTGGAAATGAACTCGTGGGTCTTGTTCTACATGCAAGTTGGAATGCCAATATAAGGGCACATGACATGTTTTTATGCATTTTATGAGTTTCAATTGTCTGTCTGGTTATATTAATATAATTGTGTTATACCTCCATCCATCCGTATTAAGGCATATAATAAGTCAAGAAGATGTCTGAAAAATAAATTAGTCATCAACAAATCAAGAGAACACTTGTAAGCTTATCCTTTATTTTCCTTTTTAAATCCTTAAGTTTTTAAGTCTTCATCATCTGTCATTCTCCAAATTTTTTGACTTTTCGTCCAACCACCTTCATATTCCTTCGTTGTTGCATCACTGTCAACAAGTTCCACGTTTATAAACAAATAAAATAAATAATGGAGGCCCAAAGAAGAGACAGCTAGGCTGTCAGATATTATTGTCCAATTGATTAAGTCTATTTTTTTTTTGAAAAAATTCAATTGGATTAATGAATTCAAATCTTAAATAAAGAATAGCCCATATGTTGGATTGGATTAACTCCAGCTAAGTAGGCTTAAGAAAACAAATAACAAAAACGAGCCGCCATCAGATTGGCCCATAAATTCAAAAATAAAAAAAAAATTGAATAGAAATAGTAAACCTATATCTATACTCCAGTCGTCGAGTACAGCTGGCCATCATAATGATACTGTCAATTCATATCCCCGAGACAGCTGTAAAGCAATAGCAGATCTTCTGAAAAAAATCTTTTGCTTATCTGCTTTATTTCCAAAACGGAACCATTTCCTTTTCTTTCATTTCAAAAGTCACAAACTCTTTTTTTCCTCTTCCATTCCGATGGTCTTAGTCGTTTCTTCTTCTCTTTTAATCCGAAAGTCCCAGGCGATTCTGCTCCATTTCTCTTCTAATCGATCGTGGAATCTCTCCCTCCAGGTATTGTTCCTCGCCATTCTTGAGTGCTGCTTTTGCTAATAGATGAGCGCATGTATTTTCTGTCCTTGGGATGAAATGGAATCTGATTTCTTGGAAGTGTGTCTTTAGGCTTTGAATGTCACTGATAATTGCTCCGATATTTGATCTGTCACGATCTGCACTTTGGCATTTTGTTATTACCGTTCTCGAGTCTCCTAGTATGTCCAGAGTATAAAAACCCATATGAATCCCTAATTTTTTTGCTTGAAATCCTACATGTGCTTCCACCGCAAACGGAGATGCAACGTTGAAATAAAGAGTCGATTTTGATGCTACGATTCTACCCCCTCATCTTTAACAACTAGGCCTAACGCAGATTTGGAATTTTGTAGGTCAAAAGCCGCATCAAAATAGATAGCCACATTCGCCCTCTGCATGTTCTGTTTGGGTCTCGTATTTGCTTCCAAGATAAGTACTTTGTCTTCTATACCATCCAACTCTGAAATGTAACTGGTAACTTGTTTTGAGATATCTCGACTGGTGCTTGATTTGCCTTCATAGATTAACTTGTTTCTGTTTGTCCAGATTAACCAGAGTCCGCAACAAAAGATTCTACATTGCTCGTTCGTCCCTTGATTGATAACCCAGGTAAGCCAATTCTAAAAATTTGGATTGCTATTATTAAGAACCCATGAGAAGTTTAAATGTCTCCACACTTCCTTCGTTATAGGGCACAATCGGAAGACGTGGTTACTGTCTTCTTTACCTTGATGACATCTAATACACCGATCCTCAACCATTACTCTTCTCATCTTCAGATTAGAAAAAGTGGGGATGTAATTCCACGAAATTTTCTACACTGTAATTTTGATTTTCGAAGGCATGTATAGGTTCCACAATTTCTTGTAAAAATTTTTAGTATCGGCTTGTATATAATTACTAGGATTCAATGTAGTATCCTGTAATAGTTTATAGGCACTTCTCACTGAGAAGTTTCCAGATGACTCCCCTCTCCACACCTGAAAGTCTTCATGGGTGGACTTTGCTAGCGGAATTTGCAGTATTTTCCTAGCAATATCCGTATGAAAGGTACGGACAATCAATTCACTCTTCCAAGTTCTGCTATCTTCATCGATTAAGTCAGACACTAATCTGATATTTTCATTTCTGCTGTGATTCTGTATTCTGTCTTCTTCCTTACCCGACACCCAGAGATCGGTCCACACTGATATATGGTCTCCCTTACCAACCCTCTAGCATAATCCTTCCTCCAGAAGTCTTTTTGCTGACCCAACACTCCTCCAGGTAAGTGAATGTAAGTTACCTAAAAGAGCATTTAAGAAATTCGTATTCGAGTAATACTTAGCTTTTAAAATACGGGCTAACAAAGAATTTGGATAATTAATAAGACGCCAACCCTGCTTAGCTAATAATGCGATATTAAATTTATCAAGACTTTGGAAACCCAGACCATCCACTTCTTTCAGCCAGCAAATATCCTTCCAAGCACACCAATGAATCCCCTTTTCCCCCTATTTTTTTGCCACCAAAATTTTGCAATTATACCCTCCAATTTCGTGCATAAAGATTTAGGAAGCAAAAAACACGCCATTGAATAGATTGGTATAGACTGTAAAATAACTTTGATAAAAACCTCCTTACCTCCTTGTGAGAGATATTTGATACTCTAATTATCTATTCGTTGCTGTAGTCTATCTTTCAAATTCTGAAAAGATTCCTTCTTTCTTCTACCCACCAGATTAGGTAACCCTAGATATCTTTCCGTATCGTTTGAGCTTCGTACCCCGAGCACTTTAGTAATTGTTCTTCTATCTTCCTCCAGCGTATAATTGCTGAAAAAAAATTGTAGATTTTGAATAATTAACTTTTTGGCCCGAGCAAAATTCATATTCATGTAGAATCTGTTTCAAAGAAATTGCGCTCCTTTCAGTAGCTTCCCCAAACAACATGAAGTCATCTGCAAAAAGTAGGTGAGAAACCTGTGGCCCACTTCTACTTGCCTTGGCTCCTCTCACTTTTTTTTCCTGCATTCCTAGCTTCATAAGACTAGAGAGACCTTCTCCACAGAATAAGAATAAGAACGGGCTCAACGGGTCCCCCTGTCTTAATCCTCTAGAAGGGAAAAAGATTTCCCTATTATACTCATTTAAAACCACCGAATAAGATACTGTAGTAACGCATTTCATTAGTAAGGCCACCCATTCTAAATCAAATCCCAATTTCTTCCTTATTTCTTCCACAAAATTCCATTCGACCCTATCATACGCCTTACTCATATCCAGTTTTACCGCCATAAATCTTTTTTTTCCCCGCCCTCTTATGTCTCAAAGTGTGAAGTAGTTCATAAGCAAGCAAAATGTTATCCGAAATTAATCTCCCGAGGACAAAAGCATTTTGTGCTAGATCAATGCATTTATCCAATACGTTTCGAATGCGATTTGCCATAGCTTTGGCCATCAATTTATAGATGACGTTACACAAGCTGATAGGCCTGAAATACGTTATATCCACTGGATTTGAATTCTTCGGAATTAACACAATGTTAGTTTTATTGATTGAGTCGATATCCATACCTCCATTCAGATGACCGAGGCAAAAAGTAGTAACATCTTCCCCAATAATTGCCCAACTCTTCTGATAAAATACCGCCGGAAATCCATCATCTCCTGGTGCTTTTGTGGGACCCAATTCTGCCAAAGCCTTCTGAATCTCCTCCTTTGTATACTTCCCCTTTAGCTTTGAATTATCCTCATCTGAAATACAACGAGTAATTCCTGATAAAATATGCTCATAATTTCCTTTTCTTCCATAAGAAAATAATTGCTGAAAATATGATCTGGCTATCAACTCCATTTCCCGTATTTAATCCGTTTCCCTCTCATCATCATATTGCATCTTACGAATAAGATTTTTCTGTCGTTTCTGTGTTGCTTGTTTGTGGAAAAAAGCGGTATTTTTATCCCAATGATAAACCATAATTTATACATATTTTAACCCCATACTTAGCTTATTTTTGGATAAATTTTCATTAGATTTGATGAATTCGATGCTCCTAATCCTTTAATTTCATGTTTTACACTAAGGAGAGCTTAGGGAGTCGAAAAGAACGAGAAATAGGCCAAAAAGGGACAAAATGGGCCTACCTAGGAATTCACCACGGCCTGGGCCATTGGACACGGCCGTGTGTGTTACGGCACAGATCAACCACGGCACGGACTATCGTCCACGGGCGGACCACACTACCGTGTGTGTGTAGCGAGGCGAGCAGCACGGCCTAAGGCTATCGAGCACGGGCGTTACAGACGGGCGTGTCCCTACCGTACCTAAGTGTAATTCTATCCGGAAAAGGTTACTTGTGGGCAAAGAAAGACGTTCCAAAGCCTATATAAACACCCTAGGGGTGACTTAAAAGGGGACGCTGAATAGAACGCCAAAAATACTCGAAGACAGCCATCGAAAACAGCTCGGAAAGAGGATCTCCATCAAGACTGAAGATCTCCCATCAAGTTCTTTAGAAGTTTTTGGGTTTTCTTATGTTTTGTAGTTTTCCTTATTCTATGATGTTTCCTTCTATCATTATGAACTAAACCCCTTAGATACCTAAGGGGATGAAACATAAGATAAATACTTGTTCTTATTCTTAATTGTGAGTTCTTATTCTTGTTTTGATAATTCAGGTTATTGATTCAAGTCGAATGTGCTTATTCAGTGGAGCAAAAGTCCCTGTTTAAGAGTAGATCAACACAATTAAGCAGAGTTGATTGCAACCCTAGACATAGGGCGACGAAAATCTGCCGGATTAGAGTCAAATCTAATAAGGAAATCCATAGATCGAGTTAATGCGACCATAGGGGTTTTAATTAGAAAGAGATTTCAATTAATCAACCTAGAATCAGTTGTTTTTAGTCTAAAGAGAGATATTAACATAAATCAGGGATTTCTACGGAATAAGACAAGTGAATAAATTATATGAATCAAAAGTAATAAGTGAAGTCTAGGTGGATTCTTCCTTAGGTATTGCCTCCATCACATAAGTTGTCTAAAAGTATTTTCCCAATTCTTTCGTTGTCGTGTTTTTAATTAAGTTTTAGTTTTAAAAGAAATCACTCTAATTTTTAGGCTAGATAATAAAAGGATAGTAATTACTAGTACTCTTGGTCCTTGTGGATACGATATTACCAGTCTTACCATAACTATACTATTAAACGATAGGTGCGCTTGCCTTTATTGTTGTCATAGTTAGTTTTAAACACATCAAGTTTTTGGCGCCGTTGCCGGGGACTAAGATATTAGGAACACTAAATTTTTATTACTTTAGCCATTATTTTTATTTTTATTGCAATTTAATTTCTTTTCTACTTTTCTAATTTTTCTTTCTTTGCTTCTGGCAGGAACTTTTAGTTTATGACTAGAAGGAACCCGTCAGGACCATTACTTTTTGACAGTGATATAGAAGGTACAGCTCGTAGAAACCGAAGAGAAATAAGGCGAAGTCTACAATACATAGAAGAAGAGCAAGAAGACGAAACTAATACTACAGAAGAGATGGCTGATAATAATCTGCTACCTCCTGTGGTTGCCACAAACCCGGTGAATCAAAATCCTGCTCCTCGTACTATGTATGATTATGCTAAACCTAATTTAACAGGAACCGAGTCGAGTATTGTTAGACCTGCTATTGCTACAAATAATTTTGAACTGAAACCAAACACTATACAGATGATTCAACAGTTTGTTCAGTTTGATGGTTTGCAGGATGATGATCCAAACAATCACTTGGCGAATTTTCTGGAATTCTGCGACACTTTCAAAATTAATGGCGTTTCTGATGATGTCATTCGCCTTCGGTTGTTTCCCTTCTCGTTGAGAAACAAAGCTAAACAGTGGTTGAACTCATTACCACAAGGATCAATCACTACATGGGATCAAATGACCGAAATTTTTTTACTTAAATACTTTTCGCCGGCTAAAACGACTAAGTTGAGGAATGATATTTCTTCTTTTGTGCAGATGGATTTAGAAACACTTTATGATGCATGGGAGAGATACAAGGATTTACTAAGAAGGTGCCCTCACCATGGGTTACCTTTGTGGCTTTAGGTTCAAACCTTTTACAATGATGTGAACCCCTCAACTAGGCCGTTGATCGATTCAGTCGCCGATGAAACCCTAAATAACAAGACCCCTGAAGCGGCTTATGAGTTCATAGAGGAGATGACACTGAATAACTATCAGTGGCAAGTTATGAGGATAAAGCCAACAAAAGCCACCGGAGTTTTCAACTTCGACGCAGTGACCATGCTATCAAACCAGGTATAACTATTAAATAAAAAGATTGATGGTTTGTGTGGTTCTTCGCAGGTACATCCAGTGATACAGTGCGATACAAATGGAGGAGGGTCGGACAATACAGAATACCCACCCTACAACCCTGGCATAGAAAATGAACAGATGAACTATATGGGTAACAATTTTAGACCTCAAAATAACCCTTATAGTAACACTTACAATCCAGGTTGGAGGAATCACCCAAACTTCTCATGGGGTGGTCAAGGAAATCAGAGACAACAACCCCCTCCAGGCTTTCAACAGCAACCCTACCCACAAGAGAAGAAGCCGAACCTTGAGGAGATGCTAACAAAATTCATCGCGGTATTAGAAACCCATTTCCAAAACACTGAAACGACACTCAAAATCAGCAAGTGTCAATTCAAGGGCTCGAGAACCAAATAGGTTAGCTTGCTAAGCTGATCTCAGAACGACCACAAGGAAACTTGCCAAGCAACACTGAAACTAACCCAAAGGAGCAAATTCACGCCATTACTGTTCACGATAGTGAAGGGTTAGACGAACCAAAACAGAGGCAAGAGAACGTGGTAGATAAAGGTAAGGTTGAGGTAAGCCATGATAAACCGAAAAATCGATGAAGTCTGAGAGTACAAACCTCGTGTACCATACCCCAATGCGACGAAGAAAGACCGCACAGATGAACAATTCGGTAAATTTCTTAAACTTCTAAAGAAATTACATGTTAACTTACCGTTTATTGAAGCTCTTTCGTAGATGCCCAATTCAGCAAAATTTCTAAAAGAGCTCTTATCAAACAAACAGAAGCTAGACGAAGCATCGCATGTAGAGCTAAATGCAGTGTGCTCAGCAATTCAACAGAATAAACTACCCCACAAGTTAAAAGATCCATGGAGTTTTACGATTCCTTGCTTAATTGGTGGTTTATCTGTTAATAATGCTTTAGTAGATTTAGGGGCAAGCATAAATGTTATGCCTTATAAAATGTTTAAACAGCTAGGTCTTGGGAAACCCAAACAAACTAGGATGAGCATTCAATTGGCTAATAAAACTATTAGAGTTCCTAGGGGTATAATCGAAGATGTACTAGTAAAAATTGATAAATTCATATTTCCAGTAGACTTTGTTGTCTTAGACATGGATGAGGACAATAATGTTCCTTTAATTTTAGGAAGACCCTTTTTAGCAACTGCAAAAACTAGAATTGATGTTGGTACAGGTGAACTCACACTTCGTGTAGGTGACGAGACGATCACTCTTCAGGCTCTTGATTCGGCTAAGACATCGAGTAATAAAGGTGAGAACATAAATTCTATTAATGACCATTTGGTTCAACCTTCTTTTCAGGAAGCACCACGAAATTACACAACTGAGCCATATCTTAAACCTCGTACCAACAAAGAAATAACTCATGAGGAGAGAAGGCTTCAGATCGATGAACTAGACGAGTGGAAGCCACATGTTAAGGAGAAACCAAGAAAACACGAAGCAAAACCAAGGCAACTCCATAACGAACCTAAAGACGAAGCAAACTACTTCAAAGTTGGAGACCGAGTTCTAATGGATAATACAGATCCTCGTGTTGCCACTTCTGAACCTAATGAAATAACTCCTTTCACGGTACTCAATACTTTCCCATACGGTACAGTCGAGGTAACTCATTGTCAATTTGGCACCTTCAAAGTAAATCGTACTCGTCTAAAACAGTATTTTAATACAATTGATAGCAAGAATGAGGAGTTTCAACTCCTCAAACTGCCATGATTATGCGAATGAGAGGTAAGTCTAGCTTAAGACTTTAAACGAGCGCTTCTCGGGAGGCAACCCGAGCACTAACCCCTTTAAGTTTCATATTTTTTATTTTTAGCACCTAACTAAAAACTAACCAAAATAATAAAGCGCAGGTTTTCCTACCACACGGCCTTACACACGGGCATGGCCGTGGTCGTGTGGACACCATGAATACGCACATCGACGTGGCAGAGACCGTGCGAACCAAGGACGACACTTTTCCCAAAACACGGGCTGCGATAAAATGCCACGGTCGTGCGATACGGCCGTGGTCGACACTGAGAAAGTAACACGGGTGTGCGATACGCCCGTGTAACTAGGCCGTGGTCGACACTGATTAATCAAACATGGGCGTGAAAACCTCTACACTACCGTAGGAGAAACGAACGAAGCATCACACGACCGTGCAACTCGACCGTGTGACCTAACACACCTAGAGCACACGGGCGTGGGCAGCTACCTAACCCCCTTCTTCTGTTTATCTTCATCTCCAATTCTTCTTCTACCTAACCCTAGCCACCATAGCTTTTCTCCACTTTCACCACCGGCCACCGCCTCCTCACTCCACTTACTTCACTTTACTCCCTTCATTTTCTTTTCCCCCTTTCCATTCTTCTTTCTTTACACCACCACCACACCGACCACCATCCTTGCCACCATACTAGAAGTAAGATCAAAGCCACCATCTCCATGTCGAAAAAGCGAAAGGCTCCTAGCACGGTCTCCCCGTGCGCAACTACTCTACATAAGCTCATGCCGGCCGCTTCATTAATTCGACGAGTCAAGGACATTTGAGTCCATTTATTTTTTCTTTTTCCTTTATTTTCATTGTTAAATTATTTCCGTTTACCTTTCTTCTTCTTAATTTATATTATTACATTTTGATTTCTTTAATTTAGGTTCAAGGGGCTATTACGGAACGACCCCACCACCACCGGAGTATCCACCACCCTTGCCCAACTTTACACCATTTCTTTTCTTTGACTCCATCCAAAATTCAAGAAGTTTCACTTCTCTCCATATCTTATGATTTTCTTACTATTTGTCATTATGTATCTTTGTACATTGAGGACAATGTACATCTTAAGTGTGGGGAGGTTATTGATTTCATTACCAGAAAATCCCTAAATGATATCTTGTCTTAAGTAATTTTCTCATATTACTATTAGAATGAAACTTTTATTGATTTATAATTTTTAATGATATATTTTGGATTAAGTCATAGGAAATTGTGCATTGATGGTTTAAATTTTAAGACATTAGAGAATCAAGCATGATAAGTCTATTTTCAGAATTAAAATTTTTTAGGTTGTTTTCCTAAATTTAAATATTACTTTGAAGTTTGAAATTTGCAAGGTTGACATCAAAAACCATAATTTTTGTGAGATTTTGAGCCTTTTAGAGCATATATTTTTCTTGCTCACTTTATTGATTGGTTATGAGTGTGTCAACATTGAACTGTTATTCTAGAACTTGCTTCGATTATGCATGTCGAGACCACACTATTGATTTGATATACTGAAATGATGAAGGCACCTAGGATTTAACCCACTTACCCCATTAAAAGCCTACCTTCATAATTAACCCCTAGTGAACCCTTTTTAGCCTAATAAACCATTTTCTTGACTCACCCATTAATATTAACCCAAAACCAAATTTTTTAATTCTCTTACTTTGACCCCCCTTATGTCGAGATTTGATTTGATCAGTTGCCTAACTATTTTCTTTATTTCAGTTGTTAAATTCTATCTTATTATTGTATGTTTTAAAAAAAAATTGGCAATTTATTCATTTGTCGAAACTATTTTTTTGAAAAACGGGTCGACTTTGGTTTTTGAAAATGAAAACGAATATGGGAGTCGCCACCAATCCTTTTTGATAAGGTGTGATCGGGTCACCTCATAAAACGGTTGTTTTTAATAAACAGTTTGATTTATCAAAACAACGATTTTGGTCTACGAAACTCAGAAAATGGGTTCGGGACTCGGTTACGCACGAGGAAGGGTTAGCACCCTCGATACGCCCAAAATTGGTACCTAATTGATTAATTAACGTCTTAATGTCAAAAATTTGGAAAGATTTCAAAATACGATCCTCTTTATTTGAAAAGCCGAATAAATTAAAATGAATGCTGATGCCCGCCTATTTCAAAGAAGTAAAACGTCATACCCAGTGAGTTGGGATACGACATTTTTGGAACCCTCGAAATTAAGCTTGTCTTTTGACCTTTGAAAGTCGTGTATTTAAGCTTGAGAAGGATATTCGGTTATTTGAGTCAAATGAAAAACCGGAACCCAGTAAGTTAGGGCACGATATCTCGAAGTTCCAAATACAGAATATTGCCTTTATTTTAAGAAAATCTTATCTCGAAATAACAAAACGTCACATCCAATACGTTAGGACACGACGTCTCGAATTCTCAAGAATAAGCTTTTTATTTAAAATTTATGCATTTATTTTTTTTAAAAAAAAGGATATTCGGTTATTTAGATTAAACAAGAAAAATCGAAACCCAATACGTTAGGGCACGACCTCTCGAATTTCTAAATACAAAATATTGCCTTTATGAAAGGAATCAATTTTGTATCGAGTAAAAGTTAATATAACAATAAAATATAAAAACAAATTGCAATACGGATGTGTACAGCAGAATAATAGTAAATGCATTAATATGAACGATAATAACAAAGAAGAAAATAAAATGGAATAGAGAAATAAAACAAACGAATTATAGAAGAGAACAATAATACGAAAAACTGAATAAATAAATTAGATAAAAAGATGTAGGTAATAATAATACTAAGTTAACCCGTTTAATGATGTAATAATGATAATAGTAACAATAGTAATACAATAATAAAGTAAATAATAATGATAATAAGAGGAGTAAGGATTAAAAACAGTAGTAATAATAATACGAGAAAATAATAATAATAATAAAATGATAATGAAAATAATAATAATGATACTAGTAATAAAAAGAATAAAATGATAGTAATAATAATAATATTAATAGTAAAATAATAATAAAAATAATAATAAAATAAAGTAGAGAATACGGTAAAATAAATAAATTGCTTTAGAGTACTAAAAGGTAATAACAATAAACGAATAAGTAACAAAATAAATGAAATAAAAAATAAGTTAATAAAATAAAATATATGAATCCATAAATGAATGGAGTGCTAAATCGCAAGCAAAATAAAATCGGGAGCCCTCAAACTATAAATAACACGTTGAAAAGGGCTAAATTAAAAGAAAAATGAAATTAAGGATCCGATTTAAAAAGAAAAAAAAACGGATTAGGGCCTAATGTGACGCGCCTGGAAAGGGGAGGGGCCATATGAGAAATTATCCCCATTCCCTTGTGCGCATCGTTTGAATGGACTAAAATAAAAAAAATTAGAATTTAAAAGGGTAAATTTAAAAAAAGGGAAAAAAGAAAATAGGGCTACATCGAAATATGTCGCGAAAGTGGATGGACCGTTCGCGCAATTAGCCCATTAAAGCGGGAACACGCGGATCCTTGTGGTTCGGGTCGGGCCCGTCCGACCCGTCTCAAAACGGCGCCGTTTTTCAATCTTAATGCCTACGTGAAACGACGCCGTTTCACGAAAGCTATTTAAACCATTTTTATTTTTTTAAGACATTTTTCTCTCTAAAAAAAAACAAGAAAAAAAAACTTAAAATCTCTCTCCCCCTTTCGTCTTTCCCACGTCCTGCCTAGGGCCTCCAGTGTCTATCGCACCGCCGTCGTGGGCCAATGGTTGGCGTTTGCATGGAAAGGACTCTCCGGCGACGAGGGGACAAAGGTAAGTACTCGATTTCTCCTTTTTCGTATAAAATAGATGAAACAAAATAAAAAAAACTTAAAGAATGAAGCTTTTAAAATGTAAATCACCTTCCGAAAATAGAAAACTCAGTTCTATTGCGATTTAATAATCGGATTTTGCTTTTTTTGTACTGATTCGTGGGTGTGTACCCGTTTGAATCTTTGCTTTTGGTTTTTATTTCTCGAATATTTGCTTGAATCTCTGTTATTTTTTGTGTTCAAAATCTCCTTTTTTATTCGAAGAACTGTCCTCTCTTACAAATGGTTTAGATCGTCTTTTATAGCCGATTCTTACAATCTTTTGCTGTCATTTTCTTTAATGTTGCAGGCTTCGGTGGTGCTGAGCGCAGTGGCGGTGGACAAGACCGCGGTGCAGGGGCAAGTGGAGGCCAGAAGACCTAGGTGCGGCGCACCTAGGTTTTTTCGTTTCTGTTTTGTTTCTGAAATGGGCTATGGTTTAGGTTGGGCCATATTGGGCTAGGGTAATTTAGTTGGGTTTGTTTGGTAATTGGGTCTGATATTGGGCTCGGGCATAATTGGGCTTGTACATCATTATTAGTTCTTTGTTATTTGAGCTTAAACAGTTAATTGTACATTTTGAGAAGAAGCTCGTGTTATTAGTGATAAGTTTTCAATTGATGTAATTATCAGTATTAGTCCATCTTTTCTAGTTAGGTAATTTATCAATTCAATCTCGATTCTAACCCTCTAATTCAGCCTTTATCCACACCTTTAACACAAGCCCCATTACAACCCTTTAAAAGACCTTTTGATTTGTGTATCATCTCATTTTATAGTGGTGGAGATTTGATTTTCATGCAAGCATATGGGATTAACTTTTCATGTTTGACTTCTGAGTGCTTAATTTGAACCTTAAACATTTTGAGTGATTTGAGTGAATCTTTAGTGAGGATGTCAATTCTTGTCGATTTTGGATCAAAGGTAATTATTTAGATGATGGGAAACACCTATGTTTTCGGGCTACAAAAATTTATGACTTAGATTGTTTGAATCTTTAGGACTCTTTAAGTTAAATTATCAATGTATGAATTATTTGTGAATTATGATGAGACATTATTGATGAGAATTACAAATTAATGAAGTTAGTTTTAATTGTGAGTTAAGGATTTTGCTTGAGGACAAGCAAAGGTTTAAGTGTGGGGATATTTGATAAACCATAATTTATACATATTTTAACCCCATGCTTAGCTTATTTTTGGATGAATTTTCATTAGATTTGATGAATTCGATGCTCCTAATCCTTTAATTTCATGTTTTACACTCAGGAGAGCTTAGGGAGTCGAAAAGAATGAGAAACGGGCCAAAAAGGGACAAAATGGGCCTACCTAGGAATTCACCACGGCCTGGGCCATTGGACACGGCCGTGTGTTACGAGCAGGATCAACCACGGCTGGACTATCGTCCGCAGGGCGAGCCACACTACCGTGTGTGTGTAGCGAGGAGGCGATCACGGCCTAAGGCAATCGAGCACGGGCGTGTCCCTGCCGTACCTAAGTGTAATTCTATCCGGAAAAGGTTACTTGTGGGCAAAGAAAGACGTTCCAAAGCCTATATAAACACCCTAGGGGGTGACTTAAAAGGGGACGCTGAATAGAACGCAGAAAATACTCGAAGACAGCTGTCGGAAGCAGTTCGGAATGAGGATCTCCATCAAGACTGAATATCTCCCATCAAGTTCTTTAGTAGTTTTTGGGTTTTCTTATGTTTTGTAGTTTTCCTTATTCTATGATGTTTCCTTCTATCATTATGAACTAAACCTCTTAGATACCTAAGGGGATGAAACGTAAGACGGATCTTATTACTATTTGATTTATAAGATAAATACTTGTTCTTATTCTTAATTGTGAGTTCTTATTCTTGTTTTGATAATTTAGGTTATTGACTCAAGTCGAATGTGCTTATTCAGTGGAGCGCAAAAGTCCCTGTTTAAGAGTAGATCAACACAATTAAGCAGAGTTGATTGCAACCCTAGACATAGGGAGACGAAAATCTGCCGGATTAGAGTCAAATCTAATAAGGGAATCCATAGATCGAGTTAATGCGACAATATGGGTTTTAACTAGAAAGAGATTTCAATTAATGAACCTAAAGTCAGTTGTTTTTAGTCTCGAGAGAGATATTAACATAAATCAGGGATTTCTACGAATTAAGACAAGTGAATAAATCATATGAATCAAAAGTAATAAGTGAAGTCTAGGTGGATTCTTCCTTAGGTATTGCCTCCATCACATAAGTTGTCTAAAAGTATTTTCCCAATTCTTTCGTTGTCGTGTTTTTAATTAAGTTTTAGTTTTAAAAGAAATCACTCCAATTTTTAGGCTAGATAATAAAAGGATAGTAATTACCAGTACTCTTGGTCCTTGTGGATACGATATTACCAGTCTTACCATAACTATACTATTAAACGATAGGTGCGCTTGCCTTTATTGTTGTCATAGTTAGTTTTAGACACATCACCCAAGTTTTAGCCAATTAACCCGTGCCCTTTGTTCCTAATAACGCTAATCCTTTTCAATCTCAAAATTGAGTTGAATTCTTGTATCAATAAGATCTGCCAAATTATCCTTATTTCTCTCAGCTTCTAGCAACTGAACCAATTTAGAAGTTAACATCTTTTTCTTCTCTTCTCTGTTATATCGAATTTGACCGGCCCATCGCTTCAAGGCTCTTTTCACACTTTCTAGCTTACTTAATAAATCTCCCGTAGAATTTTCCCAGATATTTTTTGTAATATCCAGGATTTTGGGCTTGTGCATTATTGCTTAATTATGTGAAGTAGCATGCCTGTGTGTATTATAAATATGTTTTATGAATTTTGAGAACTTAAGAGTGTAGGTGAATGCCTTAGAAAATATTGTATTTTAAAGTTTTAAAGAGGAGCTAAGCTTGATAGGCCTTAAGAAAATTAGTAGGGGAAATAGGACATAAAAATCAGCTTGGTAAAGTGGCAAGGAGGCGCCACTTAAAGCCCTGGTAAGTGACGCCATGTGCAAGGTGCAAGGGCCTAGGTTCGAGCCACAAGGGATGCAAGATGGGAGTTTTTATTTTGCGGCAAAAAGGAGTAGTAGTGGACGGCATTGGGAGACTGAGAAAGGAGTTTTAGATGTGATTAAATTCTTTTTAAACTTTCGGCTAAGGGCAAGGATAATGATTGATTTAATAAAATTATTTTGAATGAAGTGATAGAGAGAAAAATAAGGGATTTGATAAGTGAAGATGTAGTGGCCGAATGTGGGGCTCTAAGGGTGCATAATCGTTTTTGGGGTTTTGATAGGGGAAGTGTGCCGAAAATTCATAGTTGATAGTTTTGTTTTTCTCTTTTTCTTTCTCCAAGTTCGGTCACTTAGTGCATTAAAGGGGCTGCCGAATTTTTCTAATCTCTTCCAAACCCATCATTGCCGATTCTCCCTAAAGCCTCATACTCTTCCTTTTCATTCTTGTTGAAGCCGAATCTCCCTAGTGCCCATCAAGAGCCGAATTCCATACTCTTTAGCTATTAATCTCCATAGCCGAATCTTCAAAGAGAGATCTCTTTTCCCGGAGGTGCACAATAGCCGCATATACCTCTCTAGTTTGGTAAGTTTTCGGGATTTTCCTTCGTTACGGTTTCTCTCTTCTTTAATTAGTTTCTAACCTGAATCACGTTTCCAAGGCTCGGTTCATTTCACTCCTTATTCCTACATAGCCGAATGCTCCTCTATTCCCTTTGAAGCCGATTTGATCATTTAATCAGGAGCTGAAACTCTCTGTTCTAAGCAAGGATATTCGACTAAGTTGGTAAGGGATTCGTGGCATGTAACTTTCCTATCTCTTTCTTTTTCTTTTAGCCGAAAGTTAAGGACTAATCCCATTAATATTCTTGTTTGCCGAAACTTGGAAGGATCTTTCGGGATTTCTAGTGTAGCCGACTTTTAGGGGAGGTCTTCGGGATTTGTGTAGTAACCAAATCAGCAACAAGGTAAGAAGTTGGTTGCGTTAATCCTTCGGGATTTGGTTATTTGGCCGAATGGCTTGTTGCTAACATGCTTAAGGTGGCCAAATATAGGAACTAGAGGTCTAAAGCTTTAGATCGAGATTTTCGGGATTTCAATGAATTCATTAAGTAAACCAGGTGTGTACCCCACACTAACTCTTAATAGATTTGTGGCATCAATTTAATATATGTGTTTATAATAATGTGAAAAGTGGGCAAAGGTACCATGTGATGGTACAAAGTACTCAGGTACGTAACCCTAACATTATGTTAATAAATGATATGAATATTATTATGATATGAATAATTGGAATATGGTACATATGTGAATATCGATAAGAATGTGGAATAAGGCATAAGGCATGATATTGCATATTCTGTGTGACATGGGGCATATGGGTTATATGGAAAGGGGAAGTGATCTGGTGGTTTATACCACAATATCTGAATGTGGTGACTCATGTCACGAAATCTGAATGTGGTGACTCGTGTCACGAAATATTATCTGGTGGCTATGCCACAAAATTTATAAGGGCGATGAGCAAGTCGTCTGCAGCGACTGCCTTCGATGATGTGTAGCGGATGGAGGGTCGACTTAGTAGTCCCCACGGTGTGATGGTTGTTACGGGTGATTTTTAGCGGATGGTTATCTAGGTTTGGGTTCGGGATTGCATCATTATTTATATTCGTTATATGTGTATGATTTGATGTGCCTAAATCGTTGGGATTAGTGTTGGTTATACACACTGAGTCTGTTTGACTCACCCCGTTGTGGGATATTTTTCAGGTGACACTCAGTAACGGACCGGGTCGGCAGGAGCTTAGTGGTGGCCATGTTCAACTCAGACTTTATTTTAATTTTTGGACTTTTTATTTCTAAGTATTTTGGATTTTATTCGGGTTTTGTTTTAATGTAATAAGGCCATAGCTATAAACTGATTATGCATGCATTTTTATTTATTTTATTATGATACAATTTTTATCCATTTAAAGTTTAAGCAACTTTTCTTAAAAATAAATTTTAAATGTTTAGACACCTAAACACAAACGATTTTTCGAATTAAAGATTAACTCCAAAACAACTCGGTATTATTATAAAACCACCCAAATTTTCCAAAGTAATAAACATGAATTTGAAACGTTTTACTCGTGGTACATACCAGATCCGGTCTGGGCTCGTGGGCCGGGTTTGGGGTGTTTTAGCTTGGTATCAGAGCCCAGTTTTAAACTCTCGGCCTTGGGTTTAAAGCCCACAACGTTTTCAAAATTGAGCCCAAACAAGTTTTTGTGAAAATTTTTTAAATTGAGCAGGTTTTCTGGCATGGCACCTAAGTCTCCGGCCCGAAGTCCACCAGGTAAGTACCCCTAATCGTTGGGTGAATTAATGTATGATTTGTATATGGGTATAACGGGAACGTATATTAGTATATTAAGTTATACAACCCTAGGATTAGTTTACCCCAACACAAGAACTACATAAAATTTAAGGCCTAACTAAACAAACCTGTGAGTAAGTCGCCGAGTTAAGGGTGTGGCAACCATTGTGTGCATGTCTAGGATTGGATTCAGGAAGAGCCTGGTATTTAAGCAGTCCTAGTGACTCACCTCCTCTTCACTCGAATCCTACCTGGTGCGTAGTGACGGTTCACCCTAACCAAGAGGACTTATTCACGGGCTAAACTCAATAATTAAAACCCGAAAGGGACTAGCCATATCTTTTATAAAAACCCTAGTTTTAAAATCATAAAATTACTCCTTTGGCCCATAGCAAAATTTATTTTGAACATTCTTCCAAAATATTTCCGATTTCCCAAAATTACCCAAATACCCCTGGTAAAATTACTAAAATGCCCTTGGCTTATAAATTTACCATACTACCCTCGATTTTTACTAAAGTAATCTTGCTTTACAAAAATATCCAAAAACCCCTACTTTGCGAAATATTAAAATACCCTGATTTGGAATATTTACGAATTTACCCCTGATTTACAAAATTACCAAAATGACCCCGATTTCCAAAATTTCCGCCATATCTCTGATTTGAGAAAATTTTCAAAAGGTACCCTCAAGTTTTGAAAATTTCAAAGTGCCTTGATTTAATCAGATTTTCAAATTGACATCGATTTATTACCGAAATACCCTTATAGGGTAAATGATGAAAATACCCCTGGGATAGGAACAGACAACAATGTTTGAATAGTGAATGTGTTTGGTAGGTACTACTGAATGATTGTGTTTCTCTGAATTAGGGTAGAAAACTGGGAACGAAAACTCTGAATGATCGAAAGAACCTCTATTAATTTTCTTTTCATAAAATTTCTTCGCGGGTAATTAGTGGAACAAAATACTAATGCATAAAACTTTCTAAAACAGATTAAAGCGCGATCGTAGGAATGAGTTCTAGGGGACGTGGTCGTAATGTGCGAGGACGTGGTAGAGGCAGAATGACCGTACCAGAACCCGTTAGGTCTGGACAAGGGTCCGAAAATAAGGTACCACCACCCCCACCCCCAGCTGTTGGGGTTGAGCAGCAAGATCAGACGGGGGATGATGCAGTATCGCAGGCAATGCTGCAAGTTCTTGAGATGGTGGCTAGAGCCGGTGGAGGTGGGGGAGCTCAGAAATCTGTACCCGAGCGACTCCGAGCCAATGGAGTTGAAGTATTCCGTGGCGTATCTGGTGTGGCACCCGATCTTCGCGAGTATTGGTTAGGCGGCAGAGCGAATTATGGATGAGCTGGATCTGACTGCTGAAGAGAAGCTGAAGGGAACGGTGTCGCTACTTCGCGATGAGGCATATCAGTGGTGGCTCACAGTTCGAGATGGTGCTACAGCTGAGGATCTCACTTGGGAGTATGTTAAGGCGGCATATCAGAAGAAGTATGTTGGAACTAGTTATACAGATGCGCAGAGAAAGGCATTTTTGGGGTTGGTTCAAGGGAACAAGTCCGTAGCGGAATATGAGGCTGAATTCTTAAGGTTGAACCGGTATGCTCGAGGAATTGTGGCTATGGAGCATGAACGATGTGTCCAGTTTGAGGACAGACTTAGGGATGATCTAAGGTTGTTGATAGCTCCGCAGCAGGAGTGGGAATTTGCCGTGTTAGTAGAGAAGGCTAAGGTAGCCGAAGGAATTAAGGACTCTGTAAGGCAGAATACTGACCGGAATAGGCAAAAGAGAGGTTTTGGGTCGTCAGGGTCATCTGGGAATGCGCAGAAGAGGCCTAGAGTTGATGGGCCGCGAGGTCAACAGGTTGCTACAGGATGGCAGTATTGTACTTGTGATCAGTGTGGGAAGAGGCACCTAGGAGAGTGTTGGAAGAAAACGGGAGGATGCTTTAAGTGTGGGTCTAAGGAACACATGATTAAGGACTGTCCTATTAAGATAGACGGGAGTCGACCAATAGGTCAGGGTTCTAATCAGGCTAGAAGAGAGGCGGCGGCCTCGGCGGGTCGTGGTCTGATTGGCAGAGGAAACGGTGCTGGAAGAGAACGTGGAACACCAGCGAGAGGTGTTAGTATCTGAGGCTAGACGGCCAGGGACCGGTATATACAGTTCGTCGGAGGGAAGACAATGATGCACTGATGTTATAACTGCAGTGCGTTCCTTATTTGGAGTTACCCTTTATTACTTTGATAGACATAGGGTCAACTCATTCCTATGTTGCTAGTAAAGTATTCGAAACTTTGCATGTGAACTTTGAGACTGTACCTAGGAAGATGACTGTACTTAGTCCTTTAGGCGCATCGTGATAGTAGATAAACTTTTAAGGAAGTGCCTTTAGAAGTTCGGGGGCGAGCTTCCCAGTGACTTAGTGGAACTACCATTCGGGAATTTGATCTCATCTTAGGCATGGATTGGTTAGTGAAGTACCGTGCGAATGTGGATTGCACCGCTAAACGCATGTCGTTGAGAACTCCCGACGATAAGGAAGTTGTGGTGATGGGCGAAAGACGGAACTATTTGTCGAAAGTAGTATCCGCCCTTAAGGCGGAGAAGATGGTAAGGAAAGGATGTCTGATTTTCCTGATGTGGGTCAGTGCCTTGGACACTAAGGAAACAAGTGTGGAAGGGGTTAGAACGGTAAGGGAATTCGTGGATGTCTTTCCGGAGGAATTACCTGGAATACCCCCGGATAGAGAGGTGGAGTTTGGAATTGACTTGCTACCGGGAACAGCTCCTGTGTCAATCGCCCCATAAAGAATGGCACCAAAGGAATTGGTTGAGCTCAAGGCTCAAATCCAAGAGTTGCTTGATCGTGGGTTTATCCGACCCAGTGTGTCTCCATGGGGAGCACCGGTCTTGTTTGTGAAGAAGAAGGACGGAACTATGCGTATGTGCATAGATTATCGTCAGTTGAATAAGCTGACCATCAAGAACAAGTACCCGTTGCCAAGGATAGACGACTTGTTCGATCAGCTTAAAGGGGTCGCAGTATTCTCGAAGATAGATCTAAGGTTTGGGTATCATCAGCTTAAGGTGAAGGAAGCGGATATCCATAAGACAGCTTTTCGGACAAGATACGTGCATTATGAGTTCTTAGTAATGCCGTTCGGATTGACGAACGCCCCAGCCGCATTCATGGATATGATGAACAGGGTTTTTCAACCCTACTTGGATCGATTCGTCGTTGTGTTCATAGACGACATCCTAGTGTATTCCAAGTCGGAGGAGGAACATGACGAGCATCTCCGGATAGTGTTGCAAGTGTTAAGGGAAAAGAAGCTATATGCCAAATTCAAGCAAGTGTGAATTTTGGCTTAAGAAGATTGCGTTCTTAGGGCATGTAGTGTCCGAAGGGATAAGGGTGGATCCTAGGAAGATCGATGCAGTGCTAGATTGGAAACCACCTAAGTCGGTGGCAGAGGTTCGCAGTTTCTTGGGATTGGCAGGCTACTACAGAAGGTTCGTAGAAGGGTTCTCATCATTAGCCGCACCTTTGACGAGTTGTTGAGAAAGGAAGTACCTTTCGTATGGACAGATAAGCAACAGGAGAGCTTTGAGAAGCTTAAGAGGGTTTTGACCGAAGCTCCAGTGTTGATTCACTGAGAGCGGGGAAGGATTTTGTGGTGTCTTGTGGCGCTTCTCACACAGGATTAGGATGTGTCCTGATGCAAGACGGGAAGGTAGTCGCTTATGCGTCTCGACAATTAAGGCCACACGAGGTTAACTACCCGACACATGATTTGGAATTAGCGGCAGTGGTCTTTGCTCTTAAGGTATGGAGGCATTATCTTTATGGGGAGAAGTCAGTGATCTACACGGACCACAAGAGTCTTAAGTACTGCCGACTCGAGAAGAGAGCTGAACTCGACAAATGAAGGTGGGTGGAGTTATTGAAAGACTACGATTGTTCTATAGAGTATCATCCGGGCAAGGCGAATGTAGTGGCAGATGCCCTAAGTCGGAAAGTAGTGTCGGATCTGAGGGCAATGTTTGCACATCTTAGCTTGTATGACGATGGAAGTTTGTTAGCAGAGTTGCAAGTTAAACCGACATGGTTGGATGAGGTGAAGGAAAGTCAGTTAATGAATGAGGATCTAAGTGCTAAGCTACGGCAAGTGCGGAATGGAGAGTTGGAAGATTATAGTATTAATGACGAGGGAGTATTGTGTTTCAAGGGTAAGGTTTGTATGCCGAAAACTAAGGAGTTAAGGCAGAGAATTCTTCAGGAATCGCATAGTAGCCCCTATGCTATGCATCCTGGAGGTAGTAAGTTGTATAGAGACCTAAGGGAACAGTTTTGGTGGCCTGGTCTTAAGAGGGAAGTTATCGAATTAGTAGGGAAGTGCTTGACGTGTCAGCAAGTCAGGGCTGAACACCAAGTTCCGTCGAGATTGCTTGACCGATAAAGATTCCGTGAGTGGAAGTGGGAGAGAATCACCATGGACTTCGTTAGTGGGCTTCCCCTTACGCCTACTAAGAAGGACTCGGTATGGGTGATAGTGGATCGATTGACAAAGTCCGCACATTTCATTCCAGTACGGGTTGACTATTCTTTACAGAAGTTGGCGAAGTTATATGTGGCAGAAATTGTGAGGTTGCATGGAGTGCCAATGTCGATTATCTCGGATAGGGATCCAAGGTTTACGTCTTGGTTTTGGAAAGCACTACATCAGGCTTTAGGCACCATATTGGATTTTACTACGACATTTCATCCATAGTCAGACGGTCAATCTGAGCGAGTGATCCAGGTGTTGGAAGATATGTTGAGAGGCTGTGTAATAGACTTTAGTGAAAGTTGGGAAGAATATTTGCCTCTAGCAGAATTTGCTTATAATAACAGCTATCAAGCCAGTATTCGGATGGCACCATATGAAGCGCTGTATGGACGGAAGTGTCGCACTCCTACATGTTAGACGGAATTAGGAGAACGTCGAGTTTTGGGTCCAGAGATTGTGGCAGAATCCGAAGAAAAGGTTAAGTTAATTCGGACACGGTTAAAGGAAGCATCTGACAGACAGAAGTCGTACGCAGATCTTAAGCGGAAGGAAATAGAATTTGATGTAGGAGATCAAGTGTTTCTTAAGGTGTCGCCTTGGAAGAAGGTGATGAGATTTGGTTGTAAAGGGAAGCTAAGTCCCAGGTTTATAGGACCTTATCGGGTATTAAAGCGAGTTGGACCGGTGGCATACCAGTTAGAGTTGCCTCTGGAGTTGAAGCAGATGCACGATGTGTTCCATGTTTCTATGCTACGTCATTACCGATCGGATCCATCTCATGTAGTGCCGGTTGAGGAGGTGGAGCTAAGGCCAAATTTGTCCTACGATGAGGAGCCGATCCAAATCTTGGAACGAGATGTGAAGGTATTACGAAGGAAATCAGTTCCTTTAGTCAAAGTGTTATGGCATAATCATGGATCGGAAGAAGCTTCTTGGGAGCCGGAAGAAGCAATGCGACAGCAATACCCTCACCTATTTTAGCCAGGTAATTTCGAGGACGAAATTATTTTAAGGGGGGTAGAACTGTAATATCCGGGATTTTGGGCTTGTGCATTATTGCTTAATTATGTGAAGTAGCATGCCTGTGTGTATTATAAATATGTTTTATGAATTTTGAGAACTTAAAAGTGTAGGTGAATGCCTTAGAAAATATTGTATTTTAAAGTTTTAAAGAGGAGCTAAGCTTGATAGGCCTTAAGAAAATTAGTAGGGGAAATAGGACATAAAAATCAGCTTGGTAAAGTGGCAAGGAGGCGCCACTTAAAGCCCTGGTAAGTGACGCCATGTGCAAGGTGCAAGGGCCTAGGTTCGAGCCACAAGGGATGCAAGATGGGAGTTTTTATTTTGTGGCAAAAAGGAGTGGTAGTGGACGGCATTGGGAGACTGAGAAAGGAGTTTTAGATGTGATTAAATTCTTTTTAAACTTTCGGCTAAGGGCAAGGATAATGATTGATTTAATAAAATTATTTTGAATGAAGTGATAGAGAGAAAAATAAGGGATTTGATAAGTGAAGATGTAGTGGCCGAATGTGGGGCTCTAAGGGTGCATAATCGGTTTTGGGGTTTTGATAGGGGAAGTGTGCCGAAAATTCTTAGTTGATAGTTTTGTTTTTCTCTTTTTCTTTCTCCAAGTTCGGTCACTTAGTGCATTAAGGGGGCTGCCGAATTTTTCTAATCTCTTCCAAACCCATCATTGCCGATTCTCCCTAAAGCCTCATACTCTTCCTTTTCATTCTTGTTGAAGCCGAATCTCCCTAGTGCCCATCAAGAGCTGAATTCCATACTCTTTAGCTATTAATCTCCATAGCCGAATCTTCAAAGAGAGATCTCTTTTCCCGGAGGTGCACAATAGCAGCATATACCTCTCTAGTTTGGTAAGTTTTCGGGATTTTCCTTCGTTACGGTTTCTCTCTTCTTTAATTAGTTTCTAACCTGAATCACGTTTCCAAGGCTCGGTTGATTTCACTCCTTATTCCTACATAGCCGAATGCTCCTCTATTCCCTTTGAAGCCGATTTGATCATTTAATCAGGAGCCGAAACTCTCTGTTCTAAGCAAGGATATTCAACTAAGTTGGTAAGGGATTCGTGGCATGTAACTTTCCTATCTCTTTCTTTTTCTTTTAGCCGAAAGTTAAGGACTAATCCCATTAATATTCTTGTTTGCCGAAACTTGGAAGGATCTTTCGGGATTTCTAGTGTAGCCGACTTTTAGGGGAGGTCTTGGGATTTGTGTAGTAACCAAATCAAAGAACAAGGTAAGAAGTTGGTTGCGTTAATCCTTCGAGATTTGGTTATTTGGCCGAATGGCTTGTTGCTAACATGCTTAAGGTGGCCAAATATAGGAACTAGAGGTCTAAAGCTTTAGATCGAGATTTTCAGGATTTCAGTGAATTCGTTAAGTAAACCAGGTGTGTACCCCACACTAACTCTTAATAGATTTGTGGCATCAATTTAATATATGTGTTTATAATAATGTGAAAAGTGGGCAAAGGTACCATGTGATGGTACAAAGTACTCAGCACGTAACCCTAACATTATGTTAATAAATGATATCAATATTATTATGATATGAATAATTGGAATATGGTACATATGTGAATATCGATAAGAATGTGGAATAAGGCATAAGGCATGATATTGCATATTCTGTGTGACATGGGGCATATGGGTTATATGGAAAGGGAAGTGATCTGTGGTTTATACCACAATATCTCGAATGTGGTGACTCATGTCACGAAATCGAATGTGGTGACTCATGTCACGAAATATTATCCGTGGCTATGCCACAAAATTTATAGGGCGATGAGCAAGTCGTGCTGGCGATCGCAGCCGATGATGTGTAGCGGATGGAGGGTCGACTTAGTAGTCCCCACGGTGTGATGGTTGGTACGGGTGATGTGTAGCGGATGGTTATCTAGGTTTGGGTTCGGATTGCATCATTATTTATATTCGTTATATGTGTATGATTTGATGTGCCTAAATCGTTGGGATTAGTGTTGGTTATACACACCGAGTCTATTTGACTCACCCCAGTTGTGGGATATTTTTCAGTGACACTCAATGTGGACCGGTCGGCGGGAGCTTAGTGGTGGCCATGTTCAACTCGGACTTTATTTTAATTTTTGGACTTTTTATTTCTAAGTATTTTGGATTTTATTCGGGTTTTGTTTTAATGTAATAAGGCCATAGCTATAAACTGATTATGCATGCATTTTTATTTATTTTATTATGACACAATTTTTATCCATTTAAAGTTTAAGCAACTTTTCTTAAAAATAAATTTTAAATGTTTAGACACCTAAACACAAACGATTTTTCGAATTAAAGATTAACTCCAAAACAACTCGGTATTATTATAAAACCACCCAAATTTTCCAAAGTAATAAACATGAATTTGAAACATTTTACTCGTGGTACATACCAGATCCGGTCTGGGCTCGTGGGCCGGGTTTGGGGTGTTTCATTTTTGACCTCAATAAAGAACGACTCCTCTAAAACCCACCATGCTTCAAATTTGAAACTTTTATGAATTCTCTCCTTATCCTCCTTCTTTGTGTTAACTAGTAATGGGCAATGATCTAAAAACGTATGTGGAAGATGCTGAAGCTGAAATTCAGGAAATAAATGAAACCATTCTTCAGTCGCCACACCCCTGTCTAATCATTCTTAAATATTAGTTTCTAGCAGATTTCTCCTTTCCCAAGTAAACCAGTTACACTCCTCCAATACTTTACGAAAAGCTTTCATTCTTCATTCTTCTCGGGGTAGACCACCCTTTTTTTCAAAGCCATATAAAATTTTGTTAAAGTCCCCACAAACCATCCATGGTAGCTCTCCAACCATACCTAGATGACGTAAAAGATTCCATGCATCAGGTCTATCTTGTGAGTAAGGGGACCCATAAAAACCAGTAAACCTCCATTTTTGCCCTTCCTCCACTTCATCTATGATCACATCAATATGTCTTTGCGAAAAACTTTGAAGCTGAATATTGTTATCTCCACGCTAAGCCAGACATAGTCCACCTCTATTTTCGTTTGAGTCAACATCGATACCATTCAGGAACCCACAGCTTCTTCGAACTCGTTCCATCTGACTCCTACAAATTTTTGTCTCCATAAAGAAGACCACTTGGGGATTATATAACTTCAGCACATGCCGAAGTCTTCGAATTGTCCGTGGACTCCCCAATCCACGGACATTCCAGCTTAAGATTTTCATTGCGCCCGGTCAGCTTGCCTCTTGGTAGCCGCCAATGATAGATGACTAACTTCCACTACCCTCTTATTCCTTACCGCCAAAGTGTTAGTCTCTTCCTTGGCCAGTATGTCTTCAATCTCTCCTCTATTCCTCTTTTTACCCTCCTCACCAATTAGCACCCCGTCTTCAAAATCATGTTCTATTAAAGTATGAATCTGACTCCCACTCAAATTTCCACCTTCTTTCCATAGAATAGATACCCTCCCTTCCAAATTAATCCCTAATATAGGATCTAG
This sequence comes from Gossypium sturtianum, assembly GCA_025698515.1. Lineage (NCBI taxonomy): Eukaryota > Viridiplantae > Streptophyta > Magnoliopsida > Malvales > Malvaceae > Gossypium > Gossypium sturtianum. The sequence continues at coordinate 16,748,332 of CM046954.1, read as the reverse complement.
ATTATTCCTATTGCCCATGTTTTTCGCTAAGCCCCTCAGATTATTCCCCAAAATTTGCCTTCCCTCACCATTTCCCCCCACTCCCCCTCTCCTTCTTCCCGAAGCCACACGCTAGTCATCGTTAAAGCTCGGCGAGATTGTGCCCTTAATGATAAGTCTCATCCCATCTCGGTAACTTCCACTCCTAATGTCATCCTCGCTTCACAAAAAGAATCACTATGGCCCAAACGACCACAATAAAAGCAAAAAAGTGATAATCTTTCATATTTAAATCTAACGTATGAGCACTTTACATAACACATTATCTGTTTTTTCCTCTTCAAAGGTCGCCGTATATCAATTTTGATTCTTTTTCTCATAAATTTTCTATTTTCTTTTTCCAGATTTGAACCATCATACTCTACGAAATTGCCTATAAAATTACCCATTTGAATTGCCAGATTTTCCGAGAAAAAACCAACAGGAACATCATGTAATTGAACCCAAAAAGGGGAATAAATTAATGGGACTTTCAAAGGGTCCTCCCCCATTACAACTTATGGAGAACCAATAAGTGGTTATTAAAAGTACATGGTGAACCCTTTATAACCCTCTCCAAATCTATAACATGAAAAAATTGAAATAAATACCTTTTCTCCCCTAGATCTCTAATTTGAACCCCCGAACGGGATGCCACAGATTTGCCATGGTGCTCTTCATTGCTGGGAAGTGTATAATACTAGCTGTTAAGAAACACCCCACCAATCGAAAACCTTCCACTTCTCCATCCGTATTCGTTCCAACTTGTACTTGTAGAACTGCTTCTTCCTCCTCATCGAGCGTTAACCCCGCGAAATCTGCCTCCATAATAGTACGTAAAGTAATTGTTTGAATCAATTTTCTAAAGCAAGAAAGAAAACTGAAGAAAAATCACTGCCGTCACGCCAATACCAATAGAAACAAGAAAACCCTAAAACTGCCAGAGAGAGCAGACAAAGATGTGCTAAATTAGCATTGATTAAGTCTAAATTAAACACTTAGTTAGTACACAAATGCCTACTTTAATTACTTAGAGTTGAATGCTCTAGATGCTTCAATTTTTTAATTAATTCAATAATTATGATTAATTAAGTAAAATGTTTGATTTGATGATAATTTTAGGGTTTTAGGTTTTTTTTTAAATTTTTCTAATTAAAATTCAATTAATCAATTATTATTTTAAGATTTTATATTAAACTATATTAATATATTATGTTTTGTAAATTATAAAAGTTATATATACTAATTTTCAGCAAAACGTGTTGTACGTGATATCTATATTTATTAATATCATTTTCTAAATTTTAATATTACTTTTTTTAACATTTTATACTGTAAATATATTTGTATTACAAGAAACAATATGTAAATAGATAGTCCAAATAAGAATGAAAATGTAATTGAAGTTAAGGAAAATGTAATTGAAGTTAAGTATAAAGTGTAATTTAATATTTATTAAATTTCAACTCATTTAAATATTTATTTAGTTATTTTAATATGATAAAAAAATATTAATATATAAAATGCATCCTACTTAAATACTTTGAGTTTGAATAAAGTCACAACAATAACTCTATCTTTATAATTCATATAAATATCTTAAAATTAAAAAGTATTTCGAGCATCTGAAGTTTGATTTAATTTGAATCGAAAAAATTTTTTTGACCAAGCAACAGAGAAAATGAAAAAAATTGAGATCTTTAATTTAGGTACAAAAATAAAGATACCAAAACGACGTCATTTCAATATTATTTGGTTTAAAAACAAAAGTTGACACAAAAACTAAAATATTAGGTGGAATTTATAAAATAATGTTATTATTTACAAGAAAAATTCATGTTAGATATTTGTTTGTCATTTTAAGAGGAGTGATTAAAATAATCAAATTATGTAATATGATTATCTAAATTGTAAACTTTTTTATTTGAGTGTGTAAAATGAAAAAAAAAATTGATGATCATTGTGTAATTTACTCTATTTTATTTACCTTTCACTTTTCAAAAGAGTTTTATTATTAAGGAGTCCAACCATTAAAATTTTAATAACTGAATTTTTTTTTATATTTTTTAAAAGTAAATATTTTAGAAAGATATTTTCCTCAATTATAATAATATATATAGATGTAGATATATAAATTCAATGCTATACAAATATGTAGATTGCCAAGTATTCCTCCATGGCTCTTATAGGAGTATTTGGTTTTAAGTAATGTGAAGTTTTCGTGAGTAATATGAGATTTGTGTATAATATTTTTATGTTTGGATTTGAAATATTATATTAGGATTGTACATTTTAATAATGTTAAAAATTTAGAATAAAACAATAATCTTAAAATTACTTCTTGTTTAGCTAATTTTCATTTTATGACAATTTTATCTCTCTCCTCTTTGAGAAATTATTTTATTGACCCTTCCCACAACATTATCTATGGTACATTTCCAATTATTTAATGACATTTCAACAATTTTTTTATGTCATTGACATATAATTTTGACAATTTTTTTATTCTGAACCCTGAATCCTAAACTTCAAACTCAAATCTTGAACCATGAACCTCGAACCCCAAACCCAAATCATAAACCTTAAACCCAAACTTGGGTTCAAGGTTTAGGGTAAAAAAAATTATCAAAATTATGTGTCAATAACATGGAAAAAATTGTTAAAATATCATTAAATAATTAGAAAGGAACCATGAATTATGGGATGTGTAACAGTCCGATTTAGGGGCTAGTCGGAACAGTGATCTCGAAATCACCAATTCGAGGTTAGAGAAAATTATTTTCATGTTATGTTATGTGTTATGACATGTTTATGAGGATGCATGAAAATTTTGGTTCCTTAATTTTAGTGATTTCTAGCTAAATTTTGAAAAAGGACTAAATCGCATAGAGTGCGAAAGTTCCATTCTATAGGCTAAAGGTACCAAATAGCTATGGCTTAGTAATTGGAGGTCCCAAATGAGAAATTTGGCCTTGTCTAAGTGAGTTGGCCAGCCATAGTAAACTAAGGGGACAAGAACATTAAATGTGGTCATGTTAGGTGTTTAAAAAGAAATAAAATAAGATGAAATAATCCAAAAAGCTATCATCTTTTTATTTCTCCTTTTTCAACCGAAAATATCAACCATGGGAGGGCTTTGAAAGCTTGAAAATTTCAGCAAGCTTCTCTTCACTCAAGTAAGTGATTTTGATGGCTTTAGATGTTAATTTTTGTACTTTTGGGACCCCTAAAGCTTAAGCTTTCTAAAGAGGGGACTAGTTTGCAATATGGTTGAAAGTCTAGGGACTTTCCATGAGAGAGTTTATGTTGTTTGATGAGTTTTTATGAAAGAAAATGAATGATAGGATGATGAGAAACAACTTTTGTGAAAGGTGTTGTCATGAAAACACCTAATTGGGACTAAAATGCAAAAGTTGTAATTTGTTCTTTAAGGCATGAAATTGATGGAATTGAGAATAATTGTAAGAGGATTAAATGTTCAGCTAGGCTTGTTTAACAAGAAAATGTGATGAAAATTTATTTACGAGCCTAGGGGCAAAATCGTAATTTTGCCAAAGTATAGGGGCAAAATGGTCATTTTTGCCTAAGTAGAGATTATGTTGTAATACGATCATTAAGTGATTAAATGAGTAAATTTCATTGTTCTAGATCAAAGAAAATGAGTTTCGGACCTAGAACGAATGAAAAGAGAAAGGTGGGCAAAAAGTCCTTTTCGGCTCTTTCGACATCGAGGTAAGTTCATGTGCAAATGTTGAAATTACGTATGAGCTTATTTAGTATTCCAATGTTGTATGGAATGTATATTACTATATGAATGTATGAAATGTCTCTTGATGAGATGTCAATGGAATTGAATTTAGAGTAATAGGAAAGGTGTATAGCACGATAGGACGATGGTTAAAGGCTCGAGTAAGACCATATTGGGATATGGCCTCGGTGTAAGAATTTGTATAAGACCATTTCAGGGACATGGCATCGATATGTCAGTGTATGTAAAACGCAATTGGGGTAGAGTGACAACGAGAACTATGTGCATGAGGCTCAAGAGAGTTATTTAAGAATTCGAATGATTCAATGTATATGTGAATGTATGTGGTTGTACCATGAGTAGCACAAGTATGTGTAGAATTGAATTGAGATGAATTCAATGAATGATGAACCCCTAGTAGGGTATGTGTATTTGATGCACTGTGTGAATGAGAACGAGTATCGTAAAAAGTTAAGTAAAAATGGAAACATGTGAGGATGTTCTTGAATGAACATTTGAAATAGAGATATACTTGTGAATTATTATCCATGAATGTAAATAACGGTAAGCTATGTACGATATCACCTTATTGATTATTAATCGATGGGCTATGTGTGATACCATCACTTATAAATGATTGGTGGGCTATATGCGATACCTCCCTATTAGAGATTCAATGGTGGGCTAAGTGCGAAACCACCGAGATATTAGTAGCATGAGCAGCTTATTAAAAATGCTTGATGTGTTGTTATATATGATCTTGTGATGATCAGTGCAGGAACGTATGCTAATTAAACGAGCAAATTGGCTTGTGACATGGTAAGAATGTGGTAAGAGATTGAATGAGTAAGTTTCAAGAATGGTTGAGTAAGTAACCATGAGTTTATGAGAGACACTCTTCATGATACTTTGTAATTTTGTATATTCAATGAATATCAATATTTGACACATTATGCAGATGAGCTTACTAAGCATTATTGCTTACTCCTTTACTTTTCTCATCTCTTATAGGTTATATTAACTAGCTCGGGTTGGAGGCTGCCGGAGATGTTTTCACACTATCGAGCAGACTCTTGGTATGAGGTATCAAGTCTTTAGAAGTCATGGCATGTATAGGGCTAGTACTTAAGGTTGATCGGTCATTGTTAATGTGCCAAATGTGTTGGCCTAAATGAGTTATGGGACGTTTGTATATAGACATAGATGACGACAAAAGTCGATTAAAATTGTTCTAGAAATAGTTCTACCCCATGTATGGGAGAAAGACTTCATTTTTATGAATCAAATGTGTTAATTCATGTGTTTTAATTGATGATTTGAGAATGTCTTGAAGTAGTATATGAATGTATGCAGACAAGAGTAGTAAAAGGCTTGGTAAAATAGCCTCTAAGTGCCCACACGGATAGACACACGGGCGTGTGTCTAGGCCGTGTGTCTCCTGCACCTTAATGTCTTAATTCAGTATAGACCACGGGCTGGTCACACGGCCATTTGTTCAGGCCGTGTGATACACACGGATGGCACATGGGCGCGTGCCAAGGCCGTGTGAAGTCTGCACCTTGCACTTGTAAATTGAATTACCACACGGTGGAAGTACACGGGCGTGTGTATGGACCGTGTGGATAAGTCAGAATGCCAAGGTTTATTACACGGGCCAAAGCCATGGGCGTGTCAAGGCCGTGTGATATTAGTCAGTGTCGACCACGGGTGGAAGACACGGGCGTGTTTTATGGGTATACGGGTGTGTCCCAAGTCACATGGGCGTGTGACCCCTGTTTTAACGAAAGGCTTCCGATTGAATTCCGAAAGTTCCGGTTATGTGTTTAGGGCCTCGTAGGCCCATGATATGTATGTTTTGGCTAAGAAAGAGAAGTTTTTAATTCGGAACAAAATTTTATAGCCTGTAAGTACATGTTTAAGAAAGTTCAAGCATAGTAATGTCTCGTATCCGGTCTTAGCCTCGGACTCGGGTATGGGGTGTTACAGGATGAGTCCATAAAATAATTTCTTCTTCGTTTTTCTTTTATAATTTTGTTAACTTTACCCTTCAAACCAAAGAAAATATCATGTTTTATTAAAAGAAAACTTTATGTTTCTCTTATCTTTCCATGGATATTATTCTTTTTAATAATTGAGATAAACTTTAAAACACTATAATGATTATTTGTATTTGATTTTGGATTAATAGAATCAAAATCATCTAAACTTAGAGCTGCTCATGGGTCAAGTCATTCGCCTAGGTTCAAAGGCTCGCTCGAGAAAAGTGAGAGGGTTCGAACAAAAATACAAGACTTGAAAAATGGGTTTGAGTAAAATTTTAGGCTCATTTTCTATATGGGTTAAGCATTGGGTAAAATTTTTGGCCCGAGCTTGAGTCCAATCCAGCCTAAATATATTATATTATAAAAATTAAATATATTAATTATATATTTAAAATTATATATATTTATATTAAATCACTAACCCAAAACAATTAAACTCATTATCCAAAACCCAAATAAACCTACCCAACTAAATATGTAACACCCCTAACCCTTCTCTGTCGACGATTTAGGGTCATGAGCATTACTAACTATAACAGCCTGTTTTCAGTAAAATCGAAATAGTGGTTTCGGGACCACAAATCCGATTCAAAAAGAAAATTTATTTTAATATTATTGTATGGTCTGCATTATGATAGGGATGACGCATGAAAATTTCATTAAGAAAATTTTATCGATTACATGTTTAATTGCTAGAAATGACCAAATTGCATAAAGTGCAAAAGATGAATTCTACTAGCTAGAGGGATTAAATAGCTATAAAATCCAAAACTTGAGGTCCCTATAAGGCAAATAGACCATTAATCAAAGTTAGTAGATATTTATGATGATTCATCCATGGAAAATTAATTAAAGAAAATGATGAAATTGGAAAGTTGAAAAATTAAAAAGATGATAGGTTAATTAAATGAATAAACTAATTTTATTTTCATTATCTTCCCCAAATTTTTCCATGGAAACCCTAGCTAAGAGAAAGAACTTCAAGCAAGCTTAATTGGGTAAGTAATCATGTCCCATTTTTAGTAATTTTTATATTTCCAAGATCGTAATAACCTAATCTAGCTACTTTGGGAATTAATTTGCAAAGTTATCAAAGTAAAACTTTGCCATGGATGAGTATGCTGAAATTTTGAAATTTATGGTAGAAAATGAAAGGTTGTTGATAGATAAACAACTTTTGTAAAGGAAATTTTCATGAAATTGTGATTTAGGGACTAAATTGAAAAGATGTAAAATTCATGAAAAATTTTTGATTTTTGTGAAATACATGGATCATTATTGTTATATGAAAAATTCAGCTAGGCTTGGAAAAAGGATTAAATTGCATGAATTTCATTTTCCGAGCCTAGGGATGAAATTAGAATTAATTAAAAGTATAGGGGCAAAATGGTACTTTTGCCTAAAATGTGAATTTGATTGAACTGAATATGAATTTCATTAAATTGAGTTAAATTTACTCATATAGATCCGGATAGACCTAGTACGGAATTGGATCGAGGAAAACAAAAAGTATCAGATTAGTAGATTCTCGTATACGAACAAGTATCGAGGTAAGTTCGTGTAACTAAATTGTGTATATTTTTATGTTTGAATTAAATGTAGCATATGTGAATTTTATAAATGTTATATATATATATATATGAAATTAATTGTATTTTCGACAAAGCCCAATAAAGGTTAAGATTCGTTTGAATAATGAAATTCGATGGATACATGATTTCCCTATTGGTTGTGGTCCTACATATGTTGCGGATACACCACAACTCGAAAGAGCGTATTGTTATAAGCCCTCTCGAGCTTTCCGTTACAAGGTTCTTATGAGCATCCCAATCAGTATTGATCCTGCATGTGTTACGGACATACCGCAGCTCTTTGTGAGCGTCCCGTTATATGGCTCTTTGTGAGCTTTCCGATTAAAGGCTCTTTGTGAGCTTCCTGATATGGCTCGCTTGAACTTCCCAATATATGGCTATCCGAGGCTTCCCGTTAATGGCTCTTCGGAGCTACCCGTTATGGGCTCGCATGAGCTTCCTGATTATGGCTCTTATGAGCTTCCTGTTATACAGCCTAGATAAGCTTCCCGTTATATGGCTCACATGAGCTTCCTGTTATATGCTCGAAAGAGTGCTTCCCGATTATGTGCTTTAATAAGCACCCCCGAATATGAATTGACGAATCACTGATTTGTACACCTTGTGTGTACTACCCGGATATCCATCGATATTTCAATGATTCAATGCACAAAAATCTTGATGTGAGAAAATATAAGTTTTAAATAAATTATTTCTCAAATGTCCTTGAAATACCTAAGAATTGTTATACGATGAACTCATCTCTGTTTTCTTGATATTTATGTAAATTATACGACTAACTTGTTTGATGAGAACATATGATTAGGTAATTGGCCAAAATGTTTTGGATGCATGTTTTGTATGCTCACTTTAAATGAACAAGATTGGTAAGTTAAATTCTTGTTATACGAATTTAATAAGCATTAAATGCTTACTCTGTTTTATAGTACTCAGCAGCTCGTAAAGGTTGGAAGCGGGTCGGAGCAAGATCACACTATTCTTTAGCTCACTTTGGCATAGTTAGTATATTACTTTTAGTGTATTGGCATGTATAAGCTAAGTTAGGCCAAATAATGAAATGTTTTGGTTGTAATTAGCCATTAGAATGGCTAGTGATGGTATGTTTGATGTATATATATATGTATGAGGTTGTATTATGTTTGGTATGTGAGTGTGCTTGGATTGGTATTTTAGGTATAAACATGTTTAAGTAAGTATATGATCATTTGAGTAAGTTGGATGATTAAACAAATGTTATGATATACCATGCATAAGACTTAGTTTTGGCTTGGTTTTAATGTCTTAAATTGGTCGGTGAATGTTTTAAAGTGTTGATGTAGGTGGAAGACAAATTGGGTGAGGAATAAGGCTTGGAAATGACTTTATTTTGCCCACACGGGCAGAGACACGAGCCTATGTCTCAGCCGTGTGTGACACACGGCATAGCACATGGGCGTGTGTTTTGGCGGTGTGTCCCTTGCATTTTAAAAATTCAAAACAGAATGCTCAGGATTTTTCACACGGCCTGTGTAACACCCCTTACCCGTATTCAACACCAGAACAGGGTATGAGGCATTACCAGACTTACAACACAAGCATTCACACAATTCCGAGACATAAATTTTGCGTCCAAATTAAAACTATCGACATTCAATCATAAAGTCCTTAATACGAGCCTACGAGGCCCAAAAGGTGCATTGGAAGTGGTTCGAGACTAAACCGAGAACTTAGGAAATTTTTACAAAACTTAGAAATTTTTTGCTAACTGCAGGGCTCACACGCCCGTGTGGTCCAAGGGACACGCCCGTGTGAGCCTAGGACACGCCCGTGCTTCAGACCATGTTCAATTTAGGGTGCTCTCTGACTTGTGCCACATGGCTGTGCCACACGCCCGTGTGCTAGACCGTGTGCTTATTTAATTTAATTCGAATAAAATGTAGGTTTCACATGACCAAGACACACACTCGTGTTCTAGGTCGTGTAGCACACACGGCTGAGACACACGCCCGTGTGCTATATTCTGGACATTCTGTTTTTCAAAATTAAGGTGTACGAGACACACGGCCGGAACACATGCCCGTGGGACAGACCGTGTGTCACACACGGCCTAGACATACGCCCGTGTGCCTACCCATGTGGACAAAAATAAGGCTATTTACCAAGCCATTTGCCACCCTCATTTACACCTACACTTACACCAATTCAATGGCACAATTCATAGCATACTTAGGCAACCAAAACATCCACAACCAAGGTATTAACATGCTTTAACATCATAAATTATCAACATAGATCATGCAAGTTTCCATGATCATGAATGGCATCATCATATGAATATACTTATACCAATATTAGCCAATTTCAAATGGCCTTATACAAAATGAACTTCTAGCCAACATAAGCCAACACATTTGGCCAAATCAATTATGACACTTAACAAAATGACCAAGTCCCTTATACATGTCATAACTCAAAATGTTGAATTCATTGATACCAAAATAATTGTTGATAGTGTGTATGGATCTCTGACGATCTCCAAAACCCCGAGCTAGCTTGGTGACACGATAAGATAAGGGAAAGAAAGGGGAGTAAGCTATATAGCTTAGTAAGTTCCTATGCAAATAATAAGCATCATAACCACACATTTAACATACAATTTACATGATAAAAATTAGCATGAATGTTATTAAAATCTTATAATCATAACTTACTCAATCACCACCTTACCAAGGGTTCATCACATATTGAGCTCATTACTTATGAGTTTTACGTACATACCTGTACCAACTCGTATCATAGCCATATCCTTTCACAACTTTGACATTCCCGTTGAACACTCGGAATATTAACGGATACTCAGAAATCTTGCACATAAGTTCCATATATGTAGCTAAAGCTACCTCATATCTCATAATACATATAGGCTCGCTTTCGAGCTATTCACGCCCCGCTCACCCAAGCGATCGAAGAAAGACGTAGCTACACAAGATCGCTTGCTCACTCAAGGCCGCCGGTATCCGCAACACATGCCGGACTACCTAGCCACTAGTAGGACGTACAAGACTAGCACCCGGATCACATAATCGCATATACACATGGGTTCCTAGTGACATGTCACTCGTATCCTATTCTATTACTAAGATTCAACCGGGATTTCTCGTTTGTCGAAACTTTGTCGAATACGTCCAAAGAGTCAATCACAATTCATACAATATTAAAGCATTTAAAACATAAATATAACAATGCATTATTTACATACGAACTTATTTCGGTACAAAAATAGTAGAATTGGACCTAATCGTCAAACACTTTGTTTTTCCCCCGATCTAGGTCCGAACCTCATTTTTCTTGACCTATAATAACAAATTTAACTCATTTAATACTCACATTATTGAAGTTAGCCCAAAAATCATATTATGGAAAAATTACATTTTTGCCCCTAATGTTTCACATTTTTACCCTTTAGTCCCTAGGCTCGTAAAATGAAATATAGTCAATTTCATCAAAACCCAAGACAAGCCGAACCATTTTCATACTCTTAACAGCCCACATTTTTCATTAAATCACACTTCTACTTCATATTTTACAACTTTTACAAATAGGTCCTTTTAGGTATTTTCATCAAAAATCAATTGGTAAATGTTGTTTATCTAACATCAAACATACATTTTCTACCATTAAACATCAAAATACACAAATATCTAACATGGGTAAAATTTTAGAATTTGATTTTCTTTCAAATTAGTCCTTGAAATAGCTAGATTAGGTTGAGACAACTTCAAAAACATAAAAATCATGAAAAACGGGGCAAGAACGGACTTAAAATCGAGCTTGAAAGCTTGGCCAAAACCCTAGCTATTGTTACCCTTGAAATTCGGCTATGGGGGACTAAATTGATGAAGATGAAGACTTTTATTTAGTTATTTTGGCTTTATTTACTAGATTACCAAAATGCCCTTAACCTAAACTTTGAAAATTTTCACTAACCATGCCCATTTTTGTCCATACAAAGCATAATGGTCAAATTACCATCTAAGGACCTCTAATTTAAAATTTCATAACAATTAGACACCTCTAGCTTCTAGAACACACATTTTGCACCTATTGCAATTTAGTCATTTAAACTAAATTGAGTGCCCAATCGATAAAATTTTCGAACGAAATTTTTATGAAATAATTCCATGAAACTGTAGACCATAAAAATATAATAAAAACAAATCTTTCTACACCGGATTCGTGGTCCTGAAACCACTATTCCAACAAGACCCAAAATCGGGCTGTTACAAGTCTCCCTCCTTTAGGGATTTTCGTCCCCGAAAATCTTACCAAAAAATAGGTTCGGGTAATGTTTTCTCATAGCTTCCTCAGGTTCCCACGTAACCTCTTCGACCCCATGTCATTGCCATAAAACTTTCACTAGAGCTATACTTTTATTCCTCAACTGTTTGACTTCCGGAGCCAAAATCTTGATCGGTTCTTCACCATAAGTCATATCTGGTCGAATCTCAACCTCTGTCGGAGAAATCACATGCGAAGGGTCTGATCGATAACGTCGCAACATTGACACATGAAATTCATTGTGAATCGTTTCCTACTCTGTCGGCAAAGCTAATCGGTATGCCACTGGCCCTATTCTTTCAATAACCTCATACGACCCAATGAAACGTGGACTTAACTTGCCTTTATGGCCAAATCTCAGGATCTTCTTCCACGGAGATACTTTCAGAAATACTTTATCACCAATCTAAAATTAAATCTCTTTTCTTTTCAAATCTGTGTTCGACTTTTGTCGATCTGAAGCGGCTTTCAAACAGTCACGAATTACCTTTACTTTTTCTTCGGTTTCTCTAACCAAGTTAACCCCTTGAATCTGTTTCACACTAAGCTCTGTCCAATACAACGGAGTTCGAAACTTGCGGCCATACAATGCCTCATATGGTGCCATCTTTATACTTGACTGAAAATTGTTGTTATAGGTAAATTCGACTAATGGTAGATATTTCTCCCAACTACCTTCGAATTCTAAAACACAGCATCGGAGCATATCTTCAAGAATCTGAATTACTCTTTCGGATAATTCAGATTGACCGTCGGTTTGTGGATGAAAAGCGATACTAAAATTTAACTTCGTACCCAAAGCTTCCTGTAATTTCTTCCAAAATCTCGAAGTAAACCTTGGATCTTTATCCGAAATAATAGAAATAGGCACTCCGTGCAATCTCACAATCTCAGCAATATACAATTCGGCTAGCTTATCAAGTGAATAGTCAGAACGTACCGATATAAAATGAGCCGATTTCGTCAATCTATCAACAACAACCCAGACGACATCTTTCTTTTTCAGAGTCAAAGGCAGACTCGTTACGAAGTTCATCGTAATCCTATCCCATTTTCACTCGGGTACCATCATTGGCTGAAGTAAACCCGAAGGCACTTGGTGTTCGGCTTTTACTTGTTGACAAATCAAACATCTCGAAACAAACTCTGAAATATCTCGCTTCATACCTGACCACCAATACAATTTCTTCAAATCATTATACATTTTCAATCGCCTTGATGAACGGATAAACAACCATTATGTGCCTCATAAAGAATCTTCTGAATAATCTCATCATTTTTCGGTACACATATTCTATCTCGAAACTTCAAACAATCATCTGAACCGATCCGAAAGTCTGAATCACTACCCGATTCACACTGAGGTCTTTTAGCTTGTAATTCACTATCATTTTTATAAGCTTCACAAATTTGCTGAAGATATATCGGTCTAGATCTCATCTCGGCCAAAATTGAACCATCATTAGACAAAGTCAATCTCGTACTTATAGCTCTCAAAGCAAACAAGGACTTTCTGCTCAAAGCATCTGCGACTACATTCGCCTTTCCCGAATGATAGTCAATCACTAGTTCATAATCTTTCAGTAACTCGAGCCATCTCCGTTGTCGCAAGTTCATATCTTTCTGAGTCATCAAATATTTTAAACTCTTATGATCAGTAAAGATATGGCATTTCTCACTGTACAAATGATGACGCTAAATTTTCAAAGAAAAAACAATGGCGGCCAATTTCAAATTGTGCGTCGGATAATTCTTCTCGTGCAGTTTCAACTGTCTCGAGGCATAAGCTATCACCTTGCCCTTTTGCATCAACACACAACCCAAACCATTCAATGACGCGTCAATATAAATTACGAATTCTTTTCCCAATTCAAGTTGTGCTAAAACCGGTGCCTCAGTCAATAATGCTTTCAATTTCTCAAAACTTCGTTGACATTTTTCGGACCATTCAAATTTAACATCTTTTTGCAACAACTTGGTCATAGGAGTAGCAATCATCCAAAATCTTTTGACAAAACGTCGGTAATAACCGGTGATAAACCATAAAAGTAACATATTTTAAGCCCACATTTAGCATGCTTTTGGATTAATTAAGCCTGGAATTATGTAATTTGGTGCTCTTAATCCTTCGTTTTCATGTTTTATACTCAGGAGAGCACCCAAGGACGAAAAGAACGGAAAAACAAGCCCAAAACGGAGTAAATGGACCATATCACGAAATCCACACGGCCTGGGCCCAAGACCACACGGCCGTGCCTCACTTAACAGCCTCGACACGGCCTGGCCACGACTTACACGGGCGTGTGCCATGGGCGTGTCCCTGCCATGGCCAAGAGGAGTTTTACTCAGATTTGGATACTTAGGGGCAAAGAAACACTTTACAAAGCCTATTCAAACACCCAAATAAGAATCCTATTTGAATTTGGATACTTAGGGGCCAAGTAAGGCATCTCAAAGTCTATATAAATACCTAAGGGGGCAACTTGAAAGGGAGTTCGGCAGAAGCCGGAGCTCAAGGCTATCGTCTAGGGGCATCTTGCTAGGCCAAAGAAGGCAGATTTGTGGAGATTCACTCGAGTATAGCCAGTTGATTCATCTCTAGAAGCCGGAATTATACTCAAGACGGAGGATCTCTCCTTCAATTCCTTCAGGGGGTTTTAGGGATTTCTTATGTTTTGTTTTATCTTTTCTTCTGAGATGTTTTCTTTTATTGTTATGAACTAAACCCTCAGATGCCTGAGGGGGATGGAACTTAGATGAATCTTGTTATCGTTTACTGAACTATATGATAAATATTTGACTTGTTCTTAATTATGTGTTCTTAATTCTTGTGTTGATATTTTCGGGATATTGATCCAAGTTTGATGTGCTTAGGTGGAGGAGAAAAAGTCCCTGCCTAAGAGTAGATCTAGCATAGTTAAGCGGAGTTGATCACGCGCCTAGAGATAGGGTCACGAGATTTTTTCGGATTAGGGTGAAACCTAATATGGGATTCCATAGATCGAGTTAATGCAATTCTAGGGGTTTTAATTAGAAAGAGATTTCAATTAATCAACCTAGGGTTAGACGTTATTCGCTTCGAGAGAGGGTTTAATATACAATAGGGAATCTTACGAATCAAGTCAAATGAATAAATCGTCTGGTTCAGAGTTAGATAATAAGTGAAGTCTAGGTGGATTCTTCCTTGGGTGTCGTCTTAATCAATTGGTTTTTCCTCAAGTTATTTTCCCCAAATTCATTCTTCTTTGTCTTAGAGTCTTTAGTTTAGTAGTTAATTAATTTAGATTAAACACACAAATTCCCTTTATTTTAGGCTAGATAATAAAAAGAGAGTTAGTATTAGTACTTTTAGTTCCTTTGGGTTCGACATTCCGGTCTTGCCACTAAACTATACTACTGTTCGATAGGTGCACTTGCCTCAAATCGTTGTCATAGTTAGTTTCGTGTTCGATCATTCTTTTTATAAATTTTAAGACTTTGACATCGCGAAAACAACGATCAACCGGCTAAGCCCAAAAAGCTTCTAACTTCAGATACATTCCTTGGTGGTTTTCAATCAACAATTGCCGATATCTTACTTGGATCAACCCGAATACCATCACCTGAAACGATATGTCCCAAAAATCTGACTTCTCGGAGACAAAACTCACTTTTACTGAATTTAGTAAACAATTTCTTATCTCTCAACGCCTGTAATATAGTTCTCAAGTGCTCGGCATGCTCAAATTCATCTCGAGAATAAATCAGAATGTCATCGATGAACACAACCACAAACTTATCCAAATACGGTCAGAAAATTCGATTCATCAAGTCCATAAAAACAGCAGGAGCATTAGTTGATCCAAAAGGCAAAACAAGAAATTCATAATGCCTGTACCTTGACCTGAAAGCAGTTTTCGGCACATCTGACTCTTTAACTCTCAACTGATAGTAGCTAGATCTCAAATCAATCTTCGAGAATACCGTTGCTTCTTTCAACTGATCAAACAAGTCATCAATCCTCGGCAAAGGATACTTTCTCTTTATAGTCACCTTGTTGAGCTGTCTATAATCGATACAATGTCTCATAGATCCGTCTTTCTTCTTTACAAATAACACTAGAGCACCCCAGGGAGAATAACTCGATCTCGCAAAACCCTTATCTGTCAAATCTTGCAACTGAGCTTTTAATTCTTTCAATTCAGTCGGTGATCCTATACGGAGAAATCGATATCGGTGATGTCCCGGGTACTAAATCAATAGCAAACTCAACCTCTCTGATCGGAGGTAACCCAGGCAACTCTTCTGGAAACACATCCGGATATTCACAGACTACCGGCACTGATTCAAGTTTCAATTCAGATATCTTTGTATTCAACACATAAGCAAGATAAGCTTCACAACCTTTTCTTACGTATCTCTGAGCAGCTATAGATGAAATCACAATAGGCAATTCACTTGATTCATCGATTTCAACCCGAAGAACCTCACCATTTTCACATTTCAATTCAATAGTTTTTAGTCTACAATTTACTATGGCATCATGCAGTGTCAACCAGTCCATACCCAAAATAATATCGAATTCATCAAATGGAAACAACATTACGTCAGTCGGAAAATAATAACCTCGAATCATCAAAGGACAATTCTTGCAAACTTTATCAACTAGCACATATTTGCCTAAGGGGTTTGACACTTTAATCACAAACTCAGTAAACTCAACAGGAAAACTCTTACTAGATACCAAATTCACACAAATATAAGAATGAGTCGATCCAGGATCGATCAATGCAATAACATTAGTATCATAAAGAGAAAATGTACCAGTAATCACATCGGGAGATGACGCATCCTCACGAGCACGTATGGCATAAGCTCTAGCAGGTGCTCTAGCTTCGGATCTCACAGCTGAATCCTTCATCACACCTTTACTGCTAGTTCCATTCCTGGTATTTCTCAGTGGCCTACCCCTATTGGTAGTATTACTCGGCCTTGCACTCGAAAATTGTTCTTTCTCAGCCATCTCACGGTAATCTCGGATAAAATGCTCTTGAGAACCACACTTGAAACAAGCTCGGTCATTCATCCTACACTTGCCGGGATGTCTTCTTCCACAATGCTGACATTCAGGTCTGTTAGACCTAACATTACCCACACTTGCCATTGAAGTAGCTTGAGATTTAAAACCCGAATATTGCTTCCCGCGATCTCTGTGCGAATACCCAGCTGAAACATTTGAACGAGAATACATTTCTCTGGATTTCTTTAACTGAGATTGAAATGACTTACTCATCGGCCTTTTTCATGCATTTTTAACCTCACTCTCGGCCTTTCTTTTCTCTTTGCTTAGCTCTTCAGCTTTGCAAGCTCGTTCAACCAATACAACAAATTCTTTTAGTTCCAAGATTCCAACTAACAGTCGAATGTCTTCATTCAGCCCATCTTCGAACCTTTTACACATAATAGCCTCGGAGGAAACACACTCTCGAGCATACTTACTGGGCCTGACAAATTCTCGCTCATACTTTGTCACTGACATTCGGCCCTGTTTCAGCTCAAGAAATTCTTTACGTTTCTAATCGATGAACCGCTGACTAATGTATTTCTTTCGGAATTCCTCTTGAAAGAATTCCCATGTAACCCTCTCTCGGTACCACAGATACTAGTGCCTTCCACTAGTGATATGCTGTGTCCCTCAATAATGATATAGCATATTTCAAGCATTCTTCGGGTGTACATGATAACTCATCAAATACCCTGATAGTATTCTCAAGCCAGAACTCAGCTCTCTTGGGGTCATCATCTATATAGCCCTAAATTCCTCAACCACTTGCTTCCGAATCTTATCAACCAGAGGCTTATTCAGTCTTACAAATTCCACACCTTGAGGAGCTACGGGAATCGGTTGGGGATAAGGAGGGGGTGGAGGATGTTGAGCATTCAGATATGTTCGAACAAACTCCGAATACCACTCGTTCATCATGTAGAGGAAGGCTTCCCTAGCCCCTCCTCCTTGACTGACTGTGGGAGGTATACTTTCAGATGGCGCTGCCCCTTGAGCGGGAGCCGACACATTACTTTCTACTTCATCAGCTACAGCTCGGTCGGGATCTATTTACTATATGAAAACACAGTTTAAAATTGTCAGGAGTCATCACACTATCACAGTTCATATATGGCATGTATAGCTAGATTCTTACACACGCTACGTTAGTCCGAGAATCGACTAAATCGTAGCTCTGATACCACTAAATGTAACCCCCTTACTCATATTCAACGCCAGAACAGGGTACGAGGCATTACCGGACTTACAACACAAGCATTCACACAATTCTGAGACATAAATTTTGCATCCAAATTAAAACTATCCACATTCAATCATAAAGTCCCTAATACGAGCCTACAAGGCCCAAAAGGTGCATTGGAAGTGGTTCGGGACTAAACCAAGAACTCATTTTTTTTTTACAAAACGTAGAAAATTTTTGCTAACTGCAGGGCTCACACGCCCGTGTGGTCTAAGGGACATGCCCGTGTGAGCCTGGGACACGCCCGTGCTTCAGACCGTGTTCAATTTAAGGTGCTCTCTGATTTGTGCCACACGGCCGTGCCACACGCCCGTATGCTAATCGTGTCCAACCTAACTATGACAACGAGTAAGGCAAGTGCACCTATCATTTGGTAGTATAGCTATGGCAAGACCGGAAATATCGTATCCTCAAGGACCAAGAGTACTAGTAGTTACTATCTTTTTATTATCTAGCCTAAGTATTAAGGGAATCGATGTTTAATTAACTAATTACTAAACTAAGGATGCTAAGACACAGAGAGTGAATTGGGAAAATACTTGTGGGAAAACCAGGTTGATTAAGACAACACCGAGGAAGAATCCACCTAGACTTCACTTGTTATTTAACTCTCACGAACTGCACGATTTATTCACTTGACTTGATCCGTAGGATTCCCTAATTTATATTAATACCTCTTTCGAGGCTACTAACGTCTAACCCTAGGTTGATTAATTGAAATCTCTTTCTAATTAAAACCCCTAGTGTTGTATTAACTCGATCTATGGACTCCCATATTAGGTTTGACCCTAATCCGGCAAATTTTCGTCATCCTATCTCTAGGGTTGCGATCAACTCCGTTTAACTACGCTAGATCTACTCTTAAACAGGGACTTTTGCTCCACTGCCTAAGCACATCAATACTTGAATCAATATCCTGAAATATCAAAACAAGAATTAAGAACACATAATTAAGAACAAATCAAGTATTTATCATATAGTTCAGAAAACAATAACAAGATTCGTCTTAGGTTTCATCCCCCTCAGGTATTTGAGGGGTTTAGTTCATATTTAATAAAGCATACATCTTAGAAGAAAGTAAATAACAAAACATAAGAAAAACCCTAAAACCCCCTGAAGGAAATTGAAGGGAAGATCTTCCGTCTTGAGCGTGATTCCGGCTTCTGAGATGGATCAACTGGCTTTCTTGGAGTAATTCCCTGTGTTCAGCCCTCTCTGGCTTCGCCCCCTTTTTAGGTCATACTTAGGGTGTTTATATAGACTTCGGAATGTCTTTCTTCGCCCCTATGTATCCTTTTTCGAGTAGAATTACAACGGGTCACGACAGAGACACGCCCGTGGAGCACGCCCGTGTGAATCGAGCCTAGGCCGTGTTTGATCCTGCTAAGGTGGCACGGCCGTGTGGTGAACTTCTAGGCCGTGTTAATTTCTCACTTTGGCCCATTTTCTCCGTTTTCGGCCCGTTTCTCGTTCTTTTCATCCTCCGATGCTCTCCAAAGTATAAAACATGAAATTAAAGGATTAGGAGCATCAAATTCCACAATTCAATGGATTAAATCATCCAAAAGTATGCTAAATGTGGGATTAAAATATGTATATATTACGGTTTATCAAATACCCCCGCACTTAAGCATTTGCTTGTCCTCAAGCAAAATTCTCAACTCACAATTAAAATCGAATTTCCTCAATTCATAACCTTCATTAATAATGTTTCATCATAATTCATAGGTAATTCATACATTGATAATTTAACCAAAAGGTTCCTAAAAATTCAAACAATCAAAGTCATAGTTTTTATAGTACGAAAAATAGGTGTTTCCCCTTACCTAAATAATTACCTTTTATTCAAAATCGACAAAAATTGACATCCTCACTAAAAGTTCACTCAAATCACTCAAAGTGTTTAAGGTCCAAAAATAAGCACTCAAGAGTCAAACATAAAAAGTTAATCCCATAGGCTTGCCTAAAAATCAAATCTCCACCACTGTAAAATGAGATGATATACAAATCAAAAGGTCTTTTATAGGTTGTAACGGGGATTGGGTTAAAGGTGTGGATAAAGGCTGAATTAGAGGGTTAGTATTGAGACTGAATTGATAAATTACCTAACTAGAAAAATAACTAAAACTTAAATAATTACATCAATTAAGAATTCATCACTAATAACACGAGCTTCTTCTCAAAATGTGAAATTAAATGTAAACTCAAATAACATAGAAATAATAATGAATATACTTCGTTTTTTTTTAAGAACAAATCACATACATTAATAATAATATAGAATTTAATAACTGAAATAAAGAAAATAGTTAAGTAACCGATCAAATTAAATCTCGATATAGGGGTAGTCAAGAGAAATGGTGATAACAAATACAAAGTGGGTTTTGGGTTAATATTAATGGGTGAGTCAAGAAATGGTTTGTTAGTCTCAAAGGGGTTCACTAGGGGTTAATTATAAAGGTAGGCTTTTTATGGAGTAAGTGGGTTAAAACCTAGGTGCCTTTATCATCCCAGTATATCAAATCAAAGGTGTGGTCTCAATATGTATAAACGAAGCAAGTTCTAGAATAACAAATCAATGTTGACACACTCATAATAAAAAAAGTGAGCACGAAAAAGAATGTATGCTCTAAAAGGCTCAAGATCTCACAAAAATTATGGGCTTTTGATGTCAACCTTATAAATTTCAAACTTCAAGGTAATAATTAGATTCAGGTAGACAACCTAACAAATTTTTAATTCTGAAAATAAACTCATCATGCTTGATTCTCTAGTCTCCTAAAGTTTAAATCATCACTGCACAATTAACTATGACTTAATCCAAAACATATCAATGAAAATCATAAATCAAAGGAAATTTCATTCTAACAGAAATATAGAACATTTACTTAAGAACAAGATATAATTCAGGGATTTGAGAATAATGCAAAAAGTTAGGCACTTTTCAAGATAAAATTCACCCCCCACACTTAAGATGTACATTGTCCTCAAGGTACGAATATAACAATTAAAATAAGAAAAGCACAAGAGAGGGAGAGAGGTGAAACTTCCTGAATTTTGGATGGAGTTCTTGAGTTGGAAGTGTGGAAACTTGATTCGGAGGTGAAAGATAAGTTGGAGGAGGCGTCTCTAGTGGTGGTATGGTGGCCGCCAACAATCACTGCACTAGTTGAAGAAATTGGGTAACTTGTGAAGAAGTGGCCAGGAAATAATAAGAAAAATTCAAAATATACTAAATATGTATTTAAAGATAAGAAAAATAAAGAGAAGGAAAATAAAGGAGAAGAGAAAAGAAAAAGAAGAAATAAATGGACTCAAATGTCCTTGGCTTGTCGAGTCGATGAAGCGGCCGGCATGAACTTATATAGATCGGTCTCGCACGGGGAGACTATGCTAGGGTCCTTCCGCTTCTTCGACATGGGGATGGTGGTGAGGATGGTGAAAGAAAAGGAATGAAGGGAAGGGGAACGGAAAATGAAGGGAGAAGATAGTGAGAAGAGAAAGGGGTGTGGTGGCTAGGAGTTGAGAGAAGAAGAATTTGGGGAGAAAGTGAGAAGAATGGGGGTCTTAAATAAGAATCAATGACACAGTTCCCACGCGGCCGTGTCTGGCGTGGCGTGTGTTCATCATACTGGCCGTCACCGCGCGCGGCCGTGTGGTGGCTCGTTCGTTTCTCCCACGCCTGTGTAGAGGTTTCCACGCCCATGTATCTTTCTCAGTGTCGGCCACGGCCACAAAGCACGGGCGTGGCTTATACCCGTGTGACTTTCTCAGTGTCTACCACGGCGTATCGCACGGCCATGGCATTTTATAGCCGTCTGTGATTTGGGGATTTTTCGTCTTTGGTTCGTACGACCTCTGCCATGCTAGTGTGCAAATCTGTGATGTCCACACGGCCACGGCCAGGCCCGTGTGCAAGGCCGTGTGGTACGGAAACCTACGCTTTATTTAACTTGGTTAGTTTTTAGTTAGGTGCTAAAACTCAAAGATATGAAAATTAAAGGGGTTAGTGCTCGGGTTGCCTCCCGAGAAGTGCTCTTTTAAAGTCTTAAGCTAGACTTACCTCTCATTCGCGTATTCATGGTGGTTTGAGGAGTTGAAACTCCTCTTTCCTGCTATCAATTCTAACAATATATGGTTCGAGTCGAGTAGTGCTTACCTTAAAAGTGCCGAACTTAGGATTAGTTACATCGACTGTTCCGTATGGGAAGACATTCAGTACCGTAAAAGGGGTCTCTTCATTAAGGTCTGGAACGGTGATTCGAGGGTCTGTCTTTTCCAACAATACCTGATCTCCGATCTTAAATTGATTTGGCTTATGGTGTTGCCTCGATTTTGCTTCGTGTGTTCCTAGTTTCTCTTTGAAATGCGTCTTCCACTCGTCTAGTTCATCAATCTGAAGCCTTCGTTTCTCATGAGTTACTTCCTTGTTTGCATGAAGTCTAGGATCTGGCTCAGTTGTGTAGTTCTGTGATGCTTCCTAAAAAGAAGGTTTGACCGATTGGTTATCAATAGAATTTATGTTCTCACCTTTTTCACTTGACGTCCTAGCCGAGTCAAGAGCTTGAAGAGTGATTGTTTCGTCACCTATACAAAGTGTGAGTTCACCTGTACCAACATCAATTTTACTTCTAGCAGTTGCTAAAAAGGGTCTTCCTAAAATTAAAGGAACATTGTTGTCCTCATCCATGTCTAAAACGACAAAGTCTACTGGGAATATGAATTTATCAATTTTTACTAGTACATCTTCAATTATACCCCTAGGAACTCTAATGGTTTTATCAACTAATTGAATGCTCATTCTAGTTTGTTTGGGTTTCCCTAGACCTAGTTGTCTAAACAGTTTGTAAGGCATAACGTTGATGCTTGCCCCTAGATCTGCTAAAGCATTATCAACAGATAAACTACCAATTAAACAAGGAATCGTAAAACTCCCTGGATCTTTTAATTTCCGTGGTAGTTTTTTTTGTAGAATTGTTGAGCACACTGCGTTTAGCTCCACATGCGACGCCTCGTCTAACCTCCATTTGTTTTTCAGAAGCTCTTTTAAAAATTTCCTTGAATCTGGCACCTGCGAGAGAGCTTCAAGAAACAGTAAGTTAATATGTAATTTCTTTAAAAGTTTAAGAAATTTACCAAATTGTTCCTCTGTGTGGTCTTTCTTCATCGCATTGAGATATGGCACTCGAGGTGTATACTCTTTAATGATAGGTTTCTGTGTGTCGTGGCTGACCTCAACCTTATCTTTATTTACCACGGGTTCTTGCTTTGGCTCAGATTCGGATTCTACTAACCTTTCACTATCGTGATTAGTAATGGCATGAATTTGCTCCTTTGGGTTAGTTTCAGTGTTGCTTGGCAAGCAACCTTGCGGTCATTCTGAGATTAGCTTAGCTAGCTAACCTAACTGGTTCTCGATCCCTTGAATCGATGCCTGCTGATTTTTTAGCATTGTCTCGTTGTTTTGAAAACGGGTTTCTGACACCGCGATAAATTTTGTTAGCATCTCCTCAAGATTCGGCTTTTTCTCTTGTGGATAGGGTTGCTATTGAAAGCCTGGAGGGGGTTGTTGTCTTTGATTTCCTTGACCTCCCCATGAGAAATTTGGATGGTTCCTCCACCCTGGATTATAAGTGTTACTATAAGGGTTATTTTGAGGTCTAGAATTGTTACCCATATAGTTCATCTGCTCGCTTTTCTATGCCGCCGGGGTTGTAGGGTGGGTATTCTGTATTGTTCGACCCTCCTCCATTTGTATCGCACTGCATCACTGGATGTACCTGCGAGGAACCACACAAACCATCAATTTTCTTACTTAAGAGTTCTACCTGATTTGATAGCATGGTTACTGCGTCAAGGTTAAAAACATTGGCAGCTTTTGTCAGCTTTGTCCTCATAACTTGCCACTGATAGTTATTCAGTGACATCTCTTCAATGAATTCGTAAGCCGCTTCAGGGGTCTTGTTATTTAGGGTTCCACCGATAGCTGCATCAATAAGCTGCCTAGTTGACGGGTTCACACCGTTGTAGAAGGTTTTAACCTGTAGCCATAAGGGTAACCCATGGTGAGGGCACCTTCTCAATAAATCCTTGTATCTCTCCCATGCATCGTAAAGTGTCTCTAAATCCATCTGCACAAAAGAAGAGATATCATTCCTCAACTTAGACGTTTTAGCCAGCGAAAAATATTTTAACAAAAATTTTCGGTCATTTGCTCCCATGTAGTGATTGATCCTCGTGGAAGAGAATTCAACCACTATTTGGCTTTATTCCTTAAACAAAAGGGAAATAACCGAAGGCGAATGGCATCATCAGAAACACCATTAATTTTAAACGTATCGCATAATTCCAAAAAGTTCGCTAAATGTGTGTTAGGATCCTCATCCTGCAAACCATCAAACTGAACAAATTGTTGAATCATCTGTATAGTGTTAGGTTTCAGTTCAAATTTATTTGCAGCGACAGCAGGTCTAACCATACTTGATTCAGTTCCTGCTAAATTAGGTTTAGCATAATCATACATAGTTCGAGGAACATGATTTTGATTAACCGGGTTTGCGGCAACTATAGGAGGTAGCGGATTATTATCAGCCAACTCTTCGGTAGTGTTGGTATCGTTCTCTTGCTCTTCTTGTATGTACTGTAGGCTTCGCCTAATTTCTCTACGGTTTCTACGAACAGCTCCTTCTATATCACTATCGTAAAGTAGAGGTCCTGACGGGTTTCTTCTAATCATAAACTAGAATACCTGCCAGAAGTAAGGAAAAAGAAAAATTAGCAAAGTTAAAATAAAATAAAAATAAAAATAAATTACGAATAAATAGAATGGCTAAAGTAATAAAAATCAAGTGTTTCTAATATCTTAGTCCCCGGCAACGGCGCCAAAAACTTGATTGTGTCCAAACTAACTATGACAACGAATAAGGCAAGCGCACCTATCGTTTGGTAGTATAGCTATGGCAAGACCGGAAATATTGTATCCTCAAGGACCAAGAGTACTAGTAGTTACTATCTTTTTATTATCTAGCCTAAGTATTAAGGGAATCGATGTTTAATTAACTAATTACTAAACTAAGGATGCTAAGACACAAAGAGTGAATTGGGAAAATACTTGTGGGAAAACCAGTTGATTAAGACAACACCCGAGGAAGAATCCACCTAGACTTCACTTGTTATTTAACTCTGAACCAGACGATTTATTCACTTGACTTGATCCGTAGGATTCCCTAATTTATATTAATATTTCTTTCGAGGCTACTAACGTCTAACCCTAGGTTGATTAATTGAAATCTCTTTCTAATTAAAACCCTTAGTGTTGCATTAACTCGATCTATGGACTCCCATATTAGGTTTGACCCTAATCCGGCAGATTTTCGTCATCCTATCTCTAGGGTTGCGATCAACTCCGCTTAACTATGCTAGATCTACTCTTAAACAGGGACTTTTGCTCCACTGCCTAAGCACATCAATACTTGAATCAATATCCTGAAATATTAAAACAAGAATTAAGAACACATAATTAAGAACAAATCAAGTATTTATCATATAGTTCAGAAAATAATAACAAGATTCATCTTAGGTTTCATCCCCCTCAGGCATTTGAGGGGTTTAGTTCATATTTAATAAAGAATACATCTCAGAAGAAAGTAAATAACAAAACATAAGAAAAATCCTAAAACCCCCTGAAGGAAATTGAAGGGAATATCTTCCGTCTTGAGCGTGATTCCGGCTTCTAAGATGGATCAACTGGCTTTCTTGGAGTAATTCCCTGTGTTCAGCCCTCTCTGGCTTCGCCCCCTTTTTAGGTCATACTTAGGGTGTTTATATAGACTTTGGAATGTCTTTCTTCGCCCCTAAGTATCCCTTTCCGAGTAGAATTACAACGGGTCACGATAGAGACACGCCCGTGGAGCACGCCCGTGTGAATCGAGCCCAGGCCATGTTCGATCCTGATAAGGTGGCACGACCGTGTGGTGAACTTCCAGGCCGTGTTGATTTCTCACTTTGGCCCATTTTCTCCGTTTTCGGCCTGTTTCTCATTATTTTCATCCTTCGATGCTCTCCTAAGTATAAAACATGAAATTAAAGGATTAGGAGCATCAAATTCCACAATTCAAGGGATTAAATCATCCAAAAAGTATGCTAAATGTGGGATTAAAATATGTATATATTACGGTTTATCATGTGCTAGACCGTGTGCTTATTTAATTTAATTCGAATTAAGTGCAGGTTTCACACGACCAAGACACACGCCCGTGTTCTAGGCTGTGTAGCACACACGGCTGAGACACATGCCCGTGTCTCTGCCCGTGTGCTATATTCTGGACATTCTGTTTTTCAAAATTAAGGAGCAGGGGACACACGGCCAAAACACATGCCCGTGGGGCAGACCATGTGTCACACACAGCCTAGACACCCGCCCGTTTGTCTACCCGTTTGGAAAAAAATAAGGCTATTTACCAAGCCATTTGCCACCCTCATTTACACCTACACTTACACCAATTCAATGGCATAATTCATAGCATACTTAGGCAACCAAAACATCCACAACCAAGGTATTAACATGCTTCAACATCATAAATTATCAATATAAATCATGCAAGTTTCCATGATCATGAATGGCATCATCATATGAATATACTTATACCAATATTAGCCAATTTCAAATGACCTTATACAAAATGAACTTCTAGCCAACATAAGCCAACACATTTGGCCAAATCAATTATGACACATAACAAAATGGCCAAGTCCCCTATACATGTCATAACTCAGAATGTTGAATTCATTGATACCAAAATAATTGTTGATAGTGTATATGGATCTCCGACGATCTCCGAAACCCCGAGCTAGCTTGGTGACACTATAAGATAAGGGAAAGAAAGGGGAGTAAGCTATATAGCTTAGTAAGTTCCTATGCAAATAATAAGCATCATAACCACACATTTAACATACAATTTACATGATAAAAATTAGCATGAATGTTATTAAAATCTTATAATCATAACTTACTCAATCACCACCTTACCAAGGGTTCATCACATATCAAGCTCATTACTTATGAGTTTTACGTACATACTTGTACCAACTCGCATCATAGCCATATCCTTTCACAACTTTGACATTCCCGTTGAACACTCGGAATATTAACGGATACTCGGAAATATTGCACATAAGTTCCATATATGTAGCTAAAGCTACCTCATATCTCATAATACATATAGGCTCGCTTTCGAGCTATTCACGGGCCTGCTCACACAAGTATATCGGTCAGACGTAGCTACACAAAGTCTTTGCTCACACAAGCCGCCGTGTATCCGCAACACATGCCGAACTACCCAACCACTTTGGTAGGACGTACAAGACCAGCACCCGGATCACATAATCGCATATACACATGGGTTCCTAGTGACATGTCACTCGTATCCTATTCTATTCCTAAGGTTCAACCGGGATTTCTCGTTTGTCAAAACTTTGTCGAATACGTCCAAAGAGTCAATCACAATTCATACAATATTAAAGCATTTAAAACATAAATATAACAATGCATTATTTACGTACAAACTTACCTCGGTACAAAAATAGTAGAATTGGACCTAATCGTCAAACACTTTGTTTTTCCCCCGGTCTAGGTCCGAACCTCGTTTTTTTGATCTATAATAACAAATTTAACTCATTTAATACTCATATTATTCAATTTAGCCTAAAAATCATATTATGGAAAAATTACATTTTTGCCCCTAATGTTTCACATTTTTACCCTTTAGTCCCTAGGCTCGTAAAATGAAATATAGTCAATTTCTTCAAAACCCAAGCCAAGCCGAACCATTTTCATACTCTTAACAGCCCACATTTTTCATTAAATCACACTTCTACTTCATATTTTACAACTTTTACAAATAGGTCCTATTAGGCATTTTCATCAAAAATCACTTGGTAAATGTTGTTTATCTAACATCAAACATACATTTTCTACCATTAAACATCAAAATACACAAATATCTAACATGGGTAAAATTTTAGAATTTATTTTCTTTCAAATTAGTCCTTGAAATAGCTAGATTAGGTTGAGACAACTTCAAAAACATAAAAATAATGAAAAACGGAGCAAGAACGGACTTACAATCGAGCTTGAAAGCTTGGCCAAAACCCTAGCTATGGTGACCCTTGAAATTCGACTATGGAGGACTAAATTGATGAAGATGAAGACTTTTATTTAGTTATTTTGGCTTTATTTACTAGATTACCAAAATGCCCTTCACCTAAACTTTGAAATTTTTCACTAACCATGCCCATTTTTGTCCATACTAAAGCATAATGGTCTAGTTACCATCTAAGGACCTCCAATTTAAAGTTTCATAACAATTAGACACCTCTAGCTTCTAGAACACACATTTTGCACCTATTGCAATTTAGTCCTTTTAACTAATTTGAGTGTCCAATCGGTAAAATTTTCGAACAAAATTTTCACGAAATAATTCCATGAAACTATAGACCATAAAAATATAATAAAAACAAATCTTTCTATGTCAGGTTCGTGGTCCCAAAACCACTGTTCCAACTAGACCCAAAATCGGGTTGTTACAGCCTGGCACACGGGCGTGTGACTTGGCCGTGTGACCCCTGCACCTACATACGGCCTAGCACATGGGCGTGTGGCTTGGTCGTGTGACCCAAGCTAGAGAGTTACACTGGTATGGACACGGGCTGGGACACGGTCGTATGCCTCACATCAAATGCCCACACGACCTGGAACACGGGTGTGTCACTTGGCTATGTGAGCAACACGGCCTGGCCACATGGGCGTGTGTCCCCTGCACCTAGGCAAAATTTTGAAATTTCGCGAAAAATTCTCTGAGTTTTTGGTTTCGTCTCGACTTGATTCTAATATGTATTTTGGGCCTCGAGGGCCCATTTAAGGGACAATATGTTTGATTTTGAATATGAATAGTAAATGAAATGAGTTAACTGTATTTGATTTGTAAACTCCGGTAATACTCCATAAACCTGTACCGGTGATGGATATGGGTTAGGGGTGTTACATTAACGAATCAAGCAATTAATTTAATCATAATCAACATATAAACTAACTAATAACAATATAATACGCAGGGGCAGGTCACGACAATTTAATACTTTCATGCTAGATTCTTATACATTCGAATAATAAATTATGCTATGCATTTCTGAACTTGGTCTTCCACTGTCTACACTCTTATCACTATTTATCCTTTCTAGAATGTTAGAATTCAGATACATACAAGACTATTCCAATTATTAGCATCAGAGTATTAGTCCATACTATGTCTACGATTATCTTTTTAATTTATCTTCGATAATGTTAGTAGAATGCACCTAATATAGGTTTGCTAATCCCTTCCAATTCAAAGTTAAAGTTACTCTTACAACCCTTATTACGAGTCTACCGGACCCTAAAAGTAGTTTAAAAATAGGCAGGGACTAATTTGAAACAATTCTGGAATTTTAGGAAATAAATACAAAAATTTTAACTGGAGGGGTCACACAGCCATGTGGCTAGGCCGTGTGACTCGCACTGCCTAGTCACACGCCCGTGTGCCTGGCCGTGTGTGCATTCGAAGTAGGGACACATAGCCGTGTCCCAGCCCGTGCCCGTGCCCATGTAACTCACTGACTTGGGTCAGACGGCCAAGCCACACGCCCGTGTGCCAGGCCGTGTACCCTTCTAAATGGCCTCGCATGCCCGTGTGCTAGCTGTGTGTCTCACACGGCCAAGTCACACGCCCGTGTGCCTGGCCGTGTGGACCTAAAATGTGCCTTAAACAACAAGTTTACCATTCCTACTTGCTTGGGCATTAAGCAACTCAAAAACCATTTGTTTAACCTATTCAAAACACGATCAAACACATTCAAAACATGCTAAAACAATCATCCTAAGTGCCTAACCAATGTACCCTCATTGGTACCACATTTATATCATCAAAACATATCGTTAATGCATCATTCAAATCCTAATTATAAACATACC
The DNA here is from genome assembly GCA_025698515.1 of Gossypium sturtianum. Lineage (NCBI taxonomy): Eukaryota > Viridiplantae > Streptophyta > Magnoliopsida > Malvales > Malvaceae > Gossypium > Gossypium sturtianum. The sequence continues at coordinate 16,718,324 of CM046954.1, read as the reverse complement.
AAAATCACTCCATTTAGCCTAGTTCATAACCACCTAAGCATCAACTAAAATTCACAAACACCTAACCAATCTTGGTTCAATTCAACATACCATATTATGGCATCAAACACAAACACATGATTACATATACACCAACCAACATTACACCTATAGCTTTATTTACAATCCATCCACAAAATAACTATCAACTAAACATCCTAGGTACATGCTGACACAAAAGATAAACATCACCACATTTGAGTTCGGGATCATTTTTGGATGCTGAATCGGCGATCAAAAGAGAAGTACCTAACCTGCGCACGGGAAAAAAACTATTCGCTGAGTAAAACTCAGTGATATTTCTATAATCCGAACATTTAAAAACATAAAGATACATGAATGCTCAATTTAAATTACATAATCACATTTCTATCTAACAAGCAATTGTAAATTTATCACCATATCAATTTCATGTATAATAGCATATCATTTCATACTATACTCAAATTGCACATGCTATCATCTTTTATTTGTTTAACAATTATCTCAATTCACATCTCTTGCTATATAAATAGCTTTTCACATATTAACCAACATAACATTTATACAATGGCACAATTCGTTCCATGTTCAATTCATGAATACTTAACTCATATATTTCATTTGAGCACAACATTTTTCACTTTTCATGATTCAACTCTCTATCTCATTTCCCTTTCATATATCATGCCATTCCAATATCAATTTAGAAATTTAATATTTAATTACCCCTATTAACACGACTCGGACTCGGGCGGATACACAGATCCAACCAACACACCAATTTGGCACCCAGTGCCTTATTAGATAAATCTGAAGTAATAATTGTGCCCAGCGCTATATACATTGACACCCAATGTCTCATCGGTTAAATCGAAGCAAATTGGCACCCAGTGCCTCATCGACTCGAAGTCGAAGAAATCCCTGAACTCTTCCTATCCTAAGGCATGCCATCTATATCTGACTCAGCTCGATACAGTTAATAGGGTTTAATTTCACATTTCAAATACAACCATTATCCAAAATCAAGTTTTCATATAATCACATATACATATGAATTCAATTCAATCTATAATAATCAATATCCAACTTTCACATTTGTACATATATTCATTTCAATTCAATGATCAATACATTCATAATGTATATACCAACTCAATCCATTAATCAACTATCAAAATGTCAAATACTCACCTCAAACACTTACCATATGCATTAAATCGAATTACAACAATTAACAACTAGGTTCGGATTATAGAAATACAAACTGTGGATTCCGAGCTATTCGACTTCGATTTTATCCTTCCCCTTTTTAGTCGAGGATTCCGGTAGCTACGGAATTAAAACAATTAAAATACATCAATACAACATAATTAATTTTTACATTGAATACTTCAATTTTTACTCAATATTTGCCTAAATTTCAATTTAGTCATTAAACTGAGTCTAATTTTTATTCTTCACATTTAATTCTATATTTTCATAAAAATTTCACTTTAAAATAAATTTAACTCCCTATTTTCACTTAAACCCCTAAATTTTGAATTTTTCACAATTTAGTCCTTAATACTCAAAATTTACAAATTGTTCTACAATTTAATCCTTTTCCATTTCTAGCTTAAAAATCTATCAATTTAATCCCTAATACTAAAACTATACATCATTTACAACATTTAAAATCTTAATCAATGTTAAAATTACAACATGGGTTGGGTAGCCCTAGGTACTGGGATTCCAAAAATATAAAAATTACAGGAAAAGAGGACTAAATTGACTAACCAGTTGAAATTCGAAAGTTTAAATCCCTTAGCCGTGTCTCTCTTCTTTCTCTTTTTCTTTCTTAATTTTGCATGTCTTTCTATTTCTTTTTCTTTATTCTTTCTTTTAATACCTATTTTGTTTTATTGTACTAATTATTATTATATAATACATATTAATTTCATTTTATTAAACATAATATATAACTTATATATATTAAACTATTATAAGCTATGATGCACACTAATGCCGTCCACTATACATATATATAGGTATAATTGTTTCTTTAGTCCCTTTAATTATTTTTAAATCATAATTCAACTTCTACCTTAATCGCGATTTAGTCTTTATACCTAATTACTTTTAATTCAAGTAAATTTGCTTAACCGAAACCTAATTAATTACACAACCAACTTAAAAATATTTACGAGTCCGATTTATGGAAACGAAGTCCCAGGAATGCACTTTCCGACACCCCTGACTATGAGTCATTACAAAATAACTCAATCCAAAATATAAAATTTTAAAAATTATAGTTAATACAATAAAATATTTATTATATTTGGTGCTATGTTGGATGATATGGTCTAATTGCAATTATTTTGTTTGGAAAGGGGAAGATGCGGTGGCGGCATCAATCGTTCGGGCTGCTGATGCTTTTCGAACCCATTGGTAACAGTCAATGGGGGGTGTTTGTTGCGATTGATGCAAGTAGTGACTGCGATGAAGTGACTCGTGATCGAGAAATGGCTAGTTGGGCACCTCTGCAAGGTGACTTGCTAAAATGTAATGAAAATTTTGCCTGTTTTGAGCAAGAAGGGGCTACAGGGTATGCAGCCGCAGTTCAAGATTGTATGGGTTGTGTGCTTAAAAGTTTTTTAAATTTTATTTATGGTTATTTCAATCCTTCCATAGCTAAAGCTTTTGCCATTAGGGAGGCCTTGTCATGGTTAAAATCTTTTTGGCTTCGATAATTTTATAGTTGAATTGGATTGCCTGCTTGTAATTTCGGATTTGTCATGCCCACCATCTGATTTTTCTGAACTAGGTGTGTTGTTACGTGATTGTTTACTGGTGAAGAATAAGTTTCAACACACGTCCTTCTGTTGGACTTATCGATGTGTCAACAAGGCGGCTCATTCCTTAGCTCGAGCAACTTTGTTATATGCAAGTCACATGGAATGAGATAACTTTCCCATCGTTTCTTTTAATGGGGATGTTTCGTCTGTAACTGAAGATAATTTGATTGAAGAGTATGGTTGATAGGTTCAAGTGTGTGGAGTGAGCCTACAATCTCGGGTTTTAATGAAGTTAAATTATTTTAGTTGTTTATCCTGTCATATCTATTTGCTTCCAAAAAGAACTCATTCGTATCTTGGTGAAAATTGACTGATCCTATTGTACCGCATGGGTCATGGAACCAACAATCAGCCAGTAGCGGTATAGAGGGACGTGACGCGGCGGTGTTACTTGTAAGGCTGTGGGTTGAATGTGGATGGGCAAGTACCAGTGATTGTGGAAAGATCCGAGCAGGAAGAAACTTGAAAGTGATGGCAGGCTTAGGTAAAACAAGTTTGAGCGCAAGAACAAAAGGTTCAGTGGCTTCTTCAAGCCATAAACGTCACACGACAATGATATTCATAATTATTAACTTGGAATAGATTAAAATTCAAATTGGATTTGATTATAAAATTAACAATCATTGATTCAAAGGATCTGATTCTACTAATTAAAAAATAAAAACTATAATATATCATTATATTATATGAAAACACATCTTCAAAGCACAAAAAGAAAAGACACATTAATTAGTAGAAAATTTAAGCACTTGAAGATACACTGTAATTTGGCAAATGACAACACTAAAATTAAGATATCTGGACAATGACTATAAATTATAAGGAAAAAGAAAAAAAATTCTCGTGAATTCAGATCGGATTCAAGCCGCTGAGAGTCCTTATTGCTCCTCACATGGCAGATAACAGTGGGGGAAAGCTGCCTCTTTTGGTCAGCTTCTGGGGAAATGAAGATGAAGTCGACGGACAGGTCTGAAAGTTATGAGAGAAAAAATTAAGAATTCTTGGGTTGAATTCAACGATTTTGCTAGGAAAGCATTGGAAATGGGACGTTCTGATCCCAGGAAAGTTATATTTGCGGTAAAAATGGGGCTGGCATTGTCACTTACGTCTTTGCTCATATTCTGGAAAGGATCATATCAGGATTTTGCTCAATATTCAATCTGGGCAATCCTCACGGTCATAGTGATGTTTGAATTCAGCATTGGTACTTCATCTACTCATAATCTTTTTCTTTTTTTTTCTCTCTTTTTGGTGAATTATATCAAAGTTTCATTATTGGTTAGACTGTTTGGTTCGCCTCTGAGCAGGAGCAACCTTCATCAAAGGATTTAATCGTGGATTGGGAACACTTTGTGCTGGGATACTTGCATTTTGCTTTGCTGAGTTATCTGTGGTGGCCGGCAAGTTCGAGGAAGTTGTCATTGTAATAAGCATTTTCTTAACAGGTCAGTGTTTTTCTTATTTTTTCTTCTAGAAATTCCCAAATTATATCCATATCAGGCTTCCCTGTCGATTTAGGTTGAAGGCAGCGGACAGTTTTTAAGTGTTTAACAGATTTCTTTGCCGTGGATAGGATTCTGCGCATCCTATTTGAAGCTGTACCCGACAATGAAGCCTTACGAATATGGATTTCGAGTATTCGTATTGACATATTGTATCCTTATGGTAGCTGGTAACCGGACCAGGGAATATAGTCAGGCAGTTTTAACTCGGTTGGTGCTTATAGCAGCTGGAGCTGGTGTTACTTTGGTCGTAAATATATGTATTTTCCCAATTTGGGCTGGTGAATCTCTGCATAAATTGGTGGTGAAAAATTTTAAGGACCTTGCCACTTCTTTGGAAGGTTGCCTTTTCATTCACGTAACAGAACAGTCTAACCACTCCTTACATTCCTTTCTTCACTAATTTTGTTCTTGTTATTCAGGTTGCGTCAACGGGTACTTGAAATGTGTGGAATACGAGAGAATTCCGTCGAAAATTCTTACATACCAAGCTGCCGATGATCCACTTTATAATTGTTATCGATCAGTGGTGCAGTCTACAAGCGAAGAAGATACATTGGTATCTGCAATTGCATGAGCTATAAATTATGCAACAGTTTTCACTTGTTTGAACAACAGATTCCAGGGGTTGAAATGATGTTAATCAAATCTGTCCTTTTGCAGCTTGGTTTTGCGACTTGGGAACCTCCTCATGGACCTTATAGGCATAATTATCCTTGGGAAAACTTTGTCAAAGTAAGCGGTGCAGTGAAGCACTGTGCTTTCACGGTTATGGCACTGCATGGTTGCATCCTTTTGGAAATACAGGTTAGTACTCTGCTTCATCTAGTGCATCCTTGTTATAAAAACGTATCTAATTAAGAAGCGCGTCATTGAATTGGAAAGTGTAAGGTAGGCAGGCCATAGATGAAAAGGGAATTTGTATTATTGAAGTACTGATTCATTTGGCTTGATGCGGAAATGTTATAAATATAGGCCCCTGCGGACCGAAGGCATGTCTTTTCCAATGAGCTTCAGAAGGTGGGGTCGGAAGGCGCGAAAGTGTTACGTGAGCTCGGAAGCAAATTAGAGAAGATGGAAAAACTGAGTCCAGGTGACATACTTAAAAATGTACACGAGGCAGCTGAGCAGTTGCAGCAAAAGATAGACCATAAGTCGTACGTTTTAGTGAATTCTGAGGGCTGGGAAATTGGGGGAAGGCCCATGGAATTAGATTTAGAAGACCTGATCAATGTGGCTGAAGATGAAAACATGAAACTGGGATCTAAATCGTTGAGTGAAGCAGTGCTGGAGGTGAGGTCAGTCTCTGTTGGGACAGCTTTGTGTTATGACGCCAAAAACACGTTAAGAACATGGCCCTCAAATGTTTCAGCTAATGGGAGATCAGTGGTTAAGGGGGACGAATTCAAAACATACGAAAGTGCTAGTGCTTTGTCCTTGGCCACATTTGCTTCACTTTTGATTGAATTTGTGGCCAGATTAGGCAATGTCGTCAGCTCTTTTGAAGAACTCAGTCTAAAAGCCAACTTCAAAGATCCTCCCATCATCAACATGCCCCCTGAACCTTGTAAAGGAGGAGTCGCTACTTGGGTTGTTTAGGTAGTAATTATGTTTTTTTTTTTTTTTTTTCCCTTTAGCTGGAAAAGATGCGAGTGTATGAAGGAAGAAGCATTATATTTTCTTTAGAATTCTTGTTTCTTACGAGAGTATGAAACTATAATACCTTGTTTGGTTAATAGTCAAATAACACGAGTAAAAAAAAGCTTATTTATTATATATGCATTATAATAATTAAGATAAATAAAAGGAGTCGTTAAATCGACTTAACTTGACTCAAAAATTTATGACTCGACTCGAAAAAATTTTAAATTGAGTTCAGTTGCTAAAATAAGATTCATCAACTTGACTAACTCGAAATTTTTTGACTCGATCGAATACTCACCTCTACATATATGCACATATCTTTTGAATTGAGCTCGTTTTTCCATTTTAATACTTAAAATATTTTGAATTTATATATATTATGAATTATTTTATGTTTTTATAAAATTCTTATTTTATGTAAGTGGTATATTATTAAAAAAATTGAATGTTTCAATTTAATAATTTTTAATATATTTTTATATTTTATATTTTGTATAATATTTTATAATTTTTTGTTTTATAAAATTGAGATATTATATTTTTTATTTAAATATTTTTTTTATAAATTTTATATACAAGTTTGAGCTCGACTCATTCGTGAATATGTGTAAAATACGACCTTTGTTTGTTATGGTCATAAACTCATAGGCTTTGTCCTTCATGCAAGTTGGAATTGCAATATAATGGCACATAACATGTCTTATGCATTTCATGAGTTTCAATCATCTGTGTGCTTTTATCATGGGTTACATATGGGAGCCCGTAATTATAGTGCACTTGAGTGATTCATCATGTTCAAGGGAGGTTACTTGGTACAATCGGATTGGCCCGTTGCTTGGAGAGATTGAAAACCTATATACAAAACATGGCAAATATGTAATGTAATTTTCGAAGATATTTAATATTGTGATGATTTGTAATATTAGAAGATATGATTTTATAAATTTTAGAGATTTGATTTTGTAGATAGTTAATCTTACCCGTTGATGTACTTTAATCTATACCGTTGAATTTAGGGAGGCTCAACTATAAATAGAGGTCTCTCCCCTTCCTTGTAAATCGCTTCAGTTTATTGAGTAATAGAATTCTTAAGAGCATTCACTCAAACACTCTCTTGTGCTTTTATGCTTTTGCATTTTTGTGGCTTTTCTCATCTTTCAAGTTCTTTCATCTTTTTGAGTTGCTTCTGCTTTACGTTAGTGCCTTAGAGAAATTCTATTTGAATAATCAATTGTTGGGAGTTTGGTTGACTTAGACATTTTTTAAGAAAATAAATTGCCTAAAGCTGCATGAATTGCGAGACTAAAGTTCTAGTCCCGTGACACTTGCATTAATATAGTTGTATTATATCTCCATTTGTGTTAAGACATATAGCAAGTCAAGAAGATGTGTGAACAACAAGTTAGCCATCAACAAGTCGAGAGGGCACTTGCGAGCTCACTCTCCATATTTCTCTTCAAGTCTTCATCACCGTCATTCTCAATAACCTCCAACTCTTTACCCTGATTGAATAAATCGACATCCAAAACAACCTCCATGTTCCTTCTTTATTGTATTTCTATTTCAACCAGTTGTATGTTTATAAATAAATAATTTGAATAAAGGACGCCCAAAGATAGAAGAGACAGCTAGGCTGTCAGATGTTATTGTCCAAATGATTAAGGCTAAATTAAACACTTAGTTAGCACACAAATGCCTACTTTAATTACTTAGCGTTGAATGCTCTAGTTGATTCAATTTTTTAATTAATTCAATAATTTTGATTAATTTAGTAAAATGTTTGATTTGATGATAATTTTAGGGTTTACAGTTTTTAAATTTTTTTCTTAATTTTTTGTTAATTATTAGTAAGTTTTATTAAAATTCAATTAATCAATAATTATTTTAAATTTTTATATTAAACTATAATTAATATATTATGTTTTGTTAATTATAAAATTTATATACACTATTTTTCAGCATAACGTGTTGCACGTGATATCCATATTTATTAATTCCAGTTTTTAAATTTTAATATTACTTTTTTAACATTTTATACTGTAAATATATTTGTATTACAAGAAACAATATGTAAATAGATAGTCCAAATGAGAATGAAAATGTAATTGAAGTTAAGTATAAAGTGTAATTTAATATTTATTAAATTTCAACTCATTTAAATTTTTATTTAATTATTTTAATTTGATAAAAAATATTAATATATAAAATGCATCCTACTTTAATACTTTGAGTTTGAATAAAGTTACAACAATAACTCTATCTTTATAATTCATATAAATATCTTAAAATTAAAAAGTATTTTTAGCATTGGAAATTTGATTTAATTTGGATCAAAGAACTTTTTTGACCAAGCAACAGAGAAAATGAAAAAGATCGATATCTTTAATTTGGGTACTAAAATAAAGATACCTGTCGAAACCATTTTTTTGGAAAATGGAGTCGCCTTTGGTTTTGAAAACGAAAATAAAAATGGGAGTCGCCACCGATCTTTATTAGGTGTGATCGGATCACCTTTGTTTTAATAAAACGTTTTGGTTTACTAAAACGGTGTTTTTGATCTACGAAAATTCGAAAAACGGGTTCGAGTCGGTTCGCGTGCGAGGAAGGATTAGCACCCTCGTCACGCCCAAAATTGGTACCTAATTGATTATTTAATGTCTTAATGTCGAAAATTGAAAACCGAGATCAAATTTAAAATACGATCCTTTTTTATTAATGTTGATTTTAGGCACCCCGAATTCTTAAGAATAAGCCTGCCTTTTATTTAAAAGCACGTATATTTTAATTTTAAAAGAATATTCGGTTATTTAGATTAAACGAGAAAAAACGAAACCCAGTAAGTTAGGGCACGGTCTCTCGAATTTCTAAATACGGAATATTGTCATTTTTAGAAATTCTTATCTCGAGGTAACGAGATGCCACACCCAATAAATTAGGGCACAACACTTTGTACTCTCGGGAATAAGCTTTTTATTTTAAACTTGTATTTTGTTTTAAAAGGATATTCCGTCATTTAGGCTAAACGAGAAAAGTCGAAACCCAGTAAATTAGGGCACGATTTTCTCGAATTTCTAAAACGCGAAATATTACCTTATTTTGAAAAATTTTCGGTTTTTGAATAATAACGAATGCAACATGTAAAGGCATACGTTGATTTTGTTTGAAATTGAATGAAGCGATCTAAGTTGGGTAAATACATTGGGGTTAAATTCACAAGGCGATAACATGAAATAAAAAATACAATAAGAGCATAGAACAATAATACAAGAACGCAATATTATACAAGTGAATGACAATGTTTAAAAATGCGAACAAGAGAGATATGATACATATGATGACAATAATCAAAACATACATCCTTTAAACATTAATCAAAGACAAAAGAATTGAATAATATACCTAACAATTTAAAAAGAAATAGTGTAAGGACAAATTACAACTTGCAATATGTAAAACAATTCACAATGATAGTAAATGAACTAAAAGATGTGAAAAAAGAATTTTGAAGTCAATAATGTGCGAAACAAATTTTTATACAAGATGATATATATATATATATATATATATATATGAATTTAAGACAAATAATGTATATACACAAAAGGGTAAAATGAATAATATGAAAAAAACTTAATAAGTAATAATGAAACATTTTAAAATGAACAAAACGGAGTTTTAAATAAGATATATAAAATAATTGAAAATAGTAAAACAATTTCAAATAGATAATACATGAAAACAAATTCAAAATAAAATACATGGAAAACCATTCGAAATATATAAAACAATTTGAAATAATATAATGTATAAAATGATTTAATATGCTAAATAATTTGAAATAAAATAATGTCCAAGACAATTTAAGATAAATAATATAAACAACTTATTATAAGTAAAAAACTTGAAATAAATAATATATAAACCCTAAAAATAATATACAAATAAACAATTAGGTATATAAACAAATAGGTGAACTAAATGTAAATAATATTCGATGAAATAAATAAGGCGAAGCAATAAGTATGTAAGTAGATATACATATAATATTGAATTAAAATATTTCAAAAGTAAAAAAGAATAATGGACAAATAGATGAAATAATGTAAATAATATTAAATTTAAATATTTTTAAAAGTAAAAACAATAAACTAATAAATAAAATAAAAATAATATTAAAACTAAATAAAGAGCAAATAAATAACCAAGTTTAAATAAATAAATAAATAAAAGTGTAATAACAAATGAAAAAATGCAATTAATTAAAACAGGATTAAATTGAAGCCAGAAATAAAATTAAGGGCATAAATCGTAATAAATAAAAATAAAAGAAAGGGATTATGGGCTTAAATGGAATGCGCAAGAAATGAATAGGGATTAAAGAGGAAATTATCCCCAAATCCCTAAACGCACCAAGCCACGATCGCTTTTAAACGAACCCAAGGACCAAATTGAGACAAAAGAAAAATATGCGTGGCCAAATTAAAAACCGGAAAAGGGACTAAAATAGAAACAGTTAAAAAAAGGCGGAGGGGCGAAAGGGTAAATAACCATTTTTTCCAAAACACGCGGATCCTCGTGGATGGATCGGGTCGGACGCGGGTTGGAGCCTAACGGCGTCGTTTTGACGCCTAGGCTCCTAACCCAAAACGGCGTCGTTTCAATAGTACATTTAAACCCAAATTTCATTGTTTTTTTTTCATTTTCAGACCTTTAGTTTCAAAAAAATAAAAAGGAAAACTTCATTCTCTCCCTTTTATGCCCGACAATTGGGCTTCCTCCACCATCCGTCACACCACAAGGCCACCACCGTATCGGTGGCCGGCGATGCCCAAAATTGGCCTTTTTAGCCCTCTTTCAAGTCCTTTTAAAGCCCTGAAATCCCGATAGAAGAAACCCCTTTTTTTTTGCCTCCAAGGTTCAGGTAAGGTCCCTTGCTCTTCCTTTTGATTTAGTTTATAAAAGATTTAAAATAAATAAAACAAAAAATGAATAAAAAAACACTAACGATAATAAAAAAATTAAATTGGAATCAACCTTCAAAGATTTTTCTTGTTTTTGATTTCTCAGTATTCGTAAAAAGGGAAAAAGGGAAAAAAATACAAGATTTGCTTCGGTTTTTTATAACCGGTTTACAAAGATTCGTCTTTGTTTTTTTTCATTTTGTTTTCTAGCATTCTTTGTCTTTTCTTTCTTTGTTTCTTCTCGCTTGCTTTATTGTTGCAGTGACGTGCGCGTGTCGAGGCGCGCATGTGGCGTAGACGCAGAAGGCTCGGCGGTGTAGTAGGCGCATGAGGCTACTGGCGCTAGGGTTTCCGAACCCTAGCCTTCAAAAAATTTTATTCTTCCGGGCCTCGCTTTAGTTGGGCTAAGTTGGGCTGATTTAATTTGGGTTTCGGGTTTGTTTTGTAAATGGTCATTTAAAATAAACTGATTTATTTTGTTTTTGTTTTTGGGCTCATTGTATTTTATTGCCTTGGGCCAAAATTGGCCTATTACAGCTGCCCCTCTTTGCTCTTTGTCGTGTAACGAGAATTGAGCAAAGACTTCACAAGGGCCAATTTTCCCTAGTCTCGTCGAATCTTGACTTCTTTGGTGCTTCTGTTCCTTGAGTAGCCTCGTTTTGACCCACTGTATCTTCAGGGGTGTAGGGATTGTTACTTTGACTCACTCCACTGCAACTTCAAGGAGACAAGAAGCATAACTTTAACCTGCCCCACTGCAACTTCAGGGGGATAAGGCTTGTGGCTTCAATCTGTTCTTCTGCAACTTCAGAAAGATAAGATTTGTTATCTTCAGTCTGTTCCACTGCAACTTCAGGGAGATAAGACTTGTATCTTCAACTTGCTCCACTGCAATTTTAGGGAGATAAGGTTTGTTTTGATATCGCCTCTAGAGAGAGGTAAGATCTGTGATTTATAGCTTCGATCTGTTCCACTGCAACTTCAGGGAAATAAGATTCATAGCTTCAACCTGCCCCACTGCAACTTCAGGGGGATAAGGTTTATGGCTTCAATCTGCTCTACTGCAACTTCAGAGAGACAAGACTTGCTATCTTCAGTCTGCTCCACTGCAACTTCAGGAAGATAAGACATGTGACTTCAACCTGCTCTGCTGCAACTTCAGGGAGATAGGTTTTGTTTTGATTTGCTCTACTGCAACTTCAGAGAGATAAGATCTGTAGTTTATAGCTTTAATCTGTTCTACTGCAATTTCAGAGAAATAAGATTCGCTATCTTTTAGTCTGCTCCACTGCAACTTCAGGGAGATAAGACTTGTATCTTCATCCTGCTCCACTGCAACTTCAGTGAGATAAGGTTAATGGCTTCTATTTGTTCCAATGTAATTTCAGGGAGAAGAGATTCGTAGCTTCGACCTTCTCTATTGAAACTTCAAGGAAATAAAGATTTTAGGGAGAAGGGATTTGTAGCTTCGACCTACTCCGTTGGAACTTCAAAGGGATAAGAATTTAGGGAGAAGAGATTTTTAGCTTCGATCTTCCCTACTGAAACTTCAAGGAAATGAGGATTTCAGGGAGGAGGGATTTGTAGCTTCGACCTACTCCTTGGAACCTCAAAGGGATAAGAATTCAGGGAGAAGAGATTTGTAGCTTCGATCTTCCCTACTGAAACTTCAAGGAAATGAGGATTTTAGGGAGGAGGGATTTGTAGCTTCGACCTACTCCGTTGGAACCTCAAAGGGATAAGAATTCAGGGAGAAGAGATTTGTAGCTTCGATCTTCTCTACTAAAACTTCAAGGAAATGAAAACTGGTAATTTCAACCTGCTCCGCTGTATCTTCAAAGAGACGAGGTTGGTAGCTTAAATCTACTCCGCTGCTTCATGGAGATAAGATTCGTCGTTTTTTATTTGCTCCACTACTGCTTAGGGAGACAAGAACTGTAATCTTCAGTCTACTTCACTGCCGCTTCAGGGAGATAAGACTGATGGCTTAAATCTACTCCGCTGCTTCATGGAGATAAGATTCAATGTCTTCGATCTGCTCCACTACTGCTTAGGGAGACAAGATCTACTGTCTTCGATCTTGCTACACCGTCCTCTGGGGGACATGTCCTGTAGACTCGATTTCTTATGCTTATGTTTATGCCAAATTATTAGGACGCAATGATCAGAATGAATCTAATGCTCCTAACTAAATGTATTATGGACGACATTTGTATGAATGCAGAATGTCATGAGAATGGTCTTTTTATAATGATTAGGATACAATGATCGGAATAAATCAAATGCTCCTAACTAAATGTGTCTTGCATGAATGCAGAATTTCATGAGAATGATCCCTTTTTAAAAGTTTAAGGTGTCATCGCTCATTGTTCATCAAGGCATCATCACTGACGTATTATGCTGCCATCTTGTTCGGCTGGTATTCTTGACAGAAAACCCAAAGAAACAATCATATTCTCGCTCGCTAAGCTTGCCCATTGTAATTTCAGAGTCTCTTCCACTGTACCTTCTGGGACATAAAGTTTGTACCTCCTACCGCAACTCCAGGAGAATAACATTTGGTTTCTTCCATCCGTCCTACTGCAACTTTGAGGTATAGGATTTGTATCATCTTCAACCAATTTGATCTGTTACATCATTCGCTGGGTATAATGACCAGATGTATGTGCCTGATATTTGCATGAATGCAATATATTATTTTTCTTTTCCCAAGAATGATCCCCTTGTTCACTTGGGCTGACATTGCTCGTTGTTTGCCGAGGTTGTATCACCGATGAAATGTCTTGTCTTTTGTTCAACCGATAAAAAGTCCAAAGAGATAATCATCTTTCTCCAATATTTCCAAACCTTAGGCTTGGTGAGTTCTAAACAACAGTCCTGTTTCAGGTTCTTGTATTATTTTAGAAGCTTCCAAAGTAATATGCGAAACTCCTTTTATGAAAGTATTGTTAGTCCACTAATCATTATTTCAATGCAAAATGCTTGAAAACAGATCATAACAATGGACCGGAAGGAAATTAACTGAGAGGAAAGCTCGAAATGAATTAATCAAGATATCAAATTTTAAAAAAAAAAACACAAAATGAGAATGAATTAATCAAGATAAAAAAATGAAATTTATTGGGAGCGTATCTTGAAAAGAATAAGGTAATCAAAGATAGCAAATTCAAATATGGGTAAGATGAAAACTAGGTGCCCCAGATATCGTAGCCTGAGCTTCTCTGTACGAACCTCTTAAGGACCATTTTGAGCTCAATATGTGTTTAAGGGATCCAGAATACTTTGTCGATGCCCCAAGACGTAGCATACTTCTTTATTGTTAATTCAGGCATAGCAAGACCACTGCATGCCCCACTTTCAATCAAAATTTGAGCTGCCCCTTTCGGGTTTTCAACTCAAATCCCTTTTGGTCTCAAAGCGCCCTTTGCGGGTTTTCGCCTTGGCCTCTCCTTTTTCTTTTTTTCTTTCTTTTCTCATATTTTCCCTTTTTTTTTGAAATACTTCTTGGTTTTAACTCATAGGATTAGGCAGGTCCTGGCCATCCCTCTCGGTCAAAATCAACGCCTTTCTAGAGAAAGCCTTCTTTACCCCATACGGTCCTTCCCAGTTTGGCATCCATTTTCCTCAGAGGTCCTTTTGTATGGGAAGGATCCTTTTCAAAACTAGGTCTCCTTCATGGAATTTTTTAGGGCGATCCTTCTTGTTATAAGCTCGTATCATTTGCTTTTGGTACACTTGACCGTGAGGATAGCCCTTAGCCTCTTTCTTCAATTAGGTTCAACTGATCAGATCGGGATTAGATCTACTCTGTTTCATCCAATTTTGACTCAACTCACGCTCGGGAAGAAAGAATTTTGACTTCAATGGGCAAAACCCTTTTTGTCCCAATGAGAAAGGCGTTGCCCCGGTAGAGGTTCTGATAGACGTTCGACGAGCATAGATGACAATCTTTATGAGTCTCAATCATTTTTCATGATTTTTTTTGGGTACAGCTGATGCAATCCCCTTCCATGGCAGACCAGCAGTACCCGAACTTCATGATTTGCCTGGCCATTGTGAAGCCATTAACATGTGTTCCTCTTCTAAGATTTATTTAGCCTATACAATCAGGCGAAAACATCTTTGAATTCTTGGAATAACTCAATGATGTCTCGCTTTGTCTCTATAGTGAGATAGGCTTCAATCTTTACCTCCCTCTCTTCTTCTAGGCTCACAATGATACTTTTTAAGGTAGTATTTGTTTTTCATCTTGTTCTACCATCCTTAACAAATCAGGAGATAGGTTACGATCTCTGACATCTTCAAAGTCTTGAGATCCCCCTAGACACATATCTCGCTCAAAAGGAGATTCTGGGTCAGTAGCAACGTCGCTCATGTCGTTGATATCTGGGTACCTATTGTAGGTATGAAGAAAGATTTAAATGAATCTAAGAATAATTATTTGTATGGTATGATCATGGATGAAGAATAAAAGAATATTTAATAGAGAACTCAAAGAATAAAAGAATTCATAGTATGAAATGGAAAACAAAAAAAATAAAAGAATATTTGCTCAAAAGATGCATTTCATTGAAATAAAGATTTTGGACACAAGCCTATTTCACAAAAGGACTCTTATTGCCTCTAGGCTTAAGGCAACAAGCGTGTTTTGAATATTACTCTAAATTAGTTCTAAAAACACAGGGATCTCTTCCACAGTCTCATTATTCAAAACTCTCCCCAGTATGTAAGGGCTTGGAAACTTTATTCTCCAGTTCCCTCTTCGGATATGTCATTCAGATCCCCGATATTCCTTCTGGGCTTTTGTCTTATTCAAAGCATCGCAACTCTTTTGCCCCCACTTTCAACTATCGCATTTACTGCTTTGTCAGAGCGATTAGGTTCTGAAGAATAGTCAAACTTCACAATTCCCATTTCGATGAACCTTTCGACCAACTTCTTGAAAGCAAGGCAGTTTTCTATTGAATGCCCTGTAATCACTACATGATACTCACATTGAGCTTTTGCGTCATACCATTTGGGGTATGGGGGCTGCATTGGTTTTGGGTAGTAAGGAGACACCACATGCGCATCAAATAGATTTTGATAGAGCTCATTGTATGTCATCGGGATGGGTGTGAACTGGAGCCTTTCTGTATTTGGCCTTGAGTTGGATTCCTGCCTTGAAGAGCCTTGATAGCTAGTGGTTACAGCTCTCGGTTGGCCTACGGTGACCGATTTAGAATGCACGCCCAGAATGTTTATTTCATTTTCCTTGTTTCTCGGGGCTGACCTTTTGGTGCTTTCTCCTGCTTCAATCCTCCCGCATTTTATCGCGATTTCTATCATCTCACCAGTCATCACTATGCCTGCAAAACTTTGTATGGCACTTCCCAGCATGTGAGTGATGAATGGGGCCTTTAAAGTGTTGATAAAAAAGCATTATGGTCTCTTTTTCTAGGAGGGGTGGTTGGACTTGCGTCGCTATCTCCCTCCATCGTTGGGCATACTGCCTGAAGCTCTCACTTGGCTTCTTTTCCATGTTTTGTAGTGTGATTCTGTCGGGTGCTATGTCCGTCACGTGGCCATATTGTTTCATGAAAACTTATGCCAAGTCCTTCCATGAACCGATTTGGGCACGACTTAACTGGTTATACCACTTGGCCGCAGATCCGATCAGTCGTCTTTGAAAATGGATTAACAAATTGGTCATTGTTGACGTATCCTGTCATCCTCCGACAGAACATTGTAATATGAGCTTCAGGGCAGCTAGTCTCATTATACTTATCGAACTCCGGAGTCTTAAACTTTGGCAGGAGTACCAAGTCAGGGACTAAGCTTAAATCTTTTGCATCGATTCCGCAATGATAATCGGCGTTCTCCATTGCCCTAAACTTCTCTTCTAATAATCGGCATCGGTCCTCAAGTTGTTTTGGCAAATCCCTTCTCGTTTTCTCCATCTCTGCCACATCGTCGAGATCCGGGACAACGAGATTAGTTGGATTATCCCCTGGGTTAGAACCCGAGCCCGTTGGAAAGTTTATCTGTGCCGAAACACCAGCCTGATATTGGGGCCTGATGGTGACAGGTACCCTTTTGTGGGTATGCGTCCGGTTGGGCTTGGGTGTGTGTTAGGGTAAAACTCGGAGGATAGGGAGGTGCTTCATTGTCATCGCCAGGATTGGTCACAGGGCTTTTTCCTTTGTCGGGTCCTCCGGCCAATAGCTGGGCCAGCTGGTTCATCATATTCCTTTGGGATTCGAGCATCTGATCCCTCATGTCTTGTTGCATTTTTGCCAATTGTTCTTGCATTTGATCTTGCATATCCTTTCGCATATGTTCTAACCTCTCTAGTTTCTGATCCATTGCTTTCGTTTTGCGACGGGTATTGTAGCGATATGTAATTGATGGATTTTCGTTGGTTTCCAGGGTAACTGCCATAATTTTAATTAATTAGGGTCTTTTTTATGAAAATCTAATGCAAATGATGCAATGCAATGTAGATGCATTGAATGAATGCAAAAGAATGAAATGCGTTGATTCTGAATTCAATTCCATTAGAACAACTTTTCTAGAAAACAAATTTCTTTACATAGAACGGATTACATATGCGGCCTTGCCCTCGTACTCCCGGTGAAGCCATTGATCTTCCTTCATATCCGGACGCTATGGTCGAATCTTGCTAATTTTCCCAAAGATGTCTCTATTGTCTTCTTTTTGTTTGATCCGTGTCGCGACCCATTGCTCACTTATCCCCGCAATGCTCATTAACTCCTTTTTAAAAGAGTTGAGACGTGACGGCTCTCGAATAATCCTTGTTGGCTTGAATCCTCGGGCGAGGAAGGATTAGCACCCTCGTCACGCCCAAAATTGGTACCTAATTGATTATTTAATGTCTTAATGTCGAAAATTGAAAATCGAGATCAAATTTAAAATACGATCCTTTTTTATTAATGTTGATTTTAAAACACTTGAATGAGTTGGAATAATCATAAAAGACCATCTCATCTCGAGGCGACGAAATGCCACATCCAGTAAGTTAGGACACGGCACCCCGAATTCTTGAGAATAAGCCTGCCTTTTATTTAAAAGCACGTGTATTTTAATTTTAAAAGAATATTCGGTTATTTAGATTAAACGAGAAAAAACGAAACCCAGTAAGTTAGGGCACGGTCTCTCGAATTTCTAAATACAGAATATTGTCATTTTTAGAAATTCTTATCTCGAGGTAACGAGATGTCACACCCAATAAGTTAGGACACAACACTTTGTACTCTCGGGAATAAGCTTTTTATTTTAAACTTGTATTTTGTTTTAAAAGGATATTCCGTCATTTAGGCTAAACGAGAAAAGTCGAAACCCAGTAAGTTAGGGCACGATTTTCTCGAATTTCTAAAACGCGAAATATTACCTTATTTTGAAAAAATTTCGGTTTTTGAATAATAACGAATGCAACATGTAAAGGCATACGTTGATTTTGTTTGAAATTGAATGAAGCGATCTAAGTTGGGTAAATACATTGGGGTTAAATTCACAAGGCGATAACATGAAATAAAAAATACAATAAGAGCATAGAACAATAATACAAGAACGCAATATTATACAAGTGAATGACAATGTTTAAAAATGCGAACAAGAGAGATATGATACATATGATGACAATAATCAAAACATACATCCTTTAAACATTAATCAAAGACAAAAGAATTGAATAATATACCTAACAATTTAAAAAAGAAATAGTGTAAGGACAAATTACAACTTGCAATATGTAAAACAATTCACAATGATAGTAAATGAACTAAAAGATGTGAAAAAAGAATTTTGAAGTCAATAATGTGCGAAACAAATTTTTATACAAGATGATATATATATATATATATATATATGAATTTAAGACAAATAATGTATATACACAAAAGGGTAAAATGAATAATATGAAAAAAAGTAATAATGAAACATTTTAAAATGAACAAAACGGAGTTTTAAATAAGGTATATAAAATAATTGAAAATAGTAAAACAATTTCAAATAGATAATACATGAAAACAAATTCAAAATAAAATATATGGAAAACCATTCGAAATATATAAAACAATTTGAAATAATATAATGTATAAAATGATTTAATATGCTAAATAATTTGAAATAAAATAATGTCCAAGACAATTTAAGATAAATAATATAAACAACTTATTATAAGTAAAAAACTTGAAATAAATAATATATAAACCCTAAAAATAATATACAAATAAACAATTAGGTATATAAACAAATAGGTGAACTAAATGTAAATAATATTCGATGAAATAAATAAGGCGAAGCAATAAGTATGTAAGTAGATATACATATAATATTGAATTAAAATATTTCAAAAGTAAAAAAGAATAATGGACAAATAGATGAAATAATGTAAATAATATTAAATTTAAATATTTTTAAAAGTAAAAACAATAAATTAATAAATAAAATAAAAATAATATTAAAACTAAATAAAGAGCAAATAAATAACCAAGTTTAAATAAATAAATAAATAAGGGTAATAACAAATGAAAAAATGCAATTAATTAAACTAGGATTAAATTGAAGCCAGAAATAAAATTAAGGGCATAAATTGTAATAAATAAAAATAAAAGAAAGGGATTATGGGCTTAAATGGAATGCGCGCAAATGAATAGGAATTAAAGAGGAAATTATTCCCAAACCCCTAAACGCACCGTTTCGCGACTGCTTTTAAACGAACCCAAGGACCGAATTGAGACAAAATAAAAATATGCGTGGCCAAATTAAAAAACAGAAAAGGGACTAAAATAGAACAGTTAAAAAAGGCGGAGGGGGCGAAAGGGTAAATAACCATTTTTTTCCAAAACACGCGGATCCTCAGGGATGGATCGGGTCGGACGCGGGTTGGAGCCTAAACGGCGTCGTTTTGACGCCTAGGCTCCTAACCCAAAACGGCGCCGTTTCAGTGGTACATTTAAACCCAAATTTCATTGTTTTTTTTCCATTTTCAGACCTTTAGTTTCAAAAAAATAAAAAAGGAAAACTTCATTCTCTCCCCTTTTTATGCCCGACGATTGGGCTTCCTCCACCATCCGTCACACCACCGCGTCACCACCGTATCGGTGGCCGGCGATGCCCAAAATCGGCCTTTTTTAGCCCTCTTTCGAAGTCCTTTTAAAGCCCTGAAATCCCGAGAGAAGAAACCCCCTTTTTTTTGCCTTCGGTTCGGCTTCGACGACGGAGAGGAAGCTCCGACAACGCGCCCCCGAGGTTCAGGTAAGGTCCCTTGCTCTTCCTTTTGATTTAGTTTATAAAAGATTTAAAATAAATAAAACAAAAAATGAATAATAAAAAAAAAGTAACGATAATAAAAAAATTAAATCGGAATCAACCTTCAAAGTTTTTTCTTGTTTTTGATTTCTCAGTATTCGTAAAAAGGGAAGAAGGGAAAAAAATACAAAATTTGCTTCGGTTTTTTATAACCGATTTACAAAGATTTTTTTTTTTTTTTTTCATTTTGTTTTCTAGCATTCTTTGTCTTTTCTTTCTTTGTTTCTTCTGCTTGCTTTGTTATTGCAGGTGACGTGCGCGTGTCAGAGGCGCGTGCGGTGGCAGAGACGAAGGGTCAGCAGCTGTGGGGGCAGAGGAGGCTACGGCGCTAGGGTTTCCAGAACCCTAGCCTTCTGAAAAATTTTATTCTTCTGGGCCTGCTTTAGTTGGGCTAAGTTGGGCTGTTTTAATTTGGGTTTCGGGTTTGTTTTGTATATGGTCATTTAAAATAAACTGATTTATTTTGTTTTTATTTTTGGGCTCTTTGTATTTTATTGCCTTCGGCCAAAATTGGCCTATTACAATACCAAAACTACGTTGTTTCAATATTATTTGGTTAAAAAACAAAAGTTAACATGAAAACTAAAATATTAGGTGGAATTTATAAAATAATGTTATTATTTACAAGAAAAATTTATGTCAGATTTTTGTTTGCCATTTTAAGAGGAGTGATTAAAATAATCGAATTATGCAATGTGAGTATCTAAATTGCAAACTTGTTTATTTGAGAGCCTAAAATGAAAAAAAAAAATTAAAAAATTAATGATCATCTGTGTAGTTTACTCTATTTTATTTACCTTTCACTTTTCAAAAGAGTTTTAGTTTCATGGAGTCAAACCATTAAAATTTTAATAATGAAATTTTTTTTATATTTTTTGAAATTAAATATTTTAGAAAGATATTTTCCTTAATTATTTTTAATAGTTTTGGAGTTCATACTTATAATAATAAAATATATAGATTTAGATGATATAGAAATTTAAGGCTATACAAATATGTAGATTGCCAAGGATTCCTCCGTGGCACTTGAGGAGTATTTGGTTGAAGTAATATGAGGTTTTCGTGAGTAATATGATATTTGGATATAACATTTTCATGTTTGGATTTTAAATATTATATTAAAACGGTACATTTTCAATAATTTTAAAATTTTAGAATAAAATAATAATCTTAAAACTACCTCTTCTTTAGCTAATTTTTATTTTATGGTAATTTTATCTCTTCTTTTTGAGAAATTATTTTATGAACCATCCTCACCACATCATCCATAGTTCTTTTCCAATTATTTAATGACATTTCAACAATTTTTCCATGTCATTGACACATAATTTTGGTAATTTTTTTATCCTAAACCCCGAACTCAAACCTTGAACCCAAACCAAGTTCATGTTCGAGGTTTAGGTTTCGGGTTTGGGGTAAAAAATTATTAAAATTATGTGTCAATAACATGAAAAAAATTACTGAAATGTAATTAAATAATTGGAAAAGAATCATAGATGATATAGTGGGAATGTGTAACAACCCGTTTATCAGTGGCGTCGAAAACAGTGGTTTCGGGGCCATAAATCCGACGAGTAAGTTCGTAAATATTATTATCTAATATTTATGAGTCAAATATGGTATTAAAATAAATTTTGAATTGCTATTTGAATGAATAATTAGGTTCAAGTGGTATGATCCTAAAGTCAAGTGGTTTTAGAAAATGAAGTATCGAGACCTCGTTTCTATAAACCGAGTTGTAAATATTTAATAAAATATTTACGGTGTATTATTAAGGTTGTATTAAAGTTTCGTTAAGAAATTTTGATGTTTAAATGATTAATTAGGTGAAAAGGACTAAATCGTAAAAGGTGTAAAATTTGAATTCTATTAGTTAAATGGATCAATTAGCTTTGAAAAGGTGAATTAATGGACTTGGATGGTAATTATACCATATTTAAAGTGAGTGGACATTCATGGATAGGTTGCATGGTAAATTTTATGAATTTTAAAGGTTATATTAGTAATTAAATAATTAAAACTAAAATAAACCTAACCTAAAATGATCATCTTCTTCATTCTTCATTTCACAATCGAATAGCTATGGTGAGGGGAGGAAAAGCATTCGACTAAGCTAATTTTTTGATGCATGGTATGTGTTTTGATCCCGTTTTTAATTATTTTTATGTTTTAGGCTCCTATTAGCTTAATCTATCTAATCCGAGGGTCAATTTGTTAAATTTTTTAATGTTTAGAATTTTACCATGAATGAATTTGAGATGTTTTTGAAATTTTATGGTAGAACCTTAAGCTTGGTTGCTAGATAGGACTATTTTGTGAAGTATTTTTTGGTAATTTTAATGTTTAAGGATTAAAATGTGAAATTAGTAAAAGTACAAGGAATTTCTGTAAAATAAAAGTAAATTTGGGCTGTAATAGGATCCCAAAAAATTCGGGTAAACTTGAAATTGAATACAAATGGTTAATTTGCATGTTTTGGGCTTAGGGACTAAATTGTATTAAATTAAAATGTTGGGGGTAATTTTGTAAAAATGTCAAAAAGGACTTAATTGCATAAAATGAGTTTATTTTTCTGTTAGAATTATTGAATTGAATGGAATTATTATTTTAGATCAAGAACGAGTAGAAAATCGAGGAGAAGAGAAATTTACCAAATAGCCCCTATACTTAGTCGTTACTGTAATTTAGTCTGGTAAGTTCGTATGAACTGTAATCACTTAAAATGTTGTTTAAAATGAATGTTTACTATGTTGTTTGATGTAAATGAATCATAATATAAATGTATCAAAGCTATGACGAATTGACGGATATCGAGTCCCGGTTGAACCTTAAGAATTCTTAGGATACAAATGACATGTCATTAGGGATTTCATGTTTCAGGTGTTGGTCTTGAATGTCCTACTGATGGCTGAGGTTTTACATTTGTTGTGGATTTTTCACAGCTCGTGTGAGCAGCATCGTGTAGCTTACATTTCGACCCATAGCTTGTGTGAGCAGGCCACTTCACAGCTCGTGTGAGCATTCATGTAAAGGAAATGCTACGGTTATATGTAAAGGCACAGTTCGTGTGAGCTTTTTTGAGTATCCGATGTAATTCTAGATGGTTCAATGGGTAAGAAAAGGAATGGAACGGTAAGTGACTTAATGGAAAGATTTATGACTATATGAAAGAGTTTATGCTTATGTAATGTATCTTATGAAATTCTACTTATGATGTAAATGAGTTTATATGTGTTGTTGAAGAACCTATTAACATGTGAGTTTGATGATGTTGAATAGGCTTATACTAAACTCAAAGGAATTGATAATGGTTTATGCTTAACCTCTGAATTGTAAGATTGGAAATAATAAGTATGCAAATGGA
This sequence comes from Gossypium sturtianum, assembly GCA_025698515.1. Taxonomy (NCBI): domain Eukaryota; kingdom Viridiplantae; phylum Streptophyta; class Magnoliopsida; order Malvales; family Malvaceae; genus Gossypium; species Gossypium sturtianum. Next base: position 16,694,686 of record CM046954.1, on the reverse strand, counting down.
ATGAATCATGATCGTATGGTAACGATGATGAAATAAATGTTATGTTTATACATGATTGACTTCATTTAAATCATGAACAGATGTACTAACTTATGAGTTTGATGGTATTATATAGGCTTCTACTAAGCTTATGACATTGGTAGCGGTTTGTACTTATTCTATAAATTTCACTATTGAAATGGTAGGTTATGTTTTAAGTTTATACGAGCTTACTAAGCATTCATTGCTTACGTAGTTATTTTCCTTTGTTTTATAGATTATCGGAAGCTCGATCAGTTGGAAGCTCGTTGGAGACCTATCACACTATCTAGTAGACAATTCGGTAGTTTTTGAGTAATTTGACTAAGGTTTATAATGGCATGTATAGGGTGCTTGTAATGGTATTATGGTGTATGTATTTGTAACAGTCCGTTTTCAGTGAAAATCGGAACAGTGGTTTCGGGACCACAAATCCGAGTCAGAAAGAAAAATTATTTTAATATTATTGCATGATCTTCATTATGATAGGAATAACATATAAGAATTTTGTTAAGAAAATTTTTACCGATTACATGTTTAATTATGGAAAGGACCAAATTGCATAAAATGCAAAAGTTGAGTTCTAGTAATTAGAAGGATCAAATAGTTATGGAATTTAAAATTTGAGGTCCTTATATGGCAAGTAGACCATTAAATGGAGTTAGTAGATATTTATGATGAATCATCCGTGGAAAATTAGAAAAAGAAAATGACTAACTCAGAAATGGGAATAATTAAATATGATAATAAACTAATATCATTTATTTCATCTTCATTCCCAAATTAAAAATACATGGAAACCCTAGCTAAGAGAAAGTGAGCTCAAGTAAGTTATTTTGGTTTAATTAGGTATGAATTCTTGTCCCGTTTTTAGTAATTTTTATATTTTCGAGATCATAATAACCTAATCTATCTATTTTGGGGATTAATTTGTAAAGTTATCAAAGTATTAAAAGTTTGCCATGGATGAGTATGCTAAAATTTTGAAATTTATGGTAGAAAATGAAAGGTTGTTGATAGATAAACAACTTTTGTAAAGGAAATTTTCATGAAATTGTGATTTAGGGACTAAATTGAAAAGATGTAAAATTTATGGAAAATTTTTTATTTTTTTGAAATACGTGGATTGTTATTGTTATATGAAAATTTTGGCTAGGCTTGGAATAAGGATTAAATTGCATGAATTTCATTTTCCGAGCCTAGGGATGAAATTGGAATTAATTAAAAGTATAGGGGCAAAATAGTACTTTTTCCTAAAATGTGAATTTGATTGAATTGAATATGAATTTCATTAAATTGAGTTAAATTTACTCGTATAGATACTGTCGAAACTATTTTTAAAATTTTGAAAAAATAGGGTTGACTTTTAAAAACGAAAATGGGAGTCGCCACTAATCCTTTTACTTTGGTGTGATTGGATCACCTTAATAAACATTTTATTTTAAAACATTTGATTTTGGTCTACGAAAAACGAAAAAACGGGTTCGGGAGTCGGTTACGTATGAGGAAGGGTTAGCACCCTCATAACGCCCAAAAATTGGTACCTAATCGATAAAATCATGTTCAAATGTTTGAAATTTAAAAGTATTTAAAAATATGATTTTTTTAAAAAACTTCGAGCAATTTGAGTTAAAATTTGAGATTTCTTTGTTCCGAAGGAATATAAACATCACATCCAGCACGTTAGGACACGATATTTTAAAACCTTCGTAATCAAAATCATCTCATGATTTACAAAACTTGTTAAAAGGATATTTAGCTATTTAGCCAAACGAAAAATCGCAACCCAGCACGTTAGGGCACTATTTCCCGAATTTCTAAATACAAAACATTACCTTATTTTAAAAACTTTTAGATAAAATATAGTAATTTTGCAAAAAAAATTATTTCTATTTTAAACAATAATCCATGTGACAATATTGCATTTATAAAATATCGGACATAAATATTAAAAGCAATTATAATTCACTAACATTTCCTATTAATATAGACAATAAAAGAAATAATAGCACATATAAAATAAAATAGCACATATAAAATAGCACACATAAAATATTAAAAATAAAAATATAAAATGATATATAGACAACAACAAAAAAATAGCACATATATATTTGAGAAAATAAAATAATTTTTGACATAAATAATTAATCCATAACTTAAAACAAAAACATGTTCATAATATTCTAATACATAAAAAAACTATATATATTTAATAATAATATATTATACCATATAAATAATTTTAAATAAAAAATATAGGATATAATAATATATAATATACACTATTTTAAAAATATGTAATATGATAACTAATATATAAGTTAAAAATAATATGTAATAAAATAATCAAATCAAATAATAATTAATAATAATTTAAAAAACATAAAGATAATACATAATAAAAATATACAAGTTTAATTAATTTACAAATAATAAAGGTAATATAATATTTTAAAATTTAAAAACAGTATTAAAATAAAAAAAATAAAAAAAAATAAAGAAAGAAAGAAAGGTTAAATAGCGAATAAAATAAGCATAAAGGATTAAATTTAAACGCACGTTAAACCCCAGGGACCTGTTGGGCAATTACGCCCTTCTTCAAAACGGCGTCGTAATGGTTTTGGCCTTTAAAGCGCTTTTTAAGGGACTTAATTACAACAAAATGCAAACTTAGAGCCAATTTTATAAAAAATAAAGTTTCCAATTGGGCTGAATTGAGACAAGTAAAACTGCAGAAGGATTAAAATGGCAATTAGCCCATTCAAGGAAAAACACGCGGATCTTGCCCCGGGTCGGGTCAACACGCGGATCGCTCGCTAAACAAATACGCTGCTTTAACGCTTTATTTACCTAAACCAAAACGGCGCCGTTTCCTTTATTGTTATATAAGTAAAAAAATGTATAAAATCATTTTAAAACTGTTTTTTTTTTTTTAATTCAAAACACTCTCACCCTTTCTCCCTTCATCCGAGCTCCGAACATCGGTTCCTCATGCCTCCGTTCCATGCGTATCACGCGCCACCACATCCGGTGGCCGGAGGATTAAATCACTCCGTTTCAAAGGTAGTATTTCTTTTCTTTTCTTATTTTTGTACTATTTCGTATAAAATATGCGTGAATCAAGTAAAAAAATAACCTCTCTGCAAATAGTATACTCGTATTCTCTTATTTCCTTGTGAAAATGTGTATTTCTCTGTTTGTATGAGTATATTCTCTGCCTATCTCCCCCCCGTCCCCTTTGTTACAGGTTTTTGGGGCTTTTATAGCCTCCGAAATAAACAAAATAAAAGGAAATAGAAAAGTTTGTCACTGTTTTCCATTTCTGCTGCGATTCCTTCCTTTTCTATACAGGTCGAAGGCGGAGATCGTGGCGATGATGCGCTTTGATGGCAGCGTGACTCGCGGGCGGAGGCGTGATCGAAGGCCAGACGAGGATTGCGGCGCGACGATCGGGCTCTCGCTGGGGTGGTTGCGGCGCGATATTTCCCTAGGGTTTCAGAAACCCTTAATTTTCTGATTAGGCAAAGGTGTAAATGGGCTGCGGGTCTAATTTGGGTCTGAGTAGGATTTGGGTTAATGGGTCACGGGTTTTAGGTGTTGGGTAGTGGTTTAGTATTTGGGCCTCTGGACCAGGTTATTTTGTAACAGGACATTTTAAAAAAATGGACATTTATTATTTTTTTTATTTTGTTTCTTTTTCTTAATGGGCCCGGGCAAAATTGGGTACTTACAGTTGCCCTTCTTTACTCATTGTCGTGTAACGAGAATAGAGCAAAGACTATAAAAGGACCAATTTTGCCCGGTCTTGGCCAAGCCTCGACTTCTTGATCCTCGTCCTCTTTAAATGGCTTCCAACTCCACTGCAACTTCAACAGTATTGGAACTTCATCTTGATTTCAATAAGTTTGATAGCTTCAATCTGCTTCACTGCAACTTCAGGAATGCAATATCCGCTATCTTTTAATCTGCTCCACTGCAAACTCAGGGAAACAAGATCTGATATTTTCGATCTACTTCCTGCGCAACTTCGTGAATTGCCGATCGCTATCTTCAATCTGCTCCTCGCAAACTCCGGGATTGCCGTGATCGATGTCTTCGATCCGCTTCCTGCAACTTCGTGAATTGCCGATCTCGCTATCTTTAATATGCTCCTCGCAAACTCGTGGGATTGCCGGACTAATGTCTTCGATCCGCTCGCGCAACTTCAGAATGCCAAATCGCTATTTTAATCGCCCCTCGCAACTTCGTGGATCGCCAGACTAATGTCTTGACCGCTTCTCGCAACTTCGTGAATTACCGATCTACTATCTTTAATCTGCTCCCGCAAACTCGTGGATTGCCGATCGATGTCTTCGATCCGCTTCGCAACAACGTCAGAATTTCCAAATCGCTATCTTCAATTTACTCCCCGCAAACTCGTGGATTGCCAAATCTGCTATCTTCAATCGCTTCCTCGCAAACTCGGGGATTGCCGATGATGTTTTGATCCGCTTCCTGCGCAGCTTCGTGGAATTGCCGGATCGATGTCTTCGATCGCTTCCTCGCAACTTCAGAATTGCCGATCTCGCTATCTTCAATCGCTCCCCTCGCAAACTCGTGGATTGTCGATCGATGTCTTCGATCGCTTCCTACAACTTTAGAAATTGCTAGATCCGATGTCTTCGATCCGCTTCCTGCAACTTCGGAATTTCTAGGTCCGATATCTTCAATCTGCTCCCTACAAACTCGGGTGGATTGTCGATCGATGTCTTCGATCCGCTTCCCAAAACTCGTGAATTGCCGATCTGTTATCTTCTACCTTGCTATATGACCTGTAGAATGGGTATATGCTTATGTCTAATAATTAGGATGCCTTGATCGAAATGTATCAAATGCTCCTAATTAGACATGCAATGCAAAATGTTATGAGAATGCTTCCTATTTAAAGTGTCATCACTCATTTATCTCGCCAAAGTTTCTTCTTCGCTCTCACGGCATCAATCATATTCTCATTAAATAATTTGCCCCATGGTAATTCCGAGTCCTCTCCACTTGAACCTTGGGACATTAAGTTGGTACTTCCAACGCAACTTCAGGGGAATAACATTTGGTTTCTTCATCCTTCTGTTACCACTCAGAGGTACAGAACTTGTATCACTTTCAATCAATTTGATCTGTTACACTATTCCCTGGGTGTAATGACCAAATGTATGTGTCTGAAATTTTCAAGAATGCAGGGTATCCCGACAATGATCCCCTTTTTCACTTGGATTGACCTTGTTCGTCATTTGCCGATGTGGTATCACCAACGAAATTGTCTTATCCAATAAGAATCTGAAGAGATAATCATTTTCAGTGTTTCCAACCTTTAGGCTTGGTGAGTTCTGAGCAATAGTCATGTTTCAGATTCATCATATTATTTAGAAGCTTCTAGAGTAATATGCAAAACTCCTTTTATGAAAATGTTATTAGTCCATAAATCGTTACTTCAATATAAAATGCTAAAAAGGTCACAAAAATGGACGAGAAAGAAATTAGTCAGGAGCATAGCTCAGAAAAATAATTTAATCAAAGATAACCCAGGCAATAAAATAAAATTTATTTGGGTGTATCTCAAAAAGAATAAAGCAATCAAAGATAACGAATTCAAAAAAAAATGGGTAAGATAGAAGCTAGGTGCCCCAGATATCACAGCCCGAGCTTCTCTGTTCAAACTTCTTGAGGACCATTTTAAACTCAATATGTGTTTAGGGGATCCGGAGTACTTTGTCAATGCCCAAGACGTAACATACTTTCTCATTGTTAATTCAGACGTAGCAAGACTACTGTATGCTCCACTTTTTGGTCAAAATTTGAGCCGCCCTTTTCGGGTTTTCAACTCAAATCCCCTATGGTCTCAAAGCGCCCTTTGCGGGTTTTCGCCTTGGCCTCTCCTTTTTCTTTCTTTCTTTTTTCTTCTTCTTTTTTTTTCTTTTCGAGGCGAAAATTTGAACTCAAGGCGCCCTTTGCGGGTTTTCACCTTAGTCTTTCCTCTTTCAGGTAAAATCCTTCTTGATTGACCCTAAATTCATCAGATTGGCGTAGTCTTTAGCATCCATCTCGCCAATATCAATGCTCCTCTAGAACAGGTCCTACATAAGTCCTTCCCAGTTTGGCATATGCTTTCCTCTAAAATCGTTTTGTAGAAGAAAATCTTTTTCAACATCAGGTTCCCTTGAAATTCTCTAGGATGAACCTCTTTGTCATAAGCTTGCATCATCTGATCGTGATGGATAACTTTAACCTTTTCTTCAACTAGGTTCAATTAGCAAAATGCTTCAATTCCATAAACCCATGGGTAAGATGTTGCCCCAGCGAAGGTCTTGGTCGACGTTTGATAAGCATAGAGAGTAAATGGTAGCTTCTTATGCCAATCTTTACAAGTCTTAGTCACCTTTCCTATTTTTTTATTATTTTTCCTTTTTTTTTGTTTGGCAACCTTTGCTGCACTGTGATATGCTGCCTGATCTTTGGACAAACTGTAAACTTTGACTTTGTACAGTTATGCATTATTAAACGTGATCCTTTATGGCATTCTTTGCTGGCATTTGATCCCTCTTTTTTTGTGATGAATTTGATGACTTCGACCTTGTAACATTGGCATATAAAGCTGCTTCCACCCTCTTAGTGAAGTAAACGACGACTATGCCGATGAATCAATAAAAGCTTTTGACGAGATTGGCCCCATCACATCCATGTCCCATATATGGAAAATTTGTGAAGAACTGGAGTAAGCACATGAATCTTGTCTCCTTAGATACAACATAGCTGATACCATCCCTTTCTATGTAGATCGACAGTGCCCGATCCTCATGTTTAGCCCGCATCTTGGTAGCCTAGGCATGTCCTGATATGATCGTGCAAAAACATCTTTGAATTCTTGAAAATAACTCAATGATGTCTCGCATTATTTCTATGGTGAGCTGGGCTTTGATCTTCACCCCTTTTCTAGGCTCATAATATCTGCTGACCTTTTGTTGAGTAAGGTCTGTTTTTCATCTTACTAAACCATTCTTAACAAATCAGAAGATATGTTACAATCTCTGTCATCTTCAAAGTCTTGAGATCCCCTAGACCCATATCTCATTCAAAAAGGGAGTCAGTAACAACGTTGCTCATGTCGTTGATATCTGGGGACCTAGTATAGGTTCGAAAGAATATTTCAAAAGAATAAATGATTCAAAGAACAGTTATTTGTATGGTCATGGATAAAGAATGAAAGAATATTGTAAAACAAAAAAATGTACAATATGAAATGGAAAGAATAAAAGAATATTTGCTTAAAAATGCATTTTATTGAAATAAAGTTTCGGACATAAGCCTATTTCACAAAAGAGTTCTTATTGCCTCTAGGCTTAAGGCAACAAGCATGTTTTGCACATTACTATAGATCAGCTCTAAAAATACAAGGATCTCTTCCACAGTCCCATTATTCAAAATACTCCCCCGTACGCAAAGGCGTGGAAACTTCGTTCCCTGGTTCCCTCTCCGCTTTTGATTTCTTCAATGAGTCACAACTTTTATGTCTCCTCCTTCAATTATCACATTTACTGCCTCGTCAAAGTGATCAAGTTTTGATGAATCATCGACCTTCACAATTCCCATTTTGATGAGCCTTTTAACTACCTTTTTGAAGGCAGTGCAGTTTTCTATGGAATGCCCCGATATTCCCGCATGGTAATCACATTGGGCATTCTCGTTATACCATTTTGGGAACGGAGGTTGCAACGGTTTCAAATAAAATAGAGACACCACGTGTGCGTCAAACAAACTTTGATATAGCTCTTTATACGTCATTGGGATTGGCGTAAATTGGAGCCTTTCAGAATTTTGCCTGGTGCCTGATTCTTGTCTTGTCAACCCTTGCTGCCCAGCAGTGATTTCCTTTGGCTGATTAACAGTAATTGCTTTTGAGTACCCTTTGTTGTATGTACTCGTATTATTCACCTCGTCATCCATTTTCCTAGGAGTAGACCTTCTAGTGGTTTCCACTGCTTCAATCTTGCCACCCCTTATGGCATTTTCAATCATCTTTCCTGCCATCACTATATCCGTAAAGCTCTTCGTAGTACTTCTTATCATATGAGTGATGAATGGAGCCTTCAAGGTATTGATGAAGAGCATTGTAGTCTCCTTTTCTAGGAGTGGTGGCTGAACTTGCATGGCGACCTCTCTCCATCTTTGCGCATACTACCTGAAGCTTTCATTTGATTTTTTCTCCATGTTTTGCAAAGTGATTCTGTCAGGCGTCATATCCGTGACATGATTGTATTGGTTCATGAAGGCTTGAGCTAAGTCTCTCCAGGAGCTAATATTAGCGCGGCTGAGCTGATTGTACCACCTAGACGCTGCCCCCACCAAGCTGTCTTGGAAACAATGAATCAAGAGTTGATCATTGTTAACATAGCCGGTCATGCGTCTGCAAAACATGGTGATGTGGGCTTCAGGGCAACTAGTCCCATTATACTTCTCAAATTTCAGCATCTTGAATTTATGAGGAAGCACCAGACTTGGGACCAGACTCAAATCCTTTGCTTCAATACCATAGTGATGGTCAGAATTTTCCAAAGCCTTGAACTTTTCTTCCAACCATCTACAATGATCTTCCAACTGTCTTGAAGATTCTGTTCTGATTCCCTCTCTTTCTGCCATGTACAGATCAGGAATAACAGGATTGACAGGGTTATCCCCAGGGGTGGATCCTATGCCAACTTGAAAATTCATGGGTACTCCCGCGTCAGCTTGCCCTTGATGAGGCCTAATTGTGACAGGTGGCCTTCTGGGATATTCCTCATGTTGTGCTTGCACGTGTGGCGGAGTGAATCCCCTAGGAAAGTCCTCATTGTTTTCAGTATTAACTAGGGGACCCTTTCCTTTGTTCATTATCCCACTCATCATCTGGGCCATTTGAGCCATCATATTCTTTTGTGCCTCCAACATTTGGTCCCTCATCTCTTGTTGGAGTTTTGCCATCTGCTCTTGCATCTGGTCTTGCATGTCTCTTTAGAATTGTTCCATTCTTTTATCCATTCTCTTTGATTTGGCACGTGTACCGTAAGGATGTTCAGCTTCCAAATTTTCCTTCACTTTTTCTCTCTCTCTCTCTCTTTCTGTTATAAAGTTAACTAATTAGATTCTCTCTATGGACTTGAATGTATATGATGTGATGTAATGCAAATGCATGAATGCAAAGAAAGAGAGGCATTGATTCTGAATTCAATTCCATTAGAAAAACTTTTCTAGAAAGCAGATTTCTTTACATAAAACGGATCACATATACGACCATGCCCTCATATTCCAAGCAAAAACATCAATCCTTTCTTCGCATAGGTCAAATCTTGCAAACTTCTAATAGATGCCTCCTATTAACTCCTTTTTGGTTGATCTGGGCCGCGAGTCACTACTCACTTATCCTTACAATGCTCATTAGCCTCTTCAAGAAATCCTTGCCGTGGTGATTCTCGAATAATCTTTGTCAGCTTGAATCATTAGGCAATAAACTCTTGTATTCCTTCACGGGCTATCAGTCTTCTCTCGTTGTGTTTGCTTGAAACATATTCAGACAATCGTATTATAATCCACTTTATCAAAAAATCCATTTCCTTATGGCAAACTTTTCTATTTACCAATCGAATTTGAATCAACACCTCCTTTCTATGCTGTGGATGCAATGCAATAAAAAAAATGTTAGCACAAGAAAAATAAATAACATAGAACACCTATCTGGATGACCACTAGGGTTTGACGTAGTTCTACCTAGAGTAAGCCTTTAGGTTTTCTACATGTGGTTTAGCTCTAGAGTTGCGGTACCTAAACCAGCAGATTCCTCGATCCTCACCCATTATAGGCTCATACGGACCGAGTTTGGTTCAGGGAAATACATTTCCCTATGGCTATGCGGAGGTGAAAACCTCACGAAGACATAGGTACGGATGTATCCCTTTGCGATCCACTAGCCCTCATGAGGTGAAAACCTCACGAAAGCATAGTTTCTCACTCTCACTTAAGGGTGCGACCACAACGGTCATGCAAATGTAATGCAAAGATATTTCAAAAAATAAAACCACATGCAATAAAAAGGATGATGATTTTTCAAATCAGAATTTCAACTTTGCAACAATAGGACATGAAATTATCGACTTTACGGCTTGACTCTCTTATTGGTCCCCAGCGGAGTCGCCAAGCTATCGAAACCATTTTTAAAATTTTGAAAAAATGGGGTTGACTTTTAAAAACGAAAATGGGAGTCGCCACCAATCCTTTTACTTTGGTGTGATTGGATCACCTTAAAAAGCATTTTATTTTAAAACATTTGATTTTGGTCTACGAAAAACGAAAAAACGGGTTCGAGAGTCGGTTACATATGAGGAAGGGTTAGCACCCTCATAACGCCCAAAAATTGGTACCTAATCGATAAAATCATGTCCAAATGTTTGAAATTTAAAAGTATTTAAAAATATGATTTTTTTTTAAAAACTTCGAGCAATTTGAGTTAAAATTTGAGATTTCTTTGTTCCGAAGGAATATAAACATCACATCCAGCACGTTAGGACACGATACTTTAAAACCTTCGTAATCAAAATCATCTCATGATTTACAAAACTTGTTAAAAGGATATTTAGCTATTTAGCCAAAAGGAAAATCGCAACCCAGCACGTTAGGGCACTATTTCCCGAATTTCTAAATACAAAACATTGCCTTATTTTAAAAACCTTTAGATAAAATATAGTAATTTTGCAAAAAAATGTATTTCTATTTTAAACAATAATCCATGTGACAATATTGCATTTATAAACTATCGAACATAAATATTAAAAGAAATTATAATTCACTAACATTTCCTATTAATATAGACAATAAAAGAAATAATAGCACATATAAAATAAAATAGCACATATAAAATAGCACACATAAAATATTACAAATAAAAATATAAAATGATATATAGACAACAAAAAAAAAATAGCACATATATATTTGAGAAAATAAAATAAGTTTTGACATAAATAATTAATCCATAACTTAAAATAAAAACATGTTCATAATATTCTAATACATAAAAAAACTATATATATTTAATAATAATATATTATACCATATAAATAATTTTAAATAAAATAAAAAATATAGGATATAATAATATATAATATACACTATTTTAAAAATATGTAATATGATAACTAATATATAAGTTAAAAATAATATGTAATAAAATAATCAAATCAAATAATAATTAATAATAATTTAAAAAACATAAGGATAATACATAATAAAAATATACAAGTTTAATTAATTTACAAATAATAAAGGTAATATAATATTTTAACATTTAAAAATAGTATTAAAATAAAATAAAAATAAATAAATAAATAAATAAAGAAAGAAAGGTTAAATAGCGAATAAAATAAGCATAAAGGATTAAATTTAAACGCACGTTAAACCCCAGGGACCTATTGGGCAATTACGCCATTCTTCAAAACGGCGTCGTAATGATTTTGGCCTTTAAAGCAGTTTAAGGGACTTAATTACAACAAAATGCAAATTTAGAGCCAATTTTATAAAAAAATAAAGTTTCCAATTGGGCTGAATTGAGACAAGTAAAACTGCGGAAGGATTAAAATGGCAATTAGCCCATTCAAGGAAAAACACGCGGATCTTGCCCCGGGTCGGGTCAACACGTGGATCTTGTAACACCCCAAACCCGGCCCAAACATTACGACCGAATTTGGTGTGCTACAGAGAAAACATTTCTTTGAAAACTCCTTTAAACCGGTTTAACTTTTTGATAAAAGATAGTGTCTTGTTTAAAACAGTTGAGGTGTATAAAACCCATACTTAGGTTTATTTAAAAATATTTATTAAGTCAAGTTGTTATAGGTTTCAAATGTACCCGATGGCACTTTAAAACATTTTGCGATAGATACCTCAATTGTCAATCCATAATAAAACATAATAATAAAGATACTTAATGAAAAATACTTAAACAACCTTAAACACTTTAATGGGCCTTAATACAATAAAGACTTAATCAAAATACTGAAACTATAAATACTTAATTAATTAAATTATCTTCTGCATGGGCCACCTCGTATCCACTCCAACCCGGTCCGATCATCATATCACCGCGATGTTTGATAAAATATTTGGGTGAGTCACACTGACTCAAGTGTGTAATTAAACCACCGAATTCCACCCACATGTTAACCACATATTAACCCATATATCGATATCAAGTATCATATTCACATACTACCACATTCTGGCTTGGCCCATATTCATATCACATTCATATAATAGGGTAGTTAACCACAAAATTTCCACATCCGGGCTTAGCCCATTTCCACACCGATCCACATTCATATACTCGCTTGGCCTTTTTTTAATAATCCACATATCAACCGGGCCTAGCCCATTTTCACATTAATCCACAAATCAAAATAATATGCAAAGTTATGCAATTATGAAGCCCAACCCAACCTAGGGTCCATCCGTTACTCCTACCTTAGCGCACTCCCCGCCAAGGCCGTGGCTAATCCACCGCTCACATAGTGAACCACATATCTTACCTTGGCGGACTTTGCCGCTCAAGGCCGTGGCTAATCACCGATCACATAGTGATCCACATATCTTACCTTGGCGGACTTGCTGCTCAAGGCCGTGGTCGAGCCACCGATCACCTAAGTGATCCCACATATCATTCACCCACGTTGATGCACACAGCTATCAACCGCCGAGGTGGGCACCTAGCCAACACCTCCCTTAATGAAGCACACAACTAACATCAAGCGCTAATGTAGCACAAGGCTAACATTAGACCACGTACATAAAGTACACCCTTTCCTTCCTTCATATCCATATCCCACCCATGCACATGCAGCATGTAATAGTGGCGTAATAATAATAAATGCATGCACATGTTATTAAGGCAGACAATCACATTTTTATAGGCATTATCACATTCACATCGGCACTTTCACATTCCTATCAACAGATAATACTAACCTGATTATCGTTATACCCCTTTTCAGGGTAATCACCACATAACTGCCATTGCACTGGTTAGCACATAAATCACACATGCAAATATAGCAAAACCCGGAAAACGGTGGGTTAATCACACACCTGACTTTCTAGCGAAATTCTGAACTACTCGAATCTAACACGATCTAGAATCCCGATACTCTGCTTACTTGTCGATTAGCCCCTAAAAATCATAATACACAATCGGTCATACCTAAACTTATAAAATGGCCTATGGTCGAATACCACATTAACTCACCTTGAGTAGTCGAATCCAATAGGCTCTTCTAAGACTCCTTAACGCTGGCACTATTGTTGCTTGTGAAGACTAAATGAGAATAGGTCGGCTCTTTTATGGTGAAGAAGAAAACACAAAAGTAGAGGGAGTTTATCGCCTAGAGGATTCGGCTATGGTTCACCAAAGTATTTCACTTTTAAAAGAATTCTTAAAGAAAGGAAGAGAAGAAGGAGTTGAGCAATACGACAACGGTGGCAAAGGGAAGATTCTGGCTAACAAAAATAAAAGAAAGGAATTGGGAAAGGGATATAGATTCGGCCAAGAACAAATAGAAAAGAGGAATGAAACATAAGCGGCTTTGCACAAGGGAAAAAGGGCACTAATGGGGAAAAGAAACTAAATTCGCACCCCTATTTATACTACTAAATTTCGGCACTCCTACCTCCTCTCAAATTCCACTTCCTTCTCCTATAATAACTCTTGAACACATATTCAAAATATATAAAATAAATCTATACTAATCTTCTATTATCACTTCATTTAACAACAATTATCCTTCACCAAGTTCCTATTTTATCTCCTAATCACTTATTAAAAATAAAATAAAACACTAATTTATCACCTCATTTATCTCTTATCTACCTATCTAAAATAAATAAAATAAACAAATAAAATAACATTTATCCTACCTTAGCCGAAAATTAATAGGAGAATTAAGCCAAATCCTTTATCCAATTGAAATTCCATGTGCCGTCCAATTTCTTCTCACCTTTCTTCCTTGACGCCAAAGCAAAAAAATAAAAACACTTCCCTTGCTACCAATAGGACTCGAACATGAGACCTGGAGCCCTTTTGACGCAAGCTGCAGGCAATGCCCAAGCCACTTTGCCAAGGCGCTGTTTGTGATATGAACTCCCCAGAATTTCTTTTAAACCCTCATTCGCTGTGCGCCTTCTTAATGCAAAAATAAAAGCTCCTTCCCCGCTTCCTTCGCAACTCGAACTGGGCTCTCTACCCATTGCTTGAGGCGTCACTTGCCCAAGCCTTAAGTAGCGCTCTGCTACCACTTTACCAGCCAACCCTTGTGTCATAATTCCTCACGAATTTCTCTTAAGGCCTCCTTAGCCTAGTCCTCTTGTCTTAGCGCCAAAAGAAAATAAAATTACTTACTTGCTCGCGACGTGATTCGAACCAAGGCCCTTGTCATCGCACTGGCGCTCCACTGCCACTTTACCACATGATTTCTTATGGCATTAATTCCCTAAAAATTCCTTTAAAGCCTCCTTCGCCTAGTTTCTTATTTTAGACTTAAAATCCAACATTTTCCCAAAGCTTTCCCTTTCATCCTTGGGTTCTAAAAACCCTTAAAACACCTCCAAACATACTTAAAACCTACTAACACTTGAGTTATGCTCCAAACGCATAACCCCTAATCTAGGATGTTACAGATCTGGCCTGCTAAACGGCGTCGTTTTAATGCTTATTTACCTAAACCAAAACGGCGCCGTTTCCTTATTGTTATATAAGTAAAAAAATCAGATAAAATCATTTTAAAACTGTTTTTTTTTTAAAATTCAAAAACACTCTCAGCCCTTTCTCCCTTCATCCGAGCTCCGAACATCGGTTCCTCATGCCTCCGTTCCACGCGCATCACGCGCCACCACATCCGGTGGCCGAAGGATCAAATCACTCCGTTTCAAAGGTAGTATTTCTTTTCTTTTCTTATTTTTGTACTATTTCGTATAAAATATGCGTGACTCAAGTAAAAAAAAAATAACCTCTGCAAAATAGTATACTGTATTCTCTTATTTCCTTGTGAAAATGTGTATTTCTCTGTTTGTATGAGTATATTCTTTGCCTATCTTCCCCCCGTCCCCTTTGTTACAGGTTTTTGGGGCTTTTATAGCCTCCAAAATAAACAAAATAAAAGGAAATAGAAAAGTTTGTCACTGTTTTCCATTTCTGCTGCGATTCCTTCCTTTTCTATGCAGGTCGAAGGCAGAGATTGTAACATCCTGAAATCGGGGCTATTTGTGATTGAATTATTTTTCATGTGTTTGAACTTTTGTGTTATTAATTGTGGTGTGGTAAGGCTTAATTATGGACTTTGAGTAGGTTCGGTTTAGTAGAATAAATTTTTGTATGGTTTATTTAATGAAGTGGATTAAGTGAGCTTAGCACTTAAGTTAATTTAAGTGTTAATTAAAGCACATGAGGAATTAGTGGCAAAGTGGTTATGGTGTTTGAACTTATAGCTTGGGGTTAGAGGTTCGAGTAGCATGTTTAACATTTTGAAGGTTTATTTTTTGAATCCTTGCATTGATGGACTGGTCAAACTTATTTATGATAGGTTGGACTATTCCTTTTAGTAAGTTGAAAATTTTTATGGAAAGCTTGAAGATAGGGATAAGAATCTTGAGTTTATGGTATAATGAGGGGACAAAGGCATGGAAGGTGGGGGATGTTTTGGAAAGAAATCCTATGCCTTAATGCATGAATGTGGACGGCATGTAAGGCTAGGGGGGAGTGGCCGAATTTTTGGTAGATAGCTTGGAGGGGATGTTGACCAACCTTTTGTTTTGTGCATCATTTTGTGTTTGTTTTTCCTCTCCAAAAGCTCTCATCTTTGGCCGAATGTATAGGGTACTTTTGGTGCAAAAATATTTCTTTTGATGACAACTTCATTTTGTTGGAAACAAAATACCACTTTCTTTCTCTCATTTGTCTTTTGAACCAAACTACATTTTTGCATTTTGTGCATTTTCTTCTTTGTTAAAGTTTGTGGTGACCGAATATCATTTCTTCCATTTCTCTTTTTCTTCCTTTGATCAATTCTTTTTCATTCTCTTTTCAAATTTTATCAAAACCAAAAACCATTCTTTCTTTCTCTAAACTTTGGCCGAATCTCCTACACCATTATCTTTCATCTACTACTTTTCTTTTCTTCTCAAAACCGAATCCCCTATTTCTCCTTTCTTCTTAATAATTTCTTTTTTAGCCAAATATACTCCTTTGGGTGTGCCGAAACTCTCTTCTTCCATTTAGAAGTATCTTGGTCGAATATTGAAGGTGGTAAGGATTTATTTTAAGGGATTATTCTTTTGATTATTCAAAAGCCAAGGCTATTATATTAATGGTTGCCGATTGTAGGGAAGTGAAGCGCCACAGCACTCTGCTGCCGTAGTTAGTACTCGAAGCGATTAGGTGAGGTTTTGGATTCAAATGATAACCCTCGAGATTATTTTGGTTTGGCCGAATGGCCTTGGTACTAACTTTGGGTAATGGCCGAATATAGGGCAAGGGAAACTTGTGTGGCCGATTGTCTCCTTAGGGATTTAGATTATCGTTGGTGACAGTGTGTACATACACACTTTATAATTAATTAACGTGCAAAGTATTATGTGTATGCTAATCGGATTTTTGTAGATTTGAGTTTAATACCATAAAGGTATAGCAAGGCTTCGTAAGTCCTTGACAATATGATTTGCTATTTGATGCTTTTGGGAAGCATGACATATTTGGTATATGTGACTTATAAATGATTATTGGTAAATCCTATATATGTTGCTAAATGAGTATGTTGGCATGATTTACATTAACTATCATTGATTGATGTGGGTTTTATGAGTGGAGGGGGCGGTGATATTCGTGTCGACGGACACCAAGTGTTTTGGTAACACATTGTGACTACGGTCACCGAGAGGTTTGGCACCTCCGCAGGTTTGGCACCTCATAGCGCCTCGCCCTCGTGGCTTAGTACCACCGTGGGTTGGCCCCACATTTGAGATATGGGATTGACGCCAGGTGATTTGGTATCACACGATGGGTTGGCCCCATCATTTGATTGTGACTTCGGGTCACCAAAGTGGTTTGGTACCACAATATTGACGGATTTCGTGACTATACGTCACCAGTGGTTTGGCACCACCAAAGGTTTGGTACCACACGGGTAGAGAAAGGCGTCACGGATGGCTAGGTTGGGTGCATATTAAACTTGTGCATATTAAATTAATTATGATTTGTGTATGATGTTACATTAAACCGGGAAAAAGGGTTACACATTGGGTCTTGATGACTCACCTTTTTCCTTTAACATTTTCAGTGTGACTCGTAGTTGCGGATAAGGAGCCTGATGAACTCGAGGCGCCATGCAATGAAAATATGGACTAGGTGGATTTGGAACTATTTTTATTTTAATATGGGTTTGATTTATTTTGTTTAAGATGTAATAAGGCCTCCTAAAATTTGCACTTGGATTATTTTATGTTTTGATAAATTGCTTAACTATTTTATGATATTAAAATGGGTACACATGTTTTTCTCAAATTAATTCGTAAAAATGTTTTATTGTGCCATCGGGTACACTTGAAATCAGAATAACCTAACTTAGTATATTTTAAACGACATTAAGTAATGCTTTCTTCATAACACCTCAATCTGCTTTTAAATCAAAACAATATCTTTTATCAAAATTTAAAACGACTTAAAAGGGATTTTCAAAAGTTTTTCCTCCGTAGCATACCAAATTCGGGCCGTAATATTTGGGCCGGGTTTGGGGTGTTACAAATTGGTATCGAGCCTTGTTCAAAGCTCCTACTGTGGGGCCCAAGACCCAAAAATGTTTTGGTAGGTTTATTTGAAATATTTTGGTTTTGAATAAGCATGGCACCGAGTCTCCTGCACCGATCCGCCTGTAAAGTACCTCTAACTTTTTGTATGGATTATTATTATAGAAGGGTAAGTAGGGAACGTAGTTAGTGTGATAGGTGTTGAACCTTAGGACTAGTTCACCCCAACAAAACTCATAAGACTTTAATGGCCTAATTAAAACCAACCCGTGACCAAGTCGCCGAGTTAGGGTGTGGTAACCTTAGTGCGCATGTCTAGGATTGGATCCTAAGATCTTGGTATTTAAGCAAATCCTCGTGACTCACCTCCTCTTCGCATGGATTCCTACCTGTGCGTAGCTTCTTCTCACCCTAACCAAGAGGACTCGGTCATAGGCTAAACACGTTAAATAAAACCCAAAAGGGATTAACCTGCTTTGTGAAAGCTCTAAGTTTTAAAAATCGTTATGATACTCATTTCAATAGCAAAAAAATTTTACTTTCTAAAATTTTCAAAATATTCTTCAACTTACCAATATTATCAAATTTCCCTAGTGGCAAAATTATGAAAAATACCCCAGGATAGAAACTGACAATAATGCCCAAGAGTGCATAGGTATGAAAGGTATAGGGAATGGATGTACTTTTCTATGTAAATTAGGACAGAAGACTTAAAACTTTGATTGATCGAAAGAATCTCTATTAAATTCTTTTCATAAAATTTCTTCATGGATAACCAAGTGAAACATGTACTAATTCATAAAAATTTCCTAATCAGATTAAAGCGCGATAGTTAGAATGGGCTTTAGAGGACGTGGCCGTCGTGGGCGCGGAAGGGGTAGGATGACCGTGTCGTAACTCGCCGGATCGGGTCGTGGATCTCGAGAATGAGGTACCACGCCACCACCACCCCCAACCTTTGGGTGCCGAGGAGCAGGATCGGGACGGGTGATGACGCAGTGTCACAAGCGATACTACGGGTTCTAGAGAGAGTAGCTGGAATGGGTGGAGGTGGAGGAGCTCGGAAGTCGGTACCTGAGAGACTTCGAGCTAACGGAGCTGAATTTTTCCGAGGTGTGTCCGGTGTAGCGCCCAATACGGCGGAGTATTGGCTAGAATCGACCGAAAGAATCATGGATGAGATAGATCTGACGAATGAGGAGAAACTGAAAGGAGCGGTGTCGCTTCTCAAGGATGAGTCATATCGATGGTGGCTCACGGTTCGAGATGGTGCTACGGCAGATGATCTGACTTGGGAATACTTCAAAGCTGCTTATCAGAAGAAGTATGTGGGCACAAGCTACATTGATGCACGCAGAGAAGCTTTTCTGGGGTTGGTACAAGGAAATAAGTCTGTGTCGGAGTATGAAGCAGAATTCTTGAGGTTGAGCCGCTATGCTCAGGGTATAGTGTCAACGGAGCATGATCGTTGTGTCCGCTTTGAAGACGGACTTAGGGATGAGTTAAGGTTGCTGATTGCTCCGCAGCAGGAGCGTGAGTTTGCTGTCTTGGTGGAAAAGGCGAAGGTAGCCGAAGGGGTCAAGGAGTCCGTGAGACAGAACTATGATAGGAACAAGCAGAAAAGAGGATTTGGGTCGTCTGGATCGGGTGGTAATGTTCGAGAAAATGGCAAGGTAGAGTGGGCCGAATCGGCGGAAGGCCCATGGTCGCTAACTGCAGACCGGCTCATCTATGTCGCCGTGGCAAATCGCATTGGGAGGTTGTTGGACCGGTGAGAAGGGTTGCTTTGAATGTGGGTCTTTGGACCACCGTGTGGGATTGTCCTCGGAAGTTAGCCAAGAATCGGTCGGAGGGTCGAACCGCGTGCTCGGTTAGGGAATGTAGGACCACCATGGAGGGTCGTGGTAATGGTAGAGGAGGAAATGGATCTAATCGAGGTCGCGAATTTCGGCGCAGGTACAGCAGCAAGACAGTAGCAAGGCGCACTGGTCTAGTCTATGCGGCGAGGCGTCGAGAGGAAGGTGACGCACTGACGTTATAACCGGTACGTTCTTAATCTTTGGTGTTCCATATACTGCTTTGATTGATGTGGGTTCGACGCATTCATACGTTGCTAGTAGTGTGGTAGAGACTATGAACTTAGACTTCGAGACTGCTTCTAGGGAGATGACTGTAATTAGTCCTTTAGGTCACTCTGTAGTTGTTAATAAGCTATATAGAGATGTACCTTTAGAACTCCAAGGGTCGTGTTTGTGGTCGATCCGATGGAACCGCCGTTTGGGAGTTCGATTTGATCCTTGGTATGGACTGGTTGGTTAAGTATCAGGCAAGGTTGACCGCGCAGCTAAGCGCATGGTTCTTAAGATGGCTGAGGGTGATGAAGTGGTCATGATAGGTAATAGAAGAGATTACCTTTCTAATGTAGTGTCTGCGTTGAAGGTCGTGAAAAGATGGTCGGGAAAGGTTGCGAGGCGTTTTTGGTTCGAATTTGTGCTTTGAAAGCTAAGGAGTCGGCTGAGAGAAGGTCCGACAAGATGGGAATTCGCCGATGTGTTCCCGAAAGAACTTCCGGTCCGCCTCCGGATCGGAAGTTGAATTTGGTATAGACTTGCTACCGAACGGCACTGTGTCAATAGCACCTTACGAATGGCACCAAAGGAATTGGTGGAGCCAAGGCTCAAATTCGGGAGCTTTTGGACCGAGGATTTATCCGACCAAGTATATCTCTGTGGGGAGCACTGTGTTGTTTGTTAGGAAGAAGGATGGTTCAATGCGGATGTGTATCGACTACCGCCAATTGAACAAGTTAACGATCAAGAACAGTATCCGCTTGCCTCGGATTGATGACTTGTTTGACCAATCAAGGGTACATCGGTATTTTCAAGATAGATCTTAGGTCGGGATATCATTAACTCAAGGTGAAAGAGGTTGATGTGCACAAGACGGCATTCCGAGCAAGGTATGGGCATTACGAGTTTTTGGTGATGCCTTTTGGGTTGACTAATGCACCAGCAAAGATTCATGGACTTAATGAATAGAGTGTTTCAAAGAAGATTTGGATCAATTTGTCGTGGTGTTTATAGACGACATATTGGTTTACTCAAAGACGGAGAAGGAGCATGACATGCATTTGCGTATAGTTCTACAAGTACTTGAGAGAGAAGCGATTATATGCCAAATTCGGTAAGTGTGAATTTTGGCTTAGAGAGGTGGCTTTCTTAGGTCATGTGGTGTCACGGAAGGATTAGAGTAGATCCTCGCAAGGTGGAAGCGGTGTTGGTTTGGAAACCCCTAGGTCACAAGCGTAAATTCAAGCTTTTTGGGTCTGGTAGGATATTATCGGAGGTTTGTGGAAGGATTCTCTTTAATCCCAGCGCCGTTGACTAAGTTGTTAAGAAAGGGAGTTCCATTTGTATGGTCGGAGAAGCAACAAGAAAGTTTTGACAAGCTAAGGAAGATTTTGACTAAGCTCGGTTTTGGTACGACGAGAGGCAGAAAGTTGTTTACGGTTTCTCGTGGCGCGTCCCATACTTGGTTTGGGATGCGTATTGATGCAAGAAGGGAAGGTAGTGGCCTATGCGTCCGTCGGCCTAAGACCGCATGAGGTTAACTATCCAACGCACGACTTGGAGTTAGCGGCAGTAGTTTTCGCTTTGAAAATATGGCGGCATTACTTGTATGGGGAAAAGTCAATAGTCTACACGGATCATAAAAGTTTGAGGTATCTTTTGTCTCAGAAGGATTTGAATTTGAGGCGTCGGTGGATTGAACTGTTAAAAGACTACGATCGCTCGATTGAGTACCATCCGGGTAAGGCGAACGTGGTGGTTGATGCCTTGAGCCGAAAAGTCGTGACAGACTTAAGAGCGATGTTTGCTCATCTCAGTCTATACGACGACGGAAGTCTTTTGGCAGAATTGCAAGTTAAACCGACTTGGATCGAGGAGATTAAGGAAAAGCAGTTGGTGGATGACAGTTTGAATGCAAGGAGGTTGCAAGTTCAAGACGGTGGTCCGGAAGGGTACAGCTTGTCCAGCGAGGAGTGTTATGTTTTCAAGGGCGAGCTTGTATGCCGAAAGATGTGGAGTTGATGCAAAGAATTCTCCAAGATGCACATAGCAGCCCATACATACGCTTATGCATCCGGGAGGTAGCAAGATGTATGGAGATTTGCGAGAACAGCTTTTGGTGGCCAGGTTGAAGCGTGAGGTAATCAATTGTGGTAAGTAAGTGTCGACGTGTCGCCAGTTAAAGTCGAACATCGCTTGCCATCGTGGTTACTCCAACCGGTGAAGAATCCTCGCGAAAATGGGAGAGGATCACTATGGATTTTGTCGCGATTACCCTCACGCCTAGTAAGAAGAACTCGGTTTGGGTAATTATGGATCGACTAACTAAGTCGGCGCATTTCATACCAGTAAGGGTAGATTATTCGCTTCAGAAGCTAGCAAAGCTATATGTAGCCGAGATAGTAAGATTGCATGGTGTGCCAGTATCGATTATCTCGGATAGGGATCCGAGGTTTACATCAAGGTTTTGGAGAGCTTTGCATCGTGCCTTGGGAACGAGATTGGACTTCAAAGATGACTTTTCACCCGCAAACCGACGCGACAATCGGAAAGAGTGATACAGATTTTAGAAGATATGCCGAGAGGTTGCGCTTTGGATTTCAAAGTGGTAGTTGGGAAGAGTATCTACCATTGGCGGAATTCGCTTATAACAACGATTATCAAGCGAGCATTCAAATGGCACCATTCGAGGCAATCTTGTATGGACTGAAGTGCCGTACTCCTACGTGTTGGACGGAATTAAAGGAGCGACATGTCTTGGGTCCAGTTTTGTAGCGAAATAAAGATAAAGTTAAGTTAATTCGGACTCGCCTCAAGGAGGCATCGATAGGCAAAAGTCTTATGCCGACCTCAAGCGCAAAGAAATGGAATACGAGGTAGGAGATAAAGTCTTTCAAAGGTGTCGCCTTGGAAGAAAGTGTTGCGATTTGGGAAAAAGGGAAGCTAAGCCCTAGGTTCATTGGGCCATATACAGTGTTGAAGCGAGTGGGACCGGTGAGCTTATCACCGAGTTGCTTGGTAGAGTTAAGGCAAATTCACGACGCCTTCCATGTGTCAATGCTTAGGCGATATCGGTCCGATCCATCGCACGCCAGCCCGTGGCGTAGATTGAGGTTAATTCGGACTTATCTTTCGAGGAGGAGCCATTCGGATCTTAGATCGTGATGTCAAGGTTCTGCGTAGGAAGTCGGTACCTTTGGTGAAAGTATTATGGCGAAACCATGGTACCGAGGAAGCGACGTGGGAACCCGAGAATGTGATACAGTGAAAGAATACCCCATCTTTTACGATCGTAAATTTCGAGGTCGAAATTATTTTAAGGGGTAGAACTGTAACATCCTCGAAATCGGGGCTATTTGTGATTGAATTATTTTTCATGTGTTTGAACTTTTGTGTTATTAATTGTGGTGTGGTAAGGCTTAATTATGGACTTTGAGTAGGTTCGGTTTAGTAGAATAAATTTTTGTATGGTTTATTTAATGAAGTGGATTAAGTGAGCTTAGCACTTAAGTTAATTTAAGTGTTAATTAAAGCACATGAGGAATTAGTGGCAAAGTGGTTATGGTGTTTGAACTTATAGCTTGGGGTTAGAGGTTCGAGTAGCATGTTTAACATTTTGAAGGTTTATTTTTTTGAATCCTTGCATTGATGGACGGTCAAACTTATTTATGATAGGTTGGACTATTCCTTTTGGTAAGTTGAAAATTTGTTATGGAAAGCTTGAAGATAGGGATAAGAATCTTGAGTTTATGGTATAATGAGGGGACAAAGGCATGGAAGGTGGGGGATGTTTTGGAAAGAAATCCTATGCCTTAATGCATGAATGTGGACGGCATGTAAGGCTAGGGGGGAGTGGCCGAATTTTTGGTAGATAGCTTGGAGGGGATGTTGACCAACCTTTTGTTTTGTGCATCATTTTGTGTTTGTTTTTCCTCTCCAAAAAGCTCTCATCTTTGGCCGAATGTATAGGGTACTTTTGGTGCAAAAATATTTCTTTTGATGACAACTTCATTTTGTTGGAAACAAAATACCACTTTCTTTCTCTCATTTGTCTTTTGAACCAAACTACATTTTTGCATTTTGTGCATTTTCTTCTTTGGTAAAGTTTGTGGTGACCGAATATCATTTCTTCCATTTCTCTTTTTCTTCCTTTGATCAATTCTTTTTCATTCTCTTTTCAAATTTTATCAAAACCAAAAACCATTCTTTCTTTCTCTAAACTTTGGCCGAATCTCCTACACCATTATCTTTCATCTACTACTTTTCTTTTCTTCTCAAAACCGAATCCCCTATTTCTCCTTTCTTCTCAACAATTTCTTTATTAGCCAAATATACTCCTTTGGGTGTGCCGAAACTCTCTTCTTCCATTTAGAAGTATCTTGGTCGAATATTAAAGGTGGTAAGGATTTATTTTAAGGGATTATTCTTTTGATTATTCAAAAGCCAAGGCTATTATATTAATGGTTGCCGATTGTAGGGAAGTGAAGCGGTTTGCGCTGCAGGTTGCCGTAGTTAGTACTCGAAGCGATTAGGTGAGGTTTTGGATTCAAATGATAACCCTCGAGATTATTTTGGTTTGGCCGAATGGCCTTGGTACTAACTTTGGGTAATGGCCGAATATAGGGCAAGGGAAACTTGTGTGGCCGATTGTCTCCTTAGGGATTTAGATTATCGTTAGTGACAGGTGTGTACATACACACTTTATAATTAATTAACGTGCAAAGTATTATGTGTATGCTAATCGGATTTGTGTAGATTTGAGTTTAATACCATAAAGGTATAGCAAGGCTTGGTAAGTCCTTGACAATATGATTTGCTATTTGATGCTTTTGGGAAGCATGACATATTTGGTATATGTGACTTATAAATGATTATTGGTAAATCCTATATATGTTGCTAAATGAGTATGTTGGCATGATTTCTATTAACTATCATTTATTGATGTGGGTTTTATGAGTGGAGGGGGCAAAAGGATATTCGTGTCGACGGACACCGTTGTTTTGGTAACACATTGTGACTACGGTCACCGTGAGGTTTGGCACCTCCGCAGGTTTGGCACCTCATAGCGTCTCGCCCCGTGTGGCTTAGTACCACCGTGGGTTGGCCCCACATTTGAGATATGGGATTGACGTCGGTGATTTGGTATCACACGATGGGTTGGCCCCATCATTTGATTGTGACTTCGGGTCACCAAAGTGGTTTGGTACCACAATATTGACGGATTTCGTGACTATACGTCACCAGTGGTTTGGCACCACCAAAGGTTTTGGTACCACACGGGTAGAGAAAGGCGCATTTGGATGGCTAGGTTGGGTGCATATTAAACTTGTGCATATTAAATTAATTATGATTTGTGTATGATGTTACATTAAACCGGGAAAAAGGGTTACACATTGGGTCTTGATGACTCACCTTTTCCTTTAACATTTTCAGTGACTCGTAGTTGCGGATAAGGAGCCGGATGAACTCGAGGCGGCCATGCAATGAAAATATGGACTAGGTGGATTTGGAACTATTTTTATTTTAATATGGGTTTGATTTATTTTGTTTAAGATGTAATAAGGCCTCCTAAAATTTGCACTTGGATTATTTTATGTTTTGATAAATTGCTTAACTATTTTATGATATTAAAATGGGTACACATGTTTTTCTCAAATTAATTCGTAAAAATGTTTTATTGTGCCATCGGGTACACTTGAAATCAGAATAACCTAACTTAGTATATTTTAAACGACATTAAGTAATGCTTTCTTCATAACACCTCAACTGTTTTAAATCAAAACAATATCTTTTATCAAAATTTAAAACGACTTAAAAAGGGATTTTCAAAAGTTTTTCCTCCGTAGCATACCAAATTCGGTCGTAATGTTTGGGCCGGGTTTGGGGTGTTACAGAGATCATGGTGATGAGGCGCTTTGATGGCGGCGTGACTCGCGGGCGGAGGCGTGATCGAAGGCCAGACGAGGATTGCGGCGCGACGATATGGCTCTCGCTGGGGTGGTTGCGGCGCGATATTTCCCTAGGGTTTCAGAAACCCTTAATTTTCTGATTAGGTTTTGGGCCAAGGGTGTAAATGGGCTACGGGTCTAATTTGGGTCTGAGTAGGATTTGGGTTAATGGGTCACGGGTTTTAGGTGTTGGGTAGTAGTTTAGTATTTGGGCATCTGGACCAGGTTATTTTGTAACAGGACATTTTAAAAAAATGGACATTTATTATTTTTTTTATTTTGTTTCTTTTCTTAATGGGCCCGGGCAAAATTGGGTACTTACAGATACGGATAGACCTAGTACGGAATTGGATCAAGGAAAACAAAAAGTATCAGATTAGTAGATTTTCATACACGAGCAAGTATTAAGGTAAGTTTGTGTAACTAAATTGTGTACATTTATATGTTTGAATTAAATGTTGTATATATGAATTGTGTAATTGTCATGTATATGAAATTGATTGAGTATCCGATAATGCCTGATAAGTGTTAAATTTCGTTTGAACAAATGAAAATCGATGGATACAAGTTTCCCGTATTAGTTGTGGTCTTGCATATGTTGCAGACACACCATAGCTCAAAAGAGCATCCCGTATTAGCACTCTCGAGCTTCTCGTTATTTAGTTCTTACGAGCTTCCTTCTATAGCTATTCGGAGCGTCCCGATAGGTTATGATCCTACATATGTTGTGGACACACCTTAGCTCTTATGAGCATCTCGTTACATGGCTCTTCGTGAGCTTCTCGATTAAAGGCTCTTTGTGAGCTCCTGATTAATGGCTCTTTGGAGCTTCCCGATAATGGCTTACTTGAACTTTTCAATATATGGCTATCCGGAGCTTCCCATTAATGGCTCTTCGGAGCTACCTATTATTGGCTAGCACGAGCTTCCTTATTATGACTCTCATGAGCTTCCCGTTATACAGCCCGGATAAGCTTCCCGTTACATGGCTCACATGAGCTTCCTGTTAAATGCTCGAGAGAATGCTTCCCGATTATGTACTTTAATAAGCACCCCCGAATATAAATTGACGGATCACTGTTTGGTACACCTCGAGTGTACAACCTGGGTATCCATCGATATTTCAATAATTCGACGGACAAAACTCTTGATGTGAGAAAATATGAGATTTAAATGAATTATATCTCGAATATCCTTGAAATACCTGGAAATTGTTGCACGATGAGCTCATATCTGATTTTATGATAATCATGTGAATTTCATGACTACCTTGTTTGATGAGTATATGTGTTTAGGCAAATGGCAAAATTGCTTTGGATGCATGTTATTTGTATGTTTATTTTAAATGAACATGAGTGGTAAGTTAATTTTTCGTTATACGAACTTACTAAGCATTAAATGCTTATTCGGTTTATTTCCTCTGTTTTATAGTATTCGGAAGCTCGTAAAGGTTAGAGCGGGTTGGAGCAATATCACACTATCCTTCAACTCAATTTGGTATAATTAGTAAAACTACTTTTTGTATAATGGCATGTATAGGCTAAGTTAGATCAAATGATGAAATGTTTTGGTTGTAACTAGCCATTGGAATGGCTAGTGATATTATGGTTAATGTATATGTATGAGATTATACTATGTTTGATATGTAAGTATGCATGAATGGTATTATAGGTTTAAACATGCTTAAGTAAGAATATGTTCAATTGATTAAGTTGGATATTTGAATCAATGTCATGATATATCATGCATAAGAATTTGTTTTTGGCTTGGTTCAAATGTCTTGAATTGGTTGGTGAATGTGCTTAAATGTGGTTGTAGGTGGAAGAACAAATGGGTGAGAGAAGTGGCCTTGAAAATGGCCTATTTTCGTCCACACGGGTAGCACACGGGCGTGTGACTTGGCCGTACGAACCCTGCACTTAACTAATGCAAGTCAGTATGCTCACACGACCTAGCACATGGGCGTGTGATGAAACACCCCATACCCGGCCCACGAGCCTTGACCGGATCTGGCATGTTCCTCGATGTAAACCGGTTCAAATTCTTTTGTTACTTTGGAAAAACTATGTGTTTTGAAAGAAAGATTGTTTTCGGGTTGGGCTTGAGTTGAAAACATGTCTATCTCATGTTAAAAACCTTTTATTTTAGGTGATAAAACATTAGAGTTATTTAAAAATAAATTTACTTAATCTTTAGTCAATAAATATTCGTAAACATAATAAATACAAGAAAAATTTAAAGTAGTTCACTATGGCCTTATTACATCAAACGAAACCCAAAATTAAATTCAAGTACATAAAGTAAAAAGTTCAAATAAAATTAAATTCCTTGCTGAGCATGGCCATCCCTAAGCTTCGCCAACCCGGTCAAACACTGATCATCACACAAAAATGTTCCCACAGCGGGGTGAGTCAACAGACTCAATGTGTAACCACAACACTAAGTCCTAACAAACTCGTGCATATCAAATCATACATGTACATAAACATAAATAAATAAAATGATGCAACCCGAACCCAAACCTAGGTACCATCCGCTACACATCACCCGTACCATCCTGCACACCGTGGGGACTACTAAGTCAACCCTCCATCCGCTACATACCATCGGCTGCGTCATTTGCCGCGATCGACGTGCTCATCGCCTCTTATAAATATTTGTGGTCTTAGGTCACCACATTCAGATATCGTGGTCTTAGGTCACTACATTCGGATATCGTGGTCTTAGGTCACCACACCAAATATCGTGGTCTTAGGTCACCACATTCACTTCCCCTTTTCAATAACCTATATGCCCCATATCATACATATTATGCATTAACATGCCAAATTTCACATTCTTATTACTTATCACATGTTTAAACATAACATATTTCATAATCCTAGTAGGAGTAGGAAACGTACCTGAGTACTTTGTACCATAACATGGTACCTTAGCCACATTCTTACACTTTCATATTAACACATATATCAAGTTAAAGCCATAAATCTATTAAGATTAGTGTGGGGTACACACCTGGTACACTTAGCGGTTCACTTAAATCCCGAAAAGCTTGATCTAATGCCTTAGATCTTAAATCCCTACATTTGGCCATCCTTAATATGTTAGCAAAGAGCCTATTCGGCTATAAGACCAAATCCTAATAGGATTAGTACTTTCAAAACCTACCTTGTTGTCGATTTGGTCACCAACAAATCCTGAAAACTTTGCTTTTATTCATTATTGTATTCGGCCAAGCATTAAATTAACAAATGGGTTAGTTTTCGGCTTTTATACGAAGTAAGAAATAGATCTGGGTTCCAAAATAGGCCTTGGCCGAATGCTATAGACACTTACCTTATGGATTTTAAATCTCGAAACTCACCGAATAACTAGGGAACACGCGGCCTATGGTGTACCTTCGGGAAAAGAACTTCTCTTCCTTGTAGTCGACACTTAGTAAATCCCGAAAGATCTCTTCGAAGTTTCGGTAACAAGATATTAATGGGGTTAGTCCTAGATTTCGGCAAATCTTAAAAGAAAAAGGATGAAACCGAATGAGATCTTACCCTTACTTTAGGAATCGTCAATCCTTGCTTGAAGTCCCAACAATATTCGGCTATGGCCTTGATGTGGATCACAATTTCGGCTCTTGAGGCTTAATGAAAAATCGGCTAGGGCTATTGATATATTCAGCTTTTGATTGTGTTTGTAAAAGAAGAAGAGAAAAGGGTTGAGCAATTTGGTATTGAAGTTTCGGCTTCACAAGGTGTATTTCTGGCTTGGCAAAACAAATGAAGAGAGGAGAAATTTGCTAGAGAATTTCGGCAGAAGAAAAGAGAGAATGAAGAATGGCTACCCCTTTTCCTCCTATTGCCGAATTTACTAGGCCAAGACTCCCTTACTTGGCCACCACTCTTCCTTATTTTCCTCCTTATCTTTTTATTCAAATTAATAGAAATAATCCTTTAATTATCTCTTATTAAAAATACCAATAATTATCCATCATTTATCCATCTATTTAGCCGAATTTTAAAAAGAATAAAACTCCTCTTTTAAGAGCCTTAATACCGTCCACCTCTTTGCTCCTTGTAGCGAAAATAAAATCCTTTATTTGCTTCCCATGCGACTCGAACTCGTGCCCCTTTCCCTTGCTTGTGGCGTCACTTACTCGGGCTTTAAGTGGCGCCTCCTTTAACTTTTCCAAACCCGTTCTTGTGTCAAATTTCCTCTATTAATTTTCTTAAGGCCACCTTGCCTTAGTTCTCTCTTTTAAACTTTAAAACTTAACATTTCTAAGGCATTTCCTTACATTTCCAAGACATTTCCTTACATTTCCAAGACATTTCCTTACATTTCCATGACATTTCCTTACATTTCCATGACATTTCCTTACAAGACATTTCCTTACATTTCCAAGACATTTCCTTACATTTCCAAGTTTCCAAAAATGTTCACAATACATTCATAACACATAAGACATGCCATTTCGTATAATTAAATCAAAAATGCATAGGCCCATTTTCAGGATGTTACATGTGACTTGGTCGTGTGACCCAAGTCAGTATCTACCCTAATTTGAACACGGGCTGGGACACGGCCGTATGCCTTACATTGAATGCCCACACGGCCTAAGGCACGGGCGTGTCACTTGGCCGTGTGATCCACACGGCCTGGCCACATGGGCGTGTGTCCCCTGCATTTAAGAAAAAATTTGGAACTTCGCAAAAAAATTTCTGAGTTTCCAATTTAGTCCCGACTTGTTTCTACTGTATAAATTGGGCTTCGAGGGTCCATTTAAGGGACAATATTATTGATTTCGGATATGAATAGTAAATGATATGAAATTTTCTGTAATTGATCTGTAAACTCTGGTGATGCTCCGTGACCCTATTCCGGCAACGGATAGGGGTTAAGGGTGTTACAGTATTAATGGTGCTTTGGCTTGTATAAGCTTTGGAAAACTATGTTGGTTTGGTACACTTTGATACCTCACTAAGTTATGTGATTTTGGTTACTTTAAAGTTCTTGTTTATAAGGTTATCTTGGCATGATGATGATGGCTTGAAAATGGTTACTTGTGACATGTTTTAGTTCATACTTGAATTAGGTTATCATGTATGAACATGGCAATGTTAACATGTATAAGTCTTTTGTGTTGATGGTTTATGGATATATAAAATGGTTGATTTAGTGTGCCTAGGTCTTTGAAGATGATGTTAGTTGAGGAACTTATAAAGCTTGTTAAGTAAAGTCTTGTTGACTACTTTAGGGTAATTGAAATGTATGGTGTTATGGTATGCTTGTAATGGCTTGAAAGTGATAAATGTGGTATGATTTGGTAGGTGTTTGAATTAGGTATTTATGTTGTGGTTAAGCGCATAATGAAATTAGTCTTTATGCATGGAATTAGGTAATGTTAACATGTTTTGGTAAATGGTGTTGAATGTAATTGTGGTGCCTTTGAATGGCATATTGGTTAGGTGATTTAGGTTGTTTGAATTTGCAAGATTATGTGTATTTGAATGATGTTTAAGTCCCTTGAAAGTGTGCACAAACGGTATGCTGAGTTATGCATGAAATGGTTGTGAAATGACTTGTTTATAGGTAAATTTTGGGTTCACACAGCTTGAACACGGTCGTGTGAGGCACACGGTCTGGCTACATGGCCGTGTGTCATCTGAGGATTTCTTAAGGTTCAAGTCAGAGAGTTACACAGCCTGGCACACGGGCGTGTGACACGACCGTGTAACCTTACTCAAAGAGTTACACGGGTGAGACACGGGCTAGGACATGGCCGTGTGTCCCTTGTTTGAAAGTTACACGGCCTGGGGTGATTCCACACGGCCGTGTGTCCCCTGTTTTGCATTTTCGCAACTTTTTCCTAAACTTTCCGAATTGTTTCAAATTGGTCCCGAATTGCTTCTAAGCTATTTTTAGGATCTCGAGGGCTCGTTTTAGGGACAATATGTATGTATATGAATGGTTTATGATGTGATTAAACTATTGAATGATATAATGTTTGAATTTTTTGATTGTACGGTAATGTTTTGTAATCCTAATCCGGCAACGGAGACGGGTTAGAAGTGTTACAGAAGAGTCCATGAAATAATTTCTCCTTTTTTATTTTATAATTTTGTTAACTTTACATTTCAAACCAAAGAAAATATCATGTTTTATTAAAAGAAAAACTTATGTTTCTCTTATCTTTCCGATGGTATATTTCTTTTTAATAATTGAGATCAACTTTAAAATATCTATGTTATCCATGTAATTACAATGATTAGTTGTTTTTTTTTTTTGGATTATTAGAATCAATAATTTTATTTCCTTTAAGTCATTTAAACTCAGAACTGCTTGTGGGTCAAACCACCCGCGTAGGTTCAAAGGCTTGCTCAAAAAATTAGAGAATTTGGATAAAAATACAAGACTTGAAAAATGGGCTTGATTAAAATTTTAGGCTTGTTTTCTATATGGGTCAGGCCTTGGGTAAAATTTTTCACTTAAGCCTAAGCCCAATTTAACTTGAATATATTATATTATAAAAATTAATTATAGTAATTTATATATTGAATAATAATTATATCTATTTATATTGAATCACTAACCTAAAACAATTAAACTCATTATTCAAAACTCAAAAAAACCTACCCAACTAAGGGTGAGTTTAGATGGGCGGCGCGTTTACCTGTGGTTAGTATAAAAACAACGGTGACGGTGTGATTAGATATTGTAAAGTGAGACAAAAAGTAAGCTAAACGCACTACACTGCACCCAATTGTCCATCCAAACCCACCCTAAATAATCCAATCAAAAATATAAAATTTTAAAAATTATATTTAATACAGTAAAACATTTACATATTTATTTGTGTTTTTTAATATAATAAAACATTTATTATATTTGGTGTTATGTTAGATGATATGGTCTAATCTCAATTATTTTGTTTGGAAAAGGGAAGATGTGGGCATGGCATCAATCGTTCGAGTTGTTGATGCTTTTCGGACCCATTGGTAGCAGCCAATGGGGGTGTTTGCTGCGACTGATGCGAGTGGTGACTGGGACGGAGTGACTCGTGATCGAGGAATGGCTGGTTGGGCACCTCTAGAAGGTGGCCTGCTAAAATGTAATGTAAAATTTGC
Organism: Gossypium sturtianum; assembly: GCA_025698515.1. Taxonomy (NCBI): domain Eukaryota; kingdom Viridiplantae; phylum Streptophyta; class Magnoliopsida; order Malvales; family Malvaceae; genus Gossypium; species Gossypium sturtianum. The sequence goes on along the minus strand of CM046954.1, from coordinate 16,661,683 downwards.
CTATTTCGAGCAAGAGGGAGCTATGAGGTATGCGACCATAGTTCGAGACTCTACGGGTTGTGTGCTTAAAAGTTTTTCAGGCTTTATTTATGCTTGTTTTAGTCCTTCCATAGCTGAAGCTTGAAACTTTTGCCATTAGGGAGGGCCTTGTCATGGTTAAAATCTTTTGCCTTCAATAATGTTATAGTTGAGTTGGATTGCCTGCTTGTAATTTCGGATTTTTCATGTTCATCATCTGATTTTTCTGAACTAGGTGTGTTGTTACGTGTTTGTTTACTGATGAAGAATAAGTTTCAACACACGTCCTTTTGTTGGACTTATCGGTGTGCCAACAAGACGGTTCATTCCTTAGCTTGAGCGACTTTGTTATATGCAAACCACATAAAATATGATGGCTTTCCCACTTTTTCTTTTAATGGGGATTTTTTGTCTGTAACTGAAGATAGTTTGGTTGGGGAGTACGAATGATAGGTTCAAGTGTGTGGGGTGAGCCTGCTGGCTCGGGTTTTAATGAAGTATCACACATAAATCTTATTCTTAAGTTCCTTTAATTCTTTTAATTTTTACAAAAACTAAATTTGTTTAATTCAACCTAAATTCAGACATGGTAACTAATGGAACATGTGCACATGGTATGTTAATAATTTTTAAAAATGTTTCAATTTCTTTCTTTGTACACGCTAAAAAAAAAAGAAAGGATAAGAGCTAATTCTATAATAAGAAAAAAATTGTAAAATGTTGTTTTATTAAATAATAAAATTTTGTATTATAACCAAATGAAAATATGATAATTTACTAAATGATTTTATATTCTGATATTTTTTATTATAAGAGTAATATTACATTTGGTAAATTAAATGGATGTGGTAGAAGATGTGAGTATGATTGAATGTTAGTGAGAGTTAAAAAGCGAAAATGTAATCAAAGGGGAAACTGTGGCAGAAATATCAGCAAAACTTCCATTCATCCCCAATAAATCACGAGACTATGTCTGCCTTAGTAAAGTATCCACATAAGCCCAATTGGTCTAAAACCAAGTTTCATTGCCAGTTGAATTATTATGGTAATGTAATGTACCAAATCATTAAATAGTGCAAGTAGATATGATAAGTTGTACTTTTTTTGAGTGTGGGTAAGGAACTTTAAACAATTTCTCTTAGCCATAAATATGAAATTAAATTATTTTACATGTTTAGCCTGTCATATCTATTTGCTTCCAAAAACAACTCATTTGTATCTTGGTGAAAATTGACTGATCCTATTGTACCACACGGGACATGGAACCAACAATCAGCCATTAACGGTAGGAGAGGGACATGTGACGCGGCGGTGCTCCTTGTAAGTCAGTGGGTTGAATGTGGATGGGCAAGTAGAAGTGATTGTGGAAAGATCCGAGTAGGATGAAAGTTGAAAGTGATGGCAGGCTTAGGTAAAACAAAGTTGAGCGCAAGAACAAAAGGTTCAATGGCTTCCTCAAGCCATGCACGTCAGGACAATAGATTAAAGAAAAATAGCAAGGATCTGATTCAGATCGGATTAGATTATAAAATTAACAATCCCACATGCCTAATCGCGAAAACAAATCTTCAAAGCACAAAAAGAAAAGTCACATGAAAATTAAGGACTCGACGATACACTGCAATTTGGCAAATGACAACAGTAAAATTAAGATAAATTATAAGGAAAAAGAAGAAAGGATTCAAGCCGCTGACAGTCCTCACATCGGTAGCGGCGAAAACAAATCTTTGTTATTCCTCATTGGCCAACAGATGAAACAAACCAGAAAAGATTGATTGGAGATAGTGTAATTGTTTTTAATCTTTCTAATCATTTATTGAACACTGAATTTTATAAAGCAAGATGAGGCACTTCCTTCAATGATGCTAAGCATGAAGTAGACAATGATTTCTGTCAAAACTCAGCTAATTATGAATGCAAATTGTATTTATTGAAAACCAAGTGGGTGGTGACGCGTGGAGCCAGGTGATATTGAGCCTCTCTCTTCCTACTCTATGACTCTTTCATAGTTTCTATTTTGGATACTTTGTTTTACATTCAATACTCCTTTCCACTTCGATCAAAATCTACCACCTACCTTTCAATTCTATCCTCACATAGACCGAACACTTTCTCACCACTTTATCTAGATGTATGGACTCGTATGCTCTTCCAACTTGTGGTTCTACCCCTAACTTCATCTGATCTGTTATTCACCTTTTATCAGGTATGTTTAAAGAAGTTCAATTTTATGATAAAATAAAAGATTTTGTTGGGGATCTTCTTCATCACTGTTTATGTATTTTTGGGGGGATTGGATCTGTTGTTGCAGAAATGTCGGGTAGGTCTTTTTTGCGGGGTACTGAGAGCAAAGAAAGGCTGCTTCCAAGGAAAGGGTATTCGGAATTTGGTTTCAACAGCTCGGATGTTTCCGAGGATCGAGTTAAATGCAGGTGTTTTCGATCATGTTGTGATTCGATTGATAACTTCTGGAGTGGATTGCAAGAACTCTTTGTCAAGTTATATGAAATGGGTCGATCAGATCCCCGTAAGGTGATTTTTGCTACGAAAATGGGGTTTTCGCTAATGTCTATATCATTGCTTATGCTTTTCAAAGAGCCTCTAAAGGAAACTAGTCAATATTCTATCTGGGCAATTCTTACTGTAGTCGTGGTTTTCGAATTCAGCGTAGGTATATGATCCAATATTCATGATGCCCCATTTCTGCCACAATCCAGACTGCCTGCTATTTGAGTTCCTTTTAACAATTTCTATATTATAGGTGCAACACTTAACAAAGGGTTCAATCGAGCTATAGGGACTTTCTCTGCTGGAGCCCTTGCTTTAGGCATTGCACAAGTATCAACATTGTCTGGGAAGTATGAAGAAATTATTATTTTGATAAGCATTTTCATAGCAGGTTGGAGTTCTAGCAGTTAATACTATATAAATATTTACAAATGAGAATTCTTGGGTATTGTGTTCATTCAACTTTATAAAACATAAAATTTCATTCTGCTTTAGGATTTGCTGCTAGCTATTGCAAATTGTACCCTCCCTTGAAGACATATGAATATGGTTTTCGGGTATTCTTGTTGACATTTTGTATTGTACTGGTGTCTGGGAACAACTCAAGAACCTTCTTCAGAACTGCTTTTTACCGGTTGTTGCTTATCTTCATTGGTGCTGGCCTGTGTTTGATTATAAATATATGTATATACCCCATATGGTCCGGAGAGGATTTGCATAAATTGGTGGTTAAAAATTTCAAGAATGTGGCTTCTTCCTTGGAAGGTTAGCTTTACTTTTCAAGTAGTGCTCTCTGAGTAGTTTCTCATTGGAATTCCTTCATTTACTGTGCTAGATTGATCAATCATAACCTTGAACTTTCTTTTTTAGGCTGTGTTAATGGATATCTGCAATGTGTTGAATATGAGAGGATCCCTTCCAAAATTCTCACTTACCAAGCATCTGATGATCCTTTGTATAGTGCTTACAGATCAGTTGTGCAGTCTTCAAGCCAAGAGGATACTCTGGTATGTTTTACATGCCTTCATCCTGTCTTCCTTTATCTCCAAGAATGTAGGAGTTCTTTTCTTTGTTTAAAGTACTTCATTTTTCCAGTTAGATTTTGCCTTATGGGAGCCTCCACACGGTCCTTATAGATCATTCAACTACCCATGGAGAAACTATGTCAAAGTAAGTGGTGCATTGAGACATTGTGCATTCATGGTCATGGCAATGCATGGATGTATACTTTCAGAAATTCAGGTGAGAACACTATCTCCTTTCATATCTTCAAAGAAATTATTTCTACCGAATGCATGATTATATCATTATATACAGCTATAAATCAAAATCTATCTGATTCACTCCTCCTAGACCTCTCTTTTTCCAAAACATGAAAATAGGTTGCCAGACTTTCCTTTCTGCGTCAGTCACTTGTTTACAGGAACCCCTATCCTACAGCTGTAAAGTGCCTATATATCATATAATCATATATGATAGGTCCTCTCAGGATCATGCCTGAATTTATAACTTTGTCAAAAAGGAAGACAGCAAGACCCCATTATCTTTGGCTGAGCCTAAAAAGAAAAAGAACACATTGGCAATCGTTCCACTTATGCAATGATACAATGTTCTCTTTATTTTACTTTTCCTGTTTATTTCAACTCTGGCATTTGTAATTTTTATGTCTTCAACTTGATGATAAGAACCAAAATTGTGATGTTAATAGTAAAAGAAATAGTTCCTCAAGGCCATGAAAGAAACCTCTGCTAGAAGTTGACTTGCATTGCTGATTTGATATTGGCAAATTTGGACTACATAGCTAGATATGTTAGCTGCATAATCAGATTTTATGAATTTCTCTACATGCAGGCACCAGCAGAGAAGAGACACGTGTTTGCTCTTGAGCTGCAGAGGGCTGGTAACGCAGGAGCTAAAGTGCTACGTGAGCTGGGACAGAAAGTTGAAAAGATGGAAAAGTTAAGCCCCGGAGACATACTGAGGGAAGTACACGAGGCAGGAGAGGATTTGCAAATGAAGATAGACGAAAAGTCGTACCTTCTAGTCAATTCAGAAAGCTGGGCAACTGCACCGCCTCACAGGGAATTGGAAGAATCTGGGAGCATGGCTGATGTTAAAGACAATGAGCATAAAGTGATAAAATCCCTGAGCGATATGTGGGAAGTTCAGCACTCGATTGATCCTCGTGCGCCGGACTTAATTACCTCGGAGAGCATGCTCCAGAAACCATCATGGCCCCGTCTCTCGTTTACTGCAGAAGCATTGCTGCAGCAACAGGAATCTAAAATATATGAAAGTGCTAGTGCTTTATCCTTAGCAACATTCGCATCACTATTGATTGAGTTTGTTGCAAGGCTCCAAAATCTCGTGGATGCATTTCAAGAGCTTAGTGAGAAAGCAAATTTCAAGGTTCCTGTGGACCAATCACCTCAAAAGGAGGCTCCAGGATTTTGGAGAAGATTAAGAAATTGCTTTCAGTCAAAGAACTAAATTCTACAAAAGAAGACAAAATGACAAAAAGAAAAGAAAAGAAAAAGAGAGAGCGTTTTGGAACATATATTTTGGGCTTCAAACATTTGGAATTAAGTAGGTTCAAATACAGTTGTTAAGGGAGACAAAAGCTTTTAGATTGATTTCTACACTGTTGTAACTTTCCAGATGCATTAAATTTGCATTGATGGGTGAGCTTAGAAACTGAAATTATCTTGCTCAAAGCTTCTTTTCTTCAAGTTATTTATTATATATGTTAATGGTAAAGCACAGTAATTGAAGTTTCTGAAGGAATACATGGAGAACTGAAAAAACAACATCCTTTCCTTTCTGATAGTAATAAAAGTTCTATCTTCAGCTTCGATCTTTTTCTTAATCCAATCAACTCGTTTTCTGATGTTTCTAGTGCGGGGGATCTATTTATGCGCAATGAATGAATATAATTATTACATTCCTAATTTGTTATAATATCAATTAATATAAAAAATCTATGAAAAAGTAAAAATATATATATAAACCGATTTGTTGCGTAGTCCTATCAATTACATAATATAATTACTTGATACAATGTTGACCTTAATCTATTGCAAAAAAAAATTAAATAAATAATTTTTTTTAACAATCTGATCATATCTGCTAGGAGGATAATGCACTTCAGCGTACTCAAACCTATGTCATCTTGCATTGACAATAATATCCATACAATTGAGCTATATTAAAATAAATAATTAGGAAGAAATGATGGTGGATTATGAAGAAAATAATCCACTACCAATAATAATTGAGTTTATAGTCGTAAAAGTATTGATAAATTAAAAGAAATGATGAGGTTAAAAACTTTTGGAGGGCCGAAATAATAATTTACCTATTTCCCCTTCTTCTACTGGCCCATAATCCTCTTTAGTTGGGCTTTGGACGTTTTTGTAAATGAAAATAGTTGATGAGCAATTGATATGATTCCCATCAGCATATACAATACAATTTCTTTTTAAGAAAAGGAAGAAATAAATACATACAAACAAACGAAAATACAAAACATTTCGTTTCTCTTACTTTCTGTTTATTGGGAAACAGCCGGCGGGAAGGCGTCGAGATCGGTAACATTACCTCTCCCCATTTCTTATTTTCATCCCCCTTCGAAACCATTTTTTTGAAAAATCAGGGTCGACTTTAAAAACGAAAATAGAGTCGCCATCAATCCTTTTTTTGAGGTGTGATCAGGTGACCTTGAGATTGATCATTAAAACATTTTGAATTATTAAAATAATGATTTTAGCCTCCAAAATTCAAGAAAGCGGGTTCGGGAGTCGATTACGCACGAGGAAGGATTAGCACCCTCGTAACACCCAAAATTGGTACCTAATTGATTAATTAACGTCTTAATGTCTAAAATTTGAAAAAGTTTTAAAATTCGATCCTCTTTATTTGAAAGAAAACTTGAATAAATTAAATTGGATGCTAAGACCCTCTTATTTCGAAGAAGTAAAATGTCACGCCCAGTGAGTTAGGATACGACATTTCAAATCCTCGAAACTGAACTTGTCTTTTGACTTTTAAAACTCATGTATTTAAGTTTAAGAAGGATATTTGGTTATTTGGGTCAAATGAAAAATCGGAACCCAGTAAGTTATGGCACAATTTCTCAAAATTCCAAATACAGAATATTGCCTTGTTTAAAAATTTCTTTTTTGAATAATCGATTACAAAACCTCACGATGCGTGCTATTTAGTGGAAATATAATAAAATGGCCTATTGTAGATATATATAAAAAAAAACATGACTTTTGAAGTGATTTTAGTGAAATGAGATGAAATGAAAATATCGAACATGGCATAATGATTTATGAGTGAAATACTACACAAATGAATGACAATAATATGAAAACAAATTATAGAACTCATGATGGCAATAATCACACAATGTACATCATTTCGAATTCCAATTAATAATCGGAGACAAACGAAATAAAATAATATACAAAAACAATTTAAAAGTGAATAATATAAAGAGATTTAAAATAAATAAATAAATGAAAATTAAAATAAATAATACAAAAAAAGAAAAAAATTGTTCAAAAAAAAACCAATACATAAAAAATTAATAAAATATAAAACGATTTGGAATAAATAATTTAAAGCGATTTAAAATAAACAATATAAAACAATTTTAAAAGAAATAATATGTGAGGAAAAATCTAAAATAAATAATACATGTAAAACAGTTTAAAATAATACAATATATAAAGCGATTCAAAATAATAGTATACGAAATAAGTTAAAATAAACAATATCTAAAATAATTTAAAATAAATAATATAAAACAATTTGATACAAATAATATAAAAAGAACTTAAAATAAATAATATATAAACCTTTAAAATAAATAAACAAACAAATAAATAATATATAAAGATAATTAAAACAGAATAAATAAATAACGAATTAAAAGGTCGAAATCAAAAAGGTTAAGGACTAAATCGGAATAAAAACAAAATTTAGAGCCTAAATTGTAATAAATAACTATACAAAAATAGGACCAAAATCAAACAAGCTTAAACTATCGAGGGCCCATTCAAAAAATAACCCCAACCCTGGACACGCGTCTACTTCTCAGAGCATCAGTGGGTCGGGGACTTGATTGAAATGCACAACAAATTCCATGGCCAAATTTAAAAAAGAAAAAGAAAAAGAAGGACGAAACTCATAACAGCCCAAAAAAGCGGAAGGGCCAGGGTTGCAAATAACCCATTTAACAAAAACGCGCGGATCCTCCTTGCGGGTCGGGTCAAGGCGCGGGTCAAGGACCAAACGGCGCCGCTTTATGGTCTCCTAACCCTAATGAAACAGTCGTCGTTTTCTCGCTTTATAAACCCATTTTTGCAAAAATTCATTTCTTCCGATGATAGCTTTAAAAAAAAAAACAAAAGGCCTTCTCTTTTCTCTGTTGGGGCTCTCTTCCTACTGTAGGTCCGATTGTCGGACCGTGTCGTCGTCGTCGCCGACGATCACAGATATCTGGCAGTCGGACCTCTCCTGTGAGTTTTTCCTTTCTTTTTCTTATATTTTTTTATATATTCGTATATAAACTGTTCTTTTTAGAAGAAAATAAAGAAATATGAATATATAGGTATATTTTCGAAAATGAAAAATAAAAGGAAAAATAAAATAAATAAAAAAAACAAATAAATGTATAAAGACAATGACCTTAATTCCTTTGTATCTCTGTATATTTTTGTATTTTATCTTTTTTTTTTTTCGTTTCAAAATCTCTGTCTATTACAAATTCGATTTTGGGGCTTTTATAGCCGAAAATATACATTATTTATTATTCTTGCTATTGTTTTTGTTGTTTCTTGCTGTCATTTTGTTCTACTACTGTTGCCCTCTTTTGGTTCGTTGCAGGCGTTGACGGAGCGGGGGGAAAAGGTGTTTTTGCCATTTTCGTGCAAGGCAACAGAGGGCGCGCCAGGGGGCCTTGGGACGAGACGCCTTGGGACGAGGCACGGGCACTGCGCTCGAGGGAGGCGGGGGCTAGGGTTTCCCTCTCTTTTTTGCTACTAAAAATGTTTAAGGCTAGGGTTAATTTTGGGCTTGTAATTGGGTTAGGTTTAGTTTGCTTTTTTTTTTTTGGTTCCTGGGCCCCGGGCTAAAATTGGGCTCTACAGCTGCCCCTCTTTGCTCATTGTCATGTAACGAGAATGGAGCAAAGACTTTTAAGAAAGACCAATTTTGTCCGGTCTTGCCGAATCTTGACTTCTTGATGCTTCTTTTCTTCAAGTAGCCTCCTTCCATTCCACCGCATCTTTAGGGGTGTAGGAATTGGTGCTTCGATCCGCTCGAATGTAATTTCAGGAAGAAGAGATTTGTAGCTTCGATCTACTCCGCTAGAACTTCAAAGAGATAAGAATTGGTAATTTCAACCTGCTCCACTGCAACTTCAGGGAGATAAGGTTTGTAACTTGTAGCTCCAATCTGTTCCACTGCAATACCGGGGAAATCAGATTCGCTATCTTCAGTCTGCTCCGCTGCAACTTCAGAGAGATAAGGCTGGTGGCTTCAATCTGCTCCACTGTAACTTCAGGAAGATAAGATCCGCCGTAATTTGTAGCTTTAATCTGTTCCACTGCAACGTCAGGGAAATAAGATTCGCTGTCTTCAGTCTGTTTCGTTGCAACTTCAAGGAGATAAGGCTGGTGGTTTCAATCTGATCCACTGTAACTTCAGGAAAATAAGATCCGCCATAATCTGTAGCTTTAATCTGTTCCACCGCAGCGCGCTGGAAATAAGATTCATTGTCTTCGATCTGCTCATTGCAACCTCGGGAGATAAGGCTTGGTGGCTTCAATCTGCTCCACTCGCAACTTCAAGAAAGATAAGATCCGCCATAATTTGTAGCTTTAATCTGTTCCATCGCAACGCCAGGAAATAAGATTCATTGTCTTGATCTGTTTACTGTAACCCGGAGAGAATAAGGCTGGTGGCTTCAATCTGCTCCCATCGCAACTTCGAAAGATAAGATCCGCCGTGTCTGTAGCTTTAATCTGCTCCATCGCAACGCCAGTGGAAATAAGATTTTGTCTTCATCTGCTCACGCAACTTCGGAAGATAAGGCTGGTGGCTTCAATCTGCTCTCTACCGCAACTTCGGGAAGATAAGATCCGCCATAATCTGTAGCTTTAATCTGTTCCACTACAACGCCGAGAAATAAAATAAGATTCATGTCTTTAGTTCGCTCTCATTGCAACTTCGTGGAGATAAGGCTTGGTGGCTTCAATCGCTCCATCGCAACTTCGGAAGATAAGATCCGCCATAATTTGTAGCTTTAATCTGTTCCCATCGCAACACCGGTGGAAATAAGATTCGCCGTCTTCATCGCTTTCTTTGCAACTTCATGGAAATAAGGCTAGTGGCTTCAATCGCTCACATCGCAACTTCGGGAAGATAAGATCCGCCATCTTCGATCTACTCCATCGCAACTTCAAGAAGATAAGATCTACAACTTCAATCGCTTCATCGCTACTTGAGGAGATGAGATTTGTGGATTGATCGATCTTGCTACACCGCCTCCTCCGGGGACATGACGTGTAGAATCGATTTCATGTGCCTATGCTTATGCCAAATGATTAGGATGTCATGATCAGAATGAATCAAATGCTCCTAATTGGATGTGTATGAATGATATTTGTATGAATGCATGAGAATGATCCCTTTTTAATGTTTGGGTTGTCATTGCTCGTTGTTCATCAAGGTTGTATCACTGAGGTGTTATCATGCCCTCTTTGCTCAGCTGGTGTCTTTGACAGATAAATCGAAGAAGTAGTCACAATTTAGACTCTTCTTCCTCAAATATTTCCAGCCCTTAGGTTTGGTGAGTTCTAAATAATAGTCATGTTTCAGGTTCTTGTACTATTTAGAAGCTTCCAGAGTAATATGCAAAACTCCTTTTATGAAAGTATTATTAGTCCATTAATCGTTATTTCAATGCAAAATGCTTGAAAAAGATCATAATGATGGACAAAACTGAAATTTATCAGGAACAAAATCTGAAAAGAATGGATTAATCAAAGAAAGCAAACATTGCTGGAATAAAAATTAAGTGAGAAAAAAATAGGTGCCCCAGATATCACAGCATGAGCTTCTCTGCACGAACTTCTTGAGGACCATTTTGAGCTCAACATGTGTTTAGGAGATCAAGAGTACTCTGTTGATGCCCCAAGACGTAACATATCTCCTTCTTGTTAATTCAGAGAAAGTGAGACTACCGCATGCCCTATCTTTTGATAAAAATTTGAATTGCCCTTTACGGGTTTTCAATTCAAAACCCCTTTGGTCTCAAAGCGCCCTTTTATGGGTTTTCGCCTTGGCCTCTCCTTTTTCTTTTCCTTTTCTTTTCTTTCCTTTTTTGTGTTTTTTTAAATGAAAAATTTCTTGATTTGAACTCATAGGATTAGGCAAGTCCTTGTTATCCATCTCGGTCAAAATCAATACTTTTTTAGAGAAGGCCTTCTTTACCACATAAGGTCCTTCCTAGTTTGGCATCCACTTTCCTCAGAAGTCCTTTTGTATAAGAAGGATCATTTTCAAAACTAGGTCTCCTTCATGGAATTCTCTAAGGCGAACCTTCTTGTTATAGGCCCGCATCATTCGCTTTTGGTGTAATTGACCATGAGGATAGCCCTTAGCCTCTCTTCTTCAATCAAGTTCAGCTAATCATATCGGGATTGGGTCCATTCTACTTCATCCAACTTCAACTCTGATAAAACTCAGAAAGAAGGAATCTCAACTTCAATGAGAAAGGCATTGCCCCGGTAGAGGTCCTGACAGACGTCCGATAGGCATAGAGGGCGAATGGTAACTTTTCATGCCAATCTTTATGAGTCTCAATCATTTTCCCCACGATCTTCTCTTTTTTTTCACTGCACCGTTTATTTTGGGGTGATATGGTGTTAATCTTGAACAAACTGGAAACTTCTGATATCGTGCTATTGTTCAAATTTAGTGCACTGTCAGATGTGATCTTTTTTTGGCATTCCATACCGACATATGATTTTTTTTTGTGTCGACTTTATGACATCAGCGTATAAAGCAGCTTCCACCCACTTAGTGAAGTAATAGACGACCATAAAGATGAATCGATACCCGTTAGAAGCCTTTAGTGAGATTGACCCACTGACATTCATGCCCCACATAGAGAAAGTCCACGGAGATGTCATACATGAGGAGATGAAGGAGGCATAGGAATCTTGTCTCCATAAATTTGGCACTTATGACATTTCTTGGTATAACTGATGCAATTCCCTTCCATGGTGGACCAGCAGTACCCTAACCTCATGATTTGCCTGGCCATTGTAAAACCATTAGCATGTGCTCCTCTTCTGAGATTTCCTTAGCCTTAACAGCATCCACACATCTTAGTAGCCCAGGCATATCTTGATACGATCATGCGAAAACATCTTTGAATTCTTGGAATAACTCAATGACGTCTCGCTTTATCTCTATGGTGATACAGGCTCCGATCTTCACTTCTTTCTCTTCTCCTAGGCTCACAATGACTTTTTGTAAGGTAGGATCTGTTTTTCATCTTGTTCTACCATCCTTAACAAATCAGGAGATAGGTTACAATCTCTGTCGTCTTCAAAGTCCTGATATCCTTCTAGACACATATCTTGCTCAAAAGTAGATTCTGAGCCAGTAGCAGCGTCACTCATGTCGTTGATATCTAGGGACCTGTTGTAGGTATGAAGGAATATTCAAAGAACAAATGAATCTAAGAATAATTATTTATGTGGTATGAACATGAATGAAATAAAGGAATAAAAGAATATTTGCTCAAAGTGAGACACAAAAATGCATTTTCCATTGAAAATAAAGATGTTGGACATGAGCCTATTTCACGAAAGGATTCTTATTGCTTCTAGGCTTAAAGCAACAAGTGTGTTTTGAATATTACTCTAAATTAGCTCTAAAAAATACAGGGATCTCTTCCACAGTCCCATTGTTCAAAATACTCCCAAGTATGTAAGGGCAGACGCTTAGAAAATTCTATTCCCCGGTTCCCTCTTCAGATACGGCGTTAATGCTCAGATTCCCCGATATTCCTTCTGGGCTTTTGACCTCTTCAAGGAATTCCAACTCTTTATTATCCATTAAACTCTGCACCAAAACTTTGAATTCAGCGCCTTCCTAGATTTCATGTCCTTCTTCTACGTGGAACTCACAGTAGTTCCTTGCTTCTCCAAGTTCCTCCCCTGAGTCCTGTGTGATTAATCCATTTTCTACCATTTTTTTCCAAACCTTTCTCAGTGGGGTTTTCACTTCTGCTATATTCATCTTGATTATCTTCCTCGTATTCTCGATTATCGCGTTTACCCCTTTGTCAGAATGGTTGGGTAACGGATTTTTTGCACCAAATAGATCATCGAATTTCACAATACCCATTTTGATGAGTCTTTCGATTATCTTTCTGAAAGCGGTGCAGTTCTCGATCGAGTGTCCTGTGATTCCTGCGTGGTACTCGCATTGGGCGTTTGCATCGTACCATTTGGGGAACGGAGGCTGTATAGGTTTTAGGTAGAAAGGGGATACTATATGTGCATCAAACAAACTTTGGTACAACTCCCCATATGTGATTGGGATGGGCGTGAATCGAAGTTTTTCTAAGTTCGGTCTTGGATTGGAATCTTGCCTTGGGGGGACCTGATGGCTAGTAGTTGCCGTCATTGGCTGGCTTATGGTAATCGGCTTTGAATAGCCCTTGTCATACATACTCGCATTATTCACCTCATTTTCCCTCTTCCTCAGGGTCTTTAAAGTATTGATTTGGGAGCTCCTCTCTCGCTTTTTTCCGTTTGTAACGATCTTCAGATTGTTTTGGGAGCTCCACTCTCGCCTTTTTTGTTTCCGCTAAATCATCCAGATCAAAGACGACAGGATTGATTGGATTATCCCCTGGACTAGAACCTGAACCTGTCAAGAAGTTTACCGTGTCGTCGCAGAGTGCCGGTATTATTGGGGTCCGATGTTAACGGACACCTTTTGTGATACGGCGTGCAGTCGCGTGCTTGGGGTGTTTGTTGGGGTAAAACCTGAATGATAAGCGAGGTCCTCGTTATCGTCCCCGAAATTAACCATAGGGCTTTTTCCTTTTTCTAATCCTCCAGCTAACATCTGGGTTAGCTGGCTCATCATGTTTCTTTGGAATTCAAGCATCTGATTCCTCATATCTTGTTGAATTTTGGCCAATTGCTCTTGCATCTGTATTTTCATTTGCTCTAATCTCTCAAACCTTTGGTCCATTTCTTTAGTTTTTTTTCTCGTGTTCTGTAATGATATTCCAGGGTAAGGGTCTTTCGTAAGTTTTATTGCATATGATGCAATGTAATGCTAATGCATGGAATGAAAGCAAAAAAGAGGCGTTGATTCTGATTCAATTCTGTTAGAACAACTTTTCTAGAAAACAAATTTCTTTACATAAAATAGATTACATATACGACCTTGCCCTCATACTCAAAGCGAAGACATCGATCCTTTTCTTCATATCCGGATGTTAAGATCAAATCTCGCGAATTTTCCAATGGATGCCTCTACTAGCTCCTTTTTGCTTGATCCGGGCTGCGACCCATTGCTCACTCATCCCCGTGATGCTTGTTAGCTTCTTTAAGGAAATCGGGATGTTAACGGCTCTCGAATAATCTTTGTCGGCTTGAATCTTCGGGCAACGAAGCAAAGTCGTGTACTCCTCCGTCAGACCATCACCCTTCTCGTTGTGTTTACTCAGACCATATTCGGAAGGTCGCATTATCCTCCACTTTATTAAGAAATCCATTTTCCATGACAAGCTCTCTATTTAGTAACTGAACGTGAATCAACACCTCTTTTCTATTATGAAAATGCAATGCAATCGTAACCAGAACAAAACAAAATAGGTTAGTACAAAGCAAAGTCAAGTAAGAAAGAAATAAATAGAGCACCTATTCGGGTAACCACTAGGGGTTTGGAGTGGTTCTACCTAGGGTGGGCTCTTAAGGCTCGCTATATGGGGTTTGGTTCTAAAGCAAAGGTACCCGAACCGACCCTTGATCCTCACCCATTATATGTTCATATGAATCGAGTTCAGTTTAGGGGAATACATTACCCTATGGCTGCACGGAGATGAAAATCTCACGAAGACATAGGTACGGATGTATCCCGAAAGCAATCCACTATCCTGCACGGAGGTAAAGACCTCACGAAGGAATAGTTTCTCACTCCCACTTAAGAGGGTATAATCGAGTGGTCATGTAATGCAATGTGCAGAAACATATCAAAAATTCAAACCAATAAAGCGAACCAAAATGATGAAAGTTGTAACAAAGACGGATGAAATGTAACAAAAGGATCGTACATTTAAATCGAGTTTTCAATTTTCGACAAAAAGACAAAAAGTAATCAACTCGTGGCTTGACTCTCTTATTTGGTTCCCCAGTTGAGTCGCCAAGCTATCAAAACCATTTTTTTGAAAAAGCAGGGTCGACCTTAAAAAACGAAAATGGAGTCGCCACCAATCCCTTTTTTTTTGAGGTGTGATCGGGTCACCTTGAGATTGATCATTAAAACATTTTGATTTATTAAAACAATGATTTTGGCCTACAAAATTCAAGAAAACGAGTTCAGGAGTCGATTACGCACGAGGAAGGATTAGCACCCTCGTAACGCCCAAAATTGGTACCTAATTGATTAATTAACGTCTTAATATCGAAAATTTGAAAAGGTTTTAAAATACGATCCTCTTTATTTGAAAGAAAACTTGAATAAATTAAATTGGATGCTAAGACCCTCTTATTTCGAAGAAGTAAAATGTCACGCCCAGTGAGTTAGGATACAACATTTCAAATCCTCGAAACTAAACTTGTCTTTTGACTTTTAAAACTCATGCATTTAAGTTTAAGAAAGATATTCGGTTATTTGGGTCAAATGAAAAATCGGAACCCAGTAAGTTAGGGCACAATTTCTCAAAATTCCAAATACAGAATATTGCCTTGTTTAAAAATTTCTTTTTTGAATAATCGATTACAAACCTAACGATGCGTGCTATTTAGTAGAAATATAATAAAATGGCCTATTATAGATATATATATATAAAAAAAAATGACTTTTGAAGTGATTTTAGTGAAATGAGATGAAATGAAAATATCGAACATGGTATAATGATTTATGAGTGAAATACTACATAATTGAATGACAATAATATGAAAACAAATTATAGAACTCATGATGGCAATAATCACACAATGTACATCATTTCGAATTCCAATTAATAATCGGAGACAAACGAAATAAAACAATATACAAAAACAATTTAAAAGTGAATAATATAAAGAGATTTAAAATAAATAAATAAATAAAAATTAAAATAAATAATACAAAAAAAGAAAAAATTGTTCAAAAATAAACAATACATAAAAAATTAATAAAATATAAAACGATTTGGAATAAATAATTTAAAGCGATTTAAAATAAACAATATAAAACAATTTTAAAAGAAATAATATGTGAGGAAAAATCTAAAATAAATAATACATGTAAAACAGTTTAAAATAATACAATATATAAACCGATTCAAAATAATAGTATACGAAATAAGTTAAAATAAACAATATCTAAAACAATTTAAAAATAAATAATATAAAACAATTTGATACAAATAATATAAAAAGAACTTAAAATAAATAATATATAAACCTTTAAAATAAATAAATAAACAAATAAATAATATATAAAGATAATTAAAACAGAATAAATAAATAACGAATTAAAAGGTCGAAATCAAACAGGTTAAGGACTAAATCGGAATAAAAACAAAATTTAGAGCCTAAATTGTAATAAATAACTATACAAAAATAGGACCAAAATCAAACAAGCTTAAACTATCGAGGGCCCATTTGGAAAATAACCCCAACCCTGGGCACACGTCTACTTCTCAGAGCATCAGTGGGTCGGGGACATGATTGAAATGCGCAACAAATTCCATGGCCAAATTTAAAAAAAAAAGAAAAAGGACGAAATTAGAACAGCCCAAAAAATCGGAAGGGCCAGGGTTGCAAATAACCCATTTAACAAAAATGCGCGGATCCTCCTTGCGGGTCGGGTCAAGGTGCGGGTCAAGGGACCAAACGGCGCCGTTTTATGGTCTCCCTAACCCTAATGAAATGGCGTCGTTTTCTCTGCCTTTATAAACCCATTTTTGCAAAAAAATTCATTTCTTCCGACAGTTTTAAAAAAAAAAAAAAAAGGCCTTCTCTTTTCTCTGTTGGGGCTCCTCTTCTGGCCGTAGGTCCGATTGTCGAACCGCCGTCGTCCGTCGCCGACGACCGTCGTATACGGCGGTCGGACCCCTCCCAGGTGAGGTTTTCCTTTCTTTTTTCTTATATTTTTTTATATATTCGTATATAAACTGTTCTTTTTAGAAGAAAATAAAGAAATATGAATATATAGGTATATTTTCGAAAATGAAAAATAAAAGGAAAAGTAAAATAAATAAAAAAACAAATAAATGTATAAAGACAATGACCTTAATTCCTTTGTATCTCTGTATATTTTTGTATTTGATCTTTTGTTTTTTTTTTTCGTTTCAAAATATCTGTCTATTACAAATCCGATTTTGTGGCTTTTATAGCTGAAAATATACATTATTTATTATTCTTGCTATTGCTTTTGCTGTTTCTTGCTCTGTCATTTTTTTTGCTACTGTTGCCCTCTTTTGGTTCGTTGCAGGCGTTGATGGAGCGGGGGAAAAGGTGTTTTTTCCATTTTCGTGCAAGGCAACAGAGGGCACGCCAGGGGGCCTTGGGACGAGACGCCTTGAGACGAGGCACGGCGCTCGAGGGAGGCGGCGGCTAGGGTTTCCCTCTCTTTTTTGCTACTGAAAATGTTTAGGGCTAGGGTTAATTTTGGGCTTGTAATTGGGTTAGATTTAGTTTGCTTTTTTTTTTGTTTTGTTTTTTGGTTCCTGGGCCCCGGGCTAAAATTGGGCTCTACAGCTAACATTTTCATAAATAACCATTGGTTCTTTTAGTTATTAATTTGGAATTTTATCAACCTCCTTAGTCAATGTTGTTATCTCCCGATTTTAGGTGCCGGGTACTTTCAAATTTTAAATTTGTATTCAATTTTCCTTGCTTTTCTTTTCTTTACATCCAAACAAAGCCGTGGTTTTTTTAATTTTTTTCTGCTTTTCCCCTCCTCCATGTTTATTTTTGGTTCGTTTACTTTCTGGTGTTGCATTCCAGTGTTTGTTTGAGATATTGTTCTTTGGAGTGAGCTGTTTATCAACTTTTATCTGCGTTAAGTGCTTGTAAGATCTATGAATACGATAACATCAGTAAAAAAGTATTATTGAATCTTGAGATGTTAAGGATCAAAAGATGGGACACTACTGTATATTTGAAATGATTTGTAATTAACGATAGGTTACGGGTTTTCTTTTCTGTACTATTGCAGGTATAACTAGTTAATTGAAGCTGCCAGACTTTGAAATAATATGTCTACGGTGGAAGAACCGTTGTATCCAATAGCTGTCCTGATAGATGAGCTAAAAAATGATGACATCCAGCTTCGTTTAAACTCAATCCGTAGGCTTTCAACCATTGCTCGTGCTCTTGGGGAAGAGCGAACCAGGAAGGAATTAATTCCATTTCTGAGTGAAAACAATGACGATGATGATGAGGTGCTTCTTGCAATGGCTGAGGAGCTGGGAGTGTTTATTCCCTATGTTGGGGGTGTTGAACATGCCCATGTTTTGCTGGCCCCTTTGGAAACCCTTTGCACTGTTGAGGAAACCTGTGTAAGGGACAAAGCTGTCGAGTCATTATGCAGAATTGGATCTCAGATGAAGGAGAATGACTTGGTTGACTGGTTTGTTCCCCTAGTTAAGGTTAGATGTTCTGTTATTTTCAATATTTATATTAATGCCATTGTTTTTCAATACCGTTTTGTGATATTTAGCTGCTGTGCACAAAGCTATAAATTTGAGCTTATTAGATACTTATTTTACATGCCAAAAGCTGTTAATCAGGTTGTAGTAACTGCAAACAATGAATTTTAAGAGCTCAACTTTCAACAATTTATGAACATTGCTAATATGAAGGACAGTGAAAACAGTAACAGAAAGGAATTTAAGTAGTAAGGATGACATGGTTTATGCACCCTAAACTTGGTAGCCATATTTCTGTTTCTATGTTTTTGATGTTTTATTTGTTTTTTTTTAAATCTTCAGAGGCTGGCTGCTGGTGAGTGGTTTACAGCTCGAGTTTCAGCCTGTGGGCTGTTTCATATTGCTTATCCAAGTGCCCCTGAGATGTTGAAAACAGAATTACGGTCAATATACAGCCAATTGTGTCAAGATGACATGCCAATGGTAAGAAGGTCTGCTGCATCAAATCTGGGGAAATTTGCCGCAACAGTTGAAAATGCTCATTTGAAGGCTGAGATCATGCAGATATTTAATAATCTTACACAAGATGGTAAGTGGAAGGGTTAAGACATGCTTGATTGAGAAAATCTCTCTACTTGTTAGGTTACATTTTTATATTTTGATTTTTGACACATGAATACTGCTTGTTTTCTTCTTCTCTACTGCCATCCCTACCATACTCCTCCATGTTTGCAATAAATGAATTTGTGGTCTGTTCAGATATTTCATCAAGTTTTTTTTAGGCCATCTAGCTTGGAAACAAAACTTGTTTTTTTCTTGGTTCTAGTAAAAGAATTAGTAGCTGAAATGATTTTATTTTATTACGAGTTCTCACAAGAAGCTTCTTGTTTTAAATTGTATGTCAGATCAAGATTCAGTTCGGTTATTGGCTGTTGAGGGATGTGCTGCTCTTGGAAAGTTGTTAGAACCCCAGGATTGTGTTGCACACATTCTCCCTGTAATTGTCAATTTCTCCCAGGTATATCCATAGATGCTTCTCCTGTTTACATTTAATATTGTGTGAATTTTACAAATTATTTCTTATCTTCTTTTCGGCAGTCTTGTCAGGCATCTTACGAAAAATGGAACTGTTCATAGCCTCATGTTAGTTGTTGGCATGTGTCACTAAAACTCTGTAGCAAGTTTTTAGTGATTTTTCTTGTGAATAACTTTCTAATGTTTCATGATCCATGGAGTATCATGTTGAAACCACATAAAGTTAGGGTTTCATAATGTGGAGGTTGAAGTTTAAAAGTTGCTCTTTAAATTGTGATTGGAAGACTTTATTTTGTTGCATTAGCAATATCTGTCATATACTGCGGATTTGACCTATTTCATGCTTTAACTAAAATTTTTTAATTTAGGTGTGGGGTGAGAATGCTATTGAGTGACCTGAGTATTCCGTTGCATATAAATAATTCTGTAGTGAGTTCAGGCATCTTTAGCAGGAAAACAGCTTCTTCCTTTATTTCTTTTAATTCCACATGTGCTTATATTTGTTCCATTTTGTGTAATTAACAGGATAAATCTTGGCGTGTGCGTTATATGGTTGCAAATCAATTATATGAACTTTGTGAAGCTGTAGGACCACAGCCTACTAGGTATTAATGTACTGCAAAGCTTCTGATAAAATATGCTAATGCTATATGAGGAAAATTTCCTCTTTATCAATGATATGTATCACTATCTTACACAGTTACATGGTCAATTGTTTTCAGCTTGCTGTGTGTGGGCCAGAAATTGTATTTCTTTGATTATTTGTCATACTATCCTAAGGTGGTTTATGTTTTACTTTTTACATATGTTGATTGTGTTTTCAGGACGGACTTGGTGCCTGCATATGTGCGCTTGCTTCGCGATAATGAAGCTGAAGTTCGCATTGCAGCTGCAGGAAAAGTAACTAAATTTTCTCAAATTTTGAGTCCAGAACTTGCAACCCAACACATTCTTCCTTGTGTTAAGGTACTGATGTTTATGATAAGAAGCTTATGATCCTCAAATGAAATTTCCTGTTAGAGAAGAAACTGCTGTTTGTTTCATGTTACATTAAATATTGGTCATCTTCTTACCTCAATGCATTGCAATACCTTTTATAGGAGCTGTCATCGGATTCTTCGCAACATGTCCGCTCCGCTTTAGCTTCAGTTATTATGGGAATGGCTCCTGTCCTTGGAAAGGTAAGAACATAGAGTAATTCCTTGATTGGGAAGTACCCTAGGAAATTCCAGGGTCTGTTTAGTGCTGGTAATGCAGGACAAACGCGTACTAGCTAGAGGTACCAACTACCAATATAAATTATCTCCTATGGGATTGGACTGATAGAGGGTCTTTTCCTTCAGTTGTGGTTGTTATAACAGTTGTCTCAATGTTCATGCTGGATGTATCAGAAACTGGTTTGAATTGGGATTATTGAATTTCATTTGTTGGTCCTTGCAGGATGCAACTATCGAGCAGCTTCTTCCAATATATCTCTCTCTTTTGAAGGATGAATTCCCTGATGTGCGTCTTAACATAATCAGCAAGCTTGATCAGGTGAATCAGGTTAGGTATAAGTTGGAGCTTCCCTCTGTTTCTATGTGTGCTGTTCTGCTTATGTTTTGCATCCTCGGTTGTTTTTCGTTTGCTCGAGATTCAACTTTTATCCAACATAAAGCTGTTGAAGCACAATGGCACCCGGGTCTTCTGAGTGGCTATTAATACTGAACAAATTTAATTTTAGTTACAACTTGTTAATTGGTATTGTAGAGCCCAATTTTGGCCCGGGCTAAACAACCCAACCCAAATACAGTCCAAACAAACCCCCAAAATCGGAGGCCCAATTACAACACCCAAACCTAATAACTAAACCCAGCCCAATAAGCCCAAAACCTAAAGCTAACCGAAACCCTAGTTGTTCCCTAGCGCCGCATGCCTCCTGACCAGCCCCCTATGCGCCGTATCCACTCCCACGTGCTTCCCTCGGCGTGCACGTCGCCCGAAGGCCGCCATCCTCAGCGCCTTGCACCAACACGGCAAAAAGCCGAATGTGTCGCCTCCGTCAACGCCTGCAACAGGAAAAAGAAAGAACAAAATAGCGGAAATGGCAGAGAAACCCAAAAGCAACAATATTTTGTATTTCTTTCTATCTTTTCGGCTATATAAGCCCAACAACAACAGCAATGTAAAAAAAAAAAAAGAACGGATCAGAAATCAAAAGCAAAAAGAAACATTAAAAGGTCGATTTCGTTTTTTTTTCTTTCTGTTTTACCTTTATTATTACTGTTTTCTATTTATATTTTTATTTGATATTTACAAACTTTTGAAACATCATAAGAAAAGGGGTAAAAACTCATACCTTTCGAGCGATCAGAAAACGGAACCGAAAGGTTTCTTCCCCTTTCGGATTTTGAGGTTTCTTTCCTGGGATTTTTGGTGTTAGGTCGGGGTTTTTATAAAAAAAAAGGGGTTAAAAAAAACGACCCCCCCTTTCTACTCCCTTGCCACCGAACACGGCGGCTACCGTCGTTGAGGGTGCAGGAGTCCGATGGCCGGACTTGAGAGCAAGGGGAGGGGATTTGAGAGGACCCTCAAACTGTTTCTGAAAAATGAAAGGGAAAATGCCCTTTTCTGTTCTTTTTTTATTTTTATATAAAGGGTAATACGGCGCCGTTTTTGGACTTAAGCTCTACTGTCAAAACGACGCCGTTTCGTTCAGACCCGAAATTCGACCCGACCCAGGGCAGAGGATCCGCGCGTTGCGCATATGGTCCTTCATTCTTTGTTGTGCCATTCGATTTAACCCTATTCCATTTTTCTTTAAATTATAGTTTTCACTCGTAATTTTATTCCTATTCCAATTTAATCCTGTTAACTTGTCATTTATTTATCCATGTCAATATTTCATGTATTATTTGTATTAAACTGTTTTATTACTTTTTTTAAAAAATTATTCCAGGTATTATTTATTTAAAATCATCTTATGAATTATTTATTTTATATTGTTTTATCTCTTATTTTAAACTGTCTTTTATTATGTATTTGTGAATTATTTTGTTACTATAAATCTTTATGTAGATACTCATTTTAGTTTATTTATTTTCAATTCTTATATACTGTGTTTATAAAATTCTTTACACATTATTCATTTTAATTTTTTATATACTATTTATTTACATATTATTTTGAACTTATTATTTATTATTTTAAGTTATTTTATATGTTTTAAGTTCATATATATATTATTTAGTTCAAATTACGCTATATGTTATCCATTTTAATTTTTATTACTATTATTTGTTTTAAAATTATTTTATTATTACTTATTTTGTACATTGTTCACATTAAATTGTTCCGTATTTTTTATATATTATTATTTTAAATTTCTTTTTACATAATTATTTACTTTTAGACTTTTTTTATGTGTTATTTTAAATTGTTACCTATATATTATTTATTTTAAGATGCTTTATTTTATTTTAAATTGTTTTGCGTATTAATTATTTTAAACTGTTTTATACTAGTTACTTTAAGTTGCTTTTCATAGTATCTATTTTAAACCTTTTATGTTTTATTTATTTAAAATTATCTTATTATTTATTTTAAATTGTTTTATGTTATTTATTTCATTCTTTTGACTACTAATGTTGGTATTTAAGTGACATATATTGTGAAATTATTGCCATTGTGTATTTTAATTCGTTTATTGTATTCTTTATATTATAGTTATTCATTCGTATAGCATCATTGTCATGTATTACTATTCATGCTTGTAACTACGTTTTCTATTATTGCATCATGATTCAAATTCTCACTTTCGCCCGATATTGATTATCTTTTAACAAGATAAACAAATATATTTTTTGAGTCCATTTCATAATTGCTTATTTAAAAAACTTCTCAAAATAAGGCAATATTTCGTGTTTGGAAATCCGAGGAATCGTGCCATATCGTGCTGGGTTTCGATTTTCCGTTTGACTAAATAACCAAATATCTTTTTAAAATTTTGACCGTGTTTTCTAAAAAAAAAAGGGCAATGTTTTGTGTTTGGAAATTCGAGAAATTGTGCCCTAACGTGCTGGGTTTCGGTTT
Source organism: Gossypium sturtianum (assembly GCA_025698515.1). Taxonomy (NCBI): domain Eukaryota; kingdom Viridiplantae; phylum Streptophyta; class Magnoliopsida; order Malvales; family Malvaceae; genus Gossypium; species Gossypium sturtianum. Next base: position 16,638,150 of record CM046954.1, on the reverse strand, counting down.
TTCGCTTGGCCAAATAATCGAATATCCTTTTGATATTTTCAATGCATGAGTCTCGGGAATCATGAGATGATCTTGGATTCGAGGATTTAAATTGTCGTGTCCTAACGTGCTGGATGTGATATTTTATTCCTTCGGAGCGAGAGAATCTTAATATCCAATTCGAGAAAATTCAAACATTTTTTAAAAGAGATCGCATTTTAAAATCTTTTCAAATTTTCAACATAAAGACATTAGTTAATCAATTTGGTACCAATTTTGGGCGTGACGAGGGTGCTAACCCTTCCTCGCACGTAACCGACTCCCGAACCCGATTTCTCAAAACTTCGTAGACCAAAACTATTGTTTTAATAAATCAAATCTATTATTAAAATGACCGAATCACGAGGTGACCCGATCACACCTCATCAAAAAAGATTGGTGGCGACTCCTGTTTTATTTTCATTTTCAAAACCCTGGTCGATTCCCATTTTCAAAAAAAATGGTTTCGACAGCTTGGCGACTCCACTGGGGAATAGTTGAGAGTCAGGCCATAGATTGATTAATTTTTGTCCTTTTGATTGAAAATTTGGGAAAATTGTTTTGGAAAATCATGTTTCTTTTAATGCATTTGTTGGTGCTATGATTGCGATAATGTCGAGTCTCATAAAATACTTTAGCATTACATTGCATGACCGTTGTGGTCACACCTTTAAGTGGGTGTAACAAGCTATGCCTTCGTGAGGTTTTCACCTCCGCATGGGCTAGTGGATTACTTTCGGGATACATCCGTACCTATGTCTTCGTGAGGTTTTCATCTCCGCATGGCCAAAGGGAAATGTATTCCCCTGAATCGAACTCGATCCGTATGAGCTTATAATGGGTGAGGATTGAGGAATCTGCTGGTTCAGGTACCCTCTCGTTAGAACCAAACCACATATAGTGAACCCTAAGAGCTAACCCTAGGTAGAGCTACGCCGAACCCTAATGGTCACACGATTAGGTACTTTATTTTGTTGTTTATTTCTCTTGTGCTAACATGTTTCTTTTGTTTTGACTGCATTGCATTTCATCATCTTAGAAAGGAGGTGTTGATTCATATTCGATTGCTAAATAGAAGAGTTTGTCATAAGAAAATGGGTTACTTGATAAAGTGGATTATAATACGGTCGTTTGAACATAGTCCAGGTAAACAACGAGAGAAGACTGATAGTCCGCAGAAGAATACAAGACTTTGCCCGAGGATTCAAGCCGACAAGGATTATTCGAGAGTCATCATGTCTCAATTTTCTTAAAAAAGCTTATGAACATCGCGGAGGATAAGTGAGTGAAGAGGTACGGCCTGGACCAAGCAACAAGGAGCTAGAAGAGGCATCTTGTAACATCCTGAAATTCGGGATTTTATAATTTACTTCACATCATGCGTTAAACTAGTTAAGAATGTTAATTGTGTATGTTTAAGGGTTCTAAGAAGGCTCGGGGTTGAGTTGGGCCTTAACAAAATTTTTGTGTTTAAGCACTTTAAAGAGAGAAGGTAAGTGGCATCAAGACTTAAGGAAATAAGTGTGCATTTTGCTAGCACAAGGAGTCTATTGGTAAAAGTGGAAAGTGGCGTGTGGAGTGTACTAATGATCTGAGGTTCGAATCCCATCTAGTGCAAAAATTTTGGATTTATTTTTGTGTTCCTATTACAAGTGTCGGCCATGGTTCTAAATTTGGTAAGCGAGACTTTTTATTGATGGAATGAGGAAGGTAAGGAAGAGGGTAAGGAAATAAGTAAAAAGGAAAGGAGAAAGAAGGGGGATATGTTGGCCGAATATTTGGAAGGTGCTTGGAATAGAATTTTGGTCAACACTCATCCTTTTGGCAAAAGTAATACACGGTTTTGGGAGGGGGGAAACTTGATAGCCGAAATTCCTAGAGTCATTTTGCTAGTTTTGGTTCAAGAAAGGCCTATTTTCTTTTTAGCATATTGGTGTTTTCTTTTCCCAATTCTTTTCCTTGTTTTGGCAGAAATACCTAGTCATTGTTCACCTTGTTCCCTTGTTGTGCCGTAACCCTTAATCCATCCTTGTTCATTTTTCTTTGATTGCCGAAATACTCACATCTTTTGGTTTATTTCTCTTTTGGTGTTGGCCGAAACCTCTTAACACCTCTTTTTCATCTTCTCTTTTCTTTTTATTATTATTTCTTCAACCTTCCTTTCACTTCTTAAATCAACATTACCTTGTGACCGAATTTTCTTATTAATTTCTCTCCATAGTCGAATCTATTAACATCCTACTTCCTCTCTATTTCTTTTTCTTTCGTGTTGGGCACTATCTTCTTGACCGAATCAGTAAGTAATCCTATTCTTTTCAATTTCTTTTCTTCATGCCGAATATGTGCCCTTGACTTGGGATGGTTCTTTTAACTGAAAGCATCACTTTCTTCTACTCACTCAAAGCGTGATCATCTCTTTTTCGTAGTATTAAAGTGGGAAAGCCGAATCTAATATCCTTATCTCATCCGTAGCCATAAGTCAATCGGTAGAAATCAGATTCATCATCGATAAGGTAAAGAGTTTCATTATGGTTTATTTTAATATCTTTCATTGCTCGGGTATTCCGTTAAAACATACCGATGGATTTGACTAATCGAATATTATAGGGAACTAAATCGCTCATTTTTCTTTACTCGTTGGTCCTTCGGAAGTAGTGGTAAGCCGAAACCTCTCCTTAGATAAATACGTTCATTCATCATAGTATTTTTCTAACCGAGACTTTTTCAATGGAGGCAAGTGGTAACGATTTGAAAGGAAAAGCGATAGTAGGAGACAAAAGGAGAGGATTTGCAATTCCTACTCCTAAGTTCAAGCGAAGGACGGTATCGGCGGTTCAGGATTTTCCACCGAGTTGTGGACCATCATCCGGTGAGAATAGACAAATCGTGGTCGTTCACGATACTAAGGGTAAGCGTTTCTATAGATCGTTTGATTTAGACTTAGATTAATAAAATCTCGTTTGTTGGATTAATCGAGAGTAATGGTGATTTAGGTGCCGACGATCAAGAAGGTTTAATTCTTACCGTGTCAGTGTGTAATCTCACAATCGAAATCCATGATTCATGATTCGATAACATGTTGGATAATAGATCGTTATTATTATAAGGCTAAAAATCATAATATGGCATAAATCGAGAAATTTGCTTAAACTACATTATTTCTATAGATTTGTCAAAATCGGTATTAAAATGGTTAATTTATGAAAATGCCCCTATGGGCCGAATTACGATAATGCCCTATGGGTAGAATTATGAAAATGCCTCTATGGGCCGATTTACCAAAATGCCTCTATGGGTCGATTTGCTAGAATGCCTTAGTGGGCCGAATTACAAAGTTCTATAATGGACCGATTCACCGTAATAAATATTGGAGTAATGGTCGATTATATATGTGGATATTATCCTATGTATGTTGTATTTTACATATTCATGGGATGGGAAAATTGTATGGAGAGCAGTGTAGCCTGGTGGCATTGCCACAATATGTTCATTATTATGCTTACTTATGATTTCGGTGGCATGGCCACAATAAAAATATATGATAGCAGTTTGACTGCAAATTTTGGTGTGAGCGGCGGGGTGGGTTGACTTGATCCCCACGGTGTGATTATTCACTGGTCGGGGTGTGATGGATGGATGGGTTGGGTTGCATACATGTCATTTTAAATACTATTATGTAAATGGGCTTAGGCCCAAGTTATTGCTATATGGATTCAGGCCAGTGGATGACGGTAAGGGGATTATACACTGAGTTCTAGTAACTCACCCCTTTTTTCCTTAACCCTTGTAGGTAATGCTCAGTGATGTGGACTTGGGCCATGGATGACTCGGTGGAGGCCATACTTTAGAAATGGTGTTTTCGAACTTAGTAAATTCCTTTTTCGTTTATTTTTGTTACCTTTACTATATTAGGTTAAAGTTGTAATAAGGCCTCTGGGATTTTAAATTTGGATTTTATGTTTGACTATTTATTTTCTATCATGGTTTGATTTAAACGGGGATTTTTCTGAAAATCATAAACAACGGTTTTTCATAAAATTTATCAACAAACGGATTTCAGAACAAATATGTTCGAATAATTTAACTTGGACTTTCCTTCGAAATATCAATATTATTTTCAAAAAATTACGGATTTAAAAGATCACTAATTCAAGTATCGATTTTTTTCAATTAACCTTTCAAGAATTGTAGTATTTCTATCAAATATTTTTGATCAAAATTTGTTTTCTTAAACTAAATTCTAATCTTTAGTAAGAGGCGCAAGTTTTTTACTCGTTTTCTTCATGTGACATGTCAGATCCGGTCATACCGCATAGGCCGGGTTTGGGGTATTACATTTTATGGTATCAGAGCCCGGTTGCAAAACTCGACTGTGGTTTGAATTCAAAAGCGTTTTCCAAAGCTGTTAAAATTTTAAATTTTAAATGTATATTTTAGAGAAAGTATGGCACCACGGGTATCCGACACCAAGTCAGTAAGTTTTGTTTTCATTTTATGATTATTGTGATATTACTGTAGTAAGAAAACTTCACAAAATAGAGAAACTCTAGAACTTTTAGCTTTAGGAGCTGAAACTATAAAGATTGAGACTTTAGGATATGTTTTGCGAAAAACAACTTTACTTCCTATACTTCATAAAACATTGTTTAATAAACATTGAATAATATACTGATTCATAAGACTTGTAATCAGATTAAATCAATTTAGTAAACATGAGCGCTAGAGGACGTGGACGCGGTAGACGTGGCCGTGGTAGAGGCCGATGTGCTAGAGTTGTATCTGAGGCATCGAGACATATGCCGGAAATGGACGCCCCTGCGTCACCAGTGACTGAAGCTGGGTCACATGATCGAATGAGAGATGATGACGCTCTGTCACAAGCGATGTTGCGAGTCCTAGAAAAGGTTACTGGGGCGAGAACTGGGTCAACAGCTCGTGGGTCGATTTCGGAACGACTCAGATCGAATGGGGCCGAAGTCTTTAGGGGTATTTCGGGTGTAGCCCCAAGTGTAGTGGAGTACTGGCTTGAGGCGGTAAAGCGGATTATGGACGATCTGAGATTACTGATAGAGAAACAACTGTAATTAGTCCTTTAGGACAGTCGGTGATAGTAAATAAGTTGTTTAGGGATGTGCCCTTAGAAGTTCAGGGGGAAGTATTTCTAGCAGATTTGATGGAACTGCCATTCGGGGAGTTCGATCTTATTTTGGGCATGGACCGGCCGTTAAGCATCGTGCAAATTTGGACTTGTGGCCGCAGCGTATGGTATTAAGAACTTCAGAGGATAAGGAAGTGATGATGATAGGTGAAAGAAGAAACTATCTGTCTAATGTGGTATCTGCTTTAAAGGCAGAGAAGTTGGTGCGAAAGGGGTATGGAGCGTTCTTAGCCTTTATCAGTGCTTTGGATGCCAAAGAGTTGTCGGTTGAGAGTGTTAGAACGGTGAAAGAGTTTTCAGACGTCTTTCTCGGGGAGCTTCCAGGTTTACCTCCAGATCGGGAGGTAGAATTTGGTATTGAGTTGTTGCCAGGAATGTCTCCGGTGTCCATTGCTCCTTACAGAATGGCGCCGAGGGAGTTAGCGGAGCTTAAAGCTCAAATTTAGGAGTTGTTGGATCGCGGATTTATTCGACCAAGTGTGTCACCATGGGTAGCACCGGTGTTGTTCGTTAAGAAAAAGGATGGGTCGATGCGTATGTGCATCGATTATAGACAATTGAATAAGTTGACAATCAAGAACAAGTATCCGTTACCAATGATCGATGATCTGTTCGATCAGCTGCGAGGAGCTTCAGTTTTCTCGAGGATAGACTTGAGATCGGGATATCACCAGTTAAAAGTCAAGGAGGTGGATATTCATAAGACTACGTTTCGAACTCGTTATGGGCATTACGAGTTCTTAGTGATGTCGTTCGGGTTGACTAATGCACCAGCTGTATTTATGGACATAATGAACCGAGTCTTCCAACCCTATCTAGACCGGTTTGTGGTGGTGTTCATAGATGATATCTTAGTGTACTTAAAGACTGAAGAGGAGCATGATTCGTATTTACGGGTCGTATTACAGATATTAAGGGAGAAGCAATTGTATGCCAAATTCAGTAAGTGTGAATTCTGGCTGAAGGAGGTGACCTTTTTGGGGCATGTTGTGTCTGTCGAAGGAATTAGAGTTGATCCCCGGAAGGTCAAGGTTGTATTGGATTGGAAACCACCGAAGTTAGTGGCAGAAATTCGGAGTTTTCTAGGCTTGGCTGGGTATTACAGGCGATTCGTTGAGGGGTTTTCGTTGATTGCTGCACCCCTAACTAAGCTGTTGCGTAAGGGAGTACCATTTGTGTGGTCGATAGGCAAAGAAGAGAGCTTTGAGAAATTGAAGAAGATTCTCGGCGTAAGCGCGGTATTGATTCAACTGAGGTCGGTAAGAGTTCATTGTGTATTGTGATGCGTCACACACGGGCTTAGGATGTGTGTTGATGCAAGGGGGAAAAGTGATGGAATATGCATCTTGTCAATTAAGGCCGCATGAGGTGAACTATCCCACTCATGATTTGGAGTTAGCTGCAGTAGTGTTTGCTCTGAAGATTTGGAGACACTATTTGTACGGGGAGAAGTCGATTATCTATACAGATCATAAGAGTCTGAAGTACCTCCTTACCCGTAAAGAGTTGAACTTAAGACAAATGGAGGTGGATAGAATCGTTGAAAGATTATGACTTCTCAATCGAGTATCATCCAGGAAAAGCTAACGTAGTGGCAGATGCGTTGAGTCGTAAGGTGATATCGGATTTGAGAGTGATGTTCGCTCATCTCAGCCTTTATGAAGATGGTAGTCTGTTAGTCGAACTTCAGGTGAAGCCTACATGGGTAAATCAGATTAAGGAAAAGTAATTGTCAGATGAAAGACTGAGTTCTCGACTGCAGCAAGTGAAAAGTGGTGAGATAGGGGATTTTGGATTAAATAGTGATGGAGTATTGTGTTTCCGTGGAAGAGTTTGTATGCCTAGGGATTCAGAATTGAGACAAATGATTCTGCGTGAGGCGCATAGTAGCCCATATGCTATGCACCCCGGAGGAAATAAGATGTACCGAGATCTCTGTGAGTAGTATTGGTGGCCAGGGTTGAAATGAGAGGTTACTGACTTCATGAACAAGTACTTGACATGTCAGCAGGTGAAAGCGGAACATCAACTGCCGTCAGGGTTGCTACAACTGGTGAAAATTCCATTATAGAAATGGGAAAGGATAATGATGGATTTTGTTAGTGGGTTACCTTTAACGCCTACTAAGAAAGATTCGGTATGGGTTATAGTGGATCGGTTAACGAAGATCGCTCATTTCCTACCGTTATGCGGATTATTCGTTGCGAAGTTAGCCAAGTTGTATGTAGCGAGACCGTGAGGTTACATGGGGTACCGATGTCTATCATATCGCACGAGGATCTTAGGTTTACATCACGGTTTTGGAAGGCTCTGCATGAAGCTTTGGGAACAAAACTAAATTTCAAACGACGCGCTTCATCCGCATCGATGGCGATCGGAAAGAGTAATCCAGATTCTAGAAGACATGCTAAGAGGTTATGTGATCGATTTCAGGGGTAGTTGGGAAGATTTCCTGCCATTGGCACAGTTTGCATACAACAACAACTATCAATCCAAAGATCCGGATGGCACCTACGAGGCGTTGTATGGTCGTAGGTGTCGTACTTCTACTTGTTGGACTGAGCTGGGGGAGCGATAGTTATTGGGTCCTGAGTTGATCTCGGAGACGGAGGAAAAAGTTAAGGTGATTCGGGCACGGTTAAAAGAAGCTTCGGACAGACAGAAATTATACGCGGACCTGAAGCGTAAGGAGATAGAGTTCTCAAAGGAGAGATCGTGTCTTTTGAAGGTCTCACCTTGGAAAAAGATCTTAAGATTTGGACGGAAGGGCAAGTTAAGCCCTAGGTTCATCGGACCATACCGTGTACTGAAGCGTGTTGGGCCAGTAGCTTATCAACTTGAGTTACCTCCGGAGTTAAGTCAGATACATAGTGTATTTCATGTCTCGATGTTAAGGTGTTATCGCTCGGATCCATCTCATATCGTACCAGTGGAGGAAGTTGAGATAAGACCTGACTTGTCTTTTGAGGAGGAGCCAGTACAGATTTTAAATCGGGATATTAAGGTGCTAAGAAGGAAGTCGGTTCCGTTAGTCAAAGTTTTATGGCGTAATCACGGGTCAGAGGAAGCTACATGGGAGCCAGAGGACACTATCCGGCAGTAATATCTTCATCTCTTTTAATCAGGTAAATTTCAAGGCCAAAATTTCTTTAAGGGGGGTAGAATTGTAACATCCTGAAATTCGGGATTTTATAATTTACTTCACATCATGCGTTAGACTAGTTAAGAATGTTAATTGTGTATGTTTAGGGGTTCTAAGAAGGCTCGGGGTTGAGTTGGGCCTTAACAAAATTTTTGTGTTTAAGCACTTTAAGGAGAGAAGGTAAGTGGCATCAAGACTTAAGAAAATAAGTGTGCATTTTGCTAGCACAAGGAGTCTATTGGTAAAAGTGGAAAGTGGCGTGTGGAGTGTACTAATGGTCTGAGGTTCGAATCCCATCTAGTGCAAAAATTTTGGATTTATTTTTGTGTTCCTATTACAAGTGTCGGCCATGGTTCTAAATTTGGTAAGGGAGACTTTTTATTGATGGAAAGAGGAATAAAAAAATAAGGTAAGGAGGAGGGTAAGGAAAGAAGTAAAAAGGAAAGGAGAAAGAAGGGGGATATGTTGGCCGAATATTTGGAAGGTGCTTGGAATAGAATTTCAGTCAACACTCATCCTTTTGGCAAAAGTAATACACGGTTTTGGGAGGGGGGAAACTTGATAGCCGAAATTCCTAGAGTCATTTTGCTAGTTTTAGTTCAAGAAAGGCCTATTTTCTTTTTAGCATATTGGTGTTTTCTTTTCCCAATTCTTTTCCTTGTTTTGGCCGAAATACCTAGTCATTGTTCACCTTGTTCCCTTGTTGTGCCGTAACCCTTAATCCATCCTTGTTCATTCTTCTTTGATTGCCGAAATACTCACATCTTTTGGTTCATTTCTCTTTTGGTGTTGGCCGAAACTTCTTAACACCTCTTTTTCACCTTCTCTTTTCTTTTTATTATTATTTCTTCAACCTTCCTTTCACTTCTTAAATCAACATTACCTTTTGACCGAATTTTCTTATTCATTTCTCTCCATATCCGAATCTATTAACATCCTACTTTCTCTCTATTTCTTTTTCTTTCGTGTTGGGCACTATCTTCTCGACCGAATCGGTAAGTAATCCTTTTCTTTTCAATTTCTTTTCTTCATGCCGAATATGTGCCCTTGACTTGGGATGGTTCTTTTAACTGAAAGCATCACTTTCTTCTACTCACTCAAAGCGTGATCATCTCTTTTTCGTAGTATTAAAGTGGGAAAGCCGAATCTAATATCCTTATCTCATCCGTAGCCATAAGTCAATCGATAGAAATCGGATTCATGATCGATAAGGTAAAGAGTTTTGTTATGGTTTATTTCAATATCTTTCATTGCTCGGTTATTCCGTTAAAACGGACCGATGGATTTGACTAATCGAATATTATAGGGAACTAAATCGCTCGTTTTTCTTTACTCGTTGATCCTTCGGAAGTAGTGGTAAGCCGAAACCTCTCCTTAGATAAATACGTTCATTCATCATAGTATTTTTCTAACTGAGACTTTTTCAATGGAGGCAAGTGGTAACGATTTGAAAGGAAAAACGATAGTAGGAGACAAAAGGAGAGGATTTGCAATTCCTACTCCTAAGTTCAAGCGAAGGACGGTATCGGCGGTTCGGGATTTTCCACTGGGTTGTGGACCATCATCCTGTGAGAATAGACAAATCGTGGTCGTTCACGATACTAAGGGTAAGCATTTCTATAGATCGTTTGATTTAGACTTAGATTAATAAAATCTCGTTTGTTGGATTAATCGAGAGTAATGGTGATTTAGGTGCCGACGATCAATAAGGTTTAATTCTTACCGTAATCAGGTGTGTAATCTCACACCGAAATCCCGCAGATTCATGATTCGATAACATGTTGGATAATAGATCGTTATTATTATAAGGCTAAAAATCGTAATATGGCATAAATCGAGAAATTTGCTTAAACTACATTATTTCTATAGATTTGTCAAAATCGGTATTAAAATGGTTAATTTATGAAAATGCCCCTATGGGCCGAATTACGATAATACCCTATGGGTAGAATTATGAAAATGCCTCTATGGACCGATTTACCAAAATGCCTCTATGGGCCGATTTGCTAGAATGCCTTAGTGGGCCGAATTACAAAGTTCTATAATGGACCGATTCACCGTAATAAATATTGGAGTAATGGTCGATTATATATGTGGATATTATCCTATGTATGTTGCATTTTACATATTGCATGGGATGAGAAAATTGTATGGAGAGCAGTGTAGCCTGGTGGTAGCCTGGTGGCATTGCCACAATATGTTCATTATTATGCTTACTTATGATTTTGGTGGTATGGCCACAATAAAAATATATGATAGCAGTTTGACTGCAAATTTTGGTGTGAGCGGCAGGGTGGGTTGACTTGATCCCCACAGGTGTGATTGGCTGGTCGGGGGTGTGATGGATGGATGGGTTGGGTTGCATACATGTCATTTTAAATACTATTATGTAAATGGGCTTAGGCCTAAGTTATTGCTATATGGATTCAGGCCAGTGGATGACGGTAAGGGGATTATACACTGAGTTCTAGTAACTCACCCCTTTTTTCCTTCACCCTTGCAGGTAATGCTTAGTGATGTGGACTTGGGCCATGGATGACTCGGTGGAGGCCATACTTTAGAAATGGTGTTTTCGAACTTAGTAAATTCCTTTTTCATTTATTTTCGTTACTTTTACTATATTAGGTTAAAGTTGTAATAAGGCCTCTGGGATTTTAAATTTGGATTTTATGTTTGACTATTTATTTTCTATCATGGTTTGATTTAAACGGGGATTTTTCTGAAAATCATAAACAACGATTTTTCATAAAATTTATCAACAAACGAATTTCATAACAAATATGTTCGAATAATTTAAGTTGGACTTTCCTTCGAAATATCAATATTATTTTCAAAAAATTACGGATTTAAAAGATCACTAATTCAATTATCGATTTTTTTCAATTAACCTTTCAAGAATTGTAGTATTTCTATCAAATATTTCTGATCAAAATTTGTTTTCTTAAACTAAATTCTAATCTTTAGTAAGAGGCGCAAGTTCTTTACTCGTTTTCTTCATGTGACATGTCAGATCCGGTCATACCGCATAGGCCGGGTTTGGGGTGTTACACATCTATTGAAAAAGTTCACGGGACACAACCATAACATCCGGATACGAAGAAAAGGATTGGTGTTTTCACCTGGACTATGAGGACGAAGCCGCATATGCAATCCGTTTTATGTAAAGAAATTTATTTTCTAGAAAAGTTCTTCTAATGGAATTGAATTCATAATCAACGCCTCTCTTTCTTTTTGCATTCATTCCATGAATTTGCATTGCATTTCATGCATTTGCATTACATCATATCACATGCATTAAAATTTGTAGAAAGGCTCTAATTAATTAAAAATTATTTCAGTTAACCTAGAAGACATGGAACAAAGGTTGGAGAGATTAGAGCAAAGGCAAATACTAATGCAAGAGCAGTTGGCCAAAATTCAACAGGATATGCGAGATCAAACGAATATGATGCGCCAGTTAACCCAATTACTAGTCGGAGGGCTTGAAAAAAGGAGTGGCCCAGTGGTCAACAGTGTGGGTAATGATGAAGACATCGTTTATTCCCCGATAAGTATCCCGACTCAACCAGACACGCATTCGCATGGGGTACCCATCATTATTGGACCCCAATGTCAGATTGATACTTCGGCCCTGTTGAACTTCCCGGTGGGTTCAGGTTTTAACCCGAAGGATGATCGAGCCAAACCGTTCGTACTGACAGAAACAAAAGAAAAAAGAAAGTGGACTTTAAAATCCCCGAAGAAAAAGGAAAATAAAGCGAATAGTACGAGAAGGTATAACAAGGGCTATTCAGAGTCGATTACAATGGGCCAGCCAAGGACTGTAATTACCAGCCGTCAGCTCTCCCCAAGGCAAGAACCCGATCAAAGACCGAACTCAGAAAAACCCCAGTTCGCACCCATCCCAATCACGTATAGGGAGTTGTACCAAATTTTGTTTGACGCACTTGTTGTATCCCCTTTTTACGTAGAACCAGTACAGCCCCCATACCCTAAATGGTACGATGTAAACACCCAATGCGAATACCATGCTAGAATCACAGGGCATTTGATCGAGAACTGCGTCGCTTTTAAAAAAATGATCGAAAGACTTGTTAGATTGGGTATCGTAAAATTCGATGATCCTTTCGGTGCAGAAAGTTCGTTACTCAACCTTTCTGTTAAAGGGGGAAACATTGTGAATTCCAGGATAGATAGGGGCATGAGACTCAAGAATGCATCGAGCTCAGGGCTCTAGTGCAAGGCCTGCTAATAAATTGAAGAGATCAAAGACCCGGTGGGAATGTCAGGGAATCTAAACATTAATGACATATTCGAAGAGGGAACGAGGAATAGAATTTTCCAAGCATCAGCTCTTACATACTTGGAAGTGTTTTGAACAATGGGACTATGGAATAGACCCCTGTATTTTTAGAGCTAATTCAGAGTAATTTCCAGAACACGCTTATTGCTCTAAGCCTAGGAGCAATAAGAATCTTTTTGTGAAATAGGCTTATGTTCAAAATCTATATTTTCAATGAAAATGCATTTTTGTGTCTCACTTTGAGCAAATATTCTTTTATTCCTTTATTTCATTCATGTTCATACCACATAAATAGTTATTCTTAAATTCATTTATCCTTTGAATATTCTTTCGTACCTACAATAGGTCCCTAGATATCAACGACATGAGCCACGCTGTTACTGACTCAGAGTCTACTTTTAAGTAAGATATGTGTCTAGAGAGATCTCAGGACTTTGAAGACGACCAAGACTGTAGATCATTACCTAATTTGTTAAGGATGGTAGAATAAGATGAGAAATAGATCCCACCTTACCAAGAATGAGTAGAATCTATGACTTTCTCTATGTGGGGCATGGATCGCAGTGGGCCAATCATGCCAAAAGCTTCTGACAGGTATCGATTCACCTCTGTGGTCGTCGATTACTTCACCAAGTGGGCGGAAGCTACTTCATATGCCAATGTCACAAAGGCGACAGTCAGTAATTTCTATGTTGATAGGGAATACCAAAAAGGGATCATATCTGACGATGTATTAAATTTGAACAACAGCGCGACATTAGAAGTTTGCAGTCTGCTCAAGATTAAACACCGTATCACCCCAAAACGAACGGTAAAAAAAAAGAGATTGCGGGAAAAATGATTGAGGCTCATTAAGATTGGCATTTGTACTTGTTGAACATTTGCTAAGACCCCCACCGGGGCAACGCCTTTCTCATCGAAGTTGAGGTTCCTTCTCTTCAAGTATTGTCAGAGATGAAGTTGGATCTAATTTCGATATAATCAAGTAAACCTGATTGAAGAAAAGAGGTGGAAAGCTATCCAAGTTATGACGAAAAGGTTCGCCCTAGAGAATTTCAGGAAGGAGACCTAGTTTTGAAAAGGATCTTTCCCATACAGAAGGACTTCTGAGAAAAGTGGATGCCAAACTGGGAAGGACCTTATGTGATAAAGAAGACCTTCTCTTGAAAAGCGAGAGGGATAATAAAGACTTGCCTAATCCTCTGAGTTAAAATCAGAAAATATTTCAGTAAAAAAGGAAAAAGAAAAATAAAAAAGAAAAAAGAAGAAGATAAAAAGAAAAGAAAAAAGAAAAAGGAGAGGCCAAGGCGAAAACCCGCAAAGGGCGCTTTGAGACTAAAGGGGATTTGAGTTGAAAACCCAAAAAAGGCAACTCAAATTTTGATTGAAAATGGGGCATGCGGTAGTCTCGCTTTCTTCGAATTAACAAGAAGGAGAGATGTTACATCTTGGGGCATCAACAGAGTACTCTAGATCCCCTCAGCACATATTGAACTCAAAATGGTTCTTAAGAGGTTCGTACAGAGAAGCCCAGGCTGCGATATTTGGGGCACCTAGTTTCCATTTTACCCATTTTTGAGTTTGTTATGTTTGATTACCTTATTCTTTTCAAAATACACTCTTAATAAACTTTCTTCTTCATTGCATTTGCTAGCTTTGATTAACTTGTTTGTTTCGAGCTATGCTCCCAATAAATTTTCATTTCGTCCATCATTATGATCTTTTTCAAGCATTTTGCATTGAAATAACGATTAGTGGACTAATAACACTTTCATAAAAGGAGTTTCGCATATTACTTTGGAAGTTTCTAAATGATACGAGAACCTGACACAGGTCTATTGTTCAGAACTCACCAGAGCTAAGGGTTGGAAAGGAGTCTAATTTGAGACTACCTGTTAAGATTTTTTGTCAAAAGTATCAGTTGAATAAAAAGGCGAGATATTGCGTCGGTGATACATCCTCGACAAATAATGAGTAACCCAAGCATTAAAATGGGATTATTCTCAAAGAAATTCGACATTCATATACATCCGGTCATGACACCCAGGGAATGGAAGATGTAGCAGACCAAATTGATTACCCCTGAGTCGCGGTGGGATGGATTGAAGATGACCCAGATCCTATACCCCTGAATTGTAGTGAGAGGGTCTGAAGATGGTATAAGCCTTAAAGTCCCATAGGTACCATAGAATGGACCTTGAAGTTATATTGGGGCAAGTCATTTGAGCAAAATATGATTATTTCTTTGAGTTTTTTGGCAAAGGTACCAGCCGAGCGAGATAGCAGCGTAATACGTCAGCAATAAGACTCTAATAGACGACGAGCAGTGACAACCCTAAGCATAAAAAATGGATCATTTCATTTTTCGTTCATACATCATCATTCAAAACACATTTAGTTAGGAGAATTCGATTCATTCTGATCATTGCATCCTAATCATTGTAAAAAAATCATTCTCATGACATTCGACATTCATGCGAATGTCGTCCATAATACATTTAGTTAGAAGCATTAGATTCATTCCGATCATTGTATCCTAACAATTTTGCATAAGCATAAATACATAAAATCAATTTTACAGGACAGGTCCCCCAGAGGACGGTGTCGCAACATCGGTGATTCACAGATCTTGCCTTCCTAAGCGAAGCGGATCGAAGATATCAGTCTGGCATCCCTGAGTTTGCAGTGGAACAGATTGAAGATAGCAGATCTTGCCTTCCTGAGCGAAGCGGATCGAAGATACCAGTCTAGCATCCCTGAGTTTGCAGTGGAGCAGATTGAAGATAGAAGATCTTGCCTTCCTGAGCGAAGCGGATCGAAGATACAAGTTTCATCTCCTCGAAGTTCCAGTGGAGTAGATTGAGGCTACAAATCCCTTCTCCCTGAGTTTACATTGAGGACCAATCCTTATTCCTTTGAAGTTTCAACAGAGAAGATTGAGGTTACGAATCTCTTCTCCCTAAATTTTCATCTCCTTGAAGTTCCAGTGGAGTAGGTTGAGGCTACAAATCCCTTCTCCCTGAGTTTACATTGAGGACCAATCCTTATTTCTTTGAAGTTTCAGCAGAGAAGATTGAGGTTACGAATCTCTTCTCCCTAAATTTTCATCTCCTCGAAGTTCCAGTGGAGTAGGTTGAGGCTACAAATCCATTCTCCCTGAGTTTACATTGAAGACCAATCCTTATTTCTTTGAAGTTTCAGCAGAGAAGATTGAGGTTACGAATCTCTTCTCCCTAAATTTTCATCTCCTTAAAGTTCCAGTAGAGTAGGTTGAGGCTACAAATCCCTTCTCCCTGAGTTTACATTGAGGACCAATCCTTATTTCTTTGAAGTTTCAGCAGAGAAGATTGAGGTTACGAATCTCTTCTCCCTAAATTTTCATCTCCTCGAAGTTCCAGTGGAATAGGTTGAGGCTACAAATCCCTTATCCTTGAGTTTACATTGAGGATCAATCCTTATTTCTTTGAAGTTTCAACAGAGAAGATTGAGGTTACGAATCTCTTCTCCCTAAATTTTCATCTCCTCGAAGTTCCAGTGGAGTGGGTTGAGGCTACAAATCCCTTCTCCCTGAGTTTACAAATGAGGATCAATCATTATTTCTTTGAAATTTCAGCAGAGAAGATTGAGGTTACAAATCTCTTCTCTTTGAATTCTCATCTCGTTGAAGTTCTAGTGGAGTAGATCGAAGCTACAAATCTCTTCTCCCTGAAATTATGTTCGAGCAAATTGAAGCACCAATTCCTATACTTCTAAAGTTGCAGTGGGTTAGAGCGAGGCTACTTGAAGAAGAAAAGAAGCGTCGAGACTCAGCAAGACCGGGTAAAATTTCGTCCTTTTAAAGTCTTTGCTTCGTTCTTGTTACAAGACAACAAGCAAAGAGGGGCAGCTGTAAAGCCCAATTTTGGCCCGGGCTAAACAACCCAACCCAAATACAGTCCAAACAAACCCCAAAATCGGAGGCCCAATTACAACACCCAAACCTAATAACTAAACCCAGCCCAATAAGCCCAAAACCTAAAGCTAACCGAAACCCTAGTTGTTCCCTAGCGCCGCATGCCTCTTGACCAGCCCCCTATGCACCGTATCCACTCCCACGTGCTTCCCTCGGCGTGCACGTCGCCCGAAGGCCGCCATCCTCAGCGCCTTGCACCAAAACGGCAAAAAGCCGAATGTGTTGCCTCCACAACGCTCGCAACAGAAAAAGAAAAAGAACAAAATAGCGGAAATGGCGAGAAACCCAAAAGCAACAATATTTTGTATTTCTTTCTATCTTTTCGGCTATATAAGCCCAACAATAACAACAATGTAAAAAAAAAAAAAGAACGGATCAGAAATCAAAAGCAAAAAGAAACATTAAAAGGTCGATTTCGTTTTTTTTCTTTCTCTGCTTACCTTTATTATTATCTTTTTTTCTATATATTTTTATTTGATATTTACAAACTTTTGAAACATCATAAGAAAAGGGTAAAAACTCATACCTTTCGAAAGCGATCGAAACGGAACCGAAAGGTTTCTTCCCTTCGGATTTTGAGGTTTCTTTCCTAGGATTTTTGGTGTTAGGTCGGGTTTTTATAAAAAAGGGGTTAAAAAAACGACCCCCTTTCTACTCCTCGCCATCTAACACGCGCGACTACCGTCGTTGAGGGTGCAAGAGTCCGATGGCCGGACTTGAGAGCAATGGGAGGGGATTTGAGAGGACCTCAAACTGCTTTCAAAAATGAAAGGGAAAATGCCCTTTTTCTTTTCTTTTTTTATTTTTATATAAAGGGTAATACTGGCGCTGTTTTTGGACTTAAGCTCTCATGCCAAAACGACGCTGCTTCGCTCGCACTCCAAATCCGACCCGACCCAGGGCAGAGGATCCGCGCGTTTATTCTCTAAAGGGAAATTTGCGCATATGGTCCTTCATTCCTTGTTGTGCCATTCGATTTAACCCTATTCCATTTTTCTTTAAATTATAGTTTTCACTCGTAATTTTATTCCTATTCCAATTTAATCCTGTTAACTTGTCATTTATTTATCCATGTCAATATTTCATGTATTATTTGTATTAAACTGTTTTATTACTTTTAAAAAAAAAATCATTCCAGGTATTATTTATTTAAAATCATCTTATGAATTATTTATTTTATATTGTTTTATCTCTTATTTTAAACTGTCTTTTATTAGTATTTGTGAATTATTTTGTTACTATAAATCTTTATGTAGATACTCATTTTAGTTTATTTATTTTCAATTCTTATATACTGTGTTTATAAAATTCTTTACACATTATTCATTTTAATTTTTTATATACTATTTATTTTGATTTTCTTTTTACATATTATTTTGAACTTATTATTTATTATTTTAAGTTATTTTATATGTTTTAAGTTCATATATATATTATTTAGTTCAAATTACGCTATATGTTATCCATTTTAATTTTTATTACTATTATTTGTTTTAAAATTGTTTTATTATTACTTATTTTGTACATTGTTCACATTAAACTGTTCCGTATTTTTTTTATATATTATTATTTTAAATTTCTTTTTACATAATTATTTACTTTAGACTTTTTTATGTGTTATTTTAAATTGTTACCTATATATTCTTTATTTTAAGATGCTTTATTTTATTTTAAATTGTTTTGCATATTAATTATTTTAAACTGTTTTATACTAGTTACTTTAAGTTGCTTTTCATAGTATCTATTTTAAACCTTTTATGTTTTATTTATTTAAAGTTATCTTATTATTTATTTTAAATTGTTTTATGTTATTTATTTCATTCTTTTGACTACTAGTGTTGGTATTTAAGTGACATATATTGTGAAATTATTGCCATTGTGTATTTTAATTCGTTTATTTTGTATTCTTTATATTATAGTTATTCATTCGTATAACATCATTGTCATGTATTACTATTCATGCTTGTAACTATGTTTTCTGTTATTGCATCATGATTCAAATTCTCACTTTCGCCCGATATTGATTATCTTTTAACAAGATAAACAAATATATTTTTTGAGTCCATTTCATAATTGCTTATTTAAAAAACTTCTCAAAATAAGGCAATATTTCGTGTTTGGAAATCCGAGGAATCGTGTCATATCGTGCTGGGTTTCGGTTTTCCATTTGACCAAATAACCAAATATCTTTTTAAAATTTTGACCGTGTTTTCTAAAAAAATGGCAATGTTTTGTGTTTGGAAATCCGAAAAATTGTGCCCTAACGTGCTGGGTTTCGGTTTTTCGCTTGGCCAAATAATCAAATATCCTTTTGATATTTTCAATGCATGAGTCTCGGGAATCATGAGATGATCTTGGATTCGAGGATTTAAATTGTCGTGTCCTAACGTGCTGGATGTGATATTTTATTCCTTCGGAGCGAGAGAATCTTAATATCCAATTCGAGAAAATTCAAACATTTTTTAAAAGAGATCGCATTTTAAAATCTTTTCAAATTTTCAACATAAAGACATTAGTTAATCAATTTTGTACCAATTTTGGGCGTGACGAGGGTGCTAACCCTTCCTCGCACGTAACCGACTCTCGAACCCGATTTCTCAAAACTTCGTAGACCAAAACTGTTGTTTTAATAAATCAAATCTATTATTAAAATGACCGAATCACGAGGTGACCCGATCACACCTCATTAAAAAAGATTGGTGGCAACTCCTGTTTTATTTTTATTTTCAAAACCCTGGTCGATTCTCGTTTTCAAAAAAAAATGATTTCGACAGGTATACATGCTATTATTGCGTTCTACGTGCAAACATTATATTGACGTTAACTGCATGTTCTCAAGCAGCTTTCTAGGTTTTTTTTTTTTTTTCTATATATAAACTGACTCTTTCTCGCAGGTTGTTGGAATTGATCTTTTGTCCCAATCCTTATTACCAGCCATTGTTGAGCTTGCTGAGGATAGACATTGGAAGGTTCGGCTTGCTATAATTGAGTATATACCATTATTGGCTAGTCAGTTAGGTGTTGGATTTTTTGATGATAAACTTGGCACCCTTTGCATGCAATGGTTGCAGGATAAGGGTTGTGTTTTCTTATCTTGCATGTGCAATAGCTATAAGTTTAAAACACTTATTTCTTTATTTATTAGTCATTTTCTTTTTGGCAATTTTGCTATATTTCTGTACTCTCATGGTTTTATTATATTTTTTTATTTTCTTAGAACCTTCATATATATATATATCTAATGTTTTTCTCTGAGTAGACTGATACTTTTTGAGGGTGCATTGACTAAAGACCCGAGATGAAAATTTGTAGTTTATTTACCATCTAAGGTTTCATGAAGGGAAAATAAATTTTAAAAGATTTCAAATGATTAAACAGTGGAATTCCTGATGTTGATTAGTTTACAAAATACTCGTTCCTATCTAAAATTTTCCAGTTTGATATTGCACAAGTAAAATGGGTGTAATGCATCCACATTTTTTGTTATGCTTTGTATCACATGTTCGTAAATGATATCAGGAAGTACCAATGCTTTTGGCTTGTGATTATTGCTATTATTTAGAAGTCTGCAATCGGCATTGTAAGTATTGTTGTTGTATATTGACTGGGAACAGATTTTTTGGCTTCTATGGGAAGTAATAGAAAAACTGGAAAGTCTTTTTTAATAAGTGAATGCTTTATCCACTGTGTTGTTACTATTAATTTACCGATTGCAAAACAATGACATAATTTCTAAACTAAGCACTATTTTTGCATGGTATTGTTACAGGTTTCCTCTATTCGAGATGCAGCTGCTAATAATTTGATGCGTCTTGCTGAAGAATTTGGCCGAGATTGGGCAATGGAGCACATTATTCCGCAGGTCTGTGCAATAATATTGACAATTGATCCTTACCAAGCAAGTAGGAAGTATTTTCTGAAACTTAAACAGATGCCTGTGCTAATCCTTCAGTTTTTTCTTGTATTATGAGAATCCTCAGTGACAACATAAAACTTTATGCACTATAACATGGTTTTTACAGGAATTCCCTTCTATTTCTCATGTGCTTTGCTTGGTAGAGTAGACAGAAAAGTAAAATGATAGAAAAATGGAAGAGACAATTGAAAACATAATTTTCTTTCCATTCTTGCTAGGAAAGATGCAGAAGTTGAAAGCAAATATAAATTTCTTTCAATCCATTACATTGTAAAGTTTTTATCTGAATATTGTCGAAACCATTTTTTTGAAAACGAGAATCGACTAGGGTTTTGAAAACGAAAATAAAAACGGGAGTCGCCACCAATTTTTTTTGATGAGGTGTGATCGGGTCACCTTTGTTTTAATAAAACATTTTGGTTTACTAAAACGGTGTTTTTGGTCTACGAAATTCGAGAAAACGGGTTCGGGAGTCGGTTACGTGCGAGGAAGGATTAGCACCCTCGTCACGCCCAAAATTGGTACCAAATTGATTAATTAGTATCCTAACGTCGAAAATTTGAAAAGTTTTGAAAATGCAATTTCTTTGAAAAAGGGTTGGCATATCCCAAATTTAAATGTAAGGTTCACTCATCTCAAAGGAACAAAATACTACACCCAGTACGTTAGGATGCAATATCTTGAACCCTCAAAGTCGAGATCATCTTATAATTTCCAAATCATGCAATTAAAAAGGGTATTAAGTTATTTGGTCAAACGAAAAAACACGACCCAATACGTTAGGGCACAATTTCTCGGATTTCCAAACACCAAATATTACCTTATTTTGAAAAACTTTCGAGTAATCAAAATGTATTTTATTTGATTTATTTGGGATGAAAAACAACTAAAATTGGCCTAAATAATCTAGAATTTGCATCATTATTTGATAATAAGATATAGTATCAAGCATGGAATTACAATACATGGCAACAATAACATATAAAGGAACAAAATCATATGAAAATACCAAGAAACCAAATTAATACATGTACGATGGCAATACGACATATACTTTACAAATATCAACATTGACATTCAAAATCCATAAATTAAAAGACAATTCTAAAAAAAAACCAAACAAA
The DNA here is from genome assembly GCA_025698515.1 of Gossypium sturtianum. NCBI lineage: Eukaryota > Viridiplantae > Streptophyta > Magnoliopsida > Malvales > Malvaceae > Gossypium > Gossypium sturtianum. The sequence continues at coordinate 16,616,537 of CM046954.1, read as the reverse complement.
TTAACACAATTCAAATGCGACAAATTTTAAATCATAAGGGCAATGAACAACATGAGAGAAAAACAACATCAATATGCAAGCTATAAATTATATGTACAAAAATTTTAAAACAAGTAATGTGCGTAAAAGCTTAAAATGGATAAAATAATAAAGATAAAAATAATAATATATTAAGTAGTAATATATAAAAGAAGTTTAAAATAATATTTATACGAAGAATATCAAAATAGGTAATACACAAAACAATCTATATTAATCTAAAATATATAATATACATGAAAATAAAAATATAAATAATTTATATATGAAAATATATGAAAGTGTTTGAAATAAGCAAAAATATAAAATAGGGTCTTTATAGGAAATAAACTATACATATAAATAGATTTAAAATAGAAAAATATATGTATTCATCAATAAATTTGAGAGAAAATATATATACATAAAATAATATGGAATCAATAATACATACATAGAATAAAAATAATTTTAATAAAAATTATGAACGTACATGTAAAATAACGTATAGGAATATTTAAATTAAAATATTATACAAAATTGGAAACAAAGAAGTATATAACAGCAAGATTTGAAATAAAAATGTTTGTACAATAAATTTTGAAGAATATATACAAATGGAAGTATATGAAAACAAATTAAATCATAGTAAAGTCAAGAAAATAATTCAAAATGAGTTATTAAAAACGATAAAAAAGTAAATAATTTTAAAACAATAAATGGATTATAAAGAATAAAAAAAAACTCAATCGAAATAAAAATAAAATTAAAAGGACGATCTATAAATAAATAAAATTATTAAAACAGAACCAAGGATCAAAATAAAATGCGCACGAACAAAGAAGGATTAAAAATGAAAATATCCCCAAATTCCCTCAAAACGCAGTGTTTAGATACAGTCCAAATTGAAATAGCGCTCAAATTCCAGGGAGAAATTAAAAAAAAAACAAAAGAAACAACAAAACGATTCAATCGAATAACGACGAAACAAGGGGGGACCAATCGTATAAATAGCCCAATTTTCAAAAATGCGCGGACCTTGGGGCGGATTCGGGTCGACGCGCGGGTTTCTCACCCCAAATAAAATGGTACCGTTTCTCTTATTATTTAAATCCAATTTTTTTTACATTCATTTTTCAGTGTTTCAAAAGAAAAATTTCAAAGGCCCCCCTCATTCTCTCTTTTCTGCTAGGGTTCCTCCGTTTGCCGCAACGCCACTAAATCCGGCGGCCGACGAAGTGCGCAAATGGACCCTTTGGCTCCGGTTGAAAACCCCCGAAGGCCTCAACTTTTAGTGCCTTTAGAACGAAAGGAAAGGGGCCTTCGACCCCCTTTCAGACCGAACTCCGACGACGGAGGGAAAGCGCTCCGACGCCGCGACTGTGGGGACTCCGGTAAGGCTTCTCCCTTTTCCTTTTGATTTTTGCTTATGAAAATTTAAAAAAAAAAAAAAAAAACAGTAGCAGTAACTAATAATCGAAAATAAAAATGGAAAGACCGAGATCAACCTTAGAATTTCTATTTTCTTTTTTGATTTCTGATGGTTCATAAAAAAACGAAGGAAGAAGAAGAACAAAATGGCCGTTCCCCTTTTATAAACTAGTTACAAAACTCTTTATTTTCTATTCTTTTGTTTTTTTCTACTTGTCTCTTCTGTCATTTGCATGTAGTCTTTTTGCATGTAGTTTCTGCGCTTGTATTTACTTCGTTGCAGGTGTCAGAAGCATGGGTGGCCGCTAAATGGTGCGCGTGGTGGAGGGAGAGAGAAGAAGGGTCGGCGGTTTGTGAAGCTTGGGGCTAGGGTTTGCCTCTTGTTTTCTTTTCTTTGTAATGGGCTAAGTTGTTGGGCTTAACTTGGGTTGGTCTATTGGGCCTTCGGGGTTTGGGCTGATGTAAGAGATAGCTGGACTATTTTTTTAATTGCTTTGGTTTTGTTTTTGGGTTTGTGTTTGGGGTTTTATGGGCCCCGGGCTAAATTGGGCTTGTACAGCTACCCCTCTTTGCTCATTGTCGTGTAACGGGAATGGAGCAAAGACTTTTAAGAAAGACCAATTTTGCCCGGTCTCGTCGAGTCTCGATTTTTTTGGTGCTTTTGTTCTTCGAGTAGCCTCATTCTATCCTACTGCATATTCAGAGGTATAGGGATTGTTGCTTTGATTCACTCCACTGTAACTTCAGGGAGACAAGAATCGTAACTTCAACTCCGCCCACCGCAACTTCAGGGGATAAGGTTTGTGGCTTCAATCTGCTTCTACTGCAACTTTAGAGAGAAGATTTGTTATCTTGATCGCTCCACTTTCAGAATCTCAGGGGAGATAAGACTTACATCTTCAACCTGCTCCACTGCAACTTCAGGGAGATAAGGTTTGCTATGATCTGCTCTACTGCAACTTCAGAGATATAAGACTTGTTAATTTTTTTAACCTGCTCCACTGCAACTTCAGGGAGATAAGGTTTTATGTGATCTGCTCTACTGCAACTTCAGAGAGATAAGATCTAACTTATAGCTTCAATCTGTTCCACTGCAACTTCAGGGAAATAAGATTCGCTATCTTTAGTCTGCTCCACTGCAGCTTCAGGGAGATAAGACTTGTAACTTCAACCTACTCTACTGCAACTTCAGAGAGATAAGGTTTGTGGCTTTATTTGCTCCAATGTAATTTCAGGGAGAAGAGATTTGTACCTTCAATCTACACCGCTGGAACTTCAAAGAAGTAAGAATTGTGGCTCCAATGTAATCTCAAGGGGAAGGGATTTGTAGCTTCGACCTACTCCGCTGGGACTTCAAGGAGATGAGAATTGATCCTCAATGTAATTTTAGGGAGAAGGGATTTGTAGGTCACTGAAGTTTCAACGAGACAAGAATTTAGGGAGAAGAGATTTGTAGCTTTGATCTTCTCTATTGGAACTTCAAGGATATAAGAATTCAGAGAGAAGAGATTTGTAGCTTCGATCTTCTCTACTGAAACTTCAAGGAAATGAGGATTTCAGGGAGAATGGATTTGTAGCTTCGACCTACTCCGTTGGAACCTCAAAGGGATAAGAATTCAGGGAGAAAAGATTTGTAGCTTCGATCTTCTCTACTGAAACTTCAAGGATATAAGAATTCAGAGAGAAGAGATTTGTAGCTTCGATCTTCTCTACTGAAACTTCAAAGAAATGAGAATTTCAGGGAGAAGGGATTTGTAGCTTCGACCTACTCCGTTGGAACCGCAAAGGGATAAGAATTTAGGGAGAAGAGATTTGTAGCTTCGATCTTCTCTACTGAAACTTTAAGGGAATGAAAACTGGTAATTTCAACCTGCTCCGCTGTATCTTCAAGGAGATGAGTTTGATGGCTTAAATCTACTCCACTGCTTCATGGAGATAAGATTTGTTGTTTTCGATCTGCTCCACTACTGCTTAGGGAGACAAGATCTGCTGTCTTCAGTCTACTCTACTGCCGCTTCAGGGAGACAAGGCTGATGGCTTAAATCTACTCCGCTGCTTCATGGAGATAAGATTTGCCGTCTTCGATCTGCTCCACTACTGCTTAGGGAGACAGGATCTGTAATCTTCATTCTACTCCACTGCCACTTCAGGGAGATAAGGCTGATGGCTTAAATCTACTCCGCTGCTTCATGGAGATAAGATTTGCCGTCTTCGATCTGCTCCACTACTGCTTAGAGAGACAAGATCTGTAATCTTCAGTCTACTCCACTGCCGTTTCAGGGAGATAAGGCTGATGGCTTAAATCTACTCCGCTGCTTCATGGAGATAAGATTTGCCGTCTTCGATCTGCTCCACTACTGCTTAAGGAGACAAGATCTCAGAATCTTGATCTACTCCACCGCCGCTCAGGAGATAAGGCTGATGGTTTAAATCTACTCCGCTGCTTCATGGAGATAAGATTTGTCGTCTTCGATCTGCTCCACTATTGCTTAGGGAGACAAGATCTGTAATCTTCAGTCTACTCCACTACCGCTTCAGGGAGATAAGACTGATGGCTTAAATCTACTCCGCTGCTTCATGGAGATAAGATTCGCCGTCTTCGATCTGCTCCACTACTGCTTAGGGAGATAAGATCTGTAATTTTACCGATGTTGCTACACCATCCTCTAGGGGACATGTCTTGTAGACTCGATTTCATATGTTTATGTTTATGCCAAATGATTAGGATGCTATGATCAGAATGAATCTAATGCTTCTAACTAAATGTATTATGGACGACATTTGCATGAATGCAGAATGTCATGAGAATGACCCCTCGTATAATGATTAGGATGCAATGATCAGAATGAATCAAATGCTCCTAACTAAATGCTATTATGGATGACATTTGCATGAATGCAGAATGTCATGAGAATGATCCCTTTTTTTGTACAATGATTATGATGCAATGATCGGAATGAATCAAATGCTCCTAACTAAATGTATTATGGACGAAAATTGCATGAATGCAGAATGTCATGAGGATGATCCCTTTTTAAAAGCTTAGGGTTGTCATTGCTCGTTGTTCTTCCAGGTTGTATTACTTGACGTAATATCCTGTCTTCTTGCTTGGGTGGTATTCTGACCGAAAACCCGAAGAAACAATCGTATTTTGCTCAACCGGTTTGCCCCACTGTAACTTCAATGTCCCTTCCACTGTACCTTGGGGACATAAGATTTGTACCATCTTAAAACCATCCTACTGCGACTTATGGCCATAGGATCTGTATCAACTTTAACCCATCCCACTGCAACTCAAGGGTATAGGATCTGTAACTTGTTCGATCAACTGATCACTCCCCGGGTGACCTAACCAAATGTGTATGCATGATATTTGCATGGATGCAGAATACCATTTTTTTGAGAATGGTTCCCCTTTTACACTTGGTTTAACATGGCCCATCTTTCGTCAAGATTGTATCACTGACGCAATATCTTGTCATTTTATTCAATCACCTTTTTTTGACAAAAATCCGGAGAGATAGTCTCAGTTTAGACTCTTCCTCCACCAATATTTTTATCCCTTAAACTTGGTGAGTTTTAAACAATAGTCCTGTTTCAAGTTCTTGTATTATTCAGAAGCTTCCAGAGTAATATGCGAAACTCCTTTTATGAAAGTATTATTAGTCCACTAATCGTTATTTCAATGCAAAATGCTTGAAAAAGATCATAACAATGGACCGGAAGGAAATTAATTGAGAGCTAAGCTCGAAATGAATAAATTAATCAAGATATCAAAATTTGAAAAAAACATAAAATGAGAATGAATTAATCAAGATAACAAATGAAATTTATTGGGAGCGTATCTTGAAAAGAATAAAGTAATCAAAGATAGCAAATTCAAAATGGGTAAGATGGAAAACTAGGCGCCCCAGATATCGCAGCCTGAGCTTCTCTGTACAAACTTCTTTGGGACCATTTTAAGCTTAATATATGTTTAGGGGATCCGGAGTACTTTGTCGATGCCCCAAGACGTAGAATACTTCTTCATTGTTAATTTAGGCATAGCAAGACTGCTGTATGCCCCACTTTTGATCAAAATTCGAGCCGCCCTTTCGAGTTTTCAACTCAAATCCCCTTTGGTCTCAAAGCGCCCTTTGCGAGTTTTCGCCCTAGCCTCTCATTTTTATTTTTTCTTTTTTATTCTTTTGATTCTTTTGATTTTTTTTGGGTCTCAAGGTGCCCTTTGCGGGTTTTTACTTTGGCCTTTCCCCTTCTTGATTGAACCGGATTGGGCAGATCTTTGATATCCATCTCGGTCAGTACCAATACTCCTCCAGAACAGGCCTTCTTTAATACATAAGGTCCTTTCCAGTTTGGCGTCCACTTTCCCTGGAAGTTCCTTTTGCATGGGAAAAATCTTCTTCAAAGCCCTATCATGAAATTTTCTAGGGCAAACCTTTTTTGTTGTAATCGCACATCATCTGACCGTGACAGATAGCTTTTAATATCTTCAAATGCAACTGATTATATCGGGATTAAATCCTTTCTACCTCTTCCAACTTTAGTTCTGACAAGACTCGAAAAAAAGAATGTCAGCTTCAATAGACAAAACGTTTTTATTCCACAAACTAAGGCATTGCCCCAGCGAAGGTCTTGGCCAATGTTTGAAAAGCATAGAGGGTAAATGTAACTTCTTTATGCCAATATTTACAAGTCTAGGTCATCTTCCTAATGATCCTTGTTTTGTTGTTTTTTTTTATTTTTACTTTTGTTTTTCCTCTCTGGCTGCCTTTGCTGCACTGTGATGTGGCACCCGATCTTTGAACAGACCGTAAACTTTTGACATTGTGCGGTTAAATGTGATCTTTTTAACATTTTTTTTGGTATTCTTTCTTTCTTTTTCTCTTTTTTGTTCTGATGACTATCGGCTTTGTAATATTGGCCTACAAAGCTACTTCCACCCTTTTCGCGAAATAATTAATGCCTGCTAGAAGCTTCCGACGAGATCGTCCCAATTAGGGGTGAGCATTCGGTCGAATCGAATCGAATCGAATAAAAAATTTTCGAGTTAATCGAGTTTTCGAATCGTATTTTATCATCCTAACTTAATTTGAAATTTTCTCGAATCGAGTCGAGTGAGACAAAATTCGAATCGAGTCGAATCGAATATATTTGTTCGAGTTAAATTTTAAAAAAATGACTTTAGTGTTGTTTATTTTTATGTAATTTTTCAAAAATAATTTTCTTTAAAGTTTTTAAACATGATCATACAACAAAAATTGAAGTAAATAAGTGAATAAATAAAAGCAACACAACATCAACCTAAATAAACAATATGGGTCCAAATAAACAACAAAAACAATACAACAAGATTATAATAAAAAAACATAAGTAAAAATCCAAGTAAATAACATTAGTCCAAGTAAACAATATGAGTCGATGTAAACAATAACATTATAATAAAAAAAATATAAGTAAAAGTCCAAAATGTAATAGAAACCTACACCAGTCCAAACAAACAAAAAAAAGAACACAATAAAAGTCCAATTAACCAACAACAACAACAAACCAAACCAAACTAATAACAATAACACATCAGTTCAAAAACCATTATAGAATAGTTTAAGTTTCTTCTTGTGCTTCAAGCACCGTTGGCATTGATAATCTTGAAACATCTAGTAAAAGTATTGAATGAGTTAGTTAAATGATAAAAATGTTTGCAAAAAAAAAATTAAATAAACATTTAACTTTATAAACTAATGCTAAGTATATTACCTTCTTGATCTTCAGGTATTTTTGACAAGTCTAGCAAATTTAAAAACAAAAGTTTTAGTTAAATTATGCTTACTAATATAATTATATAAATAACACAAAAGCTTATTTTATAAATTAAAATTTATATATTGCCATCTTCCATGGTTTGAAGTTCATCAACATAATCTTCAAGATTGATGGCATCATTAGATTTCCGAAGCCAATCTTGTGTGCAAACCAAAGCCTCGACCATGAGAGGAGTTAGAGAACTTCTAAAACTATCAAGAACACGTCCACCCGTGCTAAATGCACTTTCCGAGGCAACTGTTGAAATAGGAGTAGCAAGAATATCTCGAGCCATTTGTGAAAGAATAGGGAATCTAGGACTATTCATTTTCCACCACAACAGTAAATCAAATGAACTTGAATTGTTTACTTCTTCATCCTCACCCAAATATCTATCCAACTCAGATTTGCTTTCTAATCCAACTTGTTTCTTCTTCTGAAGGTATTTTTGTTTGGCCAAGCCCGTATTCATTTCTGACTGATCTATTTCCATTGAACTATAAAGATTTGTCGAAGAACTAGATCTACCTTCAAACTGTTGAATTCTCCCGGCATTAGAAGAATACTCATTGAACAAGCAATGCAATTCTTTATCAATCATTTTCATAATGTCATTAGCAACATTAGGAAAAAGCAAGTTGACCCCAAAGTCCAAAAAACTCATTTTACATCGTGGATCAAAGATGACCGCCAAGTAAACTAGCATGTTGATCTTGTTTCCTTCACCCCAATACTTATTATATTTATCTCTCATTTTGGAAGTCATAGAAACTATGTCTAGATCTCCACAATTTTGCCACCCATCAAAAAGACAATGCACATCCGTCAATACTTCAAAAAGTGAATGAGAGGTAACATGCAAAGATCCTGACACCTTCAAGTGTGAGATGATAAAAGGCTCTAATACTTTTATAACTCTTGAACAATTTCCCAATCATCAAATGTAGGAACTCCATCTCCAGCAGTAAAGGTCAAGAAAAAATTATGGTCATCACGCATATATGATTCAAATGCACGCTCATATTTTTCGCCACCTTTAACATCATATATGTTGAGTTCCATCTAGTAGGCACATCTAAACACAATTGAGCCTTACTATCTATCATTTCTTCTTTTACCCGTTGGTTGAATTTTATCAACCTCGATGGTGATGCTCTTATATACCTCACAAAGACCTCTAACTCGATCCACGTATATAGAAACATCCTTAATACCGTATTGCACAATGAGATTAAGAATGTGTGCAACACATCTCATATGAATAAATATTCCATTTGCAACAGAAGCATTTCGATGATTCAATTTCTTTCTCAAATATTCAATGGCAACACTATTGGCGGATGCATTATCAACAGTAATAGTGAAGACCCTCTCAATCCCCCAATCTCGAAGACATTTTTCAATAGCTTGACCTATGCTTTCACCTCTATGAGCGGATATTGGGCAAAAATTTATAATTCTTTTTTGCAACCTCCACTCATCATCCACCCAATGTGCTTTTAAAACCATGTAAGATATCCTCTGCAATGAAGTCCAAGTGTCTGTCGTCAAACAAACTCTACTTATATCTTTTTCAAAACAATTCTTCATCACACTCTTCATGGAGTTAAATAAATCAAGACAATCCCTTCTAATTGTCCAACGAGATGGAAGACTAAAACGTGGGCATGCTATAGAAAGAAAGTATTTAAAACCCTCTCCCTCTACAATTTTAAAAGGTAGTTCATCCACAATTATCATACGAACCAATGCTTTTCTAATAGCATCTTTATCAAACACCCAAGTTGATAAATCCGTTGTTTCTTGGCTAACATTCACAAATGTTAATTCTGATTGCTTCAGATCAGAAGTATTACCTCGAGGTCTTTTTAGGCATGTTTTCAAATGGTTATTCAAATTTGTTGTAGAACCCGAAGTTGTTTCCATGGTGTAAGTAACATCACATGCATTGCACCTTGCTCTCTTCTCTCCCTCTTTAGTCACATACTTGGTGAAATGGTTCCAACAAGCTGCCCTTGGAGTAATCTTTTTTCGAACATTTTCCTTGGTTGTTGTTTGATCATCTCTACTTGGGGAAGAATTTTGTGAACTTTGAGTTGAACAATCTCGCTTTGGATCACTCATCTGCAAGTAAACATTTGTTGCAATCACTAATGATTAAAATAAAATACTTTTGGTTAATGTTGAGACTAAGACTCACCACAATAGCAAAAATAAATGACTTTCCAGTAAACAAAAGTCTTAATTTTACTTCATTTTAATTTTAACATGATACATTATGACAATTTGTATTTTTCTTCGTAATATTTTAACCTCACCTTATTCTTATCCATGTTTGAAAAGAAAGTAATTGGGAAAAATTCCGTGTCCCTTGAATTTGTTGTATAAATAAATTTATTTCAATCAAATTGAAAGAAGATTTGAAAGAATTTTGATTTTCTAAGATTTGAAAGAATTTTGATTTTCTATTAACTAATTCAAAAAAAAATATCGATTAATCAAATTTGCTAAAATACTATGCAAATTAATCGAAAATATATTGAAATACTAGAAACAATAACCTTTCATTTAATAATACTATATTTTATAATACAATAAAATATTTTGACTTCCATTTTTTTTTTGTAAAATCTAAAATGTACAATATTGATGATCATATCTAATGTAACACTATGTTTAATGTTTTTTTTTTTTTTGAGAGAGAATGTTTAATGTTTGTTAGACTCTAGAAACTATAACTTAATAATTTAATATTTTATTAGATGATTTTATTTAAATTAAGAGTTTCAAATATAATAATTTGAATTTTCTTAAAAACAAATAATGATTTAAATAAAACTTTTATTTGCTAACTGAACTAAGAACCGTTCCAAAATGTATATTCAGTTCAATTTATAAAAATAAAATTATACAAATCGATTTTGGCTAATTCAGCTGTCAATTTTATATCCTCCCATGCAAAAAAAAAAAAAAATATCCAAGACAAATATATGCACAAGGTATTAAAAAAAATCCAAGACAAAAAAAAAAAAATCCTCCCATTGTAATATTGCTCAATTAAAGAGACCGTACAAGCAATTAGAAATTAAAATCCAAGACAAATATATGCACAAGGTATTAAAAACAGATTAACCATACTCTATGAAACGAACCACTGGCAAATCGAAACAAAAAATCAAAAATAAAATAATTTCCAGACCGTAATTAATGTTTAATTGTGCAAGGCAAGGAGAAAAGGCTAAGTACAGACTTCGAAACCAACTTGACGCTAATCAAATATCACCAGGAGGATGCTAAAGAGTAAAGACTTTTGCCAAAGTAACTCCACAATCACCAATCATCCCAATTGTGCAAGGCGGGGAGAAAAAGCTAATTCCAGACTTCAAAACCAACTGAAGCATTTAATAATCATACAACCCTAATTGCTTTTTGAATTATAATTACAGTTATTTTTCGTACTAGATACCAACAGTAAAATTATTATTTTATGGTAGCAAGATCATCATATCAACATATGCAATATGTTCTGAGACAACAATTCAAATCATAATTCATAGCAACTAAATTTTAAGTTTTGAATGATGTAACAACCACTATTGGTAGACAAAGAGGTCCTAGAAATCCCAACAAAATAAAATAAGACATAAACAAATTCATATGCAATGACGAATGTAGAACATCCAAAGAGTGCATGCTCAAAAAGAGAAGAGAGAGAGAAAAAAACTACGTATCCAAAGTGGACATAGTGTGGTTCAGCTTAAGTATCGATAAACCCGATTAAGAATGTATAATCCTCGATATGCACTTTGCAATATAAGAGAAAGACCAATAAGCAAATCATCCATAACACAAAAATCATTTACACCTTATCTGATTACCAAAAGGAAAATTCAGTCCTTTACACACCTAAGACATCATCAAGTAAATATTCCAAAACAAAATGCTTCAAGTTTTAATTCAAAATTTCATATTAAGGTTAATGATGCATTTGTTTCTAAAACCATACCGCATATTATACTACCAGTGCATTTAGAATCATATGCAGAATAACAGCATCAAGTTTTCATTCTTAGTTTACCAAAATTCCTTTTCTAGCTTTCTTCAATGTAGGCTATAACTCTCTGATTCAAGCCTATTGTTCTTTTAAACTTCGGTTCGAGGCTACAAAGAAAAAGGATATCTAATCTAATGAAGAGTAAACGTATCATATCATGAGCAAAGCAAAATCCCAAGTCATTATCTCTTGAAACTTCAAATATAAACCTTCATAAGGTTGGGAAATTTTGAACTCACAAAGATCATTCACTTCATTGAGTCCTAAAGAACAGGAAAAGTACTTAAGAATCCAAAATGCAATGCAAAGGAAAGCCCAAAGTTTTGATACTGAGACCATGAACTCAAAAGCCCCTGGCATGCTCCCCCTTCTCTTCACTAGCGTCATCTTTAAGAATTTTTTCAATTTATCACATTCACCCAACCGGTAACCAAAAGAAAACTTCAAACCAAATGCATAAATAAATAAAAAAATCTAACCAACGTGATAAGAATTTAGTAGTAGGCAAATAACGCATACGCCATTGAATATAACGTGGTCGAGTAGCCGGAGCTTTCTTTGCTCAAATAAAACCCTGAATCACGAGAGCGAGAGAAAAAAATTTAATGTTTTTAATCTAACAATGAAACGAAAAAACATCCAAATGCTTTGCTTAATAAACCATAAATTTGTATAATGAGCCGAGAAAATGTTATGCTCAAGAAGACTTTCATTAATCATTCATTTCCTCATTTTACAACCAACGGAACCAAAGTAAACAAGAACATAATCGCGAAAAATGGAAACAAAGGCTCAAGTTTCAGAAACCCCGAAAGCTTTGAAATGAATAAAGCTTTTACCCGATCTTAAGCGCGATGTAGAAAATTTGAGATTGAGATCGAACGAGAACAGAAAAATAGATGCAAGGTTTTGAAATGAACGCGAACGAACGAGAACGAGAACGAACGAGAGCGAGAAGTAAAGCCGGGGAAGAATCGCAATCTGCGGTTACACGATTGGAGTCCGGAGAAGATGAGAACTTCTTTTTTTGATTTGGGGGTTTGATTTGGGGGGGAGGAATCGGGTTGGGGGATTGGGATTTGGGGAAAAAAAAAGGGCTGAGTGTGACGGGCTTGGGGGGGAAATGGGTCGGTAAAAAAAGCCTAAATTTTTTTAAAATATATATATAATTTATATTCGGTTTATTCGAATTATTCGAGTTATTCGAATTCGAAAATTCAACTCGATTCGAACTCGAAATTCGAAACTCAAAATTCGAGTTGATTCGATTAACTCGATTAACTCGATTAACTCGATTCGAATAATTCGAAATTCGAATTTTTTTTCGATTTTTTCGAATCGAATCGAGTTTTGCTCACCCCTAGTCCCAATAAATTCCATGCGCTACATAGATAAGGTCATAGATTCTACTTATTCTTTTTAAGGTGGGATTTGTTTTTCATCTTATTCTACCATCCTTAACAAATCAGGAGATAGGTTACAATCTCTATCGTCTCCAAAGTCCTGAGATCCCTCTAGACACATATCTTACTCAAAAGTAGACTCTGAGTCAGTAGTAGCTTCACTCATGTCGTTGATATCTAGGGACCTGTTGTAGGTATGAAAGAATATTCAAAGAACAAATAAATCTAAGAATAATTATTTATGTGGTATGAACATGAATGAAATAAATGAATAAAAGAATATTTGCTCAAAATGAGACACAAAAATGCATTTTCATTGAAAATATAGATATTGAACATAAGCCTATTTCACAAAAAGATTCTTATTGCTCCTAGGCTTAGAGCGATAAGCGTGTTTTGGACATTACTCTGAATTTGGCTCTAAAAAATACAGGGATCTCTTCCATAGTCCCATTGTTCAAAACTCTCCCAAGTATGTAAGGGCTTGGAAACTTTGATTCCCCAGTTCCCTCTTCGGATATGTCATTCAGATTCCCCGATATTCCTTCCGGGCTCTTGTCTCATTCAAGGCATCGCAACTCTTTTGCCCCCACTTTCAACTATCACATTTATTGCTTTGTCAGAGCGATTAGGTTCTGAAGAATCGTCGAACTTCACAATTCCCATTTCAATGAACCTTTCGACCAACTTTTTGAAAGCAATGCAGTTTTCTATTGAATGCCCTATAATCCCTGCATGATACTCACATTGAGCTTTTGCGTCATACCATTTGGGGTATGGGGGCTGCATTGGTTTTGGGTAGTAAGGAGACACCACATGTGCATCAAATATATTTTGATAGAGCTCATTGTATGTCATCGGGATGGGTGTAAACTGGAGCCTTTCTGTATTTGGCCTTGACTTGGATTCCTGTCTGGAAGAGCCTTGATAGCTAGTGGTTACAGCTCTCGGTTAGCCTACGGTGACCGATTTAGAATGCATGCTCAGGATATTTATTTCATTTTCCTTGCTTCTCGGGGCTGGCCTTTTGGTGCTTTCTCTTGCTTCAATCCTCCCGCAACTTATCGCATTTTCTATCATCTCACCAATCATCACTATGCCCGTAAAACTTTTTATGGCACTTCCCAGCATGTGAGTGATGAATGGGGCCTTTAAAGTGTTGATAAAAAAATATTATGGTTTCTTTTTCTAGGAGGGGTGGTTGGACTTGCGTCGCTATCTTCCTCCATCATTGGGCATACTGCCTGAAGCTCTCACTTGGCTTCTTTTCCATGTTTTGCAGTGTGATTCTGTCGGGTGCTATGTCCGTCACGTGGCCATATTATTTCATTAAAACTTGTGCCAAGTCCTTCCATTAACCGATTTGGGCACGGCTTAACTGGTTGTACCATTTGCCTGTGGACCCGATCAGACTGTCTTGGAAATAATGTATTAATAGCTGATCATTGTTGACGTATCCTGTCATCCTTCGACAAGACATTGTGATGTGAGCTTCAGGGCAGCTAGCCCCGTTGTACTTTTCAAATTCTGGAGCTTTGAATTTCGGCGGGAGCACCAGATCTGGGACCAAACTTAGGTCTTTAGCATCAATCCCGCAATGTTAGTCAGCACTCTCCATTGCCATAAACTTCTCTTCCAGCCATCTACAGCGTTCTTCAAGCTGTTTTGGCATATCCACTCTCACTTTCTCCATTTCTGCCACTTCATCAAGATTCGGGACAACGGGATTAGTTGGATTATCCCCTGGGTTAGATACCGAGCCCGTTGGAAAATTTATCGGTGCCGATGCATCGGCTTGGTACTGGGACCTGATGGTGACAGGTACCCTTTGCGGGTATGCATCCGGTTGCGTTTGGATGTTCGTTGGGGTAAAACCCGGAGGACAGGGAGGTTCTTCATTGTCATCACCAGGATTGGTCATAGGGCTCTTTCCTTTATCAGGACCTCCGGCCAATAGCTGGGCCAGTTGGTTCATCATGTTTCTTTGGGATTCCAGCATCTGATCCCTCATGTCTTGTTGCATTTTAGCCAATTGTTCTTGCATTTGATCCTGCATATCTTTTTGCATCTGTTCTAATCTTTCTAGTCTCTGATCTATTGCTTTCGTTTTGCGGCGGGTATTGTAGCGATATTTAGTCGGTGGATTTTGGTTGGTTTCCAGGGTAACTGTCATAATTTTTAATTAATCAGGGTCTTTTTATGAAACTTAATGCATATGATGTAATGCCATGCAGATGCACGAATGCACAAAGAGGCGCTGATTCTGATTCAATTCTGTTAGAAGAACTTTACTAGAAAAAAATTTCTTTACATAAAACGGATAATTACACATACGGCCTTGCCCCAATATTCAAAGTGAAGACATTGATCCTTTTCTTCGTATCCGAATGTAAGGTAAAATCTCGCAAACCTTCCAATGGATGTCTCTACTGGCTCCTTTTGCTTGACCCGGGCCACGTCTCATTACTCACTTATCCTCGCGATGCTCGTTAGCTTCTTCAAGAACGTCGGGGCGTGACGGTTCTCTAATAATCTTTATCGGTTTGAATCTTCGGGCAACGACGCAAAGTCGCATATCCCTCCACGGACTATCAGCCTTCTCTTGTTGTTTACTCGGACCTGCTCGACGGCATACTATATTCCATCAGATCAATAAATTCGTTTTCCTATGACAAGCTTTTCTATTTAGCAATCGAATATGAATCAACACCTCTTTTCTAAGATGATGCGATGCAATGCAATGCAATGTAATGCAATCATAAACAAAACAAAACACGTTAGCACAAGAAAAATAAACAACAAAATAGATCACCTAAATGGGTGACCACTAGGGTTTGGCGCGGTTCTACCTAAGGCGGGCTCTTAAGGCTCACTATATGCAGTTCGGTTCTAAAGTAAGGGTACCTGAACCAGCAGATTCCTCGATCATCGCCCATTATAGGTTCATATAGACCGAGTTCACTTCAGGGGGATACATTTCCCTATGGCCATGCGGAGATGAAAATCTCACGAAGACATAGGCATGGATGTATCCCGGAAGCAGTTCACTAGCCCATGCGGAGGTGAAAACCTCACGAAGGCATAGCTTCTCACTCCCACTTAAAAGGGGTAAGATCGACCAATTGATATGATGCAATATGCAAAGATACATCAAAAGATTTAAACCACTAGAGCAAGCATATTATGAAGAAAACCATGAAAGTAAAGAATAACATGCAATGAAACAATCGTAATTTTAAACTAGATTTTCAAATTTCGATAATAGACAGAAATCAATTAATTTATGGCCTGACTCTCTTATTGACATCCCCAGTGGACTCGCCAAGCTGTCGAAACAATTTTTTTGAAAACGAGAATCGACTAGGGTTTTGAAAATGAAAATAAAAACGAGAGTCGCCACCAATCTTTTTTAATGAGGTGTGATCGGGTCACCTTTGTTTTAATAAAACATTTTGGTTTACTAAAACGGTGTTTTTGGTCTACGAAATTCTAGAAAACGGGTTCGGGAGTCGGTTACGTGCGAGGAAGGATTAGCACCCTCGTCACGCCCAAAATTGGTACCAAATTGATTAATTAGTGTCCTAACGTCGGAAATTTGAAAAGATTTGAAAATGCAATTTCTTTGAAAAAGAGTTGGCATATCCCAAATTTAAATGTAAGATTCACTCATCTCAAAGGAACAAAATACTACACCCAGTACGTTAGGATGCAATATCTTGAACCCTCAAAGTCGAGATCATCTTATAATTTCCAAATCATGCAATTAAAAATGGTATTAAGTTATTTGGTCAAACGAAAAAACACGACCCAATACGTTAAGGCACAATTTCTCGGATTTCCAAACACCAAATATTACCTTATTTTGAAAAACTTTCGAGTAATCAAAATGTATTTTATTTGATTTATTTGGGATGAAAAACAACTAAAATTGGCCTATATAATCTAGAATTTGCATCATTATTTGATAATAAGACATAGTATCAAGCATGGAATTACAATACATGGCAACAATAACATATAAAGGAACAAAATCATATGAAAATACCAAGAAACCAAATTAATACATGTACGATGGCAATACAACATATACTTTACAAATATCAACATTGACATTCAAAATCCATAAATTAAAAGACAATTCTAAAAAAAACCAAACAAATTAACACAATTCAAATGCGACAAATTTTAAATCATAAGGGCAATGAACAACATGAGAGAAAAACAACATCAATATGCAAGCTATAAATTATATGTACAAAAATTTTAAAACAAGTAATGTGCGTAAAAGCTTAAAATGGATAAAATAATAAAGATAAAAATAATAATATATTAAGTAGTAATATATAAAAGAAGTTTAAAATAATATTTATATGAAGAATATCAAAATAGGTAATACACAAAACAATCTATATTAATCTAAAATATATAATATACATGAAAATAAAAATATAAATAATTTATATATGAAAATATATGAAAGTGTTTGAAATAAGCAAAAATATAAAATAGGGTCTTTATAGGAAATAAACTATACATATAAATAGATTTAAAATAGAAAAATATATGTATTCATAAATAAATTTGAGAGAAAATATATATACATAAAATAATATGGAATCAATAATACATACATAGAATAAAAATAATTTTAATAAAAATTATGTACGTACATGTAAAATAACGTATAGGAATATTTAAATTAAAATATTATACAAATTTGGAAACAAAGAAGTATATAACACAAGATTTGAAATAAAAATGTTTGTACAATAAATTTTGAAGAATATATACAAATGGAAGTATATGAAAACAAATTAAATCATAGTAAAGTCAAGAAAATAATTCAAAATGAGTTATTAAAAACGATAAAAAAGTAAATAATTTTAAAACAATAAATGGATTATAAAGAATAAAAAAAAACTCAATCGAAATAAAAATAAAATTAAAAGGACGATCTATAAATAAATAAAATTATTAAAACAGAACCAAGGATCAAAATAAAATGCGCACGAACAAAGAAGGATTAAAAATGAAAATATCCCTAAATTCCCTCAAAACACAGTGTTTAGATACAGTCCAAATTGAAATAGCGCTCAAATTCCAGGGAGAAATTAAAAAAAAACAAAAGAAACAACAAAACGATTCAATCGAATAACGACGAAACAAGGGGGACCTGTAACATCCTAGGAAGGGCCTATGCATTTTTCAGATCAATTGTATGAAATGACAAGTCTTAAGTATTATGAATAAATTTTTGATACTTTTGGAAACCTAGAAATGAATGAAAATGGAAATGAAAATGAAAATGGAAATGAAAATGGAGATGGAAATGAAAATGGAAATGGAAATGGACATTTTTGGAAACTTAGACATTTTTGGAAACCTAAACATTTTTGGAAATGATCCAAAAATGGAAACTTGAACATTTCGGGAAACTTGGATATATGAGAGAAATAAAGGAGTTTTATTCACATAAATATGTGAATAATAAGAGATAAATAAAGGAGTTTTATTCACATAAATATGTGAATAATAAGAGATAAATAAAGGAGTTTTATTCACATAAATATGTGAATAATAAGAGATAAATAAAGGAGTTTTATTCACATAAATATGTGAATAATAAGAGATAAATAAAGGATTATTTTCTAATGAGATAATTGAGGAGATAATTGATGGATTAAAGGCTTTTATCTTTTAAATAAAAGAGATAATATTATCAAAAGAGGAGTGGTGGCCAAGTAAAGGACTCCTAGGTCGATAACTTTGGCTATAAAAGGAGGACAGGAGGGCTACTCATCAACACTTGCTCCTCTTCCTCTCTGCACAAATTCTCCCTAGGCAAAACCCCTCTCTCGCCGAATTTTCATTAAGCAAAAATCCCTCTCTTTTCTTCTATTTTCTTCTCCGTTCTCTCTCTAAAAAGCTGAATCTTTGTGGATTCTAAGAAAGAGGGCAATCATCCACAACATCAAAAGGGGATCTTTTGGGAAATCTAAGGATCTAAGGTAAGGATTATAAATATAAATATGTGGTTAAAGATTATGATTCACGTTTTCAAAGTTAGATCTAATCTAACACGAAGTTATAGGATTTCAACAGGCTTATAAAGGAATCCTCTTCAGATTTGGAATCCCATCATAAGGTAAGGGATATTCGGCCAAGGCATAATTTGTTTAAGTGTTTTCCATTATTTCAAAAATCGAAAACTGACATGGTTACATACCTAGTATTAGCCGATTTCAAGGAAGAGGAATTCTAGCAACTGTTGGGACTTGATTAAATCAATTCGGCAACTAGGAGTGAAAGATCTAGATCGGTAGATCGCTCTACGGGAATTCACGGGAACTATTAAGCGAAAAAGGTGTGTACTCTTACTAACTTTCAATAAATTGCATGGCAATCATTAGATATGTAAATATGTAACAAAGATGTGAATGTGGCTAAGCACCACAAATGTGGTAAGGAGTACCCCTGCACGTTTCCTACTTTTGATAGGATTGTGAATGTGATATATTTTGAACATGTGATTAGTAACATGAATGAAAATTTAGTATGTGAAATATGTTATGAAATAATTGGGGCATTCGGGATATTTGTGGAGGAAGAAAGTGAAGGTGATGACTACGGTCTCACCAACGTAAAGTGGTGACTACGGTCACATAAAGTGAAAAGTGGTAACTTCGGTTACATCCAAGTGAATACAGTGTCTAATGACACAACATAAGTGGGCGATGAGCACGCCGATCGCAGCGATCGCCTTTGATGGTGTGTAGCGGATGGAGGGTCGACTTAGTAGTCCCCGCGGTGTACAGTGTTGGTACGGGTGGTGTGTAGCGGATGGACAAATAGGTTTGGATTTGGGTTGCATCATCCTTTATTTTGTATGAACATGATATTGATATGACTTGTATGCTCGATTTGTTGGAAATTAGTACTATGTACACATTGAGTCTGTTGACTCACCTGTTGGGGAATTATTTTTCGTGATGAGCGAGAATGGACCGGGTCGGCAGGAGCTAAAGGTGGCCATGCATCGTTTGAAGAAATTATTTGGAATTTGGACTTTATGAAATTTTAGTACTTTATTTTGGGTTTGAATGATGTAATAAGGCCATAAGGCCCAATTGGATTTTCTTTATTTCTGTTTATTTTTATTTGAATATGATACAATTTATGTTTGATTAAAGATAAGTAAATTTATTTCTTTTAAAATAATAAACCCAAAAATTATTTTGTCACCTTATTTAAGTTGGATTTCAATTTATTAAATAGGTTTCAAATTAAGCCCAACCCAAAACAATTTTTTTAAATTACACAAATTTTCTCTAAGTCATTTAGAACATTGAAAACCGATTTATTTAAGGAACATACCAGATCCGGTTCGTGCTCGTGGGCGGGTGTGGGTGTTTCATTGATATCGAGCCGTGTTTTAAAACTCTCGGCCTGTGGGCTCAGGCCCAAAACGTTTTCAATTCGAGCCCAAATGAATTTCTTTGAAATAAGCAGGTTTTATGGCATGGCACCTAAGTCTCCGACCCATGATCCACCAGTAAGTACCTCTAAACCATCCGTGTGATTATGTGAATTATGAATTGTAAAAGGGTAGCAAAGGCATGGAACGTAGAATAGTGTGATAGGAACTTGAACCCTAGGATTAGACTACTCAAACACTTGAAACTCATAAGACTTAATGAACTTAACAAACCTATGACTAAGTTATTAAGCTAGGGTGTGGCAAACCCCACACGCATGTCTAGGATTGGATCCTAAGAGCACGGTATTTAAGCGAATCCTAGTGACTCACCTCCTCTTCGTAGGTATCCTACCTGTGCGTAGCTTCGGTTCGCCCTAACTCGGAAGGCTCAAGTGGTGTGGCAACCTCTCATGCGCATGTCTAGAAAGGTCGGTGAGAGCTTGGTATTTAAGCGATCCGCGTGACTCACCTCCTCTTCATTCGAATCTCGCTCAGTGCGTAGCTTTGTCTCACCCCGACCAAGAGGGCTCGGTCATAGGCTAAACACAAAGAATAAAACCCGAAAGGGACTTAGCCGCTTTTCTTTTATAAAAAAATGTATAACCAAAATTTAGTTTTAAAACTCTTAGAAACTTATGAGAACTATTTTACAACATTTTCTTCTAAAAAAAAAAAAAAATACCCTTGGTTTATAAAATGACCAAACCACCCATAGTTTTAACAAAATTTCATTACTTTATCAAATGTTCAAAAACCCTAATTTGTAAAATATCAAACTATCTTGATTTTGGAAAATTACAAAATTGCCCTAACTTACAAAATTACCAAAACGACCTTGATTTCCAAACTTTTTACAATATCATTGCTTTGAAAAGTGTAACTCTCAAAGGAACCCTCAATGTTTTACAATCTTGGAAAATATCCCTAACTTAATAAATTTTACAAATTTACCCTGATTTTTGGAAAAATTATCAAAATACCCCTGAGATCAAAAATTACCGAAATACCCCTGGATTTCAAAATTCTTCCAAAATTTCCAAACTTTAGAAGTACCAAAATACTTTCGTCAAAATCACCAGGGAACTTTTTATTTTTGAAAATTTACGAAAAATACCCTGTAGGATAAAATTACGAAAATGCCCCCGGGTAGTGGAAAAGCAAAATAACTAAAAACGACAACAAGAATTACAACGTTTCTTTGAATGAACGAAAGTTCATATTTGTTGATGGATGAATGAATGAATGCAAGACTCAGTATGCATGTATGAATACTGAAAGAACCACTCTTAAACTCTTCTTCATAAGATATCATCGCGGGTAATAAGTGAAACAAGAATACTAATACATAAAATTCCTTAATCGATCTCGTCGATAATGAGCTCAAGAGGACGTGGTCGTCGTGGAAGAGGTAGAGGAAGGATGACCGCTATTAGATCGGGACAAGGTTCTCGACAATGAGATACCACCACCACCATCACCCCACCACCAATGTTGAGCAAGCAGGCTCGCATGAGGAAGATGCCGTGTCGCAGTCGCGGTCATCTTTGCGAGTTTTGGAATTGGTGGTCGGTGCAGAAACAATTCAGAAATCGTAAGTCCGTACTGAGCGGCTCCGTGCTAATGGAGTGAAATGTTTAGAGGAGTATCGGAGTGGCACCCGCGATACCGTGAGTCTCGGTTGGAAGCAATCGAGCGCATCATGGATGAGCTCGACTTGACCCCGAGGAGAAGTTGAAAGGGATGACGGCACCATTACGCGATGAAGCGTATCAATGGTGGTTAACCGTTTGGGACGGTGCCACGGCGGAAGATCTCGACTCGGGAATATGCTAAGGAAGCATTTCGGAAGAAGTATGTGGGAACCAGATATATAGATGAGCAAAGGAAGGCTTTCAAGGGTTGGTACAAGGAAGTAAGTCCACACCGAATATGAAGCGGAATTCTTGAGGTTGAGCCGATATGCCCGAGGAGTAGTGGCGATGAGCATGAACGCTGTGTGTTCGTTTTGAGGACGGACTTAGGGACGATTTGAGACTTTTGATAGCACCGCATCGAGCGGGAATTCTCTCGCCTTGGTGGAAAAGGCTAAAGTGGTGAGGGAATTAAGGACGCCACCAAGCGGTCAGGATGAAAATAAGCCCAAAAGAGGTTTTGGGCCATATGGAAAAGGCCACAAGAGGCCTAGAGTTGACAGCCACAAAGTCAACAGTGATGCACGGCCGGCAATTTCGCCATTGTGAACATTGTGGAAGGAAGCACGGGGAGAGTGTTGGAAAAAGGCGGGACGATGTCTCAAGTGTGGGTCCAAGGACTATATGATTAAGGATTGCCCCAAGCTATTAGATGAGAGCCAACCAGCAGCTCGTAATGCTAACCAGTGGTAGAGGTGGGACAAAGAGCCTCAAAGAGGTCGTGGGTCGGCCAACAGAGGTAGTGGCAGAGGCCGTGGAGCTCGGGGCCGAGGTGCGCTAGCTAACGCCAAGCAAGGCAACCGGGTTTGGTTTACGCGGTTCACGGAGGGGAAGAGGGAGACGCTAGCCGGATGTTATAACCGAAGTGCGTTCTTTATTCATGACAAACCCTATTTTGCTCTTATTGATGTGGGCTCAACTCATTCCTATGTTGCATGTAGTGTGGTTGAAACACTAGGCCTAGACTCGAACTTTACGATAGGCGGATAATCGTAGTAAGCCCTTTAGGCCAAACGGTGAGGATAGATAGGATCTTTCGAATGTACCCCTAGAGATTCGGGAGGCGAACTTTCTGGTGACTTAATGGAATTACCCTTCGGAGAGTTTGAGCTTATACTTGGAATGGATTGGCTAGTAGAGCATCGAGCCGTGTTGGATTGTGCGGCTAAACGTATGGAACTAAGAACCCTAAGATGAGGTAGTAGTGATGATCGGAGAAAGGAGGAACTACTTGTCTAACGTAGTTTCGCAACCTCAAGGCCGAGAAAATGGTTAAGAAAGGATGTAAGGCATTCTTAGCCTTCGTGAGTGCGTTAAGAGGAGAAGAGGAAGGTGTCAAGGGAGTTAGAGCGGTAAGGGATTTTGAGGATGTATTTCCTGAGGAGCGTGCTTAATACCCCCGGATAGAAAGTGGAATTTGGAATAGATTTGCTACCAGAGACAGCTCTGTGTCAATCGCTCCCCTACCGAATGGCACCAAAGGAGTTAGTGGAGCTCAAGGCTCAAATCCAAGAGTTGTTGGATCGTGGGTTCATTCGACCCGGTGTGTGTCTCCGTGGGAGCACCGGTTCTCTTTGTGAAGAAGAAGGATGGAACTATGCGGATGTGCATAGATTATCGTCGATTGAACAAATCGACCATCAAGAACAAGTATCCTTTGCCAAGGATAGATGACTTGTTCGACCAACCGAAAAGGGCAAATGTGTTCTCAAAGATCGACTTAAGGTCGGGGTATCATCAACTCGAAAGTGAAGGAGGCGATATTCATAAGACCGCTTTTAGGACAAGGTACGGTCATTTTGAATTTGTGGTGATGCCGTTTGGGTTGACGAACGCACCGCCGCGTTCATGGATATGATGAATAGGGTTTTCCAACCCTACTTGGATAGATTCGTCGTGGTGTTCATCGATTTACATTTTGTGTATTCCAAGACGGAGGAGGAGCACGATGAGCATCTCCGAGTTGTGTTAGAAGTGTTAAGGAAAAGAAGCTTTATGCCAAATTCAGCAAGTGCGAATTTTGGCTCAAGGAAGTGGCGTTCCTAGGACATGTGGTATCCGCAGGAAGGAATAAGAGTGGATCCTAGGAAGATCGAAGCAGTGTTGGATTGGAAATCACCTAGGTCGGTGGCTGAAATCGTAAGTTTCTTAGGCTTGGCGGTGCTATTACAGAAGGTTCGTGGAAGGATTCTCGTCAATAGCCGCACCTTTGACAAAGTTACTAAGGAAGGAAGTACCGCTTGTGTGGACGGATAAGCAACAGGAGAGCTTTGAAAAGCTTAAAAAGTGTTGTGAAGCTCGGTGTGTTAATTCAACGAGGCGTGTAAGGACTTCGTAGTATATTGTGATGCTTCGCATACGTGGTTAGGGCCGTGTGCTAATGCAAGAAGGAAAGGTAGTCGCTATGCATCTCGACACGCTTAAGGCCGCATGAGGTGAACTACCCAACTCATGACTTGGAACTCGCAGCGAGTGGTTTTCGCCCTCAAAGTTTGGAGGCACTACCTTTATGAAGAAAGGTCGATGAATTTACACGGACCACAAAAGCCTTAAGTATTTGTTGACTCGAAGGAGTTGAACTTGAGGCAACGAAGGTGGGTGGAGTTATTGAAAGATTATGACTGCTCGATAGAATACCATCCGGGCAAGGCGAATGTGGTAGCCGACGCCCTAAGTAGGAAGGTTGTGTCGGATTTAAGGGGCTTTGTTCGCTCACTTAAGTTTGTATGAAGACGGAAGCTTTGTTGGCGAGTTACAAGTCAAGCCAACTTTGGTCAAGGAGGTGAAAGAGGGACAGTTGGCGGATAAGGACTTAAGTACTAAGTTACAGCAAAATGCACGGCAAGGAGGATTAAAGGATTATGGCGTCAATGATGAAGGAGTACTTGTGCTACAAGGAAAAGGTTTGTATGCCGAGGGATAAGGAGTTGAGACAAAGGATTCTTCGGGAAGCGCATGGTAGTCCTTATGCTATGCATCCCGGAGGCATCAAGTCAGTATAGAGATCTAAGGGAACAATTTTGGTGGTCGACACAAACGAGAGGTGACTGAATTTGTGGGAAATGTTTGACATGTCGCCAAGTAAAGGCTGAACACCAAGTCCCATCAGATTGCTTCAACCAATTGAGATTCCCAATGGAAGTGGGAAAGAATTACCATGGACTTAGTTAGTGGGCTTCCCCTTACGCCCACTAAGAAGGACTCGATATGGGTGATAGTGGACCGTTTGACCAAGTCCGCACATTTTATCCTGTGAGGATCGACTATTCCCTTCAAAAGTTAGCCAAGTTATATGTGGCGGAGATCGTGAGGCTACACGGGGTACCGATGTCGATCATCTCCGATAGAGACCCAAGGTTTACGTCTCGATTTTGGAAAGCACTTCATCAAGCATTAGGCACTAAGCTAGACTTCACTACGGCTTTTCATCCACAATCGACGGCGATGCAAGCGGGTTATACAAGTGTTGGAAGATATGCTAAGAGGTCAGTGATGGATTTCCGAGGAAGTTGGGAAGATTACTTGCCTCTAGCCGAGTTCGCCTACAACAACAACTATCGTGCAAGCATTCGGATGGCACCATACGAAGCATTGTATGGAAGGAAATGTAGAACACCAACTTGTTGGACCGAAAGTTAGAGAACGCCGCGTTTTGGGTCCAGAGTTAGTGGCGGAAACTGAGGAGAAGGTGGAATTAATTCGGGCACGGTTGAAAGAAGCTTCTGATAGAAAGAAGTCGTACGCAGACCTTAAGAGGAAAGAAATTGAGTTTGAAGTAGGAGACCAAGTGTTTCTAAAGGTCTCACCTTGGAAGAAGGTTATGCGGTTCGATCGCAAAGGAAGCTAAGCCCAAGGTTTATAGGGCCCTATCAAGTCTTTTGAAGCGAGTTGGGCCAGTGGCATACCAATTGGAGTTGCCACCAGAGTTGCATCAAATGCACGACGTATTTCATGTGTCCATGCTACGTCGCTATCGATCGGATCCGTCTCATGTGGTACCTGTTGAAGAAGTGGAGTTAAGGCCGGATCTATCCTACGAGGAGGAGCCGATTCGGATCTTGGAACGTGACGTGAAAGCACTACGAAAGAAGTCGGTGCCTTTAGTCAAGGTGTTATGGCGCAATCATGGATCGGAAGAAGCTTCGTGGGAGCCGAGAAGAGACAATGCGACAAAGAATACCCTCAATCGTTTAGTTAGGAAATTTCGAGGACGAAATTTTATTTAAGGGGGTAGAACTCAGTAACATCCTAGGAAGGGCCTATGCATTTTTCGATCAATTGTATGAAATGACAAGTCTTAAGTATTATGAATAAATTTTTGATACTTTTGGAAACCTAGAAATGAATGAAAATGGAAATGAAAATGAAAATGGAAATGAAAATGGAGATGGAAATGAAAATGGAAATGGAAATGGACATTTTGGAAACTTAGACATTTTTGGAAACCTAAACATTTTTGGAAATGATCCAAAATGGAAACTTGAACATTTCGGGAAACTTGGATATATGAGAGAAATAAAGGAGTTTTATTCACATAAATATGTGAATAATAAGAGATAAATAAAGGAGTTTTATTCACATAAATATGTGAATAATAAGAGATAAATAAAGGAGTTTTATTCACATAAATATGTGAATAATAAGAGATAAATAAAGGAGTTTTATTCACATAAATATGTGAATAATAAGAGATAAATAAAGGATTATTTTCTAATGAGATAATTGAGGAGATAATTGATGGATTAAAGGCTTTTATCTTTTAAATAAAAGAGATAATATTATCAAAAGAGGAGTGGTGGCCAAGTAAAGGACTCCTAGGCTGATAACTTTGGCTATAAAAGGAGGACAGGAGGGCTACTCATCAACACTTGCTCCTCTTCCTCTCTCACGAAATTCTCCTAGGCAAAACCCTCTCTGCGAATTTTCATTAAGCAAAAATCCTCTCTTTTTCTTCTATTTTCTTCTCCGTTCTCATCATTAAAATGAATCTTTGTGGATTCTAAGAAAGAGGGCAATCATCCACAACATCAAAAGGGGATCTTTTGGGAAATCTAAGGATCTAAGGTAAGGATTATAAATATAAATATGTGGTTAAAGATTATGATTCACGTTTTCAAAGTTAGATCTAATCTAACACGAAGTTATAGGATTTCAACAGCTTATAAAGGAATCCTCTTGATTTGGAATCCCATCATAAGGTAAGGGA
This sequence comes from Gossypium sturtianum, assembly GCA_025698515.1. Taxonomy (NCBI): domain Eukaryota; kingdom Viridiplantae; phylum Streptophyta; class Magnoliopsida; order Malvales; family Malvaceae; genus Gossypium; species Gossypium sturtianum. The sequence goes on along the minus strand of CM046954.1, from coordinate 16,589,455 downwards.
TATTCGGCCAAGGCATAATTTGTTTAAGTGTTTTCCATTATTTCAAAATCGAAAATCGACATGGTTACATACCTAGTATTAGCCGATTTCAAGGAAGAGGAATTCTAGCAACTGTTGGGACTTGATTAAATCAATTCGGCAACTAGGAGTGAAAGATCTAGATCGGTAGATCGCTCTCTACGGAATTCACGGGAACTATTAAGCGAAAAAGGTGTGTACTCTTACTAACTTTCAATAAATTGCATGGCAATCATTAGATATGTAAATATGTAACAGTATGTGAATGTGGCTAAGCACCACAAATGTGGTAAGGAGTACCCCGCTACGTTTCCTACTTTTGATAGGATTGTGAATGTGATATATTTTGAACATGTGATTAGTAACATGAATGAAAATTTAGTATGTGAAATATGTTATGAAATAATTGGGGCATTCGGGATATTTGTGGAGGAAGAAAGTGAAGGTGATGACTACGGTCTCACCAACGTAAAGTGGTGACTACGGTCACATAAAGTGAAAAGTGGTAACTTCGGTTACATCCAAAGTGAATACAAAGTCTAATGACACAACATAAGTGGGCGATGAGCACGTCGATTGCAATGATCGCCTTCGATGGTGTGTAGCGGATGGAGGGTCGACTTAGTAGTCCCCGCGGTATGCAGAGTTGGTACGGGTGGTGTGTAGCGGATGGACAAATAGGTTTGGATTTGGGTTGCATCATCCTTTATTTTGTATGAACATGATATTGATATGACTTGTATGCCCGATTTGTTGGAAATTAGTACTATGTACACATTGAGTCTGTTGACTCACCCCGTTGGGGAATTATTTTTCAGTGATGAGCGAAGAATGGACCTGGGTCAGCAGGAGCTAAAGGTGGCCATGCATCGTTTGAAGAAATTATTTGGAATTTGGACTTTATGAAATTTTAGTACTTTATTTTGGGTTTGAATGATGTAATAAGGCCATAAGGCCCAATTGGATTTTCTTTATTTCTGCTTTATTTTTATTTGAATATGATACAATTTATGTTTGATTAAAGATAAGTAAATTTATTTCTTTTAAAATAATAAACCCAAAAATTATTTTGTCACCTTATTTAAGTTGGATTTCGTAATTTATTAAATAGGTTTCAAATTAAGCCCAACCTAAAACAATTTTTTTAAATTACACAAATTTTTTCTAAGTCATTTAGAACATTGAAAACCGATTTATTTAAGGAACATACCAGATCCGGTTCAGGCTCGTGGGCCGGGTGTGGGGTGTTTCAGGACCAATCGTATAAATAGCCCAATTTTCAAAAATGCACGGACCTTGGGGCGGATTTGGGTCGACGCGCGGGTTTCTTACCCCAAATAAAATGGTACCGTTTCTCTTATTATTTAAATCCAATTTTTTTACATTCATTTTTCAGTGTTTGAAAAGAAAAATTTCAAAGGCCCCTCATTCTCTCTCTTTTCTCGCTAGGGTTCCTCCGTTACGCATAACGCCACTAAATCCGTGCCACGACGGCGTGCGCAAATGGACCCTTTGGCTCCGGTTGAAAACCCCCTAAGGCCTCAACTTTTAGTGCCTTTAAAACGAAAGGAAAGGGGCCTTCGACCCCCTTTCAGACCGAACTCCGACGACGGAGGGAAAACGCTCCGACACCGCGACCGTGGGGACTCCGGTAAGGCTTCTCCCTTTTCCTTTTGATTTTTGCTTATGAAAATTTTGAAAATAAAAAAACAAACAGTAGCAGTAACTAATAATCGAAAATAAAAATGGAAAGACCGAGATCAACCTTAGAATTTCTATTCTCTTTTTTGATTTCTGATGGTTCGTAAAAAAACGAAGGAAGAAGAAGAACAAAATGGCCGTTCCCCTTTTATAAACTAGTTACAAAACTCTTTATTTTCTATTCTTTTGTTTTTTTCTACTTGTCTCTTCTGCCATTTGCGTGTAGTCTTTTTGCATGTAGTTTCTGCGCTTGTATTTACTTCGTTGCAGGTGTCAGAAGCATGGGTGGCCGCTAAATGGTGCGCGTGGTGGAGGGAGACGAAGGGTCGGCGGCTGTGAAGCTTGGGGCTAGGGTTTGCCTGCTACTGTTTCTTTTCTTTGTAATGGGCTAAGTTGTTGGGCTTAACTTGGGTTGGTCTATTGGGCCTTTCGGGTTTGGGCTGATGTAAGAGATAGCTGGACTATTTTTTTAATTGCTTTGGTTTTGTTTTTGGGTTTGTGTTTGGGGTTTTATGGGCCCCGGGCTAAATTGGGCTTGTACAGTTGCCCCTCTTTGCTCATTTTCGTGTAACGGGAATGGAGGAAAAACTTTTAAGAAAGACCAATTTTTCCCGGTCTCGTCGAGTCTCGATTTCTTTGGTGCTTTTGTTCTTCGAGTAGCCTCATTCCATCCTACTGCATATTCAGGGGTATAGGGATTATTGCTTTGATTCACTCCACTGCAACTTCAGGGAGACAAGAATCGTAACTTCAACCTGCCCCACTGCAACTTCAGGGGGTAAGGTTTGTGGCTTCAATCTGCTCTACTGCAACTTCAGAGAGATAAGATTTGTTATCTTCAGTCTGCTCCACTGTAACTTCAGGGAGATAAGACTTGCATCTTCAACCTGCTCCACTGCAACTTCAGGGAGATAAGGTTTGCTATGATCCGCTCTACTGCAACTTCAGAGATATAAGACTTGTTAATTTTTTTAACCTGCTCCACTGCAACTTCAGGGAGATAAGGTTTTATGTGATCTGCTCTACTGCAACTTCAGAGAGATAAGACCTAACTTATAGCTTCAATCTGTTCCACTGCAAGTAGGAAGTATTTTCTGAAACTTAAACAGATGCATGTGCTAATCCTTCAGTTTTTTCTTGTATTATGAGAATCCTCGGTGACAACATAAAACTTTATGCACTATAACATGGTTTTTACAGAATTCCCTTCTATTTCTCATGTGCTTTGCTTGGTAGAGTAGACAGAAAAAGTAAAATGATAGAAAAATGGAAGAGACAATTGAAAACATAATTTTCTTTCCATTCTTGCTAGGAAAGATGCGTGTTGAAAGCAAATATAAATTTCTTTCAATCCATTACATTGTAAAGTTTTTATCTGATAATATTGTCGAAACCATTTTTTTGAAAACGAGAATCGACTAGGGTTTTGAAAACGAAAATAAAAAAGGGAGTCGCCACCAATTTTTTTTGATGAGGTGTGATCGAGTCACCTTTGTTTTAATAAAACATTTTGGTTTACTAAAACGGTGTTTTTGGTCTACGAAATTCGAGAAAACGGGTTCGGGAGTCGGTTACGTGCGAGGAAGGATTAGCACCCTCGTCACGCCCAAAATTGGTACCAAATTGATTAATTAGTATCCTAACGTCGAAAATTTGAAAAGTTTTGAAAATGCAATTTCTTTGAAAAAGGGTTGGCATATCCCAAATTTAAATGTAAGATTCACTCATCTCAAAGGAACAAAATACTACACCCAGTACGTTAGGATGCAATATCTTGAACCCTCAAAGTCGAGATCATCTTATAATTTCCAAATCATGCAATTAAAAAGGGTATTAAGTTATTTGGTCAAACGAAAAAACACGACCCAATACGTTAGGGCACAATTTCTCGGATTTCCAAACACCAAATATTACCTTATTTTGAAAAACTTTCGAGTAATCAAAATGTATTTTATTTGATTTATTTGGGATGAAAAACAACTAAAATTGGCCTAAATAATCTAGAATTTGCATCATTATTTGATAATAAGACATAGTATCAAGCATGGAATTACAATACATGGCAACAATAACATATAAAGGAACAAAATCATATGAAAATACCAAGAAACCAAATTAATACATGTACGATGGCAATACGACATATACTTTACAAATATCAACATTGACATTCAAAATCCATAAATTAAAAGACATTTCTAAAAAAAAACCAAACAAATTAACACAATTCAAATGCGACAAATTTTAAATCATAAGGGCAATGAACAACATGAGAGAAAAACAACATCAATATGCAAGCTATAAATTATATGTACAAAAATTTTAAAACAAGTAATGTGCGTAAAAGCTTAAAATGGATAAAATAATAAAGATAAAAATAATAATATATTAAGTAGTAATATATAAAAGAAGTTTAAAATAATATTTATATGAAGAATATCAAAATAGGTAATACACAAAACAATCTATATTAATCTAAAATATATAATATACATGAAAATAAAAATATAAATAATTTATATATGAAAATATATGAAAGTGTTTGAAATAAGCAAAAATATAAAATAGGGTCTTTATAGGAAATAAACTATACATATAAATAGATTTAAAATAGAAAAATATATGTATTCATAAATAAATTTGAGAGAAAATATATATACATAAAATAATATGGAATCAATAATACATACATAGAATAAAAATAATTTTAATAAAAATTATGTACGTACATGTAAAATAACGTATAGGAATATTTAAATTAAAATATTATACAAATTTGGAAACAAAGAAGTATATAACAGCAAGATTTGAAATAAAAATGTTTGTACAATAAATTTTGAAGAATATATACAAATGGAAGTATATGAAAACAAATTAAATCATAGTAAAGTCAAGAAAATAATTCAAAATGAGTTATTAAAAACGATAAAAAAGTAAATAATTTTAAAACAATAAATAGATTATAAAGAATAAAAAAAAAGCTCAATCGAAATAAAAATAAAATTAAAAGGACGATCTATAAATAAATAAAATTATTAAAACAGAACCAAGGATCAAAATAAAATGCGCACGAACAAAGAAGGATTAAAAATGAAAATATCCCCAAATTCCCTCAAAACGCAGTGTTTAGATACAGTCCAAATTGAAATAGCGCTCAAATTCCAGGGAGAAATTAAAAAAAAACAAAAGAAACAGCAAAACGATTCAATCGAATAACGACAAAACAAGGGGGGACCAATCGTAGAAATAGCCCAATTTTCAAAAATGCGCAGACCCTGGGGCGGATTCGGGTCGACGCGCGGGTTTCTCACCCCAAATGAAACGGCGCCATTTCTCTTATTATTTAAATCCAATTTTTTTTTTACATTCATTTTTCAGTGTTTCAAAAGAAAAATTTCAAAGGCCCCCCCTCATTCTCTCTTTTCTGCTAGGGTTCCTCCGTTCGCCGCAACACCACTAAATCCGGCGGCCGACGAAGTGCGCAAATGGACCCTTTGGCTCCGGTTGAAAAACCCCGAAGGCCTCAACTTTCAGCGCCTTTAGAACGAAAGGAAAGGGGCCTTCGGCCCCCTTTTCAGGCCGAACTCCGACGACGGAGGGAAAGCGCTCCGACGCCGCGACCGTGGGGACTCCGGTAAGGCTTCTCCCTTTTCCTTTTGATTTTTGCTTATGAAAATTTTAAAAATAAAAAACAAACAGTAGCAGTAACTAATAATCGAAAATAAAAATGGAAAGACCGAGATCAACCTTAGAATTTCTATTCTCTTTTTGATTTCTGATGGTTCGTAAAAAAACGAAGGAAGAAGAAGAACAAAATGGCCGTTCCCCTTTTATAAACTAGTTACAAAACTCTTTATTTTCTATTCTTTTGTTTTTTTCTACTTGTCTCTTCTGCCATTTGCGTGTAGTCTTTTTGCATGTAGTTTCTGCGCTTGTATTTACTTTGTTGCAGGTGTCAGAAGCATGGGTGGCTGCTGATTGGTGCGCGTGGTGGAGGGAGACGAAGGGTCGGCGGCTGTGAAGCTTGGGGCTAGGGTTTGCCTGCTGCTGTTTCTTTTCTTTGTAATGGGCTAAGTTGTTGGGCTTAACTTGGGTTGGTCTATTGAGCCTTTCGAGTTTGGGCTGATGTAAGAGATAGCTGGACTGTTTTTTTAATTGCTTTGGTTTTGTTTTTGGGTTTGTGTTTGGGGTTTTATGGGCCCCGGGCTAAATTGGGCTTGTACAAATATGATGAATAATATTGTTGATGTATAATACTTAACTCGCATCTTTTCCCTTCTCTCTCTTATCCTTTCCATTTTCGTTCCACAGTTTTCTCTATTACCAAGCACGTCCTAAAATCATTTTCTTTCCACTGTCCGTCATCTTCCATCCACCCTTCCACTTTCATTCTAACAAGCACACCTTGTTCTTTTTCTCTTAAGCCATGCGTTACAACACTTTGAAGTAGTGAGATATGATGCGATAGCATCCATATGGATTTTTGACTAGTTGTTGCATCTTTGGCTTGCTAATAATTACACAGAGACCATTTCATTGTGTTAGTTGCCCCTTTGTTTAATTTAATATTTTAATTGGGTTTTTTGTTTCTTTTGGGCATCAACAAAGTTGGTTTATAGTTTTGTTTGACGGGGAAGTTTGGATGTTATGTGAACAGGTACTAGAGATGGCAAACTCTCCACACTATCTGTACCGGATGACCATTCATAAAAAAATAAAAGAATAGAAAATAAAGAGTTTTGTAACTAGTTTATAAAAGGGGAACGGCCATTTTGTTCTTCTTCTTCCTTCGTTTTTTTACGAACCATCAGAAATCAAAAAGAGAATAGAAATTCTAAGGTTGATCTCAGTCTTTCCATTTTTATTTTCGATTATTAGTTACTGCTACTGTTTGTTTTTTATTTTTAAAATTTTCATAAGCAAAAATCAAAAGGAAAAGGGAGAAGCCTTACCGGAGTCCCCACGGTCGCGGCGTCGGAGCGCTTTCCCTCCGTCGTCGGAGTTCGGCCTGAAAAGGGGGTCGAAGGCCCCTTTCCTTTCGTTCTAAAGGCGCTGAAAGTTGAGGCCTTCGGGGTTTTTCAACCGGAGCCAAAGGGTCCATTTGCGCACTTCGGCGCCGGATTTAGTGGCGCTATGCGTGACGGAGGAACCCTAGCAGAAAAGAGAGAATGAGGGGGGGCCTTTGAAAATTTTCTTTTGAAACACTGAAAAATGAATGTAAAAAAAAAATTGGATTTAAATAATAAGAGAAATGGCACCGTTTCATTTGGGGTGAGAAACCCGCGCGTCGACCCGAATCCGCCCCAGGGTCCGCGCATTTTTGAAAATTGGGCTATTTCTACGATTGGTCCCCCCTTGTTTCGTCGTTATTCGATTGAATCGTTTTGCTGTTTCTTTTGTTATCAAGTAAATATCTTTTTTTAATTTCAAAAGATCACACCAACAAATTTAACTATAGTAATAATTAGACTTAAATTTTTAAATCTAAAGAGTAGAAGAATTAAATTCTTGAAAATAAAAGTATAGAGTCTAAATTTTAAGTTTATACATATTTTAATCTTCCGTGTATCTTGTGCCTGTGGCTGGCTTATATTTTTTTCTTTATTTTTTTTGTTCAATACCTGTGGCTGTCTTGTAGAAAGCTACTTTAGGCTACTGAAAATTTGTGATTTTTGGTTGAGCTCATGATTGATTAATGTAAATAGAAATATGACTATATTTTGGTAGTTCAATGGTTTCTGAATTTGAGACCTCTAAAAACAGTTAATAATTGAAACATTCCTGTGGGAACAATATTTGGACTTTAAATTTTACGAGTTTAACGCATGTACGTCATATGCTATGAAGTATAATTATATTTACGTCATAAATTTACCCACTTAAATTAGCAATTGATCGATTAATTTAACATAAAATTGGACCGTTCATTGAGTTTAATTTCCTAATTCTTTTTCCAGTAAATCCAAGTCTAAATGACTTTTTTTCAATAAAAGCGAAAAGCTAAAAAAAAAAACAAAATTCCAAGGGGTCATTTTATTTTTGAAATACTGCTTCAAGCTTACTAAAATGACCTTCATAACATAAGACAAATCTAAAATCATATTCTACGCATGTTACTTTGTTTGATAAAAGTGTTTTAACAAATAATATTTGAAAATTCATTTCCGTGCTTAATAAAATTAAATAAAAATCAATAATAACTTAGAATTTTTAACTCTCATTTCATTATAAACTATAAATTACTAACCTTTTTTGATGAAATAAAAATTATTAAACACACTACTGAAATAAATTATTTCAATTTTTTATAACATGATAAATTGATTATTTATTAACCGGGCTGTGATCAATTGGGCCTTGGGTTTTAGTAGGGCACAATGTTAAAACCACAAAGTTTGTAAGGGCGGAAAAACTCTAAAGAACACATTTGGTAAATTAGATCCCGTGATGTGTTAGGTAATGCTTAAAGAATTAGGATGATTTTATAATCCAACAACAAGTTATAGTCAAGGCAAGGAAGGAGAGAGACATCAGACAAAGAGACTCTTTCTCTTGTTCATCACCAATAAATTTCATTATTTTATAGAAAAAATACATTCAAAATTATAAATAAATTAACACCTCTTCTTCTCTTTTTCTGACATGAAATTTATTTATTAAAATAATAATTTTATAAATAAAATAGCTATTTTTTTAAAAACAAAATTGCAAACAAGGTTTAAATCAAATTCAAAATTTTCCTTATTTTTAGTTTTATTTTATAAATAATAATTTATTCATTATACATCTGTCATTTTTCCTTAGTCAACAAATTTGTCGAGCCTTGGGATCGCCTATGCCCACAACCACCGACACCAATACCATTACTCTGAACCCCTAATCATGCCTGCCCTCAAGCACAACCTCAAACGCAACAAGCTCATTCTGGATAGCAACCTAAAGAAATTGATTCTTATCCTTTTTTACCTCAAGCTGTAGTTTTTTATCCAACTTGAACATGGTGGTCTTCATGGGTTTTTCCTTAATTGTTTTGTTTACAAAATTATTATTTTAATAAATAATATCACATTAGAAAATGAGAAAATAGATATTAATTTACTTATAAATATTTATATTTTGTATATATTTTTATAAAATATTATGTATTTTCATAAAAATGAACGTTTAAATAATTTATTTTTATTTTTATTTTTTTGAATTTTGAATTTTTAAGAATCAATGCTAGATTGACATAATGTATAAAGTTGAGGGTTAAATTTGTTGAGTTTTTTAGATTTAGAACCAAATTGATAGAATCTATAAATATTAGTGGGCTAAATTAAGTTTAATCAAGACTCTCTTTATATAGGGAGAGTCTAGAGAGTTCAACTATGATTAAACTTAATCACTTAAATATTAAATTAATAAAATATTTATCTATAAGATAAACATTAAATTAAATTTAATATTAAGATAATCACTTTAATATTAAATTAATAAAATACTATTAAGATAGGTATTAAATTAAATTTAATATTAAATCTATTAAAATAATATTATTTTTGGAATAATTAATCTGAAATCAAATTTTCTAGTAGAGTTCCAGTACGAGTGTAATTCTTCCACTGCTTAACCACTGAAGACCCACCACCATCGAACATTTTCTAGCCACTAGAATGCCACCGTCGCAACCGCCGACACCCCGAGCTGGTTCGATTTCTACCTATTCAATCCAGGCCAGTGACAGCCCGACTGGTCCAGTCCAATCGGTCGGTCCAGTTTCACATACCAAGCCTGATTCGACCAGTTTTTGGGTCTTGGTCTCGGTTTTAGGCTCTCGAGCCCAATTTACGATCTCAGATCTAATTTTCAAGTTCAAGTACCCATTAGACCGGTTGTTTGGCTTGAAAATTAATTTTCAAAAATATCATATTAATTTTAATTAATTTGATTAATTTAATTTTACTTGATCAAAATTAATTTTCCCAAAAATCACTTAGATTTTCCAAATTAATTTTTCAAGAAAATTCTTTAATCAAATTCTCTAGTTGAACAATTCTTACGACTGCCGAATTTAATTCCACATCGAATAAATCGACTCAATTAAATTATTTCCATAGACGTAGAAGTTTCTTTTGATTCAAAAGCAGTCCGATCGAGCTTTTGTTGAGCTAGCGGAGGGACCAATCGGACATATATAATTAGACTTTAGTAATTGCAGTTATATCCAGAAGCATCGTTTCGATAATTCTCAATTACTTAATCATGGAGTTAGTCTACAAGAAGTAACATGATTGAAAACTCCTTATTGTATACTCTTTACGAAAGCAATTCATCCAACTGCTTTGTCCAATGACCTCGTCATTTGTGTGTTACCCTCATATGATATCCTTGATTCCTTTGAGTTAAATCCGTTCACTCAATACAATTTTATTTTATCTCATTGTCACCACTGTGTCTTCTTAATGATTAATATGATCACTATCAACAAATGACTATAATAAATGGCTGGTAATACTCAAGAATGTCATATTTTTATGTATTAATTACATATTTATTTTGAGTATGATCCTACTAATTTGAGCTATTTATGGTTTTTTTATCTTGTAGGGACTAAATTGAAGGAAAAAGGAAATTTAGGGGCAAAAAGCGTGAATTTAAGGATAAAATGGGCCAGCATGCGAAATAGGAAAGAAGTGGCGCCGGAAATGCAAAATGTGGAAGACTTGGGGGCAAAGTGCAAAGAAGAGATTTTATAAACATAAGACTTTATTTAAATTTGAATTATATTAGGATTATTATTAAGATTATTATTTAGATTTAAGCATTTATCTTTATTTATCTTTTAGAATTTAAATAGTAATAGACTAGGTTTCCTAAGTACTATAAATAGGGGATAGAGTGACATAAATTGCACTCATCTTTTCTGTAAAAAGCTCCCTCTCCCAAAAAGCTCTAGCCTTTGTTCCTTTCTTTTATTCAATAAATTTTTATTTTTATTAAGTTTATTTCTCTTTTTACCAAAAAGCATGAGCCACTAAACTCATCTAGCCAAAGGTTGTCGAGATTCCCAAAAAAGGTTCATGAGGCTTAGAATCCGCACTTAGCCTTCTCAACGAGTATTCATCGTTTCTCCGCATTACGGGATTGACACTTCCGTCCATGTCCTTCCAAAAGTGATCTTTTCATCTTGTGCAAAGGCGACCGCTTTGTATGTTTTGGGAAGGTTGCACAGTCGGTTTGTAACACCCTAAACCCGGCCTAGGAGTCTAGACCGAATCTCGAATGCTACATTGATCACCGAAGTGATCGTGGGTAAATTTTTACAAAACAAGTTATCACGTCAAACCAAAACCTTTAATCATTTAAATTCAATCAGTAAAAAAAATTGTAGTTATGTTTACTATAAAATCAGAGTTAAATGAACGGATGAAAACTCAAAACGGAACTTGTACCACAATCTTATAAGAACTTACAGTTCAAAAACTGAATAAAAAAAATAGAAACTGTAAATACAAACTTATACTATATTTTTCTCCAAGACTGTCCGAGACCTCTGCATACCGAGTCCAGTGCCACAATTCTGAAACGTACCTAAAAGGGAAACACTAAGAGGGGGTGAGCTACTCGAGCTCAGTGTGAGTCCGAATCAAGTCCACAATCTAATATCGAACAACTACAGATATATAATCAGAAGCAGAAGGTAATACCGGAATCAACGTTCCAACGGAACGTAACATCTCAAACACATACACTCAGTCATATGTATTTACAGTCAGACAAAGTACAGTCAGATAGTCTAGCACCCAGAATGCTCAAAAAGATGCGTATGAAAAGCAGTCAAACAATGAAACCCACCCATCCAGCCAACACACCTCTCCGTCCCCCGATCACACCCCATAAGAGTTGTTAAAGCTCATCCAACTGAAACACACCACGTAGGACATCGAAAAGCCCATCCAACCCTGCACACCACATATGTAGACTGAGCCACTCAGATAATAATACGCAGCAGAGCTGACGTATATGCAGTACAGTGCAATGCAGAAGTCCGTTGTACAGTCATGTTACAGATTAAACTGCCAAATTAGATAATAGTGCGTAGCAAAGCTGACGCACCTGCGGTATAGTGCGATAAATCGCTGTACGTATAAGTTGCAGTAGAATTGCTAGATCAGATCAGAATCAGACTCCCTTCTCTTCATAACCCACCTAAATCCCTAATTTATGCAAGTGTATGTATGCACCCAAATTTAAAGAACAGAGACATTTACACAGTCAGTCAGACGGAACAGTTATGTAACACACTCCACAGACCAGATTCAAAATCACACATCAGACAGAATCATCACAGATATCGAGTCTTGAACACCCTCACTAAACTTAGCTAAGGGTCGGAGTACACACAAACAAATATTTAGATCAGAAATACACACGGAACCAACATAAGTGTCTTAAAACCACACGTCCGTGTGCTCTGGCCGTGTGGTAATGCCTAGGCCGTGTGGGAGATCAAAAGCCCGTGTGAGGAGGGGCACACGGCTGTGTGATTGAGGCACACGCCCATGTGAAGAGAGGCACACGATCGTGTGACTAAGGCACACACCCGTGTGGACCAGAGACATGGCCGTGGGGACAGGCCATGTAACTCTCTGTCCATTTGCACTAAATTTGAGTACAGGGCTGACACGACTGTGTGAGGGTCTCACACGCTCGTGTGCCCACCAGACACGGTTGTGTATCCAATACACACGCCCGTGGAGGATTCCTAAATCCCCAAATTAGCCACACAGCTGTGTGGCCAGGCCGTGTGGCACCAAATCACTCAAAGCCTAATTCCCAAACTCACACGCCCCTGTGCCCAGGGTACACGGCCGTGTGAAAATCGACTATCTCCCCAAATCGGCCACACGGCCGTGTGGCACCAAATCTTACCCGGGACCCTAATCCCTAATTCCACATGGCCGTGCGAACAGTCACACGCCCGTGTGGTCGCTCCTGTGGTCACGAAACCACCCCAAAACAGCCTGTAAAATGTGAATTTCACCCCCAAACACTCACTAACCTCCATTAAGATCAACACATATCATAGTAACTCGACTTCGATGCAATTTAGTATCAAATCCACATTACGAATACCCCATTATCGAAACCCACACACGAATTTTCCCCAAATTAAATAATTCACATATAAAGTTGAAGAGTTTCGGTCCCACACCTGATTCGTGATCGAAATGTCCAAATAACTGACTCGACGACGAGGAGCAAAATTCTTCCAGAATCCTCCAGCAAACTGCTTCCGAAAGGAATGTCGCAAGGCCAAAAAGAAAAAAACCCCAAGAAAGAGGAAAACTAAAAAGACAGAAAAGAGAAACGTTCCAGCCAAGAAGAGAAAAAAAAGATAAAAATAATAAAAAATAAAAAATGAAATAATAGAAAGTAACTAAATAAATAAATAAATAAATTTAATCTAAAACAAATTGAAGTCACATAAAAATAATTCCTCAAAACACGCTCGAGGACTCGAACCCATAACCTCGAGGTACACCAACACTCACTCCACCACCAGACCAGTAGGCCCATTCTGACCCCAAAGCGCATAACTAAACACAAAAGCACACCCTTTACTCAGACCCTAACCACAAAACCCAAAAACTTCTAACCCTAAAATTTAGGGTGTTACATGATTCGTTAGCCTACTGCGTCAGTGGTTGTCGAGCCCAAGAGACAAAATGGCGTGGCATTCGCCATTGAGAAGTGATGATCTAATGTAAGACGGTCCCACAAAAGTGATGGTTGGTTAGAGTCAGGTTCCTTCAAATCGTAAGTCTAAAACATAAGTGGAGTTGGTGGTCGTAGGCGTCCTCTTCCACTATAACTGACTTATTCTATTCGAGAAGGATCACCTAAAAGCCTAGGATTGAACCCAAAGAGGATCGAGATAACCGGAGGCTGGAATCTCTCAATTAAAAACTCTCTTTTCTCAATTTTCCCAATTCTATTTCTCTTTACAATTTCGACTTCAATTTATACAATTTCAACCCCTTCATATTTTTAATTTTGATTTTTTTGTTTTTTTTCCAGGTACGCCGCTTTTTCTTGGGCACGACTGTGCTCAGGATCTCGAGGAACAAGAAGTTGTGAAAATTCAGTCCCTGAGGATTTAACCTTACTTCCCTTATACTATTCTTTTTAGTTATTTCATAGGGATAGGTTATTTTTGGTGCTCTCAACGACACATCAAATTTTGGCGCCATTGTCGGGGACTGTAACGTACTAATCTTGTTTCTTTTGTTTCTTATGACCAGATCTGCTCCAGGTATTCTTGCATTTGATTCAGAAATAGAGAAGACTGCGAGAGCTAATCGCAAGGAAACAAAGCTACATAAAAAACAATTAGGGGTGGTGGGGACTCAGAGTAACCCACCGCCGAAAATAGAAGCAGACAACGAGGTTGAGTCTAGGGTTAATGAAAACCCTACTCAAACACTAGAAACGAAAGAGTAGGAGTCGATCCACCAGAAGAATTGCTTAATGCTAGGGTTAACGAAAACCCGAATCTAGCAACCATTATGACTCAAACAATCCGGCAAATGGCTAAAGCTCCTACAGAACAGTAACCATTATGCATTGTGTATCCTAGTAAGGATACTGATTTTGAATTGAAGTCAGGATTAATCCAGTTTCTGCCAACTTTTCGTGGGTTGCAAAATGAAAATCCCCACAAACATCTGAAAGAGTTTCACATGGTTTGTATTAGCATGAAACCTCATGGCGTAACTGAGGATCAAATCCAATTACGTGCTTTCCCCTTTTCCCTAGCACTAAGGAATGGTTATTTTATCTACCCCCTGAATTTATTATAACTTGGATTGATCTTTCTCGTTTGTTTCTCAACAGGTTTTTTCTAGCATCACGTGCAGTTGAGTTAAGAAGGGAGATCGTTGGGATAAGGCAAAAAGAAGCAGAGTCTTTTTACGATAATTGGGAGCGATTTAAGAAGTTGTGTGCAAGTTTCCCACAACATGGTATAACGAAACAGTCTCTACTCCAATACTTTTATGAAGGCTTGAAACCCATAGAAATGAACATGGTAGATGCTACCAGTGGAGGGGCGTTGGTCAACATGACTCCCAAACAAGAAAGGGACTTGATATCCACGATGAATGCAAATACTCAGCAATTCTAAGCCAATCTTGAACCCACTAGAAAGGTTCACCAGCTAAGTAATTCAACTTTAGAAGATAAAGTTGATAGACTTACTAATATCGTGAATTCTCTTTTTGCAATAAAAATAGGACCAGCCCGACTGTGCGGAATTTGTGCAACACCCGAATATACAACTGATGCATGCCCTAGTTTGTGTGATGATACTATGGCCCATTTAGATGCTGTGGGGAACTTTCCTGGACCACTTCAAAGACGATATGACCCCTATGCAAATATATATAACCCAGGATGGAAAGACCATCATAACTTGAGTTATGGGGCAAGCCTACAATATAAGCAGCCATACCAAAACTGGTTTCCACAACAAATGCAAGATTCAGGTGCCTCTTTAGAAACCATGGTTAATAAATTAACAGCTAATGTGCTTGATTTCCAACAGCAGATACAACGACAAACTGTTGATTTCCCACAGCAAATACAACGGCAAACTCTTGATTTCCAAAAGGAAACAAATGATTTTTAACAGAAAACCAAGGCGTCTATAAGAGAGTTGACCATATCAATTGAGAAAATGAACTTATAAGGAAAGCTGCCATCACAAACGGAACCTAACCCAAGACAACACGTAAATACAGCGACGTTGCAAAGTGGAAAAGTACTGGAACCAAATCCTGGTAGAAATCTTGGTTAAGATTCTGCCCAGAAAAAAAAAAGAAGAACGATGAACAGGTCCGAATGAAACCTCTATTACCCATAATTCAACCTCCGTTTCCAGGACGATTGAACCAACATCGGAAAGGTAAAGAGGACAAATAGATCCTCAAAACATTCAGAAATGTCGAGATCAACATACCACTACTGGATGCCATCAAACAAATTCCGCGATATGCCAAGTTCCTTAAGGAGCTTTGCACCAACAAGCGAAAATTGACTGGAAATGAAAGAGTAAGTGTTGGTGAAAATGTATCTGCGGTGTTGCAGCGGAAGATGCCAGCAAAATGCAAAGATAGGGGCATGTTTGGAATACCATGCAAAATATGCCACTTAGGAATAAAAAAGCCATGTGTGATTTAGGAGCCTCCATAATGCATTTTTCTATTTATGAATCACTTAACGCGAGGTTTTTTTTACGAAAATAGGTGTTATCATTCAATTAGCAGATATGTCTATTGTGCATCCCGAAGTAGTCCTTGAGGACGTATTAGTGAAAGTCAACGAACTTATCTTTCCTACAGACTTTTATGTGATAAAAATGGAAGAGGATAACGCTCCTGGGTCTTCAGACATCTTGTTAGGACGACCTTTCCTTAGTATTGCAAATACTAAGATTGACGTGCGTAGCAGAACCCTCACGATGGAGTTTGACGGGGAGATCGTGAAGTTTAACGTTTATGGTGCTATTAGTCATCCTAGTGAAATCTTGAACGTAAACCGTGTCAACATAATTGACTCATTAGTACGAGAAACTTTTGAGTCACCTTGTGAAGACAACCTTAAAACGGTGTTTGATGATTTTGAATCTGTTAATGAATTGTTGTCTCCGATGAACACTAAACTTCTACCTTTTGTTGTGCAGGCA
This sequence comes from Gossypium sturtianum, assembly GCA_025698515.1. Lineage (NCBI taxonomy): Eukaryota > Viridiplantae > Streptophyta > Magnoliopsida > Malvales > Malvaceae > Gossypium > Gossypium sturtianum. Next base: position 16,573,008 of record CM046954.1, on the reverse strand, counting down.
CCAGATCTGGAATTAAAACCACTTCCCGAGCATCTCAAATGCGTATTTTTGGAGAACGATGAGACCATTGCCGACTTAAAAGGGATTAACCCCTTGACATGCACACATAAGATTTTCTTGGAGGAAAAAACGAAACCAAAGTAAGAGGCGCAAGGATGATTGAACTTAAATATGGTGGATGTGGGAAAAAAAAGGTGAATTTCCAAGCCTATACGATCTAAAGAATTCAGCTGGAACAGCCCCAATACTAGTTGGGGCGTCAAGCTAACGACGTTAAACAAGCGCTTGTTGGGAGGCAACCCAATTTTATTTTATTTATATTTTTATTTATATTTATATTTTCTATTTTCTTTATTTTCTTGCATGTTAATAAATTTTATCTCTCTTCTTATATCCAGGAGAATCGTGGAATCGAAAAAATTAAATTTGGAAATGGGCAGAAACAGTAACGAAAACGACATAGGGAGTGTTCTAAACCCTTTCTTTTCATCATATTTATTAATATTATTTTTCACATCAAGGACAATGTGTTTTAAGTAGGGGGAGGCATTCCTCATTATTTATGTCATTTTATATGCTGCTTTTACTATTGTGTTACTGTTGCTGGTACCTTGTGCTCTCTTCTGCCCACATTTATTTTTTTAGAATATTCTGCCTTTTTTCATGCCTAAGATTTTAACCAGGAATTGCCCACTGTTTGACATGCGAGCATGATTCTTGTCTACTGAGTTAGTTATCATTTTGCTAGTTTGATTTCGTCTCCACTGTTTTATTTCTATTAGACTAAAATAATTATGATTAATGAAGTTAATCCTATCTTACTTATAGTAAAATTGATTAAGTTTAATGCAAAGAGGACACTTAATAAAATTGCATGCTAAAATTATGTTCATGACTGTTAGGTGGTTGCTGAAACTTATTTTTGACACTTGATTGTTTTTCCTAGTCCTCCAAAATTAAAATTTTGTTTCATGATAATAATAAATTTTGATGTCTCCGTGGTTATGAGTGCAGCTTAAAAACGTGACTAGCTAAGTAACCGGGGTAGGGTGCTTGGGTTGTCATCCTACTTCGCGTCAAAAGGTTGTGTGGCGTGTTAGGTAAAACTCCGCTAATCGGAATTAAACAAAATTTTTAAGAATATGTTAGGCTGAGTAACCAGGGTGGGGTGCTTGGCTGCCATCTCTCTTCGCGTCAAAAGGTTCAATATATTCTTAAAAAAAACATATATAAATATAATAAATTAGAAGTATGTTGGGCTGAGTAACTGGGGTGGGGTGTTTGGCTGTCATCTCTCTTCGCGTCAAAAGGTTCAATATATTCTTAAGCAAAAAAAGAAAGAAAAAAGTATTAATAATAAAATTGCATTTGGGGACTAAGAGTGGAAAAAAATAGGGTGTCATGGTAAGTTTAGTAAATTACCTAATTTTCATGAAATAATCCAAGTTGATTTTGATATTTGTGTGATTAAATTGGAATACTTTTTCAGTTTTACTTAAAGCAAGCTAAATGTTTTCTTTATTTTTCATATGCATTATGCCTAATTCTTATAAAACTTTAGAGTGATATTTCTTTCATGGTAAAAATTAAATTTCACAGTGGATAGGAACCATACTTGAGGACAAGCATGGGCTAAGTAGGGGGAATTTGATAATACTCAAGAATGACATATTTTTATGTATTAATTACATATTTATTTTGAAAATGATCCTACTAATTTGAGCTATTTATGGTTTTTTTATCTTGTAGGGATTAAATTGAAGGCAAAAGGAAATTTCGGGGCAAAAAGCATGAATTTAAGGATAAAATGTGTAACACCCCAAACTCGGCCTAGACGTTATGGTCGAATCTGGCGATGTCACATAATAGTGCTTTAGAAAACATAGTTACAATGAAACCATTTTTCGTTATCCTATGCTACTGATAAACCGTAATAATAACATATTTTAAACCCACATTTAGCAGACTTTTGGATGATTTATCCCTTGAATTATGTAATTTGGTGCTCTTAATCCTTTAATTTCATGTTTTATACTCAGGATGAGCACCGGAGGATGAAAAGAACGAGAAACGGGCCTAAAACAGAGTAAATGGGCCATATCACGAAATCGACATGGCCTGGGCCCAAGACCACACGGCCGTGCTCCTTCATCAGGTTCGAACACGGCCTGGCCACGACTCACACGGGTGTGTGCCATGGGCGTGTCCCTGACGTGACAAAGAAGAATTCTATTCGGATTAGGGTACTTAGAGGCAAAGAAAGCCATTCCAAATGCCTATATAAACACCCTAGAGGCCAAACTTCAGGGGGGCGTCCAGCTAGGCCAAGGAGCCAAGCCGGAGAGGTCAAAATTGTGGAATTTACTCGAAGAAAGCCAGTTGATTCATCTCAAGAAGCCGGAGTCATACTCAAGACAGAGGATCTTCTCTTTAATTCCTTCAGGGGGTTTTAGGGTTTTTCTTATGTTTTGTTTTATCTTTTCTTCTGAGATGTATTCTTTTATAATTGTGCACTAAACCCTCAGATACCTGAGGGGGATGAAACCTAAGATGAATCTTGTTATCGTTTGCTGAACTATATGATAAATACTTGATTTGTTCTTAATTATGTGTTCTTAATTCTTGCTTTGATATTCCAGGATATTGATTCAAGTACTGATGTGCTTAGGTGGTGGAGCAAAAGTCCCTGCCTAAGAGTAGATCTAGCATAGTTAAGCGGAGTTGCTCGCGCGCCTAGACATAGGGTGACGAAATTTTGCCGGATTAGGGTGAAACCTAATATGGGAGTCCATAGATCGAGTTAATGCAATTCTAGGGGTTTTAATTAGAAAGAGATTTCAATTAATCAACCTAGGGTTAGACGTTAGTCGCCTCGAGAGAGGGATTAATATACATTAGGGAATCCTACGGATCAAGTCAAGTGAATAAATCGTCTGGTTCAGAGTTAGATAACAAGTGAAGTCTAGGTGGATTCTTCCTTGGGTATCGTCTTAATCAATTGGTTTTTCTCACGAGTATTTTCCCAAATTCGTTCTCTTTGTCTTAGCATCTTTAGCTTAGTAGTTAGTTAATTTTAGATTAAACAACAAATTCCCTTGTTTCTTAGGCTAAATAATAGAAAGAGAGTTAGTATTAGTACTTCTGGTTCCTTTGGGTTCGACAATCCAGTCTTGCCACTAAGCTATACTACTGTTCGATAGGTGCACTTGCCTCAATCGTCGTCACAGTTAGTTTTCAGGCTCGATCATTCTTTATATAAATTTTTAAGACTCTGACGTTAACGATCAAGTTTTTGGCGCCATTGCCGGGGAACCAAAATATTAAGAACGCTCAATTTTTATTACTTTAGCCATTTTTTATTTTTGCAAATTACTTTTGACTTTGCTAATTTTTCTTCATTTATTCCTTGCAGGTACCTCTAGTTTATGACTAGGAGGAGCCCGACAGGACCCTTAATTTACGACAGTGATATTGAAGGTATCGTTCGTAGAAATCGTAGAGAGATAATGCGAAGCTTATCTTACATAGAGGAAGAGCAAGAAGACGAAACCAATACCACCGAAGAGATGGCTGAGAATAATCCGCTACCTCCAGAGATGGCCGAAAATCATGCTCCTCGAACTATGTATGATTATGCTAAACCTAATTTAACTGGGACTGAATCGAGTATTGTTAGACCTACTATTGCTGCAAATAATTTTGAACTGAAACCTAACACTATATAGATGATACAACAGTTTGTTCAGTTTGATGGTTTGTAGGATAAGGATCCTAACACACACTTAGCAAATTTTCTAGAATTCCGTGATACTTTCAAAATAAATGGCGTTTCTGATGATGCCATACGTATTCGGTTATTTCCTTTTTCATTGAGGAATAAAGCCAAACAATGGTTGCATTCTCTCCCCCGAGGATCAATCACTACATGGGATCAAATGACCGGAAATTTTTTATTAAAATATTTTTCGCCGGCCAAAACGACCAAGTTAAGGAATGATATCCCTTCTTTTGTGCAGATGGATTTAGAGACACTTTATGATGCATGGGAGAGATACAAGGACTTATTGAGAAGGTGTCCTCACCACATGCTACCTCTATGGCTACAGGTCCAAACCTTTTATAACGGTGTAAACCCTTCAACCAGGCAGTTGATTGATTCAGCCGCCGGTAGAACCCTGAATAATAAAACACCTGAAGCAGCTTACGAATTTATAGAGAAGATGTCACTGAATAACTATCAGTGGCAAGTCACGAGGACAAAGCTCACGAAAGCTGCCAGTGTTTTCAACCTCGACGCAGTAACCATGCTATCAAACTAGGTAGAGATGTTAAATAAGAAGGTTGATGGTCTATGTGGTTATTTGCAGGTACAACCCGTTATGCAGTGCGAAGCAAGTGGAGGTATGGCGAATCCTGAGTACCCACCCTACGGACATGGCATAGAAGGCGAACAAATGAACTATGTAAGTAATAATTTTAGATCTCAAAATAATCCTTATAGCAATACTTACAACCCAGGTTGGAAGAATCACCCCAATTTCTCATGGGGTGGTCAAGGAAATCAAAGGCAACAACCCCCTCCAAACTTCCAACAACAGCCCTTCCCATAGGAAAAGAAGCCGAACCTTGAGGAGATGCTGACAAAATTCATAGCGGTGACAGAAACACGTTTCCAAAACACCGAAATAACACTCAAAAAGAAAGAAGAATCGATTCAAGAGATCCAGAATCAGGTAGGTCAACTTACCAAGATCATGTCAGAATGACCACAAGGTAGATTGCCAAGCAACACTGAAACTAACCCAAAGGAGGAACTTCAAGCCATAACACTCGAGAGTGTGTAGGGTTAGATGAGCCTAAGGTAAGCCAAGAGAATGTGGTAGAGGAATGTAAGAACGAGGTAAGTCATGATAAGCCGAAACCAATAATTAAAGAGTACCAACCTCGTATACCATACCCCGATGCGTTGAAGAAAGACGACACAGAAGAACAGTTTGGTAAGTTTCTTAAACTTTTAAAGAAACTACATATTAACTTACCGTTTCTTGAAGCTCTCTCGCAGATGCCTGATTCCAGGAGATTTTTAAAGGAGCTGTTGAAAAACAAACGAAGGTTAGACGAGGCATCGCACGTGGAACTAAACGCAATATGCTCGGAAATTCTACAAAATAAACTACCATGAAAATTAAAAGATCCAGGGAGTTTTACAATTCCATGCTTAATTGGTAGTCTATCTATTGATAACGCGTTAGCTGATTTAGGGGCAAGCATAAATGTTATGCCTTATAAATTGTTTAAACAACTAGGTCTAGGGAAACCCAAGCAAACTAGGATGAGCATTCAATTAGCTGATAAAACTATTCAAATTCCTAGGGGTATAATCGAAGATGTGCTAGTAAAGATTGATAAATTCGTATTCCAGTAGACTTTGTAGTTTTAGACATGGATGAGGACAATAATATCCCCTTAATTTTAGGGAGACCCTTTTTAGCAACTGCCAGAACTAAAGTTGATGTGGGTACAGGTGAACTCATACTCCGTGTAGGTGACGAATCAATCAGTCTTCAGGCTCTCGACTCAGCTAGGACATCGAGCAATCAAGGTGAGAAAATAAATTCTATTAATGACCATTCGGTTAAACCTTTTTTTCAGGAAGCACCACAGAACTACACACCCGAGCCAGATCCTACATCTCATAACAATAAGGAAATAACTCATGAGGATCGAAGGGTTCAAGTTGATGACCTAGACGAGTGGAAGACACATTTCAAGGAGAAACTAGGAATACACGAAGTAAAACCGAGGGAACCACCAGACGAGCTAATAGGAACGACAAATCACTTCAAAATAGGAGATCAGGTATTATTAGATAAAGCAGACCCTCGAATATCTCCTCCTGACCCTAATACAAACAAAGAAATCCCTTTTAGGGTAATCAAGGTTTTCCCATATGGAACAGTCGAGGTAAGTAATCCTATATTTGGCACTTTCAAAATAAACGCTACTCGACTTGAACTATACACGGATAATAGGACAGATAGCATGAGGAAAGATGTTCAACTCCTCAAACCACCCTGATTATGCGAATGAGAGGTAAGTCTAGCTTAAGACTATAAACGAGCGCTTCTCGGGAGGCAACCCGAGCACCAACTCTATTAATTTTTACATTCTTTTATTTTTATTTTTATTTTTATTTTATTTTATTTTTATTTTTACTTCAGCATCTAATTATAAACTAACCAAAGTGCAGATTTCCATACCACACGGCCTTGCACACGGTCGTGGCTGTGGCCGTGTGGATACTACGGACTCTCGTACTAACATAGCAGGGGTAGTACGAGCCAATGACGAAAGATTCCCAGATCACGGACGACTATAAATTGCCACGACCGTGCGATATGGCTGTGGCCTACACTAAGGGAAGTCACACGGGCTTCGACTAAATACCACGGCCGTGCAATACGGCCGTGGTCGACACTGTTTTATCAAACATGGGTGTGGTGACCACGAAACGGGCGTGGGAGAAATGAACGAAGCACAACACGGCCGTGCGATACGGCCGTGTGACCCAACACGCCCATGGTACACGGGCGTGGGGATGTACCAGACATCAAAACTCTATTTAAACCACCCCCTTTTCTCAACTACTCCCCATTCCCCTTCCTCCATACATTCTCAGACCCCCTTCCATATTCTTATTCCTTGGCCCTTTTCCAAACTACACCATATCCATGTCGAAAAAGCGAAAGGATCCTAGCACAGTCTTCCCCTGTGGGAGACCGATCTACATAAGTTCATGCCGGCCGCTTCATCCACTCGACAAGCCAAGGATATTTGAGGCCATTTAGTTTTTAATTTTCTTTTTTCATCGCATTTATTTTCATTCTCTTTATCTTCCTTGTCCTTAAATAAATAATTAGTTTATTTTGAATTTTTTTAGTATTTCTTGGCTATTTCTTCACGGGCTACCCAATTTCTTCATCTAGTGCAGTAATAGTGGGCAGCCCCCATACCACCACCAGAGACACCTCCTCCAACTTATCTTTCACCTCCGAATCAAGTTTCCACACCTCCAACTCAAGGAATCCATCCAAATTCAGGAAGTTTCATCTCTCCCTATCTTTTATGAATTTCTATCTATCTTTGTACATTGAGGGCAATGTACATCTTAAGTATGGGGGGGTAAATCTTAAAAGTGCCAAACTTTTTGCATTATTCTCAAATCCTGAATTATATCTTGTCTCTTAAGTAATTTTCTCATATTACGATTAGAATGAAATTTCCTTCGATTTATGATTTTCATTGATATGTTTTGGATTAAGTCATAGTTAATTGTGCATTTATAAATTAAACTTTAAGATAATAGAGAATCAAGCATGATAAGTCTATTTTTCAGAAATTAAATTTTTTTTAGGTTGTCTACCTAAATTTGAATATTACTTTGAAGTTTGAAATTTACAAGGTTGATGTCAAAAAGCCCATAATTTTTGTGAGATTTTGAGACTTTTAGAGCATATATTTTTTTCTTGCTCACTTTATTGATTATGAGTGTGTCAACATTGATTTGTTATTCTAGAACTTGCTTCGATTATACATGTCGAGACCACACCTTTGATTTGATATACAGAGATGATAAAGGCACCTAGGATTTAACCCACTTACTCCATAAAAAGCCTACCTTCACAATTAACCCCTAGTGAACCCCTTTGATCCTAACAATCCTTTTTTATTGACTCACCCACTAATATTAACCCAACACCAACTTTATATTTGTTATCACCATTTCTCTTGACTACCCCTATATCGAGATTTGATTTGATCGGTTACTTACTTATTTTCTTTATTCCAATTATTAAATTCTATCTTATTATTATTACTTGATTTGTTCTTAAAAAAACGAAGTATATTCATTATTAGTTCTATGTTATTTGAGCTTAAACTGTTAATTTCATTATCTTTAGAAGAAGCTCATGTTATTAGTATTAAAGTTTCCGTGATGTAATTATTCAGTATTAGTATAACTTTTTAGTTAGGTAATTTGTCAATTCAGTCTCGATACTAACTCTCTAATTCAGCCTTTATCCACACCTTTAACCCAAGCCCCATTACAACCCTGTTAAAGACATTTTGATTTGTGTATCATCTCATATTACAGTGGTGGAGACTTGATTTTCATGCAAGCCTATGGGATTAACTTTTCATGTTTGACTTATGAGTGCTTTTTCCTGAACCTTAAACACCTCGAGTGATTTGAGTGAATCTTTAGTGAGGATGTCAATCCTTGTCGATATTGAATCAGAGGTAATTATTTAGATGAGGGGAAACACCTATGTTTTCATGCTACAAAATGTATGAATTAGATTGTTTGAATCTTTAGGACCCTTTGAGTTGAATTATCCATGTATAAATTATCTATGAATTATGACAAAACATTATTGATGAATATTATGAATCGAGGAAGTTTATTTTAATTGTGAGTTGAGAATTTTGCTTGAGGACAAGCAAAAGCTTAAGTGTAGGGGTATTTGATAAACCGTAATAATAACATATTTTAAACCCACATTAAGCAGACTTTTGGATGATTTATCCCTTGAATTATGTAATTTGGTGCTCTTAATCCTTTAATTTCATGTTTTATACTCAGGATGAGCACCAGAGGATGAAAAGAAGGAGAAACGGGCCTAAAACAGAGTAAATGGGCCATATCACGAAATCGACACGGCCTGGGCCCAAGACCACACGGCCGTGCTCCTTCATCAGGTTCGAACACGACCTGGCCACGATTCACACGGGCGTGTGCCATGGGCGTGTCCCTGACGTGACAAAGAAGAATTCTATTCGGATTAGGGTACTTAGAGGCAAAGAAATCCATTCCAAATGCCTATATAAACACCCTAGAGGCCAACCTTCAGGGGGGCGTCCAGCTAGGCCAAGGAGCCAAGCCGGAGAGGTCAGAATTGTGGAATTTACTCGAAGAAAGCCAGTTGATTCATCTCAAGAAGCCGAGTCATACTCAAGACGGAGGATCTTCTCTTAATTCCTTCAGGGGTTTTAGGTTTTTCTTATGTTTTGTTTTATCTTTTCTTCCGAGATGTATTCTTTTATAATTGTGCACTAAACCCTCAGATACCTGAGGGGATGAAACCTAAGATGAATCTTGTTATCGTTTGCTGAACTATATGATAAATACTTGATTTGTTCTTAATTATGTGTTCTTAATTCTTGCTTTGATATTCCAGGATATTGATTCAAGTACTGATGTGCTTAGGTGGTGGAGCAAAAGTCCCTGCCTAAGAGTAGATCTAGCATAGTTAAGCGGAGTTGCTCGCGCGCCTAGACATAGGGTGACGAAATTTTGCCAGATTAGGGTGAAACCTAATATGGGAGTCCATAGATCGAGTTAATGCAATTCTAAGGGTTTTAATTAGAAAGAGATTTCAATTAATCAACCTAGGGTATCGTCTTAATCAATTGGTTTTTCTCACGAGTATTTTCCCAAATTCGTTTTCTTTGTCTTAGCATCTTTAGCTTAGTAGTTAATTAATTTTAGATTAAACAACAAATTCCCTTGTTTCTCAGGCTACATAATAGAAAGAGAGTCAGTATTAGTACTTCTGGTTCCTTTGGGTTCGACAATCCGGTCTTGCCACTAAGCTATACTACTGTTCGATAGGTGCACTTGCCTCAATCGTCGTCACAGTTAGTTTCCAGGCTCGATCATTCTTTATATAAATTTTTAAGACTCTGACGTTAACGATCAGCTACCTTCCAAATACGTGTCGTTTGTTTCAATCATTATCCATTTTCAAAACGTTGTCCATTTTTTCCAAATTATTTATAGTTCGCGGAAGCATTTAAATCAGTTTACGTAATCGTGGTGTTTTGGTAAAACATTTGTTTATTTTGAAAACTCGCGTCTTATCCGACTGGTAGCAGTTATATATAAAAATAAAAATCCCCAAATTAAAATAAAAACCCTTAAAGGCCATTTACAGTAAAACTTTTCCTGGATAAAATCAAAAACCATAAATAAAAATAAAAAAAACCATAAAAGTCCAAAACCGTGGTCACTGCCGAGTCCTCCGCTGCTCCGACCCGTCTACTGTTGGGGATTACCTGAACAGATTAAATAGAATAGGGTGAGTTTTCACAAACTCAGTGTGTAATCCCCACAGGAAACCTACACATAGTATAATATCAGAAAACAAACATAAATTCACAATTCGGGTCTGAGCCCATTACAGAATCGGTGTGGACCTTAGCCCACTCAGATACAGAATCAGATATATTCTAGGGCCTTAGCCCATTTCAGACATAATATGCAGATCAGACAGAATAGCAGAATCCTACCCACCAGCCTCTACACATCAACTCCGTCTAACCCTACACACCATGGGGGGTAAAATAAACCCACCCATCCCTACACACCATGCTGTACCAAATGCGGCACATAGTCAGAAATTTGCAGCTGAGTTGCCAGATAATAGGCTTAAGAGCGTTTCAGATGCTTCCTCCAGTAAATCATCACCCCACCCCGATGCAATGCAACATACGCAGAATGTCATGCTATAATGCAGATAACAGTCCATACATTCAAATCAGTATACATGCTAAGTGTAACATGTTCAGTATAGATTTCACATAATCAAATCAAATAACTACGGGTCTAAGTACTGCTTACCGACCCTTTCTTAGGTTCACAGTTGACTTGGGTGACCCGTGCAACCTTTCAGAACATTTCATAAAAATGGGCTCACATGCCCATGTGGCCTGCCCGTGTGGTTCACTTGTGTGGCCCACACGACCCAAATTGGCCTTGGCCGTGTAGATCGCACGGTCTGGCCCAAAATTCCACACGCTCGTGTGGCCCACACGACCCAATTGGTCGAGCCTGTGTCTCACACACGGCCTCGCTCGGCCATCACACAGTTGTGTCACCTGCACACGGCCTGGCTCATCGATCACACGGCCGTGTGGTGACTTACAGTCTCGCACACGGCCTACCACACGGGCGACCACACGCCCGTGTGGCGTCGACAGTGAAGTTTTTGGCTTTTACCGAAACCTCGTTCTCTACATTTCCGGGTACACGCCTGTATCGTTTTCGACGCGTAAGCTCCCCTAAGCCTCTAGAACCTAAAAATCAACCAACGTAACACTCATATAACCACTTATTTCGTGATTCAATCAAAAGTCTATCGAATCTATCATCGGTAATCTAACAAACCCTTACCGTTAACAACCAAAATTGTAACTCTTAATTCTCTGCAGCAACCCCGATCAATTATTGCCTTTCACCTAATCCAAAAGAGCACAACAGACCCCTCATCAGACGCCTAACCCAAAGCATAAAGATTAAGCGAAGTAGGACTTACCGTAAGAGCACACCACCGTTGAACAAGGAGGAAACAAATCGAAAACCTGAAGAAGAGGGGAAAACAAAGAAATTTTGATAGGGAATAGGCAGCAACATGTCAAAAAAAGAAAAGGAGAAAGTTTTGGGGGAAACAGGGTGATAGCCGAAAATTCAAAAGGAAATCTGTTAATCCCCTAATCTCTCCCCTTAATTCTCTCCACTAACCCACTACTCAGTTTTTGAAACCAACTCAAACTCTTCGTCACCAAACCGAGCAAAAATAATCTCCCTTGCCTATGCAGAGATTCGAACTCACAACCTCCAACCAATCAACACTCCACCTAACCGCCAGACCAGCAGGCCCATTCTGTTAATTACTTATACACTTTTAGTTATAAGCCTACTAACCAGAGTTTGGGCTTTATTCATAAAAATACCAAATTTTTCCAAAGCTCAGACTTGAACTTGGAACCTCCCATACACACCCAGAACACATAACCACTGAACCAGATACATAGTTGTGTCACAAATACACGAAAACAATTATACAAATACTGGGGCATTACAACTCTACCTCCTAAAAGAAAATTTCGTCCTCGAAATTTTACCTGATCAGAAAATGTGAGGATACTGCTGGCGCATCGACTCCTCCGGCTCCCAAGTGGGCTCTTCAGAGCTATGATTCCACCACAGCACTTTCACTAAGGGGATATGTAACACCCCATACCTGATTCTGAGGCTAAAATCGGATACAAGACATTACTATGCTTGAACTTCCTTAAACATGTACTTACGGGCAATAAAATTTCGTTCCAAATAAAAAAAAACTTCTCTTTCTTAGTCAAATCATTCATATCGAGGGTCTATGAGGCCTTAAACTTGCGTCCTAAACTTTTACAGGCTAAAAGAAACTTTTCTTTAAAACAGGGCCACACACCTGTTGGTATAGGGACACGCCCGTGTACCCTTAAGACATGCCCACGCCTTCTACCCGTGGTCGACAATCGACTAAATCCACACGGCTCGACACGCCCGCGCCTTCCACCCGTGGTCGGCACTGACTAAAATCACACGGCCATGGCACGCCCGTGGCCCCAGCCCGTGTAAAACCTTAGCATTCGACTTAACCACACGGCCTATATATACGCCCGTGTATCATGGCCGTGGGGAATTTATAATTTCATGAGTAAGGTGCGGACTTCACACGGCCGGGTACACGCCCATGGGCTAGCCATGCCTCCCACACGGTTTAGACCCACGCCTGCAGTGTCTAACTAAGTGGGCAATTAGTAGGCTATATACCAAGCCATTGCCACCTAAGGGTGCACACAAACATACCTCCACTCGAACAATACAACTCCTAGCCCTTTTGCAAGTATAAGAACTCATCCAACATACACATTATTGAAATGAACATACAATTCATGAATTTCATCTTCATTAAACAAAAGAGTTGCCAAGTATTTGCCTAACTCATAGGGCCATTTACAAAATGACTTACATAACCAACACTTTAACTAACAATCACATCTTGACAAAATACTCAAGTCCTATACATGCCATACTCAAAACAAGTCTAAGATTGTTATACCAAAGTGCTGTCGATAGTGTGATTTCCAAAATCCTGCAGTCACGATCCTCGAGTTACCTTGGCAATACTACAAGGAAGAAGGGCAATGAAAAAAAAAGGGTAAGCATAAAACTTAGTAAGTTGCATGGAAATAAATAACAATCATAATACTAATAAAAATAATCCACCGACGGTATTATCTAACCATACACAAATCAAGGCTTCTTGCCATGCTTACTTACAATTGCCCTTATTTAGCACACACCGTGCCACACATCACAATCATTTCTTCGTGACCCAGTCACGAGTACCTGTATTCACTCATTCACATGACTTAAATATCATTCGCATCCCTACTTCTAAATTCATCTACTTATCCCACCACTCACAAGGGATAGTCAAAGACACGTGTTTACCATAATTACTATAAACATAAAACCAATGCCACGTCCTCGAGGTGGTCTTACATGGAGTCTTCTCTAGATACCAATGCCATATCCCGGACATGGTCTTATATGGAATTACCTCTAGGTGCCAATGCCATATCCCGGATATGGTCTTATGTGGAATTACCTTTAGGTGTAACGATGCCATATCCCGGATATGGTCTTATACGATTTTCATGTTCATCACTGAAGCCATATCCCGGATATGGTCTTATACGGGATCTCAACTTGGTTCCGAGGCCATGTCCCGGACATGGTCTTATACGGGACCTTATTTATTTCATAATTCAATGATAGCATTTTCTATAATCAACATGGCCCAATTAGGACTCCAACATCTCATTCACATTAACTACTCAATTTAGTAATGCATTATGCTCTAATATAATGCCAAGCATTTCTCAACATGCTAATATGCATATTATTTAAGTCACATACAACTTACCTCGTTTTCAAAATGAGTTAGTTCTTCGGTTTAGTCCACGACTTTATTCTTTCCCCGGTCGAGGCGGATTCTCGTCTCCTCTTGCTCTATAATAGCAAATTAGCTCATTTTAATCACTACATTAATATAAGCATCTCAATAATCATGCTTAAGCAAAATTTACCATTTTGCCCCTAGACTTTGGTAAAATGACCGTTTTGCCCCTAGGCTAAGAAATAAATTCTAATCACATTTCTACCTTCAACAAGCCTAGATAAACATTTAATGCTCTTAAAGCTATCATCAAAAATTAATATTTCACATACTTACTACAAAATTTGTAACCTTTTCATCAAGGTCCTTATTGGTGTTTTCATGCTAACACCTTTCACAAAAGTTGTTCATACAACAACTAAGACTCATTCTCTTCCATAAAAATGTAACAATAACTAAAATAGCTCTCATGGCAAAACCTTAAACTCTTTACCATATTGCACAATAGTCCCATCATTTGAAAGCTTAAGCTTTAGCGGTTTCAAAAGTACAATTATTTTCAAGAAAAGTTCTCTAGAACACTTACTTGAATGGATGAGAGCTTGCTGAAATTTTGAGCATTCAAAACCCCTATTTGCTGCTAATTTTTGGTGGAAGATGAAAGGAGAAAAGATGATATCTTTTTCTCTCCTTATTTTATTAATATTAGTCAAATAAGTCACCAACTATCACCAACTTTGACCAACATTGTCCATCTTTGTCTCCTATGGCCGGCCATGCTAAATTTGGGGGGTCTAATTGCCTTTTAAAGACCTCTAATTTACAATCTATGGCCATTTGGCACTTTTAGCTTATAGAATGGAACTTTCGCACTTTATGCGATTTAGTCCTTTTTCGCGATTAAACACGAAATCGCTAAAATTAAAGCATCAAAATTTTCATGTACATATGCTATCATGTTCTAACTCATAATATATCATGAAAATAAATTTCTCAAATCTCAGATGAGTGATCCCGAGACCACTATTCCGACTAGCCCCTAAATCGGGCTGTTACAATTCTCCCCCTTAAGGATTTTCGTCCTCAAAAATCTTACCAGTGAAGAGATTGGGGTATTGGTTTCTCATCGTTTCCTCGGACTCCCATGTAGCCTCTTCTATACCGTGCCTTTGCCATAGGACTTTTACTATGGCTATGCTTTTGTTCCTTAACTGTTTGACTTTACGAGCCAAAATTCTAACTGGTTCCTCTCCATACGTTAAATCCGGTTGTACCTCTACCTCTGTCGGCTTTATAAAATGTGAAGGGTCTGAATGGTATCGATGTAACATAGACACATGAAAGATGTCGTGGATTCTTTCTAGCTCAGGTGGCAAGGCTAACCGATAAGCTACCAGTCCTATCCTTTCGGTAACTTCGTAAGGTCCGATAAAACGCGGACTTAATTTGCCCTTCCGGCCAAACCTGAGGACTTTCCTCCAAGGTGATACTTTCAAGAACACTTTATCACCGACTTTGAATTCTATTTCTTTCCTTTTTAAATCCGAATAGGACTTCTATCTATCTGAGGCGACTTTCAAATAGTCACGTATCACTTTTACTTTATCTTCAGTTTCCTTAACCAAGTCAACCCTGTGTATCTGTTTCTCTCTGAGTTCTGACCAATACAAGGGCGTTCGACATTTACGCCCATACAATGCATCATAAGGTGCCATCTTCAAACTTGATTGAAAGCTGTTGTTGTAGGCAAATTCCACCAATGGTAAGTATTTCTCCCAATTACCATGGAATTCCAAACACAACACCAAAGCATGTCTTCTAGTATCCGAATTACCCTCTCGATCGTCCATCGCTTTGTGGATGGAAAGTCAGATCAAACTCAATTTCGTGCCTAATGCTTCTTGTAGATTTTTCCAAAACCGTGACGTGAATCTCGGATCTCTATCTGAAATGATCGACAATGGTACACCATGAAGTCTTACTATCTCAGACATATACAAATCTGCCAATTTGTCGAGCGAATAGTCGACTCACACTGGTATAAAGTGGGCTGACTTAGTGAGTCTATCAACCACTACCCATACTGCATCTTTCTTCTTTGGAGTCAATGGTAAACCCGTCACGAAGTCCATAGCAATACGGTCCCATTTCCATTCAAGAACCATAATGAGCTGAAGTAAACCCGAAGGTACTTGATGTTCAGCCTTCACTTGTTGAAAAATTAGGCATTTCGATACAAACTCAGAAGTATCTTTCTTCATACCAAGCCACCAGTACCATTTCCTCAAATCATGGTACATCTTTGTACTGCCTGGGTGTACATTCAAACATCCGTTATGTGCTTCATGCAAAATTTTGTAGATAAGTTCATCATTCCTGGGTACACAGACTCGATCTCGAAATGTTAGACATCCATCAAGATTTACTCGAAAGTCTGTCTCAATGCTCGACTCATATAAAACTCTCTTGGCTTGCAAACTGTTATCATCCTTCTGAGCTTCACAAATCTCCTGGAGAAACAATGGTTTATCCCTCAACTCGGCTAAAACAAAACCATCATCTAGCAAGGTCATCTGAGTATTCATGGCTTTTAGTGCAAACAAATATTTTCTGCTCAAAGCGTCGGCGACTACATTTGCCTTTCCCGGATGGTAGTCAATTACCAACTCATAATCTTTGATCAGCTCTAACCACCTTCGTTGCCTCAAATTCAATTCCTTTTGAGTCATCAAATATTTTAGGCTCTTGTGGTCAGTGAAAATCCGACACCTTTCACCATATAAATGATGTCTCCAAATTTTCAACGTAAACACAATTGCGGCCAATTCTAAATCATGACTCGGGTAGTTCTTCTCGTATGCGGCTTCAATCGTTTCTAGAGGCGTATGCAATCACTTTACCCTCTTGCATAAGTACACAACCCAACCTGCTCAAGGACGCATCACTATAAACCACAAATTCTTTTCCTGGCTCGGTTGTACCAAAATAGAGCCTCGATCCAACGATGTCTTGATTTTCTCAAAACTCGTTGACAATTTTCCGTCGATCGAACTTTACATCTTTCTGTAAAAGTCTCGTCATCGGGGTAGCTATCATGGAAAACTCCTTGAAAAAACGCCTATAATAGCCTGCTAGGCCTAGAAAACTCCTCACTTCAGTTACGCTCCTCGGCGATTTCCATTCGACAATTGCCGAAATCTTACTCGGGTCGACTCTAATCCCTTCTCCAGAGATAATATTCCCCAAAAATCCCACTTCCTTGAGCCAAAATTCACTCTTACTGAATTTGGCATACAATTTTTTTTCTCTCAAAACTTGTAGAACCATACTCAAATGCTCTGCATGATCGTTCTCATCTCGAGAGTAGATCAGTATGTCGTCGATAAAGACCACAACAAACCTATCCAAGTACGGTCGAAAAATGCGATTCATCAAATCCATGAAGATAGCGGGGGCATTTGTTAGACCAAAAGGCATGACCAAAAATTCATAGTGGCCGTACCTAGTTCTAAATGCGGTTTTCGGCACATCCGAGTCCTTGACTCTCAACTGATAGTACCCTGACCTTAGATCTATCTTGGAAAATACTGTAGCTCCCTTCAATTGATCAAATAGATCGTCGATCCTCGGCAACGAGTATTTATTCTTCACTGTCACCTTGTTGAGTTACCGATAGTCTATACATAATCTCATGGAACCATCTTTCTTCTTCACAAATAGGACGGGTGCACCCCACGGAGAAAAACTTGGCCTCGCAAAACCTTTATCCGTTAATTCTTGCAACTGTGCTTTCAACTCTTTCAGTTCGGTTGAGGCCATTCTATAGGGAGCGATAGAAATAGGGCGTGCCGAGAGCTAATTCAATCCCAAATTCAATCTCTCTATCCGGTGGTAGCCTGTGCAACTCTTCCGGGAAAACATCTAGGTACTCGCATACTATGGGTACTGACTCAATTTTCAACTCAGTCTCTTTAGTGTTCAACACAAAGGCAAGCTAAGCCTCATACCCCTTCCTTAGATACCTCTGAGCTGACAGGGTCGATACCACTATTGGTGACCTATCCGGCTTATCTGATTCAACACGAATAAAATTACCATTTTCATCTCTTAACTCGATATGCTTCTTCCCACAATTCACAATTACACTATGGGTAACTAACCAATCCATCCTGAGAATGACATCAAATTCGTCAAACGGTAATAACATAAGATCGACCGGGAAATAATGACCTTTAATCATAAAAGGGCACCCTTTGCAAACTCTATCAACTAACACACACTTGCCTAGGGGATTAGACACTCTTATAATGAATTCGGTAGACTCTATAGGCATGCTCATGCTAGAGACTAATTTCATGCATATGTATGAGTGAGTAGATCCTGGGTCAATTAAAGCTATAACATGAGTATTATGGAGAGAAAAGATACCCGTGATCACATCGGGGGAAGATGCCTCGTCACGAGCACGAATGGCATATGTCCTCGCCGGTGCTCTACCCTCAACTTTAGCAGCTTGCTCTCTAGGTGAATTTTTGCTTCCCATCTCAATCCCCGGTTTCTCAATGGTCTTCCCTTGTGGTACTTCCCGATCTCGCATTCTCGAGGCCTTCCTTTCGCTCTACCTCGGGACAGCTACGATAAAATGGTCTAAGGACCCACATCTGAAACAAGCTTTCTCATTAGCTCTACACTCACCAGAATGGTGCCTGCCACACTGAGGGCATTCAAGTCTATTTGGTTGAACGTTGCCCACACTAGCAACTGATGTAGTGTGCCCTTTCGATCCCGAGAGTCGCTTGCCTTTATTTCGGGTTGAAAACCCCTCTGAAGTGACTAATCGAGTAGTAAAATCCCTCGATTTCTTAGATGAGGATTGGTAAGACTTGTTCAGTTGTCTCTTCCTCGAGTCACGAGACTCGTATTCAGCTCTTCTCTTCTTTTTAGCCAACTCTTCGACTTTACAGGCCCTATCCACCAACACTACAAACTCCTTTAATTCGAGAACTCCCACGTACAGGCGGATATCTTCATTCAGTCCGTCCTCGAATCTCTTACACATGATGGATTCCGTAGACACGCACTCTCGTGCATACTTGCTAAGCCTTACGAACTCCCGTTCGTAGTCGGTCACTGACATACGACCTTGCTTCAATTCCAAGAACTCATTTCTCTTGTGGTCGATAAACCACTGGCTGATATACTTCTTCCGATATTCCTCTTGGAAGAGTTCCCAACTAACTCTCTCCCTTGGTACTATCGACACCAGGGTGTTCCACCATCGGTAGGCTGAATCTCTCAGGAGAGACACTGCACACTTTAAGCACTCCTAAGGCATGCAGGATAACTCATCGAATACCCAAATGGTATTCTCGAGCCAGAATTCCGCTTTCTCCGGGTCATCATCCTTATTCGCCCAAAATTCCTCGGCTCATTGCTTCCGGGTCTTATCCACCGGAGGTCTTTCTCTTCTCACCACCTCAACTACTTGAGGGGCTACTGGAGCGGGTTGAGGAATTGGTGGGGGCGGAGGGGGTTGAGCGTTAGGATTTGCTCGGATATACTCAGTATACCAGTTGCTCATCATATGGAGAAAGGCTTCTCGAGCCTCTTCCTCCTGACTCAAAGTCTCAGGTCTACTATTACCTGGCGCGGTCCCTTGAGCGGGAGCCGACGCATTACTCGCAGCGTCATCGGCTGCAGTTCAGTCTGGATCAGAATCCATCTACTACATAAAACACAAATTTATACGTCAGGAGCCGTCACACTATCATTACTCAGACACTCTTACATATGGCATGTATAGCTAGACTCGTACTTACGCTACATTAGTCCTAGAATCGACTAAACCGTAGCTCTAATACCAATAAATGTAACACCCCATACCCGATTCTGTGGCTAAAATTAGATACGAGACATTACTATGCTTGAACTTCCTTAAACATGTACTTACGGGCAATAAAATTTTGTTCCAAATAAAAAAAAACTTCTCTTTTTTAGTCAAATCATTCATATCGAGGGTCTATGAGGCCTTAAACTTGCGTCCGGAAACTTTTACAGGCTAAAAGAAACTTTTCTTTAAAATAGGGGCCACACGCTCATGTTGGTATAGGGACACGCCCGTGTACCCTTAAGACATGCCCGTGCCTTCTACCCGTGGTCGACACTGACTAAATCCACACGGCCTGGACACGCCCTTGCCTTCCACCCGTGGTCGGCATTGACTAAAATCACACGGCCATGGCATGCCCGTAGCCCTAGCCCGTGTGTAAAACCTTAGCATTCTGACTTAAGCACACGGCCTATACACACGCCCGTGTATCATGGTCGTAGGGAATTTATAATTTCATGAGTAAGGTGCAGACTTCACACGGCCTGGGTACACGCCCATGGGCTAGCCATGCCTCCCACACGGTTTAGACCCACGCCCGTGTATCTAACTAAGTGGGCAATTAGTAGGCTATATACCAAGCCATTGCCACCTAAGGGTGCACACAAACATACCTCCACTTAGAACAATACAACTCCTAGCCCTTTTGCAAGTATAAGAACTCATCCAACATACACATTATTGAAATGAACATACAATTCATGAATTTCATCTTCATTAAACAAAAGAGTTGCCAAGTATTTGCCTAACTCATAGGGCCATTTACAAAATGACTTACATAACCAACACTTTAACTAACAATCACATCTTGACAAAATACTCAAGTCCTATACATGCCAAACTCAAAACAAGTCTAAGATTGTTATACCAAAGTGCTGTCGATAGTGTGAATTTCGAACTCCTGCAGTCACGATCCTCGAGTTACCTTGGCAATACTACAAGGAAGAAGGGCAATGAAAAAAAAGGGGTAAGCATAAAGCTTAGTAAGTTGCATGGAAATAAATAACAATCATAATACTCATAAAAATAATCCATCCACGGTATTATCTAACCATACACAAATCAAGGCTTCTTACCATGCTTACTTACAATTGCCCTTATTTAGCACATACCGTGCCACACATCGCAATCGTTTCTTCGTGACCCAGTCACGAGTACCTGTATTCACTCATTCCCATGACTTAAATATCATTCGCATCCCTACTTCTAAATTCATCTACTTATCCCACCACTCACAAGGGATAGTCAAAGACACGTGTTTACCGTCATTACTATAAACATAAAACCAATGCCACGTCCTCGAGGTGGTCTTACATGGAGTCTTCTCTAGATACCAATGCCATATCCCGGACATGGTCTTATATGGAATTACCTCTAGGTGCCAATGCCATATCCCGGATATGGTCTTATATGGATTTACCTCTAGGTGTAACGATGCCATATCCCGGATATGGTCTTATACGGGATCTCAACTTGGTTCCGAGGCCATGTCCCGGACATGGTCTTATACAGGACCTGATTTATTTCATAATTCAATGATAGCATTTTCTATAATCAACATGGCCCAATTAGGACTCCAACATCTCATTCACATTAACTACTCAATTTAGTAATGCATTATGCTCTAATATAATGCCAAGCATTTCTCAACATGCTAATATGCATATTATTTAAGTCACATACAACTTACCTCGTTTTCAAAATGAGTTAGTTCTTCGGTTTAGTCCACGACTTTATTCTTTCCCCGGTCGAGGCGGATTCTCGTCTCCTCTTGCTCTATAATAGCAAATTAGCTCATTTTAATCACTACATTAATATAAGCATCTCAATAATCATGCTTAAGCAAAAGTTACCATTTTGCCCCTAGACTTTGGCAAAATGACCTTTTTGCCCCTAGGCTCAGAAATAAATTCTAATCACATTTCTACCTTCAACAAGCCTAGATAAACATTTAATCTCTTAAAGCTATCATCAAAAATTAATATTTCACATACTTACTACAAAATTTGTAACCTTTTCATCAAGGTCCTTATTGGTGTTTTCATGCTAACACCTTTCACAAAAGTTGTTCATACAACAACTAAGACTCATTATCTTCCATAAAAATGTAACAATAACTAAAATAGCTCTCATGGAAAAACCTTAAACTCTTTACCATATTGCACAATAGTCCCCTCATTTGAAAGCTTAAGCTTTAGGGGTTTCAAAAGTACAATTATTTTCAAGAAAAGTTCTCTAGAACACTTACTTGAATGGATGAGAGCTTGCTGAAATTTTGAGCATTCAAAACCCCTATTTGCTGCTAATTTTCGGTTGAAGATGAAAGGATAAAAGATGATATCTTTTTCTCTCTTTATTTTATTAATATTAGTCAAATAAGTCACCAACTATCACCAACTTTAACCAACATTGTCCATCTTTGTCTCCTATGGCCGGCCATGCTAAACTTGGGGTATAATTGCCTTTTAAAGACCTCCAATTTACAATCTATGGCCATTTGGCACTTTTAGCTTATAGAATGGAACTTTCACACTTTATGCGATTTAATCCTTTTTCGCGATTAAACACGAAATCGCTAAAATTAAAGCATCAAAATTTTCATGTACATATGCTATCATGTTCTAACTCATAATATATCATGAAAATAAATTTCTCAAATCTCGGATGAGTGATCCCGAGACCACTATTTCGACTAGCCCCTAAATCGGGCTGTTACATGATAGACTTCCTTCGCAGAACTTTAGTGTCGCGATCCAGGATTTGGACTGACTCCTCCTCAAACGTCAGATCTGGTCTAATCTCAACGTCCTCAATGGGAACAACATGCGTGGGATTAGAGCGGTAGCATCTCAACATTGAGACGTGGAACACATCATGAATGCGATCCAACTCCAGAGGAAGCTCCAACAGATATGCGACTGGCCCTACTCGCTTCAGAATACTGTACGACCCAATAAATCGAGGGCTCAGCTTACCCTTGCGATCGAACCTCAAAACCTTCTTCCATGGTGAGGTCTTGAGAAAATTTGAGTCCCCTACAGAATACTCGATATCTTTTCACTTCCGATCAGCATAGGACTTCTGCCTATCAGACGCCGCTTTCATATGATCCCGAATTAATCAGACATTATCTTCCGTTTCGGAAACCAATTTCGGACCCAGAACACGTCACTCACCCAACTCAGTCCAGCACAAGGGAGTGCGACACCTACGACCGTACAAGGCTTCGTAGGGCGCCATCTGAATGCTAGACTGATAGCTATTGTTATAGGCGAACTCTGCCAACGGCAAGTACTCCTCCCAACTGCATCGAAAATCTATAACACAGCTCCTCAGCATATCCTCTAGTACTTGAATCACCCTCTCTGACTGACCATCTGTCTGAGGATGGAAAGCAGTACTGAAGTCTAACCTTGAACTCAGAGCTTCGTGCAATTTCTTCCAGAACCGAGACGTGAAGCGAGGATCCCTATCGGAGATGATCGAGACAGAAACCCCATGCAGTCTCACTATTTTCGCTATATATAGCTTGGCCAATTTCTGGAGAGAAAAGTCCGTTCTGACCAGAATGAAGTGAGTAGACTTGGTCAATCGATCCACGATGACCCAGAAAAAATCCTTCTTGGTGGGTGTTAAAGGCAACCCACTAACGAAATCCATCGTTACTCGCTTCTATTTCCACATCGGTATCTTTACCGGCTGCAGCAACCCTGAGGGCAACTGATGCTCAGCCTTAACCTGCTGACAAGTCAGACAGAGAGCAATGAAGTCCGTGACCTCGCGTTTCAACCCTGGCCACCAGTACAACTCCCGGAGGTCTCGGTACATTTTATTTTTGCCGGGATGCATAGCGTAAGGGCTACTATGCGCTTCCCTTAGAATCGACTGCCGTAACTCCTTATCACTCGGTACACAAATTTGACCGCAAAAACAAAGTACCCCGTCACTGTTAATCCCAAAATCAATAGTATCCCAATTCTCAACCTGACGGAACTGCACCTCAAGCGACTTATCCTCCATCTGTTTACCTCTAATCTGATCAATCCACGTGGGCTTAACCTGAAGTTCTGCTAACAGACTCCCATCGTCGAATAAGCTGAGTCGAGCGAACATCGCTCTCAGATCGGTAATAGCCCTACAGCTCAAAGCATCTGCCACCACATTAGCCTTACCAGGGTGGCACTCGATGGTGCAGTCATAATCCTTAAGCAGTTCAACCCATCTACACTGCCTAAGGTTTAACTCCTTCTGAGTGAGAAGATATTTGAGGCTTTTGTGATCAGTATAGACAGTACACTTCTCACCATACAGATAATGCCTCCAAATCTTCAGAGCGAAGACCACAGCCGCCAGTTCCAAAACATGCGTCAGGTAGTTAGCCTCATGCGTCTTGAGCTGACGAGACGCATAAGCTACCACTTTACCATCCTGCATCAGAACGCAACCTGATAAACCAAAATAGTAACATATTTTAATCCCACATTTATCATACTTTTGGATGATTTATCCCTTGATTTATGTAAAAAGGTGCTCTTAATCCTTTCTTTTCATGTCTTATACTCAAGAAAGCACCCAAGAATAAAAAGAACGAGAAACGGGCTCAAAACGGACCAAAATGGGCAAAAGAAGAAATCGACACGGCCTGGACTAAAACCCACACGGCCGTGCCTCCTCAAATATACTAGAACATGGCCTGATGTCGATCTACACGGCCGTGCCTCACTAACGAGTCCAACACGGCCTGGCCACGATTCTCACGGGCGTGTGCCATGGCCGTGCCCCTGCCGTGGAGGAGAGTAATTTCACTTGGAAAAGGATACTTAGGGGCAAAGAAACACATTCCAAAAGCCTATAAATACACCCTAAGTATAACCTAAAAGGGGGAGTCGACGGGCGGTCAGCTAGGCCAAGGAGCCAAGCCGAAAAGGTCAGATTTGTGGGAAACTCTCAAGGGATAGCCAGTTGATCCATCTCAAGAAGCCGGAATTCTACTCAAGACGGAGGATCTCCTCTTCAATTCCTTCAGGGGGTTTTAGGGATTTCTTATGTTTTGTTTTATCTTCTCTTCTGAGATGTTTTCTTTTATTATTATGAACTAAACCCTTCAGATACCTGAAGGGGGATGAAACCTAGATGAATCTTGTTATTATTTTCTGAACTATATGATAAATACTTGATTTGTTCTTAATTATGTTAATATTTCGCGGATATTAATTCAAGTATGATGTGCTTAGGTGGTGGAGCAAAAGTCCCTGCTTAAGAGTAGATCTAGCATAATTAAGCGGAGTTGATCGCGCGCCTAGAGATAGGGTGACGAGATTTTGCCGGATTAGGGTGAAACCTAATATGGGAAGTTCATAGATCGATTTACTGCTATTCTAGGGGGTTATTAATGGGAAAGAGATTTCAATTAATTAACCTAGGGTTAGATGTTATTCGCCTCGAGAGAGGGTTAATATAAATTAGGGAGTCCTACGGATCAAGTCAAGTGAATAAATCGTCTGGTTCAGTGTTAGATAACAAGTGAAGTCTAGGTGGATTCTTCCTAAGGGTATCGTCTTAATCAACTGAGTTTTTCCCAAGTATTTCCCCAATTCATTCTTTTTGTCTTTGCGTCTTTAGCTTAGTAATTAGTTAATTTAGATTAATAAACAACTTCACTTATTTTAGGCTAAATAATAGAAAGAAAGTTAGTATTAGTAGTTTTAGTTCCTTTGGGTTCGACAATCCGTTCTTGCCTAAGCTATACTACTGTTCGATAGGTGCACTTGCCTCAATCGTTGTCATAGTTAGTTTCCAGGTTCGATCATTATCTTTATAAATTTTAAAACTCTGACTTCACAGCGATCACAACCCAGACCCAACACCTGATCAAAAGAGTTGAGGGTATTGCTGCCGCATAACATCCTCTGGCTCCCACGTAGCTTCTTCTGATCCATGGTTTCGCCACAACACCTTCACCAAAGGAACCGATTTCCTACGCAATACTTTGACATCCCGATCCAAGATCTGCACTGGTTCCTCCTCAAAAGATAAGTCTGGGCTTACTTCAATTTCTTCTACTGGCACAACATGAGACGGATCTGAACGATAGCGTCTAAGCATAGAAACGTGAAATACGTCATGGATCTGACTCGACTCTGAAGGTAACTCGAGCTGATAGGCTATCGATCCCACACGCTTCAACACCCGATAAGGCCCGATAAACCTGGGGCTCAACTTGCCCTTCCGACCAAATCTTAGCACCTTCTTCCATGGCGACACCTTTAAGAAAACCTTGTCACCCACTGCAAATTCTATATCTTTCCGCTTAAGATCAGTATAGGACTTCTGCCTGTCCGAAGCCTCCTTCAATCGAGTTTGAATCAGCTTAACGTTGTCTTCCATTTCAGCAACCAACTCTGGACCTAACAACTGACGCTCACCCAACTCTGTCCAACACGTAGGTGTGCGACACTTCTGACCATATAATGCTTCATACGGCGCCATCTGAATACTCGTCTGGTAGCCATTGTTATACACGAATTCCACCAACGGTAGAAATTCTTCCCAACTACCCCTGAAGTCTAAGACACAGCCCCTTAACATATCCTCCAGAATCTGAATTACCCTCTCCAACTGCCCATCAGATTGTGGATGAAACGCTGTACTAAAATCCAACTTTGTACCCAAAGCCTGATGCAATGCCTTCCAAAATCTTGACGTAAATCTAGGGTCTCTGTCCAAAATGATCGACACTGGCACCCCATGCAACCTTACAATCTCTGCTATATATAATCCTGCCAACTTCTGAAGAGAGTAATCCACACGCATAGGTATGAAATGAGCGGACTTTGTCAAACGGTCAACAATCACCCAAATCGAGTCCTTCTTAGAAGGTGTGAGGGGTAGCCCACTGACAAAATCCATCGTAATCCTTTCCCATTTCCACTGCGAAATCTTCACCGGTTGCAACAATCCCGAAGGTAACTGATGTTCTGCCTTTACCTGCTGACACGTCAAACACTTACCCACAAATTCGCCCACTGGCGCTTGCACCGGCCACCAAAATCGCTCCCGCAAATCCCGGTACATCTTACTACCTCCGGGGTGCATAGCGTATGGACTGCTATGTGCTTCCTGAAGAATCTTCTGCCTTAACTCCACATCTTTTTGCATGCAAACCTTCCCCTGGAAACATAACACTCCATCGCTGTTCAAGCTATACCCCTCTAATCCACCATTCTGCACTTGCAAAAATCGAGCGCTCAAGACACCATCTGATAATTGTTTCTCTTTAACCTGATTCACCCATGTCGGCTTTACTTGCAGTTCCGCTAACAGACTTCCGTCATCATACAAACTAAGGTGGGCAAACATTGCTCTTAAGTCTGATATTACCTTGTGGCTCAACGCATCTGCCACCACGTTAGCCTTTCCCGGATGGTACTCAATCGAGCAGTCATAATCCTTCAACAACTCAATCCACCTCCGCTGTCTTAAATTCAACTCCTTCTGAGTAATGAGGTATTTCAAACTCTTATGATCCGTGTAAACAATAGACTTCTCCCCATACAAGTAATGTCTCCAAATTTTCAGGGCAAAAACCACTGCAGCCAACTCCAGATCATGCGTCGAATAATTCACTTCGTGAGGCCTCAACTGGCGAGAAGCATACGCTACTACTTTCCCCTCTTGCATCAGCACACATCCTAACCCAGTATGCGACGCATCACAATAAACCGTAAACTCTTTCCCTGCTTCAGGCTGAATCAATACCGGAGCTTCCGCAAAAATCCTCTTTAACTTCTCAAAACTTTCTTGTTGTTTGTCGACCACACAAAACGAAACCCCTTTCCTTAACAACTTGGTTAACGGTGCTTTGCAATCAAAGAAAACCCTTCCACAAACCTTCTCAGAATACCCCCGCTAAACCCAGAAAACTCCGAATCTCCGCCACAGTCTTAGGTGGTTTCCAATCCAACACAGCTTCAATCTTCCGAGGGTCCACCCTAATCCCCACAGAATTTGCAAAACCACACGAAGATGTGTATCATGCTCCTCCTCGGACTTCGAGTACACCAGAATATCGTCTATAAACACTACGACGAACCGATCCAGATACGGTTGAAAAACCCGGTTCATCATATCCATAAACGTTGCTGGTGCGTTGGTCAATCCAAACGGCATCACCAAGAATTCGTAGTGACCATAACGGGTACGAAACGTCGTCTTATGAATATCCACCACCGTGACCTTAAGCTGGTGATACCCCGACCTCAGATCTATCTTGGAAAAGACTGATGCTCCCTTAAGTTGGTCGAACAGGTCGTCTATCCTCGGCAACGGATACTTATTCTTGATCGTCAACTTATTCAACTGACGATAATCAATACACATTCGCATCGATCCGTCCTTCTTCTTAACAAAAAGCACGGGTGCTCCCCAAGGCGATACACTCGGCCGGATAAAACCCCGGTCTAACAACTCCTGAATCTGCGCTTTCAGCTCCACTAACTCCTTCGGCGCCATTCTATATGGGGCAATAGACACTGAAGCTATTCCGGGTAGAAGGTCAATACCAAACTCAACCTCGTGATCTGGAGGCAATCCCGGAAGCTCTTCTGGAAAAACATCAGAAAATTCCTTTACCATTCGGACATCCCCCACAGTTGATTCCTTAACCTCCAAAGCACAAACATAAGCCACAAACACCTTACATCCTTTCCTCACCATTTTCTCTGCCTTCAAAGCGGATACCACATTAGATAGGTAGTTCCTTCTCTCACCTATCACCACCACCTCTTCACCCTCGACAGTTCTCAACACCATGCGGTTGGTTTGCCTGATCCAAACTTGCTTGATATTTTACTAACCAATCCATACCTAAGATCAAATCGAACTCCCCAAATGGCAGTTCCATCAGATCAGCCGGAAACACTACCCCTTGCAGTTCTAAGGGTACATCCTTATACAGTTTATTCACTACTACAAAGTGTCCTAGAGGGCTAACTACAGTCATCTCCCTAGAAGAAGTCTCATAGGCTAAGTTCAGAGTTCCCGCTATAGTACTAGCAACATACGAGTGCGTCGAACCAATATCAATCAAGGCAGTATAAGGCAACCCATAAATTAAGAACGTACCGGTTATGATGTCCGGTGCATCGCCTTCCTCTCGACGCCTAGCTGCATAGACCAACCTAGGCTGTCTTGCATCTGTATTCCCAACACCTCTGCCCAGTGCTTCACGGCCTTGACCGAAACCATTACCCCCTCTGGCTGGACCACGACCCCTCTGCGGTTGCTGACCATCTCTTCTGTATTGTGCACGTCCTTGACCCTCAGACTGTGTCCTAACTAGCCTCCGCGGATAATCCCTTATCCGATGATCCATTGACCCACACTCGAAGCACCCTCTGTTACCTGTCCAACACTCTCCCGAATGAAACTTCCCACATCGAGCACACTGTGGTGGCCATCGAAAGCGAACAAAGCCACATTTGCTGACTCGGCCCGCCAAACCTAGCCCTTTTCTAAAAACCCCTAGCAGACGCTGATGGCCCAAAACTCCTTTTATTCCTATTTCTGTCCTGATTTTGTTTCTCAGACTGCTTCACCTCCTCAGCTATCTTGGCCTTTTCCACAAGAACGGCGAATTCTCTCTCTCGCTGTGGAGCAATCAACACCCGCAGCTCATCTCTCAGCCCGTCCTCAAACCTAACACAGCGCTCATGGTCCGTAGCCACAACACCCCGGGCATAACGGCTTAACCGTAAGAATTCCGCCTCATATTCGGACACCGACTTACTCCCGAACCAAATTCAAAATGCCTTCTGGCTGCGCATCCACATAATCGACCCGACGTACTTCCTCGATATGCCACTTTGAAGAAATCCCAGGTGATATCCTCAGCCATCGCACCGTCCCTGACCGTGAGCCACCACTGATAGGATTCGTCCCGAAAAAGAGACACGATCCCTTTCAACTTCTCCTCAGCCGTGAAGTCAAGATCATCTATTATGCGCTCGATGCGCCTCTAACCAAAAGATTCACCATTGCGTTAGGGGCTACACCGTAAATACCCTAAATACCTCCGCTCCATTAGCTCGAGTCGTTCAGACACAGATTTCCGAGCCCCATGCACCCACGCCGCTCCAAAGAACTCTCTCCAGGACCCGTAGCATCGCATGAGACACCGCATCATCTCCACCCATTTGATCCTGAAACTCAGCGCCCACAGCTGGCGGTGGCGGCACCTCATTCTCTGACCCATGGCGGACCCTACGGATTCGATGATAATTCTACCCCTACCACGACCACGCACATTACGCCCACGTCCTCGAGTGTTCATGTCTAACGTTCACGATTTAATCTGATTTTAAGAATTTTACGAGTTAGCTTCCTTCCCACTGTTTATTACGGCACAGTCTTATGAGTATATTATCAGAGTAGTTGTTCTCGCAAATGCACACAGTCCTACAGGCTTCAGTCTCTAAGGTAAATTTCCTAATACTAGCAACCACGTCACAAACGATTAAATTATACTTACCGTCGCGGATCAGTGCCAGAGACTCAGGTGCCATGCTTCCTAAAATCATGTATTTCATCGAAATCATTTTGCAAACCCTTTATTGAAAAATAATTTAGGCCTTATACCCACAGCCGAGCTTTTGAACTTGGCTTTGATACCACAATTGTAACACCCCAAACCCGGTCAAAATGCTACGACCGAATCTAGCATGACACAGGGGAGAAAACATTTCTGAAAACTGAGTTATTGTCTTGAAGAGGAAAGGAAACCTTGGAATTTATAGAAACAGAGTTTGTATTGAGTGACTAGTTGAACCATTTTGAGATTTAGTTTGAAAAGCTGAGTTGTCTTGTTATCAATACTCGTTTGCTAATTACCCAATTGTAAAATCTTGAAAATCACGCGATTATTTAAGTTTTGAAAACATCCCTTTCATAATCTTTTAGGCATGCCTTAACGATCAAAGCAAAATTAAGAGAATTAACAAAATAAATAAATCCAAGTTAAAATTTAGATGGCCTTATTACATTACCCAAAATCTAACTTAAAATAAAATAAATCTGAAATAACTGAAATAAAAACCGAAATATCGTGCATGGCCACCTCGAGTCCACCTCGGCTCCATATCCGCGATCTAAGGATTACCTGCAAAAATAACGGAAGGGGTGAGTCGCTGAAACTTAGTGGGTAAATCCCCGTCCAATTGAACTTAGACTCTCCCACAGATTCATATGCAAAATATGTATGTCATGCAACCCAACCAACCTAGATATCCATCCGCATCTCCCTGTGTCTACCCAACATTTGTGGCACCTAGCCACTGGTGGTGGTACCTAACCACCGTGACAAAAGTCACAATAATAGTATGTGGGGCCAACCCACTTGTGGTACCTAACTCACGGTGACAATCCCTAATATCAATACGTGGGGCCAACCTTTGTGGTACCAAACCACCGGGACGAGTCACGAAATATATGTGGTACCTAACCACCGGTGGTTCCAAACCACTGAGACTTAGTCACAAAATGATAATATGTGGGGTCAACCCACTTGTGGTACCTAACCACTGGTGACAGTCTGAAAGATCATGTTTCCTTCCTCTTCATCGCATATCCCAAACTCATGTACAATAATTAATATGATATGATCTTGCTTAACGATTAGTTGACATGGCACATTCAGGTTTTAACGTATGCATTTATTGATAGCAGAACATAATAGACTTACCCGGAATCCTCGCTTTTACCCACAAGGGTATTTTAGTGACCAAAACGTCACTTCGGCTTTTAGACATACTAGCAACTAATAAATTAACACATGAAGTGTGTGAGAGTTACCCACCTGATAACGCATAACACAATACTTTCTACGTCGACACTATCGTTGACAGGCACTACCGCTATCTGCCTACTACTCTGCTCAGAAGCCGGCCCACAACCCGATGGCCGATCTCGAACTGCTGACACTGCTCGCTTCTTAAACTTAGGGGCTGGGTTTACAGGTCCAACCCCATTCCTAGAATCGCTGGCATTTGAGTCCATAGAACAGATCTTTGGTGAGAAGACCGAGTTAACACGTAGAGTAAGATATGAATAGATTTACACGCTTAACTGAATAGATCTTCTTACCTAGATCGATAAAAGCTGAGGCTTTAGGCTTGATTCACAAGTCAAACGAATCCCGAAAGTCTCCAAGAAGAAAGCGACACCACTTCCACCTATATTCGGCCAAGCATCCCACCATTAGGCCAATTAGCCATTTCGGCTTTGGCATGAAAACCCGAAAGAGTGACAACGAAATAAGAGAAATCGCCCCTTACCTTAACCCACAGATTCGTTCAACACCTAGGAAGAATCGACACCACACCACCCTAGAGAAGATTCGGAAAAGGCTAGAGTAAAAGAGAATCAGATAAAAAACCCGAAAATAGAAATAAAGATCTTCAAATGGAGGCTTAGGGGTTTTAGCTTTTAGGGAAAAATGGAATAGGGAATGGAAGTTTGAGGTTTCGATTTTGAGAATAACAAATAGAGAAGGAAAAAGATGAAAAACAGGTTTCGGCTTTTAGGGAGATTGAGAGAACGCAAGAGAGAATGGCTAGGAGATTCGGCTTTGGAAAAAAGAAAGTATGGGGCAAGGGGTGTTCGGATCTTGCAAGAAATTAGAGATGAGAAGAGAGTTAGGGGGTTTCGGCCCTAAGAAGAAATTGAGAGAAGAAAAAAAAGAAACAGAATGAAAGGAGGGTTCGGTTCTAGCAGAAAAGAGATGAAGAGAAAGTAGGAACTTCAAAATGCCAAAAATGCAAATGCCGAAAATGAGAAAAGAACTCCTACTTGGCTAGACAGAAATTCGGCACACTCTAGCCACACAAAAACTGATCCTCCTTACTTAATCCCTTGTTTTTCTCCTTAAACCACTCCTGACCACTTATTTGAAACATTTTGAACACTCCAAGCTCCACTTTTTCCTCTCTTCCAACCATTCAAATTATTTGACTCAGTCCACTCCCCTATCCTGAGGTGTTTCATTCGATTTCTGCCTCTGCTCCCCTTGACGCCAAAAAGAACTTCCAAAATGAACTCCTTGCGACTCGAACTTGCTCCATCTCCCCCTCTCTGTGGCGTCACTTACCAGCATCCTAAGTGGCGCCTCCTTGCCACTCTGCCATCCCTTTTCTTGTGTCACCAATCGCAACCTAAAACCCCTTAAGTCCTACTCCTATTCAGCTCACCCCTAGAGTGCCCAAAACAAAAATTTTCACTAAGGCTCCAGCTTACCCCTAAGTCATTCCTAGACCCTAAAGTGCCCTAAACTAACATGACAAACATCACATTCACATACAAACACGTAAAATGCAAAGGCCCTAATTTAGGATGTTACACCTAGGTTTTAACCCACTAACTCCATTAAAAACCTACCTTCACAATTAACCCCTAGTGAACCCCTTTTAATCCTAACAACCCTTTTTATTGACATAACAGCTAATATTAACCCAGAAACCCTTTGTTTTTGTTATCACCATTCTTTTTCGACTTCCCTTATATCGATATTTGATTTGATTAATAGCCTAATTATGTTTCTTATTTCAGTAATTTATCCTTTGTTATGTATTTATGATAAAAAAAAGAGAAGTATATTCATTATTCATTATTAGTTGTGATTAAATGAGCTTATACGTTTGAATTCCAAAAATTGAAGAAGAAGCTCATATTATTAATATTATTAGCTTTCAGTTGATGTAATTACTTTTATTTAGTTCATTGTTTCTGGTTAGGTAATTTTTTCAATTCAATCTCGATTCTAACCTTCTAATTCAGCCTCTATCCACACCTTAACCCTAGCCCCATTACAACCCTGACAAAGACCTTTTGATTTGTGCATCATCTCATATTATAGTGGTGGAGATTTGATTTTCAGGCAAGCCTATGGGATTAACTTTTCATGTTCGACTTTTGAGCGCTTTTTCCTGAACCTTAAACACATTGAGTGATTTGAGTGAATCTCTAGTGAGGATGTCAATCCTTGTCGGTTTTAAATTAAAGGAAATTATTTAGATAAGGGGAGATGCCTATATTTTCGAGCTACAAATCTATGACTTAGATTGTTTGAATCCTTAGGACTCTTTGAATTGAATTATCCATGTATAAATTATCTATGAATTATGATAAGATATTGTTGATAGGAATTATGAATTATAGAAAGCTTAAGTGTGGGGGTATTTGATAAACCAAAATAGTAACATATTTTAATCCCACATTTATCATACTTTTGGATGATTTATCCCTTGATTTATGTAAAAAGGTGCTCTTAATTCTTTCTTTTCATGTCTTATACTCAGGAAAGCACCCAAGAATAAAAGGAACGAGAAACGGGCTCAAAACAGACCAAAATAGACCAAAGAAGAAATCGACACGGCCTGGACTAAACCCACACGGCCATGCCTCCTCAAATATACTAGAACACAGCCTGATGTCGATCTACACGGCCGTGCCTCACTAATGGAGTCCAACACGGCCTGGCCACGATTCACACGGGCGTGTGCCATGGCCGTGCCCCTGCCGTGGAGGAGAGTAATTTCACTCAGAAAAGGATACTTAGGGGCAAAGAAACACATTCCAAAAGCCTATAAATACACCCTAAGTATAACCTAAAAGGGGGAGTCGACGGGCGGTCCGCTAGGCCAAGGAGCCAAGCCGAAAAGGTCAGATTTATGGGAAACTCTCAAGGGATAGCCAGTTGATCCATCTCAAGAAGCCAGAATTCTACTCAAGACGGAGGATCTCCTCTTCAATTCCTTCAGGGGGTTTTAAGGATTTCTTATGTTTTGTTTTATCTTCTCTTCTGAGATGTTTTCTTTTATTATTATGAACTAAACCCTTCAGATACCTGAAGGGGGATGAAACCTAGATGAATCTTGTTATTGTTTTCTGAACTATATGATAAATACTTGATTTGTTCTTAATTATGTGTGCTTAATTATTGTGTTAATATTTCACGGATATTAATTCAAGTATGATGTGCTTAGGTGGTGGAGCAAAAGTCCCTGCTTAAGAGTAGATCTAGCATAATTAAGCGGAGTTGATTGCGCGCCTAGAGATAGGGTGACGAGATTTTGTCGGATTAGGGTGAAACCTAATATGGGAAGTCCATAGATCGATTTACTTCTATTCCAGGGGGTTATTAATGGGAAAGAGATTTCAATTAATTAACCTAAGGTTAGACGTTATTCGCCTCGAGAGAGGGTTTAATATAAATTAGGGAGTCCTACGGATCAAGTCAAGTGAATAAATCGTCTGGTTCAGTGTTAGATAACAAGTGAAGTCTAGGTGGATTCTTCCTAAGGGTATCGTCTTAATCAACTGAGTTTTTCCCAAGTATTTCCCCAATTCATTCTTTTTCTCTTTGCGTCTTTAGCTTAGTAATTAGTTAATTTAGATTAATAAACAACTTCACTTATTTTAGGCTAAATAATAGAAAGAAAGTTAGTATTAGTACTTTTAGTTCCTTTTGGTTCGACAATCCGGTCTTGCCTAAGCTATACTACTCGCTCGATAGGTGCACTTGCCTCAATCGTTGTCATAGTTAGTTTCGTGTTCGATCATTATCTTTATAAATTTTAAAACTCGACTTCACAAATGATCACAACCTGCACCCACATGCGACGCATCATCAGTATACCACGAAGTCTCTACCGGTCTCAGTTCGTATCGAGCATAGGAGCATATGTCAGAACAGATTTGAGCTTCTCGAAGCTCTCTTGTTGCTTATCAGTCCAGACAAAGGGAACTCCCTTGTGCAAAAGCTTGGTCAACGGTGCTGCGATCAAGGAGAACCCTTTTACGAAGCATCGATAATAACCCGCCAGCCCCAGAAAGCTACGAATTTTGAACATATTCTTTGGTTGTTTCCACTCCAACACAGCCTCAATCTTACGAGGATCAACACGAATCCCCTCCGCAGAAACTACATGCCTCAGAAAGGTTACTTCTCGGAGCCAGAATTTGCACTTACTAAACTTTGCATACAATTGTTTCTCATGAAGCGTCTGTAATACCACCCAAAGATGCTCATCGTGCTCATCCTCAGTCTTGGAGTACACTAAGATATCATCGATGAACACCACCACAAACTGGACCAGATAAGGCTGGAACACACGGTTCATCAAATCCATGAATGCTGCTGGTGCATTGGTCAACCCCAAAAGGCATAACCAGGAACTCGTAATGTCCATACCGAGTCCTAAATGCAATCTTATGCACATTGGCCTCCTTAACCTTCAGTTGATGGTATCCAGATCGCAGATCGATCTTGGAGAACACAGAAGCCCCTCTGAACTGGTCAAATAGATCATCTATTCTCGGCAATGGGTACTTGTTCTTGATTGTTAGCTTATTCAACTGCCGGTAGTCGATACACATCCTCATTGTCCCATCTTTCTTCCTCACCAACAACACCGGTGCTCTCCATGGAGACACACTGGGATGAATGAATCCACGATCTAACAGTTCTTGAATTTGAGCCTTAAGCTCTGTAAGCTCATTCGGTGCCATTCGGTAGGGCGCGATAGACACCGGAGCTGTACCCGGAATGAGCTCAATCCCAAATTCTACTTCTCGGCTCAGAGGCAGACCCGGTAAT
The DNA here is from genome assembly GCA_025698515.1 of Gossypium sturtianum. Lineage (NCBI taxonomy): Eukaryota > Viridiplantae > Streptophyta > Magnoliopsida > Malvales > Malvaceae > Gossypium > Gossypium sturtianum. The sequence goes on along the minus strand of CM046954.1, from coordinate 16,536,683 downwards.
TCCTCAAGAAAAACATTCGGGAAACCCCTCACGGTTCTGATGTCCTTAACCGCAGAGTCTCCAGAATCAGAAACACTGATATAGGACAAGAATGCCTCACATCCCTTCCGTACCAACTTCTCTGCCACCAACGCAGAAATCACATTAGTCAGGTAGTCTCGACGTTCCCCAACCGCCACTACCTCGTTGTCCTCCTCAGTTCTCAAAGCCACCCTTTTTGTCGCACAGTCTAGACTTACCCGGTGCTTGACCAGCCAGTCCATTCTCAGAATCAAATCGAACTCCCCGAATGAAAGCTCCATCAGATCAGCTAGAAACACTGTCTCTTAAACCTCTAACGATACGTCTCTATATAGTTTACTAACTCGGATAGATTGCCCCAATGGACTCACAACAGTTAGCTCGCTCGAAGTATTCTCAACCGAAATTCCCAAGGTTTCAGACACCGCACTAGCTACATATGAGTGTGTAGAGCCTATGTCTATAAATGCCAAATAATGTACATTATAAATGAAAAACGTACCCGTGATGACATCCGGAGCATCTCGGTCCTTAAGGCGACAGGCAGCATAAACCAGTGCAAGCTGCCTCGCCTCAGTCGGTCCAGTACCTCTGCCTGGTGCTCTCTGTCCTAAGCCCATACCGTTACAACCTCTGGCCTGACCTCGGCCCCTAGGTGGCTGCGGAACTACTCTCGGCGGCTGCATAGTACCGGTACCCGTAGCTTGCATCTGATCGGTTCTCAATGGACACTCCCTGACACGATGCTCAGTTGACCCACATCTCAAACATGCCTTAGTCGTCCTCCAACACTCGCCCGGATGACGTCTACCACAGTGCCCACAAAGCGCCACCCTAGTAGGTGTAACAGGAGGCCCAACTCTCACTGGCCCATCAGACCTGGCCTTCTTCTTAAGCCTTATCACAGAATTCGAGGGCCCCGATTCCCTCTTATTCTTTCCTTTCTCGCGGTTTTGGCGCTCAATGCGCTTAACCTCCTCGGCGATCTTCGCCTTTTCCATTAAAGCAGAAAAATCACGCTTCCTCTGTAGAGCTATCAGAACCCGTAAGCTGTCCGTGAGTCCATCCTCAAAACGGATGCATCGCTCACATTCGGTCGCCACCATGCCCCGGGCATACCGGCTCAATCTCAGAAACTCGACCTCATACTCGGCCACCGAACGGTCTCCTTGGGTGAGATTAAGGAACTCACGTCTCCTAGCATCAATATAGCTGGCTCCCACATACTTACTCTAGAACGCCGTCTTAAAATAGTCCCAAGTCAAACGGTCGGGCTGAGTGCCCTCCTTGACCGTCAGCCACCACTGGTAAGCTTCATCGCGAAGCAGAGAGACAGCCCCCTTAAGCTTATGCTCCGCGGTAATCCAGATCGTCCATAATTCTTCTCGTGGCCTCCATCCAGTATTCGGCCACATTAGGGGCGACTCTAGTGACACCCCTGAATAATTCAGCCCCATTGGACCGGAGTCGTTCCGTAACCGACCCTAGGCCCCCAGATCCAGTGTTGGGCCCAGCAACCCTCTCTAAAATTCGTAGCATGGCTCGGGATAGTACGTCATCCCCAGCCTCATGATCATGAGACCCAGTCTTGGTAGCAGGTGAGATCGGTGTCTCGCTCGTATCCAGATTAGGCAGGTTTTTAGATGCTGAGAACCCAGCTCGAGCCCCCCTACGGCCTCTACCCCGGCCTCTAGTACCCCGTCTGTGGATACCTCGTGCACTCATCGTAAATTTGAAGTTTATCTGGATTAATAGTTTTATGCGTTAGTTACAGTTTCAATATTTATTAACAGATATTTTATGCAGAACAGTATCATAAGTTCAGAGTTCGTTATCGCGAATCGTAGTCTGACTATGATTTTCAGTTTCACTACAGTTTTTAGTTTACACTACCTAGAGTGTTTTAGTACAGTATACTACCTATTGGCTGTTTCAAGCATGCAAGTAGTATTTTCAGACCAATTTAAACAGAATTCAGAACACTTACAGGATCGACACCGGAGACTCGGTGTACCACATACTCATTCCAAAAATATTTTAAATCACTTAAAATCATTTCTTAAAAACCAATTTTTAAAACCCAAATCCACAGCCGAGTTTTGCAACCTGGCTCTGATACCACAAAATGTAACACCCCAAACTCGGCCTAGACGTTATGGCCGAATCTGGCGATGTCACATGATAGTGCTTTAGAAAACATAGTTACGATGAAACCATTTTTCGTTATCCTATGCTACCTTCCAAATACGTGTCATTTGTTTCAATCATTATCCATTTTCAAAACGTTGTCCATTTTTTCCAAATTATTTATAGTTCGCGGAAGCATTTAAATCAGTTTGCATAATTGTGGTGTTTTGGTAAAACATTTGTTTATTTTGAAAACTCGCGTCTTATCCTACTGCTAGCAGTTATAAATAAAAATAAAAATCCCCAAATTAAAATAAAAACCCTTAAAAGCCATTTACAGTAAAACTTTTCCCGAATAAAATAAAAAACCATAAATAAAAATAAGAAAACCATAAAAGTCCAGAACAGTGGTCACCGCCGAGTCCTCCGCCTTGCTCGACTGCCTATCTTTGGGGATTACTCAACAGTTAAATGAATAGGGTGAGTTTTCCCAAACTCAGTGTGTAATCCCCACAGGGAACCTACACATAGTATAATATCAGAAAAAAAAACATAAATTCACAGTTCGGGTCTGAGCCTATTACAGAATCGGTGTGGACCTTAGCCCACTTAGATACAGAATCAGATATATTCTAGGGCCTTAGCCCATTTCAGACATAATATGCAGATCAGACAGAATAACAAAATCCTACCTACCAGCCTCTGCACACCAACTCTGTCCAACCCTACACACCATGTGGGGATAAAATCAACCCACCCATCCCTACACACCATGCTGTACCGAATGCGGCACATGGTCAGAAATTTGCAGCTGAGCTGCCAGATAACAGGCTTAAGAGCCTTTTAGAGACTTCCTCCAGTAAATCATCACCCCACCCTGATGCAATGCAACATACGCAGAATGTCATGCTATAATGTAGACAACAGTCTATACATTCAAATCAGTATACATGCTAAGTGTAACATGTTTAGTACGGATTTCACATAATCAAATCACATACCTACGGGTCTAAGTACTACTTACCGACCCTTCCTTAGGTTCACAGTCGACTTGGGTAACCCGTGCAACCTTTCAGAACATTTCATAAAAATGGGCTCACACGCCCATGTGGCCTGTCCGTGTGGTACGCCCGTGTGCCCCACACGGTCTAAATTGGTCGAGCCTGTTTCTCACACACGGCCTCGCTCGACCATCACACAGTCGTGTCACCTACACACGGCCTGGCTCGTCGATCACACAGCCGTGTGGTGACTTACAGTCTCGCACACGGCCTACCACATGGGCGACCACACGCCTGTGTGGCGTCGACAGTGAGATTCTTGGCTTTCGTCGAAACCTCGTTCTCTGCGTTTTCAGGTACACACCTGTATCGTTTTTGACGCGTAAGCTCTCCTAAGCCTCCAGAACCTAAAAATCAACCAACGTAACACTCATATAACCACTTGTTTTGTCATTCAATCAAAAGTCTATCGAAATCTATCATCGGTAATCTAACGAACCCTTACCGTTAACAATCAAAATCGCAACTCTTAATTCTCTGCAGCAACACCGATCAATTATTGCCTTTCACCTAATCAAAAAGAGCATAATAGACCCATCATCAGACGCCTAAACCAAAGCAAAAAGATTAAGCGAAGTAGGACTTACCGTAAGAGCACACCACCATTGAACAATGAGGAAACAAATTGAAAACCCGAAGAAGAGGAAAGAAATTTTGGTAGGGAATAGGCAGCAACACGTCAAAAAAAGAAAAGGAGAAAGTTTTTAGGGAAACAGGGTGATAGCCGAAAATTCAAAAGGAAATCTGTTAATCCCTAAATCTCTCCCCTTAATTTTCTCCACTAACTCACTACTCAATTTTTGAAACCAACTCAAACTCTTCTTCACCAAACCGAGCAAAAATAATCTCCCTTGCCTATGCAGAGATTCGAACTCACAACCTCCAACCAATCAACACTCCACCTAGCCACCAGACCAGCAGACCCATTTTGTTAATTACTTACACACTTTTACTTATAAGTCTACTAACCAGAGTTTGGGCTTTATTCATAAAAATACAAAAATTTGCCAAAGCTTAGACTTGAACTTGGAACCTCCCATACACACCCAAAACACATAACCATTGAACCAGATACATAGTTGTGTCACAAATACACGGAAACAGTTATACAAATATTGGGGCATTGCAAAATGGGCCAGCATGCAAAATAGGAAAGAAGTGGTGCCGAAAATGCAAAATGTGGAAGACTTGGGGGCAAAAGTGCAAAGAAAAAATTTTATAAACACAAGTCTATTTAAATTTGAATTGTATTAGTATGATTGTTAAGATTATTATTTAGATTTAAGCTTTTATCTTTATTTATCTTTTAGAATTTAAATAATAATGGACTAGGTTTCCTAAGTACTATAAATAGGGGATAGAGTGACACAAATTGCACTCATCTTTTCTATAAAAAGCTCCCTCCCCTAAAAAGCTCTAGCCTTTGCTCCTTTCTTTTATTCAATAAAATTTCATTTTTATTAAGTTTATTTCTCTTTTTACCAAAAAGCATGAGCCACTAAACTCATCTAGCCAAAGGTTGTCAAGATTCCCCAAAAAAGGTTCATGAGGCTTAGAATCCGCACTTAGCCTTCTCAACGAGTATTCATCGTTTCTCCGCATTACGAGACTGATGCTTCCATCCATGTCCTTCCAAAAGTGATCTTTTCATCTTGTACAAAGGCGGCCGCTTTGTATGTTTTGGGAAGGTTGCACAGTCAGTTCGTTAGCCTACTGCATCAGTGGTTGTCGAGCCCAAGAGATAAAATGGTGTGGCATTCACCATTGAGAAGTGATGATCTAATGTAAGATGGTCCCACAAAAGTGACGGTTGGTTAGAGTCAGGTTCCTCTAAATCGTAAGTCTAAAATCTAAGTGGAGTTGGTGGTCGTAGGCGTCCTCTTCCACTATAACTGGCTTATTCTGTTCGAGAAGGATCACCTAAAAGCCTAGGATTAAACCCAAATAGGATCGAGATAACCGGAGGCTGGAATCTCTCAATTAAAAACTCTATTTTCTCAATTTTCTCAATTCTGTTTCTCTTTACAATTTCGATTTAAATTATACAATTTCAACCCCTTCATATTTTTAATTTTGTTTTTTTGTTTTTTTCTAGGTACGCCATTTTTTCTTGGGCACGACTGTGCTCGGGATCTCAAGGAACAAGAAGTTGAGCAAATTCAGTCCCTGAGGATTTGACCCTACTTCCCTTATACTATTCTTTTTCGTTATTTCATAGGGATAGATTATTTTTGGTGCTCTCAACGACGCATCAATGGCTCGTTTGAGAACAAGCAACCCGTGGTCACATTCCATATTTATCAATCCACACAATGCCAATGAGAGGATCGTTAACTTTTTAATTGAGCTATGAATTCCACTGTTTCTAGTAAAGTCATGCCATATACAAGTCATGTACCCAACATACCAGCTATCGGCTCAATCATCTCTAGAGCATAAACCTCTACTTATATCAAAGTACATGAGTTACATACGCACGATCAGTGACCAACTCAGGATTTAGGTAAATCACACCATGAATGTCACAAGTGAATTAATTCACAAACGGATTCAGAGTTAATTCATCTTGGGTTCAGTCCAATGTATCGTTCTGTCAATGTATACATTTATGTCTCTACCCATGAAGTCAATTGCTCCGATAGCCAAGACTAGTCATCTCCTCAATTGGATTTGTGGACGAAATAATAATCCTTCCCAGTATTTGAATCAAATGCTCACTTTGATTCTTTTATGAGATTACAGACTCGTTTAGATTATCTACTGAAGTAAGTTCTTTTTCTCGCAATGTGAACGTTCTTACAATGCTACTTACCATCTGTTTGAACTTAGACAATCAATGAGCTAATATTTGCTTGTCACAATTTTGCTATGCATGTAAAATATGAAAGATAGAAATACAAAAGATATAACAGTGAAATGTGAAATTAACTTTATGATAAACCGTAAAAGTAACATATTTTAATCCCACATTTAGTGTGCTTTTGGATGAATTATCCCTTATTTTATGTAAAAAGGTGCTCTTAATCCTTTCTTTTCATGTTATATACTCAGGAAAGCACCGGAGGATGAAAAGAACAAGAAACGGGCTTAAAACGGGCCAAATAGGCCAAAACACGAAATCGACACGGCCTGGACCTAAGACCACACGGCCGTGCCTCCTGAATAATCTCGAACACGGTCTAGCCACGATTTACACGGTTGTGCCTCATCAACGAAGTCTACACGGCCTGGCCACGACTTACACGGGCGTGTGCCAGAGGTCGTCTCCCTGTCGCGGAAAAGAGCAATTTCAATCGGATTTGGATACTTAGGGGCAAAGAAACACATTCCAAAAGCCTATAAATACACCCTAAGTATGACCTAACAGGGGGAACCCAAAGCTATCGTTTAGGGGCGTCTTGCTAGGCCAGAGAGGGCAGATTTGTGGGGATTCACTCAGGGATAGCCAGTTGATCCATCTCAAGAAGCCAAAATTATACTAGACAGAGGATCTCCTCTTCAATTCCTTCAAGGGGTTTTAGGGATTTCTTACGTTTTGTTTTATCTTTTCTTCTGAGATGTTTTCTTTTATTGTTATGAACTAAACCCTCAGATACCTGAGGGGGATGAAACTTAGATGAATCTTGTTATCGTTTGCTGAACTATATGATAAATATTTGATTTGTTCTTAATTATGTGTTCTTAATTCTTGTGTTAATATTTCACAAATATCAATTCAAGTTTGATGTGCTTAGGTGGAGGAGAAAAAGTCCCTGCCTAAGAGTAGATCTAGCATAGTTAAGCAGAGTTGATCGTGCGCCTAGAGATAGGGTAACGAGGCGTTGCCGGATTAGGGTGAAACCTAATATGGGAGTCCATAGATCGAGTTAATGCAATTCTAGGGGTTTTAATTAGAAAGAGATTTCAATTAATCGACCTAGGGTTAGACGTTATTCGCCTCGAGAGAGGGTTTAATATAAATTAGGGAATCCTACGGATCAAGTCAAGTGAATACATCGTCTGGTTCAGAGTTAGATAGCAAGTGAAGTCTAGGTGGATTCTTCCTTGGGTGTCGTCTTAATTAATTTGTTTTTCCTCAAGTATTCTCCCAGATTCATTCTTCTTTGTCTTAGAGTCTTTAGTCTAGTAGTTAATTAATTTAGATTAAACAACCATTCGCTTAATTCTTAGGCTAAATAATAAAAAGAAAGTTAGTCTTAGTACTTTTAGTTCCTTTGGGTTCGACAATCCGGTCTTGCCTAAGCTATACTACTATTCGATAGGTGCACTTGCCTCCATCATTGTCGTAGTTAGTTTCCAGGTTCGATCATTCTCGTTATTTAAATTTTTAAAACTCTGACACACGATCAAGTTTTTGGCGCCGTTGCCGGGGAACTAAAATATTAAGAACACTCTATTTTTATTACTTTAGCCATTTTTATTTTTTGCAATTTAATTTTATTTCTTATTTTATTTGCTAATTTTTCTTTTTCTCCCTTCCAGGTACCTCTAGTTTATGACTAGAAGGAACCCGAGAGGACCACTAGTATACGATGCAGTGATATTGAAGCTACCGCTCGCGAAATCGCAGAGAAATTAGGCGAGCCCTAAATTACACAGAAAAAGAGCGAGAAAGGCGAATCCAATCCTACTCAAGGGATGGATGGGCGAATAATCCACCACCCCAAGATGTGGCGTAAAATAATGCTCCACGTTACTATGTATGATTATGCTAAACCTCATTTAACAGAGCCGAATCTAGTATTGTTAGACTCTGCTATAGCTGCTAATAATTTTGAATTAAAGCCTAACACTATACAAATGATTCAACAATTTGTTCAATTTGATGGTTTGCAGGACGAAGACCCAAACACTCATATAGCTAATTTTTTAGAGTTCTGTGATACCTTCAAAATAAATGGCGTTTCTGATGATGCCATACGGCTTCGGTTATTTCCCTTTTCATTAAGGAATAAAGCCAAACAGTGGTTATACTCGTTACCACGAGGGTCAATCACTACATGGGATCAAATGACCGAAAAATTTTTATTAAAATATTTCCCACCGGCCAAAACGGCTAAATTACGGAATGGTATCTCTTCTTTTGTGCAGATGGATTTAGAGACATTATATGACGCATGGGAGAGATATAAGGATCTCTTGAGAAGGTGTCCACACCATGGTTTACCCTTGTGGCTCCAAGTCCAAACTTTCTATAACGGTGTAAACCCCTCAACAAGGCAACTAATTGATTCAAATGACCGGGTGGAACCCGAACAATAGAACTCCTGAGCGACCTCTACGAATTCATAAAGGAGATGTCGTTGAATAACTATCAGTGGCAGGTTACAGGGACAAAACCAACAAAATCAGCCGGAGTTTTCAACATCGATGCAGTAACCACGCTATCAACACAGGTAGAGATGATGAATAAAAAGCTTGATAGTTTATGTTCTTCGCAGGTACATCCAGTAATGCAGTGCGACGCAAGTGGAACTGTGGCGAATCCTGAGTACCTACCCTACCAACCGGGCACAGAAAGCGAACAGATGAACTATATAGGTAATAACTTCAGATCCAATAATAACCCTTATAGTAATAATTATAATCCAGGTTGGAGGAACCACCCAAATTTTTCATGGGGAGGACAAGGAAATCAAGGAAATCAAAGATAACAACCTCCTCAAAATTTCCAAAATCAGCCCTATCCACAGGAGAAGAAGCCAAACCTTGAAGAGATGCTGACAAAATTCATGACAGCTACAGATAACCGTCTCCAAGACACTGAGACCACCCTTAAGAATCAATAGGCATCAATTAAAGGGATCGAGAGCCAAGTTGGAGAAATCACTAAGACAGTTGGACAACTTACTAACACAGTTGGACAACTCGCAAAGATAATTTTCGAACGACCACAAGGGCGTCTACCAAGCAACACTGAGATTAACCCAAAGGAGCAAATCCAAGCCATAACCGCTCAAGAAAGTGAAGGGTTAGACGAGCCCAATTCAAGGCAAGAGAATGAGGTCAAAGATGGTAAGGTTGTGGTAAGTAATAATAAGCCAAAACCGGTAATCAAAGAGTACCAACCTCGCATACCATATCCCGAAGCATTAAGGAGAGACGACACAGAAGAACAGTTCGGTAAGTTTCTTAAACTCTTAAAGAAATTACATATTAACTTACCGTTACTTGAAGCTCTTTCACGGATGCCGATTCGAGGAATTTTTAAAACATCTCTTGACGAACAAGCGTAAGTTAGGCGAGGAGCCACATGTGGAATTAAACGCAGATGCTCGGTAATGTTACGTAATAGACTACCACGAAAATTTGAAAGATCCGAGGAGTTTTACAATTCCATGTTTAATTGGTAGACTAATCTGTTGATAATGCGTTAGCTTATTTAGGGCAAGCATAAATGTCATGCCTTATAAATTGTTTAAACAACTAGGTCTAGGGAAACCCAAACAAACTAGGATGAGCATTCAATTAGTGATAAAGCTGTTTAGAATTCCTAGGGGGTATTATCAAAGATGTTCTTGTAAAAATTGATAAATTCATTTTCCCAGTAGATTTTGTTGTCTTAGACATGGATGAGGATAATTCGATTCCCTTAATTTTAGGAAGACCATTCTTAGCAAATCGCTAGAACTAAAATCGACATTGATGCAGAGAACTAATACTTCGTGTAGGTAATGAGACAGTCACTCTCAAGCTCTTGACTCGGCTAGAACATCGAGTAATCTAGGTGAGAAAACAAATTCTATTGATAACCATTCTGCTAACCCTTCTTTTCAGAAACACACAGAAAAGAATACAATCGAACCCGATTCTATACCATGTGCCAACAAAGAAATAACACACGAAGAACAAAGGATTCAGTCGATGATCTATACGAGTGGAAGACGATTTCAAGGAAAAATTAGGAATACACGAAGCGTAACACGAGCCACTCCACGAAGCAAACAAGTTCAAAATCGGAGATCAGGTATTGATAGAAAAAATAGATCCTCGAACATCTCTTCCTGACCCTAACACAAACAAAGAAATGCCGTTTAGGGTAATCAGTGTTTTTCCATACGGAACAGTCGAGGTAAGTAATCCTATTTTCGGTACTTTCAATATAAACGCTTCTCGACTTAAACTTTATCAATGAAATAAAACTGATAGCATGAGGGAAGATATTCAAATTTTTAAACCACCCTGATTTGTTGCGAATACAGGGTAAGTCTAGCTTAAGACTTTAAACGAGCGCTTCTCAGGAGGCAACCCGAGCACTAACTTTACTAACATTATAATTTTAATTGTTAGCATCTAACTCCATATTATCTAATCCAATAAAGCACAGGTTTTAAGACCACACGGCCTTACACACGGGCGTGCCCGTGGCCGTGTGGAAGCCACAGGATGAAACACGGGCGTATCTATAACTGTGCTCGACAAAGGCGATTTTTTTCCTAACACGGACTACGACAAATCCCTACGCCCGTGCTGAGCAACCGTGGACTTTACTGACTTGCCAAACACGAGCTGGACACGCCCGTTCTAAATAACTGTGTGAATAAGAACACGGGCGTGCCACTTTAACCACGGCCGTGCCTGAACACCCTGAATGCGCCCAAAAATTCAAAATCACGAAAAACAAGGGCTAATTAAAATTGAGCATAGGCGTGGCCTTTGCCCGTGCTCCCACCCCTATTTAAACAACTTAACCACTCATCTTCCCCAAACCAACCCTAAATCGATTTTCTCAGTCTCCTTTCTCCCAAATCCGGCCACCATACCCAAAAATCACCCACATTTTAACTCTCAAAACCCATCAACCTTCCCTTCTCTCTAAAACCCATACAAAAAAGCGCCCACGCCCTCGCCACCGCCGTGCTGCAAGCAACCCACGCCCTCACCACCGCCGTGCACCTCTAGAAAATTACAGCACCACTGTGCTCAACCCGTGTTCCGTCGATTCACACCACCACACCTTCAAAACTCTGCTGGTTTCCTTCATTTCTTCATTTTCTTACTGATTGTTTGATTTAAATTTTAGAATATTTTGTTTATTTATTTTCTTTTAGAATAATTTCTTAAAATTCTAGAATTCGTTCCCACTTTTATCTAGCTTTTTGTCACCTATTTAGTGTTATTTACTCACTTGCAAATTCATACTGATTGTTATTTTGAACATTTTTGCTTTAGATATTTATTAGATAGAATTGGTTGCTCATAGATAGAATAATCATATTTAGCTTTTAAATAACTCGGGTCTTGATAAAAGTGCTTGATTTGATTACTTGAATTTTCACCATTTTCAGGTATAATGTCATCATCGAGAGGAAAACGAACCACGGTCGCCCCCACTAAGAAAAGAAAGGGACCCGGCTCGTCCTCAGCCAGTGCCTCTTCCGAAGTGCGACACCGCTTCCTCCAATTTACTCAGGAAGCCCAGGAGGAACGATACAAGGCTTTTCGAGCACGACCTCTCGGCATCGGTAGGTGCATTGACTGGGACGCTTTGGAACAGTTCGGGCTAGCAGACGATATCCGAGCACTTCTCTCAACCGAGCCGTGGTAACAATTTTCTCCATCATCGAGCCCACATTTTTGGAACTCACCCTAGAGTTTTGCGCCACTTTTACCCTATAGACAGTGATGGCGCAATACGATGACCCAGGCATAATTCAATTCCGACTAGGGGGCACGGTATGACGACTGAGCGTACCACAATTCGGGACGACACTCGGACTCTATACAAATGAGTTTGTAGCAGAAAATCCACTCTCCGAGCTAAACCGCCAGTTCCACTGCACTCCCATCGGCTGTTGGCACAGCTTAGCCCCTAACACGGGCATCTACGACCCCAGTCGCTCCAAGGCGACAGCCCTTGCCCCATCCCTGCGGTACATCCACGCCATTTTAGCTCACACCATTACGGGTCGACGTGAAAGCACCGGCATAGTGAATACACACGACGTCTACTACTGATCGTGCATGTTAAACGGGCACGTTTTTGACCTCGCCTACTTCATAGCTCGTGCGATTCAGCACCAAATGGAGCCGCACAGAAAGGGGATTCTATCGATGGGGCCATACATCACCCGACTGGCTCGACACTTTGGCCTCCTCAACACCGAGACTCAGACCTCCTCCCTAACACTGATCGGCCAGATGGTACCTCAGGGCATCAAAACGATGTTACACATGAGGATGATTAAATATCGTCATGGGATCGACCCTCCTCAGTACCGATTAGCCATCTCTCCTGACGAGGAGGAGCCCGAGGACATTACTGACGATGTCCCACAGGAGGCACCAATCTCGAGCCAGTGGTCCTCTTATGCGGCTGTTTCACTGACGGATATCTCTGCACGCTTTTCCCAGTTCGAGCAGTACTATACTCAGCAGTTCACTAACACCGCTCGACGTTTTGACGGGATCGAGGCCACCCTCCAGCAGATATGCCATCACTTCCATATTTCTTCACCGACACCACCGCAAGACCCGGCAGATGATGAGGACCTCTGAGTCCTCTTATTTTTCTTATTTTTAGTTTTCTTTTCTTTATATTAAGTTTTTCATTTTAATTTTTAAGTTAAACTTTTTTTTTATATTTCGAACTATTTTTATCATTGGTTATCTAACCTTCGAGCATGCCTAACATTTTTTACGCCCCCGAGACATCTAACTGATGACTTCGCAGATTCAATTGCACACTCCGTATAAACGAACAAATCACTAGGAGTAATTCACTGCTACATAAGTCATCCGTAATCGACCCTCTCGACTTATCTTTCACCTCCAACCCAAGAATGCCATCCGAAAATTCAGGAAGTTTCACTTCTTCCCATATTTTAAGATTTTATAATGATATTATCTATCGTTGTACATTGAGGGCAATGTACATCTTAAGTGTGGGGGGGTGAATCTTAAGGATGCCAAACTTTTTGCATTATTCTCAAATCCCTAAATTTAGTCTTGTTTTTAAGTAATTTTCTCATATTACTAATTAGGATGAAATTTCCATGATTTATGATTTTTATTGATATGTTTTAGATTAAGTCATTGATAATTGTGCATTGATGATTTATACTTTAAGAATACTAGAGAATCAAGCATGATAAGTCTATTTTTCAGAAAATTAAAAAATTTTCTAGGTTGTCTACCTGAATTTGAATACTACTTTACAATTTGAAATTTGAAATTTACAAGGTTGACATCAGAATACCCATAATTTTTGTGAGATTTTGAGCCTTATAAGAGCATATATCCTTTTTCTTGCTCACTTCATTAATTATGAGTGTGTCAACATTGATTTGTTATTCTAGAACTTGCATCGATTATACATGTTGAGACCACATCTTTGATTTGATATACAGAAATGATAAAGGCACCTAGGATTTAACCCACTTACTCCACTAAAAGCCTACCTTCATAATTAACCCCTAGTGAACCCCTTTGATCCTAACAACCCTTTTTATTGACTCACCCACTAATATTAACCCCAAACCCTTTGTATTTGTTATCACCATTCTTCTTGACTACCCTTTTTGTCGAGATTTGATTTTGAGCAATTGCCTAACTGTGTTCTATATTTTAGTTGTTAAAGTACTTTCTTATTATTGTAAATATTTGATGATTTGTTCTTAAAAAAATCAAAGTATATTCAGCATTAGTATAATGAAAATCGAGCTTGTACAATTAACGTCTATTTATTGAAAAAGAAGCTCGTATTATTAGTTTTAAAGTTTCAATTCATGTAATTATTTATTTTTCAGTTCGTTGTTTCTAGTTAGGTAATTTTTCAGTGTCGATCTCGATTCTAACCTCTAATTCACCTTTATCCACACCTTAACCTAAGCCACGTTACAACCCCGATAAAGACCTTTTGATTTGTGCATCATCTCATATTACAGATGGTGGAGATTTGATTTTCATGCAAGCCTATGGGATTAACTTTTCAGTTTGAAATTTGAGTGCTTAATTTCAACCTTAAACACTTGAGTGATTTGAGTGAATCTTTTGTGAGGATGTCAATCCTTGTAGGTTTTGGATCAGAGGTAATTATTTAGATGAGGGGAAACACCTATGTTTTGTGCTACAAATGTATGACTTATATTGCTTGAATCTTTAAGACTCTTTGAGTTAAATCCTTGAATTATGATGAAACACTATTAATGAATATTAGGAATTATGGAAAGTTCGTTTTAATTCTAAGTTGAGAATTTTGCTTGAGGACAAGCAAAAGCTTAAGTGTGGGGGTATTTGATAAACCGTAAAAGTAACATATTTTAATCCCACATTTAGTATGCTTTTGGATGAATTATCCCTTATTTTATGTAAAAAGGTGCTCTTAATCCTTTCTTTTCATGTTATATACTCAGGAAAGCACCGGAGGATGAAAAGAATAAGAAACGGGCTTAAAACAGGCCAAATGGGCCAAAGCACGAAATCGACACGGCCTGGACCTAAGACCACACGGTCGTGCCTCCTCAATAATCTCTAACACGGTCTAGCCACGATTTACACGGCCGTGCCTCATCAACAAAGTCCACACAGCCTGGCCACAACTTACACGGGCGTGTGCCAGAGGCCGTGTCCCTGCCGCGGAAAAGAGCAATTTCAATCGGATTTGGATACTTAGGGGCAAAGAAACACATTCCAAAAGCCTATAAATACACCTAAGTATGACCTAACAGGGGAGCCCAAAGCTATCGTTTAGGGCGTCTTGCTAGGCAGAGAGGCGATTTGTGGGGATTCGCTCGAGGATAGCCAGTTGATCCATCTCAAGAAGCCGGAATTATACTCAAGACGGAGGATCTCCTCTTCAATTCCTTCAGGGGTTTTAGGGATTTCTTATGTTTTGTTTTATCTTATCTTCTCGAGATGTTTTCTTTTATTGTTATGAACTAAACCCTCGATATACCGAGGGGATGAAACTTAGATGAATCTTGTTATCGTTTGTTTGAACTATATGATAAATATTTGATTTGTTCTTAATTATGCGTTCTTAATTCTTGTGTTGATATTTTGCGAATATCGATTCAAGTTTGATGTGCTTAGGTGGAGGAGCAAAAGTCCCTGCCTAAGAGTAGATCTAGCATAGTTAAGCAGAGTTGATCGCGCACCTAGAGATAGGGTGACGAGGAGTTGCCGGATTAGGGTGAAACCTAATATGGGAGTCCATAGATCGAGTTAATGCAATTCTAGGGGTTTTAATTAGAAAGAGATTTCAATTAATCAACCTAGGGTTAGACGTTATTCGCCTCGAGAGAGGGTTTAATATAAATTAGGGAATCCTACGGATCAAGTCAAGTGAATACATCGTCTGGTTCAGAGTTAGATAACAAGTGAAGTCTAGGTGGATTCTTCCTTGGGTGTTGTCTTAATTAATTGGTTTTTCCTCAAGTATTCTCCCAGATTCATTCTTCTTTGTCTTAGAGTCTTTAGTCTAGTAGTTAATTAATTTAGATTAAAAAACCATTCGCTTAATTCTTAGGCTAAATAATAAAAAGAAAGTTAGTATTAGTACTTTTAGTTCCTTTGGGTTTGACAATCCGGTCTTGCCTAAGCTATACTACTATTCGATAGGTGCACTTGCCTCCATCGTTGTCATAGTTAGTTTCCAGGTTCGATCATTCTCGTTATTTAAATTTTTAAAACTCTGACACACGATCACTTTATTTATTTATTCATTGTTCAAATACATAGAAAACAATTACATGTTTACTACAATATGGACACATTTCCCAATAGTTTTCCCCTTTAAATTTTCTAAAAGTACCTAGTTGGTACTTGAACTTGTATTCTGTCACCCGTTGGTACCTTCGCACTAACACCGTTAGTTTGTGTTGATGTGCCATTACTGGCCAATCCTATAACACATGGCAGAAATAAATTAAAAAATTAAAAATATTTTAAAAATATAAATTAATTTAAAAAAGTATAATTTTTTTGGACAAGTTCAGATACAAACTAGGTACTTTTTGGACAAATTCTATAACATCCCCAATACCCCTTGAGTCAGAAACAATGTTATATCGAGAGTAAATATGTTAGAATTTGATAAGGTCAAAAAATAGAAATCATCGATGTTAGTAAAGGGAGAAGATAGATACTAAATGCAATTGAAAAGGCTTGTATATTATGAGAAATAAATATGAGTTATTAACTAAATTGTAAGAGAGTGGAAATTATTGGTTCAAAATGAGAAAATTAAGAGTTGGAATGATTAGATTGAGTTGAAGGAAAAAAGGAGGGACTAATGATGAAAATTTACCAAGAGAGAATATGACTCATGAATGGTATCATAGAGAAAATTGAGGGACTAAATGGTTAATATTCAATTTAGATAAATATGACATGAATAATGATTAATGACTAAATTGTGTTAATTGTGATTGGTTGGAATAACTTGGAATTATTTTATTTTACTTAATTGTTAAGTTTATAAAAAGATGAAAGAAAAAAATGATGATCATCATCGTCATCTTTGTGTCGTCCCTCTAGGAAGAAAGAAACAAAAACTTTGCAAACCTTACATTTTAGTCCTTTCTCACTATTTCCAAGCTTTTCGAGTTTAATTCCTCCAATTTCTTTCATGAATATTTAGTGAAATCAATAGAGAAGTCTAGTAATTATCTTAGTTTCATGAGAAGTGCATCCACAGTTGTTTTGAAGGAGAGAGAAAATAAGAATTAGGATTTGATCTTAAAAAATAAGATAAGAATGATAAGTTTTTCATGAATTTCATGTTAGTTTTGTTTAAAGAATATAGATATGTAATTTGATTATAATTTTAATAAGTAAATCTTGTATGTTTTGATATGAAAATGAAGAAAAATATAAGAGAAGTGATCAACAAGTTGGGGACAAAGGCAAAGAGATAGCCAAAGAGTAGAAAGAAGAAGAAGAAGAAGAAGAAGAAATCTTAATGCCAAGCGTTTGGTTGTAAGTACAACAAGAATTTACTTAAATAATATCTAAGTATAGAATTTTGTTAGATTAATTATATTAATATTTATGTGATCAATCTTAAACGTGGATATGTTAATATTTAATATGATATTGGTTGGTGAATGTGTAGAAATTTATTGGATATTATCTACAAGACAATATTATGTTTTGTATAGAAAATATGGGAAAAAAGACTAATTTGTAAAATGAGAAAAAAATTGATATGAAGGATAAAAATTATGATTGAATGAATATATATATATATGAAGAGAGAAATGTTATTGAATGATTTGTGTATTGATTTTGAACTACTATAAGAATGACTATTGAGTTTTGAATTTATAGGGACTAAATTGAGAAGAATTCAAATGTATATAAATTATGTTCTGAAATGTAAATGAAAAATTGATTATGTTATATTTACCCATGTAGACAATATTTGAACTAGAGAGATATAGATGACATGCCATTAGAAAGCATTTAGCGTGCGCTCTATTTTGTTAATGTACTTTGATGCCACTCTATTTTGATTAAGAACTTTAGTGTTATTATGTTTTAATATTGCACTTTGGTGCTACTCTATTCTATTACTGCACTCCGGTGCATCTTTGTATTATTTCTTCATATATTGCATGTTTTGTTAAGTCTACATGGGGCGTTCGATAAATTCTAAAAGATAAAATAAAGTTATGTTCATTGTGACAAGATTAAGTGTAAGTGATTGGAATGATAATGAATCTAAGCTTAATAAATAAAGTATAGTATAGGAATTCTATTGCTATTAAGTTTTAAACCTATTTATTATGACATTTTTGTATTTAGTTTACATTTAATTAATGAAAAGGTAAATTTAATTCTCATTGTACTTACTAAGCTTTCACAAACTTACTGTGTTATTTTTAACGCGTAGGTAAAGATATAAAGTGAGGATTTTTTGAGGTTCGATCTCTTCACATCTCATCACATCTCAAAGACTTGGAGAAGAGTATGCAAGCTCCCTTTATTTTGATCTAAGAGTATGACATGTACATAGGTGAAGTATTGGTGTATGTAAGTGTTTAGGTGATCTTACACTTGTGTTTAATGTGTTTTGGATGGTGAATATAAGGTATTATATGATTTATGAGTTGTGGTATATGTTTGGATTGATTTTGGATGCTTAAGTGGTTTAGAAATGTTTTTCAAATGCATATTTTTCAGGTCCCCTGTTCCAGGTCTCGAGACATGCCTAATGTGTCTCGAGATAGAAACTTCGAAGCTAAAAATCTACAGTAATAATGTCATGTCTCGAGATATAAAGGACTTTGTCTCGAGAAAGGGCAACTTCAAAGCTAAACTGTAAGGGCCCAATTTCATCCGGCCCAACAAAAACCAAACAAATAAATAAAAGCAATAAAAAATGTTCATTATTAAAGTCCCTTTACAAAAAATAATGGCCCAAATACAAAAAAAAACCTAAGGCCCACAATCTTAAAAATTTTCAGAAACCCTAGTTGCCTTAGCCCCCTGCCGTGCCGCTCCCCGACATGTCAGTAGACACGGCGCTCGAAACATTCCTGTTTCACAAAAACGGCAGCAGCAACCCCGTTGACTTCCACCGCCCCTGCAAGAAACACAAAAAAGGAAAATAAGCAGAAACAAGCAACCAAAAAAAACATATATTGTAATATTATTTCGGTTATAAAAACCGATCTTTGTAACACGAAAAGGGATGGAATAGATCGAAATAAAAAAAAAACGAAATAGAAATACAAAAAAAAATCAGAAGAATCGAAATAAAAATACCACAAAGTTCAAAAAGGTAACATTTTATTGTTTATTATTATTATTATTATTATTGTTTTATTTTGATTTTTCTCTTTTTTAAAAAAATAAAAAAGGGAGAAACTTTACCTGTTTTGCGCCGTTGCCAGAGGTCCCTTCCGACTCGAAAAGCCTCGGAACCCTTAGGGTCCATGGAGGGCCTCGTCGGAGAGAGCAGAAAGCAAAAGGTTTCTTTCCTTTTCTGGGATTTTGGCTAAGTTTTCGGCGATTCTAACTTCAGATCAGAGTTTTAGGCGGAAAAAAGGATTCCGAGAAATTTTTTTGGCGATCTTCGGCCACCGAAAGCGGTGGTCTCCGTCACCGATGACCAGTGGCCACAACGGAGACTCGCCGGCCCCGTGGCTGGACTAGAAGCCACTTTAGAGAAAAAAAGAGAACGAAGTTTAAAAAAAAAAAGAACAGGCTAAAATGATTTTTTTTTAATTTTAACTTATATAGACATATTAAAACGACGTCGTTTTGGCTTGGCTTCAGAAATCCCAAAACGACGTCGTTTTGATTTTAACCCAAAAACCGACCCGTTTTCCCCTAGGATCCGCGTATTTTTGAAAGGAGGGGATATTTGCATCTTTAGTCCTTCCACTTTTTTCATCTTTTTAATTTAGTCCTGCTCATTTTATTTGTTTTAATTTTCGCCCCATAATTTAAATTCCTGTGCAATTTAGTCCCCTGACCCACTATGAACCCTTGAGGAGTGACACGTGTCAATATGATGGGGATAATTTCCATTTGACCCCCTAAAGTTTTCTATCTTATTTTAATTGAATCCTTTAAGTTCCGTTTCTTTATAATTTAGGCTTTTAGTTTTGTTATATTTTTAATTTAGTCCTTTATTTCCCTTCCCTTTATTTTTTCTTGCAATTTTTTGCTTTAAGTTTTGTTTGAATTTTAATTTAATCCTCCATTCATTTAATTAAGTCCATATATTTACTTTTTTTTTCATTTTTTTTACTGTTTGATTTTTCTATTATTTTATTTTTATCCTTACTTTTAATTATTGATATTACTAACATTACTAAGTAATTATTGTTGTTAATTGATATTAATTTTGTTAAAATTCGCTCAAAGAACCAACATTTTATTAACGTAATTCTATTATTATCATGCTTTTTATTATTATTTCATTATTAGTATTATTAGATAATATTATTAATTGAATATTTTTTATTGATTTTTCATTTGTACTCATTATATTATTGTCATTTTGTTTTATTATTTATGTTATTTTACCATAATTTTCTCCATTATCGTACATTGTAAACAATTGCTACATACATCCATTTTTCGGCATAAGTGCATGAAAGAATAAAGACTAAGGCGATATTCTTTATTTTGAGGATTCGAGAAATTGTGCCCTTAACTTACGGGGTACGATTTTCTCCTCGAACCAAACTAATCGAACGTCCCTTCTCTTTTTTGGAAGAAATAATAATTAAAAATATATAAGATTTGCGCAATAATTAAAAAAATGAGCATTCTTATTTTCGAGAATTCGAGACATCGTGCCCTAACTTACGAAACATGATTTTCTTCCCGATTAACTCGAAATGTGAAGACATTCTTCATAAAATTTGATTTAATTTCTTATTTTTGGAAATTCGAGACATCGTGCCCTAACTTAAGAGACATGATTTTCTTCCCGATTAACACAAAATACGAAGGCATTTTTCATAAAATTTGATTTAATTAGCGATATTTTAATCAAATAACATCATGGAAAAAAAAGGGATCGTACTGTAAATTTTCTTCTAATTCACAAGTCTCGATGTTAAGACATCAAGTAATCAACTAGGTACCAATTTTGGGCGTGTAACACCCCTAACCCTTATCCGTTGCTAGAACAAAGTTACGGAGCATTACCAGACTTTTCAGATCAAATACAGACATTTTATATCACTTAACATACATATCAGAAACTAATCATAATCAATCATATGGTCCCTTATATGAGCCCTCGAGGCCCAAACTACACATTAGAAATAAATCAGGACTAAACCGAAAACTTAGAGAATTTTTTAGAAAATATCAAAAATTTTCAATAGAGCAGGGGACACAACCCCGTGTGGCCAGGCCGTGTGGCTCACACGGTCAAGAGACACGCCCGTGTCTCAAGCCATGTGGGCATTTGAAATTGGGGCACATGGTCGTGTCCCAGCCTGTGTCTAAATTAGGGTGCTTACTGAGTTGGGTCACACGACTAAGACACACGCCCGTGTGCTAGGTCGTGTGAAAATACCTGAGCATTCTATTTTGCAATTTTATAGATGCAGGGGACACACGGCCAAACCACATGCCCATCACACACGGCTGAGACACAAGCCCGTGTCTCTGCCCGTGTGGACGAAAATAGGCCATTTCAAGGCCACATTTCTCACCCTTTTGGGTATCATTCTAACACAACACTTTTAACACATCAATGAACCACATCAAAGCAATCAAAGCAAACCAAAGTCATGTTTTATACCCAATATATCATCACTTGTACCTTAAATACTCAAACTTACCTATTTAATCCACTTAATAAATTCACTAAAGTTTACTATTAATTACATACATACAAGCTTATATCATTCACACCCACATCACCAATTTACTTCGTTTCCAAATCAACATATATATTTTAAGTTGATTATATAAACAAACTTCATTCCTAAAATTTACACAAGCCAAACTTTGGTCAAATCCATACCAGTCCTATACATGCCATATAAACCGTATTGAACATACAAAAACTACTGGAAAAAGTTGGATAGTGTGACTTGATGTGTTGATCCGATCTTCCGACCTCACGAAAATCTACAAAGACATTAAACAACAGAAGTAAGCTTAATGAAGCTTAGTAAGTACGATGGGTTAAACATAAATCTTACGAACCTACTATAACACATCAATTAAATAAATTCATTCAATGTAAACTCCCTGCCAATCACAACTTAAATCGATGAATACACTTATTTCAAATCAATACCAATAACAAACGATATGTCTTTCAATTTCAATTACATAATCACTTACCAAATCTTCCCAAATCGGAGAACGGCTTACGGATAAGAGTACATCATTTTCAGAAGCCCAAAGGCTAAACAGAAGCTCATGAGAGCTAAACAAAAACCCATAAGGGTTGAATGGAAGCTCGTAAGAGCTGAACGAAAACCCATAAGGGTTAAACAGAAGCTCAATAAAGCTGAACGGAAACTCATATGAGTTAAACAGAAGCTCTTGAGAGCTAAACGGAAAGTAAACACGAAAGTTCACAACAAATGTTGAACCTCGGTTTACTTGGGTAATTTGCTGTCATTTTCCTCCAATTTCGTTAATTCGCCGAATGCCGAATGTACTCAAATCTCGCGTTCCATTTAATCCGAATATTCAATTCAAATTTATAACTTTAACAATATTTCATTTTCAACAATAGAATAAATATATAATACCATTCATCAAATCAATTTAAGTATTAAAGTTTAACCGTACGAACTTACCTGGGCTAAATTTGTAATATTTGCAGAAGTTCAGGGACTATTTCGCTAATTTCCCCTTTTCACGGGTATCTACGGGATCTTTATTTGAAGCAAAATATGAAACCAGCTTATGAAGCTCTCTCTTATGGCGTTTTTAGTCTGAATTTTAGAGAAGAAATGTCTAGAAATCAATTGGCCATTTGTTTTATTTTTAATTTCAACTAAATTACCATTTTGCCATTAATTCACTTTATTTTATTTTCTTATCTGCTTATGCCGCCTCATGCCTTTACTTTGGGCTTAATTGCTCCTTAAGTCCTCCCTTATTTGTTTATCAAGCCATTTAATCACTTATTTCCTATAATTAGTAAGTTTTGCATCTTTTTCAATTTAGTCCTTTTTAATTAATTAACTATCAAAACGTTAAAATTTTCTAACGAAACTTTAATATTACCTTAATGACATTCCGTAAATATTTATAAAAATATTTATGGCTCGGTTCATAGAAATGAGGACTCGATACCTCATTTTCTAAAACCACTTGACCTAATTATTATTATTAAATATAAATCACTAATTCAAAAATATTTCTAAAACCATATTTGACTCGTAAAAACTAAATAACAAAATTTACAAGCTTACTCGTTGAAGTTAGTGGCTGCGAACCATTATTTTCGACACCACTGAAAAATCGGGCTATTACAGGGCGTTATGAGGGTGCTAATCCTTCTTCATGCGTAACCGACTCTCGAACCTATTTCCCGGGTTTGTAGACCAAAAATAATCATTTTAGTAAATTTAACGTTTTATTAAAATGATCAAATTTCAAGGTGACCCGATCACACCTAAATTAAAAAAAAAGATTGGTGGCGACTCCATTTTCATTTAAAAAAATAAAAAGTCGATTTCAAAAGAGTTTCGACATAGACTTCTATAGTGCCATGGCAATGTCTCTAGACATGTAGGTCTTGGTCTCGAGACATACAGACCTGCAGCTGAAATTTTTTAGTTGAATCAAATGAAGGCCGAAACAAATTCTATACGCAATTAATCTTTGTTAATAGTCTAATTATGTTCCTAAAAGTGTAGTAAGGCCTTGAAATCATAGTTAAAAGTCCAATTTAAAAGTATTTGAAATCGTAAATGCATGTTCAGTGTTAAATGTAACATTCATTGCTCGAGTTTACTTGGGTAATGGGTGTTATAAGTTCAGGAACCAATTAGGTACTTTTGGACAAAGTCAGAGGGAAAATTACATGTTAACTCTTAAAAAATTAATGCTATTAACAGATTGGGGCAATGTGTATGACGAAATACAAGGCCAGACACCAATTATGTACCAAAATGTTCAAGTGCCAACTATATACTTTTAAACAAGGTCAAGAGGTAAATTACATATTAACCCTTTTTAAAAGTATATATTTGTTAATAATTTTTTTTTTTCACTCAAGGAGTAATAATACTGCTATCCCATAAAGCTTGCAGTTTATTTTCTCTACCAGTGAAGCCATGATAGTCAAATCTCCAATGAAATCCCTAAATTTAGTAAATTCAATAGCAACACGTGAAATGTAACACCCCAAACCCAGCCTAGAAGTCTAGACTGAATCCGGGATGCCACATTGATCACCGAAGTGATCGTGAGAAAATTTTACAAATCGAGTCGTTCAAAATATAATTTCCGAAAATGTTTATCTCGAAGCAAATCAAAACATTTAATCATATAAAATTCATCGGTAAGTTTAACAGTATAAAATGTACGAATGAAAACTTAACAAGAGCTGTACCACGATATTGTGAAACTTTACAATTCAAACTTAAACGAATAACAAATAAAAACCTGAAAATAAAAGCTTATAACTTATTTCCACCAAAACTGTCCGAGTCCTCCGCGTACTGAGTCCAGCATCCGAATCCGAGCTCGTGCTTGAAAGGAAAGCGAGAGAGGGGGTGAGCTACTCGAGCTCAGTGTGAGATCAAACCAGTTAAACTACAGAAGCGGAATCAGAGAACTAGAAGCAGTTCAGAAGAAGAACATACTTACAGATAGATAACAGTTCACAAGTCAGTCACACAATCACAATAACGATTCACATCGACGCGTTTACGAGAGAAAGTCTATCGAATTCGCATAGGCACACGTGCCTTTCAGTCGATCAGTAACACATTCAGTCATAGTATCACATTCAGTCAAATAGATCATTCAGACATTTCAGTCTAATAGTGCAGTCACATTCGATCACACAGATTCAATCGGATGCATATGAGTGCAAATGAGTTATAAATTAACCCACCCATCCACCCACACACACCATCTCCGTCCAACCCTACACTTACTGTGGGGATTTAATCAACCCACCCATCCCTGCACTCCGTATAGGACCTCGAAAAGCCCATCCAACCTTATACTCCATAAGATGTCATCTCGGGTTGCCTGGCAACGATGATCATCGGCATTTGTCCTCGACCCTCGAGGAATGGGACCATCGGTGTGCGAGATAGACCGCGGTCTCATAAATTACACAAAATGCTAGCGTATGAGTTGTCTTGTGCAATCGCGGTAAACCAGCGATGCAGACATGCGATGTGAATCGCGGATCGGATAATGGTACGTGGCGTAGCTAGCGTTACATGCGATCTGATGCAATCGCGGTAATCCGCTATCTGGGATGAGTTGCGATAAAGCGCGGATCGGATAATGGTACGTAGCGTAGCTAACGTATATGCGGTACAGTGTAATGCATTAATCCGCCATACCGTTATAATGTCATCCCGGGTTGCCCGACAACGATGATCATCCGTATTGTCCATGACCCTCAGGGTATTGGGACCGCCCTCGACCCTCTGGGAATTGGGGCTATCAGAATGCAGATAAACTGCCAAATCGTAAATCTCCCTTCTCTTCAACATCCCACCCAAAATAATTTTATGCAATGTATGAATGCATATGTATGTATGCAGTCAGATGAACACAATCAGAGAACCAGTTACAAATAGTTAATCAGAAGCAGACACTCACCTCCAATCAGTCAGTTACAGAATCAGATATGTGCACATTCACAACTCAAGTTCAGTGTCAAGCTTATCACACAACCAACCATAATTAACACACATAAATCGAAGTCAAAATAGATTCATAATTACCCATGCTAAAGCTTAGCCAAGGGTTGAAACACACAGAGTCACGATTGTAGTTAACTTGACTTAAAATCAGAAGTTGACGAGTCAAGGCCACACGCCCGTGTGCTCCAGCCATGTGGAGCAATTCAGGCCGTGTGGTGGTCCAAACGCCTGTGTAGAGAGAGGTACACGACAGTGTTGCAGAGGCATACGCCCGTGTGAAGCAGGGGACACGGCCGTGCAATCAGGCCGTGTGACACACTGTCCAAATTGGCTAAAAATAAGGTGTAGGACAGACACGATCGTGTGAGGGTCTCACACGCCCGTGTGCCATCAGACACGGTCGTGTGTTCCGAAACGCACGCCCGTGTAAGATCTCTAAGTCCCCAAATCAGTCACACGACCGTGTGACACCAAATCTCTGAAACCCTAATTCTCAATCTCATACACCCGTGTGCCTGAGGGACACGGCCGTGTGAATTTCGACAAAATCCCCAAATCAGCCACACGGCCGTGTGGCACCCAATTTAGCCCAAAAACCCTAGTTCCCAAATCCACATGGCCGTGTGCCACGACACACGCCCGTGTGGCCTTCGGGATGATCACGAAACCACCCTAAAACAGCCCCAAAATCGCCGTTTCAGCCACCAAAATCATCCCTAACCTTCGTCCTATCAACATATATCAGAAATTGGAGTATTTCACTCACTTCCATCATTCAGAAAACCCAAAACCAAAGGGTTAGAACACACACAAAAAATAGGCCAAATCGAGCATTTGGAAAACTAAAATATTGTAGAGAAGGTTCGAATCCCACACCTGATTAGACGTTGGAGAGATCGACAAAGGAGCGACAGTCTCGAAGTCCGCAGGCAAACCGCTTAACAGAAGAAAATCAGATGGAACCAAAAAGAAAAAGAAAAAGAGAAGAGAGGGAGAGGGAATGTGAAACTGACAGAGAGTAATCCCAAAAAGAGGGAAAAAAAGATAATATCCAGTAATAAAAAATGAAGAAAATAATTTAAATAGCTCTAAAAACAAAAATAACACTCACGCAAAGACTTGAACACAGGACCTCTATCACATCCACACTCCACTTATCCACCAGACCAGCAGGCCCATTCTTGTCACTAATTTGCACAATTAAACACATATGTGCAATCTTCCCACTATCCTTATGCTCAAAGCCCAAAACTTCTAGGCCCAAAATTCAGGGCGTTACATGAAATTTCAACTTAACTTATGTAAGGCTTATAATCAAGGAGGATGTTAGTCACAGCAAGCAAGCTTAGTTCAGCTGCCTACCACCATTGTCACCACCTGTAACACCCCTAACCCGTATCCGTCGCCGGAACAGGGTTATAGAGCGTTACCGAAACTTTTCAGAACATTTTCAGATAAATCATGTAAATCACTACTCATTAACCAAGATTGTTCAGGACGTCCCTTAAATGGACCCTCAAGGCCCAATAAGAACATTAGAATTGAGTCGGGATTTAATCGGAAGCTCTAAGAATTTTTCGTGACATTTTAAAATTTTTCTAAGATGCAGGGCTCACACGCCCGTGTGGTCCAAGGGACATGCCCGTATGGCCTTTAGACACGCCTGTGCTTCAGGCCATGTCCAATTTAGGTTGCTCTCTGACTTGTGCCACACGGCCATGCCACACGCCCGTGTGTTAGGCCGTGTGGTTAATTAATTTAATTCAAATTAGGTGCAGGTTTGACACGGCCATGACACACGCCCGTGTTCAATGTCATGTCACCCACACGGCTGAGACACACGCCCGTGTCTCTGCCCATGTGCTCAATTCTGAGCATTCTGTTTTTCAAAATTAAAATGCATGGGACACACGGCCAGACAATATGCCCATGTACTAGGTCGTGTGGACAAAATAAGGCCATTTCTTAGCCTCATTTCTCACCAAAATTTTCCATTTTTCCTGCACCAACACTTATAAGTATAATTCAACCAATTACAAGTATAATTCAAGCCAATTTTCATCATTCAAATTGATATATTTCATCATATATTTATGTTTAAATACTTACCTTTATGTAACTTATATAATTTGCAAAATTAGATCTTCATACTTATCATTTTAGTTAATGTATTGATTCAACCATGACATATATCAAACATAAGTATATTAGCCATTCCAATGGCTAAATTTCATTCATCATTTACATACCATCATTTGATTTATTTAGCCTATCCATGCCACTAACAAAATAAGATTTTCATTTATACCAAAACGACAGGTTGATAGTGTGATGATTTGCTCCGACCAATCTCCAACCTTCACGAGCTTTGAGCACTATAAAACATGGAAAATAAAACCTAGTAAGCATATTATGCTTAGTAAGCTCGTATAACATAAATTAATCTTATCCATTACATTCAATATATTAACCATGCAAAACATGCTTTTCCAACTATTTGGTAATTTACCTATTCACACATATTCAACCAACATGTTAGTCATAATATACCAATATGCATAGACGAGCTCATCATGCCATATGCGTATTTTGTCCGTTGAATCATTGAATTTCTGATGGATATTTCAAGTAGTACACTCGAGGTGTACAATTCTATTATCCGTCAATTCATATTCAGTAGTACCTTATAGGTACACTTTCGAGCCACATATCACATAGCAGAATTACCAGTCCGGGCTAAATTCTAGCTGTTACATATACTCTAAGGGCTTTGTCGGATTACCAGTCCAGGCTAAATCCTTTATATGGCAAAGAATTCCCTATAGAGTTCATTCTGGATTACCAGTCCAGGCTAAATCCAGTCAATTAGGATTACCAAATCGAGCTAAATCCTAATTGAAACATATACTCGAGATGCTCATTTCAATTACAATCCAAGCTAAATCCATTCGCAACACATGCAGTTTTATCAGGGAAATCACATTTATCCATCTGAATTCAATAATCATACGGAATTTTACCCTTTATCAATAAATTTCCATCATATACCATTCCATCCATTAAAATTTTCATACACTTCATACATACAATTTTATACAACATATTCAATGTAATATAGCATTCAAAACAACACATTTTTTATGCTCATTAAGTTATACAAACTTACCTTGATATTTGTTCGTAACTAAAATCTACTAATCCGAAATCTTTTCCTTTCCTCGATCTAGCTCTTTGTTTGGTACTTCCGGATCTATATAAATGAATTTAATAATCAATTCAATCCATTTCATATTCTATTGAACTCAATTTACAATCTAGGCAAAACTACCATTTTGCCCCTATACTTTTGGTTAATTCTAATTTCGTCCCTAAGCTCAGAAATTGAAATTCATGCAATTTAATCCTTATTCCAAGCCTAATAAAAATTCTAATATAACTTTTGCAGCACATGTATTCTCAAAATTTCAGAATTTTCCATGGGTTTTACCATTTTTCAATTTAGTCCCTAAATCAAGTTTCCATCAAATTTCCCTTTGTAAAAGTTGTTTATCTATCAACAACTTTTCATTTTCTACCATAAACTTTTAAATTTCAGCATGTTCATCCATGGAAAATTTTCTATACTTTGATATCTATTCAAATTAACCCCCCAAATAGAGAAATTAAGCTTTACCGATCTTAAAAATATAAAAAATTACTAAAAACGGGACATAGGAACTTACCAATTTATGCTTGGAAAGCTTGTTTTCTCCCTCCTAGGGTTTCCATGGATTTTAGGTTGAAGAAGATGATATAAAATGATGATATTTCATTTTAATTTAATTATCATCTTTATAATTTTTCCATTTCCAATTTAATCCTTAACCTTTTCTAATTTTTCCATGGATGATTCACCAAAAATATCTACATATTTTTCATCAATGGTCTAATTACCATTTAAGGACCTCAAGTTTTGAATTCCATAGCTATTTAATCCTTATAGCTACTAGAATTCAAATTTGACATTTTATGCAATTTAGTCCTTTCTACAATTAAGCACCTAATTGATAAAAGTTTCTTATCAAAATTCTCATGCAATCTTTCTATCACATTACTAATCATTTCATAATATTAAAATATTTTTTCTTTCCAATTCGGATTTGTGGTTACGAAACCACTATTCCGACTCCACTGAAATTGGGCTGTTACACCACCACCACGTGAATTTTCATCTTTATTGTTGGTTTAGTTTGGGCCTTTTGAAAGGAAGATGTGCAAAATCCCCATGCAAAAACATCTTCTCAAACAGGGGTGAAGTCAAAAAAGTTTTTTAAGGGGGTTGAAATTAAATTGTAATTTTTACTATAGTAAAAGTACAATTTCACCATTTGAATAGCCTATATTTTTATAATTTTTAAAGGATTAAATCAAATTTTTATCATTTTTAGGGGGTAAAGTGCAATTTCATCTTTACTAATTTAAAATTTTAAAAATTTTAAAAATTTTAAAGGGCTTAAATAGAAAATTTTAAAGCGCCTAGATACGCCCTTGTTCTCAAACAGGGGTGAAGCCGGAAAAATATTTTAGGGGGGGTCAAAAATTAAATTTTAATTTTTAATAGCCTATATTTTTATAATTTTTAAATGATTAAATCAAATTTTTTATCATTTTTAGGGAGACCAAAGTATAATTTTACCTTTACTAATTTAAAATTTTAAAATTTCTAAAAAGCCTAATAGATAATTTTTCATTTTAGAGGAGGCAGTGGCCCTGCTATTCCCTAGATACCCCACTGTTCTCAAACTCGTCTTACCACCATCAACACGTCCTATTTATGTAATCTCCGTTTCTTATCACTATTCACACGTTCTGCTTATGTAACTCTCACCCCATGCTCCTAATTCCTTTTTATTATAATTATAATTATCATTAAATATCTCTGCCCACTCAAACAATGTTGACTGGTAGCTCAACCCATTCAGTCCAACCACCAAAATAGCTGTATATTTAAACCTTGTCGTCGTCTTAGAGGAACAAGCATGGAAGCAACCCTCCGACAAGGAAAAGAAACCCCAAACATTAGTCATTCTCAAATTCACCAGGTATATGCATTTTAATGAGTACATATAAATATTATATATATTTTCTTATTACTGGAAATTCTTCAAATTTAATTAAATATAAAGATTGGAGGCTTTGATTATCATCTAGGGTTTTTTTACCCTCTTTTTTTTTTTAATTATTATCATGCATGTTGCATGTCATATAAGGATTGGGTTAATAATGTTAGACTTAAATCTTCATCTTTTCCAAAAACAATAGAAAACAAATAAATATATAAGTTTCTTTAAGTAAATAGATTTTTTTTATGGATTTGCAGGAAATGATATATTAGGTATACGTGGAATATTCATTTGAGCAAGAATAAGAAGACATGAGCCACAACATGAAGGTACCAAAAACGAGGTTATCGAAAACCTCGACCTCAGACCTTAAATGAGGTTCACAGATGTGGTGCTTTCACTAGCCAAAAGTTAATGTATTTATAAAAGAAAATTTAAAGATGAAATGAAGTTTTAGTTGATATGGTAGAAATATTAAAAATTATAATGTTTTGGATTAGAATAAATTAAGATCTAGTTGAAATGTGACACTAATCAATCTAATTTAAGTTACTCCATAAAAATATACTCTTTAGTTTGATTTAGAAAGATAAAATCTTTTTAACTTTGATTTTTTTTTTATTTTAAATATGTTCTATTTGAAGGAACCATGTTATGATTTATTAATTGGATATTCACTTACTTCGGAAATATTCAAAAAGAGATCAAAATCCTTAAATGCAATGTTGTTCAATACTATATTTTTTATAATCCTAACATATGTAAGCATGTATATGTATATTTATCTGCAACTTCCACGGTTGAAATTTTGGACAATATATTGTTATTTTGCAAAGAAAGATTGAACGACGTGGCACCACTTGTAATATAAGTCAACGCTAGCTGAATATATATAATATTATATATGGAAAGTGTAAGAACCCAATTTAGCCCGGGCCTATACCATTCAAAAACTAAAAAATAATATTTAATAAAGTCCCTTTACAGCCAATTTACAGGCCCGAATTTACAAATATTACCCGTAGCCCACTATTAACCTAAACTAAATTACACCCCAAACCCAATTAGCCCAAAATCAAAATTCAAACCCAAACCCAAATCACTAATCCATTACAGTAGCCCAATTAACATTACAAGCCAAACGCTACCCAAAACCCATTACACCCAAGCCTAATTGGTCCAAAACTAAACCCCTAACCCAACAACACCAAACCTACGGGGCCCAAAAGGCCCAAACTAAATCAGAAACCAAGGGTTTCTGAAACCCTAGGCGCCGCAATCCCCATCAGCACAAATTTGGCCTCATCGTCGCCGTAGATTTCGTCGGTTACCTGCAAGAAGAAAAGGAAAAACAAACAGTAGCAAATATAGCAAGAAATCCAAACTGTAATTATATTTGATTTTATTTGGTTATATAAATGGATGTAAAAACATTGTAAATGGATTGGAATTTCTTTGGGTCGAATACAAAAAAAAAAAAAGGGATTAAAGAAAACAGAGGTGATTTTTTTTCGTTTTATTTTGTTTAATCTTTGTATTATTTGTTGTTATTTTCATTTCTTTTTTTTCCTACACGTATACAATATACAATCGAAAATAGATTTTTTTAAAATCAAAGGGAAACAGTCCGTATTTTTCTAAATTAATTTTTATACAAAATATTATTAAAAAATAATAAGTAAGAGAACTACCTTTGATTCTTCAAAATGGAGAAACTTGGCTTTCTGACCGCCGTCTGAGGTGGCGCGTGCGGTGGCGCGTGCGATGGCGCGTGCGGTGGTGCGTCACCGGAGCCCAGGCCGGATTCTGGCCTCAGGCCGAGGGGAAGAGAGCCTTTCGGGACCTTTGTTTTGTTTTTTTTTAAAGGGGTGTTTAAATTGATTTTTTGGGCTAATTTTTAGTTTATATAGGCCATCCATACGATGCCGTTTTGTGGGTCACCTTTAAAGGCCAAAACAACATCGTTTAAGGGCCAGGATCCGCGCGTTGACCCGATACCCGGGGAGGATCCGCGTGTTTTTATAAAAGGGGCAATTTGCCTCTTTGGTCCTTTCGCAATTTTATTATTTTTAATTTCGTTCAATTTAAATTTTCTTTTATTTTTAATCCAGCCCTGAAAGTTTGCTTTTGTCTCGATTTGATCCCTGGCCATTTAAATACAAATATTGGAACGGTGCCGTTTTTGGGAATAGGGCATATTTGCCCAGTGAGTCCCTCCTCAATGGTACGCGTTTCAATTAAGTCCTAAATTCGGTTCTATTTTTTTTATTTTTTATTTTACCTCCAAAATTTTACTAAAATTCATATTTAATCCTTTTCTTCCTTATTTTGTTTTTTATTCTGACTAGATTCTTTAAAATTATTATTATTTATTTATCTTAGTACTTTATATATATTATTTATTTTAAAACTTTTCATCACATATTATTATTTATATTTGTATATTATTGTAACACCCTGGTTTAGGGGCTGTGCGTATTGGGTATAAATAAAGTGTTAGTAGGTTTTTGGGAGTGCTTGGGTGAGTTTTAGGGGTTTTAAGAATGCTTGGATGAAAGGGGAGACTTTGGAAAATTTTGGATTTTTAGTGGAAAAGGGAATCGGGCCAAGGGAGGTCTTAAGAATAATTTTCTGTAATTTTTGGCACAAGGGAAGGCGGTGGTAGAGTGGTCTCCGTCGCGCGGCTTAAGAGCTTGGGAGGAGGGCGCCGGTGAGGGCACGGGTTCGAGTCCAGCGGCTACAAGGGGTTTTAATATTTTTGGGTTACGGCGTTACAAGGAGGGGAGGCCTTAAAAGGAGTAGGGGCGTGTTTTGACGCAAAACGACAACTTGTCCAAGTGGTTCTTGTGCGGCGATTAGGAGCCGAGAGTGCGCGTGGGCGCTGGTTCGGCGACAGGCGGCTTTGCGTGATTTATTTTTAGCGGTTATGGGCTGGAGTAGGAAGGGTTTAAAGATTAAAAGGTGTGATTTTATGGCATAAAAATCAAAGTGGTGAGTGGCACAGGCGTTGGAAGTAAGGCGTGCGTGCAAAGCAAGGAGCTGGGTTCGAATCTCATGACAAGCAATGGAGTATTTATTTTTGCGGATTGGGCGGCAAGAGTTTCAGATTGAATTTAAACTCTCTGACGAAGGGATCCCACATCGGAAAGACACAAAGAATGAAGGTGAAGAGCTAGCTATATAAGGAGCATCCTAGGAGGAGAGTAAACACATCTTGGAGGCGTTTGGGCACAAGAGTGATCGGAGCGCGGATTAGCCCCGAGTCCTATCGGTGTGTAACTCTCTCTACTCTAGTTGTAGAGCGGCAAATGCCGAAATGCCGGTCACACGGCATTAGTAGTTACCACGAGCGTGCGAAGCGCACGTGTGGGGCTTCGGCCGCGATAGTTGAGGCCATCGATGGTATTCTCGTGGGTTGGGTTGCTTGGGCCTCGATGGGCGAAGTGGGCCCAATGGGCCCGTGGGCCCATATGAGTAAATTGCATGATTGGTTAGTATATGTTGAACTAGACTAGGTGGAAGTTATATACGTGGCTAGATTCGTGTTAGGTGGGTCACACGAGCGTGTGGGCCCGGATGGGCCGAAATCGGGTTTTAGGCCCAATAGTCCGGTATAACCGGAAGTGGTAGCTGAGTCGCTAGTGGCGACATTAGGCCTTCAGAAAGGCCATTGCAGGTGTGAATTTACGAAAATACCCTTAGTAGGTAAAATTACGATTTTACCCTTAAAGGTTGATTAGCATGATTATGTTGTTTAGTTTTGGCCGATTGTAGGGGAAGGCTTGATCTCGCATATCTCGGGTTGTGGCTAGTGCTCGAAAAGTGTTAAGGAATGGGGGATCTAGTGCATTAGATCTTGATCTACGGGATTTGATAGTCGCATTAGTAATCAGGTGTGTTAACTAACACACTTATTGCTTTGTATATGTTTGATAAACTGATTGATTGGTAAAACCGAAATAGTATGGTTGAGTGATATGATACCCTATGGGGTATGTGCACGGATTCAGGTAAGTCCGTTTCATTATGAGTATTGTTATTGATACATGATGTCATGATTTATGATGTATGTGCTATGAGATGCAACGTTAAACATGTTTGCATGATTTGAATACTATACATGAGTTGGTATGATGATGGGTGATATGTGTGGAGGGGACAGTGATATTTTGTGCTGACGAGCACCAGTGTTTTGGTAACACAACTTTGTGACTTTGGGTCACGGAGGTTTGGCACCTCCAGAGGTTTGGCACCTCAGCGTCTCGTCCCCGTGGTTTTGCACCACAGTGGGTTGGCCCCACAAGGCGGTATTGAGGGATTGACGCCAGTGATTTGGTATCACACGATGGGTTGGCCCCATCACTCGATTATCGTGACTACGGTCACCGCGTGGTTTGGTACCACATTTGTGTCTTTGGGACACGGAGGTTTGGCACCTCATTGCGACTCGTCCCTGTGGTTAACACCAACGTGGGGTGGCCCCCATTTTGGGATTCGGGGATTGTCGCCATGATTTGGTATCACACGATGGGTTGGCCCCATCATTGGATTTGTGACTTCGGTCACCAGTGTTTTGGTAACACATTGTGACTATACGTCACCAGTGGTTTGGCACCACCAGTGGTTTGGTACCACACGGGGTAGAAAAGGTGTATGGACGGTTAGGATTGGGTGCATATGATTGGGATGCATGATGATCATGATTATGTTTGTATGTGATATTTTGCTAATCCGGGAAAAAGGGTAGCACACTCGAGTCTTGGTGACTCACCTTTTCCTTAACCATTTCGGGTAGTGCATAAAGTCGGGCCGGGATCGGAGAGGACAAGGTGGCCCATGCCAAAGATGATGTTCAATTATTTCATGCTTGATTTTGATATAAGTACTTTATTTGAATTGTTGGGTTGTAATAAAGGCCATTTTATGTTTTTGGTATTACTTTAACTATGGTTTATTTAAATTAAATTGCTACGTGAAAATGATTTATGGTTTGCAACCTATTTATTCAAATTGGATATTATAAACTAAAGTTTTAAAAATGAATGAGTTTAATAGCAAAGTTTTATTCCAAAGATATGTTTTCCAAAATTCAGCAAACTACGATGTTTTATTTTAAATTAAGAAGATTTTCAACCGTCTTTTCCCAGTGACATAACCATTATTCGATCGTAGTGAATGGGCCGGGTTTGGGGATGTTACTGATTTAATATCGAGCCCGGTTCAAAACTCGGCTTTGAGGGTTTTGGGCCCAAAAATATATTCAAAATGGACTTTTAAAAAATATGGGCTTTTAAGAAACTTTTTCAGGTTAGGCTGGCATGGCACCTGTACCTCCGACCCGAAGTCCACCAGGTAAGTACCCCTTACTATTTCTTGTGAGTTATTGAT
Organism: Gossypium sturtianum; assembly: GCA_025698515.1. NCBI lineage: Eukaryota > Viridiplantae > Streptophyta > Magnoliopsida > Malvales > Malvaceae > Gossypium > Gossypium sturtianum. Next base: position 16,500,713 of record CM046954.1, on the reverse strand, counting down.
GTGATCGGATGATTGCAATAGTGGATTACTTTAGAAACTGAAACTTTGATTGCTCGAAAGAACGACTTCCAGAAACTTTTGTTCATAAAATTTGCTCGTGGATTAAACAGTGGAACAAAATTTCTAATGCATAAAACTTTTAATCAGATTAAATCGCGACGCTAGATATGAGTTCTAGGGGACGTGTTGTCGCGGGCATGGTCTAGGTGGAATGACAGCTTTATTAAGATCAGAGTGCGCAGCAAGAGCGTAAGGTGGTAAGATAGGTTGTACGGACGTTCGCTAGTAAAGTAATTTCGAGGACGAAATTATTTTTAAGGAGGGTAGAATTGTAACACCGGTTTAGGGGTGTGCGTATTGGGTATAAATAAAGTGTTAGTAGGTTTTGGGAGTGCTTGGGTGAGTTTTAGGGGTTTTAAGAATGCTTGGATGAAAGGGGAGACTTTGGAAAATTTTGGATTTTTAGTGGAAAAGGAATCGGGCCAAGGAGGTCTTAAGAATAATTTTCTGTAATTTTTGGCACAAGGGAAGGCGGTGGTAGAGTGGTCTCAGTCTGCGCGGCTTAAGAGCTTGGGGAGGACGCCGGTGAGGGCACAGGTTCGAGTCCAGCGGCTACAAGGGGTTTTAATATTTTTGGGTTACGGCGTTACAAGGAGGAGGCCTTAAAAGGAGTAGGGGCGTGTTTTGACGCAAATAGCAACTTGTCCAAGTGGTTCCTGTGCGGCAGTTAGGAGCTGGAGGTGCGCGTGGCGCTGGTTCGGCGACAGGCGGCTTTGCGCGTGATTTATTTTTAGGCGGTTATGGGCTGGAGTAGGAAGGGTTTAAAGATTAAAAGGTGTGATTTTATGGCATAAAAATCAAAGTGGCTGAGTGGCCTGGGCGTTGGAAGTAAGGCGTGCAGCAGCAAGGGAGCCTGGGTTCGAATCTCATGACAAGCAATGGAGTATTTATTTTTGCGGATTGGGCGGCAAGAGTTTCATTGAATTTAAACTCTCTTGACGAAGGGATCCCACATCGGAAAGACACAAAGAATGAAGGTGAAGAGCTAGCTATATAAGGAGCATCCTAGGAGGAGAGTAAACACATCTTGGAGGCGTTTGGGCACAAGAGTGATCGGGCGCGGATTAGCCCTGCAGTCCTATCGTGTGTAACTCTCTCTACTCTAGTTGTAGAGCGGCAAATGCCGAAATGCGGTCACACGGCATTAGTAGCCACGAGCGTGCGGCGAGCGCACGTGTGGGGGCTTCGGCGCGATAGTTGAGGCCATCGTAGTATTCTCGTGGGTTGGGTTTGCTTGGGCCTCGATGGGCGAAGTGGGCCCAATGGGCCGTGGGCCCATATGAGTAAATTGCATGATTGGTTAGTATATGTTGAACTAGACTAGGTGGAAGTTATATACGTGGCTAGATTCGTGTTAGGTGGGCCACACGAGCGTGTGGGCCTGGATGGGCCAAAATCGGGTTTTAGGCCCAATAGTCCCAAGTATAACCTGGAGTGGTAGCCGAGTCGCTAGTGGCGACATTAGGCCTTCGTAAAGGCCATTGCGGTGTGAATTTACGAAAATACCCTTAGTAGGTAAAATTACGATTTTACCCTTAAAGGTTGATTAGCATGATTATGTTGTTTAGTTTTGGCCGATTGTAGGGAAGGCTTGATCTCGCATATCTCGGGTTGTGGCTAGTGCTCGAAAAGTGTTAAGGAATGGGGATCTAGTGCGTTAGATCTTGATCTACGGATTTGATAGTCGCATTAGTAATCGTGTGTGTTAACTAACACACTTATTGCTTTGTATATGTTTGATAAACCGATTGATTGGTAAAACCGAAATAGTATGGTTGAGTGATATGATACCCTATGGGGTATGTGCACGGATTCGTGTAAGTCCGTTTCATTATGAGTATTGTTATTGATACATGATGTCATGATTTATGATGTATGTGCTATGAGATGCAACGTTAAACATGTTTGCATGATTTGAATACTATACATGAGTTGGTATGATGATGGGTGATATGTGTGGAGGGGGTGATATTTTGTCTTTGACGAGCACCAAAGTGTTTTGGTAACACAACTTTGTGACTTTGGGTCACGGAGGTTTGGCACCTCGGAGGTTTGGCACCTCGCCTCGTCTCGTCCCGTGGTTTTGCACCACGGTGGGTTGGCCCCACAAGGCGGTATTGAGGATTGACGCCGGTGATTTGGTATCACACGCGATGGGTTGGCCCCATCACTCGATTATCGTGACTACGGTCACCAGTGGTTTGGTACCACATTTGTGTCTTTGGGACACCAGAGGTTTGGCACCTCATTGCGACTCGTCCCTGTGGTTAACACCACCGTGGGTTGGCCCCACTTTTGAGATACGGGATTGTCGCCAGTGATTTGGTATCACACGATGGGTTGGCCCCATCATTGGATTTGTGACTTCGGTCACCAGTGTTTTGGTAACACATTGTGACTATACGTCACCAGTGGTTTGGCACCACCAGTGGTTTGGTACCACACGGGGTAGAAAAGGTGTATGGACGGTTAGGATTGGGTGCATATGATTGGGATGCATGATGATCATGATTATGTTTGTATGTGATATTTTGCTAATCCGGGAAAAAGGGTAGCACACTGAGTCTTGGTGACTCACCTTTTCCTTAACCATTTCGTAGTGCATAAAGTCGACCGGGATCGGAGAGGACAAGGTGGCCCATGCCGAAGATGATGTTCAATTATTTCATGCTTGATTTTGATATAAGTACTTTATTTGAATTGTTGGGTTGTAATAAAGGCCATTTTATGTTTTTGGTATTACTTTAACTATGGTTTATTTAAATTAAATTGCTACGTGAAAATGATTTATGGTTTGCAACCTATTTATTCAAATTGGATATTATAAACTAAAGTTTTAAAAATGAATGAGTTTAATAGCAAAGTTTTATTCCAAAGATATGTTTTCCAAAATTCAGCAAACTACGATGTTTTATTTTAAATTAAGAAGATTTTCAACCGTCTTTTCCCAGTGACATAACCAGATTCGGTCGTAGTGAATGGGCCGGGTTTGGGGATGTTACAATTATTATGCATTATATATTATTTTAAAATTGGTATATTATATAACATTTAAATTGTTTTATTATTAATACAAAATTTCTTCCATATATTGTCTATTTTAAAATGTATATTATCTTTTTTTTTTACATATTAGAATATCATATTATATATGTTTTCCCTTATATATATTTCTTTATAGTTAAATTTTTTTATAAATCTTTTTTATAAAATATAGATATACTGCTTATTTTGTCATGTACATATTATTCATCTTAGTTTTTGGCCACCTTATTTTTTATATTTTTTTGATTTTCCAAAAACTGTTATAGTGTTCATTTGTTTTTACTTTATATTGTTATATTTTTATATATTTAATCTTGTGTGAAAATTTTTATATTTATTTCTTAATTTTTCATAGATTTTTTTTAAATTGTTATTATCTACTTTATATCTTTTATTTGATTATTCCTATTCTTAGAACTAAAATCCATTATCTTTGTTTACCTTAACATTATTATTATTGCTTGTATTATTTTTCATTCTTTTACTTAATTGTTTATGTTAGTGCTAATTGTTAATATGACTTGTAACTTTAGTGAATTGCATTTTTTTTGTAATAACTGAATGTTACATTTTTTCAAATATTTGTTTAAAAAATGTCTATCTCCTTTAATTATCACATTTTATCCAAAAGTTTTTCTTAAATAAGACAATGTTTTGTGTTTAGAAATTCAGGAAATAGTGCCCTTACGTGCTGGGTTTCGATTTTCCGTTTGACTAAATAACTAAATGTAACACTCCAAACCCGGCCCAAACGCTACAACCGGATCTGGTATGTCACTTAAGAGATTTTACATAACATGTCGCATTTTGGAAAACAATTACTAGGTTTACACCTTTATTACGAAAGCTTAATAATTCATTAAAGTATAAAATATTAAGTAACCAATTATCTTGGTAGATTTTAAATAAAAACCGAAATTTCATGCAGTCTTAACTTAATTGAAAACGTAAAACTTAAAACCCAAAGAATAAAAGCCCAACAAAATCCCAAGACATAAATGGTAGTCTAGTGGCCCATGGCCTCATTACAAGGAAATTTGAACCCATTAATTAAATGAAAATAAAAAAAGTAGACTAAGTCTTTTGCTGAATTCTCAAAGCTCATGTGCATGGCCACCTTGCTCTCCTCTCTCACCCCGGTCCGATGCCCTAAGTGTCACCCGAGATGGTTAAAATTAAAGGGTGAGTCGCGAGACTCGGTGTGCAACCCTCATGCACCATTAGATTTGGGCTTTAGCCCCATAAAATGTAATAATCAAAATATAAGTAACAAAAATAATATGCAAAGTCCAACCAATATCCTAGGTGTCCATCCGCTACACGCCCGTAGCGTGACCATTCACACCATTGGGGATTTCTACAATCAACCCACACCGCTACACGCCTTGATGGCGATCGTCTTTGCTCATCATCGGATCATGGTCGTAGCCACTACAATGAATCACGGCAGGTCGCTACAACAGATCACGGCAAGGAACCGCTACAACAGATCACGGTAAAAACCGCTACAACATATAACTTCCTCCTTTCATCAAACCCAACCCATGCAATCACATAAAATCAGTATACTTATAATATTTAATCAGATCATTTACTAACCTGGTGATTTGCTTTACCCTCTTTGGGTTCCGTCAATATGCCTGGGTTTGGCATTTAACAAAACATGTAATACTTATTTTCATATATTAATCAAACAGATCTAGATGGTGTGGAGAAGTACACACACGATATTATGAAATTCAATATTCTTAGTCGATGTCCTTGCTATCCGGATCTATTATCCTCAATCTATAGCCTTGCTTAAAAGCGGAACAATTGCGAAAATAGGCCTCTCTATATTCTGGCTATGGTTAGTATTCTACCCGATTTTATATATATAAATAAACAAATCCTCTTACCTTGAAATCCACAAAATTGGAGACTTATGATTTTCAGCTTTTAGGTCTAGTCGACTAAGCTTCCTTCAAATCCCGAATTGCCGCCCATCATAAAACCATTAAACTATTAGCTTTTGGCTTTTGCCTTTCAAAACCGGAATAGATCATGAGAACTAATCAAAATCAACATTTACCTTAGCATAGGAGATTCGGCTAGCACTAGAGAGAGGATTCTGCAATGCCCATGGAAGATTTAAATGCCAAAGTATAGAACTAATTCTCAAATAGGATGAATAGAAGAAAATACTATGGATGCTTCACTTCCTAGAGAAATCGGCACAAGAAGGAAAAAGTGGAGAAGAGTTTCGGCTTTTAAAGAAATTGGAGAAAAGAAATTGGAGAGGAGAGGCTAGGGAATTTATGCACAATGTGAGAGAAATTTAGGGTTTTCAGTGTCGTAATCAAGGAGCTAGCCCCTATTTATAGATATTTTGGCACCTCATCGCTAAAAACCGAAAACGCCTTTAAAATTCAAGCTAAAGAGAGGAGAAATTCGGCACCCTCCTTGCCATGCAATGGCCGAATTTTACACTCCTCTAGGTGGTGGATTTTCGGCCAACACTTCCCTTGAAGATAAGCTCCTAACTTTTCTCCTTTTTATCTATGATATTATCACTTAAAAATCCACATAAATTCTCCTATTTTATAGCCTTGTAGCCGTCCACCTCTACTAATCCCTAATGCCAAATTTAACTCACTTAAATTAAAATATTTGGGCCTCATTAAACTTAATACTTGGGCCCCTAAATTTAGGATGTTACAGTTCTACCCCCTTAAAGAAATTTTGTCCTCGAAATTTCCAACTAACTATTAATCGTACTACCCAAGTCTCACCACTATGCTTTCGCTGCGCACTCCGATTCTAAAGCCAAAAGAAACACTTAGTATACTATGGTAGAGTACGCACCAGTGTTAGCATCTAGAGCGTCCTCGTCCCCTTGTACTCATTTTACCGATTGGCGTTTATCTGATTAAGAATTTTATGGATTATTAGTTTTCTTTCACTAGTTAACCACTAACAGTCTTATGAATAATAGTTTTAAGAGTGGTTCTTTCGAATTCGCATTCACAATACAGTCTCAAGTTTGTAACCTCTAACTAAAATAAAACACATACATCATACAAAAATCATCCAAACACTTACATTCTTCACGTAAAGGTGTTTTCGTTGATTCACTACCTAGGGGTATTTTCGTAATTTTATCCTACAGGGGTATTTTTGTAATTTTTCATAATAAAATTCCTTGTTGATTTCGTGAAGTAAGGGTATTCTGGTAATTTTACAATCCGGGGGTATTTTGGTAATTTTGAAATCTGGGGGTATTTCGGTAATTTTGAAATCTGGGGGTATTTCGGTAATTTTGCAATCAGGGGTAATTTAGTAATTTTACAAATCAGGGGTAATTTGGTAATTGTACAAACCAGGGGTATTTTGGTCATTTGACAAAACGAGGGTAGGTTGGTAATTTTTTCTAACCAGGGGTATTTCGATGTTGTTGTTGTTGTTGTTTTTTTCAAAACAGGTACTTTGGGGAAAAATCTAGTTTCATGGTTCAAGTTACTCTTATAAACATGAGATTTTCGGTAAATTTTCAAAACATAGGTATTTTACAAATTCATGGCTGGTTGGTAGTTTTCATAAATCAAACGTATTTTGAAAATTTTGCAAAACTTGAGAAATTTTCTTTCTTTTTTTTTTTTCAAACTAGGGTGGCTGGTCCCTTTCGGGTTTTAATTATAAGGTTTAGCCCATCAACAAGTCCTCGTAACTAGGGTGAATAGTCACCACGCACTAGGTAGGATTCTAGTGAAGAGGAGGTGAGTCGCTAGGACTGCTTAAGTACCAAGCTCTCCCTGAATCCACTCCTAGACATGCGTATGCCCATTGCCACACCCTAACTTGGCTAAGGTGAACAGTCACTACGCACCAGGTAGGATTCCAACGAAGAGGAGGTGAGTCACTAGGACTGCTTAAATACCAGGCTCTTCCGGATCCAATCCTAGACATGCGTATGCTTGTTACCACACCCTAGTCTTGCGGCTCGTTCACGGGTTTGTTTAGTGAAGTTAAGTCTTATGAGATTTTAAGAGTTGTTTCAGCTAGGCCTAAAGTCCATCAAGTTCTAATCTAACTAATCTACGTCCCATAAAGCCCATCAAGCCCACATATATTATATCACACAATGGTTCAGAATACTTACCTGGCGGACTTGGGCCGGAGACGCAGGTGCCATGCTGAGCTAACAGACCTGTATAAATATGCATGTTTCGAAAACCCAACTTTAGAAAACGTTTTGAGCCCAAAAAACCCCCAGAGCCAAGTTTTGAACCGGGCTCTGATACCAATTTGTAACACCCCAAACCCGGCCCAAACGCTACAACCGAATCTGGTATGTCACTTAAGAGATTTTACATAACATGTCGCATTTTGGAAAACAATTACTAGGTTTACACCTTTATTACGAAAGCTTAATAATTCACTAAAGTATAAAATATTAAGTAACCAATTATCTTGGTAGATTTTAAATAAAAACCGAAATTTCATGCAGGTCTTAACTTAATTGAAAACGTAAAACTTAAAACCCAGTAATAAAAGCCCAACAAAATCCCAAGACATAAATGGTAGTCTAGTGGCCCATGGCCTCATTACAAGGAAATTTGAACCCATTAATTAAATGAAAATAAAAAAAAGTAGACTAAGTCTTTTTGCTTTGAATTCTCAAAGCTCACGCATGGCCACCTTGCTCTCCTCTCCACCCAGTCCGATGCCCTAAGTGTCACCTGAGATGGTTAAAATTAAAGGGTGAGTCGCGAGACTCAGTGTGCAACCCTCATGCACCATTAGATTTGGGCTTTAGCCCCATAAAACAGAATAATCAAAATATAAGTAACAAAAATAATATGCAAAGCCCAACCCATATCCTAGGTGTCCATCCGCTACACGCCCCCGTACCAGCCATTCACACCATTGGGGGTTTCTACAATCAACCCACACCGCTACAATCATGTTTTCAAATCTTTTTGAATTTTTGACATTAGGACAATAACTAATCAATCCGGTACCAATTTTGGGCTTTACGAGGGTGCTAATCCTTCCTCGTACGTAACCGACTCCCAAACCCATTTTCTTGAATTTCGTAGGCCAAAATCAATGTTTTGAAATAAAACATTTTATAAGGTGATCCAATCACACCTAAGCAAAAAGGGATTGGTGGCGACTCCCGTTTTCATTTTTTTTAAAGTCGATCCCTGTTTTTTCAAAAAAAAAAGGTTTCGACAGAGAGGCTAAAACAATTTTTGTTGGTTATCTTAGATACTTCCTCTCTGATGTAAGATTTTGAATAATTTCGATTAATTGTATTTACAATAAAACCTTGATAAATGAATATTCGATAAATTAATAATTTTGATAAAATAATAATAATTTTTATCTCGACTTGAGCCAAGGGGATAAAATAATAACCTCGCTAAATGCATAAGATAATATTTTTTAGAAAAATCCTTAAGGGCCCAATGAAAATATAAAATAATAATTCATTAAATATACTAAAAGTTTTATATATACAATACATAAAACTAAAGTTCTTTCTAGATAACTCTTATTTTTTTCAATTTTATTCTTCACTAAAATATGCATCTATAGTTAACTGTTTCTTCTTTGCATGTGAGTCAAATACAATTTCATCTTTAACTTTTAGAAGGGCATAAACCAAATCTGGTATATTCTTCTCGTGTTGTATTAAATAATTCTTCAAGGTATCCATAGCTAGAAAAACCTCTTTTGGAGAAACATGTGGTAAAACACTACTGTCATCTGGATCTTGCTCGTCATCAGCTGACACATCCATTACTCCTTGAATAATTTCTTCATCCGTAGGTGACTCCATCAAATATTCATTTTCACTTGGATAATTCAAAATCTGCTCAACATCCATGGAATTTCTATACTGTAAATCAAAAATTACTTCTTTTAATTTATGAATGCCTTCAACATCACCAATTTCTTGTTCGAGAGGCATATCCTCCTTAGATCGAATTTTGCAATGTCGGAAACAATTTGCAATAGTTGTAGGCTTCACATCAATATTCCAAGAAGCATTAATAAAATGGATTGCATCCAATACATTAATCTTTTAAGGATTTATTTCTCTTTTCTCGTAACCTTCCAAGATGCTAGAATAAAAGCGACGCCGATTGTAACACCCCAAATTCGGCCTAAACGTTATGGCCGAATCTGGCGATGTCACATAATAGTGCTTTAGAAAACATAGTTACGATGAAACCATTTTTCGTTATCCTATGCTACCTTCCAAATTCGTGTCTTTTGTTTCAATCATTATCCATTTTCAAAATGTTGTCCATTTTTTCCAAATTATTTATAGTTCGCGGAAGCATTTAAATCAGTTTGCATAATCGTGGTGTTTTGGTAAAACATTTGTTTATTTTGAAAACTCGTGTCTTATCCTACTGCTAGCAGTTATAAATCAAAATAAAAATCCCCAAATTAAAATAAAAACCCTTAAAGGCCATTTACAGTAAAACTTTTCCCGAATAAAATCAAAAACCATAAATAAAAATAAGAAAACCATAAAAGTCCAAAACCGTGGTCACCGCCGAGTCCTCCGCTACACCGACCCGTCTACTGCTGGGGATTACCTGAACAGATTAAAGAGAATAGGGTGAGTTTTTGCAAACTCAGTGTGTAATCCCCACATGAAACATACACATAGTATAATATCAGAAAACAAACATAAATTCACAGTTCGGGTCTGAGCCCATTACAGAATCGGTGTGGACCTTAGCCCACTCAGATACAGAATCAGATATATTCTAGGGCCTTAGCCCATTTCAGACATAATATGCAGATCAGACAGAATAGCAGAATCCTACCCACCAGCCTCTACACACCAACTTCGTCCAACCCTACACACCATGTGGGGGATAAAATCAACCCACCCATCCCTACACACCATGCTGTACCGAATGCGGCACATAGTCAAAAATATACAGCTGAGCTGCCAGATAACAGGCTTAAGAGCCTTTCTGGTACTTCCTCCAGAAAATCATCACCCCACCCCGATACAATGCAACATACACAGAATGTCATGCTATAATGCAGATAACAGTGCATACATTCAAATCAGTATACATGCTAAGTGTAACATGTTTAGTACAGATTTCACATTATCAAATCACATAACTACGGGTCTAAGTACTGCTTACCGACCCTTCCTTAGGTTCATAGTCGACTTGGGCAACCCGTGCAACCTTTCAGAACATTTCATAAAAATGGGCTCACACGCCCATGTGGCCTGCCCGTGTGGGCCCACATACCCGTGTGGCCCACACGGCCCAAAGCCTGGCCCAAAATTCTACACGCCCTCGCTCAGCCATCACACGACTGTGTCACCTGCACATGGCCTGGCTCATCGATCACACGGCCGTGTGGTGACTTACAGTCTCGCACACGGCCTGCCACATGGGCGACCACACGCCCATGTGGCATCGACAGTAAGGTTTTTGGCTTTTGTCGAAACCTCATTTTTTGCATTTTCGGGTACACACCTGTATCATTTTCGACGCGTAAGCTCCCCTAAGCCTCTAGAACCTAAAAATCAACTAACGTAACACTCATTTAACCACTTGTTTTGTCATTCAATCAAAAGTCTATCGAAATCTATCATCGGCAATCTAACGAACCCTTACCGTTAACAACCGAAATCGCAACTCTTAATTCTCTGCAGCAACACCGATCAATTATTGCCTTTCACCTAATCAAAAAGAGCACAACAAACCCCTCATCAAACGCCTGACCCAAAGAAAAAAGATTAAGCGAAGTAGGACTTACCGTAAGAGCACACCACCGTTGAACAAGGAGGAAACAAATTGAGAAATCGAAGAAGAGGGGAAAACAAAGAAATTTCGACAGGGAATTGGCAGCAACCCGTCAAAAAAGAAAAGGAGAAAATTTTGGGGGAAACAGGGTGATAGTCGAAAATTCAAAAGGAAATCTGCTAATCCCCTAATCTCTCCACTTAATTCTCTCCACTAACCCACTACTCAGTTTTTAAAACCAACTCAAACTCTTCGTCACCAAACCGAGCAAAAATAATCTCCTTTACCTATGCAGTGATTTGAACTCACAACCTCCAACCAATCAACACTCCACCTAGCCACCAGACCAGCAGGCCCATTCTGTTAATTACTTACACACTTTTACTTATAAGCCTACTAACCAGAGTTTGGGCTTTATTCATAAAAATACCAAAATTTTCCAATGCTTAGACTTGAACTTGGAACCTCCCATACACACCTAGAACACATAACCACTGAACCAGATACATAGTTGTGTCACAAATACACGAAAATAGTTATACAAATATTGGGGCATTACACCGATAATAAATCTTAACTGCTCTAATAATTCGAGTACCACATGGTTGAATTTTTTATGTTGAATTTGGTGGAAAAAAGAATAATTCAACGTTTATCAAGCCTTCAATAACCTTGGCTGTAACACCCTCTAACCCTTATACGTCGCCTGAACAGGGTTACAGGGCATTACCGGACTATTCAGATCAATTATGAACAATAAAAAAGTTAAATAGCAAACACATCATAAATTAATCATATTGTCCCTTTTATGGGCTCTTGAGGTCCAAAACACGTGTTCGGAACTAATCGGGACTTAATCAAAAGCTTAGAAAATTTTTCACGAAATTTCAAAATTTTTTCCTAGATGTAGGGCTTACACGCCCGTGTGGTTCAGGGACACGCCCGTGTGACCCTAAACACGCCCATGCTTCAGATCGTGCCCTACCCCGTGTAACTCTCTAACTTAGGCCGCACGGCCAGCCACACGCCCGTGTGCAGAGCCCGTGTGCCTAACACGGCTGAGACATATGCCCGTGTCTCTACCCGTGTACAATTTTCTGAGCATTCTGTTTTGCATTTTTAAGGTGCATGGAACACATGGCCTATCCACACGCCCATGTGTAAGCCGTGTGTCTCACACAGTCTGGCCACACGCCAGTGTGCCAAGCCGTGTGGACTCAAAATGAGCCTTATACATCAAGTTTATCAACCTTGCAAACCTTGAACGATAAGCAACTCAAAATCCAATCTTTCAACCAGTCAAAAACATGATTAAATACATCTAAAACATGTCAGAACTATCAATATAAAGATCTAATTCATGCATGTTCAAAGATATCTAACATAAATTATCTAATCAATTCATTTAAATACCATTTAACCAATTCAAACTAAAACCATATAAATGGCTATATTATAATATATATGTTAATATATATAGATCAACCAATATCTTCTTATACACCATTAATATTCACATTTCTAAATGACATCAAAAGACAACCTAGGTACATGCCATTTTCAAAAGTAAAAATACTTCACCACGTGATTTGAGTTCGAGATCGACTTTGGATGATGATTCAATGATCGAACTTTACCTAACCTGTGCACGGAAACAACCGTACGCTGAGTATAAACTCAGTGGTATTTCTATAATTCGAATACTTATTAACAAAAAAATTTACAATATTTAAATACATAATCATAAATAATAATTTTTTTTCAATAAATAATTAATTTCATAAACTTATCATATCTTCTATTTCAATCTCACAATTGCTATTCAATAGCATTTTACAATAAATTTCTCAATTTTCAATTTCAATATCAATATCCATTTCGTATTCAATATTGTTCAATGTCAATCATTTGATCAATTCATTCATATATCCCTATTAACACAACTCAGACTCCGACGGATACGCAGATCCAACCCAAACACACCAGTACGACACTCAGTGCCTCATCGGTCATGCCGAAGTAAAATAATACGGTACTCAGTACCTCATCGGATTTATCTGAAGCAATAATAATACGACACATAGTGCCTCATCAACTCGAAGTCGAAGTATCCCTGAACACTTCCAATCCTATGGCATGCCAACTATATCCGACTTAGCCCGACATTGTTAATAGGGTATTCAATTCACTTTCAATTTTTCAATCAATACACATTTGAATTCAATAATCCATACAAATTCACAATTCCAATTCAAATATTCACACATACTCACAATTCAATTCAATACCATAATATCAACACTTACCTAAATTTTCACTTACCATACAAATCATTAATAAATACATTAAATAATTATTAAATTCAGATTATAGAAATACAAACCGTATTTTCCGAGCTAATCTTCGTTGACTTTTTCCTTTCCTTTCTTAGCTGACGTCTCCGGCTCAATGTTAGCTACGGAAATCGAAACAATTAAATTTTATCAATATACTACAATTTAACATTGAATATTTCAATTTATATACAACTTTTGCTTTAATTCCAATTTAGTCCTTAAATCAAACTAACTATTTTCCTACAAAACTAATTCCATATCTCAATTCAATTTCCACTTTATTCTAATTTCAACTCCCTAATTTCACCATAAAACCCCAATTTCAAAATTCTTTCAATTTAGTCCCTACTACATAAAACTTATGATTTGTTTTGCAATTTAATCTTTTTCTCAATTCTAACTTAAAATTCTATCAATTCAAACCCTAATTCTTCAATTAATTCAATATAAACCACATCTAAAAATCAACTAACTTTCAAAATTTCCACATAAATCAAGTAATATTTTGTTCTAGGATTCCAAAAACATCAAAATTACAAGAAAAAGGGCTAAATTGACTTACCACTTAAGCTTGAAACCTTAAAATCCCTATTTCCCCTTTCTTTCTTTCTTTTCTCTTTTTCTCCCCTATTCTTCTCTGTTTCGTCTCTTTACTTTCTCTTTTTCTATCTTTATTTCATTTCATTTATTTTATTTTTATTTATTTTATGTTTATTTTATTAATATAATATTATATTAACATAATTATTATTAACTTAAATAATAAGTAAATACATACATGTATACAAATGTATGTATAATATTTATTACACATATATTTAATTTTTACCATACATTTGGCACCTATGGCTTAATTGCTAATATAATCCTTCAACTTTTCTTAATTCTATAATTCAACTTTTACCCTATATTCAATCTAGTCCTTACACTAATTTAACCTTAATTCAAGCTAATTCACCTAGCCAAAATCTAATTAACCACTCTACTGACTTCGTAAATATTTTTAATAAATATTTACGAATTCATTTTACGAAAATGGTGACCTGAAAATGCACTTTCCGATTACCCAACTATATGGTCATTACATTTCTTCCGCCCTTAATAAATTTCGTCCTCGAAATTTACCTGAAAAGAGATGGGGGTACTGAGTTCTCATAGTCTCTTCTGGTTCCCAAGTTGCTTCCTCAATACTATGACTTCGCCACAATACTTTTACTAAGGGGACTCGCTTATTACGCAATTCCTTCCCTCCTCGAGCCAATATCTTAACCGGTTCTTCTTCATATGACAAATCAGGTTGAATTTCAATATCCTCTATAGTAATAACATGAGAGGGATCTGATCGATATCTTATGAGCATAGAAACATGAAAAACATTGTGAATCTTCTGTAATTCTGGAGACAAATCCAAACGATATGCAACTGGCCCAACTCTCTTTATAATCTCATATGGCCCAATAAAACGAGGGCTCAATTTTCCCTTTCGACCAAATCTCAATATTTTCTTCCAATGTGATACTTTAAGAAATACCTTATCACCAACAGAATACTCGATATCTCGACGTTTCAGATCTGCATATGATTTCTGTCTGTCAAAGGTTGCTTTCAATCTATCTCAAATTTTTTTGACAGTTTCCTCTGTTTCCTGAATTAATTTCGGCCCAAAAATTTTTCTTTCATTCAATTCCATCCAACATACAGGTGATCAACATCTACGTCCATACAGAGCTTCATACGGAGCCATCTGAATACTTGATTGGAAACTATTATTGTATACAAATTCAGCCAATGCTAAATAACGTTCCCAACCTGATTCAAAAATCAATGACATAGGCTCGAAGCATGTCTTCTAAAATCTGAATAACCTGCTCAGATTGTCCATCAGTCTGCGGATGAAAAGCTGTGCTAAAGTGGAGTCGAGTGCCAAGAGAGTCATGCAACTGCCTCCAAAATCTCGATGTGAATCGTGAATCCCGATCAGAAATTATTGATACCAGAATACCATGCAATCTTACGATCTCCCGAATATAAACTTCAGCAAGTTTCTGGAGTGACCAATCAGTTCTGACTGCTACAAAATGAGCTGACTTTGTAAGCCTATCAACAATCACCCAAACAATATTTTTTACTCGCTGACAATGGTAACCCCGTTACAAAATCCATTGTAATACAGTCCCATTTCCATTCAGGAATGTTAATAGGTTGAAGTAATCCAGCAGGAACCTGATGCTCTGCCTTTACTCGCTGACATGTCAAACATTTAGCCACATATTCCACAATATTTTTCTTCATACCTGGCCACCAATATAATTCTCGTAGATCACGGTACATTTTCGTTCCTCCCGTATGCAATGCAAAACGACTATCATATGATTCCTGAAGTATCAATTCTTTCAATTTTGGAACATTTGGAATACAGATTCGATTACGAAATCTCAGGCAATCATGATCATCAATGCTGAAATCTCTGCCATGTCGTTCTGAACCATTTCTCTTTTCTTCATCAACTTGTCGTCTTCTATCTGAGCTAACTTGATTCGGTTAAACATAACTGGTTTAACTTTTAATTCAGCCAATAAACTTCCATCATCACTGATACTGAGCTGTGCAAACATTACTCGTAATTCAATTGCTATTTTTCGGCTTAATGAATCAGCTATCACATTAGCCTTACCCGGGTGATAGTCAATGACACAATCATAATCTTTTAGGAGTTCTCTCCATCGACATTGTCTCAAATTTAACTCCTTTTGTGACAAAAGATATTTGAGAATTTTATGATCTGTATAAATGTAACATTTTTCACCATACAGATAATGTCTCCATATTTTCAAAGCAAAAATCACAGCAGCAAGCTGCAGATCATGTGTCGGATAATTACGTTCATGCGATTTCAATTGGCAAGAAGCATAAGCTATCACTTTTCCATTTTGCATCAAGACACATCTGAGACCGTTCAATGAAACGTCACTGTAAATTATAAAATCTCTTCCTGACTCTGGTAATGTCAAAACTGGTGCCTCAATCAACATTTGCTTCAACTTATCAAAACTTTCCTGGCACTGATCATCCCAAACAAATGGAGCATTCTTTTGTAACAACTTTGTCATTAGTAGAGCTATATTAGAAAATCCATTTACAAATCTTTAGTAGTAACCAGCCAATCCCAGAAAACTACATACCTCTGACACGTTTCTTAGTGTTTTCCATCGAACAATTGCTTCAATCTTCTTCGGATCAACTCTAATTCCTTCTGCCGATACCACATGTCCCAGAAATACAACCTCGAACAACCAAAATTCAAATTTACTTAATTTTCCATACAACTGCTTCTCCCGTAATACTTGCAAAATGATTCTGAGATGCTGTTCATGTTCAGATTCAGACTTTGAATAAACCAAAATGTCATCAATAAAAACCACCACAAACTGGTCCAAATAAGGTTGAAAGATGCGGTTCATAAGATCCATAAAAGCAGTTGGGGCATTTGTCAAGCCAAATGGCATCACCAAAAATTCATAATGCCCATACCTTGTTCGGAATGCTGTCTTTGGTACATCATTTTCTTTCACCTTTAATTGATAGTAACCCGATCTAAGATCAATCTTTGAAAATACAGAAGCTTCTTTCAACTGATCAAATAAATCGTCAATACGAGGTAGCGAATATTTATTCTTGATTGTCACCTTGTTTAGTTGTCTATAATCAATACATAAACTTATTGGACCATCTTTCTTTTAACAAACAGCACTGGAGCTCCCCACGGTGAAATACTCGAACGTATAAATCTACGGTCCAGTAAATCTTGCAACTGCACTTTCAATTCTTTTAATTCTGTAGGAGACATACGATATGGGGTATTGATATTGGAGCTGTACCCGGATAAACTTCAATTGCAAACTCAACCTCCCGATCTGGTGGTAATCCTGGTAATTCTTCATGAAAAACATCAAGAAATTCACAGACTGTCCAAATTTTACTGCACTGGCTTTCAACTAAATCTGAATTAATAACATAAGCCAAGAAAGCTGTACAACCCTGATGAAGAAGTTTATTAGCCTGAATTGCTGAAATAATACTAGTTGAACCGCTGCTTCGAATACCATTAACTTCAATCTTATCACCACTCTCTTTCTGAACAATGAACTTCTTTTTACAACAATCCAAAATTACCCCGTACTCAGATAGCCAAT
The DNA here is from genome assembly GCA_025698515.1 of Gossypium sturtianum. NCBI lineage: Eukaryota > Viridiplantae > Streptophyta > Magnoliopsida > Malvales > Malvaceae > Gossypium > Gossypium sturtianum. The sequence goes on along the minus strand of CM046954.1, from coordinate 16,483,307 downwards.
CCATTCCCAAAATTATATCAAAGTCACCAAATGGCATTATTAACAGATCAACAGAGAAAATTTTATCTTGTATCATTAATGGACATTTCCTACACACTTGATTCACTAACACAGTTTGCCCCAACAGACTAGACACTGCTATAGATACTTTAGACATTTTAATTTTTAAATTTCCCGATTCTACCAGTTTTGTATTAACATATGAGTGTGACGATCCCATATCTATTAAAACATAAACTGGTTCTGAATAAAATAAAAATATACATGTTACCACATCATTTGCATTCCCCTCTTCACAAGTCCGTACCACATATGCTCATGCTAGTACTCTAGCTTCTAATTGTTGAGTGGTAATATCGCTTCCTCTTCTAGCACCTCCTCTAATAACTGAACCACCTCGGCCTGATCCTCGGCTTCTGGAAGCAGATTTGGACTCTGTGATGTAACTGGTACAACATTTTTATTCTTCGGACAGTCCTTTACAAAATGCTCAGTGGACCCACAACAAAAACAACCCCAGTTAATTTACAGCACTCACCCCGATGCCTATTTCCACAGTGTTCACATCCCAAAAGTTTCGTATTCCGAGATGAACCTCTAATGCTACCAGTAGAAACTGTCATCTGCCTTCCACGATTTTTATCACTCCTGTCTCATCTGAAACATGGTCTCCAACTACCACGAAATTCTTTGGATCTTTTAGGTTGCGGAGTTGAACTAGTAGTTCCGGTACATTTCCCAAGTGAATGAGTAATTTCAGGCTTTTTGTCAAGACCCAATACCTATTCAACCATTTTTTCCCTCTCGACTAGATCTGTAAAATTTGTAATTTTAAGAGACACCAATTGCACTCATAGTTCGTCAAGTAAACCTCTTAAAAATCTCTTACAACTATGGGCTTCAGTTGGCACATATTTCACAGCATATCTACTGAGTCTTGAAAATTCTCGTTCATAATCCACTACTGACATTTCACCCTGTTTTAGCATCAAAAATTCCTGTTTTCTATCTTCAATGTACAATTCACCCACATATTTCTTCTAAAATTCTCTTTGGAAGAAATCCCAGTTTACTTGTTCTTCTGGCACATGTCGGGTTACCGATTCCCACCATACATAAGCTTCCCCTTGTAACAAAGAAACAATACACATTAAACTTTCCCAGGGAGTGCATTCAAGTTGTTTCAAAATATTTTTTGTTAATTCTATCCAATTTTCAGCGGTGGAGGGATCAACCCCTTTCAAACCCTGAAATTCAGTGGCACCATACTTACGTAGTTGTTTAATTGGTGCTCGACGAGTAATTGGAGTAGATGTTGTTTCAGTGGCAGTTTCTACTACTCGTTGGAGAGCATCAGCTATCGCTTTTAATGCCCAATCTTTCCTATTTGATTCTACGGTTTTGTCTAGAATACGCTTAAGCTCTCGGTTGGCTACTTCAACTTGTCCACTAGTTTGAGGGTGATAAGGGGTAGCTGTTCTGTGGTGCACTCCATATTTCTTTAGGATTTTATCAAATTGAGCATTACAAAAATGAGTACCCCTATCACTAATAATTGCTCTAGGTGATCCAAATCGAGAGAAGAGTTTCTTAAGAAATCTCACTACCACTCTAGCATCATTAGTAGGTAAAGCTTGAGCTTCCACCCATTTTGACATTGATCGTGTGTCGAGAGTCTTAATATTTATATAATGAATGATCTAGCCTAGAAACTAATTATCACCACGATTGAGGCAAGTGCACCTATCGAATAGTAGTATAGCTTAGTGGTAAGACCGAAATGTCGAACCCAAAGGAACCAAAAGTACTAATACTGACTTTCTTTTTATTATTTAGGGAATTGTTGTTTATTCTAAAGTTAACTAACTACTAAGCTAAAGGCACTAAGACACAGAGAATGAATTGGGGAAAATACTTGTGGGAAAAACCAATTGATTAAGACAATAACCAATGAAGAATCCACCTAGACTTCACTTGTTATTTAACTCTCAAACTGCATTTATTTATTCACTTGACTTGATCCGTAGGATTCCCTAATTTATATTAATACCTCTCTCGAGGCTACTAACGTCTAACCCTAGGTTGATTAATTGAAATCTCTTTCTAAATGAAACCCCTAGGATTGCATTAACTCGATCTATGGACTCCCATATTAGGTTTGACCCTAATCCGGTAGATTTTCGTCATCCTATCTCTAGGGTTGCGATCAACTCCACTTAACTATGCTAGGTCTACTCTTAAACAGGGAATATTTCTCCACTGCCTAAGCACATCAATACTTGAATCAATATCCTGAAATATCAAAACAAGAATTAAGAACACATAATTAAGAACGAATCAAGTATTTATCATATAGTTCAAGAAACAATAACAAGATCCGTCTTAGGTTTCATCCCCCTCAGGTATCTGAGGGGTTTAGTTCATAATCATAAAAGAATACATCTCAGAAGAAAATATAAAACAAAACATAAGAAAACCCTAAAACCCCCTGAAGGAATTGAAGGAGAGATCTTCCGTCTTGAGTATGATTTCAGCTTCTTGAGATGAATCAACTGGCTTTCTTCGAGTAAATCCCACAATTCTGACCTCTTTGGCTTGGCTCCTTGGCCTAGCTGGACGCCCCCTCAAGGTTGGCCTTTAGGGTGTTTATATAGGCTTTTGGAATGTCTTTCTTTGCCTCTAAGTACCCTATTCCGAGTGAAATTCCTCTTTGTCACGGCAGGGACACGCCTGTGTGAATCGAATCCAGGCCGTGGTCGAGCTTGCTAAAGGGGCACGGCTGTGTGGCTTGAGCCCAGGCCGTGTTGATTTTTTACTTTGGCCCATTTGGTCCGTTTTTAGCCCGTTTCTTGTTCTTTTCATCCTCCTATGCTTCCCTAAGTATAAAACGTGAAATTAAAGGATTAGGAGCATCAAATTCCACAATTAAAAGGATAAATCATCCAAAAAGCATGCTAAATGTGGGATTAAAATATGTATAATTTACGGTTTATCAAATACCCCCACACTTAAGCATTTGCTTGTCCTCAAGCAAAATTCTAAATTCACAATTAAAATTAACTCCCCTTAATTCATAATCTTTATCAATAATGTTTCATCATAATTCATAGGTAATTCATACATTGATAATTTAACCAGAAGGTTCCTAAAGATTCAAACAATCAAAGTCATAGTTTTTATAGTACGAAAAATAGGTGTTTCCCTTTACCTAAATAATTACCTCTAATTCAAAATCGACAAAAAATGACATTCTCACTAAAGGTTCACTCAAATCACTCAAAGTGTTTAAGGTTCAAGAAAAAGCACTCATAAGTCAAACATGAAAAGTTAATCCCATAGGCTTGCATGAAAATCAAATCTCCACCACTATAATATGAGATGATATACCCATCAAAAGGTCTTTAAAAAGGATTGTAACGGGGCTTGGGTTAAAGGTGTGGATAAAGGCTAAATTAGAGGGTTAGAATCGAGATTGACCTGACAAATTACCTAACTAGAACAACGAACTGATAATGAATAATTACATCAATTGAAAACTTGTAATACTAATAACACAAGCTTCTTCTAAAGATGTGAATTTAACTGTTTTAAGCTCATAGAACATAGAACTATTGATGAATAGTTTTTCTAACATTTTTTTTAGAACAAATCATATAATAAAAGATGGATTCAACTATTGAAATGAATAAAATAATTAGGCAACCGATCAAATCAAATCTCGATATAAGGGTGTCAAAAGAAATGGTGATAACAAATACAAGATGGGTTTTTAGTTAATATTAGTGGGTGAGTCAATAAAAGGGTTGTTAGGATCAAATGGGTTCACTAGGAGTTAATTGTGAGGGTAGGCTTTTAGTGGAGTAAGTGGGTTAAAACCTAAGTGCCTTTATCATCTTAGTATATCAAATCAAAGGTGTCGTCTCGACATGTATAGTCGAAGCAAGTTCTAGAATAAAAAATCAATGTTGACACACTCATAATCAATAAAGTGAGCAAGAAAAGGAATGTATGCTCTAAAAGGCTCAAGGTCTCACAAAAATTATGGGCTTTTGATGTCAACCTTGTAAATTTCAAATTTCAAGGTAATCATTAGATTCAGGTAAACAACCTGACAAATTTTTAATTCTGAAAATAAACTCATCATGCTTGATTCTCTAGTCTCCTAAAGTTTAAATCATCACTGCATAATTAACTATGACTTAATCCAAAACATATCAATGAAAATCATAAATCAAAAGAAATTTCATTCTAATAGTAATATGAGAAAATTTACTTAAGAACAAGACATAATTCAGGGATTTGAGAATAATACAAAAAGTTAGGCACTTTTCACGATAAAATTCACCCCCCACACTTAAGATGTATATTGCCCTCAATGAACAAAGAAAGATAATAACCATGTAATAACAGATCATAAGAGAGGGAGAGAGGTGAAACTTCCTGGATTTCGGATGGATATCTTGAGTTGGGAGTGTGGAAACTTGATTCGAAGGTGAAAGATAAGTTGGAGGAGGCGTCTCTAGCGGTGGTATGGTGGCCGCCAACAATCACTGCGCTAGATGAAGAAATTGGGTAACTTGTGAAGAAATAGCCAGGAAATAAGAAGAATGATTCAAAGTATACTAAATATGTATTTAAGGACAAGGAAGATAAAAAGAAGGAAAATAAAGGAGAAGAGAAAAGACATAGGTAAAATAAATGGACTCAAATGTCCTTGGCTTGGTGAGTAAATGAAGCGGCCGTCATGAACTTATGTGGCTCGGTCTCGCACGGGGAGACTGTGCTAGGGTTCTTTCACTTCTTCGGCATGGGGATGGTGGTGAGGATGGTGAAAGAAAAGGAATAAGGTGAAGGGGAAGGGGAAAATGAAGGGAGAGGATAGTTAGAAGGGAAAGGGGTTGGTGGAAGAAGGATTTGGGGAGAAGGTGAGAAGAAGGGGGGTCTTAAATAAGAAACAAGGACCTGGTGCTGCCCACGCCCGTTTGTTGTGGGCGTGTTTAGTCACACGGTCGTATCGCATGGCCGTGTGGTGGCTTGTTCGTTTCTTCCACGCCTGTGTAGAGGTCTCCACGCCCATGTGTCTTTCTTAGTGTCAGCCACGGCCTCAAAGCACGGGCGTGTATCATACCCGTGTGACTTCCTCAGTGTCGGCCACGGCCATATTGCACGGCCGTTGTAATTTATAGCTGTCCGTGATCTGGGGATTTTTTGTCCTTGGCTCGTACGACCTTTGCCATGCCAGTGTGTAAATCCGTGATGCCCATACGGCCATGGCCACGCCCGTGTGCAAGGCCGTGTGGCACGAAAACCTATGCTTTATTTACTTTGGTTAGTCTTTAGTTAGGTACTAAAAATCAAAGATATGAAAATAAAGGGGGTTAGTGCTCGGGTTGCCTCCCGAGAAGTGCTTGTTTAAAGTCCTAAGCTAGACTTACCTTTCATTCGCACGATCATGGTGGTTTGAGGAGTTGAAACTCCTTTTCCCTGCTATCAATTCTAACAATATATGGTTTGAGTCGAGCGGTGTTTACCTTAAAAGTTCCGAATTCAGGATTAGTTACCTCGACTGTTCCGTATGGGAAGACATTCAGTACCGTAAAAATGATTTCTTCGATTGTATTACGGTCTGAGATAGCGACTCGAGGGTCTTTCTCATCCAACAATACCTGATCTCCTATTTTGAAGTGATTCGCTGTTCCTTTAAGCTCGTTTGGGGTTCCCTTGGTTTTGCTTCGTGTGTTCCTAGTTTCTCCTTGAAATGTGTTTTCCACTCGTCTAGTTCATCAATATGAAGCCTTCGATCCTCATGAATTACTTCTTTGTTGTCATGATGTCTAGGATCTGGCTCAGTTGTGTGGTTCTGTGGTGCTTCCTGAAAAGAAGGTTTAACTGAATGGTCATTAATAAAATTAATTTTCCCACCTTGATTACTTGATGTCCTAGCCGAATCAAGAGCCTGAAGACTGATTGATTCATTACCTATACGGAGTATGAGTTCACCTGTACCAATATCAATTTTAGTTCTAGCAGTTGCTAAAAAGGGTCTTCCTAAAATTAAAGGGATCGTATTGTCCTCATCCATGTCTAAAACGACAAAGTCTACTGGGAATACGAATTTATCAATTTTCACGAGTACATCTTCAATTATACCTTGATAAACCGTAATAATAACTTATTTTAAACCCACATTTAGCATACTTTTGGATGATTTATCCCTTGAATTATGTAATTTGGTGCTCTTAATCCTTTAATTTTATGTTTTATACTCCAGAGAGTACCGGAGGATGAAGAGAACGAGAAACGGGCCTAAAACAGAGTAAATGGGCCATATCACGAAATCGACACAGCCTGGACCCAAGACCACACGGCCGTGCTCCTTCAGCAGGTTCGAACACGGCCTGGCCACGATTCACACGGGCGTGTGCCATGGGCGTGTCCCTGATGTGACAAAGAAGAATTTTATTCGAATTAGGGTACTTAGAGGCAAAGAAAGCCATTCCAGAAGCCTATATAAACACCCTAGAGGCCAACCTTCAAGGGGGGTCCAGCTAGGCCAAGGAGCCGAGCCAGAGAGGTCAGAATTGTGGGATTCACTCGAAGAAAGCCAGTTGATTCATCTCAAGAAGCTAGAGTCATACTCAAGACGGAGGATCTCTCCTTCAATTCCTCTAGAGGGTTTTAGGGTTTTTCTTATGTTTTGTTTTATCTTTTCTTCTGAGATGTATTCTTTGATAATTATGAACTAAACCCTCAGATACCTGAGGGAGATGAAACCTAAGACGAATCTTGTTATCGTTTGCTGAACTATATGATAAATACTTGATTTGTTCTTAATTATGTGTTCTTAATTCTTGCTTTGATATTCCAGGATATTGATTCAAGTACTGATGTGCTTAGGTGGTGGAGCAAAAGTCCCTACCTAAGAGTAGATCTAGCATAGTTAAGCGGAGTTGCTCGCGCGCCTAGAGATATGGTGACGAAAATCTACCGGATTAGGGTCAAACCTAATATGGGAGTCCATAGATCTAGTTAATGCAATTCTAGGGGTTTTAATTAGAAAGAGATTTCAATTAATCAACCTAGGGTTAGACGTTAGTTGCCTCGAGAGAGGGATTAATATACATTAGGGAATCCTACGGATCAAGTCAAGTGAATAAATCGTCTGGTTCAAAGTTAGATAACAAGTGAAGTCTAGGTGGATTCTTCCTTGGGTATCGTCTTAATCAATTGGTTTTTCTCATGAGTGTTTTCCCAAGTTCGTTCTCTTTGTCTTAGCATCTTTAGCTTAGTGGTTAGTTAATTTTAGATTAAACAACAAATTCCCTTGTTTCTTAGGCTAAATAATAAAAAGAAAGTTAGTATTAGTACTTCTGGTTCCTTTGGGTTCGACATTTCGGTCTTGCCACTAAACTATACTACTGTTTGATAGGTGCGCTTGCCTCAATCGTTGTCATAGTTAGGTTCTAGGCTCGATCATTCTTTATATAAATTTTTAAGACTCTGACATAACGATCAAGTTTTTGGCGCCGTTGCTGGGGAACTAAAATATTAAGAACGCTCAATTTTTATTACTTTAGCCATTTTTATTTTTTGCAATTTACTTTTATTTTGTTTTTTAAACTTTGCTAATTTTTCTTCTTTTATTTTGTTCCTAGTAGGTACCTTTAGTTTATGACTAGAAGAAACCCGACAGGACCCTTAGTTTACGACAGTGATATTGAAGGTACCGCTCGCAGAAATCGTAGAGAAATAAGGTGAAGCTTAAATTACATACAAGAAGAGCAAGAAGACGAAGTTAAAACTACTGAAGAGATGGCTAAGAATAATCCGCTACCTCCAGAGATGGCCAAAAATCATGCTCCTCGAACTATGTATGATTATGCTAAACCTAATTTAATAGGAACTGAGTCAAGTATCGTTAGACCTGCTATCACTGCAAATAATTTTGAACTGAAACCTAACACAATTCAGATGATACAGCAATTTGTTCAGTTTGATGGTTTGCAGGATGAAGATCCAAATAATCACTTGGCGAATTTCCTAGAATTTTGTGACACTTTCAAAATAAATGGCGTTACTAATGATGCCATCCGTCTTCGGTTGTTTCCTTTTTCGTTGAGGAATAAAGCCAAGCAGTGGTTGCATTCTCTCCCTCGAGGATCAATCACTACATGGGATCAAATGATCGAAAATTTTTTATTAAAATATTTTCCGCCGGCCAAAACGGCCAAGTTAAGGAATGATATCTCTTCTTTTGTGCAGATGGATTTAGAAACACTCTATGATGCATGGGAGAGATACAAAGACCTATTGAGAAGGTGCCAACACCATGGATTACCTTTGTGGCTACAAGTCCAAACCTTTTATAACGGTGTAAACCCTTCAACCAGGCAATTGATTGATTCAGCCGCCGGCGGAACCCTGAATAATAAAACACCTGAAGCGACTTACGAATTTATAGAGGAGATGTCACCAATAACTATCGCTGGCAAGTCACGAGACAACAAAGCCCATGAAAGCTGCCAGTGTTTTCAACCTCGACGCAGTAACCATGCTATCAAATCAGGTAGAGATGTTAAATAAGAAGGTTGATGGTCTATATGGTTCTTTGTAGGTACATCCAGTTATGCAGTGCGAAACAAGTGGAGGCGTGGCGAATCCTGAGTACCCGCCCTACGGACATGGCATGGAAAGTGAACAAACGAACTATGTAAGTAATAATTTTAGATCTCAAAATAACCCTCATAGCAATACTTACAATCCAGGTTGGAGGAACCACCCCAATTTTTCATGGGGTGGTCAAGGAAATCAAAGGCAACAACCCCCTCCAAACTTCCAACAGTAATCGTACCCACAGGAAAAGAAACCGAATCTTGAGGAGATGCTGACAAATTTCATCGCGATGTCCGAAACTCGCTTCCAGAACACCAAAACAGCACTTAAAAATAATCAAGCATCGATTCAAGGGATCGAGAAGTAGTTAGGGCAACTTGCCAAGATCATTTCAGAATGACCACAAGGAAGCCTACCAAGCAACACCGAGACTAACCCAAGGGAGCAAATTCAAGCAATAACAGCTCAAGATAGTGAAAGGTTAGATGAGCCCCACTTAAGGCAAGAAAATGTGGTAGAAGAAGGTAAGGTTGAGGTAAGCCACGATAAGCCAAAACCAGTAATTAAAGAGTACCAACCTCGCATACCATATCCCAAAGCAATGAAGAAAGATAACACAGAGGAACAATTTGGTAAGTTTCTTAAACTTTTAAAGAAATTACATATTAACTTACCCTTTCTTGAAGCTCTCTCGCAGATGCCAGATTCGAGGAAATTTTTAAAAGAGCTTCTAACAAACAAACGTAGGTTAGACGAGGCGTCGCATGTGGAGCTAAACGCAATGTGCTCAGCAATTCTACAAAATAAACTACCACGAAAATTAAAAGGTCTAGGGAGTTTTACAATTCCATGTTTAATTGGTAGTTTATCTATTGATAACGCTTTAGCTGATTTAGGGGCAAGCATAAATGTTATGCCTTATAAAATGTTTAAACAACTAGGTCTAGGGAAACCCAAACAAACTAGGATGAGCATTCAATTAGCTGATAAGACTATTCAAATTCCTAGGGGTATAATCGAAGATGTTCTTGTAAAGATTGATAAATTCGTATTCCCAGTAGACTTTGTAGTTTTAGACATGGATGAGGACAATAGTATCCCCTTAATTTTAGGAAGACCCTTTTTAGCAACTGCCAGAACTAAAATTCATGTTGGTACAGGAGAACTCATACTTCGTGTAGGTGACGAATCAATCAGTCTTCAGGCTCTCGACTCAACCAGGACATCAAGTGATAGAGGTGAGAAAGTAAATTCAATTGATAACCAACCTGTTAAACCTTCTTTTCAGGAAGCACCACGGAACAACACAACTGAGCCAGATCCTATATCTCATGCCAACAAAGAAATAACTCAGGAGGAACGAAGGCTTCATATTGATGATCTAGATGAGTGGAAGGCGCATTTCAAGGAAAAACTAGGGATACACGAAGCAGAACCAAAGCCACTCTATGGGACAGACGAATTCAAAATAGGAGATCAGGTATTGTTAGATAAAGTAGATCCTCGAATATCTCCTCCTGACCCGAATACAAACAAAGAAATCCCTTTTAGGGTAATCAATGTCTTCCCATACGGAACAGTCGAGGTAAGTAATCCTACATTTGGCACTTTTAAAATAAATGCTACTCGAATTGAACTATATACTAATAATAGGATAGATAGCATGAGGAAGGATGTTCAACTCTTCAAACCACCCTGATTATACGAATGAGATGTAAGTCTAGCTTAAGACTTTAAATGAGCGCTTCTCGGGAGGCAACCCGAGCACTAACTCTAATAATTAAGTTTAGTTTCTTTTTTTTATTTATATTTAGGTGCAAATTTCCATACCACACGGCCTTGCACATGAAACACCCCAAACCCGGTCAATACGCCATGACCGAATTTGGTATGTCACAGGGGAAAAACGTTTTGAGGAAAAACGAGTTACCGATTAAATTTTAGTGAAAAACTCTTTGTTGTTCTAAGTTCGTAGAAATCAGGTGTATAATAAATTAAAAACTGATAATTTACTTTGAAATCCCGAAAATAAATCTTTAAAACTTAGTTGCAGCTTAGATTTGTAAACCTTTTATAAATTGAAAAGAAACTAAAGCGATTAGGTTGAAAACCGTATCTAATAGAAATTTGGAAACTGGAGTTTTGGAAAATAGTATGAGTTATCAAAAATACTTAAGTTGTTAAAAATTATCAATTTATTTAGGTTACCCGATGGTAATGTTTTAAAAAAAACCATCGCGCTTTGTATTTTAGAAAACTTTGTTCACATATCATTAAATCAATCATGTAATTTGCAAGTTATTCCTAAAACAAATCCAAATCATATAAATAATCCAAAAACATAATTTAAGAGGCCTTATTACAAACCCATAAAAATGAAAACCAAATTAAAATCAAGTACCCAAATGGAAGTTCATGTAAAACCGAATTTCATTGCATGGCCTCCTCGAGTTCATCCGGCTCCTCATCCGCGAATTTACGAATTACGAAAAAGTAAGGGAGAAGGTGAGTCACCAAGACTCGATGCATATTCCTCTCCCGGGTAAATACCACATACTTACACAAATTATAACCAAGCAATATATATATTATGCACCCAACCTAGCCATCCGTAACTCCTTTTTCTACCCCGTGTGGTACCAAACCACTGGTGGTGCCAAACCACCGTGACCAAAGTCACGATATTCAATATTGTGATACCAAATCACCGTGACCCAAAGTCACAAATAATCAAGTTGTGGGGCCAACCCACTTGTGATACCAAATCACCGCGACAATCCCATATCTCAAAAGTGGGGCCAACCCACGGTGGTGTTAATCCACGGGGACGAGTCGCTATGAGGTGCCAAACCTCTGGTGTCCCAAAGACACAAATGTGATACCAAATCACTTTGGAGGTGCCAAACCTCACGGTGTCCAAGACACGAATATCAATCTTCCCCCTCCTCTCATATTGCCCATACCAATGCAATAGATAAACAAATCATGTCAATATACTTTGATATGAACATATAACCAATACATATCGTAGATCGTGATATTAAACAACATATAGCAACATCATATCGAAATGGACTTACCCGTATCCTTGCTCATACCCATCAAGGTATCATATCAATATCTCATAGTTTCGGCTTTAACAACTTGAATAGTTATTTAACACACATATATATATATAAACCAAGTTATAAAGTGTGTAAGATACACACCTTTCACCAATGCAAATACTAACTTCCGAAGGTCCGATCTATCGCACTAGATCACCTTGTCCTACAATCGACCAATACTTAGATTATAAACAAAGGCCATTCGACCATACCACTAAATCCCAATGAGTTATCGCTTGAAATACCAAGTCTTACCTAAAAGCTTACCCAAAACGATTGACAAAGAAACGAGGCTTAGATTGATTGCTTCCAACGTCCCGAGGAGCCTAAAAGAAATCAGTTTCTAAGAATGATTAGAACCTTGCAACAATTGTCCAAAATTCGGCCTTTGTCTACAAGAGGAACAACATAGAAACAATAAAAAGACTAAGGAAAAATGGCCATAACACTTACCTATCTTCCAAAACCATTTGAAGAAAACCAAATGAAGTCCTACCCTTGAAGAAATTCGGCCAAGACAAATCAAATAGGATATGAGAGTTTCAGCTATGATTTTGAAAGAAAACAATTGATATTCGGCTCAAAAGAGATGAAGAATTAGTATGGCAAAGAAGAAAAGAAAAAAAATGAAAAGGGAAGAAGGATGATTCGGCTTTAGCAACTAATGAAAGAAAAATCAAGGGGAAAGGGGAAGAAAGAGATTCGGCCAAGAAGAAAGTAAAAGAAATGTTGTGATTTTGAACAATATTCAAAAGAAAGAAAAGAGAGAAAATGGGATTAAGAGATTCGGCCAACACCTATTTTACCAAAGAAAAGTGCACAAAAATGCACAAAGTTCAAATGTAGTTTCGGTTTCAAAAGGAAAAATGAGAGAAAGAGAATGGTATTTGGTTCAACACAAAAATGAGAGCTAAAATCCAAAGCAAAATTTGCACAAAAATGCCTAGGTACATTCGGCCAAAGAAGGAGTTTTTGGAGAGAAAAGAAACAAATGCCAAAAGGTGCACAAATGCTAAAGTTGGCCAACTATCCTTCCCCAAACCTCCTATCAATATTCTACCACCCCTAGCCATACATGCCGTCCACATACATGCACTAAAGGCCTTGGAATAGTTTCCAAAACATCTCCCTTAAGCCAAGCCTTGAAATCCTCTATATTCCCAAAGTTGAAGAAATTTTATCCCCAAAATCTAGCAATTCTATCCCTTATTTCATGCTTACCATAACCTTAAGTCTTCTTGCCATAAAAAGAAAATTGTCCATCTTATCCATATGTATAGTTGACCGACACTTAATGCTAGGATGTACAAAAATAAAATCCTCAATATGCTTTCCATGCTATTCGAACCACTTCCCTCAAGCAACCTTTCAAGCTCCTTATCCACTATGCCACTAACTCCTCATGTGCTTTAATTTAACACTTAAATTATCTTAAGTGTCAAGCTCACTTAATCCACTTCACTAAATTTTCCACACTAAAAATTATTCTAGCTTAGCTAATATTTCCAAGCCTTCACACAAATATACTAAGCACACAATAACAATCATATCCGAGCTAACACAAATAACAAGATGATACTCTAATATTTTTTAGGATATTACAATTCTACCCCCTTAAGAAAATTTTGTCCTCGAAATTACCTGATCAAAAGAGTTGAGGGTACTGCTGCCTCATCGCATCCTCCGGTTCCCACGTAGCTTCTTCCACGCCATGATTCCGCCATAAAACCTTCACTAAAAGAATGGACTTCCTACGCAAAAATTTCACATCTTGATCTAGAATCTGCACAGGTTCTTCTTCTATCGTCAAATCTGGACTCACCTCTATTTCCTCTACTGCCACGACATGCGATGGACGTAACGATAGCGTCTAAGCATGGAGACATGGAACACATCGTGAATCGACTCGACTCGATGGCAACTCGAGCCGATAGGCTACTGGTCCCACTCGTCTCAACACCTTATACGGTCCAATAAACCTTGGACTTAACTTGCCTTTTTCCCAAATCTTAACACTTTCTTCCATGGCGAGACCTTCGTAAAACCTTTGTCACCTACGCAAAACTCTATATCCTCCGCTTGAGATCGGCATATGACTTCGCCTATCCGGCTTCCTTCAGACGAGCCCGAATCATCTTAACCTTATCCTCGCCTCTAACCAACTCTGGTCCTAACATCCGACGCTCACCCAACTCTGTCCAAAGATGTAGGTGTGCGACACCTCCTACCATACAACGCCTCATATGGTGCCATCTTAATGCTTGCTTGGTAACTATTGTTGTATGCGAATTCAATAACGGTAAAAACTCTTCCCCTGCCTCTCAAGTCCAAAACACATCCTCTCAACATATCCTCCAAAATCAAATAACTCTTTCCGATCGCCCGTCGATCGTGGATGAAATGCCGTACTAAAATCCAACCGCTGCACCCAAAGCTTGATGTAACGCTCTCCAAAACCTCGACGTAAATCTAGGATCTTTGTCTCGAGATGATCGACACCGTACACCGTGCAACCTTACTATCTCCGCCACATACAACTTAGCTAACTTCAGGCGAGTAATCCACCCTTCACCGAATAAAATGAGTGACTTAGTCGACGATCCACAATCACCCAAATCGAGTCTTTCTTACTTGGCGTAAGGGGTAATCCATCGACAAAGTCCATAGTGATCCTTTCCCACTTCCATCATGGAATCTTCACCACTTGAAGTAACCTGCACGACAACCGATGTTCCGCCTTGACCTGCTTGCACGCACGCCGACATTTACCCACAAACTCGCTTACCTCACGCCTGACACTGCCACCAAAATCGCTCTCTTAAACCGATACATCTTGCTACCTCTAGGATGCATAGCGTGTGGGCTGCTATGTGCGTCTGAAGAATCCTTTGCCTCAACTCAACATCCTTTGGCATACAAGCTCTTCCTTTAAAACACAATACTCCATCCTTGGACAAACTATAATCCTCTAAACCACCATTCTCAAACTCAGAATCTCCGATCATTCAAACCATCATCCTCTAACTGTTTCTCCTTGATCTGCTCTAACCAAGTCGGCTTGACTTGCAATTCAAAAAAAGACTCCCATCGTCATATAAGCTAAGATGAGCAAACATCGATCTTAGGTCCGATATAACCTTTCGGCTCAACGCGTCTCGCACACCACGTTAGCCTTGCCTGGATGATACTCAATCGAACAAATCGTAGTCCTTTAACAACTCAATCCATCTACGCTGCCTCAAGTTCAAATCCTTTTGAGTCAAAAGATACTTAAGACTCTTATGATCCGTGTAGACTATTGACTTCTCTCCATACAAATAATGTCTCCATATCTTCAAAGCAAAACCACTCACAATGCAATTCCAAATCATGCGCTCGGATAATTAACTTCATGTGGTCTCAATCACGAGATGCATAAGCCACTACCTTCCCTTCTTGCATCAAAGACACATCCCAAACCAAAGATGTGATGCATCACAAGAACTGTGAATTCCTTGCCCGCCTCGGGTTGAATCAAAACGGAGCTTCAGCTTAGAATCTTCTTCAACTTGTCAAAACTTTCTTGTCGCTTCTCGGTCCGCATAAATGGAACTCCTTTCCTTAATAACTTGGTCAAAGGTGCTACGATCAAAGAAAATCCTTCCACAAATCTTCGGTAGAGTACCCGCTGCACCTAGAAAACTCGAATCTCACCACCGACTTAGGCGGTTTCCAATCCAATACTGCCTCAATCTTCCGAGGATCCACTCTAATCCCCTCAGCTGATACCACGTGACCCAAGAAAGTCACCTCCCTAAGCCAGAACTCGCACTTACTAAATTTGGCGTATAGCCGCTTTTCCTCGTAATCTGCAACACTACTCGCAAATGCGCATCATGCTCCTCCTCCGACTTGGAGTATACCAAAATATCATCTATAAATACCACAACAAATCGGGTCCAAAACTGCTGGAATACCCGATTCATCATGTCCATGAATGCCGCGCGTGCGTTAGTCAACCCAAACGGCATTACGAGAAACTCGTAGTGCCCATACCGAGTGCGAAATGCCGTCTTATGGATATCAGCCTCTTTCACCTTCAGCTGATGATATCCAGACCTTAAATCAATCTTGGAGAAAATCGCTGCCCCCTTAAGGTGATCAAACAAATCATCTATCCTCGGCAAAGGATACTTGTTTTTGATCGCCACTTTATTCAATCGGCGATAGTCTATACACATCCACATCGAACCATCCTTCTTCTTGACAAAAAGTATCGGCGCTCCCCAAAGGCGAAACACTTGGTCGGATGAAACCTCGATCCAACAACTCTTGAATCTGAGCTTTTAATTCCACTAATTCCTTCGAGCCATCCTATACGGCGCGCAATAGACACCGCGCAGCTTCCGGTAATGATCTATACCAAATTCAACTTCACGATCCGGGCGGCGGTCCGAAGTTCTTCAAGAAATATGTCAACATATTCCTTTACCGTGCGGACATTCCCCACATTAGACTCCTTAGCCTCCAACGCACACACATGGACCACAAATGCCTCACAGCCCTTCCTGACCAACTTCACAGCTTTCAATGCAGATACCACGTTGGATAGATAATCTTTTCTATTACCTATCATGACCACTTCTTCGCCATCAGCTGTCTTCAAAACCATGCGCTTAGCAGCGCAATCCAAACTTGCTTGGTACTTGACCAACCAAATCCATCCCAAGAATCGATCGAACTCCTCAAACGGCGGCTTCCATCGGATCGACCTACAAACATTACCCCTTGGAGTTCTAGGGGTACATCTCTATACAAACTTATTTACTTCTACAGAGTGACCTAGAGGGCTAAATACGGTCATCTTCCTAGAAGCGATCTCGAGTCTAGATTCATAGTCTCTACTATGCTACTAGCAACATACGAATGTGTCAAACCCACATCTATCAAAGCCGTATATGGTACACCAAAGATTAAGAACGTACCGGTTATAACATCCGGTGCCCTCCTCTTGACGTCTCACAGCATACACCAAACCAGTTTGTCTTGCCTCGGTGTTGCCACACCTCTGCCAGATGCTCCGCGCCTCGACTGTAACCATTACCTCCTCTACCATTACCACGACCTCTCCGTGGTGACGGTCCTCATTTCGAATCGAGCACGACCTTGACCCTCGGGATCGATTCCTAGCTAGCTTACGTGGACAATCCTCACACGATGATCCAAATGAGCCACACTCAAAACATCCTTTCCTCCGGTCCAACATTCGCCCCAATGAGATTTCCCACATCGGTTACACTGTGGCTTTGGTCCTCGATTAGCGATGAATGTGCCTCCCCAGTTGATTCGCCCATTCGCCTAACCCTCTTCTCGAGAATTATCGGTGACCTTGATGATCCAAAACCTCTCTTATGTTTATTCTTGTCGTGCCTTTGCCTTACAGATTCCTTTATCCCTTCAAATTATCTTAGTCTTTTCAACTAGCGCAGCAAAAACTCTCGCTCCCGATGTGGAGCAATCAACAATCTCACTGTCCCTCAATCCATCTTCGAACCAGACACATCGCTCGTGCTCAAAGCCACGATACCTCCAAAGATACCGACTCAATCTTAAAATTTCGCCTCATATTCGATACGGACTTACTTCCTGGACCAAACTCGAAATGCCTTACGCTGTGCATCAATGTAACTAGACCCAACATATTTCTTCCGATACGCAAATTTTAAAATAATCCCAAGTGAGATCCTCCACGCAAAGACTATTCCGCACCGTGAGCCACCACCGATATGACTCATCCCGGAAGCGCGATACAATCCCTTTCACTTTTTCCCGGCATTCGGATCTAAGTCATCCATGATTCGCTCCGTCGCCTCTAGCAAATATTCAGTCGCACTGGGAGCTACGCCTGAAACACCTCGAAATACCTCCGCTCCATTGGATCGGAGTCGCCGGCACGGATTTTCAAACTCCCGCGCCTCCTCCTATTCCAGCTACCCTCTCAAGAACTCGCAGCATCGCCTGAGACACCGCGTCATCCCCCGATTGATCCTGATGCTCAACTCCAACCGCTGGTGGTGGGGGTAGTGGTACCTCATTTTCGGATCCTTAACTGCACTCACCGGCTCGCACACACGCCCATCCTACCTCGACCACGTCCACGAGTAATACGACCTCTACCTCGAGTACTCATATCTAAAAGTCTCGACTTATCTGATTTAAAAGTTTTATGCATTAGTCAATATTCCACTTTCTTTAAAGCACAGTTTTATGAAAAGTTTTAATAAGAGGTTGTTTCATGAGTACACCAAACCTATAATTTTGGGTCTCTAGAGTAGTTCCTACTACTATACAACATGCCAACATCATCATATCATATCATCAAAATCAACAGCTTGATGTACTTACTGTATGGATTGATGTCGGAGACTCGGGCCATGCCTTTCCAACCATACAATTTTCAACAAAATCATTTTAAAACCATACTTTAAAACATTTTGGGCCTCGAGCCCACAGCTGAGTTTTTGAACTTGGCTCTGATACCAATTTGAAACACCCCAAACCCGGTCAATACGCCACGACCGAATTTGGTATGTCACAGGGGAAAAACGTTTTGAGGAAAAAGCGAGTTACCGATTAAATTTTAGTGAAAAACTCTTTGTTGTTCTAAGTTCAGAGAAATCAGGTGTATAATAAATTAAAAACTGATAATTTACTTTGAAATCCCGAAAATAAATCTTTAAAACTTAGTTGCAGCTTAGATTTGTAAACCTTTTATAAATTGAAAAGAAACTAAAGCGATTAGGTTGAAAACCGTATCTAATAGAAATTTGGAAACTGGAGTTTTGGAAAATAGTATGAGTTATCAAAAATACTTAAGTTGTTAAAAATTATCAATTTATTTAGGTTACCCGATGGTAACGTTTTAAAAAAAACCATCGCGCTTTGTATTTTAGAAAACTTTGTTCACATATCATTAAATCAATCATGTAATTTGCAAGTTATTCCTAAAACAAATCCAAAGCATATAAATAATCCAAAAACATAATTTAAGAGGCCTTATTACAAACCCATAAAAATGAAAACCAAATTAAAATCAAGTACCCAAGTGGAAGTTCATGTAAAACCAAATTTCATTGCATGGCCTCCTCGAGTTCATCCGGCTCCTCATCCGCGAATTTACGAATTACCTGAAAAAGTAAGGGAGAAGGTGAGTCACCAAGACTCAAAGCATATTCCCTCTCCCGGTAAATACCACATACTTACACAAATTATAACCAAGCAATATATATTATGCACCCAACCTAGCCATCCGTAACTCCTTTTTCTACCCCGTGTGGTACCAAACCACTGGTGGTGCCAAACCACTGGTGACCAAAGTCACGATATTCAATATTGCGATACCAAATCACTGGTGACCCAAAGTCACAAATAATCAAGTTGTGGGGCCAACCCACTTGTGATACCAAATCACTGGCGACAATCCCATATCTCAAAAGTGGGGCCAACCCGCGGTGGTGTTAATCCACAGGGACGAGTCGCTATGAGGTGCCAAACCTCTGGTGTCCCAAAGACACAAATGTGATACCAAATCACTGGAGGTGCCAAACCTCTGGTGTCCGAAGACACGAATATCAATCTTCCCCCTCCTCTTATATTGCCCATACCAATGCAATAGATAAACAAATCATGTCAATATACTTTGATATGAACATATAACCAATACATATCGTAGATCGTGATATTAAACAACATATAGCAACATCATATCGAAATGGACTTACCTGTATCCTTGCTCATACCCGTCAAGGTATCATATCAATATCTCATAGTTTCGGCTTTAACAACTTGAATAGTTATTTAACACACACATATATATATAAACCAAGTTATAAAGTGTGTAAGATACACACCTTTCACCAATGCAAATACTAACTTCCGAAGGTCCGATCTATCGCACTAGATCACCTTGTCCTACAATCGACCAATACTTAGATTATAAACAAAGGCCATTCGGCCATACCACTAAATCCCAATGAGTTATCGCTTGAAATACCAAGTCTTACCTAAAAGCTTACCCAAAACGATTGACAAAGAAACGAGGCTTAGATTGATTGCTTCCAACGTCCCGAGGAGCCTAAAAGAAATCGGTTTCTAAGAATGATTAGAACCTTGCAACAATTGTCCAAAATTCGCCTTTGTCCACAAGAGGAACAACATAGAAACAATAAAAGACTAAGGAAAACGGCCATAACACTTACCTATCTTCCAAAACCGCTTGAAGAAAACCAAATGAAGTCCTACCCTTGAAGAAATTCGGCCAAGACAAATCAAATAGGATATGAGAGTTTCGACTATGATTTTGAAAGAAAACAATTGATATTCGGCTCAAAAGAGATGAAGAATTAGTATGGCAAAGAAGAAAAGAAAAAATGAAAAGGGAAGAAGGATGATTCGGCTTTAGCAACTAATGAAAGAAAAATCAAGGGGAAAGGGAAGAAAGAGATTCGGCCAAGAAGAAAGTAAAAGAAATGTTGTGATTTTGAACAATATTCAAAAGAAAGAAAAGAGAGAAAATGGGATTAAGAGATTCGCCAACACCTATTTTACTAAAAAGAAAAGTGCACAAAAATGCACAAAGTTCAAATGTAGTTTCGGTTTCAAAAGGAAAAATGAGAGAAAGAGAATGGTATTTGGTTCAACACAAAAATGAGAGCTAAAATCCAAAGCAAAATTTGCACAAAAATGCCTAGGTACATTCGGCCAAAGAAGGAGTTTTTGGAGAGAAAAGAAACAAATGCCAAAAGGTGCACATATGCTAAAGTTGGCCAACTATCCTTCCCCAAACCTCCTATCAATATTCGGCCACCCCCTAGCCATACATGCCGTCCACATACATGCACTAAAGGCCTTGGAATAGTTTCCAAAACATCTCCCTTAAGCCAAGCCTTGAAATCCTCTACATTCCCAAAGTTGAAGAAATTTTATCCCCAAAATCTAGCAATTCTATCCCTTATTTCATGCTTACCATAACCTTAAGTCTTCTTGCCATAAAAAGAAAATTTTCCATCTTATCCATATGTATAGTTGACCGACACTTAATGCTAGGATGTACAAAAATAAAATCCTCAATATGCTTTCCATGCTATTCGAACCACTTCCCTCAAGCAACCTTTCAAGCTCCTTATCCACTATGCCACTAACTCCTCATGTGCTTTAATTTAACACTTAAATTATCTTAAGTGTCAAGCTCACTTAATCCACTTCACTAAATTTTCCACACTAAAAATTATTCTAGCTTAGCTAATATTTCCAAGCCTTCACACAAATATACTAAGCACATAATAACAATCATATCCGAGCTAACACAAATAACAAGATGATACTCTAATATTTTTTAAGATATTACAGCACACGTCTGTGGCCGTGGCCGTGTGGATACTACGGACTCCTGTACTGACATAGCAAAGGTAGTACGAGCCAATGACGAAAGATTCCTAGATCACGGATGACTATAAATTACCACGGCCGTGTGATATGGCCGTGGCCGACACTAAAGGAAGTCACACGGGCTCCGACTAAACACCACGGCCGTGCGATACAGCCGTGGTCGACACTGTTTTATCAAACATGGGCGTAGAGACCATGAAACGGGCGTGGGAGAAACGAACGAAGCACAACACGACCGTCTGATACGGCTGTGTGACCCAACACGCCCATGGTACACGGGCGTGGAGATGTACCAGACATCAAAACTCTATTTAAACCACCCTCCTTCTCAACTACTCCCCATTCCCCTTCCTCCATACATTCTCAGACCCCCTTCCATATTCTCCTTCCTTGGCCATTTTCCAAACTCTAGATGTACACCATATCCATGTCGAAGAAGCGAAAGGATCCTAGCACAGTCTTCCCCTGTGGGAGACCGATCTACATAAGTTCATGCCGGCCGCTTCATCCACTCGACAAGCCAAGGATATTTGAGGCCATTTAGTTTTTAATTTTATTTTTTCGTTGCATTTATTCTCCTTCTCTTTATCTTCCTTGTCCTTAAATAAATAATTAGTTTATTTTGAATTTTTCTTAGTATTTCTTGGCTATTTCTTCACGGGCTACCCAATTTCTTCATCTAGCACAAGAATAGTGGGCAAATTTCATACCATCATCGAGAGACGCCTCCTCCAACTTATCTTTCACCTCCGAATCAAGTTTCCACACCTCCAACTCAAGGAATCCATCCAAATTCAGGAAGTTTCATCTCTCCCTATCTTTTATGAATTTCTATCTATCTTTGTACATTGAGGGCAATGTACATCTTAAGTGTGGGGGGTGAATCTTAAAAGTGCCAAACTTTTTGTATTATTCTCAAATCCTGAATTATGTCTTGTTCTTAAGTAAAATTTCTCATATTACTGTTAAAATGAAAGTTCCTTTGATTTATGATTTTTATTGATATGTTTTGGATTAAGTCACCGATAATTGTGCAAATGATGATTTAAACTCAGAGGAAACTAGAGAATCAAGCAGATAAGTCTATTTTTCAGAAGTAAAAATTTTGTTAGGTTGTTTACCCGAATCTAATTATTACTTTGAAGTTTGAAATTTACAAGGTTGACATCAAAAGCCATAATTTTTGTGAGATTTTGAGCCTTTTAGAGCATATATTCTTTTTCTTGCTCACTTTATTGATTATGAGTGTGTCAACATTGATTTGTTATTCTAGAACTTGCTTCGATTATACATGTCAAGACCACACCTTTGATTTGATATACAGAGATGATAAAGGCACCTAGGATTTAACCCACTTACTCCACTAAAAACCTACCTTCATAATTAACCCCTAGTGAACCCCGTTTGATCTTAAATTTTTTTATTGACTCACCCGCTAATTTTAAACCAAAACCCTTTGTATTTGTTATCACCATTCTTCTTGACTACCCTTTTGTCGAGATTTGATTTTGAGCGCTTCCTAACTATGTTCTATATTTCATTTGTACTTTCTTATTATTGTAAATATTTAATGTTTTGTTCTTAAAAAAAAAAGAAAAAAAAGAAAAAAAACGACGAAGTTTATTCATTATTAGTTTTATTAGTAAGTGAGCTTACATATTTAAATTCCACATCTTGAAGAAAAAGCTCGTATTATTAGTATTACAAGTTTTTAGTTGATGTAATTATTAGCTCATTTTCCTAGTTAGGTAATTTGTCAAGTCAATCTCGATTCTAACCCTCTAATTCAGCCTTTATCCACACCTTTAACCCAACCCCCGTTACAACCCTGTTAAAGACCTTTTGATTTGTGTATCATCCCATATTATAGTGGTGGAGATTTGATTTTCATGCAAGCTTATAGGATTAACTTTTCATCTTTGACTTATGAGTTCTTTTTCCTGAACCTTAAACACCTCGAGTGATTTGAGTGAATCTTTAGTGAGGATGTCAATCCTTTTCGATTTTGAATTAGAGGTAATTATTTAGAAGAGGGAAAACACCTACGTTTTCATGCTACAAAAATGTATGACTTAGATTGTTTGAATCTTTAGGACTCTTTGAGTTGAATTATCCATGTATAAATTATCTGTGAATTATGACAAAATATTATTGATGAATATTATGAATCGAGGAAGTTTGTTTTAATTATGAGTTGAGAATTTGGCTTGAGGACAAGCAAAAGCTTAAGTGTGGGGTTATTTGATAAACCGTAATAATAACATATTTTAAACCCACATTTAGCATACTTTTGGATGATTTATCCCTTGAATTATTTAATTTGGTGCTCTTAATCCTTTAATTTCATGTTTTATACTCAGGAGAGCACCGGAGGATGAAGAGAATGAGAAACGGGCCTAAAACAGAGTAAATGGGCCATATCACGAAATCGACACGGCCTGGGCCCAAGACCACACGGTCGTGCTCCTTTAGCAGGTTCGAACACGGCCTGGCCACGATTCACACGGGCGTGTGCCATGGGCGTGTCCCTGACGTGACAAAGAAGAATTTTATTCGGATTAGGGTACTTAGAGGCAAAGAAAGCCATTCCAAAAGCCTATATAAACACCCTAGAGGCCAACCTTCAAGGGGTCCAATAGGCCAAGGAGCCGAGCCGCAGAGGTCGAGTTGTGGGATTCACTCAAGAAAGCCGCTTGATTCATCTCAAGAAGCCGGAGTCATACTCAAGACGGAGGATCTCTCAATTCCTTCAGGGGTTTTAGGGTTTTTCTTATGTTTTGTTTTATCTTTTCTTCTGAGATGTATTTTTTATAATTATGAACTAAACCCTCGATACACGGGGGATGAAACCTAAGACGAATCTTGTTATCATTTGCTGAACTATATGATAAATACTTGATTTGTTCTTAATTATGTGTTCTTAATTCTTGCTTTGATATTCCAAAATATTGATTCAAGTACTGATGTGGTTAGGTGGTGGAGCAAAAGTCCCTGCCTAAGAGTAGATCTAGAATAGCTAAGCGGAGTTGCTCGCGCGCCTAGAGATAGGGTGACGAAAATCTGCCGGATTAGGGTCAAACCTAATACGGGAGTCCATAGATCGAGTTAATGCAATTCTAGGGGTTTTAATTAGAAAGAGATTTCAATTAATCAACCTAGGGTTAGACGTTAGTCGCCTCGAGAGAGGGATTAATATACATTAGGGAATCCTACGGATCAAGTCAAGTGAATAAATCGTCTGGTTCAGAGTTAGATAACAAGTGAAGTCTAGGTGGATTCTTCCTTGGGTATCGTCTTAATCAATTGGTTTTTGTCACGAGTGTTTTCCCAAGTTCGTTCTCTTTGTCTTAGCATCTTTAGCTTAGTGGTTAGTTAATTTTAGATTAAACAACAAATTCCCTTGTTTCTTAGGCTAAATAATAAAAAGAAAGTTAGTATTAGTACTTCTGGTTCCTTTGGGTTTGACATTCCAGTCTTACCACTAAACTATACTACTGTTCGATAGGTGCGCTTGCCGTGTTCCTGCCGCGGCCAAGAGGAGTTTCACTCGGATTTGGATGCTTGGAGGCAAAGAAACACACTCCAAAGTCTAATTAAACCCCCAAATAGGAATTGCACTCAAATTAGGATACTTGGAGGCCAAGTAACACATCTCAAAGCCTATATAAACACCCTACGGGGCAACTTATCCAGGGAGTTCGACAGAAACCCTTTGTCGAGGGAGGCCCAAAGCCATCGTTTAGGGGCGTCTTGCTAGGCCAGAGAAGGCAGATTTGTGGAGATTCACTCAGGGATAGCCAGTTGATCCATCTCTAGAAGCCGAAATTCTACCCAAGACGGAGGATCTCCTCTTCAATTCCTTAAGGGGGCTTTAGGGATTTCTTATGTTTTGTGTTATCTTTTCTTCTGAGATGTTTTTCTTTACTATTATGAACTAAACCCTTCAGATACCTGAAGGGGGATAAAACCTAGATGAATCTTGTTATTATTTTTTGAATTATATGATAAATACTTGATTTATTCTTAATTATGTGTGCTTAATTCTTGTGTTGATATTTCGTGGATATTAATTCAAGTCGAATGTGCTTAGGTGGTGGAGCAAAAGTCCCTGCTTAAGAGTAGATCTAGCATAATTAAGTGGAGTTGATCGCGCGCCTAGAGATAGGGTGACGAGATTTTACCGGATTAGGGTGAAACCTAACATGGGATGTCCATAGATCGATTTACTGCTATTCTAGGGGGTTATTATTCGAGAAAGAGATTTTTGTTAATTAACCTAGGGTTAGATGTTATTCGCCTCGAGAGAGGGTTTAATATACGTTAGGGAGTCCTACGGATCAAGTCAAGTGAATAAATCGTATGGTTCAGTGTTAGATAACAAGTGAAGTCTAGGTGGATTCTTCCTTGGGTGTCGTCTTAATCAACTGAGTTTTTCCCAAGTTATTCTCCCAATTTCATTCTTCTTTGTCTTAGAATTTTTAGTTTAATAGTTAATTAATTTAGACTAGATAAACAACTTCACTTATTTTAGGCTAAATAATAGGAAGAAAGTTAGTATTAGTACTTTTAGTTCCTTTGGGTTCGACAATCCGGTCTTGCCTAAGCTATACTACTGTTCGATAGGTGCACTTGCCTCAATCGTTGTCATAGTTAGTTTCCAGGTTCGATCATTATCTTTATAAATTTAAAACTCTGACTTCACAGCGATTAAGTTTTTGGCGCCGTTGCCGGGGAAGTAAAATATTAAGAACACTCTATTTTTATTACTTTAGCCTTTTTTTTTATTTTTTTTCAATTTAATTTTATTTCTTATTTTCTTTGCTAAATTTTTCTTTCTTTCTTTTCCTAGTAGGTACCTCTAGTTTATGACTAGAAGGAACCCAAGAGGACCACTAGTATACGACAGTGATATTGAAGCTACCGCTCGTAAAAATCGCAGAGAAATTAGGCGAACCATAAATTACCAAGAAGATGAGCGAGAAGACAGATCCAATCCTACTGAAGGGATAGACGAAAATAACCCACCACCATAAGATGTGGCAGAAAATAATGCTCCGCGTACTATGTATGATTATGCTAAACCTCATTTAACAGGAGCAGAATCAAGTATAGTTAGGCTGGCTATAGCTGCTAATAATTTTTAATTAAAGCCTAACACTATACAAATGATTCAACAATTTTTTCAATTTGATGGTTTGCAGGACGAAGATCTGAATACTCATATAGCTAATTTTTTAGAGTTCTGTGATACCTTCAAAATAAATGGCGTTTCTGACAAACTGAAATAGTAACATATTTTAATCCCACCTTTAGTATACTTTTGGATGATTTATCCCTTGATTTAAGTAAAAAGGTGCTCTTAATCCTTTCTTTTCATGTCTTATACTCAGGAAAGCACCCAAGAATAAAATGAACGAGAAACGGGCTCAAAACGGACCAAAATGGGCCAAAGAAGAAATCGACACGGCCTGACTAAAGCCCACACGGCCGTGCCTCCTCAATATACTAGAACACGGCCTGATATCGATCTACACGGGCGTGTCATCATTAGAAGTCCGAACACGGCCTGACCACGATTCACACGGGTGTGTGCCATGGCCGTGCCTCTGCCGTGGAGAAGAGCAATTTCATTCGGGAAAGGATACTTAGGGGCAAAGAAACCTATTTCAAAAGCCTATAAATACACCCTAAGTATGACCTAAAAGGGGGAGTCGACGGGCGGTCAGCTAGGCCAAGGAGCCGAGCCGAAAAGGTTAGATTTGTGGGGATTCACTCAGGGATAGCCAGTTGATCCATCTCAAGAAGCCGAAATTCTACTCAAGACGAAGGATCTCCTCTTCAATTCCTTCAGGGGGTTTTAGGGATTTTGATCGCTATAAATCAGAGTTTTAAAATTTATAAAAGACTGATCGAACCTGGAAACCAACTCTGACAACGATTGAGGCAAGTGCACCTATCGAACAGTAGTATAGCTTAGGCAAGACCGGATTATCGAACCCAAAGGAACTAAAAGTACTAATACTCACCGTCTTTTTATTATTTAGCCTTAATATAAAGTGATGGTTGTTAAACTAAAACTAATCTACTTACTAAGCTAAGACGCAAAGACAAAAAGAATGAATTCGGGAAATAACTTTTGGGAAAACTCAGTTGACTCAAGCGATACCCTTAGGAAAAATCCACCTAGACTTCACTTGTTATGTAACCTTGAACCATATGATTTATTTACTTAGTTTGATCCTTGAGACTCCCTAACGTATATTAAACCCTCTCTCGAGGCGAATAACGTCTAGGTTAATTAGTGGAACTCTCGTTCACTTATAATAACCCTCTAGAATAGCAGTAAATCGATCTGTGGACTCCCATATTAGGTTTCACCCTAATCCGGCAAAATCTCGTTACCCTATCTTTAGGCGTGCGATCAACTCCGCTTAATTATGTTGGATCTACTCTTAGGCAGGGTCTATTCCTCCTCCACCTAAGCACATTAGATTTGGATTAAGTTCACACAATTAAGAACAAACTAAGTTATTATCATATAATTCAAAAATCAAATAACAAGATTCATCATAGGTTTCATCCCTTGGGTATCCAGAAGGTTTAGTTCATAACAATAAAGGAAAACATCTCAAGAGAAAAGATAACACAAAACATAAGAAATCCCTAAAACCCCACAGAAGGAATTGAAGAGGAGATCCTCCGTCTTGAGTAGAATTCCGGCTTCTTGAGATGGATCAATTGGCTATCTTCGAGTGATTCCACACAAATCGACCTTTTAAACTTGGCTTTTTAGCCTAGCTTTCCGTCCCCTTTCAAATTGGTACCTAGGGTGTATTTATAGGCTTTTGAAACACGTTTCTTTCTCCTAAGTATCCTTTCCCGAATGAAATTCCTCTTCTCCACAGCAGAGCACACCATGGCACACGCCCGTATAAATCGTGGCAGCCGCCGTGTTCGAAATCATGAATGAGGCACGGTCGTGTAAGTCGTGGTAAGGCCGTGTTCTAATAGGAATGGTGGCAACGCTGTGGTGGGCTTGAAGTCCGGGACGTCTTTGATTTCGTGGCTTGGCCCAACTTGGTCCGTTTAAGCCCGTTTCTCGTTCTTTTCATCATCGGGTGCTTTCACGAGTATAAGACATGAAAAGAAAGGATTAAGAGCACCTTTTTACATAAATTGGGGCTTAAATCATCCAAAAGCATACTAAATGTGGGCTTAGAATATGTTACTTTTACGGTTTATCAGATTTCTTATGTTTTGTTTTATCTTTTCTTCTGAGATGTTTTTCTTTATTATTATGAACTAAACCCTTCAGATACCTGAAGGGGATGAAACCTAGATGAATCTTGTTATTGTTTTCTGAATTGTATGATAAATACTTGATTTGTTCTTAATTATGTGTGCTTAATTCTTGTGTTGATATTTCGCGGATATTAATTCAAGTTGAATGTGCTTAGGTGGTGGAGCAAAAGTCCCTGCTTAAGAGTAGATCTAGCATAATTAAGAGTAGATCGATTTACTGCTATTCTAGAGGGTTATTATTCGAGAAAGAGATTTCTATTAATTAACCTAGGGTTAGATGTTATTCACCTCGAGAGAGGGTTTAATATACGTTAGGGAGTCCTACGGATCAAGTCAAGTGAATAAATTGTCTGGTTCAGTGTTAGATAACAAGTGAAGTCTAGGTGGATTCTTCCTAAGGGTATCGTCTTAATCAACTGAGTTTTTCCCAAGTATTTCCCCAATTCATTCTTTTTGTCTTTGCGTCTTTAGCTTAGTAATTAGTTAATTTAGATTAATAAACAACTTCACTTATTTTAGGCTAAATAATAGAAAGAAAGTTAGTATTAGTACTTTTAGTTCCTTTGGGTTCGACAATCCGGTCTTGCCTAAGCTATACTACTGTTCGATAGGTGCACTTGCCTCAATCGTTGTCATAGTTAGTTTCCAGGTTCGATCATTCTCTTTATAAATTTTAAAACTCTGACTTCATAGCGATCAAGTTTTTGGCGCCGTTGCCGAGGAACTATAATATTACGAAAGTTCTATTTTTATTACTTTAGCCACTATTTTTTTTATTTTCTGCAATTTACTTTTATTTTTAGTTTTAATTTTAACTTTGCTAATTTTTCTTTCTTTCTTTTCCTAGAAGGTACCTCTAGTTCATGACTAGAAGGAACCCAAGAGGACCACTAGTATACGACAGTGATATTGAAGCTACCACTCGAAGAAATCATAGAGAAATTAGGTGAGCCCTAAATTACCAAGAAGAAGAGCGAGAAGACAGATCCAATCCTACTAAAGGGATGGACGAAAATAACCCACCACCACAAGATGTGGCAGAAAATAATGCTCCGCGTACTATGTATGATTATGCTAAACCTCATTTAACAGGAGCAGAATCAAGTATAGTTAGGCCGACTATAGCTGGTAATAATTTTAAATTAAAGCCTAACACTATACAAATGATTCAACAATTTGTTCAATTTGATGGTTTGCAGGACGAAGATCCGAATACTCATATGGCTAATTTTTTAGAGTTCTGTGATACCTTCAAAATAAATGGCGTTTCTGATGATGACATAAGGCTTCGGTTATTTCCCTTTTCATTAAGGAATAAAGCCAAATAGTGGTTAAACTCGTTACCACAAGGGTCAATCACTACATGGGATCAAATGACCGAAAAATTCTTATTAAAATATTTCCCACCGGCCAAATTACGCAATGATATCTCTTCTTTTGTGCAGATGGATTTAAAGACATTATATGACGCATGGGAGAGATATAAGGATCTCTTGAGAAGGTGTCCGCACCATGGTTTACCCTTGTGGCTCCAAGTCCAAAGTTTCTATAACGGTGTAAACCCCTAAACGAGGCAACTAATTGATTCAGCCGTCGGTGGAACCCTGAACAATAGAACTCCTGAAGCAGCCTACGAGTTCATAGAGGAGATGTCACTGAATAACTATCAGTGGCAGGTCACAAGGACCAAACCAACAAAATTAGCCGGAGTTTTCAACATAGATGCAGTAACCATGCTATCAACACAGGTAGAGATGATGAATAAAAAGCTTGATAGTTTGTGTTCTTCGCAGTACATCCAAAGAATGCAATCACGACGTAAGTGGAACCGTGGCGAATCCTGAGTACCCACCCTACCAACCGAGCACCGAGAGTGAACAGATGAACTATATAGGTAATAATTTCAGATCCAATAATAACCCATATAGTAATAAATATAATCCAGGTTGGAGGAACCACCCAAATTTTTCGTGGGAAGGTCAAGGAAATCAAGGAAATCAAAGACAACAACCTCCTCAAAATTTCCAAAATCAGCCCTATCCACAGGAGAAGAAGCCGAATCTTGAAGAGATGCTGACAAGATTCATGGCATCCACAGAAAACCGTCTCTAAGACACTGAAACCACCCTTAAGACCCAACAAGCATCGATCAAAAGGATCGAGAACCAAGTTGGAGACCTTACTAAGTCAGTTGGGGAAATTACTAAGTTAGTTGGGCAACTTACTAAGATAGTTTCTGAAATTCAATCAGAGATTCTTTCTAAAGGAATAGAACAGGTAAAGGTAGTTACACTGAGAAGTGGAAAGGAGTTACTCGAACCAAAGAAAAAAATACCGCATGAAGATGACAAAGCAAAAGATGAGGGAGTTGAGGATATAACTCCGATGCAAAAAGAAAGTAAACCCTCAATCCCATACCCAAAGAAAGTTGAAGAAAGACCGATTAGATGCCCAATACGGTAAATTTCTTGAACTTTTGAACAAATACATATTAACTTACCCTTTGTTGAAGCCATTTCACGAGATGCCGACATACGCAAAATTCTTAAAAGAACTCCCGACGAATAAAAGGAAGCTTGAAGAAGTATCAAGCTGTGGAGCTTAATGAAGAATGTTCGATTTTTCCTCCAAAACAAGTTACCAACCAAATTAAAAGACCCGTGGAGTTTTCCTATTCCTTGTTTAATTGGTAGTTTAAATATTAAGGAAGCATTAGGTGATCTAGGTGCGATATTAATTTAATGCCTTATAAAATGTTTAAACAACTAGATCTAGGGAACCAAAACCTACTAGGATGAGTATTCAATTAGGCGATAGATCAATTAAATATCCTAGAGGAGTTATCGAGGATGTTTTGGTAAAAATTGATAAATTTATTTTCCCTGTTGATTTTGTTGTGCTTGACATGGATGAGGATATTAATGTTCCCTTAATTTTAGGGCGCCTTTTTTTAGCTGCTGCTAGGGCTGTTATCGACGTAGGTGACGGTAAACTTGCATTAAGAATAGGCGATGAGGAAATTATTTTTCAAATTTATGATGCCATGCGATATTCTAAAGAACAATATGATTCCTGTTATTTTTTTGATACTACTGATCATATCATTCAAAACTCATTACATGAAATTATATATGACGACACGATGGAACTGTGCCTGACTCAAGAAGAGGGGGAAGAAGATGAAGTTGACGAGCTGAATCTGAATACATCTTCATCCAGACAAACAGAAAAAGAAAACATTGAGGTCAATGACGAACTGAAACAAAAACCCTCTATTGATGAGCCGCCCAAATTAGAATTAAAATAGTTACCGAAACACTTAGAATATGCATTCCTCGGGGATAATTCTACGCTACCAGTAATTATCTCTTCAGAATTGGAACCCAAGGAAAAAGAGGAGTTGATACAGGTACTGAGAGAACATAAAAGAGCCATAGCTTGGAAAATTTCTGACATTAAGGGAATAAGCCCATTGTTTTGCACCCACAAAGTTTTTATGGAAGAGGAATAAAAGCCATGTGTGCAACCTCAAAGACGATTGAATCCCAACGTAAAAGAAGTTGTGAAAGCTGAGGTAATTAAACTTCTAGATGCTGGAATAATTTATCCTATTTCTGACAGCAATTGGGTAAGTCCTGTACAGGTTGTTCCAAAGAAAGGAGGCATGACGGTGGTAGCCAACGAGAAGATTGAACTAATTCCCACTAGAACAGTTACAGGTTGGAGAGTCTGCATTAATTACAGGAAGCTGAACGATGCCACTAGAAAAGATCACTTTCCTTTGCCCTTCATTGATCAAATGTTAGAAAGGTTATCTGGGCATATGTACTATTGCTTCCTAGATGGACTCTCCGGCTATTTCCAAATCCCAATAGCACCTGAAGATCAAGAGAAGACAACATTCACATGTCCATACGGTACGTTTGCTTATCGTAGAATGTCTTTTGGATTATGTAATGCTCCTGCTACTTTTCAACGCTGCATGCTGGCAATCTTTGACGAACTTGTGGAAGACATTATGGAGGTATTTATGAACGATTTCTCGATATTCAATAATTCTTTCCATCTTTGCATTAAAAACTTAAAACGAGTTCTAATGAGATGTGAGGAGACAAATCTTGTCTTAAATTGGGAAAAATGCCACTTTATGGTATAAGAGGGAATTGTATTAGGACATAAAATTTCTAGTAAAGGAATCGAGGTAGACAAAGTAAAGGTCGAAACCATAGAAAAATTACCTCCTCCTAGTTCAGTTAAGGCTATTAGAAGCTTTTTAGGACATGCAGGATTCTATAGAAGATTTATTAAAGATTTTTCTAAAATAGCTAAGCCTCTAACGAAATTGCTAGAAAAAGATGTACCTTTTAATTTTAATCAGAAATGTTTAGATGCATTTAATATTCTTAAAGAGAAATTAATAAATGCCCCAATTATAATTGTCCCTGATTGGAATCTCCCTTTTGAACTAATGTGTGATGCCAGTGATTTTGCAATGAGGTGCGCTTTTAGGACAAATGAAAGGACAAGCACTTCCAGTAGATTTATTACGCCAAAGAAGACATTAACAAACCGCACAAGAAAATTATACTACTACTGAAAAAGAATTACTAGCTGTGGTCTTTGCGTTTCATAAATTTAGACAATATTTAGTATTATCTAAAGTTATCATTTACACTGACCACTCTGCTCTTCGTTATCTTTTAACTAAACCTGACGCAAAACCACGACTCATAAGATGGATTTTACTTTTACAGGAATTTGACCTGGAAATACAGGATAAGAAGGGAGCTGAAAACCTTGCAGCAGATCACCTCTCCAGGCTTGAGAACCCACATCTCGAAGAGCTCGACGAAAGTGAGATAAACAACTCATTCCCTGAGGAACAACTCTTTTCTATAACCTGCTCTGAGGTACCATGGTTTGCAGATATTGCAAATTATTTAGCCGCTAACGTCCTAACAAAAAAGCTAACACATCATCAAAAAAGGCGATTTTTTTCTGATGTGAAGAACTATTTCTAGGAGGACCCCTTTCTTTTCTGCATTTGTGCAGATCAGGTAATTCGAAGATGCGTTACCAAGATAGAAGCAAGCAAAATCCTACAACACTGCCATTCGGGACCTTCAGGAGGACACTACAGTGGCATTAAGACAACACATAAAATACTCGAATCAGGTTTTTATTGGCCCACTATATTCAAGGATGCCAGCAGGTATGTTGCTTCATGTGATAAATGCCAAAGAACAGGTAATGTTTCTAAACGTGATGAAATGCCTCAAACATATATACTATATTGTGAAATATTTGATGTATGGGGTATTGATTTTATGGGTCCATTCCTAGTTCATTCGTAAATAAGTACATCCTAGTAGCGCTTGATTACATGTCAAAATGGGTGGAAGTCAAGCTTTACCTACCAATGATGCCAGGGTAGTAGTTAAGTTTCTTAAGAAACTGTTTTCTCGATTCGGAACACCTAGAGCCATCATTAGTGATAGGGGTACTCATTTTTGTAATACTCAATTTGAAAAGGTCTTAAAAAAATATGGAGTATATCATAGGATAGCTACCCCATATCACCCTCAAACCAAGTGGCGGTGTAGAAGTAGCAAACCGAGAACTTAAGCGGATCTTAGAGAAAACAGTTGAATCCAACAGGAAAGATTGGGCAATAAAAGTAGACGACGCTTTATGGGCCTATAAAACAACCTTTAAAACCCGTTTAGGAACATCCCCGTACAAACTTGTCTACGGGAAAAGTTGTCATCTACCATTTGAGTTAGAACATAAAGCTTACTGGGCTATAAAATTTTTGAATTACGATACTAAAACTGCAGGTGAGAAGAGAATGATGCGGATGAACGAGCTAGACGAATGGAGAGCTGATGCCTACGAGAACTTGAAATTATACAAGGAGGCAACAAAGCGACGCCATGATGCTCGTCTAAAGAAATCGAGACAATTCAAAGTAGGGGACTTGGTCCTGCTATACAACTCGAGGCTTAAACTGTTCCCTGGGAAACTGAAATCAAGATGGTCAGGTCCATTCATGATCAAAACAATTTTTCCCTATGGCACAATCGAGGTAACTCATCCCACTCAAGGCACATTCAAGGTAAATGGTCACTGACTCAAAATCTATAATGGTGAAGATTTTAGGGATATGAGAGAGGAGCTTCAGCTTTGTGAACCTTCTTTTTAAAATAAAAATAGGGTAAGTCTAGCTTAAGACTTCAAACGAGCGCTTCTCGGGAGGCAACCCGAGCATTAACCACACTAACATTAGATTCTTAATTTTTAGCATTTAATCCTATACTAATTAAAGCACAGGTTTTAGCCCACACGGCCTTGCACACGGGCGTGCCCGTGGCCGTGTGGAAGCCACGGGACGAAACACGGACGTACTTATAAGCCGTGCTCGACATAGGTGACTTTTATCCTCAACACGGGCTACGATAATAACCCCACGCCCGTGCTGAGAAACCGTGGACTATACTGACTTGCCAAACAAGGGCTCAACACGCTCGTGCTTCACAACCATGGACTATACTGACTTTTTGAACACGGGCTGAACACGCCCATTTTGAAAAACCGTGTGAAGAAGAACACGGGCGTACCACTTTACCCACGGTCGTGCCCAAACACCACAAGCGCGCCCAAATCTAAAAAATGCGAAAACACGGGCTGATTAAACTTTAGCACGGGCGTGGCCCTTGCCCGTGCCCCTACCCCTATTTAAGCAACTTAAACTGCTCATCTTCCCCAAACCAACCCGAAATCGATTTTCTCAGCCTCTTTTATCCCAAATCTGGCCACCATACCAAAAATCACCCATATTTTAACCCCCAAAACCCATTAACCTTCCCTTCTCTCCAAAACCCATACACAAACCGCACCCACGCCCTCACCACCACCGTGTTGCAGTAAACCCATGCCCTCGACACCGCCGTGCACCTTCAGAAAATTACAGCACCACCGTGCTCTGCCCGTGTCCCATCGATTCACACTACCATATTCAGAAACACTTGCTGGTACAATGTCGACATCAAGAGGAAAGCGTACCACAGCCACCACTTCCAAGAAACGAAAGGCACCCGGCGCATCTTCCGCAAGTGCCTCCACCGAGGTACGCCACCCGTTTTTACGCTTTCCTCCGGGAATACAAGAGGATCGCTACAAACTACTTCGAGCACGACCGTTGGGCACAGGAAGAAGAATTGACTGGACCGCATTGGAACAAATACAACTCACCGACGACGTACGGGCCTTACTAACCACCGACTTTTGGAACCAGTTCTTCAACATCATAGAGCCTACATACTTAGAACTCACTCTAGAGTTTTGTTAGACATTTCATCTCCAAACAGTAATGTCCCAACACGACGACCCGGGTACGATCCAATTCTGACTAGGAGGCGTTGCACGAGAATTAAATGTACCACAATTCGGGACTGTATTAGGGCTTTATAACAATGAATTTGCGGAAGAAAATGATCTTTCAAACCTCCACTGCCATATCCACAAGACTCCCACTAGTTATTGGTGCGACATAGTCTATGCCTCCCCCACTTACGACCCAAGTCGCTCCAAGGCAACTTCTCTCTTCCCACCCTTGAGGTACGTAGACCCTATCCTAGCACATACATTGACAGGTAGGAGAGAGAGCACAGGCGTCGTAAACACACACGACGCCTATTTTCTATGGTGTATGGCAAACGGGCACGTGATTGACCTTGCCTACTTCCTAGCCCGTGCCATTCAACATCAGACAGAGCAGCACCGGTGAGGGGTCATATCTATGGGCCCATATATCACACGATTAGCTCGACACTTCGGTATCCTAAACACCGATGCCCAGAGTTCCTCCCTCACGCTGGTTGGCCAGATGTCACCTCAGGGCATTCAGACGATGCTGCACATGAGGATGATTAAATATCATCGTGGGACTGACCCTCCTCGATCGACAGCTTACCTCCATCGACGAGGAGGAGCCCGCGGACATGACTGATGGTGTCCCACAGGAGGCACCAACCCCGAGCCAGCGACCCTTCCATACAGCAGCTTCATTCTCGGACATTTCTGCATGCCTTGATCGATTCGAATAGTACTGTACCCAGCAATTTCAACGCTTTGACGGAATCGAGGCCACCCTCAAACAGATTTGTCACCACTTCCATATTTCTACACCACCATCACCACTGGCCCCAGCTGACGATGAGGACCTCTGAGCCCTTCTATTTTCCTTATGTTTATTTTATTTCTAATTCTTGCATTTTAAATTTTTATTTGTCCTAATTTAAACTCTTTTGCCTTTATGCTTAATACCTTTATTTTATTCATATTATCATTGGCTATCTAACCTTAGAGTATTACTAACAAACATTTATTTTTCGCCCCCGAGACATCTAACTAATGACTTCGCAGTTTCAATTGTACACTCCAAAATAACGAATAAATCACTAGGAGTAATTCACTGCTACATAAGTCATCTGTCACCTCCGACTCAAGGAATCCATCCAAAATTCAGGAAATATTCTTTCTCTCCCCATCTTATGATTTTATTGTATTATCTAACTTTGTACATTGAGGGCAATGTACATCTTAAGTGTGGGGGGTGAACAACCTAAAAAGGTGCCTAATTTTTTTCATTATTCTCAAATTTCTGAAATTAGGTGCCAAACTTTTTGCATTATTCTCAAAATCCCGAATTTAGTCTTGTTTTTAAGTAAATTCCTCATATTACTAATTAGGATGAAATTTCTAATGATTTATGATTTTTATTGATATGTTTTAGATTAAGTCATTGATAATTGTGCATTGATAATTAAATTCTAAGAATACTAGAGAATCAAGCATGATAAGTCTATTTTTCAGAAATTAAAAATTTTCTAGGTTGTCGAACTGAGTTTAAATATTACTTTGAAGTTTGAAATTTACAAGGTTGATGTCAAAATACCCATAATTTTTGTGAGATTTTGAGCCTTATAGAGCATATATTCTTTTTCATGCTCATTTTATTAATTATGAGTATGTCAACATTAATTTGTTATTCTAGAACTTGCCTCGTTTATACATGTCGAGACCACACTTTTTGATTTGATACACAGAGATGATAAAGGCACCTAGGTTTTAACCCACTAACTCCATTAAAAGCCCACCTTCATAATTAACCCCTAGTGAACCCTGTTTAATCCTAACAACCCATCTATTGACATAACCGCTAATATTAACCCAGAAACCCTTTGTTTTTGTTATCCCCATTCTTTTTTACGACCCTTATATCGAGATTTGATTTGATTAATAGCCTAACTATGTTTTTATCTCAGTAATTTATCCTTTGTTATGTATTTATGATTTGTTCCTAAAAAAAAAATCGAAGTATATTCATTATTCATAACTAGTTTTGTGATTAAGTGAGCTTATACGTGTGAATTCCAAATATTGAAGAAGAAGCCCACATTATTAGTATTATTAGCTTTCAGTTGATGTAATTACTTTTATTCAGTTTATTGTTCTAGTTAGGTATTTTATCAATTTGATCTCGATTCTAACCTTCTAATTCAGCCTTATTCCACACCTTTAACCCTAGCCCCGTTACAACCCTGACAAAGACCTTTTGATTTGTGCATCATCTCATATTATAGTGGTGGAGATTTGATTTTCAGGCAAGCCTATGGGATTAACCTTTCATGTTTGACTTTTGAGCGCTTTTCTTGAACCTTAAACACTTTGAGTGATTTGAGTGAATCTCTAGTGAGGATGTCAATCCTTGTCGGTTTTTGAATTAAAGGTAATTATTTAGATAAGGAGAGACGCCTATATTTTCGAGCTACAAATCTATGACTTAGATTGTTTGAATCCTTAGGACTCTTTGAATTGAATTATCCATGTATAAATTATCTATGAATTATGATAAAACATTGTTGATAGGAATTATGAATTATGGAAAGTTCGTTTTAATTGTAAGTTGAGAATTTTGCTTGAGGACAAGCAAAAGCTTAAGTGTGGGGGTATTTCATAAACCGAAATAGTAACATATTTTAATCCCACCTTTAGTATACTTTTGGATGATCTATCCCTTGATTTAAGTAAAAAGGTGCTCTTAATCCTTTCTTTTCATGTCTTATACTCAGGAAAGCACCCAAGAATAAAAAGAACGAGAAACGGGCTCAAAACGGACCAAAATTGGCCAAAGAAGAAATCGACACGGCCTGGACTAAAGCCCACACGGCCGTGCCTCCTCAATATACTAGAACACGGCCTGATATCGATCTACACGGGCGTGTCATCATTAGAAGTCTGAACATGGCTTGACCACGATTCACACGGGCGTGTGCCATGGCCGTGCCTCTACCGTAGAGAAGAGCAATTTCATTCGGGAAAGGATACTTAGGGGCAAAGAAACCTATTTCAAAAGCCTATAAATACACCCTAAGTATGACCTAAAAGGGGGAGTCGACGGGCGGTCAGCTAGGCCAAGGAGCCGAGCCGAAAAGGTCAGATTTGTGGGGATTTACTCAGGGATAGCCAGTTGATCCATCTCAAGAAGCCGGAATTCTACTCAAGAAGGAGGATCTCCTCTTCAATTCCTTCAGGGGGTTTTAGGGATTTCTTATGTTTTGTTTTATCTTTTTTTTTGAGATGTTTTTCTTTATTATTATGAACTAAACCCTTCAGATGCCTGAAGGGGATGAAACCTAGATAAATCTTGTTATTGTCTTATGAATTGTATGATAAATACTTGATTTGTTCTTAATTGTGTGTGCTTAATTCTTGTGTTGATATTTCGCGGATATTAATTCAAGTTGAATGTGCTTAGGTGGTGGAGCAAAAGTCCCTACTTAAGAGTAGATCTAGCATAATTAAGCGGAGTTGATCGCGCGCCTAGAGATAGGGTGACGAGATTTTGTTGGATTAGGGTGAAACCTAATATGGGATGTCCATAGATCGATTTACTGCTATTCTAGGGGGTTATTATTCGAGAAAGAGATTTTCGTTAACTAACCTAGGGTTAGACGTTATTCGCCTCGAGAGAGGGTTTAATATACGTTAGGGAGTCCTACGGATCTAGTCAAGTGAATAAATCGTCTGGTTCAGTGTTAGATAACAAGTGAAGTCTAGGTGGATTCTTCCTAAGGGTATCGTCTTAATCAATTGAGTTTTTCCCAAGTATTTCCCCAATTCATTCTTTTTGTATTTGCGCCTTTAGCTTAGTAATTAGTTAATTTAGATTAATATACAACTTCACTTATTTTAGGCTAAATAATAGAAAGAAAGTTAGTATTAGTACTTTTAGTTCCTTTGGGTTCGACAATCCGGTCTTGCCTAAGCTATACTACTGTTCGATAGGTGCACTTGCCTCAATCGTTGTCATAGTTAGTTTCCAGGTTTGATCATTCTCTTTATAAATTTTAAAACTCTGACTTTACAGCGATCAGTTTCTGATGATGCCATAAGGCTTCGGTTGTTTCCCTTTTCATTAAGGAATAAATCCAAACAATGGTTAAACTCATTATCACTACATGGGATCAAATGACCGAAAAATTCTTATTAAAATATTTCCCACCGGCCAAAACGGACAAATTACGCAATGATATCTCTTCTTTTGTGCAGATGGATTTATAGATATTATATGACGCATGGGAGAGATATAAGGATCTCTTGAGAAGGTGTCTGCGCCATGGTTTACCCTTGTGGCTCCAAGTCCAAACTTTCTATAATGGTGTAAACCCTTCAACGAGGAAACTAATTGATTCAGCCGCCGGTGGATCTTGAACAATAGAACTCCTGAAGCAGCCTACGAGTTCATAGAGGAGATGTCACCAATAACTATCGGCAAAAGTTACAAGGACAAAACCAACAAAATCGCGAGAGTTTTCAACATCGATGCAAAGAACCATGCTATCAACACAGGTAGAGATGATGAATAAAAAGCTTGATAGTTTGTGTTCTTCGCAGTACATCCAGGTGATGTAGTGCGACACAAGTGGAACTGTGGCGAATCCTCGAGTGCCCACCCTACCAACCTAAGACACGAAAGCGAGCAGATGAACTATATAGGTAACAATTTCAGATCTAATAATAACCCATATAGTAATAATTATAACCCAGGTTGGAGGAACCACCCAAATTTTTCGTGGGGAGGTCATGGAAATCAAGGAAAACAAAGACAACAACCTTCTCAAAATTTCCAAAATCATCCCTATCCACAGGAGAAAAAGTCGAACCTTGAAGAGATGCTGACAAGATTCATGGCATCCACAGAAAACCGTCTCCAAGACACTGAAACCACCCTAAAGACCCAACAAGCATCGATTAAAGGAATCGAGAGCCAAGTGAGGGAAGTTACTAAGTCAGTTGAGGAAGTTTTTAAGTCAGTTGGACAACTCACGAAGCTGATGTCTGAACGATCGCAAGGGCATCTACCAAGTAACACTGAGATTAATCCAAAAGAGCAAATCCAAGCCATAACAGCTCAAGAAAGTGAAGGAGTAGACGAACCCAGTTCAATACAAAGAAACGAGGTAGAATAAGGTAAAGTTGAGGTAACACAAGACAAGCCAAAACCGGTAATCAAGGTGTACCAACCTCGCATACCATATC
Source organism: Gossypium sturtianum (assembly GCA_025698515.1). Lineage (NCBI taxonomy): Eukaryota > Viridiplantae > Streptophyta > Magnoliopsida > Malvales > Malvaceae > Gossypium > Gossypium sturtianum. The sequence continues at coordinate 16,442,256 of CM046954.1, read as the reverse complement.
CCGAAGCGTTAACGAGAGACGACACAGAGGAACAGTTTGGTAAGTTTCTTAAACTTTTAAAGAAATTACATATTAACTTACCGCTACTTGAAGCTCTTTCACAGATGCTAGATTCGAGGAAATTTTTAAAACAACTCTTGACGAACAAACACAAATTAGACAAGGATCCACATGTGGAATTAAATGCGATATGCTCAAAGAATGTTACTGTAATAGACTACCACAAAAGCTAAAAGATCCAGGAGTTTTACAATTCCATGTTTAATTGGTAGACTAACTGTTGATAATGCGTTAGCTGATTTAGGGGCAAGCATAAATGTCATGCCTTATAAATTGTTTAAACAATTAGGTCTAGGGAAACCCAAACAAACTAGGATGAGCATTCAATTAGCTGATAAAACTGTTAGAATTTCTAGGGGTATTATCGAAGATGTTCTTGTAAAAATTGACAAATTTGTTTTCCCAGTAGACTTTGTTGTCTTAGACATGGATGAGGATAATTCGATTCACTTAATTTTAGGAAGACCCTTTTTAGCAACTGCCAGGACTAAAATTGATGTTGATGCAGGAGAACTCATACTTTGTGTAGGTAATGAGACGATCACCCTTAAGGCTTTCGACTTGGCCAGAACATCGAGTAATCAAGGTGAGAACGTAAATTCTACTGATAACCATTCGGTTAACCCTTATTTTCAGGAAGCACCAAAGAATACAACTGAACCCAATCCTAGACCCAGTGTTAACAAAGAAATAACTCATAAGAACGAGGGATTCAATTCGATGATCTAGACGAGTGGAAGAAGCATTTCAAGGATAAATTAGGAATACACGAAGCATAACTAGAACCACTCCACGAAGCAAACAAACTCAAAATAGGAGACCAGGTACTGTTAGATAAGGCAGATCCTCGAATCTCTCCTCCGGACCCTAACACAAACAAAGAAATACCTTTTAGGGTAACCAGTGTTTTCCCATACGGAACAGTCGAGGTAAGTAATCCTATTTTTGGTACTTTTACTATAAACGCATCTCGACTTAAACTTTTTCACGAAGATAAAGCTGATAGCATGAGGAAGGACTTCCAACTCCTCAAACCACCCTGATGATGCAAACAAGAGGAAAGTCTAGCTTAAGACTATAAAACGAGCGCTTCTCGGGAGGCAACCCGAGCACTAACCCCATTAACTTTTACATTTTTATTTCTTCTTATTTATTCTACTTTACCCTTTCTTTATAGTATATAGCTTTAAAATAACCAAAAAGTGCAGATTTCCAGGCCACACGACCTAGCACACGGCCGTGGTCGTGGCCGTGTGGATGCCCCGAAACACCGTACTGACATGGCAGAGGTGGTACGAGTCAGAAAGAATCAAATTTTTGAAGTCACGGACTCGAACCACCGCCCCACGGGCACCGACAGAATGCCACGACCGTGCGACGGGACCCTGGACGACACTGACTTATCACCAACGTGCGTGGCAATCTGTAAAACAAGCGTGGGTGAACCAACACACCTGACACACGGCCGTGCGAGGCGACTGTGTGAATCGACACACCTAAGGAGCACGAGCGTGGGATGGTACCAGGTTTGAAAATCTATTTAACCCCCTCCCTACCCTCTTCTCCTACTAACTTTCAACCTTCAACTTTTCATTTTCTTTCTCTCTATACCCTTGAGCTACACCAAAACAATGCCAAATAAGTGGAAGAAGCCAAGCACAGTCTCCCTCATGGAGACCGATACATATAAGTTCATGCCGGCCGCTTCAATCACTCGCCAAGCCAAGGGTCTTTGAGACCAATTATCTGTTCTTTTTATTTTTATCTTCTCCTCTATTTTCCTTCTCTTTAACACTCTTATGCTTAATTTAGTTTATTTTATCTTAGTTTCATAATTTTAGGTTCTAAAGGTCGCTAGGGAATCACGCCAATTCCGCCACCACCACAAAGACCTCCATGCACCTTAGAGGTCACACCCACCTCGCGAACCATCCAACAATAAGGACCCCTCGGTCCATTCATCTTTTATTTTTAATTTATTTTACTTTCTGTTTACTTTCTCTTTATCTTCCTTATCCTTAATTATATATTTAGTTTATTTTAATTACGTCTTAATAATCCCTGGCTAATCCTGCATGAGCTACCCAATTTCTTCATCTAGCGCAGGATCGTCACCTAGACAAACCCTTCCAACATATCGTTCATCCAACTCAAGGATTACATCCATAATTCAGGGAGTTTCACTTATCCCCATATCTTCTGATCTGACCATTACATTTATATTATCTATCTTTGTACATTGAGGGCAATGTACATCTTAAGTGTGGGGGGTGAGCAACCTAAAAAAAGGTGCCTAACTTTTTTCATTATTCTCAAATTTCTGAAATTAGGTGATTTTGCATTGTTCTCAAAATCCTGAATTTAGTCTTGTTTTTAAGTAAATTTCTCATGTTACTAATTAGGATGAAATTTCTAATGATTTATGATTTTTATTGATATGTTTTAGATTAAATCATTGATAATTGTGCATTGATAATTAAATTCTAAGAATACTAGAGAATCAAGCATGATAAGTCTATTATTTAGAATTAAAAAAAATTCTAGGTTGTCGAACTAAGTTTAAATATTACTTTGAAGTTTGAAATTTACGAGGTTGATATCAAAATACCCATAATTTTTGTGAGATTTTGAGTCTTATAAGAGCATATATCCTTTTCATGCTCACTTTTTGATTATGAGTGTGTCAACATTGAACTGTTATTCTAGAACTTGCATCGTTTATACATATCAAGACCACACCTATGATTTGATATACAGAGATGATAAAGGCACCTAGGTTTTAACCCACTTACCCCATAAAAAGCCTACCTTCATAATTAACCCCTAGTGAACCCCTTTAATCCTAACAACCCTTTTTATTGATTCACCCACTAATATTAACCCAAAACCCTTTGTATTTGTTATCACCATTCTTCTTGACTACCCTTTTTGTCAAGATTTGATTTTGAGCAGTTACCTAACCATGTTCTATATTTCAGTTGTTAAAATACTTTCTTATTATTGTAAATATTTAATTATTTGTTCTTAAAAAAAACGACGAAGTATATTCATTATTAGTCTTATAATTAAGTGAGCTTACATATTTGAATTCCACATCTTGAAGAAAAAGCTCGTATTATTAGTATTACAAGTTTATGTGATTATTAAGGATTAGTTCATTTTTCTAGTTAGGTAATTTGTCAAGTCAATCTCGATTCTAACCCTCTAATTCAGCCTTTATCCACACCTTTAACCTAAGCCCCATTACAACCCTGTTAAAGACCTTTTGATTTGTGTATCATCTCATATTATAGTGGCGGAGATTTGATTTTCATGCAAGCCTATGGGATTAACTTTTCATGTTGGACTTTTGAGTGCCTAATTTTGAACCTTAAACACTTTGAGTGGTTTGAGTGAATCTTTAGTGAGGATGTCAATCCTTGTCGATTTTGAATCAAAGGTAATTATTTAGAGGAGGGGAAACACCTATGTTTTGTGCTGCAAATGTATGACTTAGACTGTTTAAATCTTTAGGACTCTTTGAGTTGAATTATCCATGTATAAATTATCTCTGAATTATGATGAAACGCTATCAATGACTATTAAGAATTGAAGGAAGTTCGTTTTAATTATGAGTTGAGAATTTTGCTTGAGGACAAGCAAAAGCTTAAGTGTGGGGGTATTCGATAAACCGTAAAAGTAACATATTTTAAGCCCACATTTAGCATGCTTTTGGATGAATTATCCCTTATTTTATGTAAAAAGGTGCTCTTAATCCTTTCTTTTCATGTTATATACTCAGGAAAGCACCGGAGGATGAAAAGAACAAGAAATAGGCTTAAAACGGGCCAAATAGGCCACATCACGAAATCGATACGGCCTGGGCCCAAGACCACACGGCCGTACCTCCTCAATAATCACGAACACGGCCTGGACCAAAGACCACACGGCCGTGCCTCATCAACGAAGTCCACACGGCCTGGCCACGATTCACACGGGCGTGTGCCATGGCCGTGTCCCTGCCGCGGCCAAGAAGAGTTTCACTCGGATTTGGATGCTTGGAGGCAAAGAAACACACTCCAAAGTCTAATTAAACCCCCAAATAGGAGTTGCACTCAAATTAGGATACTTGGAGGCCAAGTAACACATCTCAAAGCCTATATAAACACCCTAGGGGGCAACTTATCCAGGGAGTTCGACAGAAATCCTCTGTCGATAGAGGCCCAAAGCCATAGTTTAGGGGCGTCTTGCTAGGCCAGAGAAGGCAGATTTGTGGGGATTCACTCAGGGATAGCCAGTTGATCCATCTCTAGAAGCCGAAATTCTACCCAAGACGGAGGATCTCCTCTTCAATTCCTTCAGGGGGTTTTAGGGATTTCTTATGTTTTGTGTTATCTTTTCTTCTGAGATGTTTTTCTTTACTATTATGAACTAAACCCTTCAGATACCTGAATGGGGATGAAACCTAGATGAATCTTGTTATTGTTTTCTGAATTATATGATAAATACTTGATTTGTTCTTAATTATGTGTACTTAATTCTTGTGTTGATATTTCGTGGATATTAATTCAAGTCGAATGTGCTTAGGTGGTGGAGCAAAAGTCCCTACTTAAGAGTAGATCTAGCATAATTAAACGGAGTTGATCGCGCGCCTAGAGATAGGGTGACGAGATTTTGCCAGATTAGGGTGAAACCTAATATGGGATGTCCATAGATCGATTTGCTGCTATTCTAGGGGGTTATTATTCAAGAAAGAGATTTCCATTAATTAACCTAGGGTTAGACATTATTCGCCTCGAGAGAGGGTTTAATATACGTTAGGGAGTCCTACGGATCAAGTCAAGTGAATAAATCGTATGGTTCAGTGTTAGATAACAAGTGAAGTCTAGGTGGATTATTCCTTGGGTGTCGTCTTAATCAACTGAGTTTTTCCCAAGTTATTCTCCCAATTTCATTCTTCTTTGTCTTAGAATTTTTAGTTTAATAGTTAATTAATTTAGACTAGATAAACAACTTCACTTATTTTAGGCTAAATAATAGGAAGAAAGTTAGTATTAGTACTTTTAGTTCCTTTGGGTTCGACAATCCGGTCTTGCCTAAGCTATACTACTGTTCGATAGGTGCACTTGCCTCAATCGTTGTCATAGTTAGTTTCGAGTTTCGATCATTATCTTTATAAATTTAAAACTCTAACTTCACAAATGATCATTTCGGTGTTTTGGAAACGATTTACGACACCGCTATGAATTTTTTCAAAGATCTCCTCAAGGTTCGGCTTCTTTTCTGTGGGTAGGGTCATTGTTGGAAGTTTGGAGGGGGTTGTTGTCTCTGATTTCCTTGACCACCCCATGAAAAATTTGGGTGGTTCCTCCAACGTGGATTATAAGTATTACTATAAGGGTTATTTTGGGGTCTAGAATTGTTACCCATATAGTTCATCTGTTCATTTTCCATGCCATGTCCGTAGGGTGGGTACTCAGGATTCGCCAGGCCTCCACTTGTTTCGCACTGCATTACTGGATGTACCTACGAAGAACACAAACCATAAATCTTTTTGTTTAACATCTCTACCTGATTTGATAGCATGGATACTGCGTCGAGGTTGAAAACTTTCGGCTGCTTTTTTTGGCCTTGTCCTTGTAACTTTCCACTGATAGTTATTCAGTGACATCTCCTCTATAAACTCGTAGGCCGCTTCAGGGATTTTGTTATTCAGCGTTCCGCCGGCAGCTTGAATCGATTAGTTGCCTTATTGAGGGGTTCACACCATTGTAGAAGGTTTGAACCTGAAGCCACAAAGGTAGCCCATGGTGAGGGCACCTTCTCAACAAATCCTTGTATCTCTCCCATGCATCATATAGTGTTTCTAGATCCATCTGTACAAAAGAAGAGATATCATTCCTCAACTTGGCCGTTTTGGTCGGTGGAAAATATTTTAACAAGAATTTTTCGGTCATTTGATTCCATGTAGTGATTGACCCTCGTGGAAGAGAATTCAACCACTGTTTGGCTTTATTCCTTAAAGAAAAGGGAAACAACCGAAGACGGATGGCATCATCAGAAACGCCATTTATTTTGAAAGTATCACAAAATTCTAGGAAATTCACCAAGTGATTATTTGGATCTTCATCCTGCAAACCATCAAACTGAACAAATTGCTGTATCATCTGTATAGTGTTAGGTTTCAATTCAAAATTATTTGCAGCAATAGTAGGTCTAACAATACTTGACTCAATTCCTGTTAAATTAGGTTTAGCATAATCATACATAGTTCGATGAGCATGGTTTTCGGCCACCTCTGGAGGTAGCGGATTATTCTCAGCCATCTCTTCGGTAGTATTGGTTTCGTCTTCTTGCTCTTCTTCTTTATAATTTAAGCTTTGCCTTATTTCTCTACGATTTTTGCAAACGGTACCTTCAATATCACTGTCGTAAATTAAGGGTCCTGTCGGATTCCTTCTAGTCATAAACTAGGGGTACCTGCAAGGAACAAATAAAAGAAAAAAAATTAGCAAAGTTAAAAACAAAATAAAAGTAAATCGCAAAAATAAAAATGGCTAAAGTAATAAAAAATGAGCGTTCTTAATATTTTAGTTCCCCGACAACGGCGGCAAAAACTTGATCGGGTGTCGAGCGTAACACCCCAAACCCGGCCCAAACATTACGACCGAATTTGGTATGTTACAGAGGAAAACATTTTGTAAAAATTCCTTTAGCCGCTTAAGTTTGGGTGAAAACATCTCATTTTATATCATTTTGTTAAAACCATTGAGGTGTGTGAAGAAACCACACTTAGTTATATTTAAAGATCTATTAAGTCAGGTTGTTACCGATTTGGAATGTACCCGATGGCACAATAAAACATTTTGCGTTAAGTTTAAGAAAACGTGTGTACCCATTTTTAAGTCATTAACCACTTAAAACAAATTATCCAAGATATGTAAAGTAAGCAAAATAAAAATCTTAGGAGGCCTTATTACAACTTGAGCAAATGAAACCAGGAATAAGTAAAAATAATTCAAGTCCATTTAAACCAATATTTCCACTGCATGGCCACCTCGAGTCCATCCGGCTCCTCATCCGCAATCTACGATTCACCTGAAAAATGTTAAAGGAGAAGGTGAGTCACCAAGACTCAATGTGTAACCCTTCCCCGATTTAGTGCAACAACATACACAATTTATAACAAATTAACATGCACTAAACCATGCACCCAACCTAGCTATCCAAACACCTTTCTACCCCGTGTGGTACCAAACCACCGTGGTGCCAAACCACCGTGACTTATAGTCACGAAATCCGCCATATTGTGGTGCCAAACCACCGGTGGTGCCAAACCACTGCTGACCCGAAGTCACAAATCAAATGATGGGGCCAACCCATCGTGTGATACCAAATCACTGGCATCAATCCCATAATATAAACCGTGGGGCCAACCCACCGTGGTGCTAAGCCACCGGGACGAGACGCTATGAGGTGCCAAACCTCTGAGGTGCCAAACCTCACGTGACCGAAGTCACGAAATGTGGTACCAAACCACCGGTGTCCGTCGACACGAATATCACTTCCCCTCCACTCGCTTAACCCACATCAATCAATGATATGCGTAAATCATGCCAACATGTTCATTTAGCAACATACATAGAGTTTACCATTAGCTATAACCACATATACCAAATATGTCATGCTTCCCAAAAGCATCATAACAACAAGGACTTACTCGATCCTTGCTCATACCTTTTATGGTATTAAATCCCATATCTACACAAATCAGATTTAGCATACATAAAATACTTAGCACATTGATTAGTTATAAAGTGTGTATGTACACACTGTTACCAACGATAGCCCTAAATCCCCAAAGAGTCAATCGGCCACACAAGATATCCTTGCTCCTATATTCGCCAAACATAAGATCATGTATGCAACGCCTCTCAAACACAATCAATCATACAATTAACACATACAACGCTAGTACTACAACGGTCATTTTGTCGCTTAGGGGTAAAATAAGTAATTTCACCCATTGGGGGTATTTTGGTAATTTTGCAAACCGGGTATTTCGATAATTTTACAAATCGAGGGTATTTCAAAGTAATTTTGTAAACCAAGGGTATTTTAGTACTTTTGTAAACCAAGGGTATTTTAGTAATTTCGCTTTGCAATGGCCTTTCCAAAGTCCTAATGTCGCCTCGGCGACTCAACTACCATTTTCTGGTCGTCTGGGACTATTGGGCCTAAAACCCGATTTTGGCCCATTCGCCCCACACGCCGTGTGTGGCCCACCTAACACAAATCTAGCCACGTATATGAGATTCACCTAGTCTAGTTCACTATATACTACACCATCATACATTTTATTCAATTGGGCCCACGGGCCCATTGGGCCCACTTCACCCATCGTGGCCCAAGCGACCTCAACCCACAAGAATACTACGATGGCCTCAACTATCGCGATCGAAGCCCCACACGCGCGTTCGCGCGCTCGTGTGGCTACTATTGCCGTGCGGACCGCACTTCTGGCATTGCCGCTCTACAACTAGAGTAGAGAGTTACACACCGATAGGAATCGGTGCTAATCCGCACTCCGACCACTCCCGTGCCCAAACGCCTCCAAGGTGTATTCATCCTCCTCCTAGAATGCTATATATATAGCTAGCTTCTCACCTTCCTTCTTTGTATCTTTCCGATGTGGGATCCTTCCGTCAAGCAGAGTTTAAATCCAACTCAAACTCTTCCCGCCCAATCATGCAAAATAAATACTCCTTTGCTTGTCATGAGATTCGAACCCTTGCTCCCTTCAATAGCTCAACACGCCACTTGCCACCAAGCCACAAGCTCCTCTTGTGTCTAAAGCCATGCGCAACTAAATTTGAATCTATAGCCAAATATTAAAGTCCATGCAAAAAGAAAACCAAAATGCAAGAGCCAAGACTTGAACCTTGGACCTCCTTCCTTCCTTGTGGCGTCATCCCCTTGCCTCTTAAGTGGCGTCACTTTTCCACTACACCACACACTCCACTTGTTTCATTTTTCCCCACATTTTATTCTTAAGGCATACCTGCCAACTTCCAGGTTTTTTTTTCACCTAAAACCAAAATTTCCCTAAAGCCAAAGTTCGATTCCGGGACTTCATAGAAGCCTTCTAACCTTCCAAAATCACTTATCCAATAGGTCCAACTTGCATTTAAGCCGATCTCTTGTTCTCTAAAAATTTTAAATCAAGGCCCATTGGGCCCAATCCTACTAGGCCCAATTTCGGGATGTTACAAATCTACCCTCCTTAAAGAAATTTCGTCCTCGAAATTTCCAACTAACTAACAGTCGTACGTCAACCTACAACACTATGCTCACGCTGCGCACTCTGATCTTAATAACACTAATATACTTTTAACTAGAATTTAGAACTCCTATACATACTCGAATCACCTAGCCATTAAAGCGCATAAATCTTCCATACGCAACCAATTCTATATCCAAACCAAAACACACACAGAGCAAATACCAAAAAGTACAGTTATAACATCATCATATCAACAATCATAAAATAAGAGAACTTACAGATTTGGTGCCTGGGGACTCAGTGCCATACTTCAAGAAAATGTATATATTTTCTAAACCATTTTCCAAACCAACTTTTGAAAACATTTTTGAACCCAAACCCACAAATGAGTTTTTGAACTTGGCTCGATATAAAATTGTAACACCCCAAACCCGGCCCAAACATTACGACCGAATTTGGTATGTTACAGAGGAAAACATTTTTTAAAAATTCCTTTAGCCGCTTAAGTTTGGGTGAAAACATCTCATTTTATATCGTTTTGTTAAAACCATTGAGGTGTGTGAAGAAACCGCACTTAGTTATATTTAAAGATCTATTAAGTCAGGTTGTTACCGATTTTGAATGTACCCGATGGCACAATAAAACATTTTGCGTTAAGTTTAAGAAAACGTGTGTACCCATTTTTAAGTCATTAACCACTTAAAACAAATTATCCAAGATATGTAAAGTAAGCAAAATAAAAATCTTAGGAGGCCTTATTACAACTTGAGCAAATGAAACCAGGAATAAGTAAAAATAATTCAAGTCCATTTAAACCAATATTTCCACTGCATGGCCACCTCGAGTCCATCCGGCTCCTCATCCGCAATCTACGAGTCCCCTGAAAAATGTTAAAGGAGAAGGTGAGTCACCAAGACTCAATGTGTAACCCTTCCCCGATTTAGTGCAACAACATACACAATTTATAACAAATTAACATGCACTAAACCATGCACCCAACCTAGCCATCCAAACACCTTTCTCTACCCCGTGTGGTACCAAACCACTGGTGGTGCCAAACCACTGGTGACTTATAGTCACGAAATCCGTCATATTGTGGTGCCAAACCACTGCTGACCCGAAGTCACAAATCAAATGATGGGGCCAACCCATCGTGTGATACCAAATCACCGGGCGCCAATCCCATAATATAAACCGTGGGGCCAACCCACTCGTGGTGCTAAGCCACCGGGACGAGACGCTATGAGGTGCCAAACCTCCGAGGTGCTAAACCTCTGTGACCGAAGTCACGAAATGTGGTACCAAACCACCGTGTCCGCTCGACACGAATATCACTTCCTCCACTCGTTTAACCCACATCAATCAATGATATGCAGAAATCATGCCAACATGTTCATTTAGCAACATACATAGAGTTTACCATTAGCTATAACCACATATACCAAATATGTCATGCTTCCCAAAAGCATCATAACAACAAGGACTTACCTGGATCCTTGCTCATACCTTTTATGGTATTAAATCCCATATCTACACAAATCAGATTTAGCATACATAAAATACTTAGCACATTGATTAGTTATAAAGTGTGTATGTACACACCTGTTACCAACGATAGCCCTAAATCCCCAAAGAGTCAATCGGCCACACAAGATATCCTTGCTCCTATATTCGGCCAAACATAAGATCATGTATGCAACGCCTCTCAAACACAATCAATCATACAATTAACACATACAACGCTAGTACTACAACGGTCATTTTGTCGTTTAGGGGTAAAACAGTAATTTCACCCATTGGGGGTATTTTGGTAATTTTGCAAACCGGGGGTATTTCGATAATTTTACAAATCGAGGGTATTTCAGTAATTTTGTAAACCAAGGGTATTTTAGTACTTTTGTAAACCAAGGGTATTTTAGTAATTTCGCACCTGCAATGGCCTTTCCAAAGTCCTAATGTCGCCTCGAGCGACTCAACTACCATTTTCGGTCGTACCGGACTATTGGGCCTAAAACCCGATTTTGGCCCATTCGGGCCCACACGCTCGTGTGGCCCACCTAACACAAATCTAGCCACGTATATGAGATTCACCTAGTCTAGTTCACTATATACTACACCATCATACATTTTATTCAATTGGGCCCACGGGCCCATTGGGCCCACTTCAGCCCATCGTGGCCCAAGCAGCCTCAACCCACAAGAATACTACTGATGGCCTCAACTATCGCATCGAAGCCCCACACGTGCGTTCGCACGCTCGTGTGGCTACTATTGCCGTGACCGGCACTTCGGCATTGCCGCTCTACAACTAGAGTAGAGAGAGTTACACACCTGATAGGAATCTGGTGCTAATCCGCGCTCCGACCACTCCTGTGCCCAAACACCCTCCAAGGTGTATTCATCCTCCTCCTAGAATACTATATATATAGCTAGCTTCTCACCTTCCTTCTTTGTATCTTTCTGATGTGGGATCCTTCCGTCAGCAGAGTTTAAATCCAACTCAAACTCTTCCCGTCCAATCCGCAAAATAAATACTCCTTTGCTTGTCATGAGATTCGAACCCTTGCTCCCTTCAATAGCTCAACACGCCACTTGCCACCAAGCCACAAGCTCCTCTTGTGTCTAAAGCCATGCGCAACTAAATTTGAATCTATAGCCAAATATTAAAGTCCATGCAAAAAGAAAACCAAAATGCAAGAGCCAAGACTTGAACCTTGGACCTCCTTCCTTCCTTGTGGCGTCATCCCCTTGCCTCTTAAGTGGCGTCACTTTGCCACTACACCACACACTCCACTTGTGTCATTTTTCCCCACATTTTATTCTTAAGGCATACCTGCCAACTTCCAGGTTTTTTTTCACCTAAAACCAAAATTTCCCTAAAGCCAAAGTTTGATCCCGGGACTTCATAGAAGCCTTCTAACCTTCCAAAATCACTTATCCAATAGGTCCAACTTGCATTTAAGCCGATCTCTTGTTCTCTAAAAATTTTAAATCAAGGCCCATTGGGCCCAATCCTACTGAGCCTAATTTCGGGATGTTACATCGAGAGTCTTAATATTTATATAATGAATGATCTAGCCTAGAAACTAATTATCACCACGATTGAGGCAAGTGCACCTATCGAACAGTAGTATAGCTTAGTAGCAAGACCGGAATGTCGAACCCAAAGGAACCAAAAGTACTAATACTGACTTTCTTTTTATTATTTAGCCTAAGAATTAAGGGAATTGTTGTTTATTCTAAAGTTAACTAACTACTAAGCTAAAGACGCTAAGACACGGAGAATGAATTGGGGAAAATATTTGTGGGAAAAACCAATTGATTAAGACAACACCCAAGGAAGAATCCACCTAGACTTCACTTGTTATTTAACTCAACTGCATTTATTTATTTACTTGACTTGATCCATAGGATTCCGTAATTTATATTAATACCTCTCTCGAGGCTACTAACGTCTAACCCTAGGTTGATTAATTGAAATCTCTTTCTAATTAAAATCCCCAGGGATTGCATTAACTCGATCTATGGACTCCCATAATAGGTTTGACCTTAATCCGGCAGATTTTCATCATCCTATCTCTAAGGTTGCGATCAACTCCACTTAACTATGCTAGATCTACTCTTAAACAGGGAATATTTGATGAACCATAAAAGTTACATAATTAAAGCCCACATTTAATATGCTTTTGGATGATTTAAGCCTCAATTTATGTAAAAAGGTGCTCTTAATCCTTTCTTTTCATGTTTTATACTCAGGAAAGCACCCGATGACGAAAAGAATGAGAAACGGGCTTAAAACGGACTAAATTGGGCCAAGCCACGAAATCAGCACGGCCTGGACTTCAAGCCACATGGCCGTGCCTCCTTAATTATCTAGAACATGGCCTAGCCATGATTTACACGGCCGTGCCTCATCAATAGAGTCCAACACAGCCTGGCCACGATTCACACGGGAGTGTGCCATGGCCGTGTCCCTGCCACGGAAAAGAAGAATTTTACTCGGATTTGGATGCTTGGAGGAAAAAAAACACATTCCTAAGTCTACTTAAACTCCCAAATGGGAATTGCACTCAAATTAGGATACTTGGAGGCCAAGTAACACATCTCAAAGCCTATATAAACACCCCAGGTAGCAACTTAGAAGGGGAGTTCGGCAGAAGCCTTCTGCCAAGGCTTTTGTCAGGGCGTCGTGCTAGGCCAGAGAAGGCAGATTTGTGGGGATTCACTCAGGGACAGCCAGTTGATCCATCTCAAGAAGCCGGAATTCTACTCAAGACGGAGGATCTCCTCTTCAATTCCTTCAGGGGGTTTTAGGGATCTCTTATGTTTTGTTTTATCTTTTCTCTTGAGATGTTTTCCTTTATTGTTATGAACTAAACCTTCGGATATCCAAAGGGGATGAAACCTATGATGAATCTTGTTATTTGATTATTTGAATTATATGATAATAACTTAGTTTGTTCTTAATTATGTGAGCTTAATCCAAATTTAATGTGTTTAGATGGAGGAGGAATAGACCCTGCCTAAGAGTAGATCCAACATAATTAAGCGGAGTTGATCGCACGCCTAGAGATAGGGTGACGAGATTTTTCTGGATTAGGGTGAAACCTAATATGGGAATCCATAGATCAATTTACTGCTATTCTAGGGGGTTATTATAAGAGAACGAGAGTTCCACTAATTAACCTAGGGTTAGACGTTATTCGCCTCGAGAGAGGGTTTAATATACGTTAGGGAGTCTTATGGATCAAACTAAGTGAATAAATCGTGTGGTTCAGTGTTAGATAACAAGTAAAGTCTAGGTGGATTCTTCCTAGGGTATCGTCTAAATCAACTGAGTTTTTCCCAAGTTATTTTCCAAATTCATTCTTCTTTGTCTTAGAGTCTTTAGTTTAGTAGTTAATTAATTTAGATTAATAAACAACTTCACTTATTTTAGGCTAAATAATAAAAAGAAAGTTAGTATTAGTACTTTCAGTTCCTTTGGGTTCGATAATCCGGTCTTGCTTAAACTATACTACTGTTCGATAGGTGCACTTGCCTTTAATCGTTGTCGAGTTAGTTTCCGTGTTCGATCATTCTTTTATAAATTTTAAAACTCGATTCACAAATGATCAAGTTTTTGGCGCCGTTGTTTGGGAACTAAAATATTAAGAAAGCTCTATTTTTATTACTTTAGCCATTTTTTTATTGCAAGTTATTTTCATTATTATTATTATTATTATTATTATTATTATTATTATTTTTACTTTGCTAATTTTTCCTCCATTTGCTTTTGGCAGATAATTTTAGTTTTTAGAGAAGATGGCACTGAATAATTATCAGTGGCAAGCGATGAGGACAATTCCTACTAAAGCAGCCAGTGCCTTCAACCTCGACGTGGTCACCAGGTTATCTAATCAGCTAAAGATGATGAATAAAAAGTTTGATAATTTGTGTTCTTCGTAGATACATCCAGTTATGCAGTACGAAACAAGCGGAGGCGTGGCGAATCCTGAGTACCCACCCTACGGATATGGCATAGAAAACGAGCAAGCTCACTATATGGGTAGCTATTCTAGACCAAAAAATAATTTTAATGACACTTATAATGCAGGTTGGAGGTACCATCCCAATTTCTCATGGGATGATCAAAATAGCCAAGGACCGGAACTTCCTCCAGATTTTCAATAACCACCTCACCAACAGGAAGATGAGTCGAACATTGAAGAGATGCTGACAAAATTCATGATAGCTACAGATAACCGTCTCCAAAAAACTGAGACAACACTTAATGACCAACAAGCATAGATCAAAGGGATCAAGAACCAAGTTGCGGAACTTATCGAGTCGGTTGGGGAACTTACTAAGTCGCTTATACAACTTGCTGTCGATCTCGTAACTACCACAAGGAAGCTTGCCAAGCAATACTGAAACTAACCCGAGTGAGCAAAATCAAGCCATTTACAATAGTGAAGGGTTAGACGAACCAAACCCAAAGGAAGAACCTGTGGTAAGTGAAGGTAAGGTTGAGGTGTGCCATGATATACCAAAACCGACAATTACAGAGTACCAACGTCGTGCGCCATATCTCGATACAATAAAGAAAGACCACACAGAGGAAGAATTCGGTGAACTCACACTTCGTGTAGACAACGAAACAATCACTCTTCAAGCTCTTGACTCAGCTAGGACATCGAGTAATAAAGGTACGAACATTAATTCTATTGATAACCATTTGGTTCAACCTTCTTTACAGGAAACATCACGAAATCACCTAGCTGAGCTAGATCTTAGACCTCTTACCCATAAAGAAATAATTCATGAAGAACTAAGGCTTCAGGTCGATGAATTAGACGAGTGGAAAACACACTTTAAAGAGAAACTAGGAATACACGAAGTGAAACCGAAGGAAACCCCAGACGAGCTGATAGGAACAACAAATCACTTCAAAATAAGGGATCAGGTATTGTTGAATAAGGAAGACCCTCGAATCGCCAATTTAGATTTCAAGACAAACGAAGAAATCACTTTTGAGGTACTTGATGTCTTCCTATACGGGCCAGTCGAGGTAAGAAATCCTAAATTCGGTACTTTTGAGGTAAACACTACTCGACTTAAATTTTATATCAAAAATCGAGTTGATCGCATGAGGAAGGATTTTCACCTCCTCAAACCACCTTGACCATACGAATGATAGGTAAAGTCTAGCTTAAGACTATAAACGAGCGCTTCTCGGGAGGCAAACCGAGCACTAACCCTATTAATTTTTACAATTTTTATTTTACTTTTATTTTTTATTTTAGCACCTAACCATAAACTAACCAAAGTACATATTTCCATGCTCACACGGCCTTGCACACGGCCGTGGTCGTGGGCCGTGTGGAAGCTGTATGACAAACCACGGACGTGCTAGTAAACCGTGCATGACAAAGAATGATTTCTTTTCCCAACACGGCTACGATAAAAGCCACGCCCGTGCTTGACTTCCCGTGTGAGGTTACCGACTTATTGAGCACAGGCGAGACACGCCGCGTCTCTACAACCGCGCGAGGTTATCGACTTGACGAGCACGGGTTAAACACGCCCGTTCTAAAGGACCGTGAGAAGAATACACGGGCGTGCTACGATACCCACGGCCGTGGTAAAACACCTAAACGCGCCCAAAATTCAAAATCACGAAAAACACGGACTGATTAAACTCGAACAAGGGCGTGGACCGTATCACTATTTAAATATTTACTTTTATTTCTATTTTTATTTTTATTTTATTTTTATTTTTATTTTCATTTTTATTTTTATTTTTATTTTTATTTTTATTTTTATTTCCTTTCTTTTATTTTCTTTATTATTTTCTTCTTGTTATTCATACCATTTAGATTTAGCTTAGGATACAAAAGAAATTAGGATGGCTGCTTCGAGGACTCAACCAGTTCGAGACGCTTCCCCACGCTCACCTCCAATCCAATCCGGTTTATTTTCATTAACTTCATCCAAAATTTAGGAAGTTTCACTTCTCTCCCTATCTTTTGATTTTCTCACTATATTGCCATTTTATCTATCTTTGTACATTGAGGGCAATGTACATCTTAAGTATTGGGGGGTTAACTATAGTATTATTTGAAAATCCCTGAATTATGCCTTATCCTAAAGTAAGTTTCTCATATTATGATTAGAATGAAATTTCCCTTGAATTATGATTTTTATTGATATGTTTTAGATTAAGTCATTGATAATTGTGCATTGATAATTAAATTTTAAGATACTAGAGAATCAAGCATGATAAGTCTATTTTTCAAAATTAAAATTTTCAAGGTTGTTGAACTAAATCTGAATATTATCTTGAAGTTTGAAATTTACAAGGTTGACGTCAAAATACCCATAATTTTTGTGAGTTTTTGAGCCTTATAGAGCATATATTTTTTTTCTTGCTCACTTTATTGATTATGAGTATGTCAACACTGATTTGTTATTCTAGAACTTGCATCGATTATACATGACGAGACCACATTTTTGATTTGATATACAGAGATGATAAAGGCACCTAGGTTTAAACCCACTAACTCCATTAAAAAGCCTACCTTCACAATTAACCCCTAGTGAACCCCTTTTAATCCTAACAACCCTATTTATTGACAAAATCGCTAATATTAACCTAGAACCCCTTTGTTTTTGTTATCACCATTCCTTTTGACTACCCTTATATCGAGATTTGATTTGATTAATAGCCTAACTATGTTTTTATTTTAGTAATTTATCCCTTATTATGTATTTAGTTTGTTCTTAAAAAAAAATCATCAAAAGTATATTCAATATTCATTATTAGTTATGTGATTAAATGAGCTTATACATTTAAATTCCAAACATCGAAGAAGAAGCTCGTAGTGTTAGTATTATTAGTTTTCAATTGATGTATTTATTATTATTAGTTCATTAGTTCTTAGTTAGGTAATTTATCAATTCAATCTCGATTCTAACCTTCTAATTCAGCCTTTTTCCACACCTTAACCCTAGCCCCGTTAAAACCCTAACAAAGACCTTTTGATTTGTGTTTCATCTCATATTTCAGTGGTGGAGATTTGATTTTCATGCAAGCCTATGGGATTAACTCTTCATGTTTGACTTTTGAGTGCCTAAATTTCGAACCTTAAACACTTTGAGTGATTTGAGTGAATCTTTTGTGAGGATGTCAATCCTTGTCGATTTCAAATTAAAGGTAATTATTTAGATAAAGGGAAACACGTATGTTTTGTGCTACAAATGTATGACTTAGATTGTTTGAATCTTTAGGACTCTTTGAGTTGAATCATCCATGTATGAATTATCCTTGAATTATGATGAAACATTATCAATGACTATTATGAATTGAGGGAAGTTTGTTTTAATTATGAGTTGAGAATTTTGCTTGAGGACAAGCAAAAGCTTAAGTGTGGGGGTATTTGATGAACCATAAAAGAAACATATTTAAAGCCCACATTTAATATGCTTTTGGATGATTTAAGCCTCAATTTATGTAAAAAGGTGCTCTTAATCCTTTCTTTTCATGTTTTATACTCAAGAAAGCACCCGATGACGAAAAGAACGAGAAATGGGCTTAAAACAGACTAAATTGGGCCAAGCCACGAAATCAGCACGGCCTGGACTTCAAGCCACACGGCCGTGCCTCCTTAATTTTCTAGAACACGGCCTAGCCACGATTTACACGGCCGTGCCTCATCAACGGAGTCCAACACGGCCTAGCCACGATTCACACGGGCGTGTGCCATGGCCGTGTCCCTGCCGCGGGAAAGAGGAATTTTACTCGGATTTGGATGCTTGGAGGCAAAGAAACACATTCCTAAGTCTACTTAAACTCCCAAATAGGAATTGCACTCAAATTAGGATACTTGGAGGCCAAGTAACACATCTCAAAGTCTATATAAACACCCCAGGTAGCAACTTAGAATGGGAGTTCGGCAGAAGCCTTCTGCCAGGGCTTTTGTCAGGGCGTCATGCTAGGCTGGAGAAGGTAGATTTGTGGGGATTCACTCAGGGATAGCCAGTTGATCCATCTTAAGAAGCCAGAATTCTACTCAAGACGGAGGATCTCCTCTTCAATTCCTTCAGGGGGTTTTAGGGATCTCTTATGTTTTGTTTTATCTTTTCTCTTGAGATGTTTTCCTTTATTGTTATGAACTAAACCTTCGGATACCCGAATGGGATGAAACCTATGATGAATCTTGTTATTTGATTATTTGAATTATATGATAATAACTTAGTTTGTTCTTAATTATGTGAGCTTAATCCAAATTTAATGTGCTTAGGTGGAGGAGGAATAGACCCTGCCTAAGAGTAGATCCAACATAATTAAGCGGAGTTGATCGCACGCCTAGAGATAGGGTGACGAGATTTTGTCAGATTAGGGTGAAACCTAATATGGGAATCCACAGATCGATTTCATCGCTATTCTAGGGGTTATTATAAGAGAACGAGAGTTCCACTAATTAACCTAGGGTTAGACGTTATTCGCCTCGAGAGAGGGTTTAATATACGTTAGGAGTCTTACTGGATCAAACTAAGTGAATAAATCGTATGGTTCAAAGTGTTAGATAACAAGTGAAGTCTAGGTGGATTCTTCCTAGGGTATCGTCTAAATCAACTGAGTTTTTCCCAAGTGATTTTCCAAATTCATTCTTCTTTGTCTTAGAGTCTTTAGTTTAGTAGTTAATTAATTTAGATTAATAAACAACTTCACTTATTTTAGGCTAAATAATAAAAAGAAAGTCAAGATTAGTACTTTTAGTTCCTTTGGGTTCGATAATCCGGTCTTGCCTAAACTATACTACTGCTCGATAGGTGCACTTGCCTTTAATCGTTGTCGAGTTAGTTTCTAGGTTCGATCATTCTTTTATAAATTTTAAAACTCGATTCACAAATGATCAATATTCCTCCACCGCTAAGCACATCAATACTTGAATCAATATCCTGAAATATCAAAACAAGAATTAAGAACACATAATTAAGAACAAATCAAGTATTTATCATATAGTTCAGAAAAACAATAACAAGATCCGTCTTAGGTTTCATCCCCTCAGTATCCGAGAGGGTTTAGTTCATAATCATAAAAGAATACATCTCGTAAGAAAATATAAAACAAAACATAAGAAAAACCTAAAACCCCCTGAAGGAATTGAAGGAGAGATCCTCCGTCTTGAGTATGATTTCGACTTCTTGAGATGAATCAACTGGCTTTCTTCGAGTAAATTCCACAATTCTGACCTCTCTGGCTTGGCTTCTTGGCCTAGCTGGACGTCCCCCTCAAGGTTGGCCTTTAGGGTGTTTATATAGGCTTTTGGAATGTCTTTCTTTGCCTTTAAGTACCCAATTCCGAGTGAAATTCCTCTTTGTCATGGCAGGGA
This sequence comes from Gossypium sturtianum, assembly GCA_025698515.1. Taxonomy (NCBI): domain Eukaryota; kingdom Viridiplantae; phylum Streptophyta; class Magnoliopsida; order Malvales; family Malvaceae; genus Gossypium; species Gossypium sturtianum. Next base: position 16,422,057 of record CM046954.1, on the reverse strand, counting down.
CATGCCTGTGCAACACACCCGTGTGAATTGAATTGAGGCCATGGTCGAGCCTGCTAAAGGGGCACGGCCGTGTGGCTTGAGCCTAGGCCGTGTTGATTTCCTACTTTGGCCTATTTGGTCCGTTTTTAGCCCATTTCTCATTCTTTTCATCCTCCTATGGTTCCTTAAGTATAAAACGTGAAATTAAAGGATTAGGAGCATCAAATTCGACAATTAAAAGGATAAATCATCCAAAAAGCATGCTAAATGTGGGATTAAAATATGTATAATTTACAGTTTATCAGACATATAATCAACCGCTACTAAGATGTATTTATTCCCAAATGAGCTAGGGAATGGACCCATAAAATCAATACCCCATACATCAAATATTTCACATGATAGCATATATGTTTGAGGCATTTCATCGCGTTTAGAGATATTACATGTTCTCTGACATCTATCACATGAAGTAACATACATGTTAGCGTCCTTGAATAGAATGGGCCAATAGAAACCTGATTCGAGCGTTTTATGTGCTGTCCTAGTCCCACTGTAATGTCCTCCTCTTGGTCCTGAATGGCAATGTTCTAGGATTTTGCTTGCTTCTGACTTCGTAACACATCTTCGAATTACTTGATCTGCACATATACGAAAAAGAAAAGGATCCTCCCAAAAATAGTTTTTCACATCAACAAATAATCGTTTCTTTTGATGATGTGTCAACCCTTTTGGTAGGATGTTAGCAGCTAAGTAATTCGCAATATCTGCAAACCAAGGTACCTCGGAGTCGGATATAGCCAAGAGTTGTTCTTCAGGAAACGAGTCATTTATCTCACTCTCATCGAGTTCTTTGAGATGTGGATTCTCAAGCCTAGAAAGGTGGTCTGCCGCAAGATTTTTAGCTCCTTTCTTATCCTGAATTTCCAAATTAAATTCTTGCAAAAGTAAAATCCATCTTATGAGTTGAGGTTTTGCATCAGACTTAGTTAGAAGATAACGAAGAGCCGAATGGTTAGTGTAAATGACAACTTTAGATAATATCAAATACTGTCTAAATTTATCAAATGCAAAAACCACAGCTAGTAATTCCTTTTCTGTGGTGGTGTAATTTTCTTGTGCGGCCGTCAATGTCTTGCTAGCATAATAAATCGGTTGAAAATGCTTGTCTCTGCGCTATCCTAGAACTGCACCTACTGCAAAATCACTCGCATCATACATTAGTTCAAAGGGAAAATCCAATCAGGTGCAATTATAATTGGAGCATTGATTGATTTATTTTTGAGGGTATTAAATGCTTCTAAACATTCCTGATTAAAATTGAAAGGCACATATTTTTCTAGTAGTTTTGTTAAAGGCTTAGCTATTTTAGAAAAATCTTTAATAAATCTTCTATAAAATCCAGCATGTCCTAAAAAGATTCTAATAGACTTAACTGAACTAGGAGGAGGTAATTTTTCTATGGTCTTAATTTTTTCTTTATCAACCTCAATCCCCTTACCATAAATTTCGTGACCTAACACAATCCCTTCTCGAACCATGAAGTGACATTTTTCTCAATTAAGCACAAGGTTCGTCTCCTCACATCTCATTAGAACTTGTTTTAAATTTTTAAGGCAAAAGTGGAAAGAATTACCGAATACCGAGAAGTCGTCCATAAATACCTTCATAATATCTTCCACAAGTTCATCAAAGATGGCTAGCATTCAGCGTTAAAAAGTAGCAGGAGCATTATATAATCCAAAAGGCATTCTACGATAAGCAAACGTACCATATGGACATGTAAATGTTGTCTTTTCTTGATCCTCAGAAGCTATTGGAATTTGGAAATAGCCAGAGAGTCCGTCTAGGAAGCAATAGTACATATGCCCGGATAATCTTTCTAACATCTGATCAATGAATGGTAAGGGAAAGTGATCTTTTCTCGTGGCATCGTTCAACTTCCTATAGTCAATGAAAACTCTCCAACTCCGTGGATCGTTCTTGTTGTAATTAATTCATTCTTCTCGTTGGCTACAAATAAATATGCCTCCTTCTTTGGAACAACTCGCATGTGATTCACCCAAGTACCGCTAAAATAGGATAAATAACTCCAGCATCTAGAAGCTTAATTACCTCAGCTTTAACAACTTCCTTCATGTTGGGATTTAATCGTCTTTGAGCTTGCACACATCGTTTATATTCATCTTCCATTAAAATTTTGTGGGTGCAAAACGGCAGGCTGATCCCTTTAATGTTAGAAATCTTCCAAGCTATGGCTCTTTTATGCTCCTTTAGTACTTGTAGTAGCTCATCTTTCTCATTGGGTCCCAAGTCTGAAGCAATAATTACCGGTAGTGTAGAATTATCTCCGAGGAACGCATACTCTAAGTGATTTGGTAACTGTTTTAATTCCAATTTGGGAGGTTCTTCAATAGAGGGTTTTTGTTTTAGTTCGTCGTTTATTTCAATGCCCTCATACTTCTTTTGTATTGGTAAAGACTCATTAGAGTTTAAATCAATTTTTATCTCCCCTATCTCAGTGGTACCGTCACCTGCCTCATCACCTTGGACAAGACACAGTTCCAACGTGTCTTTATGGATGATTTCCTAAAAAGAATCTTGAATAGAATGATCAATAGAGTCAATAAATTAACAGGAATCATCTTGCTCTCTAGAGTATCGCATAGCATCATAAATCTTAAAAATAATTTCCTCGTCACCTACCCTAAGCACAAGTTTACCATCACCTACATCAATAACAGCCCTAACAGTTGCTAAAAATGGGCGACCTAGAATTAAAGGCACCTCAACGTCCTCATCCATGTCAAGCACAACAAAATCAACAGGGAATATGAATTTATCTACTTTTACCAAAACATCTTCAATAATTCCCTAGGATATTTAATGAGATCTATCACCTAATTGATACTCATCCTAGTGGGTTTTGGTTCCCCAAGACCAAGCTGCTTGAACATTTTGTAAGGCATCAAATTAATGCTGGCACCTAAATCAGCTAATGCTTTCTCAATATTTAAACTACCGATTAAACAGGGAATAGTGAAACTTCCTGGATCTTTCAATTTGGTTGGTAGCTTATTTTGAAGAATATCTGAACATTCCTCGTTAAGTTCCACGGTTGATAGCTCTTCAAACTTCCTTTTATTTGTTAAAAGCTCTTTTAAGAATTTTGCATATGTAGGCATCTGCGAAATAGCTTCAACAAAAGGTAAGTTAATATGTAACTTTTTCGAAAGTTTAAGAAATTTACCGAATTGTTCATTTGTGCGGTCTTTCTTTGTCGCGTTGGGATATGGCACACGAGGTGTATACTCCTTACTTACCAGTTTTTGTTTACTTTGGCTTTCATCAACCTTACCTTTACTTACCTTTCTTCATCTCGAACAGTAATTGATCGTTGTTTTATGCGATGTCAAAGTCTTAAAATTTATAATGAGAATGATCGAACCTGGAAACTAACTATGACAACGATTTGAGGCAAGCGCACCTATCGAACAGTAGTATAGTTAAGACAAGACCGGATTGTCGAACTCAAAGGAACCAAAAGTACTAATACTAACTTTCTTTTTATTATCTAGCCTAAAGTAAAGGAAATTGGTTGTTTAATCTAAATTAACTAACTACTAAACTAAAAACTCTAAGACAAAGAAGAATGAATTTGGGGAAAATACTTGTGGGAAAAACCAATTGATTAAGACGATACCCAAGGAAGAATCTACCTAGACTTCACTTGTTATCTAACTCAACTGCACGATTTATTCACTTGACTTGATCCGTAGGATTCCCTAATGTATATTAGACCCTCTCTCGAGGCGAATAACGCCTAACCCTAGGTTGATTAATTGAAATCTCTTTCTAATTAAAACCCTAGAATTGTATTAACTCGATCTATGGACTCCCATATTAGGTTTCACCCTAATCCGCAAAAATCTCACACCCTATCTCTAAGCGTGCGATCAACTCCGCTTAACTATGCTAGATCTACTCTTAGGAAGGGACTTTTGCTCCACCACCTAAGCACATCAAACTTGAATTAATACCCCTGAAATATCAACACAATAATTAAGAACACATAATTAAGAACAAATCAAGTATTTATCATACAGTTCAAGAATGATAACAAGATTCATCTTAGGTTTCATCCCCTCGTGTATCCGAGGGTTTAGTTCATAATAATAAAAGAAAACATCTCGTAAGAAAAGATAAAACAAAACATAAGAAATCCCTAAAACCCTCAAGGAATTGAAGGAGAGATCCTCCGTCTTGAGTATGATTCCGGCTTCTTGAGATGAATCAACTGCTATCTTCGAGTAAATCTCCACAAATCGCTCCTTCGTCCTAGCCGACGCCGACGAAAAGTCCTGGTCTCCCCGACAAAAGCCCCGCGTAGAAGGCTTCTGCCGAACTCCCGCTTTAAGTTGCCCCTAGGGGTGTTTATATAGGCTTTAATGTGTTACTTCGCCTCTAAGTATCCTAACTCGAGTGAAATTTCTCTTTGTCACGGCAGGGGCACGCCCATGGCACACGCCGTGTGAATCGTGGCCAGCCGTGTTCGAGGTCAGCCAAGGAGCACGACCGTATGGTCTCGGGCCCAGGCCGTGTCGATTTCGTGATATGGCCCATTTACTATGTTTTAGGCCCGTTTCTCATTCTTTTCATCCTCCGGTGCTTTCCTGAGTATAAAACATGAAAACAAAGGATTAAGAGCACCAAATTACATAATAAAAGGCTTAAATCATCCAAAAGCATGCTAAATGTGGGCTTAAAATATGTTACTATTACGGTTTATCAAATACCCCCACACTTATGCTTTTGCTTATCCTCAAGCAAAATTCTCAACTCATAATCAAAACAAACTTCCTCGATTCATAATATTCATCAATAATGTTTCATCATAATTCAAAGATAATTCATACATGGATAATTCAACTCAAAGAGTCTTAAAGATTCAAACAATCTAAGTCATACATTTTTGTAGCACAAAACGTAGGTGTTTCCCCTCATCTAAATAATTACCTCTGATTCAAAATCGACAAGAATTGACATCCTCACTAAAGATTCACTCAAATCACTCGAAGTGTTTAAGGTTCAGAATCAAGCACTCAAAAGTCAAACATGAAGAGTTAATCCCATAGGCTTGCATGAAAATCAAATCTCCACCACTGTAAAATGAGATGATACACAAGTCAAAAGGTCTTTAATAGGGTTGTAACGAGGCTTGGGTTAAATGAAACACCCCAAACCCGGCCCACGAGCCTTGACCGGATCTGGTATGTTCCTCAAGTAAAACGGTTCAAAACTTTTTGAGCACTTTGAAAAATTCGGTTGGTTTTGAAAGAAATTTTTTAATTTGTGTTAGGCTCGAGTTGAAATCAAGTTTATCTATTTGAAATCTAGGTTTTGTAAAACTATATTACTCCATTTCGAAATTTGTCCTAAATAAAAAAAAAATTCATTCACGTTTAGGCGTCAAAACATCTAATGTTTTTTTTTTATTTTTAGGAAAAATTCATTTGAGTTCAATTAAATAAAATCGTATCAAAATAAAATAACTTAAAGACATGCATCGACGCTTAATATCGCTGGCCTTATTACAAACGAAAAACAATACCCAAAATAACTCCAAAAATATAAAATATAAAAGTCCCAAAATTAAATAAAACTTCAAGCCGAGAGCATGGCCACCACTAAACACCCGCCGACCCGGTCCATCACCGATCGTCACCGAAAGAAAATGTTCCCAACGGGTGAGTCAAACAGACTCAATGTGTAACCAACACTAGACCTCAATAATTCGTGCATATCATATTAATTCATAAATATATATAATAAACTAAAAGTAGTGATGCAAACCCGAACCCAATCCTAGATACCATCCGCTACACATCACCCGTACCAACTTGCACACCATGGGGACTACTAAGTCAACCCTCCATCCGCTACACATCATCGGCTGCGCCGCCGCAGACGACATGCTCATCGCCCTTATAAATTCGTGGCATAGCCACCAGATAATTATTATGTGACCGAAGTCACCACATTCAGATAATGTGACCGAGGTCACCACATTCACTTCCCCTTTCATAATCACCCATATGCCCATGTCATACATATCATGCAAAAATCATGCCTTATTTCACATTCTTATCATGTTCACATATGCCATATCGCTTCATTTCATACTCATAGTAGGAGTAGGAAAACGTGCACTGGTACTTTGTACCATTGCATGGTACTTTAGCCACATTCACATTATTATAAGCATACATATTAATTTAAGCCGTAATCTAATAGAGTTTAGTGTGGGGTACACACCTGATATACTTAACAAATTCGCTGAAAGCCCCGAAAAATCCCAAAAAATCCCGATCTACTACTTTAGATCCTTGATTCCTATATTCGCCAACATTTAGATCAATATCATAGGCCATTCGGCCAACAACAAACCTTAGTCTCAAAAGCCTTCTGGCTTTTCAACCACTAAAAGAATAATGAACTAACATAGATCTTTACCACTTGATTTACCAAAATTGATTGTCAAAGAAAAGAGGCTTAGATTGATCTGCTTCCAAAGTCTTGAAGAACCTAGGAGAAATTGATTCCTATGAATGGTTAGAATCTTGCTAACAATTGCCCAAAATCGGCTTTTGCTCACATGAAAATCGATGAGAGAAGAATAAAGGAACAAAGAAATTCGCCAACACTACTTACCCTTCTCAAAACTGATTGAAGAAGAACCTAAAAGAGATTAACCCTTGTTGATATTCGCCAAGACAAATCAAAAGGAAAATGGGAAATTTCGGCAAAGTGTTTGAGTGATGAAGGGAGTTTCACTATGGTTGATTAAAGATAACAAATAGAATTCGGCTAGAGTGAAAAAGAGAAAGAAAAAAGAAAATAAAATGGAAGAGAGAGATGGAGGTTTAAGGTGTTGCGGCAATGGTTGGATTGGGAGAGAAAAGTTTCGGCCTTAGCAAGGTAAAAGAGAAGAAGATGCACAAATGGTTTCGGCTTTAGGTCAAGAAAGAAAATAGTGCACAAGTGATCTCCTATTTCAGTTTCCAAAAGAAAAACACACAAGCTTTCTAGACAACTAAATTGCACAAAAAGAATGCCCAAACCTCACTATACATATTCGGCCAAGAGGAAAAGATGAGAGAAACACTATTGCTTTTGGGAGAGCAAAAAGGCCAAAATGAAATTTCTCCCAAGCTACCAACTTTTCCCAAAACTTACCACAAAAATCGGCTCCTCCCTTAGTCCATAAAACCATCCATGTTCATGGACAAAATGCCATTAAAAAGTTTCCGAACCTCATCCCTTAATCCATGCCTTATGTCCCCTTATCATTCCAAAAGCTTAGGATTTCATTCCTTAAGTTAATCACTTGCCTTTTTCCCTTAGTCTACTATCCATAAAAGAAAATAGTCCAACCTTACCTTAATTAGAGTTGACCGACACATGCCATACACATGCAAAAATAAAAGTCACCTTATTACCATCCATGGGATTCGAACCTCTTCCCTCATGCAATTACTCATGCGCCAACACCACTTTACTACTAGCTCATTTATGCTAACATTAGACACTTAAATTTACGTAAGTGTCAAGATCACTTAATCCACTTCACTAAATTTTCAATACTAAAAAATAAATTATTCTAGCTTCATTAATAATTCCAAGCCTTCACTAGACTACATTAAACACACAATAAAATCATACCCGGCTAACACAAGTAACAAGATGATACTCAAATTTTTAAGATATTACAATTCTACCCCCTTAAGAAAATTTCGTCCTTGAAATTACCTAATCAAAAGAGTTGAGGAAACTGCTGTCTCATCACATCCTCCTGGTTCCCACGTAGCTTCTTCGCCATGGTTCCGCCATAATACCTTCACTAATGGAACCGACTTCCCGCGCAACACTTTCACATCTCGATCTAGAATCTACACCGGTTCCTCTTCCACCGCCGATCTGGGCTCACCTCTATTTCCTCTATCGCTACGACATGCGATGGATCGTAACGATAGCGCCTAAGCATGGAGACATGGAACACATCATGCAACCGCTTCAACTCCAAGGCAACTCTAATCGATATGCCACCGGTCCAACCCGCTTCAAAACCCGATAAGGTCCTATAAACTGGGACTTAACTTTCTCTTGCGACCAAATCTCATCACCTTCTTCCAAGGTGAAACCTTTAGGAACACTTGATCCCCACAAAGAAATTCTATATCCTTCCGCTTAAGGTCCATGTGACGACTTTTGCTCGCCGATGCCTCCTTTAATCGAGCCCGAATTACCTTAACCTTTTCTTCGGATTCAGCCACCATCTCGGGACCCAAAACTTGACGTTCCCCAATTCTGTCTAACACGTAGGAGTGCGACACTTCCGTCCATATAGTGCTTAAATGCGGTGCCATCCGAATACTCGCTTGGTAATCGTTGTTGTTAGCAAATTCCGCTAAAGGCAAAAATTCTTCCCACTTCTTCCTCTCAAGTCTATCACACAAATTTCAACATATCCTCTAACACTTGGATTACTTGCTCGATCGGCCGTCCGATCGTGGATGAAATGCCGTAGTGAAATCCAATTTAGTGCCTAATGCCCGATGTAGCGCTTTCCAAAACCGAGAAGTAAACCTTGGGTCCCTATCTCGAAATGATAGATACCGGCACTCCATGCAACCTTACAATTTCCACCACATATAATTTTGCCAACTTCTGCAAGGAATAGTCGACTCTTACCGGAATAAAATGTGCGGACTTGGTCAAACGGTCCACTATTACCCATACCGAGTCCTTCTTGGTAGGCGTAAGGGAAGCCCACTAACGAAGTCCATGGTAATTCTCTCCCACTTCCACTCGTGGAATCTTGATTGGTCAAGTAACCCCGATGTAACTCGATGTCCAAATTTAACTTGCCGACATGTCAAACACTTGCCAACAAATTCTCAGAATCTTCCGCTTTAGACCAGCCACCAAAACTGCTCCCTTAGGTCTCTGTACAACTTAGTCCCTCCGGGATGCATAGCATAAGGGCTACTATGCGACTCCTGAAGAATCTTCTACCTAAGCTCCTCACTCTTCGGCATACAGACTTTTCCCTTGAAACACAATATTCCATCACCGGACATACTGGTAATTCTCTAGACCACCATTCGCACTTGCCGCATCTTAGCACTTAAATCCTCATCTGCCAACTGACCCTCTTTTACCTCATTTAACCATGTCGGCTTGACTTGCAACTCGCTAGCGCACTTCCATCGTCATACAAACTCGGATGTGCAAACATCGCCCTTAGATCTGACACCACTTTTCGACTTAGGGCATCCGCCACTACATTCGCCTTGCCCGGGTGATACTCTATGGAACAATCATAGTCCTTCAGTAACTCCACCCACCTTCGTTGTCTCAAGTTCAACTCCTTCTGAGTCAACAGGTACTTAAGGCTCTTATGGTCAGTGTAGATCACCGACTTTTCTCCATAGAGATAGTGCCTCCATACTTTAAGAGCAAAGACTACCGCCGCCAATTCCAAGTCATGTGTCTGGATAGTTAACCTCATGAGGCCTCAATTGCCGAGACGCATAAGCAACTACCTTTCCATCTTGCATTAACACGCATCCCAATCCTCGTATGAGAAGCGCCACAATACACCACAAAATCCTTCCCCGCCTCAGTGAATCAAAACTGGAGCTTGACCAACACTTCCTTAAGCTTCTCAAAGCTCTTTTGTTGCTTATCCGTCCATATGAAAGGTACTTCCTTCCTTAGCAACTTTGTCAAAGGTGCGGTGATCGATGAGAACCCTTCTACAAACCTTTGTAGTAGCCTCCAAATCCCAAGAAGCTACAAATCTCACCCACACGACTTAGGAGGTTTCCAATCTAGCACCGCTTCAATCTTCCTAGGATCCACCCTTATTCCTTCAAAGCAGACACCACATGTCCTAAGAATGCAACTTCCTTAAGCCAAAATTCACACTTGCTGAATTTGGCATAGAGTCAAGCTTTCTCCTCAACACTTGCAACACAACTCGAGATGCTCATCATGTTCCTCCTCCATCTTGGAATACACTAGGATGTCGCCGATGAACACAACGACGAACCGATCCAAATAGGACTGAAAAACCCGTTCATCATATCCATGAATGCGGTCATGGCGTTCGTTCAACCCCAAACGGCATTACTAAGAACTCGTAGTGCCCATATCTTGTTCGGAAAGTCATCTTATGGATATCTCGTGTCCTTCACCTTAAGTGATGATATCCCGACCGTAGATCTATCTTCAAAATACTGCTGCCTCTTTCACCGATCGAACAAGTCATCTATCCTTGGCAAAGGATACTTGTTCTTAATGGTCACTTATTCAATCGACGATAATCTATGCACATACGCATAGTTCCGCCCTTCTTCTTCACAACAGACCGGTGCTCCCACGTGAGACACACCGGGTCGAATAAATCCACGATCAAGCAACTCCGAATCGAGCCTTGAGCTCAACCAACTCCTTTGGTGCCATTCGGTAAGGGGCAATTGACACAGTGTCGCTTCCTGTAGCAAGCCAATTCCGAATTCCACCCCCTATCCGGGGTATTCTGTAATTCCTCCGTAAACACATCTTCAAAATCCCTTACGCTTCTAACTCCACTAACACCTTCTTCCTTTGCATCCAACGCACTAATGAAAGTCAAGAAAGCCTTGCACCCTTTCTCGAACCATCTTCACAACCTTAAGTCTTGAAACTACGTTAGACAAGTAGTTTCTCCTTTCTCCTATCATGACTATCACTTCGCCCTCTCAGGGTCCTTAACTCTATTCGCTTAGTAGCCGCACGACCTAACACACTCGATGTTCCACTAGCCAATCCATACCAAGTATAAGATCGAATTCCCAAGGGTAGTTCCATTAAGTCACAGGAAATTTCACTCCCCGAATCTCGAGAGGTACACTCCAAAAGATTTTATTCACCACTACAGCTTTGGCCTAGAGGGCTTACAATAGTCATCTCCTATTAGAAAGTTCGGAGGCTATGTCTAGAGTTTCAACTACTCTACATGCAACATAAGAATGGGTCGAGCCCACATCAATCGTGAGCAACATAAGGTTTACCAAAAATAAAGAACGTCTCGGTTATAACGTCCGGTGCGTTTCCATCCTCCCTTCGACGAATCACAGATACTAGACCCTTTACTGCCTTGCCTCAAGATACTCGCACTCGCCCGGTGTTCCTCGCCCTCTCGCCAAAGACCGCTTACCTCTACCATTCGGACCACGACCTCACTGAGGCTGCTGTCCACCTCTACCGGCCTGATTAATATTCTGGCCCGTTGGGCGGCTCCCGTCTATCTTAATGGGACAGTCCTTAATCATATGGTCCTTAGACCCGCACTTAAAGCATCCGCCTGTCTTCTTCCAACACTCTCCTAAATGCATCTTCCCACACTGATAACATGTACGATACTGCCCTCCTGTACCAACTTGCTGACCACACGGGCCCTCAGCTCTAGGCCTCTTTTGAACATTTCCTGACGATGCTGACGATCCAAAACCTCTTTTCTGCTTATTTGGATCCGAGTTCTGCCTTACAGTGTTCTTGATTCCTTCGGCCACCTTAGCCTTCTCTACCAACGCGACAAACTCACGTTCTTGATGTGGGGCTATCGGTAACCTCGGATCATCCCTTAGTCCGCCTTCAAACCGGACACACCGCTTCATGCTCAGTAGCCACCACTCCTCGAGCATACCGGCTCAACCTCGTGAATTCACTTCATACTCGCCACGGACTTGTTCCTTGAACCACCCTAGAAAAGCCTTTCTCTGTTCATCGCATAACGTGTGCCGACATACTTTTTTTGATACGCCGCCTTCACGCACTCCTGTGTCGATCCTCACCGTGGTGCCATCCCGAATCATTAACCACCACCGATATGCCTCATCGCGTAATAGCGCCACCATTCCTTTCAACTTCTCCTCGGGGGTCAAGTTGAGCTCATCCATAATTCGCCTGTGGGCCTCCAACCAATACTCAACTGCATCGGGTGCCACACCGATACGCCACGGAATACCTCCACTCATGTTGGCTCCGGAGTCGCCGGTGCAGCACTTCCGAGTTCCCATATTTCCACCGCTCCACCACCATTTCCGTAACTCGCAAAGCCACGGCTTGCGATCAAAGATCATCCCCGTCTCGATCTTCTGGCTGCCCGCACCAACAACAAAGCGGTGGTGGTGGCGGTGGTACCTCATTTTCGTAACCTTGACCCGACCTAACGGGTTCCGACACTGGGCCATTCGGCCTCGACCGCGCGTCCTCGCACGCACGTAACGACCACGTCCCTAGAGCTCATTTCTACTATCGTGCTTTCATCCGATTAAGAAATTTTATGAATTAGTCCTTGTTTCACCGATTATTCGCGAAGAATTTTTTTTTGAATAGAAGTTCAATAGTGGTTCTTTCGATCAATCAAAGTTTCAAGTCTTCTATCCTTATTCTGAGGAACACATTCATTTAATATTCCTACCACACACATTCATTATTCAAACCTTTTCGCCTATTCCTATCCTGTGGGTATTTTCGTCATTTGTCCTACAGGGTATTTTGGTAATAAATCGAGGTCAAATTGAAAATCTTAATAAATCAAGGGTATTTTCTAAAATTTGCAAAACTTGGAGTTCTTTTTGAGAATTTGTTTTCCAAATCGGTGTTGTTGCAGAATTTTGAAAATCGGGTCATTTTGGTAATTTTGTAAAACAAGGGTAATTTCGTAAAATTTCCAAATTGAAGTATTTTAATATTTTGAAAAAATAGAGTTTTTGAACATTTTATAAAGTAAGGAAATTTTAATGAAACTGTGAGTAGTATGGACATTTTATAAACTAAGGGCATTTTTGTAATTTTATAGCCAAGGGTATTTTAGTAATTTGTAAATCGGAAATATTTTGGAAAAATTTTCAAGCTAAATTCTGCTACCATTTAAAAGGGTAATTTGGTGATTTAAAACCAAAGTTTTTATGAAAATACAGCTAATCCCTTTCGGGTTTTAGTTATTGAGTTTAGACTATGACTGAGTCCTCTTGGTTAGGGTGAACCGAAGCTACGCACCAGGTAGGATTCCAGCGAAGAGGAGGTGAGTCACGAGGACTAGCTAAGTACCAAGCTCTTCCGGATCCAATCCTAGACATGCGCACAAAGGTTGCCACACCATAACTCGGTGACTTAGTTCACAGGTTTGTTTAATTAGGCACTTAAGTCTTATGTGATTGTTGGGGTAAACTAGCCCTAGGGTTTAAGTACCTATCATGCTATTCTACGTTCCATTTCTACCCTTCTACAGTTCATGCTATAAATCACCCAAATGAAATAGAGGTACTTACCTGTAGACTTCGGTCGGAGACTTGGGTGCCATGCCCGAAAACCTCGCTTCTTTTCGTAAAAGTTTTCTCAAGACTTGTTTGGGCCTTATTTTAAAAACATTGTGAGCTTTATACCCAAGGCCGAGAGTTTAAACCTTGCTCGATACCAAATCAAACACCCCAAACCCGCCCACGAGCCTTGACCGGATCTGTATGTTCCTCAAGTAAAACGGTTCAAAACTTTTGAGCACTTTAGAAAAATTCGGTTGGTTTTGAAAGAAAATTTTTAATTTGTGTTAGGCTCGAGTTGAAATCAAGTTTATCTATTTGAAATCTAGGTTTTGTAATATATTACTCCATTTCAAAATTTTTCCTAAATAAAAAAAAAATTCATTCACGTTTAGGCGTCAAAACATCTAACGTTTTTTTTTATTTTTAGGAAAAATTCATTTGAGTTCAATTAAATAAAATCGTATCAAAATAAAATAACTTAAAGACATGCATCAACAGTTTAATATTAGTGGCCTTATTACAAACAAAAACAATACCCAAAATAACTCCAAAAATATAAAATATAAAAGTCCCAAAATTAAATAAAACTTCAAGTCGAGCATGGCCACCACTAAACTCCCGCCGACCGGTCCATCACCGATCGTCACACGAAAGAAAATGTTCCCAACGGGGTGAGTCAAACAGACTCAATGTGTAACCAACACTAGACCTCAATAATTCGGGCATATCATATTAATTCATAAATATATATAACGAGATAAAAGTAGTGATGCAAACCCAACCCAATCCTAGATACCATCCGCTACACATCACCCGTACCAACCTCGCACACCATGGGGACTACTAAGTCAACCCTCCATCCGCTACACATCATCGAAGCGGTCGCTACAGACGACATGCTCATCGCCTTATAAATTCGTGGCATAGCCACCGGATAATTATTATGTGACCGGTCACCACATTCGAGATAATGTGGCCGAGGTCACCACATTCACTTCCCTTTCATAATCACCCATATGCCCATGTCATACATATCATGCAAAAATCATGCCTTATTTCACATTCTTATCATGTTCACATATGCCATATCAGTTCATTTCATACTTATAGTAGGAGTAGGAAAACGTGCACTGGTACTTTGTACCATTGCATGGTACTTTAGCCACATTCACATTATTATAAGCATACATATTAATTTAAGCCGTAATCTAATAGAGTTTAGTGTGGGGTACACACTGATATACTTACCAAATTACTGAAAGCCCCAAAAATCCCGAAAAATCCCGATCTACTACTTTAGTTCCTTGATTCCTATATTCGCCAACACTTAGATCAATATCATAGGCCATTCGGCCAACAACAAACCTTAGTCTCAAAAGCCTTGGCTTTTCAACAACTAAAAGAATAATGAACTAACATAGATCCTTACCACTTGATTTACCAAAATTGATTGTCAAAGAAAAGAGGCTTAGATTGACTGCTTCCAAAGTCTTGAAGAACCTAGGAGAAATTGATTCCTATGAATGGTTAGAATCTTGCTAACAATTGCCCAAAAATCAGCTTTTGCTCACATGAAAATCGACAGAGAGAAGAATAAAGGAACAAAGAAATTCGGCCAACACTACTTACCCTTCTCAAAACCGATTGAAGAAGAACCTAAAGAGATTAACCCTTGTTGATATTCGGCCAAGACAAATCAAAAGGAAAATGGGAAATTTCGGCAAAGTGGTTGAGTGATGAAGGGAGTTTCGGCTATGGTTGATTAAAGATGACAAATAGAATTCGGCTAGAGTGAAAAAGAGAAAGAAAAAAGAAAATAAAATGGAAGAGAGAGATGGGAGGTTTAAGGTGTTGCGGCAATGGTTGGATTGGGAGAGAAAAGTTTCGGCCTTAGCAAGGTAAAAGAGAAGAAGATGCACAAATGGTTTCGGCTTTAGGTCAAGAAAAAAAATAGTGCACAAGTGATCTCCTATTTCGGTTTCCAAAAGAAAAACACACAAGCTTTCTAGACAACTAAATTGCACAAAAAGAATGCCCAAACCTCACTATACATATTCGGCCAAGAGGAAAAGATGAGAGAAACACTATTGCTTTTGGGAGAGCAAAAAGGCCAAAATGAAATTTCTCCCAAGCTACCAACTTTTCCCAAAACTTACCACAAAAATCGGCTCCTCCTTAGTCCACAAAACCATCCATGTTCATGGACAAAATGCCATTAAAAAGTTTCCAAACCTCATCCCTTAATCCATGCCTTATGTCCCCTTATCATTCCAAAAGCTTAGGATTTCATTCCTTAAGTTAATCACTTGCCTTTTTCCCTTAGTCTACTATCCATAAAAGAAAATAGTCCAACCTTACCTTAATTAGAGTTGACCGACACATGCCATACACATGCAAAAATAAAAGTCACCTTATTACCATCCATGGGATTCGAACCTCTTCCCTCATGCAATTACTCATGCGCCAACACCACTTTACTACTAGCTCATTTATGCTAACATTAGACACTTAAATTTACGTAAGTGTCAAGATCACTTAATCCACTTCACTAAATTTTCAATACTAAAAAAAAAATTATTCTAGCTTCATTAATAATTCCAAGCCTTCACTAGACTATATTAAACACACAATAAAATCATACCCGGCTAACACAAGTAACAAGATGATACTCAAATTTTTAGGATATTACATTAAAGGTGAGGATATAGGCTGAATTAGAAGGTTAGAATCGAGATTGAATTGACAGATTGCTTAACTAGAAACAATGAGCTGGATATAAATAATTACATCAATTGAGAACTTGTAATAATAATACTACTACTAATACGAGCTTCTTTTTCAACAATTGGAATTTAGATGTATAAGCTCACTTAATCACAGAACTAATAATGAATATACTTCGATTTTTTTTAAGAACAAATCAAGAAATAATAAGATAGTTCTTTAACAACTGAAATATAGAACATAGTTAGTGATCGCTGCGAAGTCAGAGTTTTAAAATTTATAAAGAGAATGATCGAACCTGGAAACTAACTATGACAACGATTGAGGCAAGTGCACCTATCGAACACTAGTATAGCTTAGGCAAGACCAAATTGTCGAACCCAAAGGAACTAAAAGTATTAATACTAACTTTCTTTCTATTATTTAGCCTAAAATAAGTGAAGTTGTTTATTAATCTAAAATTAACTAATTACTAAGCTAAAGATGCAAAGACAAAAAGAATGAATTGGGGAAATACTTCGGAAAAACTCAGTTGATTAAAACGATATCCTTAGGAAGAATCCACCTAGACTTCACTTGTTATCTAACACTGAACCATATGATTTATTCACTTGACTTGATCCGTAGGACTCCCTAACGTATATTAAACCCTCTCTCGAGGCAAATAACGTCTAACCCTAGGTTAATTAACAGAAATCTCTTTCTCGAATAATAACCCCCTAGAATAGCAGTAAATCGATCTATGGACATCCCATATTAGGTTTCACCCTAATCCGGCAAAATCTCGTCACCCTATCTCTAGGCGCGCGATCAACTCCGCTTAATTATGCTAGATCTACCTTAAGCAGGGACTTTTGCTCCACCACCTAAGCACATTCGACTTGAATTAATATTCGTGAAATATCAACACAAGAATTAAGCACACATAATTAAGAACAAATCAAGTATTTATCATATAGTTCAGAAAACAATAACAAGATTCATCTAGGTTTCATCCCCTTCAGGTATCTGAGGGGTTTAGTTCATAATAGTAAAGAAAAACATCTCAGAAGAAAAGATAACACAAAACATAAGAAATCCCTAAAACCCCCTGAAGGAATTGAAGAGGAGATCCTCCGTCTTGAGTAGAATTCTGGCTTCTTGAGATGGATCAACTGGCTATCCCTGAGTGAATCCCCACAAATCTGACCTTTTCGGCTTGGCTCCTTGGCCTAGCTGACCGCCCGTCGACTTCCCTTTCAAGTTATACTTAGGGTGTATTTATAGGCTTTTGGAATGTGTTTCTTTGCCCCAAAGTATCCTTTTCCGAGTGAAATTGCTCTTCTCCACGGTAGAGGCACGGCCATGGCACACGCCTGTGTGAATCGTGGTCAGGCCGTGTTCGGACTTCTAATGATGACACACCCGTGTAAATCGATATTAGGCCATGTTCTAGTATATTGAGGAGGCACGGCCGTGTGGGCTTTAGTCCAGGCCGTGTCGATTTCTTCTTTGGCCCATTTTGGTCCGTTTTGAGCCCGTTTCTCATTCTTTTTATTCTTGGGTGCTTTCCTGAGTATAAGACATGAAAAGAAAGGATTAAGAGCACCTTTTTACTTAAATCAAGGGATAAATCATCCAAAAGTATACTAAAGGTGGGATTAAAATATGTTACTATTTCGGTTTATCAAATACCCCACACTTAAGCTTTTGCTTATCCTCAAGCAAAATTCTCAACTTACAATTAAAACAAACTTTCCATAATTCATAATTCTTATCAACAATGTTTTATCATAATTCATAGATAATTTATACATGGATAATTCAATTCAAAGAGTCCTAAGGATTCAAACAATCTAAGTCATAGATTTGTAGCTCAAAAATATAGGCGTCTCCCCTTATCTAAATAATTACCTTTAATTCAAAACCGACAAGGATTGACATCCTCACTAGAGATTCACTCAAAGTGTTTAAGGTTCAAGAAAAAGTGCTCAAAAGTCGAACATGAAAAGTTAATCCCATAGGCTTGCCTAAAAATCAAATCTCCACCACTATAATATGAGATGATGCACAAATCAAAAGGTCTTTGTCAGAGTTGTAACGGGGCTAGGGTTAAAGGTGTCGAATAAGGCTGAATTAGAAGGTTAGAATCGAGTTCAAATTGATAAAATAACTAACTAGAACAATAAACTGAATAAAAGTAATTACATCAACTGAAAGCTAATAATACTAATAATGTGGGCTTCTTCTTCAATATTTGGAATTCACACGTATAAGCTCACTTAATCACAAAACTAGTTATGAATAATGAATATACTTTGATTTTTTTAAGAACAAATCATAAATACATAACAAAGGATAAATTACTGAAATAAAAACATAGTTAGGCTATTAATCAAATCAAATCTCGATATAAGGGTCGTAAAAAAGAATGGGGATAATAAAAACAAAGGGTTTCTGTGTTAATATTAGCGGTTATGTCAATAAATGGGTTGTTAGGATTAAACAGGGTTCACTAGGGGTTAATTATGAAGGTGGGCTTTTAATGGAGTTAGTGGGTTAAAAGCTAGGTGCCTTTATCATCTCTGTGTATCAAATCAAAAAGTGTGGTCTCGACATGTATAAACGAGGCAAGTTCTAGAATAACAAATCAATGTTGACATACTCATAATCGTTAAGGTGAGCATGAAAAAGAATATATGCTCTATAAGGCTTAAAAACTCACAAAAATTATGGGTATTTTGACATCAACCTTGTAAATTTCAAACTTCAAAGTAATATTTAAACTCAGTTCGATAACCTAGAAAATTTTTAATTTCTGAAAAATAGACTTATCATGCTTGATTCTCTAGTATTCTTAGAATTTAATTATCAATGCACAATTATCAATGAATTAATCTAAAACATATCAATAAAAATCATAAATCATTAGAAATTTCATCCTAATTAGTAATATAAGGAATTTACTTAAAAACAAGACTAGATTCAGGATTTTGAGAACAATGCAAAAAGTTTGGCACCTAATTTCAGAAATTTGAGAATAATGAAAAAAGTTAGGCACCTTTTTAGGTTGTTCACCCCCACACACTTAAGATGTACATTGCCCTCAATGTACAAAGTTAGATAATATAAATGTAGTGGTCAGATCAGAAGATATGGGGATAAGTGAAACTCCCTGAATTATGGATGTAATCCTTGAGTTGGATGAACGATATGTTGGAGGGGTTTGTCTGGGTGACGATCCTGCGCTAGATGAAGAAATTGGGTAGCTCATGCAAGATTAGCCAGGGATTATTAAGACGCAATTAAAATAAACTAAATATATAATTGAGGACAAGGAAGATAAAGAGAAAGTAAACAGAAAGTAAAATAAATTAAAAATAAAAGATGAATGGACCGAGGGGTCCTTATTGTTGGATGGTTCGCGAGATGGGTGTGACCTCTAAGGCTGCGGAGGTGCTGGTGGTGGCGGAATTGGCATGATTCCCTAGCAGCCTTTAAAACCTAAAATTAAAAAACTAAGATAAAATAAACTAAATTAAGCATAAGAGTGTTAAAGAGAAGGAAAATAAAGGAGAAGATAAAAATAAAAAAACAGATAATTGGTCTCAAAGACCCTTGGCTTGGTGAGTGATTGAAGCGGCCGGCATGAACTTATATGTATTAGTCTCCATGAGGGAGACTGTGCTTGGCTTCTTCCGCTTCTTCGGCATTGTTTTGGTGTAGCTCATGGGTATAGAGAAAAGGGGTAGGAAAGAAAATGAAAAGTTGAAGGTTGAAAGTTAGTAGGAGGAGAGGGAAGGGAGGGGGGATTAAATAGATTTTCAAACCTGGTACCATCCCACGCCCGTGCTCCTTAGGCATGTCGATTCACACGGTCGACTCGCACGGCCGTGTGTCTAGGTGTGTTGGTTCACCCACACCCATTTTACAGATTGCCACGCCCGTTGGTGATAAGTCAGTGTCGTCCACGGCCGCGTCGCACGGCTGTGACATTATGTCGGTGCCCGTGGGGCGGTGGTTGGAGTCCGTGACTTCAAAGATTTGATTCTCTCTGACTTGTACCACCTCTGCCATGTCAGTACGGCGATCCGGGGCATCCACACGGCCACGCCACGCCACCACGTGTGTGCTGCTAGACCGTGTGGACCGAAATCCGCACTTTTTGGTTAGTTTAAAGCTAGATACTATAAAGAAAGGGTAAAATAGAACAAATAAGAAAAATAAAAATGTAAAAGTTAATGGAGTTAGTGCTCGGGTTGCCTCCCGAGAAGCGCTCATTTATAGTCTTAAGCTGGACTTTCCTCTCGTCTTCAGGGTGGTTTGAGGAGTTGGAAGTCCTTCCTCATGCTATCAGTTTTATTCTCGTGAAAAAGTTTAAGTCGAGATGTGTTTATAGTAAAAGTACCAAAAATAGGATTACTTACCTCGACTGTTCCATATGGGAAAACACTGTTTACCCTAAAAGGTATTTCTTTGTTTGTGTTAGGGTCCGGAGGAGATATTTGAAGATCTGCCTTATCTAACAGTACATGGTCTCCTATTTTGAGTTTGTTTGCTTCGTGGAGTGGTTCTGGTTCTGCTTCATGTATTCCTAATTTCTCCTTGAAATGCGTCTTCCACTCGTCTAGATCATCGAATTGAATCCCTCGTTCCTCATGAGTTATTCCTCATCCATGTCTAAGATAATGAAATCTACTGGGAAAATGAATTTGTCAATTTTTACAAGAACATCTTCGATAATATCCCTAGGAATTCTAACAGTTTTATCAGCTAATTGAATGCTCATCCTAGTTTGCTTGGGTTTCCCTAGACCTAATTGTTTCAACAATTTATAAGGCATGACATTTATGCTTGCCCCTAAATAAGCTAACGCATTATCAACAGTTAGTCTACCAATTAAACATGGAATTGTAAGACTCCCTGGATCTTTTAGCTTTTGTGGTAGTCTATTCTGTAACATTGCTGAGCATACTGCGTTTAATTCCATATGTGGATCCTCGTCTAATTTGCGTTTGTTCGTCAAGAGTTGTTTTAAAAATTTCCTCGAATTTGGCATCTATGAAAGAGCTTCAAGTAGCGGTAAGTTAATATGTAATTTCTTTAAAAGTTTAAGAAACTTACCGAACTGTTCCTCTGTGTCGTCTCTCGTTAATGCTTCAGGATATGGTATGCGAGGTTGGTACTCCTTGATTATCGGTTTTGGTTTCTCTTGTGTTACCTCAACTTTACTTTTTTCTACCTCGTTTCTTTGTATTGAACTGGGCTCGTGTAATCCTTCATTTTCTTGAGCTGTTATGGCTTGGATTTGCTCCTTTGGATTAATCTCAGTGTTGCTTGGTAGACGCCCTTGCGGTCGTTCGGAAATTATTTTTGCAAGCTGTCCAACTGTGTTAGTAAGTTGTCCTATTGTCTTAGAAACTTTCTCAACTGACTTAGTAACTTCCCTTACTTGGCTCTCGATTCCTTTGATCGATGCTTGTTGGGTCTTAAGGGTGGTTTCAGTGTCTTGGAGACGGTTTTCTGTGGATGCCATGAATCTTGTCAGCATCTCTTCAAGGGTCGGCTTCTTTTCCTGTGTATAGGGCTGATTTTGGAAATTTTGAGGAGGTTGTTGTCTCTGATTTCCTTGATTTCCTTGACCTCCCCACGAAAAATTTGGGTGGTTCCTCCAACCTGGATTATAATTATTACTATATGGGTTATTATTAGATCTGAAATTGTTACCTATATAGTTCATCTGTTCGTTCTTTGTGCTCGGTTGGTAGGGTGGGTACTCAGGATTCGCCACGGTTCCACTTACGTTGCACTGCATTGCTGGATGTACCTGCGAAGAACACAAACTATCAAGCTTTTTATTCATCATCTCTACCTGTGTTGATAGCATGGTTACTGCATCGATGTTGAAAACTCTGGCAGATTTTGTTGGTTTTGTCGTTGTAACCTGCCACTGATAGTTATTCAATGACATCTCTTCTATGAACTCGTAGGCTGCTTCAGGAGTTCTGTTGTTCAAGGTTCCACCGGCGGCTGAATCAATTAGTTGCCTCGTTGAGGGGTTTACACCGTTATAGAAAGTTTGGACTTGGAGCCACAAGGGTAAACCATGGTGCAGACACCTTCTCAAGAGATCCTTATATCTCTCCCATGCGTCATATAATGTCTCTAAATCCATCTACACAAAAGAAGAGATATCATTGCGTAATTTGGTCGTTTTGGCCGGTGGGAAATATTTCAATAAAAAATTTTCAGTCATTTGGTCCCATGTGGTGATTGACCCTCGTGGTAACGAGTTTAACCACTGTTTGGCTTTATTCCTTAATGAAAAGGGAAATAACCGAAGCCTTATGGCATCATCAGAAACGCCATTTATTTTGAAGGTATCACAGAACTCTAAAAAATTAGCTATATGAGTGTTTGGATCTTCGTCCTGCAAACCATCAAATTGAACAAATTGTTGAATAATTTGTATAGTGTTAGGCTTTAATTCAAAATTATTAGCAGCTATAGCATGCCTAACTATACTTGATTCTGCTCCTGTTAAATGAGGTTTAGCATAATCATACATAGTACGCGGAGCATTATTTTCTACCACATCTTGTGGTGGTGGGTTATTTTCGTCCATCCCTTCAGTAGGATTGGATCTGTCTTCTCGCTCTTCTTCTTGGTAATTTAGGGCTCGTCTAATTTCTCTGCAATTTCTTCGAGCGGTAGCTTCAATATCACTGTCGTATACTAGTGGTCCTCTCAGGTTACTTCTAGTCATAAACTAGAGGTACCTACTAGGAAAAGAAAGAAAGAAAAATTAGCAAAGTTAAAATTAAAACTAAAAATAAAAGTAAATTGAAGAAAAAAAATAGTGGCTAAAGTAATAAAAATAGAACTTTCTTAATATTTTAGTTCCCCGGCAACGGCGCCAAAACTTGATCGCTGTGAAGTCAGAGTTTTAAAATTTATAAAGAGAATGATCAAACCTGGAAACTAACTATGACAATGATTGAGGCAAGTGCACCTATCGAACAGTAGTATAGCTTAGGCAAGACCGGATTGTCGAACCCAAAGGAACTAAAAGTACTAATACTAACTTTCTTTCTATTATTTAGCCTAAAATAAGTGAAGTTGTTTATTAATATAAAATTAACTAATTACTAAGCTAAAGATGCAAAGACAAAAAGAATGAATTGGGGAAATGCTTGGGAAAAACTCAGTTGATTAAAACGATACACTTAGGAAGAATCCACCTAGACTTCACTTGTTATCTAACACTGAACCATACGATTTATTCACTTGACTTGATCCGTAGGACTCCCTAACGTATATTAAACCCTCTCTCGAGGCGAATAACGTCTAACCCTAGGTTAATTAACGGAAATCTCTTTCTCGAATAATAACCCCTAGAATAGCGATAAATCAATCTATGGACATCCCATATTAGGTTTCACCCTAATCCAGCAAAATCTCGTCACCCTATCTCTAGGCACGCGATCAACTCCGCTTAATTATGCTAGATCTACTCTTAAGCAGGGACTTTTGCTCCACCACCTAAGCACATTCGACTTGAATTAATATCCGCGAAATATCAACACAAGAATTAAGCAGACATAATTAAGAACAAATCAAGTATTTATCATATAGTTCAGAAAACAATAACAAGATTCATCTAGGTTTCATCCCTTTCAGGTATATGAGGGGTTTAGTTCATAATAGTAAAGAAAAACATCTCAGAAGAAAAGATAACACAAAACATAAGAAATCCCTACAACCCCCTGAAGGAATTGAAGAGGAGATCCTCCGTCTTGAGTAGAATTCTGGCTTCTTGAGATGGATCAACTGGCTATCCCTGAGTGAATCCCCACAAATCTGACCTTTTCGGCTCGGCTCCTTGGCCTAGCTGACCATCCGTTGACTCCCCTTTTAGGTTATACTTAGGGTGTATTTATAGGCTTTTGGAATGTGTTTCTTTGCCCCAAAGTATCCTTTTCCGAGTGAAATTGCTCTTCTCCACGGTAGAGGCACGGCCATGGCACACGCCCGTGTGAATTGTGGTCAGGCCGTGTTCAGACTTCTAATAATGACACGCTCGTGTAGATCGATATCAGGCCGTGTTATAGTATATTGAGGAAGCACGGCCATGTGGGCTTTAGTCTAGGCCGTGTCGATTTCTTCTTTGGCCCATTTTGGTCCGTTTTGAGCCTGTTTCTCGTTCTTTTTATTCTTGGGTGCTTTCCTGAGTATAAGACATGAAAAGAAAGGATTAAGAGCACCTTTTTACTTAAATCAAGGGATAAATCATCCAAAAGTATACTAAAGGTGGGATTAAAATATGTTACTATTTCGATTTATCAGTTAGGCAACTGCTCAAAATCAAATCTTGACAAAAAGGGTAGTTAAGAAGAATGGTGATAACAAATACAAAGGGTTTTGGTTTAAAATTAGTGGGTGAGTCAATAAAAAAGGGTTGTTAGGATCAAAAGGGGTTCAATAGGGGTTAATTGTGGAGGTAGGCTTTTTAGTGGAGTGAGTGGGTTAAAACCTAGGTGCCTTCATCATCTTTGTATATCAAATCAAAGGTGTGGTCTCGACATGTATAATCGATGCAAGTTCTAGAATAATGAATCAATGTTGACACACTCATAATCAATAAAGTGAGCAAGAAAAAGAATATATGCTCTATAAGGCTCGAGATCTTACAAAAATTATGGGTTTTTGACATCAACCTTGTAAATTTTAAACTTCGAGGTAATAATTAAATTCAGGTAGACAACCTAAAAACTTTTTAATTGTTTTGAAAATAGACTTATCATGCTTGATTCCCTAGTCCCTTAAAGTTTAAATCATCAATGCACAATTAACTATGACTTAATCCAAAACATATCAATAAAAATCATAAATCAGGGGAAATTTCATTCTAATCGTAATATGAGAAAATTACTTAAGAACAAGATATAATTCAGGATTAGAGAATAATGAAAAAAAATTAGGCACTTTTAAGATTCACCCCCTCACACTTAAGATGTACATTGCCCTCAATGTACAAAGATAGATAAAAACAATATAATAGAAAATCAAAAGATAGGGAGAGAGGTGAAACTCCCTGAATTTTGGATGGATTCCTTGAGTTGGAAGTGTAGGAATTTGATTCGGAGGTGAAAGATAAGTTAGAGGAGGCGCCTTTGGTGGTGGTGTGGTGGCCGCCAACAATTTCTGTGCTAGATGAAGAAATTAGGTAACTCGTGAAGAATTAGCCAGGAAATAATAAGGATAATTCAAATTATACTAATTATATATTTAAAGAAAATAAGAATAAAAAGAAAGAGTGTAAAAAGTGAAATAAAACTAAAAGAAAAGATCTAATGGACTGAAAAGTCCTTATTGTTGGATGGTTCGCGAGGTGGGTGTGATGATGAAATGTGAAGATGATGACATATCTTGGTGGAGGGTGGTGCTTTGTTAGTTAATGACCTTGAACCTAAATCAGAGGAATCAAAATATAATAATATAAATTTAAAGACGAGAAGGATAAAAGAAAAGAAATTGAAAATTAAAATAAGAGAAAAAGAAAAATATAAATGGACTCAAAGGTCCCACGGGCGTGTCGTACGCCCGTGTAGATTTCTTAGTTTCGACCACGGCTGAATCGTACGGTCGTGGAATTTTATCACAGCCCGTGTTTTGGGATAAGTATTGTCCTGTTTCCACACGGCCACGGCCACGCCCGTGTGCAAGGCCGTGTGGTAGGGAAGCCTGCGCTTAAAAATTTGGTTAGCTTTTAGTTAGACGCTAAAATTCGAAAATATGGACGTTAGTGGGGTTAGTGCTCGGGTTGCCTCCCGAGAAGCGCTCGTTTAAAGTCTTGAGCTAGACTTACCTCTTATTCGCATAATCATGGTGGTTTGAGGAGGTGAAAATCCTTTCTCATGCGATCAATTCGGTTATTGATATATAGTTTAAGTCGAGTAGTGTTTTCCTCAAAAGTGCTGAATTTAGGTTTGCTTACCTCGACTGTCCCGTATAGGAAGACATTAAGTACCTTAAAGGTGATTTCTTCGTTTGTTTTGATGTCTGAAGTGGTGATTCGAGGGTCTTCCGTATTCAACAATACCTGATCCCCTATTTTGAAGTGATTTGTTGTTCCTATCAGCTCGTCTGGGGGTTCCTTCGGTTTCACTTCGTGTATTCCTAGTTTCTTTTGAAAGTGTGTTTTCCACTCGTCTAGTTCATCGACCTGAAGCCTTAGTTCTTCATGGATTATTTCTTTATGGGTACGAGGTCTAAGATCTGGCTAAGCTAGGTGATTTCGTGATGCTTCCTGTAAAGAAGGTTGAACCAAATGGTTATCAATAGAATTTACGTTAGTACCTTTATTACTCGATGTCCTAGCTAAGTCAAGAGCTGGAAGAGTGATCGTTTCGTTGCCTTCACGAAGTGTGAGTTCACCAAATTTTTCCTCTGTATGGTCTTTCTTCGCATCGGAATATGGCACATGACGTTGGTACTTTGTAATTGCCGGTTTTGGTCTATCATGGCTCACCTCGACCTTACCTTTATCTGCTACATTTTCTTGCCTTGGTTCTGGTTCACTTAACCCTTCATTATCGTAAATAGTTGTGGCTTGAATTTGCTCTTTAGGGCTAGTTTCAGTGTTGCTTGGCAAGCTTCCTTGTGGTCATTTTGAGATCAGCTTGGTAAGTTGACCTACCTGATTCTGGATCTCTTGAATCGATGCTTCTTGCTTTTTGAGTGCTGTTTCGGTGTTTTGGAAACGTGTTTCTGTCACCGCTATGATTTTTGTCAGCATCTCCTCAAGGTTCGGTTTTTTCTCTTGTGGGTAGGGTTGCTGTTGAAAGCCTGGGAGGGATTGTTGTCTCTGATTTCCTTGACCACCCCATGAGAAGTTGGGATGGTACCTCCAACCTGCATTATAAGTGTTACTGTAAAGATTATTTTGAGGTCTAGAATAGTTACCCATATAGTTGACTTGTTTGTTCTCGGTGCTAGGGTTGTAGGATAGATATTCTGTGTTGTTCACCCCTCTTCCATCTGTATCGTACCGTATTACCGGATGTACCTGCGTAGAGCTATACCAACCATCAATTTTTTTATTTAAAAGCTCTACCTGGTTAGATAACATGGTAACCGTGTCAAGGTTGAAAACATCAGCTGCTTTAGTAGGCTTTGTCCTCATAACTTGCCACTGATAGTTATTCAGTGCCATCTCCTCTAAAATTATCTGCCAAAATCAAATAGAAGAAAAATTAGCAAAGTAAAAAAAAACTAAGAAATAAAAGTAAATTGCAAAAAAATAAAATAAAAAAATGGCTAAAGTAATAAAAATTGAGCTTTCTTAATATTTTAGTTCCCCGGCAACGGCGCCAAAAACTTGATCATTGTTTTATGCGATGTCAAAGTCTTAAAATTTATAATGAGAATGATCGAACCTGGAAACTAACTATGACAATGATTTGAGGCAAGCGCACCTATCGAACAGTAGTATAGTTAAGGCAAGACCGAATTGTCGAATCCAAATGAACCAAAAGTACTAATACTAACTTTCTTTTTATTATCTAGCCTAAAGTAAAGGAAATTGGTTGTTTAATCTAAATTAACTAACTACTAAACTAAAAAATCTAAGACAAAGAAGAATGAATTTGGGGAAAATACTTGTGGGAAAAACCAATTGATTAAGACGATACCCAAGGAAGAATCTACCTAGACTTCACTTTTTATCTAACTCTGAACCAGACGATTTATTCACTTGACTTGATCCGTAGGATTCCCTAATGTATATTAGACCCTCTCTCGAGGCAAATAACGTCTAACCCTAAGTTGATTAATTGAAATCTCTTTCTAATTAAAACCCCTAGAATTGCATTAACTCGATCTATGGACTCCCATATTAGGTTTCACCCTAATCCCAAGAAAATCTCGTCACCCTATCTCTAGGCGTCACGATCAACTCCGCTTAACTATGCTAGATCTACTCTTAGGCAGGGACTTTTGCTCCACCACCTAAGCACATCAAACTTGAATTAATACCCCAGAAATATCAACACAAGAATTAAGAACACATAATTAAGAACAAATAAAGTATTTATAATATAGTTCAGCAAACGATAACAAGATTCTTCTTAGGTTTCATCCCCTTCAGGTATCTGAGGGTTTAGTTCATAATAATAAAAGAAAACATCTCAGAAGAAAAGATAAAATAAAATATAAGAAATCCCTAAAACCTCCTGAAGGAATTGAAGGAGAGATCCTCCGTCTTGAGTATGATTTCGGCTTCTTGAGATGAATCAACTGGCTATCTTCGAGTAAATCCCCACAAATCTACCTCCTTCGGCCTAGCTGGACGCCCCCTGACAAAAGTTCTGGGTCTCTCCGACAAAAGCCCTGGCAGAAGGCTTCTGCCGAACTCCCCGATTAAGTTGCCCCCTAGGGTGTTTATATAGGCTTTGGAATGTGTTACTTCGCCTCTAAGTATCCTAATCCGAGTGAAATTTCTCTTTGTCACGGCAGGGGCACGGCCATGGCACATGCCCGTGTGAATCGTGGCCAGGTCGTGTTTGAAGCTGCTGAAGGAGCACGGCCGTGTGGTCTCGGGCCCAGGCCGTGTCGATTTCGTGATATGGCCCATTTACTCTGTTTTAGGCCCGTTTCTCGTTCTTTTCATCCTCCGGTGCTTTCCTGAGTATAAAACATGAAAACAAAGGATTAAGAGCACCAACTTACATAATTCAAGGCTTAAATCATCCAAAAGCATGCTAAATGTGGGCTTAAAATATGTTACTATTACGGTTTATCAGTAATCGCATGAAGCTGCTCTCTTGGGTTAGTTTCGGTGTTGCTAGGCAAGCTACCTTATGGTCTTTCTGAGATCAGCTTAGCAAGCTGACCTATTTGATTCTCGAGCCCTTGAATCGACGCTTGCTGATTTTTAAGCACTGTTTCAGTGTTCTGGAAATGTGTTTCTGACACCAAGATGAATTTCATTAGCATCTCCTCAAGGTTAGGCTTCTTCTCCTGCTGGTAAGGTGGTTGTTGAAAACCTGGAGGAGGTTGTGGTCTTTGATTACCTTGACCACCCCGCGAGAAATTGGGATGGTTCCTCCACCCTGCATTATAAGTGTATCTATAGGGATTATTTTGAGGTCTAGAATTGTTACCCGTATAGTTGACTTCTTCGTTCTCTGTGCTAGGGTTGTAGGATATATATTCTGTGTTGTTCACCCCTCCTCCATTTGTATCACACTGCATCACCGGATGTACCTGCGTAGAACCATACAAACCATCAATTTTTTTATTTAAAAGCTCTACCTGGTTAGATAACATGGTGACCGCGTCAAGGTCGAAAACACCGGCTGCTTTATTAGGCTTTGTCCTTATAACTTGCCAGTGATAGTTATTCAGGCCGCTTCAGGTGTTTTGTTATTCAGAGTCCCACCGGCGACTGCATTGATTAGTTGCCTAGTTGAGGGGTTCAAACCGTTGTAGAAGGTTTGAACCTGTAACCATAGAGGTAAAACCATGGTGGGGGCACCTTCTCAATAAGTCCTTATACCTCTCCCATGCATCGTAAAGAGTTTCTAAATCCATCTGCACAAAAGAAGAGATATCATTCCTCAACTTTGCCATTTTAGCCGGTGGAAAATATTTTAATAGAAATTTTTCAGTCATTTGTTCCCAAGTAGTGATGGAACCTCGTGGTAACGAGTTCAACCACTGTTTAGCTTTATTCCTCAATGAAAAGGGAAATAACCCTAAGCGAATGGCATCATTAGAAACGCCATTAATTTTAAAAGTGTCGCAGAATTCTAAGAAATTAGCCAAATGAGTATTTGGGTCTTCGTCCTTCAAACCATCAAACTGAACAAACTGTTGAATCATTTGAATAGTGTTAGGTTTAAGTTCAAAATTATTTGTAGCAATAGCAGGTCTAACAATACTTGATTCAACCCCAGTTAAGTTGGGCTTAGCATAATCGTACATAGTACGAGGAGTGGGATTTTGATTCACCGGATTCGCGGCAACCACAGGAGGTAGCGGATTATTCTCAGCCATCTCCTCGGTAATATTGGTATCGTCCTCTTGCTCTTCCTCTATATACTGTAGACTTTGCCTTATTTCTCTACGGATTCTGCGAGCGGTACATTCAATCTCACTGTCAAAAAGTAATGGTCCTGACGGGTTTCTTCTAGTCAAAAACTAAAAATACCTGCCAGAAGCAAATAGAAAACAAGTTAGTAAATTAAAATAAAAACACAAATAAATTGCAATAAAAATAAAAATGGCTAAAGTAATAAAAATTAAGTGTTCCTAATATTTTAGTCCCCGGTAACGACGCCAAAAACTTGATGACGTCACGAACTAACTAAAATACGACAAAGGCAAGCGCACCTATCGAACAATAGTATAGCTATGGTGAGTCCGGAATATTGTATCCACAAGGACTAAAAGTACTAGTAATTACTATCTTTTTGTTATTTATCCTAATAATTAAAGGGTTTTGTTTTAATCTAAAATTAAACTAATTAACTATGAACGGGACAGAGAGTGAAGGAAATAATCGAATAAACCAATGAATAAAGACAATACCCAAGGAAGAATCCACCTAGACTTCACTTATTATTCTGACTCTGAATTAAACGATTTATTCACTTGTCTTGATCCGTAGAAATCCATAAATTATGTTAATATCTCTTTCGAGACTAAAAACAACTAACTCTAGGTTGATTAATTGAAATCTCTTTCTAATTAAAACCCCTATCGTCGCATTAACTCGATCTATGGACTCCCTTATTAGATTTGACTCTAATCCGACAGATTTATGTCGTCCTATTTATAGGGTTGCAATCAACTCCGCTTAATTAAGCTAGATCTACTCTTAAACAGGGACTTTTGCTCCATTGAATAAGCACATCAACTTGAATTAATATCCTGAAAATATTAAAGCAAGAATTAAGAACATATAATTAAGAACAAGAACAAGTATTTATCATGTAATTCAGACAATTAAATAATAAGATCCATTGTAGGTTTCATCCTCCCTAGGTATTTAGGGAGTTTAGTTCATACTCATAGAGGAAAACATCTCAAAATAAAGAAAACAACAAGACATGAAAAACCCAATAAAACTTCGAAGGAAATTCGACTGGAGATCTTCAATCTTGGAGTGGATCTACTTCCGAGATGATTCCGACAGCTTTCTTCGAGTAATTTCTTCATTCTACTCTGCGTGCTCCCTTAGGTCTACTTCTGGTGTGTATTTATAGACTTTAGAATGCTCAGAAACACTAAAAATTGGCTTTTTCTGAGTGAAAATGAAACAGGGTGCAACAGGGACACGGGCGTGTGATTAGCCCGTGTGAGAATGCCCAGGCCGTGTGCAAATTTGACATGGCTCGCGATTGACACGGGCTGGCACACTGGCGTGTTTCCAGCCCGTGTGGTATTGGCTTGGCCGTGTGGATCCTTAAGATGGTCCGTTTTGTCCGATTTCAGCCCATTTTCCATTCCTTTCGCTTCCCCATGTTCTCCTGAGTATAGAAACATGAATTTAAAGGATTAGGAGCATCGAATTCACAAAATTGTATAATAAAACATCCAAAAACACGCTAAGCATGGGATTAAAATGTGTTACTTTTATGGTTTATCAAATCCCCACACTTAAGCATTTGCTTGCCCTCAAGCAAAATCCTCAACTCACCATTAAAATTAAACTTCCTCAATTCATAGTTCTCATCAATAATGTCTTATCATATTTCACAAATAATCACACATTGATAATTTAACTAAAAGAGCACTAAAGATTCAAACAATCCAAGTCACACATTTTTATAGCATGAAAACATAGGTGTTTCTCCTTATCTAAATAATTACCTTTAATTCAAAATCGACAAGATTCGACATCCTTCACTAAAGATTCGCTCAAATCACTCAAAGTGTTCAAGGTTCAAAAATTAAGCACTCAAAAGTCAAACATGAAAAGTTATTACCATAGGCTTGCATGAAAATCAAATCTCCACCACTATAAAATGAGATGATACACAAATCAAAAGGTCTTTAAAGGGTTGTAATGGGGCTTGGGTTAAAGGTGTGGATAATGGCTGAAAAAGAAGGTTAGAATTGAGATCGAATTGATAAATTACCTACTAGAAAAATTGAACTAATACTGAAAAAGTACATCAATAGAAATAATTAAAGCAAATCACGAGCTTTTTCTTAGAAAATAAAATTAATTACTTAAGCTCAAACTTAAAGGACTAGTAATAAATATTTCCACTTTTTTATGATAATAAGAAAGAACTTAACAACTGAAATAAAGAACATAGTTTGGCAACTAACCAAATCAAATCTCGACAAAAAGGGAGTCAATAAAATGGGAACAACGAATCAAAAATGAGTTTTGGGTTAATATTAATGGGTGAGTCAAGAAACGATTTATTAGGCTCAAATGGGTTCACTAGGGGTTAATTATGAAGGTAGGCTTTTAATGGAATAAGTGGGTTAAAACCTAGGTGCCTTTATCATCTCAGTATATCAAATCAAAGGTGTGGTCTCAACATGTATAATCGAAGCAAGTTATAGAATAACAAATCAATATTGACACACTCATAACCAATAATAAAGTGAGAAATAAAAGTGTATGCTCTAAAGGCTCAAAATCTCACAAAAATTACGTTTTTTGATGTCAATCTCGTAAATTTCAAACTTTAAGGTAATATTTAAATTTAGGGAAAACAACCTAACAATTTTTACTTCTGAAAATAGACTTCTAATGCTTGATTCTCTAATGTCTTAAAGTTTAAACAATCAATGCACAATTACCTATGACTTAATTCAAAACATATAAATAAAAATCATAAGTCAATATAAATTCATTCTAATAGTAATATGAGAAAATTACTTAAGAACAAGACATAATTCAGGGGTTTTCTAATAATGATATAATTAACCTCCCCACACTTAAGATGTACGTTGTCCTCAATGTACCAAAATAGATAATAACAATATAATGAGAATATCATAAGAGAGGGAGAGAAGTGAAACTTCCTGAATTTTAGATGAAATCCGTGGAATAATGAACGCGGAATTGTGGATATAGCAAAGTAAAGTGCATGATTCTGAGCAACTATTAAGAAAATAAATACAACTGTGGAAAAAGATTAAGGGATTACTCGATTAGGAACAATCATAAAAACTAAAATATAGTTCAAAATATAAAGGACAAGTCTTTGAAAATATGATAAGAAACATAAAGGAAAATAGACTAAAAATAAAAATAAAAAGAAAGGTAAAAATAAAATAGATGGACTCAAAGGTCCTCATCGTCGGACGCGTCGTGAGTCGTCGGTGCCGAAGATGAAATATGGAGATGGTGGAAGATCTGCTACAATGTGGCCTCGAGACTGTCGAACCGTTGAAAGCAGTGCTGCTTGAAGCGAGTGAGACGCTCGGATATGTCTGTCAAAGTAGTAGCAGAAGAAGGAGGTCGGTGACTCAGAGGTGGAGGATGAGGTGGGTCCTCGTGAGAGAGAGAAACATCATCAGTGATGTCCTCAGAATCATCCTGATCATCAGAACGAGACAATTGGTACTGGGGGGATCAAATCCACGACGCCGCTCGATCATCCTCATGAGTAGCATGCTCGAGATGCCTTGAGGGGACATCTGGCCAACAAGTGTGAGTGTGGAGGACTACTCCGGTGTGTCGAGGAGACCGAAGTTTCGGGCTAGGCGAGTCACGTAAGGGCCTAAGCAGATGGGGCCCTTCTTGTGGCGGTCAGTCTTGTAACACACCATGTTAACTTTAGATATTTTAACAATAATAATAAAACCCAAAATCTAAAGTCACTTAGGAGTTACATGGCCTTATTACAATCCAATGAAAAAAAAACAAAGTATTCAAAATAAATTCATTTGAACATGATCGTTAACGTCAGAGTCTTAAAAATTTATATAAAGAATGATCGAGCCTGGAAACTAACTGTGACAACGATTGAGGCAAGTGCACCTATCGAACAGTAGTATAGCTTAGTGGCAAGACCGGATTATCGAACCCAAAGGAACCAGAAGTACTAATACTGACTCTCTTTCTATTATTTAGCCTAAGAAACAAGGGAATTTTTTGTTTAATCTAAAATTAACTAACTACTAAGCTAAAGATGCTAAAACAAAGAGAACGAATTTGGGAAAATACCCGTGAGAAAAACCAATTGATTAAGACGATACCCAAGGAAGAATCCACCTAGACTTCACTTGTTATCTAACTCTGAACGAGACGATTTATTCACTTGACTTGATCCATAGGATTCCCTAATGTATATTAATCCCTCTCTCGAGGCGACTAACGTCTAAACCTAGGTTGATTAATTGAAATATCTTTCTAATTAAAACCCCTAGAATTGCATTAACTCGATCTATGGACTCCCATATTAGGTTTCACCCTAATCCGACAAAATTTCGTCACCCTATGTCTAGGCGCGCGAGCAACTCCGCTTAACTATGCTAGATCTACTCTTAGGCAGGGACTTTTGCTCCACCACCTAAGCACATCATGTAATATCCTTAAATCGGGGTCTCTGCATTTTGTGTGTTTGCATGTGTTAGTGTGCCTACTGTGCTAGTTTAGCATGTTTTGGGGTCCAGGCATGACCTCGGGTTAGGCCTGAGTCATGGCTAAAATTTTTGTTTTAGTGCTTAGAGAGAGGAAGCTAAGGAAGTTAGGGGTGAAAAAAAATTTGTCGGAGGGTTTAGACGCAAACAACCTAGTGGCAAAGTGGCAAAGGAGACGCCACTAAGGTACCAGGAAGGTGACGCCACATGCAGGGAAGGGGGAGCTCAGGTTCGAGTAGTAGAAATCTCATTTTCTGCTTATTATTTTGACGCCAAGCTGAGGAAGTGGTGTGCTCAGGATGGACTCTGGAAGATAAGGATGGAAGGAGTCAAACAACTTTGAACAGATGAAGGTGAGGAAATTTAGGAGTTTGAACCTTTCAAACTCATTTGAATGAGGGGTTAGGAGGATTTTGAGGAATCGGCTAAGGGAGGCTTAGTGTTGGCCGAAAGTTGGACTGTGGGGAGGAGGAATATCGGTTTTGGTGCTTGGGAAGGGGGTGTGCCGAATGTCTATGGTGGTTTTAGGGAATATTTCGGCAAGTGGAAAGAGTCCTTTTCTTTTGAGTTTGAATCATAAGCCGAAACCCCTCTTGCTTTCCTTCTCACTTTGGTTTTCTCTTTTCGGCATTCTTGGTTCTTGGCCGAATCACCCTTGCCATTCCCTTGAAAAGCCGAAACCCTATATCCATCATCTTCTCTTCTTTGGTTCAAACATTGCTAGCCGAAAACCATATCCCTTTCCTTCTTTTCTTCTATCTCTTCATTCTTTGGTTAGCCGAAACTCCCTAACCCTTTTCTGAGTTGCGTTTTCTCTTTTTTGCCGAATCTTGGTTCTATTTTCTTCTCCATCTTCACCATCTTCAAAAGCTGAAAGCTTGTGAGTTCTCTTATTCTTCTCTTCTTTCAAGTGTTTGGCCGAATACCCTTGGCCTTATTTTCTTCTCTTTTCTCGTGATCTAGTCTCCATTGAAGTGCCGAATCTATCTCTTTATTTTTGAGTCATAGCTGAATCTCCTAGTAAGTGACTTCTTCTTCTCTTCTTGATCGATTTGGGTAATACCGAAACCCCACTTCCCTTCTATCTTCCCTTTTATTATAGATTCACATATATTAAACTCTATTCTTGTTCTTTATTGGTAGCTGAAATCCCTAACATCACTTAGGGGTACCAAACGTTGGTGCTTGGTAGCCGAATACAGTGGGTCTTCGGGATTTGGTTGCCGATCTAGGTAAGGGTTCTAGCGTTTGGATCTATTTTTTATTCATTCAAAAGCCGAAGGCTAATCATCTTTTTGTGTGCTAGTGCTTGGCCGATTGCAAGGGAGGTGCATCACATAGCTTCGGGATTTGGTTGGAAACCAAATCGGCATTAAGGTAAGGTGCTACCTTCGTGCGACATATCTTCGGGTTTTTGTGATTAAGCCGAATGGCTATATTTCTAAAAGTGTAGTGTTGACCGATTGTAGGAAAGGGGGAAGGCAAACGCCGGGATCTCGTTAGTTTCGCGTAGTTTCGGATTTCGCTTAGATCTACGAATAGTCGTGTGTGTAACGCTTACACACTTTGGTAGTATGATATGTTTATTATGTTACTCGCTAATAGCCATTGAAACCATGAGTTATGCCTTGTGGGCATGAGCGTGACTCGGGTAAGTCCCCGATTATGGATCTCGATATATGCTATCATGTCATTGTTTAATGCTATGCCATGTGTTATTTGCATCATCATACGTTATTATGCCACGATTGATATGGACATGATGGTGGGATTGTTGAGAGGAGGGGGAAGAATTATTTAGACTCATCACCGGTGGTTTTGACCACACGACGGGTTGGCCCCGTCTTGATACTATTATTTGTGAGTAAGTCCCAGTGGCTTTGACCACCAGTGGTTTTGACCACATATATGATATTGTGACTACGGTCACGAAAGTGGTTTTAACCACATATGGATATTGTGACTCGTCCCGGTGGTTTTTGGTACCACAATGGGTTGGCCCCACATGATTGATTACGGATTGTCATCGGTGGTTTTGACCACACGATGGGTTGGCCCCATCACTTGATTTGTGACTACGGTCATCAGTGGTTTTGACCACCCTTATATATATTGTGACTTCGGTCACCAGTGGTTTTGACCACCAGTGATTTTGACCACACGGGGTAGATAAAGGAGCTTGGATGATTAGGTGGGTTGCATGATTTGCATGTTTTACTCATGATTTGTGTAAGTGGTTGTACTATCGGGTTGGGGATTTATACACTGAATCTCGGTGACACACCCCTTCCCTTATATTTTGGAGATGAGGCATAGGTCGCGGATATGGAGCCGGGGAGGACTCGAGGTGGCCATGCATCTAAATTTCGGGTTTATTTTTAAATTACTAGTCCGGGTTATATTTCCTTTAAATTTGGTTTTGGTTTTGTAATAAGGCCGCTAAGTATTATTTTGGTTTTTTTTTTAATTGCTTGATTTTATTTTAATTATCCTATGCATGTGATTAATAACTTGATTTGCTTAAATAACTGGGAATTAAATTGATGTTTTTCAGAACTATACTCTATATCGAGATTTTTTTTAAACGTTACCATCGGGTAACAATAATCACAAGATGTTAACAAAGGTAACTTAGATGATCTTCAAACTTGAATTTTCCATGACAAATGTTTTTTCTTTCTTGACTATGCTCAACTCACTCGGATTTAATAAGTATCGAAAGGTTTTCCAAAACTCGAAACAACAAATGGATTTTCCAACAAAAAGAGATTCTCCGGGTTTTAAAGCAACGCTAAAACGATTTCAACAAAGACTTCTACTGCGGGTTTCTTTTTAACTCATGTTTTCGGTAGAAATAAACTGTCAAATTGATTTAATTCAAAACGTTTTTACTCTGTAACATGCCAGATTTGGTCGTGGTGTGTTGACCGAGTTTGGGGTGTTACAATTTTGGTATCAGAGCTAGGTTCAAAAGCTCGGATGTGGGCCCGATGCCCAAAAATGCTTTAAAAATGGGTGTGGAAAGGGCTTTATGGGAAAAAGTATGGTTGGGAAAGCATGGCACTGAGTCTCCGGCACCGATCCGCCCAGGTAAGTACCCCAAATTGTTGCTTAGTGATGATATGATTGTGATAATGTTAGCATGACTAGATAGTAGTGGATAATACTTTAGAGACTTGAATTGTAGGATGGTATGAACTCGCGAAACAATTTCTGTATGAAACTTTTAATAAGACTGTGCTTTAATAAACAGTGGAATAAAATCTAATGCATAAAACTTGTAGTCAGATCAATTCGTATCGGTAATCATGAGTGCACGTGGACGTGGGCGTAATACACGTGGACGAGGTAAGGGTAGGATGACAGTGTCGAAATCGATAGGGTCTGGACATGGGTCGGAAAATGAGGTACCACCGCTGTAACATCCTAAAAATATTAGAGTATCATCTTGTTATCTGTATTAGCTCGGATATGATTGTTATTGTGTGCTTAGTATATTTGTGTGAAGGCTTGGAAATATTAGCTAAGCTAGAATAATTTTTAGTGTGGAAAATTTAGTGAAGTGGATTAAGTGAGCTTGACACTTAAGTTAATTTAAGTGTCAAATTAAAGCATATGAGGAGTTAGTGGCATAGTGGATAAGGAGCTTGAAAGGTTGCTTGAGGGAAGTGGTTCGAGTAGCATGGAAAGCATATTGAGGATTTTATTTTTTGTACATCCTAGCATTAAGTGTCGGTCAACTATATATATGGATAAGATGGACAATTTTCTTTTTATGGCAAGAAGACTTAAGGTTATGGTAAGCATGAAATAAGGGATAGATTTGCTAGATTTTGGGGATAAAATTTCTTCAACTTTGGGAATGTAGAGGATTTCAAGGCTTGGCTTAAGGGATATGTTTTGGAAACTATTCCAAGGCCTTTAGTGCATGTATGTGGACGGCATGTATGGCTAGGGGGGTGGCCGAATATTGATAGGAGGTTTGGGGAAGGATAGTTGGCCAACTTTAGCATTTGTGCACCTTTTGGCATTTGTTTCTTTTCTCTCCAAAAACTCCTTCTTTGGCCGAATGTACCTAGGCATTTTTGTGCAAATTTGCTTTGGATTTTAGCTCTCATTTTTGTGTTGAACCAAATACCATTCTCTTTCTCTCATTTTTCCTTTTGAAACCGAAACTACATTTGAACTTTGTGCATTTTTGTGCACTTTACTTCTTTGGTAAAATAGGTGTTGGCCGAATCTCTTAATCCCATTTTCTCTCTTTTCTTTCTTTTGAATATTGTTCAAAATCACAACATTTCTTTTACTTTCTTCTTGGCCGAATCTCTTTCTTCCCCTTTCCCCTTGATTTTTCTTTCATTAGTTGCTAAAGCCGAATCATCCTTCTTCCCTTTTCATTTTTTTTCTTTTCTTCTTTGCCATACTAATTCTTCATCTCTTTTGAGCCGAATATCAATTGTTTTCTTTCAAAATCATAGCCGAAACTCTCATATCCTATTTGAATTGTCTTGGCCGAATTTTTTCAAGGGTAGGACTTCATTTGGTTTTCTTCAAACGGTTTTGGAAGATAGGTAAGTGTTATGGCCATTTTTCCTTAGTCTTTTTATTGTTTCTATGTTGTTCCTCTTGTGGACAAAGGCCGAATTTTGGACAATTGTTGCAAGGTTCTAATCATTCTTAGAAACCG
Source organism: Gossypium sturtianum (assembly GCA_025698515.1). NCBI lineage: Eukaryota > Viridiplantae > Streptophyta > Magnoliopsida > Malvales > Malvaceae > Gossypium > Gossypium sturtianum. The sequence goes on along the minus strand of CM046954.1, from coordinate 16,382,703 downwards.
ATTTCTTTTAGGCTCCTCGGGACGTTGGAAGCAATCAATCTAAGCCTCGTTTCTTTGTCAAATCGTTTTGGGTAAGCTTTAGGTAAGACTTGGTATTTCAAGTGATAACTCATTGGGATTTAGTGGTATGGCCAAATGGCCTTTTTTTATAATTTAAATATTGGCCGATTGTAGGACAAGGTGATCTAGTGCGGTAGATCGTGTCTTGATTTTAGTACTTGCGGTAGTGTCGTGTGTACCTTACACACTTTATAACTTCGGTTATGTATATGTATATATAATTTCAATTTACTAATCATATTATCAAAGTGGAAAACGAAGAGATCTTGATATGATACTATGATGGTATGAATGAGGATTCGGGTAAGTCCGTTTCTCTATGTTGTTAATACATGTGGATTGAAATTATGATCTACGATTTATGATATATTTGTTATGTGTTTCATAATAAAGTATGTTGACATGATTTGTACAAATATTGCATTGGTATGGGCAATATGAGAGGAGGGGGAAGATTGATATTCGTGTCTTCTGACACCGAGGTTTGGCACCTCCAGGTGATTTGGTATCACATTTGTGTCTTTGGGACACCAGAGGTTTGGCACCTCATAGCGACTTGTCCCTGTGGATTAACACCACCGTGGGTTGGCCCCACTTTTAAGATATGGGATTGTCGCCATGATTTGGTATCACAAGTGGGTTGGCCCCACAACTTGATTATTTGTGACTTTGGGTCACCAAAGTGATTTGGTATCACAATATTGAATATCGTGACTTTGGTCACTGTGGTTTGGCACCACCAAAGTGGTTTGGTACCACACTGGTAGAAAAGGGGTTATGGATGGCTAGGTTGGGTGCATCATATATATATACATTGCTTGGTTATAATTTGTGTAAGTATGTGGTATTTACCCGGGAGAGGGAATATGCACTGAGTCTTGGTGACTCACCTTCTCCCTTACTTTTTCAGGTAATTCGTAAATTCGCGGATGAGGAGCCGGATGAACTCGAGGAGGCCATGCAATGAAATTTGGTTTTACATGAACTTCCGTTTGGGTACTTTATTTTAATTTGGTTTTCATTTTTATGGGTTTGTAATAAGGCCTCTTTAATTATGTTTTTTTTTGGATTATTTATATGCTTTGGATTTGTTTTAAGAATAACTTGCAAATTACATGATTGATTTAATGATATGTGAACAAAGTTTTCTAAAATACAAAGCGCGATGGTTTTTAAAACGTTACCATCGGGTAACCTAAATAAATTGATAATTTTTAACAACTTAAGTATTTTCGATAATTCATACTATTTTCCAAAAACTTAAGTTTCCAAATTTTTATTAGATATCGATTTTCAACCTAATTGCTTTAATTTCTCTTTAATTTATAAATGGTTTACTGAATCTAAGTCTGCGACTAAGTTTTAAAAAAATCTATTTACTGAATTTTAAAATAAAATATCGAGTTTTCAACTTAATTTTCTACGAATTTAGAACAACAAAAAGTTTTCACTAAAATTTAATCGTTAACTTGTTTTTCTTCAAAACGCTTTCCTTCGTGGCATGCCAGATTCGGTCATGGCGTATTGACCGGGTTTGGGGTGTTACAAATTGGTATCAGAGCCAAGTTCAAAAACTCGGCTGTGGGCCCGAGGCCCAAAATGATTTAAAGTATGGTCTTAAAATGTTTTGTTTAAAATTATATGGTTGAAAAGGCATGGCACCGAGTCTCCAAAGACCGATCCGCCGGGTAAGTATCTCAAATCATTGCTTTTGATGATATGATTATAATGATGATGGCATGACTGATTAGTAATAGAAACTACTCTAGAGACCCAAACTATAGGTTGAATGTACTCGCGAAACAACTTCTTATTAAAATTATTCATAAAACTGTGTTTTAAAGAAAGTGGAATAATGACTAATGCATAATGCTTTTAAATCGAGATAAGTCGAGACTTTAGACATGAGTACTCGAGGTCGGGTCGTATTACTCATGGACGTGGTCGTGGTAGGATGGTCGTGTCTCGAGCCGGTGAGGTCCGGTCAAGGATCCGAGAATGAGGTACCACCACCCCACCACCACCGGTTGGAGTTGAGCATCGAGGATCAAACGGGGATGACGCAGCGGTGTCTCGAGCGCGATGCTTTGAGTTCTTGAGAGGGTAGCCGGAATAGGTGGAGGCGCGGGAATTCGAAAATCCGTGATTCGAGCGACTTGAGCCAATGGAGCCGAGGTATTTCGAGGTGTTTCGTGTGGCTCCCAGACGCAGTATTGGTTAGAGGCGACGGAACGAATCATGGATGACTTGGATCCGAGTCTTTGAGGAAAAGCCGAAAGGGATAGTGTCGCTTCTTCGGGATGAGTCATATCGCTGGTGGCTCACGGTGCGGAATAGTGTTGCAAATGAGGATCTCACTTGGGATTATTTTAAGGCAGCGTATCAGAAGAAATATGTTGGGTCTAGTTACATTGATGCGCAGCGTAAGGCATTTCTGAGTTTGGTTCAGGGGAGTAAGTCCGTATCAGAATATGAGGCAAAATTTTTAAGATTGAGCCGGTATGCTGGAGGTATCGTGGCTTCGGAGCACGAGCGATGTGTCCGGTTCGAAGATGGATTGAGGGACGAGCTGAGATTGCTGATTGCTCCACATCAGGAGCGAGAGTTTGCTGCGCTAGTTGAAAAGACTAAGATAGTCAAGGGATAAAGGAATCGGTAAGGCGAGGCACGACAAGAATAAACATAAGAGAGGTTTTGGATCATCCGGTCACCGATAATTCTCGTAAGAGGGTTAGGCGAGTGGGCCGAATCAATCTGGGAGGCTGTTATCGCTAATCGTGGACCAAAGCAGTGTAACCGATGTGGGAAATCTCATTGGGGCGAATGTTGGACCGAGGAGAAAGGATGTTTTGAGTGTGGCTCATTTGGATCATCGTGTGAGGATTGTCCACGTAAGCTAGCCAGAATCGGTCCCGAGGGTCAAGGTCGTGCTCGATTCGAAATGAGGGACCGTCACCACAGAGGAGGTCGTGGTAATGGTAGAGAGGTAATGGTTCGGGTCGAGGCCGCGAGCTTCGGGCGAGAGGTGCAGACAAGATCGAGGCAAGACAACTGGTTTGGTGTATGCAAAGAAGACGTCGAGAGGAGCGCGACGCGCCGGACGTTATAACCGTGACGTTCTTAATCTTTGGTGTACCATATACGGCTTTGATAGATGTGGGTTCGACACATTCGCATGTTGCTAGTAGCATAGTAGAGACTATGAATCTAGACTCGAGACTACTTCTAGGAAGATGACAAAGATTTAGCCCTCTAGGTCACTCTGTAGAAGTAAATAAGTCAGATAAGGATGTACCCCTAGAACTCCAAGGGGTAGTGTTTGTAGCTGATCTGATGGAACTACCATTTGGGGAGCTTGATCTGATTCTTGGGATGGACTGGTTGGTCAAGTATCAAGCAAGTTTGGATTGCGCTGCTAAACGCATGGTTTTGAAGACAGCTGAGGGCAAAGAGGTGGTTATGATAGGTAATAGAAGAGATTATCTATCTAACGTGGTATCTGCGTTGAAAGCTGTGAAGTTGGTCGTGAAGAAGCCGTGAGGCATTTGTGGTTCATGTATGTGCGTTGGAGGCTAAGGAGTCTACTGTGGGGAATGTCCGAACGGTAAAGGAATATGTTGACGTATTTCCAGAAGAACTTCCGGGATTGCCTCCGGATCGTGAAGTTGAATTTGGTATAGATCTGTTACTCGGAACTGCGCCAGTGTCTATTGCTCCGTATAGGATGGCGCCGAAGGAATTAGTGGAATTGAAGGCTCAGATTCAGGAATTTTTGGATCGAGGTTTTATCCGACCAAGTGTTTTGCCTTGGGGAGCGCCGGTACTTTTTGTCAAGAAGAAGGATGGTTCGATGCGGATGTGTATAGACTATCGCCAGTTGAATAAGCTGACGATCAAAAACAAGTATCCTTTGCCGAGGATAGATGATTTGTTTGATCAGCTTAAGGGGGCAGCAATTTTCTCCAAGATTGATTTAAGGTCTGGATATCATCAGCTGAAGGTGAAAGAGGCTGATATCCATAAGACGGCATTTCGCACTCGGTATGGGCACTACGAATTTCTGGTAATGCCGTTTGGGTTGACTAACGCGCCGGCAGCATTCATGGACATGATGAATCGGGTATTTCAGCAGTTTTTGGATCAGTTTGTCGTAGTATTTATAGACGATATTTTGGTATACTCAAAGTCAGAGGAGGAGCATGATGCGCATTTGCGAGTAGTGTTGCAGATTCTGAGGGAAAAGCAGCTTTATGCCAAATTTAGTAAGTGCGAGTTCTGGCTTAGGGAGGTGACTTTCTTGGGTCACGTAGTATCACCGAGAGGATTAGAGTGGATCCTCGGAAGATTGAGGCGTTGTTGGATTGGAAGCCGCCTAAGTCAATGGTCGAGATTCGAGTTTTCTAGGTCTCATGGGGTATTACCAAGATTTGTAGAGGGATTTTCTTTGATAGCGTAACCTATGACTAAGTTATTGAGGAAAGGAGTTCCATTTGTGTGGACCGAGAAGCAGCAAGGAAGTTTCGACAAGTTGAAGAAGATTCTAACTGAAGCTCTGGTTTTGATTCAACCTGGGGTAGGCAAGGAATTCACGGTTTCTTCGTGATGCATCACATCTTGGTTTGGGATGTGTCTTGATGCAGAAGGGAAGGTAGTGGCTTATGCATCTCGACATTGACACCACATGAAGTTAACTATCCGACGCATGACTTGGAATTAGTCGCTTGTGGTTTTTGCTTTAAAGATTTGGAGACACTATTTGTATGGAGAGAAGTCGATAGTCTACACGGATCACAAGAGTCTTAAGTATCTTTTGACTCAGAAGGATTTGAACTTGAGGCAGCGTAGATGGATTGAGTTGTTAAAGGACTACGACTGTTTGATTGAGTATCATCTAGGCAAGGCTAATGTGGTGGCGACGCGTTGAGCCGTAAGGTTGTGACTGACTTAAGATCGATGTTTGCTCGTCTTAGCTTATATGACGATGGGAGTCTTTTGGCTGAATTGCAAGTCAAACCGACTTGGTTAGTGCAAATCAAGGAGAAGCAGTTAGAGGATGATGGTTTAAATGATCGGAGGTTGCGGGTTCGAAGCGGAGGTTTAGAGGATTATAGTTTGTCCAAAGATGGAGTATTATGTTTTAAAGGGAGAGCTTGTATGCCAAAGGATGTTGAGTTGAGACAAAGGATTCTTCGGATGCACATAGCAGCCCATATGCTATGCATCCCGGAGGTAGCAAGATGTATCGGGATTTAAGAGAGCGATTTTAGTGGCCGTGTCCAAGCGGAGAGTAATCGAGTTTGTGGGTAAATGTCCGACGTGCCAAAGAGTCAAGGCGAAACATCGATTGCCGTCCAGGTTACTTCACCGGTGAAGATTCCACAGTGGAAGTGGGAAAGGATCACTATGGACTTTGTCGCTGGATTACCCTTACGCCAAGTAAGAAGGACTCGCTTTGGATGATTGTGGATCGTCCGACTAAGTCACCATTTTATTTCTGTAAGGGTGGATTATTCGCCTGAAGTTAGCTAAGTTGTATGTGGCGTAAATAGTGAGGTTGCACGGTGTACCAAAGGTGTCGATCATCTCGCAGAGATCCTAGATTTACGTCGAGGTTTTGGAGAGCGTTACATCAAGCTTTGGGTGCGCGGTTGGATTTCGATCTGGCATTTCATCCACAATCGACGGGCAATGGAAAGAGTTATTCAGATTTTGGAGGATATGTTGAGAGGATGTGTTTTGGACTTCAGAGGCAGCTGGGAAGAGTTTTTGCCATTAGCTGAATTCGCATACAACAATAGTTATCAAGCAAGCATTAAGATGGCACCATATGAGGCGTTGTATGGTAGGAGGTGTCGCACACCTACATGCTTTGGACATGAGTTGGGTGAGCGTCGATGTTAGGACCAGAGTTAGTTACGTAGGCCGAGGATAAGGTTAAGATGATTCAGGCTCGTCTAAAGGAAGCTTCGGATAGGAGGAAGTCATATGCCGATCTCAAGCGGAGGGATATAGAGTTTGCCGTAGGTGACAAGGTTTTTCCGAAGGTCTCGCCATGGAAGAAAGTGTTAAGATTTGGGAAAAAGGCAAGTTAAGTCCAAGGTTTATTGGACCGTATAAGGTGTTGAGACGAGTGGGACCAGTAGCCTATCACCGAGTTGCCATCGAGTGAGTCAGTTCACGATGTGTTCCATGTCTCCATGCTTAGACGCTATCGTTCGATCCATCGCATGTCGTGGCGTGTAGAGGAAATAGAGATGAGTCCAGATTTGACGATATAGAAGAAGAACTCATGCGATTCTAGATTGAGATGTGAAAGTTTTGCGTGGGAAGTCCGTTCCTTTAGTGAAGGTTTTATGGAGGAATCATGGCGTGGAAGAAGCTACGTGGGAGCCCTGAGGATGCGATGAGGCAAGAGTACCTCAACTCTTTTTGAGCAGTGTAATTTCGAGGACGAAATTTTCTTAAGGGTAGAATTGTAACATCCTAAAAATATTAGAGTATCATCTTGTTATCTCAGATTAGCTCGGATATGATTGTTATTGTGTGCTTAGTATGTTTGTGTGAAGGCTTGGAAATATTAGCTAAGCTAGAATAATTTTTAGTGTGGAAAATTTAGTGAAGTGGATTAAGTGAGCTTGACACTTAAGTTAATTTAAGTGTTAAATTAAAGCACATGAGGAGTTAGTGGCATAGTGGATAAGGAGCTTGAAAGGTTGCTTGAGGGAAGTGGTTCGAGTAGCATGGAAAGCATATTGAGGATTTTATTTTTGTACATCCTAGCATTAAGTGTCGGTCAACTATATATATGGATAAGATGGACAATTTTCTTTTTATGGCAAGAAGACTTAAGGTTATGGTAAGCATGAAATAAGGGATAGAATTGCTAGATTTTGGGGATAAAATTTCTTCAACTTTGGGAATGTAGAGGATTTCAAGGCTTGGCTTAAGGGAGATGTTTTGGAAACTATTCCAAGGCCTTTAGTGCATGTATGTGGACGGCATGTATGGCTAGGGGGTGGCCGAATATTGATAGGAGGTTTGGGGAAGGATGGTTGGCCAACTTTAGCATTTGTGCACCTTTTGGCACTTGTTTCTTTTCTCTCCAAAAACTCCTTCTTTGGCCGAATGTACCTAGGCATTTTTGTGCAAATTTGCTTTGGATTTTAGCTCTCATTTTTGTGTTGAACCAAATACCATTCTCTTTCTCTCATTTTTCCTTTTGAAACCGAAACTACATTTGAACTTTGTGCATTTTTGTGCACTTTTCTTCTTTGGTAAAATAGGTGTTGGCCGAATCTCTTAATCCCATTTTCTCTCTTTTCTTTCTTTTGAATATTGTTCAAAATGACAACATTTCTTTTACTTTCTTCTTGGCCGAATATCTTTCTTCCCCTTTCCCCTTGATTTTTCTTTCATTAGTTGCTAAAGCCGAATCATCCTTCTTCCCTTTTCATTTTTTTTCTTTTCTTCTTTGCCATACTAATTCTTCATCTCTTTTGAGCCGAATATCAATTGTTTTCTTTCAAAATCATAGCCGAAGCTCTCATATCCTATTTGATTTGTCTTGGCCGAATTTCTTCAAGGTTAGGACTTCATTTGGTTTTCTTCAAACGGTTTTGGAAGATAGGTAAGTGTTATGGCCGTTTTTCCTTAGTCTTTTATTGTTTCTATGTTGTTCCTCTTGTGGACAATGGCCGAATTTTGGACAATTGTTGCAAGGTTCTAATCATTCTTAGAAATCGATTTCTTTTAGGCTCCTCGACGTTGGAAGCAATCAATCTAAGCCTCGTTTCTTTGTCAAATCGTTTTGGGTAAGCTTTAGGTAAGACTTGGTATTTCAAGTGATAACTCATTGGGATTTAGTGGTATGGCCGAATGGCCTTTGTTTATAATTTAAATATTGGCCGATTGTAGGACAAGGTGATCTAGTCACGGTAGATCAGTCTTCAAATTTTAGTACTTATGGTAGTGTCGTGTGTACCTTACACACTTTATAACTTCTGTTATGTATATGTATATATAATTTCAATTTACTAATCATATTATCAAAGTGGAAAATGAAGAGATCTTGATATGATACTATGATGGTATGAATGAGGATTCGGGTAAGTCCGTTTCTATATGTTGTTAATACATGTGGATTGAAATCATGATCTACGATTTATGATATATTTGTTATGTGTTTCATAATAAAGTATGTTGACATGATTTGTACAAATATTGCATTGGTATGGGCAATATGAGAGGAGGGGGAAGATTGATATTCGTGTCTTCTGACACGGAGGTTTGGCACCTCCAAAGATTTGGTATCACATTTGTGTCTTTGGGACACCGTGTTTTGGCACCTCATAGCGACTCGCCCCCGTGGATTAACACCACCGTGGGTTGGCCCCACTTTTAAGATATGGGATTGTCGCCAGTGATTTGGTATCACAAGTGGGTTGGCCCCACAACTTGGTTATTTGTGACTTTGGGTCACCAGTGATTTGGTATCACAATATTGAATATCGTGACTTTGGTCACCAGTGGTTTGACACCACCAGTGGTTTGGTACCACACGGGGTAGAAAAGGGGTTATGGATGGCTAGGTTGGGTGCATCATATATATATCCATTGCTTGGTTATAATTTGTGTAAGTATGTGGTATTTACCCGGGAGAGGGAATATGCACTGAGTCTTGGTGACTCACCTTCTCCCTTACTTTTTCAGGTAATTCGTAAATTCGCGGATGAGGAGCCGGATGAACTCGAGGAGGCCATGCAATGAAATTTAGTTTTACATGAACTTCCGTTTGGGTACTTTATTTTAATTTGGTTTTCATTTTTATGGGTTTGTAATAAGGCCTCTTTAATTAGGTTTTTTCTTTGGATTATTTATATGCTTTGGATTTGTTTTAAGAATAACTTGCAAATTACATGATTGATTTAATGATATGTGAACAAAGTTTTTCTAAAATACAAAGCGCGATGGTTTTTAAAACGTTACCATCGGGTAACCTAAATAAATTGATAATTTTTAACAACTTAAGTATTTTCGATAATTCATACTATTTTCCAAAAACTTAAGTTTCCAAATTTTTATTAGATACGATTTTCAACCTAATTGCTTTAATTTCTCTTTAATTTATAAATGGTTTACGAATCTAAGCTGCGACTAAGTTTTAAAAAAATCTATTTACGGAATTTTAAAATAAAATATCAGTTTTCAACTTAATTTTCTACGAATTTAGAACAACAAAAAGTTTTTCACTAAAATTTAATCGTTAACTTGTTTTTCTTCAAAACATTTTCCTTCGTGGCATGCCAGATTCAGTCATGGCGTATTGACCGGGTTTGGGGTGTTACAATCGCCGCCAGCTGTGGGCGCGGAATTTCAGGATCAGACGGGTGGTGATGACGCAGTGTCGCAGGCGATGTTGCGGGTGCTAGAAAGGGTTGCGAGTGCAGGCGTCGGAGCAGAAGCTCGGAAATCTGTGTCCGAGTGACTCAGGGCTAATGGTGCAGAGGTATTCAGAGGTGTATCCGACGTGGCACCTAGTATGGCAGAATATTGGTTGGAGGCGACGGAACGCATCATGGATGACCTGGACTTCTCGGCTGAGGAGAAGCTGAAGGGTATAGTATCTCTTCTCCGGGATGAGTCGTATCAATGGTGGCTCACGGTTAGGGATGGAGCAATGGCTGACGACATCACCTGGGATTTCTTTAAAGCAGACTGTCGGAGGAAATACATTGAGGCTAGTTACATCGATGCGCAATAAGAAGGCATTCCCGAACTTGGTTCGGAAATAAGACGATGATCGGAATATGAGGCGAAATTCCTTCTACCGAGTCGGTATGCACGGGTATTGTGGGCACAGAGCATGAGCGCTGTGTCGACGGAGGATGGACCGAGAGATGAGTGCGGATGTTGATTGCTCCACGGGAGGAGAGAGAATTTGCGCCTTGGTCGAGAAGGCTAAAGTTGCCGAGAAGTGAAACAATGCAGAAGACGGAACCGTGATAAGGGTTGGAATAAAAGGAGTTCTGGGTCATCCGGGTCTGCCGAGAATCAGCAGAAACGGGGTAGATATAGTGGGCCAAATCAAGCTGCTAGGCCTGCTGCTGCCAACAATCAATGGCCACCACGGTGTGCTCGGTGTGGGAAACCTCACACGGAGAATGTTGGACCGAAACCGAGGATGTTTTCGAGTGTGGATCGATGGGGCATCGAGTGAGGGATTGTCCACGAGAGATCGCCTAGGCTGCGATCTGGGATCGAGAATCATACACCGATCGGGAGGGATGGTCGGGCCCACCACGAGGGGCCGTGGTTCACCTGGGGAGGTAATGGCTCGTAGAGGCCGTGGAGCACCGGGCGAGAGGTGCAGTGGTGCGGGGTGAGACGGCTGGATTGGTCTACGCAATGAGGCGTCCGAGAGGAGGCGACGCACCGGACGTCATAACCGATGACGTTCTTAATTTTTGGACTGCCTTATACTGCTTTGATAAATGTTGGTTCGACGCACTCGTATGTTGCCAGTAGTATAGTGGAAACTATAAACTTAGACTTTGAGATTACTTCTAGGGAGATGACAGTAATAAGCCCTCTAGGTCACTCTGTAGAAGTAAGTAAATTATATAGGGATGTACCCCTAGAACTTCAAGGGGTCGTGTTTTTGGCTGACTTGATGGAACTGCCATTTGGGGAGTTCGATCTGATTCTCGGGATGGATTGGTTAGTGAAGTACCAGGCCAGTTTGGATTGCGTAGCTAAGCGCATGGTGTTGAAGACAATGGAAGGTGAAGAGGTGGTGATGATAGGTAATAGGAGAGATTACCTATCCAATGTGGTATCTGCGCTGAAGGCGGAGAAAATGGTAAGGAAAGGTTGCGAGGCATTTATGGTGCATGTCTGTGCTCTGGAAGCCAAGGATTCAGCTGTGGAGAGTGTCCGAACCGTGAGGGAATTTGCTGATGTATTCCCAGAGGAACTTCCGGGTTTACCTTCTGACCGCGAGGTTGAGTTCGGTATAGATCTATTACCCGGAACCGTGCCAGTATCTATTGCCCCGTATAGGATGGCGCCGAAAGAATTGGTAGAGTTAAAGGCTCAGATTCAGGAGTTGCTGGACAAAGGTTTCATCCGACTGAGTGTATCACCTTGGGGAGCACCTGTGCTTTTTGTTAAGAAGAAAGACGGACAATGCGGATGTGTATAGACTACCGCCACCGAACAAGTTGACGATCAAGAACAAGTATCCGCTTGCCGTGATAGACGACTTGTTTGATCAACTTAAGGGTGCATCGGTTTTCTCTAAGATAGATCTCGGTTGGGGTATCATCAACTCAAGGAGAAGGACACTGATATTCATAAACGGCGTTTAGGTACTCGATGCACGGGCATTACGAAGTTTCGTGATGCCATTCGGGTTGACCAATGCGCCGGCGGCATTCATGGACATGATGAATCGGGTGTTTCAAAGTATTTGGACCGATTTGTCGTAGTGTTTATAGACAACATTTTAGTGTATTCAAAATCGAGGAGGAACATGACGCGCATCTTCGGTGGTTCTACAGGTTTTGAGGAGAAGCGCTTATTCGCCAAGTTTAGTAAGTGCGAGTTCGCTTAGGAGGTAACTTTCTTGGGTCATGTAGTATCACCGAGGGGATTAGGTGGATCCTCGTAAGATCGGGCAGTTGTTGGATTGGAAACCACCTAAGTCGGTTGCGTAGATTCAAGTTTTCTGGATTTGGCAGGATACTACAGAAGGTTCGTAGAAGGTTTTTCTTTGATCGCAGCGTCGCTGACTAAGCTATTGAGAAAAGGGGTTCCATTTGTGTGGTCTGAAAAACAACAAGAAAGTTTTGACAAGTTAAAGAAGATTCTGACTGAAGCTCCGGTGTTGGTTCAACCTGAGGCAGGGAAGGAATTCACGGTCTATTATGATGCATCACATATTGGCTTAGGGTGTGTGCTGATGCAAGATGGAAAGGTGGTCGCTTATGCGTCTCGGCAATTAAGGCCTCATGAGGGTAACTACCCGACACATGACTTGGAGTTGGCTGCAGTGGTTTTCGCCTTGAAGATTTGGAGGCATTACTTGTATAGGGAAAAGTCGATAGTCTACACGGATCACAAGAGTCTGAAGTACCTCTTGACTCAGAAAGACTTAAATTTGAGGCAGCGAAGGTGGATCGAGTTGTTAAAGGACTATGACTGCTCGATTGAGTACCATCCGGGTAAGGCTAACGTAGTAGCTGATGCGTTGAGCCGTAAGGTGGTAGCAGACTTGAGAGCGATGTTTTCTCACCTTAGTCTTTATGACGACGGGAGTCTTTTGGCGGAATTGCAAGTAAAGCCAACTTGGATTGATCAAGTTAAGGAGAAAGAGCTGGTAGATGAGGTTTTGAGTGCTCGGAGGTTGCAAGTGCAGAATGGTGAATCGGAGGGTTATAGCTTAGGCGTTGATGGAGTAATCGTGTTTTTCAGGGAAAGTATGTATGCCAAAAGACATTGAATTGAGGCAGCGGATTCTTCAGGAAGCTCATAGCAGCCCATACGCTATGCATCCTGGAGGCAGTAAGATGTATCGCGATTTGAGGGAACAGTTATGGTGGCCAGGTCTTAAGCGGGAAGTAACTGAGTTTGTGGGCAAGTGTTTGACATGCCAGCAAGTTAAAGCTGAGCATCGCCATTACCGTCGATCATGCATATTGCGGCCGGTAAGATTCCGCAGTGGAAGTGGGAAAGGATTACGATGGATTTCGGTAGTGGGCTACCCCTTACGCCTAGCAAGAAAGACTCAGTTTGGGTAATTGTGGATCGTCTGACTAAATCGGCTCATTTTATACCAGTCCGAGTTGACTATTCGCTCCAGAAGTTAGCCAAGTTGTATGTGGCAGAGATAGTAAGGTTGCATGGAGTGCCAGTGTCAATTATTTCGGATAGGGATCCCAGGTTCACGTCGAGGTTCTGGAAAGCGTTGCATCAGGCGTTGGGTACGAGGTTGGATTTCAGCACGGCTTTTCGCCCGCAGTCTGATGGACTGTCTGAAAGGGTAATCCAGATTCTAGAGGATATGTTAAGGGGTTGCGTTTTGGATTTCAGCGGTAGTTGGGAGGAGTATTTGCCATTGGCAGAGTTCGCTTATAACAATAGTTATCAAGCGAGTATTCAGATGGCACCATATGAGGCACTATATGGACGGAAATGTTATACTCCTACGTGTTGGACAGAACTGGGTGAATGGTAGATGTTGGGCCCGAGTTGGTGGCTGAAACAGAGGACAAGGTTAAGGTGATTCGGGCTCGTCTAAAGGAAGCGTCGGACAGGCAGAAGTTGTACGCCGATCTTAAGCGCAGGGATATAGAGTATGCAGTGGGTGACAAGGTCTTCCTGAAGGTATCGCCGTGGAAGAAAGTGTTGAGATTTGGGTGAAAGGGCAAGCTAAGCCCTAGGTTTATTGGGCCATATACGGTGTTGAAGCGAGTGGGACCAGTAGCTTATCAGCTCGAGTTACCCGCAGAGTTAAGTCAGATTCACGACGTCTTTCATGTTTCAATACTTAGGCGCTATCGGTCAGATCCGTCACATGTTGTGCCAGTTGCGGAGATAGAGGTGAGCTCGGACTTGTCTTTCGAGGAGAAACCGGTACGGATTTTGGATCGGGATGTCAAAGTTCTGCGTAGGAAGTCAATTCCCTTGGTGAAAGTATTATGGCGGAACCATGGTACGGAAGAGGCCACGTGGGAACCAGAGGATATGATGCGGCAGCAATACCCTCAACTCTTCTGACTAGGTAATTTTGAGGCTGAAATTATTTTTAAGGGGGGTAGAACTGTAATATCCTTAAATTGGGGTCTCTGTATTTTGTGTGTTTGCATGTGTTATTGTGCCTATTGTGCTAGTTTAGCATGTTTTGGGGTCCAGGCATGACCTCGGGTTAGGCTTGAGTCATGGCTAAAATTTTTGTTTTAGTGCTTAGAGAGAGGAAGCTAAGGAAGTTAGGGGTGAAAAGAAATTTTTCGGAGGGTTTAGACGCAAACAACCTAGTGGCAAAGTGGCAAAGGAGGCGCCACTAAGGTACCAGGAAGGTGACGCCACATGCAGGGAAGGGGGAGCTCAGGTTCGAGCAGCAGAAATCTCATTTTCTGCTTATTATTTTGACGCCAAGCTGAGGAAGTGGTGTGCTCAGGATGGACTCTAGAAGATAAGGATGGAAGGAGTCAAACAGATTTGAACAGATGAAGGTGAGGAAATTTAAGAGTTTGAACCTTTCAAACTCATTTGAATGAGGGGTTAGGAGGATTTTGAGGAATCGGCTAAGGGAGGCTTAGTGTTGGCCGAAAGTTGGACCGTGGGGAGGAGGAATAATATCGGTTTTGGTGCTTGGGAAGGGGTGTGCCAATGTCTATGGTGGTTTTAGGGAATATTTCGGCAAGTGGAAAGAGTCCTTTTCTTTTGAGTTTGAATCATAAGCCGAAACCCCTCTTCCTTTCCTTCTCACTTTGGTTTTCTCTTTTCGGCATTCTTGGTGCTTGGCCGAATCACCCTTGCCATTCCCTTGAAAAGCCGAAACCATATATCCATCATCTTCTCTTCTTTGGTTCAAACATTGCTAGCCGAAAACCATATCCCTTTCCTTCTTTTCTTCTATCTCTTCATTCTTTGGTTAGCCGAAACTCCCTAACCCTTTTCTGAGTTGCGTTTTCTCTTCTTTGCCGAATCTTGGTTCTATTTTCTTCTCCATCTTCACCATCTTAAAAAGCCGAAACCTTGTGAGTTCTCTTCTTCTTCTCTTCTTTCAAGTGTTTGGCCGAATACCCTTGGCCTTATTTTCTTCTCTTTTCTCGTGATCTAGTCTCCATTGAAGTGCCGAATCTATCTCTTTCTTTTTGAGTCATAGCCGAATCTCCTGGTAAGTGACTTCTTCTTCTCTTCTTGATCGATTTGGGTAATGCCGAAACCCCACTTCCCTTCTATCTTCCCTTTTATTATAGATTCACATATATTAAACTCTATTCTTGTTCTTTATTGGTAGCCGAAATCCCTAACATCACTTAGGGGTGCCGAACGTTGGTGCTTGGTAGCCGAATATAGTGGGTCTTCGTGATTTGGTTGTCGATCTAGGTAAGGGTTCTAGCGTTTGGATATGTTTCTTATTCGTTCAAAAGCCGAAGGCTAATCATCTTTTTGTGTGCTAGTGCTTGGCCGATTGCAAGGGAGGTGCATCACATAGCTTCGGGATTTGGTTGGGAACCAAATCGGCATTAAGGTAAGGTGCTACCTTCGTGCGACATATCTTCGGGATTTTGTGATTAAGCCGAATGGTTATATTTCTAAAAGTGTAGTGTTGACCGATTGTAGGAAAGGGGGGAAGGCAAACGTTTCGGGATCTCGTTAGTTTTGCGTAGTTTTGGGATTTCACTTAGATCTACGAATAGTCAGGTGTGTAATGCTTACACACTTCGTTAGTATGATATGTTTATTATGTTACCGCTAATGGCCATTGAAACCGGTAGTTATGCCTTGTGGGCATGAGCGTGGACTCCGGGTAAGTCCCCTGATTATGGATCTCGATATATGCTATCATGTCATTGTTTAATGCTATGCCATGTGTTATTTGCATCATCATACGTTATTATGCCACGATTGATATGGACATGATGGTGGGATTGTTGAGAGGAGGGGGAAGAATTATTTGGACTGTCACCAGTGGTTTTGACCACACGATGGGTTGGCCCCGTCTTGATACTATTATTTGTGACTAAGTCCCAGTGGTTTTGACCACCAGTGGTTTTGACCACATATATGATATTGTGACTACGGTCACCAGTGGTTTTGACCACATATGGATATTGTGACTCGTCCCAGTGGTTTGGTACCACAGTGGGTTGGCCCCACATGATTGATTACGGGATTTTCATAAGTGGTTTTGACCACACGATGGGTTGGCCCCATCACTTGATTTGTGACTACGGTCATCAATGGTTTTGACCACCCTTATATATATTGTGACTTCGGTCACCAGTGGTTTTGACCACCAGTGGTTTTGACCACACGGGGTAGATAAAGGAGCTTGGATGATTAGGTGGGTTGCATGATTTGCATGTTTTACTCATGATTTGTGTAAGTGGTTGTACTATCGGGTTGGGGATTTATACACTGAGTCTCGGTGACTCACCCCTTCCCTTATATTTTGCAGATGAGGCATAGATCGCGGATATGGAGCCGGGGAGGACTCGAGGTGGCCATGCATCTAAATTTCGGGTTTATTTTTAAATTACTAGTCCGGGTTATATTTCCTTTAAATTTGGTTTTGGTTTTGTAATAAGGCCGCTAAGTATTATTTTGGTTTTTTTTAATTGCTTGATTTTATTTTAATTATCCTATGCATGTGATTAATAACTTGATTTGCTTAAATAACTGGGAATTAAATCGATGTTTTTCAGAACTATACTCTATATCGAGATTTTTTTTTAAAATGTTACCATCGGGTAACAATAATCACAAGATGTTAACAAAGGTAACTTAGATGATCTTCAAACTTGAATTTTCCATGACAAATGTTTTTTTTCTTGACTATGCTCAACTCACTCGGATTTAATAAGTATCGAAAGGTTTTCCAAAACTCGAAACAACAAATGGATTTTCCAACAAAAAGAGATTCTCCGGGCTTTAAAGCAACGCTAAAATGATTTCAACAGTACTCTACACGGGTTTCTTTTTAACTCATGTTTTCGGTAGAAATAAACTGTCATATTGATTTAATTCAAAACGTTTTTACTCTGTAACATGCCAGATTCGGTCGTGGTGTGTTGACCGGATTTGGGGTATTACACATCAGTACTTGAATCAATATCCGGAATATCAAAGCAAGAATTAAGAACACATAATTAAGAACAAATCAAGTATTTATCATATAGTTCAGCAAACGATAACAAGATTCATCTTAGGTTTCATCCCCCTCAGGTATCTGAGGGTTTAGTGCACAATTATAAAAGAATACATCTTAGAAGAAAATATAAAACAAAACATAAGAAAAACCCTAAAACCCCATGAAGGAATTAAAGAGAAGATCCTCCGTCTTGAGTATGACTCTGGCTTCTTGAGATGAATCAACTGCTTTCTTCGAGTAAATTCCACAATTCTGACCTCTCCGGCTTGGCTCCTTGGCCTAGCTAGACGCCCCCTGAAGGTTGGCCTCTAGGGTGTTTATATAAGCATTTGGAATGGCTTTCTTTGCCTCTAAGTACCCTAATCCGAATAGAATTCTTCTTTGTCACGTCAGGGACACGCCCATGGCACACGCCCGTGTGAATCGTGAGCCAGGCCGTGTTCAAACCTGATGAAAGAGCACGGCCGTGTGGTCTTCGGCCCAGGTCGTGTCGATGATATGGCCCATTTACCCTATTTTAGGCCCGTTTCTCGTTCTTTTCATCCTCCGGTGCTCATCCTGAGTATAAAACATGAAATTAAAGGATTAAGAGCACCAAATTACATAATTCAAGGGATAAATCATCCAAAAGTCTGCTAAATGTGGGTTTAAAATATGTTATTATTACGATTTATCAAATACCCCCACACTTAAGCTTTTGCTTGTCCTCAAGCAAAATTCTCAACTCACAATTAAAACAAACTTCCTCGATTCATAATATTCATCAATAATGTTTTGTCATAATTCATAGATAATTTATACATGGATAATTCAACTCAAAGAGTCCTAAAGATTCAAACAATCTAAGTCATACATTTTGTAGCATGAAAACATAGGTGTTTCCCCTCATCTAAATAATTACCTCTGATTCAAAATCTACAAGGATTGACATCCTCACTAAAGATTCACTCAAATCACTCGAGGTGTTTAAGGTTCAGGAAAAGTTAATCCCATAGGCTTGCATGAAAATAAAATCTCCACCACTGTAATATGAGATGATACACAAATCAAAAGGTATTTAACAGGGTTGTAATGGGGCTTGGGTTAAAGGTGTGGATAAAGGCTGAATTAGAGAGTTAGTATCGAGACTGAATTGACAAATTACCTAACTAGAAAGTTGTACTAATACTGAATAATTACATCACGGAAACTTTAATACTAATAACATGAGCTTCTTCTAAAGATAATGAAATTAACAGTTTAAGCTCAAATAACATAGAACTAATAATGAATATACTTCTTTTTTTTTAAGAACAAATCAAGTAATAATAATAAGATAGAATTTAATAATTGGAATAAAGAAAATAAGTAAGTAACCGATCAAATCAAATCTCGATATAGGGGTAGTCAAGAGAAATGGTGATAACAAATACAAAGTTGGTGTTGGGTTAATATTAGTGGGTGAGTCAATAAAAAAGGGTTGTTAGGATCAAAGGGGTTCACTAGGGGTTAATTGTGAAGGTAGGCTTTTTATGGAGTAAGTGGGTTAAATCCTAGGTGCCTTTATCATCTCTGTATATCAAATCAAAGGTGTGGTCTCGACATGTATAATCGAAGCAAGTTCTAGAATAACAAATTAATGTTGACACACTCATAATCAATAAAGTGAGCAAGAAAAAAAAATATATGCTCTAAAAGGCTCAAAATCTCACAAATATTATGGGCTTTTTGACATCAACCTTGTAAATTTCAAACTTCAAAGTAATATTCAAATTTAGGTAGACAACCTAAAAAAATTTTAATTTCTGAAAAATAGACTTATCATGCTTGATTCTCTATTATCTTAAAGTTTAAATTATCAATGCACAATTAACTATGAATTAATCCAAAACATATCAATGAAAATCATAAATCGAATGACATTTCATTCTAATCGTAATATGAGAAAATTACTTAAGTGACAAGATATAATTCAGGATTTGAGAATAATGCAAAAAGTTTGGCACTTTTAAGATTTACCCCCCCACACTTAAGATGAACATTGCCCTTAATGTACAAAGATAGATAGAAATTCATAAAAGATAGGGAGAGATGAAACTTCCTGAATTTGGATGGATTCCTTGAGTTGGAGGTGTGTAAACTTGATTCGGAGGTGAAAGATAAGTTGGAGGAGGTGTCTCTGGTGGTGGTATGGGGGCTGCGCACTATTACTGCGCTAGATGAAGAAATTGGGTAGCCCGTGAAGAAATAGCCAAGAAATACTAAAAAAAATTCAAAATAAACTAATTATTTATTTAAGGACAAGGAAGATAAAGAGAATGAAAATAAATGCGACGAAAAAAGAAAATTAAAAACTAAATGGCCTCAAATATCGTTGGCTTGTCGAGTGGATGAAGCGGCCGGCATGAACTTATGTAGATCGGTCTCCCACAGGGGAAGACTGTGCTAGGATCCTTTCTCTTTTTCGACATGGATATGGTGTAATTTCGAAAAGGGCCAAGGAAGGAGAATATGGAAGGGGGTCTAAGAATGTATGGAGGAAGGGGAATGGGGAGTAGTTGAGAAGAGGGGGGTGGTTTAAATAGAGTTTTGATGTCTGGTACATCCCCACGCCCGTGTACCATGGGCGTGTTGGGTCACACGGCCGTATTGCACGGCCGTGTTGTGCTTCATTCGTTTCTCCCATGCCCGTTTCGTGGTCACCACGCCCATGTTTGATAAAACAGTGTCGACCACGGCTGTATCGCACGGCCGTGGTGTTTAGTCGGAGCCCGTGTGACTTCCCTTAGTGTCGACCACGGCCATATCGCACGGCCGTGGCAATTTATAGTCGTCCGTGATCTGGGAATCTTTCATCATTGGCTCGTACTACCCCTGCTATGTCAGTATGGGAGTCCGTAGTATCCACACGGCCACGACCACGGCTGTGTGCAAGGCCGTGTGTTATGGAAATCTTCACTTTGGTTAGTTTATAATTAGATGCTGAAGTAAAAATAAAAATAAAAATAAAAATAAAAATAAAAATAAAAGAATGTAAAAATTAATAGAGTTGGTGCTCGGGTTGCCTCCCGAGAAGTGCTCGTTTATAGTCTTAAGGTAGACTTACCTCTCATTTGCATAATCAGGGTGGTTTGAGGAGTTGAACATCTTTCCTCATGCTATATGTCCTATTATCTGTGTATAGTTCAAGTCAAGTAGCGTTTATTTTGAAAGTGCCAAATATAGGATTACTTACCTCGACTGTTCCGTATGGGAAAACCTTGATTACCCTAAAAGGGATTTCTTTGTTTGTATTAGGGTCAGGAGGAGATATTCGAGGGTCTGCTTTATCTAATAATACCTAATCTCCTATTTTGAAGTGATTTGTCGTTCCTATTAGCTCGTCTGGTGGTTCCCTCGATTTTACTTCGTGTATTCCTAGTTTCTCCTTGAAATGTGTCTTCCACTCGTCTAGGTCATCAACTTGAACCCTTCGATCCTCATGAGTTATTTCCTTATTGTTATGAGATGTAGGATCCGCTCGTGTGTAGTTCCGTTAAGTCGTTCCTGTAAAGAAGGTTTAACCGAATGGTCATTAATAGAATTTATTTTCTTACCTTGATTGCTCGATGTCCTAGCCGAGTCGAGAGCCGAAGACCGATTTATTCGTCACCTACGCGAGTATGAGTTCACCTGCACTCCACATCAATTTTAGTTCGCAGCGGTTGCTAAAAGGGTCTCCCTAAAATTAAGGGGATACTATTGTCCTCATCATGGCCTTACCAAAATATTAAAATGGCCTTATTACAACTCCAATAATTCAAATAAAGTACTCTCTATATCAAAACCAAGCATAAAAATATTAAATCATCATCTCTCGGCATGGGCCACCTTGTCCTCTCCGATCCCGGTCCACCTTTTTATGCACACCTGAAATGGTTAAAGGAAAAGGTGAGTCACCAAGACTCGCAGCAGTAACCCTTTTTCCCGGATTAGGCAAAACATCATATGCAAAGATAAATATAACCACTATGCATCCAATTATTATGCACCCACTTTCTAACCATCCATTCACCTTTTCTACTCCATGTGGTACCAAACCACCTGTGGTGCTAAACCATCGGGTGACATATAGTCACAATGTGTTACTAAAACATCAAACAGTCCCAAAAGACACAATATCCGCCAATGTGGTACTAAACCACCGGTGTCCTTAAAGACACAATGTGCTACTAAAGCTAACTGGTGACCAAGTCACAAATCCAATGATGATGGGGCCAACTCCATCGTGTGGATACTGATATCACTAGCAGACGATCCCATATCTCTGGCGGCCAACGCACGGTGGTCAAAACCACGTGGACAAGCTCGCAATGAGGTGCCAAACCTCCGTGGGCTAAAGACACACCGTGCTACCAGCACTGGTGACCGTAGTCACGACCGTGGATAAATAACGCAATGAGGTGATACCAAATCACTGGCGTCAACCCGTATCCCGCAAGTGGGGCCTACTCACGGTGGTGTTAACCAGGACGTGACGCTGAGGTACCACAACCCTGAGGCAGCAAACCTGGTGACCCAAAGTGACAGTTGTGTTACTAAACACTCGTTCCACTCATATCACCCATCATCATACCAACTCATGTATAGTATTCAAATCATGCAAACATGTTCAACGTTGCATCTCATAGCACATACATCATAAATCATGACATCATGTATCAATAACAATACTCATAATGAAACGGACTTACCTGAATCCGTGCACATACCCCATAGGGTATCATATCACTCAACCATACTACTTCGGTTTTACCAATCAATCAGTTTATCAAACATATACAAAGCAAGAAGTGTGTTAGCTTACACACCTGGTTACTAATGCGACTATCAAATCCCGTAGATCAAGATCTAACGTACTAGATCCCCCTTCCTTAACACTTTTCGAGCACTAGCCACAACCCGAGATATGCGAGATCAAGCCTTCCCCTACAATCGGCCAAAACTAAACAACATAATCATGCTAATCAACCTTTAAGGGTATAATCGTAATTTTACCTACTAAGGGTATATCGGTAATTTACCCACCAAGGGCATTTTCGTAATTTACCCACTAAGGGTATATCGGTAATTTACCCTTCAGGGATATTTTGGTAATTTACCCACTAAGGGTATTTCAGTAATTTCGTACCTGGAATGGCCTTTCCAGAGGCCCAGTGTCGCCCCGAGCGACCCAACTACCATTTCTGGTCGAAATGGACTATTGGGCCTTAAGCCCAATTTCGGCCCATTCGGGCCCACACGCTCGTGTGGCCCACCTAGCACAAATCTAGCCATGTATATAAGTTCCACCTAGTCTAGCTCACTATATACTACACAATCGCACAATTTACTCATAAGGGCCCACGGCCCATTGGGCCCACTTCGCCCATCACGCCCAAGCAAAATTTCCAACCCACAAGAATACTACTCGATGGCCTCAACTATCGCGTCGAAGCCCCACACGTGCGCTCGCACGCTCGTGTAACTACTATTGCCGTGGACCGGCACTTCGGCATTTGCCGCTCTACAACTAGAGTAGAGAGAGTTACACACCGATAGGACTCGTGTTAATCCGCACTCCGACCACTCCTGTGCCCAAACGCCTCCAAGATGTGTTTACTCTCCTCCTAGGATGCTCCTTATATAGCTAGCACTTCACCTTCCTTCTTTGTATCTTTCCGATGTGGGATCCTTCGTCAGAGAGAGTTTAAATTCAACTGAAACTCTTCCCGTCAAGACCGCAAAATAAATACTCCCTTGCTTCTCATGAGATTCGAACCCGTGCTCCTTGCAACATAATCCACGCTGCTAGCCACTTGGCCACAAGCTCCTCTTGTGTCTTAAACCATGCGCAACTAAATATAAACCCATTGGGCTCAATTCTCATGTCTAAAACTACAAAGCCTCCCTTCTCATCCCAACATTCTTAGAGCCTCTAAAACTCAACCAAGCAATACAAATTTATCAATCTTTACTAGCACATCTTCGATTATACCAATCTTTACTAGGAATTATACGAATAGTTTTATCACTAATTGAATGCTCATCCTAGTTTGTTTGGGTTTCCCTAGACCTAGTTGTTTAAATAATTTATAAGGCATAACATTTATGCTTGCCCCTAAATCAGCTAACGCGTTATCAATAGATAGACTACCAATTAAGCATGGAATTGTAAAACTCCCTGGATCTTTTAATTTTTGTGGTAGTTTATTTTGTAGAATTGCCGAGCACATTGCGTTTAGTTCCACGTGCGATGCCTCGTCTAACCTTCATTTGTTTGTCAACAGCTCCTTTAAAAATCTCCTGGAATCAGGCATCTGAGAGAGAGCTTCAAGAAATGGTAAGTTAATATGTAGTTTCTTTAAAAGTTTAAGAAACTTACCAAACTATTCTTCTGTGTTGTCTTTCTTCAACGTATCGGGGTATGGTATACGAGGTTGGTACTCTTTAATTATTGGTTTCGGCTTATCGTGACTTACCTCGTTCTTACATTCCTCTACCACATTCTCTTGGCTTACCTTAGGCTCATCTAACCCTACACTTTCCTGAGCTGTTATGGCTTGAAGTTGCTCCTTTGGATTAGTTTCAGTGTTGCTTGGCAATCTACCTTGTGGTCGTTCTGACATGATCTTGGTAAGTTGACCTACCTAATTCTGGATCTCTTGAATCAATGCTTCTTGCTTTTTGAGTGCTTTTTTGGTATTTTGGAAACGTGTTTCTGTCACCGCTATGAATTTTGTCAGCATCTCCTCAAGGTTCGGCTTCTTTTCCTATGGGAAGGGCTGTTGTTGGAAGTTGGAGGGGGTTGTTGCCTTTGATTTCCTTGACCAGCCCATGAGAAATTGGGGTGATTCTTCCAACTTGGGTTGTAAGTATTGCTATAAGGATTATTTTGAGATCTAAAATTATTACTTACATAGTTCATTTGTTCGCCTTCTATGCCATGTCCGTAGGGTGGGTACTCAGGATTTGCCATACCTCCACTTGCTTCGCACTGCATAACGGGTTGTACCTATAAAGAACCACATAGACCATGAACCTTCTTATTTAACATCTCTACCTGGTTTGATAGCATGGTTACTGCGTCGAGGTTGAAAACACTGGCAGCTTTCGTGGGCTTTGTCCTCGTGACTTGCCACTGATAGTTATTCAGTGACATCTCCTTTATAAATTCGTAAGCTACTTTAGGTGTTTTATTATTCAGGGTTCCACCGGTGGCTGAATCAATCAACTGCCTGGTTGAAGGGTTTACATCGTTATAAAAGGTTTGGACCTGTAGCCATAGAGGTAGCATGTGGTGAGGGCAACTTCTCAATAAGTCCTTGTATCTCTCTCATGCATCATAAAGTGTCTCTAAATCCATCTGCACAAAAGAAGAGATATCATTCCTTAACTTGGACGTTTTGGCCGGCAGAAAATATTTTAATAAAAATTTTTCGATCATTTGATCCCATGTAGTGATTGATCCTCGGGGGATAGAATGCAACCACTGTCTGGCTTTATTCCTCAACGAAAGGGAAATAACCGAAGACGTATGGCATCATCAGAAACGCCATTTATTTTGAAGGTATCACAGAATTCTAGAAAATTTGCTAAGTGTGTGTTAGGATCCTCATCCTGCAAACCATCAAACTGAACAAACTGTTGTATCATCTATATAGTGTTAGGTTTCAGTTCAAAATTATTTGCAGCAATAGTAGGTCTAACAATACTCGATTCAGTCCCAGTTAAATTAGGTTTAGCATAATCATACATAGTTTGAGGAGCATGATTTTCGACCATCTCTGGAGGTAGCGGATTATTCTCAGCCATCTCTTCAGTGGTATTGGTTTCGTCTTCTTGCTCTTCCTCTATGTAAGATAAGCTTCGCCTTATCTCTCTACGATTTCTACGAACGGTACCTTCAATATCACTGTCGTAAATTAAGGGTCCTATCGGGTTCCTCCTAGTCATAAACTAGAGGTACCTGCAAGGAATAAAAGAAGAAAAATTAGCAAAGTAAAAAGTAAATTGCAAAAATAAAAAAAAGGCTAAAGTAATAAAAATTGAGCGTTCTTAATATTTTGGTTCCCCGGCAACGGCGCCAAAAACTTGATCGTTAACGTCAGAGTCTTAAAAATTTATATAAAGAATGATCGAGCACGAAAACTAATCGTGATTTATGATTGAGGCAAGTGCACCTATCGAACAGTAGTATAGCTTAGTGGAAAGACCGGATTGTTGAACCCAAAGGAACCAGAAGTACTAATACTGACTCTCTTTCTATTATTTAGCCTAAGAAACAAGGGAATTTGTTGTTTAATCTAAAATTAACTAACTACTAAGCTAAAGATGCTAGGAAAAATAGAACGAATTTGGGAAAATACTCGTGAGAAAAACCAATTGATTAAGACGATACCCAAGGAAGAATCCACCTAGACTTCACTTGTTATCTAACTCTGAACCAGATGATTTATTCACTTGACTTGATCCGTAGGATTCCCTAATGTATATTAATCCCTCTCTCGAGGCGACTAAAGTCTAACCCTAGGTTGATTAATTGAAATCTCTTTCTAATTAAAACCCCTAAAATTGCATTAACTCGATCTATGGACTCCCATATTAGGTTTCACCCTAATCCGGCAAAATTTCGTCACCCTATGTCTAGGCGCGTGAGAAACTCCACTTAACTATGCTAGATCTACTCTTAGGCAGGGACTTTTGCTCCACCACCTAAGTACATCAGTACTTGAATCAATATCCTGGAATATCAAAGCAAGAATTAAGAACACATAATTAAGAAAAAATCAAGTATTTATCATATAGTTCAGTAAACGATAACAAGATTCGTCTTAGGTTTCATCCCCCTCAAGTATCTGAGGGTTTAGTGCACAATTATAAAAGAATACATCTCAGAAGAAAATATAAAACAAAACATAAGAAAAACCCTAAAACCCCCTGAAGGAATTAAAGAGAAGATCCTCCGTCTTGAGTATGACTCCGGCTTCTTGAGATGAATCAATTGGCTTTCATCGAGTAAATTCCACAATTCTGACCTCTCCGGCTTGGCTCCTTGGCCTAGCTGGACGCCCTCCTGAAGGTTGGCCTCTAGGGTGTTTATATAGGCATTTGGAATGGCTTTCTTTGCCTCTAAGTACCCTAATCCGAATAGAATTCTTCTTTTTCACGTCAGGGACACGCCCATGGCACACGCCCGTGTGAATCGTGGCCAGGCCGTGTTCGAACCTGATGAAGGAGCACGGTCGTGTGGCCTTGGGCCCAGGCCGTGTCGATTTTGTGATATGGCCCATTTACTCTGTCTTAGGCCCGTTTCTCATTCTTTTCATCCTCCGGTGCTCATCCTGAGTATAAAACATGAAATTAAAGGATTAAGAGCACCAAATTACATGATTCAAGGGATAAATCATCCAAAATTCTGCTAAATGTGGGTTTAAAATATGTTATTATTACGGTTTATCAGAATAAAATAAAACATTTGATCAGCTTGTAGTGTGGCCATCTCCGAGTCCTCTCCCGCGTCGAGCCGTCTATTCAGGATCACTTGAAACATTAAATAAAAGGGTGTGAGTTTCGAAACTCAGTGTGTACAACCCTTGGAAATCAATTCTCATACAAATATTCACATTGGGCCTAAGCCCTAACAAATCGGTGGTCTTGGGCCTTAGCCCACTATGACCTCATAGCACATCATATCGCATCATATACAACAAGATAATGCAAAACCCACCCCAAAAATCCATCCACTACATACACCATTTCCCTTCCAACCTTATGACTCCTGTGGGGAATTCTAGCTCGACCCACTCCTCCGTTACACACCATGGGTAGCCCGGTTGCGGTACTACCGAACGTTGCATAGCAAAGCTGCTAATCATATATTGGGCTTAAAGCCTCCGGTGGATCCATACTATACGGCCATGCGATCCTCAAATCTTCCTCCGTACCATAATTCCCACCCATATGCATCCTAAGTAGAATACCATATGAATGCATCAAACACACAAGTAACATCCATAAACTCATATCCGTCACATAGGGGAATTTTCGTCATTTCACTACCCAGGGGTATTTTCGTAATTCTACCCTACAGGGGTATTTTGGTAATTTGGAAAAGTAGGGGTATCTTGGTAATTTTGCAAACAGGGGTATTTTGGTACTTTTACAAAATAGGGGTATTTTGGTACTTTTGCAAATAGGGGTATTTTGGTACTTTTGCAAAACAGGGGTATTTTGGTACTTTTGCAAATATAAGGGTGTTTTAGTAATTTTACAAATATAATGGTACTTGGTCCCTCTCGGGTTTTAGTTATGAACTTTGGCCCATAAACAAGTCCTCGCGGTTAAAGTGAACAAACACTGTGCATCAGGTAGGATCTCAGAAAAGAGGAGGTGGGTCACTAGGACCGCTTAAGTACCAAGCTCTCACTAGATCCAATCCTAGACATGCATATGTCGGTTACCACACTCTAACTAATCGACTTGTCCACAGACATGTTTTATTATTATGTTAAGTCTTATGTGAATTAAGATTTGTTCAGAACTAGGCCTAAAGTCCATTAAACCCTAGCATACTTGTCTACGTCCCCCATGAAGCCCATATTACATCCTTACGGCCCATTAGGCCCAAATCTCATTCATATGACCTACTAGGCCCAAAATAATTCCAAATCATGTAACATGCGTGACTAACTTAATACGTATGACCAAACCAACCAATTTCATCAAACTTAGCCTCAGGGCCCACCAGGCCCATTTAGCCACTTTCGGCTTTTCGGCTTTTCGGCATTGCCGATATCGTGTGTGTAGTGTTTGTACACACCTGGTAACCTCGCGTGCTGCAAAACCCTTAGTCACGAACCTACAATTGACATTACTAGCGATTAACCAAAGCGTTAACACATACTAACCAAAAATCAAAACCTCACTGTACCCTTACCGTCCGCCTCACGTTCTAGTAGCCCTTCCTTTGCTATTACTGGCGATTAACCTCTAGATCTTCACCCAAACACCTATATTGTCAAAATCAAGTGACCCATATTGATCATAAGTCACCCCTATGAACCACAATAGATTCGGCCATTTACTAAAACTCTAACTGAGTCGAAAATACTTACTGCCTTGATAACAACTCTTACCTACCACGCTTGCGATCGCTGAGCCTCACTCTTGTTAATACATGGTAACGGAAAAGAGGGGTTAGATAGCCCTTCGGCTTTTAGTAAAACACTTTAAAAATTCAACTAAGCTCTTACCGAAATCTTCCTTTGATCATGCGGCCTAAGTCCGACTTTTGAGACTCGTAAGGTGACAGAGGCAATTTGGCAACACTAGGGAGAATAAGAAAAGAGGTGATTCGGCTAGAACCAAGAGGTGAACCAAAAAGGGAATTTGAGAAGGGGGAGTATGAAAGATTCGGCTTTGGCACACTTAGAGAGAAAAAAAAAACGTCTGAACCTCTCACTAGTGAAGAAATTCGGCCAGAAGGAAAGCAAAAATTTGGCATTAACCTAGGAACTTAATTCGGCACTCATATATATAGCCCCTAGCCGAAACTTCCCTTCCCTCAGAGTCCAATTCGGCACCACTATATCCACCTCCCAATCCCTATCTTTTCTCCCTTATCTTCACCTTAAATTTCTCTCCTGAACACTCCCTTTTAGAGTCCCCTCCAACGCCAACTCCTTCTGTCCAGGAACAAAAATAAAACTCCTTAATTCTCCCCTCTTAGGCCTCGAACCTTGGACCTCCTTAACTGCCAGACATGCCACCTCACAGCCCCTATATGACGCCACTTTCCATTGGACTACAAGCCCATCTGTGTCCCTTTTCTTCCCTTAATCTGCTTATGAGGCCTCTTGCCTGAGACTAGGGTCCACTAAGTAAGAAAAATAAATTTTTCCCTATGGCCACCCCTAACTCTAAGGCCTCAAATAATATCGATACCATCTTAATAATATTATAATAAGTGCTATACATACATAGACATAGAAATTAGGGTTTCAAGATTTTTTTAGGGTGTTACAATTCTACCCCTCTAAAAAAAATTTCGGCCTCGAAATTTACCTGTTTGAAACAAGTGAGGGTATTGTCGACACATTGCCTCCTCATGTTCCCAAGTAGCCTCATCGGCAGTATGATTACGCCAAAGCACCTTGACTAAAGGAACGGACTTCTTTCTTAATACCTTGACATCTTGATCAATTATCTAAATCGGCTCCTCTTCAAAAGTTAAATCTGGTCTAACCTCGACCTCCTCGACGGTCACGATGTGAGAAGGGTCTGAGCGATAACACCTTAGCATTGACTTATGGAACACATCGTGTATTTGGCTCAATTCCGAACCAGCTGATAGACAACCGGCCCAATTCGCTTCAATACTTGGTAAGGCCCAATGAACCTTGGGCTTAACTTGCCCTTCCGACCAAACCTTAACACCTTCTTCCAAGGGGAAACCTTGAGAAAAACCATGTCCCCTATAGCATATTCGATCTCTCTTCGTTTGAGGTCAGCATACGACTTCTGCCTATCTGCCGCCTCCTTCAACCGATCCCGATTCAACTTTACCTTATCTTCTGTGTCTGCTACCAACTCCGACCCAAAATTCGTCGCTCCCCCAACTCAATCCAACAAGTCGAGTACAGCATCTTCGTCCATACAATGCTTCATAAGGTGCCATTCCAACACTTGCCTGATAACTATTGTTATACGCAAATTCAGCTAACGGCAAGTAGTCCTTCTAACTTCCTCGAAACTCAATCACACACCATCTAAGCATATCTTCCAAGACTTGAATTACCCTTTCCAACTGACCATCAGTCTGAGGGTAAAATGCCGTACTGAAATCCAACCTCGTATCTAGCGCTTCATGCAGCTTCTTCCAAAAGTGAGACATAAACTGAGGATCTCTATCAGATATGATCGAGACGGGAACTCCATGCAACCTCACAATTCCTGCCACATACAACCTCGCCAATTTTTGTAGCGAGTAGTCAGTGCGGACCGGTATAAAATGGGCGGTCTTAGTTAACCGATCCACAATGACCCACACAGAGTCCTTCTTAGCAGGCGTTAAGGGTAGCCCACTAACGAAATCCATAGAACCCGCTCCCACTTCCACTGTGGGATCTTAATCGGCTGAAGTAACCCCGATGGCAACTGATGTTCTACCTTCACTTGCTGAAATACCAGACATTTACTCACAAACTCGGTAACCTTGTGTTTCAATCCCGACCACCAATAAAGCTCTCGTAAATCTTGGTGCATCTTGTTACCTCCGGGTGCATAGCATAGGAACTACTATGCGCTTCCCGTAATATAGACTTCCTTAGCTCTTCATCCCTTGGCACACAAATTCTACCACAAAAACACAATAACCCATCACCATTTATTCCAAAATCCGCCGTTTCCCCTTTCTCAACTTGCTTGAATCGAGAACTCAGAGTTTCATCCAAGGACTGTTTAGATTTAATCTGCTCAACCCACAGTGGCCTCACTTGCAATTCGGCTAACAAACTCCGTCGTCATATAGACTCAACCGAGCAAACATTGCCCTCAAATCCAACATAGTCCTACGGCTTAGCGCATCAGCCACCACATTAGCTTTGCCCGGGTGATATTCGATCGTGCAATCGTAATCCTTTAACAGCTCAATCCACCTGCGCTATCTCAAGTTCAATTCCTTCTGAGTCAAGAGGTACTTCAGACTCTTGTGATCCGTATAGATGGTGCACTTCTCTCCATACAAGTAATGCCTCCAAATCTTGAGCGCGAAGACTACTGCTACCAATTCCAAATTGTGGGTTGGGTAATTTCTTTCATGAGTCTTAAGCTGGCGCGATGCATAAGCAACCACCTTCCCTTCTTGCATCAAAACACAACCCAAGCCCACGTGCGACGCATCGCTATAATCCGTAAACTTCTTCCCCTGCTTCGGCTGAATTAAAACAGGAGCCTCCGTTAAAACCTTCTTAAGCTTCTCGAAACTTTCCTATTGTTTATCCATCCATACAAACGTCACCCCCTTCCTTAGCAACTTGGTCAAAGGTGCCGCGATTAGGGAAAACCCTTCCACAAACCGCCTATAGTACCCTGCTAGGCCTAGAAAACTCCGAATTTTTGAAACCGTCTTAGGTCGTTTCCATTCCAACACCGCTTCTACCTTCCGAGGGTCAACTTTAATTCCCTCAGCGGAGACCACATGTCCTAAGAAACTGACTTCCCTTAGCCAGAATTCGCACTTAGCATATAATTGCTTCTCCCTTAGCACTTGCAACACAATCCGTAAGTGTGCATCGTGATCCACCTCCGTTCTCGAGTATACCAGGATGTCATCTATGAAGACTACTACAAACTGGTCTAGATACAGTTAAAAACCCGGTTCATGAGATCCATAAAAGTAGTAAGTGCGTTTGTTAGTCCAAACGGCATTACCAAAAACTCGTAATGTCCATAACGAGTTTTGAAAGCTGTCTTATACACATATGCTTCCTTAACCCTCAATTGATGGTAACCTGAACGTAAATCAATCTTCGAGAAAACTGAGGCTCCCCTAAGTTGATCGAAAAGGTCATCTATCCTCGGCAGAGGGTATTTATTCTTAATGGTTAACTTGTTCAACTGCCTGTAATCGACGCACATCCTCATGGACCCATCCTTCTTCTTTATGAATAATACCGGTGTTCCCCATGGAGACACACTTGGTCTAATAAACCCGCGGTCCAACAACTCCTGAATCTGGGCCTTCAACTCCACTAGTTCCTTTGCCATCCTATAAGGTGCGATAGACACTAGCGCCGTACCCGGTAACAACTCTATTCCAAATTCCACCTCTCTAATGGGGGTAATCCCGGTAATTCCTTTGGGAAAATGTCAGGGAATTCTTTTACTGTTTCCAAATCCCTGACAGTAAAACTCTTCAATTCCAAATCATTGATATAAGCTAAGTAAGCTTCACAGCCCTTCCTTACCAACTTTTCTGCCCTTAAAGCTGAAATCACATTCGACAAATAATCACGTCGTTCCCGATCCACTGCCACTTCATCTCCTTCCACACTTCTTAATACCATCCGCTTCATAGCACAATCTAGAGTTGCTTGGTGCCTCGTTAACCAATCCATGCCTAAGATGAGGTCAAACTCACCAAATGGCAATTCCATCAAATCCGCTAGGAAAATAACTCCTTGAACCATCAATGGTACATTCCTAAACAGTTTACTAACTTTCACCGACTGCCCTAAAGGACTTAATACAGTCATTTCATTCTCAACTATTTCAAACTCCACCCCTACAGTTTCAGTCCTATTACAAGCAATGTACGAGTGTGTCGACCCCACATCAATAAGCGCAATATAAGGTAGCTCACAAATAAGGAACGTACTCGTTATCACATCTGGTGCATCACCTTCCTCTCTCGACGAGCAAAGATAGACCAACGCCGTGTCTTGCCTCTCTGCTCGACACGCACCCGCGCCGGTGCTCCACGCCCTCGTCCCCGCGCCATTACCACCTCTGGCTTGACCACGGACCCTTGGTGGTTGTGGTCCACCCCTCTGAGGCTGAAAATTACCTCTACCATCGGCTTGTTCCTGATCTAGCCTTCTCGGGCACTGCCTAACCCTATGCTCCATCGATCCACAGCCCAAACATGCTCCCATCCTCTTCCAACATTCGCCCAGATGCCTTTTCCCACACTCAGCACAACGTGGTATTTCGTTATTAGCAGCAGCAACAGGGGCTACATCTCTAACCGGCCCATTCACTCTGGCCCTCCTCACGGGCCTTTGTCCGGCTCCCATAGGTTCCATATTCCGCTTGTTCTTACCATTCTCTTTCTTTCGGTTGCGATGCTCCGTGCTCTTTACCTCCTCTGCTATTTTTGCTTTCTCCACCAAAATCGCAAAATCTCGCTCCCTTTGTGGAGCTATCAGTACCCTAAGGCTATCCCTTAATCCATCCTCAAATTGTACGTACCTTTCATAATCAGTTACTATTATCCCTTTGGCGTATCGACTGAGGCACAAAAACTCAGCCTCGTACTCTGCTACTAACTTTTCTCCCTGAGTCAGACTCAAAAACTCCTTCCTTCGGGCATTCACATAGGCTGCTCCAATGTATTTTCCCTGAAATGCCGATTTGAAGAACTCCCAAGTGATCTGCTCCGATTGATTGCCCTCCTTTACAGTCAACCACCACTAATAGGCTTCTTCCCTGAGTAGGGATATTGCTCCTTTCAGCTTTTGTTCAGCCATGCAATCCAGGTCATCCATTATTCTTTCAGTAGCTTCCAACCAATACTCCGCCACATTCCGGGCCACCCCCGCTACTCCTTTGAAAATCTCATCCCCATTAGCTTGGAGTCGCTCTACGATCGACCCACGACTCCCCGTACCATTATTGGGCCCAACGACCCTTTCCAATATCCTCAACATGGCCTGCGATACGGCATCTTTTGTAGTGGCAGCCCGTTCATTTGCTCTGTTTCAGCTACTGGTGAGGCCAGAGCCTCCCCTACTCCCACATTGGGCATATGGCCGGACTCGGATGATCCTGCCCTAACACCTCCACGGCCTCTGCCGCGGCCTCTTCCACCTCGCCTAGCACTCATCGTTGCGTAGTTCTGAATTAAGAATTTTATGTAATTAGTACTTATTTCCACTTGTTTAGAACACATGTCTTATGTAAGTAATAACACTTTTTTTTCTTAAAGTTATTCCGTGGTCGAGAATCCACTACAGGCTTAAGTTCCCTACGGGCTTTAGTCTCTAAAAGCCAATTTTAAGTAGCCCATTATCTACATAGTTCAGTAATTTAAGCAATTGTAGTACAGAGAACTTACTTGGCTCGACGTCGAGGGCTCGGTGAACCACACTTCAAGAATCCTGTAAAAACTTTTTAAAACCCAAAATCTAAGGCCCATTTCACAGCCCGAGCTTTGCAACTGGGCTCTGATACCACTAAATGTAACACACCATGTTAACTTTAGAAATTTTATGAAATTTAATAAGCGGATAGCTAAAATAATAATAATAAAACCCAAAATCTAAAGTCATTTCGGAGTTACATGGCCTTATTACAATCCAATGAAAAAAAACAAAGTATTCAAAATAAATTCATTTGAACAAAATAAAACATTTGATCAGCTTGTAGTGTGGCCATCTCCGAGTCCTCTCCCGCGTCGAGCCGTCTATTCAGGATCACCTGAAACATTAAATAAAAGGGTGTGAGTTTCGAAACTCAGTGTGTACAACCCTTGGCAATCAATTCTCATACAAATATTCACTTTGGGCCTAAGCCCTAACAAATTGGTGGTCTTGGGCCTTAGCCCACCATGACCTCATAGCACATCATATCGCATCATATACAACAAGATAATGCAAAACCCACCCCAAAAATCCATCCACTACACACACCATTTCCCTTCCAACCTTATGACTCCTGTGGGGAATTCTAGCTCGACCCACCCCTTTGCTACACACCATGGGTAGCCCGGTTGCGGTACTATCGAACGTTGTAGCAAAGCTGCTAATCATATATTGGGCTTAAAACCTCCGGTGGATCCATACCATACGGCCATGCGATCCTCAAATCTTCCTCTGTACCATAATTCCCACCCATATGCATCCTAAGCAGAATACCATATGAATGCATCAAATAAACAAGTAACATCCATAAACTCATATCCGTCACATAAGGGTATTTTCGTCATTTCACTACCTAGGGGTATTTTCGTAATTCTACCCTACAGGGGTATTTTGGTAATTTGGCAAAGTAGGGGTATCTTGGTACTTTTGCAAACAGGGGTATTTTGGTACTTTTGCAAAATAGGGGTATTTTGGTACTTTTGTAAATAGGGGTATTTTGGTAATTTTACAAATATAAGGGTATTTTAGTAATTTTACAAATATAAGGGTATTTGGTCCCTCTCGGGTTTTAGTTATGAACTTTGGCCCATAAACAAGTCCTCGTGGTTAAAGTGAACAAACACTATGCACCAGGTAGGATCTCAAAAAAGAAGAGGTGGGTCACTAGGACCGCTTAAGTACCAAGCTCTCACTAGATCCAATCCTAGACATGCATATGTCGGTTACCACACTCTAACTAATCGACTTGTCCACAGACATGTTTGATTATTAGGTTAAGTCTTATGTGATTTAAGAGTTATTCAGAACTAGGCCTAAAGTCCATTAAACCCTAGCATACTTGTCTACGTCCCCCATGAAGCCCATATTACATCCTTACGGCCCATTAGGCCCAAATCTAGTTCATATGACCTACTAGGCCCAAAACAATTCCAAATCATGTAACATGCGTGACTAACTTAATACGTATGACCAAACCAACCAATTTCATCAAACTTAGCCTCAGGGCCCACTCGCCCATTTAGCCACTTTCGGCTTTTCAACTTTTCGGCATTGCCGATATCGTGTGTGTAGTGTTTGTACACACTTGGTAACCTCGCGTGCTGTAAACCCCTTAGTCACGAACCTACAATTGACATTACTAGCGATTAATCAAAGCGTTAACACATACTAACCAAAAACTGAAACCTCACCGTACCCTTACCGTGTGCCTCACGTTCTAGTAGCCCTTCCTTTGCTACTACTGGCGATTAACCTCTAGATCTGCACCCAAACACCTATATTGTCAAAATCAAGTGACCCATATTGATCATAAGTCACCCCTATGAACCACAATAGATTCGACCATTTACTAAAACTCTAACTGAGTCGAAAATACTTACTACCTTGATAACAACTCTTACCTACCGCGCTTGCGATTGCTGAGCCTCACTCTTGTTAATACATGGTAACGGCAAAGAGGGGTTAGATAGCCCTTCGACTTTTAGTAAAACACTTTAAAAATTCAACTAAGCTCTTACCGAAATCTTCCTTTGATCATGCGGCCTAAGTCCGGCTTTTGAGACTCGTAAGGTGACAGAGGCAATTTGGCAACACTAGGGAGAATAAGAAAAGAGGTGATTCAACTAGAACCAAGAGGTGAACCAAAAAGGGAATTTGAGAAGGGAGAGTATGAAGGATTCGACTTTGGCACACTTAGAGAGAAAAAAAACATCTGAACCTCTCACAAGTGAAGAAATTCGGCCAGAAGGAAAGCAAAAATTTGGCATTAACCTAGGAACTTAATTCGGCACTCATATATATAGCCCCTAGCTGAAACTTCCCTTCCCTCAGAGTCCAATTCGGCACCACTATATCCACCTCCCAATCCCTATCTTTTCTCCCTTATCTTCACCTTAAATTTCTCTCCTGAACACTCCCTTTTAGAGTCCCCTTCAACGCCAACTCCTTCTGTCCAGGAACAAAAATAAAACTCCTTAATTCTCCCTTCTTAGGCCTCAAACCTTGGACTTCCTTAACTGCCAGACACGCCACCTCACAGCCCCTATATGACGCCACTTTCCATTGGACTACAAGCCCATCTATGTCCCTTTTCTTCCCTTAATCTTCTTATGAGGCCTCCTGCCTGAGACTAGGGTCCACTAAGTAAGAAAAATAAATTTTTCCCTATGGCCACCCCTAACTCTAAGGCCTCAAATAATCCCTATACCAATTTAATAATACTATTCTAAGTGTTATACATACATAGACACAGAAATTAGGGTTTCAAGATTTTTTTAGGGCGTTACAAGTCTGATGGTGGAATGATAAAGCGATGAAGTACTCTAGATCAAATATATGGCCATGTCCCATGCTCCATAGAAAATAGGCGTCATGAGTCGTGACGACTCCGGTGCTCTCTATCCGTCCTGTCAAAGTGTGAACTAAGAGGGTGTGAATATACCGTAGGGCTGGAGAGAGAGAAGTCGCCTTCGAGCAACTAGCGTCATAGGTTTTCAGGCCGCCCGTGAGATCAGTCCAACAACGCGAATGCGAGTGATGAATATGTCGATAAAGCTGAAGAAAGTCCTCGGTGCACATAAACTCTTCTGTGTAGAGTCCCAAAGCAGCACCGAATTCTGGGACGCTCATGTGTCGCACCAAACCGCCAGGGAAAAAGGTGATGGTGCCTGGCTCGTCATGGACCGATATGACAAACTGAAGGTGAAACATCGAGCCAAACTCCAAAGTAATCTCCATATAAGTGGGCTCGACGATACTAAAGAAATGGTCCCATGGAGTTGTGATGATGAAAGTGCGAACCTCATCAGCGAGGTGGACCTTCTCCAACGCGGCCCAGTCAATGCATCGACCCAAACCCAGTGGTCATACGCGAAGGAGCTGAAATAAGTCTTCCGGTGGGTCCGCGGAAAATCTAAGGTAAGGATGGCGAACTTCAGCGAAGGCGCTTGAGGAGGTCGTGCAAGGACCTTTTCGCTTTTTCGAAGCGGGACGGCGACCTTAGTCTTGCCACGAGTATTTGTCATGATGTACTTGAAAACGTAAAAGATTTTCAATAAATAAATCAAGCATCACCAAAGTCAAGGATGTAAGATCCCATTAGTCCGAAATAATAATTTACTGCTAAAACATTAAAGAATCATTATATTCTAAAAGTAAGAGTAATAAAAATCAGAAATAAATAAATAAATAATCCTAATGCCAAGAACTAAGAACACATCATTCAACCTAATAAATTAAGAAATTGAAACAATACACTAAGAATGCATCATAATAATGGTTATAAAAATGACTAAAATAGCAATATTAACAATGAGTTACTAAAGAATAACAGTAATTAGCAAATATATTGAGAAAAGGAAAATTAACTAGCTAATAAAAATAATAAGAAAACTAACCAATATAGAAATAACAAGATACTAAAAATAAATAAATAATTTAAGGAAATAATAATAAGAATGAAATAACTAAATAAAGAAAGTAAAAATAATAATAATAATAAAATAATAATAAAATAATTGACCAGCAATGTTGATGGAGGAGGAGAACGACGGTGAGGGGCGGGGTTGGGTTGGCTGGCGAGTTGTCTGGTGCGAGCGGCGCGAGGTGGTGTAGCCGGCGGTTCCTGTGTGGGCGTGGAGTGGCCGGTGAAGGGGGTGGGTATGGGGGGGCTGCGTAAAAAGGAAGGAAAAAGGAAAGGGGGAAAGGAGAAGAGAGGGAGAAGGTTGCGGTGCAAGGGAAGAGGAAAGGGAAAAGAAGAAGAGGGGGTCGACGGTGTGGCGGCCGGAAGTGGGAAAGGGTGAAGGGGTTACGGCGGCTAGAGTTGGGATGAGAGAAAAAGAATGAAGAAGAAAGAAAAAGAAAATTAGGGGTTTTATCGGTGACACGGTCGTGTAACGGCCCATGTTGGGCCACACGGCCGTGTCACACGCCCGTGTGATATGTCTCCAGCCCGTGTTCATCGTGAAATTTATAGCCCAGTTTTCACATGGCCTTGGACACGCCCGTGTGTCCAGGCCGTGTGGTCCACACAGCCGCGTTGCATGGCCATGTGCGAAGTCCTTCGCTTCTCCCACGCCTGTGTGGAATTCCACACGCCCGTATGACCTCACACATGGCCGTGTGTATTGCTCGTGGAGCCCCCTGACTTGTTTTAAATTTTAAAATTTGAAAAATTAGGCTCCAGTTTTCAGACGGCCGCGTCGCACGCCCGTGTGGACTATATTCAGGCCGTGTCTCTGTCGATTTTTTGGGAATTTTAAACTCCAGGATCCACACGGCCAAGGACACACCCGTGTGTCCAGGCCGTGTGGGTGACACGGCCACGTCACCAGGCCGTGTAACCCTTTGTCGATTTCTTTAAAATTTAAAAACTAAGTCCCAGAATCCACATGGCCAAGGACACTCCCGTGTGTCCAGGCCGTGTGGGTTTTTAAAACACCATTTTTTATTTGTTTATTTAATTTCAAAAATGTCATAAAAATATAATTAGTAAATTAGGCATGTTAATGCTCGGGTTGCCTTCCGAGAAGCGCTTGTTTAGAGTCTAAGCTCGACTTACCTTGTTTTTGCACGGTTACGGTAGTTCGTGGAGCTGAAGCTCTCTCTCTATTATCTCTAAAATCCTCACCATTATAAAGTTTAAGTCGTTGACCTTTTACCTTGAATGTGCCATAAGTCGGATGAGTTACCTCTATTGTACCATAGGGAAAGATGGTTTGGATTACGAATGGACCTGACCATCTTGATTTCAGCTTTTCAGAGAACAATTTGAGCTTTGAATTGTATAGAAAAAAGATCTCTGACTGCAAATTGCTTAGGCTGCTTCAGACGAGCATCATGGCGTCGCTTTGTTGCTTCTTTGTATAATCGTGAGTTCTCGTAAGCATTTGCTCGCCACTTATCTAGCTCGTTCAACTGCATCAATCTTTTCTCACCTACAAGTTTAAGATCATAGTTTAGGAATTTTATAGCCCAAAATGCTTTGTGCTCTAATTCAAATGGTAGATGACAACTTTTCCCGTAAACAAGTCTATACGGAGATGTTCCTCTGGGAGTTTTAAAAGCAGTTCTATAGGCCCACAAAGCTTCATCTACTTTTAATGCCCAATCTTTCCTATTTGATTCTACGGTTTTCTCTAGAATATGCTTAAGCTCTCGGTTAACTACTTCAACTTGTCCACTAGTTTGAGGGAGATAAGGGGTAGCTGTTCTGTGGTGCACTCCATATTTCTTTAGGATTTTATCAAATTGAGCATTACAAAAAAAAGTACCCCTATCACTAATAATTGCTCTAGGTGTTCCAAATCGAGAAAAGAGTTTCTTAAGAAATCTCACTACCACTCTAGCATCATTAGTAGGTAAAGCTTGAGCTTCCACCCATTTTGACATATAATCAACCGCTACTAAGATGTATTTATTCCCAAATGAGGTAGGGAATGGACCCATAAAATCAATACCCCATACATCAAATATTTCACATGATAGCATATATGTTTGAGGCATTTCATCGCGTTTAGAGATATTACCTGTTCTCTGATATCTATCACACGAAGTAACATACCTGTTAATGTCCTTGAACAGAGTGGGCCAATAGAAACCTGATTCGAGCATTTTATGTGCTGTCCTAGTCCCACTATAATGTCCTCATGTTTGTCCTAATTGGCAATGTTCTAGGATTTTGCTTGCTTCTGACTTCGTAACACATCTCTGAATTACTTGATCTGCACATATACGAAAAAGAAAAAGGATCCTCCCAAAAATATTTTTTCACATCAACAAAGAATTGTTTTTTTTGATGATGTGTCAACCCTTTTGGTACGATGTTAGCAGCTAAGTAATTTGAAATATCTGCAAACCAATGTACCTCGGTCGGATATAGCCAAGAGTTGTTCTTTAGGAAACGAGTCATTTATCTCACTCTCATCGAGTTCTTTGAGATGTGGATTCTCAAGCCTAGAAAGGTGGTCTGCCGCAAGATTTTCAGCTCCTTTCTTATCCTGAATTTCCAAATCAAATTCCTGCAAAAGTAAAATCCATCTTATGAGTCGAGGTTTTGCATCAGACTTAGTTAGAAGATAACGAAGAGCCGAATGGTCAGTGTAAATGACAACTTTAGATAATATCAAATACTATCTAAATTTATCAAATGCAAAAACCACAGCTAGCAATTCTTTTTCTGTGGTGGTGTAATTTTCTTGTGCAGCCGTCAATGTCTTGCTAGCATAATAAATCGGTTGAAATGCTTGCCTCTTCGCTGTCCCAGAACTGCACCTACTACAAAATCACTCGCATCTTACATTAGTTCAAAGGGCAAATTCCAATCAGGTGCAATTATAATTGGAGCATTGATTAATTTATCTTTGAGGGTATTAAATGCTTCTAAACAATCCTGATTAAAATTGAAAGGCACATATTTTTCTAGTAGTTTTGTTAAAGGCTTAACTATTTTAGAAAAATCTTTAATAAATCTTCTATAAAATCTAGCTTGTCCTAAAAAGCTTCTAATAGCCTTAACTGAACTAGGAGGAGGTAATTTTTCTATGGTCTCAATTTTTGCTTTATAAACCTCAATCCCCTTACCAGAAATTTTGTGACCTAACACAATCCCTTTTCAAACCATGAAATGACACTTTTCCCAATTAAGCATAAGGTTCGTCTCCTCACATCTCATTAGAACTTGTTTTAAATTTTTAAGGGAAAGGTGGAAAGAATTACCAAATACTGAGAAGTCATCCATAAATACCTCCATAATATCTTCCAAAAGTTCATCAAAGATGGCTAGCATGCAACACTGAAAAGTAGCAGGAGCATTACATAATCCAAAAGGCACTACAATAAGCAAACGTACCATATGGACATGTAAATGTTGTCCTTTCTTGATCCTCAGGAGCTATTGGAATTTGGAAGTAGCCAGAGAGTCCGTCTAGGAAGCAATAGTACATATGCCCGGATAATCTTTCTAACATTTGATCAATGAATGGTAAGGGAAAGTGATCTTTTCTCGTGGCATCGTTCAACTTCCTATAGTCAATGCAAACTATCCAACCTGTGACTGTTCTTGTTGGAATTAATTCATTCTTCTCGTTGGCTACAACAATCATGCCTCCCTTATTTGGAACAACCTGCACAGGACTCACCCAAGTACTTATCAGAAATAGGATAAATAACTCCAGCATCTAGAAGTTTAATTACCTCAGCTTTAACAACTTCCTTCATGTTGGTATTTAATCGTCTTTGAGCTTGCACACATCGTTTATATTCATCTTCCATTAAAATTTTGTGGGTGCAAAACGGTGGGCTGATCCCTTTAATGTCAGAAATCTTCCAAGCTATGGCTCTTTTATGCTCCTTTAGTACTTGTAGTAGCTCATCTTTCTCATTGGGTCCCAAGTCTGAAGCAATAATTACCGGTAGTGTAGAATTATCTCCGAGGAACGCATACTCTAAGTGATTTGGTAACTGTTTTAATTTTAATTTGGGAGGTTCTTCAATAGAGGTTTTTGTTTTAGTTCGTCATTTATTTCAATGCCCTCATACTTCTTTTGTCTTGGGAAAGACTCATTAGAGTTTAACTCAATTTTTATCTCCCCTATCTCAGTGGTATCGTCATCTGCCTCCTCACATTGGGCAAGACACAATTCTAACGTGTCTTTATGGATGATTTCCTGAAAAGAATCTTGAATAGAATGATCAATAGAGTCAATAAAGTAACAGGAATCATCTTGCTCTCTAGAGTATCGCATAGCATCATAAATCTTAAAAATAATTTCCTTGTCACCTACCCTAAGCACAAGTTGACCATCACCTACATCAATAACAGCCCTAGCAGTAGCTAAAAATGGGCGACCTAGAATTAAAGGCACCTCAACTTCCTCATCCATGTCAAGCACAACAAAATCAACAGGGAATATGAATTTATCTACTTTTACCAAAACAACTTCAATAATTCCCCTAGGATATTTAATAGATCTATCAGCTAATTGGATACTCATCCTAGTGGGTTTCGGTTCCCCAAGACCAAGCTGCTTGAACATTTTGTAAGGCATCAAATTACTACTGGCACCTAAATCAGCTAATGCTTTCTCAATATTTAAACTATCGATTAAACAGGGAATAGTGAAACTTCCTGGATCTTTCAATTTGGTTGGTAGCTTATTTTGAAGAATATCTGAACATTCCTCGTTAAGTTCCACGGTTGATAGCTCTTCAAACTTCCTTTTATTTGTTAAAAGCTCTTTTAAGAATTTTGCATATGTAGGCATTTGGGAAATAGCTTCAACAAAAAGTAAGTTAATATGTAACTTTTTCAAAAGTTTAAGAAATTTACCAAATTGTTCATTTGTGCGGTCTTTCTTTGTCGCGTTGGGATATGGCACACGAGGTGTATACTCCTTACTTATCGGTTTTTGTTTATTGTGGCTTTCATCAACCTTACCTTTACTTACCACGCTTTCTTGCCTTGGTTCTGGTTTGGACTCAACTAACCCTTCTTCATCTCGAACAGTGATCGCATGAAGCTTCTCTCTTGGGTTAGTTTCGATGTTGCTAGGCAAGCTAACCTATTTGATTCTCGAGCTCTTGAATCGACGCTTGCTGATTTTTAAGCGCTACCTTGTGGTTTTCTCTGTGCTAGTGTTGTAGGATAGATATTCTGTGTTGTTCACCCCTCCTCCATTTGTATCACACTGCATCACCGGATGTACCTGCGTAGAACCATACAAACTGATGTGTCTCTAACTAACTATGATCACAATAAAGGCAAGCGCACCTATTGTTTAATAGTATAGTTATGGTAAGACCGGAAATATTGTATCCGAGATGACCAAGAGTACTAGTAAATTACTATCTTTCTATTATCTAGCCTAAGAATTGGAGTGATTTCTTTTAAAACTATTAATTAAAAGCACGACAAAAAGAATGAATTGGGAAAATACTTTTAGACAACTTTATGAGATAGACAATACCCAAGGAAGAATCCACCTAGACTTCACTTATTACTTTTGATTCATACAATTTATTCACTTGACAGTGTCTGCGATAGTATGGGCGATCTTCTAATTGATCCTCGTATCTCGGTTCAACACTTTTACTCTATAAGACAAGGGAAAAGAAAATGAGTAAGCTTTGAGCTTAGTAAGTTTACACATAAACAATTAAGCATCATAGTATAAGCTAAACAACAATTAGCATTATACTACCAAAGGTAATGAACAACTATGCTTACTCTTTCTAACCCTTACCACACTTCCAACACATCATGAGTCACATACTCATAACCATCGAAATGCACCCCTGCATTCAATGTCACATTTACACAATATACAACACATCATTATTTCTCGATAATACATCCACATAGCTAATCCACATAGCTAATTCACATAGCTAATCCACACAGCTAGTCCACACAGCTAATGTCTCGGTGGTTTCGTACTTAGCCCACCACAATCAATTAATAAGGTAGTATCGCACTTAGCCTACCATGAAGGTAATCATAGTGGTTTCACACATAGCCCACTAGATAATATACCGATTCTCGAGCTCTTGAATCGACGCTTTAGCATTATCACTATACATTCACATATCTACTTACTCAATCCTACATCCATTCACAATTTCTACCACATTCATTCCACATAGATTTCATTCATTCTCAATCATGCTTTCGTAACAAATTTTGTTTATGCATAGAAACATGTTTCTATAATGAATAAATCAGCTTATTCAATACACACATTGACTAGATTGACCCTTATCTCATACTTTAGCAAAATTACTATTTTGAGATGAATTTCATTAGCATCTCCTCAAGGTTCATTTTCATGGAAAATCCTCTTCTCCAAGCTTTCATAATCTTCCATAAAATATCAACATACATGCATGCCATACATGACCACATTTTTGAACATCCATTTCAGCTCATCAAATAGCTAAAAATAGCTTACTCATGGTAAGGTGGTTTACTAGCTTGAGTTGAAAACTTTGGAGGAGGTTGTGGTCTCTTGGAATTTTCTCCTTGGGGAAGAAGATGAATGAATTTTGTCATCTTTTCTCCTATTTTAATCACTTAATTGATAAATGAC
This sequence comes from Gossypium sturtianum, assembly GCA_025698515.1. NCBI lineage: Eukaryota > Viridiplantae > Streptophyta > Magnoliopsida > Malvales > Malvaceae > Gossypium > Gossypium sturtianum. The sequence continues at coordinate 16,338,322 of CM046954.1, read as the reverse complement.
TGATTACCTTGACCACCCTCTAATTAATATTCTAATGAGAAATTGGGATGGTTCCTCCACACTGCATTATAAGTGTTACTATAGGGATTATTGGTCTAGAATTGTTACATTAGTATAGTTGACTTGTTCATAGTAGGAAAAACAACAAAACATTTCAAGAGAAATTGATAGTGCTAGTGTAAAACATGAAATTAAATGATTAGGAGCATCGAATTCATCAAATCTAATGAAAATTCATCCAAAAATAAGCCAAGCATGGGGTCAAAATATGTATAAATTATGGTTTATCAAATATCCCCACACTTAAGCCTTTGCTTGTCCTCAAGCAAAATCCTCAACTCACAATTAAAATTAGCTTCCTTAATTTATAATTCTTATCAATAATGTCTCATCATAATTCACAGGTAATTCATCCATTGATAATTTTAACTAAAAGATTTCTAAAGATTCAAACAATCTAAGTCACAAATTTTTATAGCACGAAAACATAGGTGTTTCCGCTTACCTAAATAATCACCTTTAATTCAAAATTGACAAAAATTGACATCCTCACTAAAGATTCACTCAAATCACTCAAAGTGTTTAAGGTTCAGATTAAGCACTCAAAAGTCAAACATGAAAAGTTATTACCATAGGCTTGCATGAAAATCAAATCTCCACCACTATAAAATGAGATGATACACAAATCAAAAGGTCTTTAAAAGGGCTGTAATGGGGCTTGGGTTAAAGGTGTGGATAAAGGCTGAAAAAAAGGTTAGAATCGAGATTGAATTGACAATTTACCTAACTAGAAAAATAGACTAATATTGAATAATAACACGAGCTTCTTCTCAAAATGTGAAATTAACCTCTTAAGCTCAAATAATAAAGAACTAATGAACTTTTTTTTTAAGAATAAGAATAAGTAAGAATTTAACAACTGAAATAGAGAACATAGTTAGGCAACTACTCAAAACAAATTTCGACAAAAAGGGGTTAATTCAATAGGAAAAATTCTTAATGAATCAAAAAGAGTGAGTCTTGGGTTAATATTAAGGGTAAATCAAGAAACGGTTTATTAGGATTCAAAGGGGTTCACTAGGGGTTAATTATGAAGGTAGGATTTTTGGGATAAGTGGGTTAAAACCTAGGTGCCTTTATCATCTCAGTATATCAAATCAAAAGTGTGGTCTCAACATGCATAATCGAAGCAAGTTCTAGAATAACAAATCAATGTTGGCACACTCATAATCAACAAAGTGAGCAAGAAAGAATATGCTCTAAAGGCTCAAAATCTCACAAGAATTATGGTTTTTGATGTCAACCTTGCAAATTTCAAACTTCAAAGTAATATTTAAATTTAGGGAAACAGCCTAACAAATTTTTAATTCTGAAAATAAACTTATCATGTTTGATTCTCTAGTGTCTTAAAGTGTAAATCATCACTGCACAATTATCTATGACTTAATCCAAAACATATCAATAAAAATCATAAGTCAATAGAAGTTTTATTCTAATCGTAATATGAGAAAATTTATTTAAGAACAAGACATAATTTAGGGATTTTCTGATAATGATATAATTAACCTCCCCACACTTAAGATGTACATTGTCCTCAATGTACATAGATATATAATGACAATATAATAAGGAAATCATAAGATAGGGAGAGAAGTGAAACTTCCTGAATTATGGATGAAATCCTTAGAAAGCGATCAATGATGAACATGATGAACTAGGCACAGGTGAAGGTGGGAGAGAATACTCCAGTAGTTTGTTCATTCCTTAGTAGCACCTTGAACCTTTTGAAACTACGGAGTCATCAGTAGAATTTTAGGGAGTTTTATTTATGGACGTTGTTATAGTTGCTCGATGATCGTGTCCAAACTAACTATGACAACAAATAAGGCAAGCGCACCTATTGTTCGATAGTATAGCTATGGCAAGACCGAAAATACCGTATCCTCAAGGACCAAGAGTACTAGTAGTTACTATCTTTTTATTATCTAGCCTACGTATTAAGGGAATTGATGTTTATCTAACTAATTACTAAACTAAGGATGCTAAGACAAAGAGAGTGAATTGTGAAAATACTTTTTGGGAAAACCAGTTGATTAAGACAATACCCGAGGAAGAATCCACCTAGACTTCACTTGTTATTTAACTCTAAACCAAACGATTTATTCACTTGACTTGATATGTAGGATTCCCTAATTTATATTAATACCTATTTCGAGGCTACTAACGTCTAACCCTAGGTTGATTAATTGAAATCTCTTTCTAATTAAAACCCCTAGTGTTGCATTAACTCGATCTATGGACTCCCATATTAGGTTTGACCCTAATCCGGTAGATTTTTGTCATCCTATCTCTAGGGTTGCAATCAACTCCGCTTAACTATGCTAGATCTACTCTTAAACAGGGAATTTCGCTCCACTGTCTAAGCACATCAATACTTGAATCAATATCCTAAAATATTAAAACAAGAATTAAGAACACATAATTAAGAACAAATCAAGTATTTATCATATAGTTTAGAAAACAATAACAAGATCCATCTTAGGTTTCATCCCCCTCAGGTATTTGAGGGGTTTAGTTCATGAATAATAAAGAATACATCTCAGAAGAAAGTAAATAACAAAACATAAGAAAAACCCTAAAACCCCCTGAAGGAAATTGAAGGGAAGATCTTCCGTCTTGAGCGTGATTCTGGCTTCTGAGATGGATCAACTGGCTTTTTTGGAGTAATCCCCTGTGTTCAGCCCTCTCTGGCTTCGCCCCCCGACCAAAGACCTGATAGAAGGCTTCTGTCGAACTCCCCTTTAGGTTACCCTCTAGGGTGTTTATATAGGCTTTCGGGATGCCTTACTTGGCCCACAAGTATCCTAATCCGAATGAAACTCATCTTGGCCACGGCAGGGACACGCCCGTGTAGAACGCCCATGTGAATCGAGCCCAGGCCGTGTTTGGGCCTACTAAGGTGGCTCGGCCGTGTGGTGGACTCTAGGCCGTGTCGATTTCCTATTTTGGCCCATTTTCTCTATTTTCAGCCTGTTTCTCGTTCTTTTCATCCTCCGATGCTCTCCTAAGTATAAAACATGAAATTAAAGGTTTAGGAGCATCAAATTCCATAATTCAAGGAATAAATCATCCAAAAGTATGCTAAATGTGGGATTAAAATATGTATATATTACGGTTTATCACTCGATAATAGACAGCCAGAGATAAAAAAAAATCAAAATATACTAATAAAAACTAAAGATAAAGAGAAAGATTCTAAAATTTAAAATAAAAGAAAACTAAAAAATAAATGGACTCAAAGGTCCTCGTCATCAGATGGATCGTGAGGTGGTGGTGGCGGCGAGATGTAAAAATGCTGACAAATCTGTTGTAGAGTCGCCTCGATGCCGTCGAATCGTCGAGCATTGTTGTTGAATTGCTGAGTATAGTACTGCTTGAACCGAGTGAGGCGCTCAGAGATGTCAGACAGTGAAGCAGCCGCCTGAACTGGTCGGCGAGGAGGGTGTGGCGCCGAAGATGGCTCCTCATGATGTGGGGGACATCATCAGTAATGACCTCAAGGTCGTCCTGCTCTGTGGCTTGTGAAAGCCGGTACTGGGGAGGATCAAAGCCACGGTGACGCTCAATCATCCTTATATGAAGCATCGTCTAGATGCCCTGTGGGGGCATCTGCCCGATAAGGGTGAGCGAGGAAGACTGAGCGGCGGTGTTGAGGAGCCCAAAATGTCGAGCTAGACGCGTCACATAAGGGCCCACGGAGATGACTCCTCTCCTATGTCGCTCCGTCTGATGCCGAATGGCGAGGGCGATGAAGTATGCTAGATCAAACACGTGCCCGTGTGCCAAGCACCATAAAAAGTAGGCGTTGTGGGTGTTGACGATGCCGGTGCTCTCCCGTCGACCTGTCAAAATGTGAGCTAGGATGGCATGTAAGTATCTCAAGGATGGTGCAAGAGTTGATGCCTTGGATCGACTGGGATCATAGGAGGCCGAGCCAGGAGCTAAGTCGCTCCAGCAGGAGGAAGGGGAGTAGTGGATGTGGCGATGGAGGTCCTCGAAGTCGTCGTCCTCCATGAACTCCTCGGTGTAAAGTCCTAAAGCGGCCCCGAACTCTGGGATACTCAGCTCACGAACGATGCCTTCAAGGCAGAATTGGACTGTGCCTGGGTCGTCAAAGTTGGTCATCACCGTCTGAAGGTGGAACGTGAAACAGAGCTCCAGAGTGAGCTTTAGGTAAGTTGGCTCGACGATCTCGAAAAAGTGCCCCCGGTCGGTAGTCAATAAGGCCCGGACGGCGTTAGCTAGTTGGACCTGCTCTAGGGCGGCCCAATCGATACATCTCCCTATGTCAAGGGGTTGTGCACGAAGTATCTGGAAAAGCTCCTCCTGGGGTCCCGGGGGAAACTGTAGAAATAGGTGGTGTACTTCGGCAGAGGCGCTCGAGGAGGTCGCAACGGAACCCTTTTGCTTTTTTGAAGCGGGAACATCAATCTTTTTACCTCGTGGGGGAGTCATTACGTACCTAAAAAAGCCAAATATTTTTACTAAATCAAGTGTCATTGTCAGCCAAAAATGCTATAATCCTAAATAGTATAATTCTATTAGACAGTACGAAATTTAACAAGATTACTAAGAATAATTATCAAGCTTACTAATTGAATGAGATAAACTATCATAAGAACTAAGGAATAGAAATTTAAATTTTAATAATCATGGAAATGATAAAAACAGAGAATAAAAATCAAATAAATAATTAAAGGTGAAATAAATAAGCAACAATGGTGGAGGAAGGTGAACTGATGGGGGTGTTAAAGCGGTGGAACGGACGTGGCGGTGGTGCACGGGCATGGTGGTCGTACACGGCGTGAACTGCGGGCTGGTGTGCGTGGAAGAGAAAGGGGAAAGGAGGAAAGGAAAGGAAAATGAGGGAAAAGGGGAGAAAGGGGAAGTCAAGGGAGGAGGAGGATGGGTCGATGGTGGCCGGAATAGGGGAGAAGGAGAGGTTGTTTGGTGAGAGCGGCTAGGGTTTTTGGGGGGGAATTTTGGGAGAAGATGAACAGTGGTCGAGGTTTAAATAGAGATTGGGGCACACGGTCAAGGGCCACGCCCGTGTGCCTTTTATTTAGCCCGTGTGTTTCGAAATTTTGATTTAAAACGCGTCTGAGTCGTGGCCCACGCCCGTGTTCCATGGGCATGTTGGGTCGCACGGCCGTGCGATGCTTCTTTCGCTTCTCCCACACCCGTGTAGAGGTTCACACGCCCGTGTTAATTAGTCAGTGTCAACCACGATCCATAGGCACGGGCGTGTCGCACACCCGTGTGACTCATTCAGTTTCAACCACGGCTTCTGGGCACGGGCGTGTCTTACGCTTGTGTCACTTACTCAGTATTTCCCACGATTTTAAGGCACGCCCGTGTGGGTTTATCGCAGCCCGTGTTCTTTAGGCAGGTTTGACCACAGCCGCATCGCACGGCCGTGGCATTTTATCGCAGCCCATGTTTTGGGAAAAAAATTTGTCCTTGCCCCGCACGGTCTCTGCCACGCCCTTGTGCCTACTCGTGGTCGCCACACAGCCATGGCCACGCCCGTGTGTAAGGCTGTGTGGTAGAGAAACCTGCGCTCATTAATTTGGTTAGTTTTTAGTTAGGTGTTAAAAATCGAAAATATGGACATTTATGAGGTTAGTGCTCGGGTTGCCTCCCGAGAAGCGCTTGTTTAAAGTCCTAAGCTAGACTTACCTTGTATTCTTTTCTTTATGAAGGTTCACGGAGCTGAAGCTCCTCTCTAATATCCCCAAAATCCTCACCATTATATAGTTTAAGTCGTTGACCGTTTACCTTGAATGTGCCATAAGTCGGATGAGTTACCTCAATTATGCCATAAGGGAAAATGGTTTTGATTACGAATGGACCTGACCATCTTGATTTCAGCTTTCCAGGGAACAATTTGATCTTTGAATTGTATAGTAGAACAAGATCTCCAACTTCAAATTGCTTAGGTTGCTTCAAACAAGCATCATGGCATCGCTTTGTTGCTTCTTTGTATAAACGTGAGTTCTCGTATGCATTCGCTCACCACTCATCTAGCTCGTTCAACTGCATCAATCTTTTCTCACCTAAAAGTTTAAGATCATAGTTTAAGAATTTTATTGCCCAAAATGCTTTGTGCTCTAATTCAAATGGTAGATGACAACTCTTCCCGTAAACAAGTTTGTATGGAGATGTTCCTATGAGAGTTTTAAAAGCGGTTCTATAGGCCCATAAAGCGTCGTCTACTTTTAATGCCCAATCTTTCCTGTTTGATTCTACAGTTTTCTCTAGAATACGCTTGAGCTCTCGATTGGCTACTCCAACTTGTCCACTGGTTTGAGGGTGATAAAGGGTAGCTGTTCTGTGGTGCACTCTATATTTCTTTAAGATTTTATCAAATTGAGTATTACAAAAATGAGTACCCCAATCACTAATAATTTCTCTAGGTGTTCCAAATCGAGAGAAGAGTTTCTTAAGAAATCTCACTACCACTCTAGCATCATTAGTAGGTAAAGCTTGAGCTTCCACCCATTTTGACATATAATCAACCGCTACTAAGATGTATTTATTCCCAAATGAGGTAGGGAATGGACCCATAAAATCAATACCCCATACATCAAATACTTCACATGATAGCATATACGTGTGAGGCATTTCATCACATTTAGAGATATTACCTGTTCTCTGACATCTATCACATGAAGAACATACCTATTAGCGTCCTTGAACAAAGTGGGTCAATAAAAACCTGATTCGAGCATTTTATGTGCTGTCCTAGTCCCACTGTAATGTCCTCCTATTGGTCCTGAATGATAATGTTCTAGGATCTTGCTTGCTTCTGCCTTTGTAACACATCTCCGAATTACTTGATCCGCACATATACGAAAAAGAAAAGGGTCATCCCAAAAATAGTTTTTCACATCAGCAAAGAATTGCTTCTTTTGATGATGTGTCAACCCTTTTGGTAGGATGTTAGCAGCTAAGTAATTCGCAATATCTGCAAACCAAGGTACCTCAGAGTCGGATATAGACAAGATTTGTTCTTCAGGGAACGAGTCATTTATCTCACTCTCATTGAGTTCTTTGATATGTGGATTTTCAAGTCTAGAAAGATGGTCTACCGCGAGATTTTCATCTCCTTTATTATCCTGAATTTCCAAATCAAATTCCTGTAAGAGTAAAATCCATCTTATGAGTCGAGGTTTTGCATCGGATTTAGTTAAAGATAACGAAGAGCTGAATGGTCAGTGTAAACAACAACTTTAGATAACATCAAATACTGTCTAAATTTATCAAATGCAAAAACCACAGCTAGCAACTCTTTTTTTGTGGTAGTGTAATTTTCTTATGCGACCGTCAATGTCTTGCTGGCGTAATAAATCGGCTAAAAATGCTTGTCTTTTCGCAGTCCCAAAACCGCACCTACTGCAAAATCACTTGCATCACACATTAGTTCAAAGGGTAAATTCCAATTAGGTGCAATTATAATTGGAGCATTTATTAATTTATTTTTGAGGGTATTAAATGCATCTAAACATTCCTGATTAAAATTGAAAGGCATATCTTTTCTAGTAATTTAGTTAAAGGCTTAGCTATTTTAGAAAAGTCCTTAATAAATCTTCTATAAAATCCAGCATGTCCTAAAAAGCTTCTAATAGCCTTAACTGAACTAGGAGGAGATAATTTTTCTATGGTTTCAATTTTTGCTTTATCAACCCCAATCCCTTTACTAGAAATTTTGTGACCTAACACAATCCCTTCTCGAACCATAAAGTGACACTTTTCCCAATTAAGCACAAGGTTCGTTTCCTCACATCTCATTAGAACTTGTTTTAAATTTTTAAGGCAATGGTGGAAAGAATTACCGAATACCGAAAAGTCATCCATAAATACCTCCATAATATCTTCCACAAGTTTATCAAAGATGGCTAGCATGCAGTGCTGAAAAGTAGAAGGAGCATTACATAATCCAAAAGGCATTCTATGATAAGCAAACGTACCATATGGACATGTAAATGTTGTCTTTTCTTGATCCTCAGGAGCTATTGGGATTTGGAAGTAGCCAGAGAGTCCGTCTAGGAAGCAATAGTACATATGCCTAGACAATCTTTCTAACATTTGATCAATGAAGGGTAAGGGAAAGTGATCTTTTCTCGTGGCATCGTTCAACTTCCTATAATCAATGCAAACTCTCCAACCTGTGACTGTTCTTGTTGGAATCAATTCATTCTTCTCGTTGGCTACAACAGTCATGCCTCCCTTCTTTGGAACAACCTGCACAGGACTTACCCAAGTACTGTCAGAAATAGGATAAATAAATCCATCATCTAGAAGTTTAATTACCTCAGCTTTAACAACTTCCTTCATGTTGGGATTTAATCGTCTTTGAGGTTGCACACATCATTTATATTCATCTTCCATTAAATATTTGTGGGTGCAAAACGATGGGCTTATCCCTTTAATGTCAGAAATCTTCCAAGCTATGGCTCTTTTATGCTCCTTTAGTACCTATAGTAACTCGTCTTTCTCATTGGGTTCCAATTCTGAAGAAATAATTACCGGTAGTGTAGAATTATCTCCGAAGAATGCATACTCTAAGTGATTTGGTAACTGTTTCAACTTCAATTTGGGAGGCTCTTCAATAGAGGGTTTTTGTTTTAGTTTGTTGTTTATTTCAATTCCCTCATACTTCTTTTGTCTCGGGGAAGAAGTATTAGAATTTAACTCAATTTTTATCTCCCCCATCTCATTGGTATCGTCATCTGCCTCCTCACCTTGGGCAAGACACAGTCCAACGTGTCTTTATGTATGATTTCCTGAAAAGAATCTTGAATAGAATGATCAATAGTGTCAATAAAATAATAGTAATCATCTTGCTCTCTAGAATATCGCATAGCATCATAAATTTTAAAAATAATTTCCTCGTCACCTACCCTGAGCACAAGTTTACCATCACCTACATCAATAACAGCCCTAGCAGTAGCTAAAAATGGGTGATCGTGTGTCGAGAGTCTTCATATTTATATAATGAATGATCTAACCTAGAAACTAACTATCACCACGATTGAGGCAAGTGCACTTATTGGACAGTAGTATAGCTTAGTGGTAAGACCGAAATGTCGAACCCAAAGGAACCAAAAGTACTCATACTAACGACTTTCTTTTTATTATTTAGCCTAAGAATTAAGAGATTTGTTGTTTAATCTAAAATTAACTAACTACTAAGCTAAAGATGCTAAGACACAGAGAATGAATTGGGGAAAATAATTGTGGGAAAAACCAATTGATTAAGACGATACCCAAGAAAGAATCCACCTAGACTTCACTTGTTATTTAACTCTCAACTGCATTTATTTATTCACTTGACTTGATCCGTAGGATTCCCTGATTTATATTAATACCTCTCTCGAGGCTACTAACGTCTAACCCTAGGTTGATTAATTGAAATCTCTTTCTAATTAAAACCCCTAGGATTGCATTAACTCGATTTATGGACTCCCATATTAGGTTTGACCCTAATCCGACAGATTTTCGTCATCCTATCTCTAGGGTTGCGATCAACTCCGCTTAACTATGCTAGATCTACTCTTAAACAGAGAATATTCCTCCACTGCCTAAGCACATCAATACTTGAATCAATATCCTGAAATACCAAAACAAGAATTAAGAACACATAGTTAAGAACAAATCAAGTATTTATCATATAGTTCAGAAAATAATAACAAGATCCGTCTTAGGTTTCATCCCCTCAAGTATCTGAGGGGTTTAGTTCATAATCATAAAAGAATACATCTCAGAAGAAAATATAAAACAAAACATAAGAAAACCCTAAAACCCCTGAAGGAATTGAAGGAGAGATCCTCCGTCTTGAGTATGATTTCGGCTTCTTGAGATGAATCAACCTACTTTCTTTGAGTAAATCCCACAATTATGACCTCTCTGGCTTGGCTCATTGGCCTAGCTGGACGCCCCCTCAAGGTTAGCCTTTAGGGTGTTTATATAGGCTTTTGGAATGTCTTTCTTTGCCTCTAAGTACCCTATTCCGAATGAAATTCCTCTTTGTTACGGCAGGGACACGCTCGTGCAACACGTCCGTGTGAATCGAATCCAGGTCGTGGTCGAGCCTACTAAAGGGGCACGGCCATGTGGCTTGGGCCCAGGCCGTGTTGATTTCTTACTTTGGCCCATTTCCTCCTTTTTAGCCCGTTTCTCGTTCTTTTCATCCTCCTATGCTCTCCTAAGTATAAAACAGGAAATTAAAGGATTAAGAGCATCAAATTCCACAATTCAAAGGATAAATCATCCAAAAAGCATGCTAAATGTGAGATTAAAATATGTTTAAATTACGGTTTATCAATGGGCGTCCTAAAATTAAAGGCACCTCAACGTCCTCATCTATGTCAAGCACAACAAAATCAATAGAGAATATGAATTTATCAACTTTTACTAAAACATCTTCAATAATTCCTCTAGGATATTTAATAGATCTATCAGCTAATTGGATACTCATCCTAGTGGGATTTGGTTCCCCAAGACCAAGCTGCTTGAACATTTTATAAGGCATTAAATTAATACTGGAACCTAAATCAGCTAATGATTTCTCAATATTTAAACTACCAATTAAACAGGGAATAGTGAAACTTCCTGGATCTTTCAATTTGGTTGGTAGCTTATTTTGGAGAATAGCTGAACATTCCTCGTTAAGCTCCACGGTTGATAGCTCTTCAAACTTCCTTTTATTTGTTAAAAGCTCTTTTAAGAATTTTGCGTATGTCGATATCTGTGAAATAGCTTCAACAAAAGGTAAGTTAATATGTAATTGTTTAAAAAGTTCAAGAAATTTACCGAATTGTGCGTCCATGCGGTCTTTCTTCAACTTTGCTGGATATGGGATCGGTGGTTTATACTCTTTAAGTACCGTTGTTACATTCTTGTTTACTTCCTCACCTTTTGCCTGATCAGTTTCTTGTGGCATCTTCTTTTTAGCTTCAACCAACACCTTCCCATTCCTTAGTGTAACTGCCTTCACATGCTCTTTTGGGTTAGGTTCGGTGTTACTAGGTAAACTACCTGGTTGCCTTTCGAAAACTAACTTAGCCAGCTGTCCAATTTGATTCTCAAGCCCTTGAATCAATGCTTGCTGATTTTTCAACTCTGTTTCGGTATTCTAAAAATGAGTTTCTGACACTGAAATAAACTTTGCTAGCATATCTTCAAGGTTCGGCTTTTTCTCTTACTGGTAGGGTGGCTGAAAGCCTGGAGGGGGTTACTGTCTTTGATTTCCTTGACCACCCCATGAGAAGTTTGGGTGGTTCCTCTAACCTGGATTATAAGTTTTACTATAGGGATTATTCTGAGGTCTAAAATTATTACCCATATAGTTCATCTGTTCGCTTTCCATGCCAGGGTTGTGGGATGGATATTCTATATTGCTCATTCCTCCTACATTCGTATCGCACTGCATCACTGGATGTACCTGCGAAGAGCTACACAAACCATCAATCTTTTTATTTAAAAGCTCTACCTGGTTTGATAGCATGGTGACTGCGTCGAGGTTGAAAACACTGGCGGCTTTTATGGGCTTTGTTCTCATAACTTGCCACTGCTAGTTATTCAGTGACATCTCTTCAATGAATTCGTAAGCAGCCTCAGGTGTTTTGTTATTTAGTGTACCGCCGCACCGCATCAATCAATTGCCGAGTTGAGGGGTTCACACCATTTTAAAAGGTTTGAACCTGTAGCCATAATGGTAACCCATGGTGAGTCTCAGTAGATCTTTGTATCTCTCCCATGCATCGTAAAGTGTTTCTAAATCCATCTACACAAAAGAAGAGATATCATTTCTCAACTTAGCCGTTTTAGCCGGTGAAAAATATTTCAATAATAATTTCTCGGTCATCTGTTCCCAAGTAGTGATAGAACCTCGTGGTAACGAGTTCAACCACTGTTTAGTTTTGTTTCTTAACGAAAAAGGGAATAACCAAAGGCGAATGGCATCGTCAGAAATGCCATTTATTTTGAAAGTATCGCAGAATTCTAGAAAATTTGCCAAGTGATTGTTTGGATCCTCATCCTGCAAACCATCAAACTGACCAAACTGCTGAATCATCTTAATAGTGTTTGGTTTCAGTTCAAAATTATTTGCAGCAACAGCAGGTCTAACAATATTTGATTCAGTTCCTGTTAAATTAAGCTTAGCATAATCATACATAGTTCGAGGAGCGACTGATTTCATCGGATTTGCGCGAATACCACGGAGAGGTAGCGGATTATTCTGGGGATCAGCCATCTCCTCGGTATTAGTGATATCGTTCTCTTGCTCTTCTTGTATGTATTGTAAGCTTCACCTTATCTCTCTTCAGTTTCTGCGAGCTGTACTCTCAATCTCACTGTCGTAAAGTAAAGGTCCTGACGGGTTTCTTCTAGTCATAAACTAGAAATACCTGCCAGGAGCAAATAAAAGAAAATTTAGCAAAATAAAAACAAAAAAATAATTTGCAATAAAATAAAAAATGGATAAAGTAATAAAAATTTAGTGTTCCTAATATCTTAGATCCCCGGAAACGGCGCCAAAAACTTGATGTGTCTCTAACTAACTATGATCACAATAAAGGCAAGTGCAACTATCATTTAATAGTATAGTTATGGTAAGACCGGAAATACCGTATCCACAAGGACCAAGAGTACTAGTAATTACTATCTTTCTATTATCTAGCCTAAGAATTGGAGTGATTTTTTTTAAACTATTAATTAAAATCACGATAAAGAATGAATTAGGAAAATACTTTTTAGACAACTTTATGAGATAGACAATACCCAAGGAAGAATCCACCTAGAATTCACTTATTACTTTTGATTCATACGATTTATTCACTTGACTTAATCCGTAGAAATCCCTAATTTATGTTAATATCTCTTTCAAGACTAAAAACAACTGACTCTAGGTTGATTAATTGAAATCTCTTTCAAATTAAAACCCCTATTGTCGTATTAACTCAATCTATGGATTCCCTTATTAGATTTGACTCTAATCCGTGATTTTCGTAAGCCTCTATTTCTAGGGGTTGCAATCAACTCCGCTTAATTGTGTTTATCTACTCTTAAACAGGACTTTTGCTCCTCTGAATAAGCACATTCAACTTGAATTAATAACCTGGAATTATTAAAACAAGAATAAGAACTCACAATTAAGAATAAGAACAAGTATTTATCTTATAAATCAAATAGTAATAAGATATGTCTTAGGTTTCATCCCCTTAGGTATTTAAGGGATTTAGTTCATACTGATAGAGGGAAATATCATAGAATAGGAAAAACAACAAAACATAAGAAAACCCAAAAACTTCAAGAGAAATTGATAAGAGATCTTCAGTCTTGATGGAGATCCTTCTTCCGAGCTACTCCTGATGGTTGTCTTCGAGTATTTTCTACCTTCTACTCTGCGTCTTTTTAGGTCCTCTCATAGGGTGTTTATATAGGCTTTGGAGCACCTTTCTTGGCCCTCAAGTAGTCTTTTCCGAATAGAATTAAACTTGGGTTCGGTAGGGACACGCCCGTGTACGAGAGTTTAGGTCGTGTTCAATTCTGCTCGTCACACACGGCCGTGTGGTCTGCCCGTGTACAACAGTCCAGGCTGTGTTGATTTCTGAGGTAGGCCCATTTTGTCTCTTTTTGGCCCGTTTCTCGTTCTTTTCTACTCCCTAAGCTCTCCTGAGTGTAAAACATGAAATTAAATGATTAGGAGCATCGAATTCATCAAATCTAATAAAAATTCAACCAAAAATAAGCCAAGCATGGGGTCAAAATATGTATAAATTGTGGTTTATCACAAACCATCAATTTTTTTATTTAAAAGCTCTACCTGGTTAGATAACATGGTGATCGTGTCAAGGTTGAAAACACCGGCTGCTTTATTAGGCTTTGTCCTCATAACTTGCCACTAATAGTTATTCAATGACATCTTTTAGATAAATTCGTAAGCCGCTTCAGGTGTTTTGTTATTCAGAGTCCCACCGATTGCTGCATCGATTAGTTGCCTAGTTGAGGGTTTAAACCATTGTAGAAGGTTTGAACCTGTAACCATAGAGATAACCCATGGTGGGGGCACCTTCTCAATAAGTCATTATACCTATCCCATGCATCGTAAAGAGTTTCTAAATCCATCTGCACAAAAGAAGAGATATCATTCCTCAACTTATTCGTTTTAGCCGGTGGAAAATATTTTAATTGAAATTTTTCGGTCATTTGTTCCCAAGTAGTGATGGAACCTCGTGGTAACGAGTTCAACCACTGTTTAGCTTTATTCCTCAATGAAAAGGGAAATAACCAATAAGCGAATGGCATAATCAGAAATGCCATTAATTTTAAAAGTGTCGCAGAATTCTAAGAAATTAGCCAAATGAGTATTTGGGTCTTCGTCCTGCAAACCATCAAACTGAACAAACTGTTGAATCATTTGAATAGTGTTAGGTTTCAGTTCAAAATTATTTGCAGAAATAGCAGGTCTAACAATACTTGATTTAGCCCCAGTAAAGTTGGGCTTAGCATAATCGTACATAGTACGATGAGTAGGATTTTGATTCACCGGATTCGCGACAACCACAGGAGGTAGCGGATTATTCTCAGCCATCTCCTCGATAATATTGGTACCATCCTTTTGTTCTTCCTCTATATACTGTAGACTTTGCCTTATTTTTCTACAGTTTCTGCGAGCGATACTGTAACAGCCCAATTACGACCCTAATCAGAATGATGGTTTCGGGACCACGAATCTGAGTTAGAAAAATGATTTTTATTTTTTATTTAATATGTTTGATATATGTGTGAGCATGTGCTAAAATATAGTGAGATAATTTGATTGTTTATATGTTTAATTTAAGAAAAGGATTGAATTGCAAGAGTGGTAAAATTTGCCATTTGCTTGATTGGGAGGATCAAAACAAAGTGTCTTTTTAATTAAGGGATTTTATGTTGCAATTATCCCTATTCTTCTTGTAGTGGACGGCAAAGAGGTATTAACTTATGTGTTTGTTTGTTTTATTAGTTAAATATATATATGTTATTATTATATTATATTATTTTAACATAGTGGAATAAAAACATAAAATAATTGAAAGGCCATTGCATGTTCATCACTTTCATTTTCCTTAGCCGAAACTAGTAAAAGAAAAAGAGAAGAGAAGCTCAACAAGGTTCGGCACTCATCCACTTCAATTAAGTAATTCTTAACTTTGGAATTTTAATATTTTTTGCATTTTTGAGATGCTTGTTCACTCTATTATCAAGCCCATGTGTTAATTTTGTGTAATGGTCTTGTATGTTGGTTATGCCATTGTTGATAACTTGAGTTTTATGAGGATTTTTTGTAGTAAATGGGAGATATGAGCTAGATGAATATATTTTACTCTTGAGTCTTAAGTGAATATAGCTAATTAGAAAATTATTTGTGAAAATATTATCATAGAAGGGCTAAATTGAGAAAATATAAAAGTATATGGATTTAAATAGTCCTTAGGAAGATTCGGCCATAAAGGATGATAGACCAATTTTGAGTAATTCGTGATGTATTGTATTAGGGAGTAAATTGTATAGATTGTAAAAGTCAGGGGTAAATTCGTAAATTTACTAAATTATATGTTATGGATCAAATTGAATGATTATAAATTTATTAAGTTTAAATTGGAATTATTTAGATCAAGAACAAAAAGAAACGGGTTTGGATCGGGGAAAAGCAAAATTTATCGAATAGCCGGGAAGCGTAATTCATCAATTTACGAGGTAAGATTTAAGCAATTGAGTTTAATCAATTTTATTCTTTACTATATGTTTTCATTTAATGGAAATAAGTATGTTAAATGTCATATTGCCGAATGTATGTATGTACTTAATAAAATTCGGCCGAATGTAAGGTTGCTTGAAAATTTGATTTAATTGCATGATAGGGATAGTTACATGGTAATAGAGTAAATGGATATGAGGGATACTCAATAAGAATATGAATATTTTCTTTAGTGAAGGTTAGTCATAAAGGGCTTGGCCGAATATGAAATAGGCTTGGATGGGAAATAATAAAGTTATATATGTGTATGTGTTTATATGTGAAGTTGTGAATTGAATTTTATAAGTGTATGGGTAGACTTGAACGAATGACAGGTAAAGTAACGGCACTAAGTGTGCGACACGTTACAGAATCATGGCACTATGTGTGCGGAAATGTAAGTAACGGTACTATGTGTGCGATACGTTACTGGAGACGGCACTATGTGTGCGGGAAATGTTAAGTAACGGCACTATGTGTGCGATACGTTACTGGAGATGGCACTATGTGTGCGGGAAATTTTAAGTAAAGGCACTATGTGTGCGATATGTTACTAGAAACAACACTATGTGTGCGGAAATGTTAAGTAACGGCACTAAGTGTGCGGCACGTTACTAAATCATACTTCCTAGCGAGCAGGTAAGAGGATTGTTAACCACTCTTATGTACAAAAGCTATTGTGTTATAAGAATGATTGAATATAGTATCCTATACTATGAATGGATGGTTAAGATGTGATTGGTAAGTTCATTAAAGGTATATGTTATCTATAATTTCTCGAAATTTACGGTAACTCAAGGTGGAGGTATAGAATTTGGTAAGTACGAAACGAGTATGCTAATTACTAATATATGATGGTGCTATATGGAAATAAGTAAAGTATATGACTGTATATTCGTATGAATAAAAGCTACCATAGATTCAAATCTTGAATGTTTGGTTGTTCGACAAGGATGGTATATATATATATATGAGACTAATTATGAAATTTTGTACTAGCTTATTTGCATATGAAATGTTTAAATCTTACTAAGCTTTGGAAGCTTATTTCGTTTATGGTTGATGGTGTTTTGTAGATTTCTTTTGGAGCGTTCGTCTTGTGCTCGGGATCATAGTTGAAGTTCATCACATTATCAACAAAGTTTTGGTATCTCTTTTGTATATAAACTTAAGATCGATGGCATGTATAGGCTAGCATATGTTCTTGATAAATTTTGAGGTTGTAATTACAAGCCATGCGAAAATGGCTAGTTAAAATACTTGAGTCTATGCAAGTTTGATTATGATCTATATATATAAGATGTGCATAGTATGCTTTATTAATATTGGTTAAGTTGGCTATGTTTTAATCATGTTTCAAAAGTGATATATTTTTCTTATGTATGTGATATACTTGGTAGATGCTTGATGATATAGACTTGTGTTTTGGTTTGGATAGTCGGATAAAATACAAAGTTGATCAAAGGCTAAATAATGATCATTTTGGTTAGGTAATATGAATATATTAGATGAGTATAATTTACTATATGATTTTGCTAAAAGTATGGAAGAGTTTATGTATATTCGGCTTAGTTCTAAGAATACTTTGTTAATGTATTTAGGTTATATGTTCTTGTAATGGACTTGGTCATTTTTGAAATAATAAGTAGGTTATTCAATGTATGAGTATATATATATATATCATGTATGTGGTATTTTTAGTCGAATGATTAATGAAGAATATATTTGATGCGTAAAGTTGTCTAGTATTTTGACTGTGCGTAGGCATCTTAAATAAGGGTAAATTTTGGCATATGAATTGGTGTATTATTTTTTACCTTAATAAATGTATATAGTAGGATTGATCATGGTCCTAAATTGATGATGCCGTATATGGCTTTGGTTTAGTGAAGTGTATGTATTATATCCTGAAATCAAATGTCTTATATATGTATGTATGTATATCTATATGTGTTCAATTTATATTCAGTTAAATTTTGAGTTATAATCTGTAAATGTCGTGTGGTTGCATAAACAATTTTTTTATATGACTTAAGTGGCTTTATGATGGTATAAGAGTTGAGACTTGTTAGTAATGCTCATAACTTAGGACAGAAGACTTAAAACTTTGATTGATCGAAAGAATCTCTACTAAATTCTTTTCATAAAAATTTCTTGCTGATAACCAAGTGAAACATGTACTAATTCACTAAAAATTTCCTAATCGGATTAAAAGCGCGAGTAGTTAGAATGAGCTTTGAGAGACGTGTGCAGCGTCGTGGGCGCGGAAGAGGGTAGAATGACCATGTCGAACTCGCCGGTCGGGTCGTGGATTTGAGAATGAGGTACCATCGCACCACCACCCCAACCTTTGGAGCCGAGGAGCGGATCGGACGGGTGATGACGCAGCGTCACTGGCGATCTTTGCGCGGTTCTAGAGAGTAGCTGAACGGGTGGAGGCGGAGGAGCTTTCGAAAGTCGATTACACGAGAGACTTGAGCCAACCTGAGCTGAATTTTCCGAGGTGTGTCCGGTAAATTCTTGTATCTGGTCGAGTATTGGCTAGAATCAACGAAAGAATCATGGATGAGATAGATCCGACGAACGAGGAGAAACTGAAAGGAGCCGGTGTCGCTTCTCAAGGATGAGTCATATCGATGGTGGCTCACGGTTCGAGATGGTGCCACGGATATCTCGACTTAGGGAATACTTCAAAGCCGCTTTATCGGAAGAAGTATGCGAGCCTGTGCGCTTTCGCATTGATGCAGAAGGAAAAGCTTTTACGCTGTTGGTACAAGGAAATAAGTGCGTGGCCGGAGTATGAAAGGCTGCATTCTTGAGGTTGAGCCGCTATGCTCGGTATAGTGTCAACGGAGCATGATCGCTGTGTCCGCTGAAGACGGACTTAGGGATGAGTTAAGGTTCTTTGATTGCTCACTTGCGCCAGGAGCGTGGAGTTTGTCGCCTTGGTGGAAAAAGCTGGCAGGTAGCCGAAGGGGGTCAAGGAGTCCGTGAGATGTAACTATGATAGGAACAAGCGAGAAAAAGAGGATTTGGGTCGCCCTGATCGGGTGGTAATGTTCGGTGGGTGAAAGGCATGGGGTTTGAATCGAGCAGAAGGCCTATGGCCGCTAACTGCACGACTGGCTCACTATAATCAGGCGTGGCAAATCACATTGGGGAGGTTGTTGGACCGGTGAGAAGGGTTGCTTTGAATGTGGGTCTTTGGACCACCGATAAGGGATTGTCCTCGGAAGTTAGCCAAGAATCGGTCGGAGTCGAACTGAGTGCTCGTGCTAGGAATGTACAGGACCACCGCGTAGAGGGTCGTGGTAATGGTAGAGGAAATGGATCTAATCGAGGTCGGAATTTGGGTGAGAGTCACGCAGCATGTAAGCAAGGCGTACTGGTCTAGTCTATCGGCGAGGTGAGAAAGGTGACGCACTTGGACGTTATAACAGGTACATTCTTAATCTTTGGTGTTCCATATCTTGCTTTGATTGATGTGGGTTCGACGCATTCACATCGCTGCTAGTAGTGTGGTAGAGACTATGAACTTAGACTTCGAGACTTGCTTCTAGGGAGATGAATCGTAATTAGTCCCCTTTCTAGCAACGGATAAGGGTTAGGGGTGTTACATTTGATTGGTATCAGAGCTATGGTTTAGTCGGTTCTCGGACTAACGTAGCGCGTGAGAGTCTAGCTATACATGCCATATTTTGTGATATGATAATGTGATGACTTCTGACGTTGAATGTATTCATTTTTCTTATATAGTAATGGATCCTGATTCCGAGGGAGATGTAGCTGATGACGTTGAGAGTGTGGCGCCCGTTCCCGCGCAAGGGACCGCGCCAGAGGAATCTCGACCGGCTACAAGTAATCTTGATGAGGGGGCTAAACAAGCCTTCTATAGTATGATGAATGATTGGTTCAGTCAATACATACGAACCAATCTGGCTGTTCAACCACCCCTGAATCCAAACACTCCCCCTGTAGTACCGGTGATACCCCCGGTTGTCAATCTCGAAAGAGTAAACAAGCCTCCGGTTGATCGCATTAGAAAATACGGAGCTTAAGAATTTAGAGCCGAGGATGATGACGATACAGAGCGAGCTGAATTTTGGCTCGATAATATTGTTCGTGTTTTTGACGAGCTGTCCTGCACACCCGATGAGTGTCTAAAGTGTGCCATATCATTATTACGAAATTCTGCCTACTATTGGTGGAATACACTCGTGTCAGTTGTTCTGAAAGAGAGGGTTACTTGGGACTTCTTTCAGACGGAATTTCGTAAGAAGTATATAAGTCAACGCTTCATAGACTCTAAGTGTAAAGACTTTCTTGAGCTTAAACAGGGTCGTATGACCGTATCCGATACGAGCGCAAGTTTGTGCGACTTAGTCGCTACGCTCGTGAGTGTGTTTCGTCGGAGGCTGCTATGTGCCAGAGATTTGAAGATGGTTTAAATGAAGATATAAAGCTTCTGGTTGGTAATCTTGAAATTAACGAGTTCATTATGCTGGTTGAACGAGCTTGTAAAGCTGAAGAGTTGGGGAAGGAAAAGCGGAAAGCTGAGCTTGAATCTAAAGATTTTCGAAAGAGATCTGCGAGTAAATTTTCGCAGTTGGCAATGAAGAAGTTCAAGAATGATGGTAGCCGATCCAAACCTAATACCGGGATTTTTATACGAGAGCAACCACCAGTGAGTTCTCGGGCTACATCAGTGGCAAGTGTTGGCATTGCTCGATCGAGCAAACCTGAGTGTCAGCAGTACGGTAGACGGCATCTTGGAGAGTGCTGGGGTAAATCTATTAATCGCACTTGTTATAGGTGTGGTTCGCAGGACCATTTCATTCATGATTACCCGGAGACCGTTGAAAAAGGTACTGCTCAGAGCGCGAGACCGAGCGACACTACATCTAGAGGCAGACCATCTCGTGTTTGGGGAGGTAGGAGTGGCACACAGAGGGGGACTACAAATGCAGCTATTCGATCAGAGGCCGTGTACCAGCTAGAGCTTACGCCATCCGTGCTAGAGAGGAGGCCTCATCTCCAGATGTCATTACCGGTATTTTCACTCTCTTTGATACTAGTGTAACTGCTTTGATTGATCCTGGCTCAACTCATTCGTATGTGTGTGAAACATTAGTATCTAGTAAGACTCTACCTGTTGAGTCTATTGAGTTTGTGATTCGGGTTTCAAACCCCCTGGGTCGATATGTATCAGTGGATAAAGTGTGCAAGAACTGCCCTTTGATGATTCGAGACATGTGTTTTCCAGCTGATCTAATGCTATTACCTTTCGATGAGTTTGACATTATTCTCGGTATGGATTGGTTGACCGTTCACGATGCGGTAGTGAATTGTAGACGAAAGACTATTGATTTAAGATGCCAGAATAACGAGATAATCCGAATTAAGTCTGCGGATTTGAATGGACTACCTGCTGTGATATCTTCGATATTGGCTCGGCAGTATTTGAGAAAGGGTTGCGAAGCCTATCTTGCGTATGTGATTGATAACAAGGTAACCGAAAAGAAGATTGAATTTGTACCAGTTGTTAGTGAATATCCAAATGTGTTCCCAGAGGAATTACTGGGATTGCCACCCGTTCGTGAGGTAGAGTTTGGGATTGAGCTAGTGCCAGGGACCACCCCGATTTTGATAGCTCCGTATAGAATGGCACCGACTGAATTAAAAGAATTAAAGGCTCAGTTGCAAGAATTAACGGATAGAGGTTTCGCCAGACCGAGTTTTTCTCCCTGGGGTGCACCAGTTCTATTTGTGAAAAAGAAAGACGGAACTTTGAGAATGTGCATCGATTATCGACAGGTTAATAAGGTGACCGTAAAGAACAAATACCCGTTGCCACGTATCGACGATTTATTTGATCAGTTTAAGGGAGCCTCGGTGTTTTCGAAAATTGATCTGAGGTCAGGATATTATCAGCTACGAGTTAGAGAATTGGACATACCAAAGACTGCTTTTCGGACGAGATACGGGCATTACGAGTTCTTGGTGATGCCGTTTGGCTTACTAATGCCCCTGCTGTTTTTATGGATCTGATGAATCAGATATTTAGACCGTACATAGATCGGTTTATGGTTGTATTCATAGATGACATACTGATCTATTCACAAGATGAAACCGAACATGCTGAGCATTTGAGGCTAGTGCTACAGATTTTGCGCGATAAGCAATTATACGCAAAATTTAGCAAATGTGAGTTTTGGTTGAAAGAAGTCATCTTTTTGGGGCATGTCATTTCAGCATCGGGTATTCGGGTTGACCCGAGTAAAATCTCGACTATATTGGAGTGGAAACCTCCGCGAAATGTTTCTGAGGTACGTAGCTTTTTAGGGCTTGCAGGATATTATAAACGCTTCGTGAAAGGATTCTCTATGATAGCAACCCCGATGACAAAGCTACTACAGAAGGATGTGAAATTTGAGTGGTCAGAAAGGTGTCAGAAGAGTTTTGATCAATTGAAGACCTTGTTAACGGAAGCTCCAGTACTCGTTCAGCCAGAGTCGGGTAAAGAGTTTGTTATTTTTAGCGATGCGTCTTTAAATGGGCTGGGTTGTGTATTAATGCAGGAGGGTAAAGTCATAGCCTACGCTTCAAGACAGTTGAAACCGCATGAGAAGAATTATCCGACGCACGACCTTGAGTTGGCCGCTATAGTTTTTGCTTTGAAAATATGGCGTCACTATCTATTCGGCAAGAAATGCCACGTCTATTCAGATCATAAGAGTCTAAAATATCTAATGACTCAGAAGGATCTTAATTTGAGACAGCGACGATGGTTAGAATTGTTGAAAGACTATGAGCTCGTGATTGATTATCATCCGGGAAAAGCTAACGTGGTTGCTGATGCACTTAGCCGAAAATCACTATTTACTCTACGAGCAATGAATGCGGATATAGCTTTGACCGATGATGGTGTGATCATGGCAGAGTTGAAAGAGAGACCATTGTTTGTACAACAGATTCGAGAGGCCCAAGAGGTTGATGTTGATTTAAAAACTAAAAGGAGTCATTGTGGCTCAGGTGCGAATTCAGATTTTCAGATAGATGCTGAAGGATGTCTACGGTTCAAGAATTGGGTATGTGTACCGAAGAACCCTGAATTGATTCGAATGATTTGTGACAAAGCTCATAGTAGTGGATTGTCAGTTCATCCAGGTAGCACAAAAATGTTTAACGACTTGAAACAGTATTACTGGCGGCATGGTATGAAACGAGACATCTCAGACTATGTGTCGAAGTGCTTAGTATGCCAACAAGTGAAAGCTGAGCATCAAGTGCCACCGGGACTACTTCAGCCGATTATGATACCTGAGTGGAAGTGGGATCGAGTCACGATAGATTTCGTATCGAGTTTGCCTTTGACACCAAGTAAGAAAGATTCAATCTGGGCTATTGTTGATAGATTGACAAAATCGGCTCATATCATTCCGGTACGCACGGATTTCTCACTCGATAAATTAGCTGAGTTGTACCTATCGCAGATCGTACGGTTACACGGAGTACCTATTTTTATTGTTTCGGATAGAGATCCGAGGTTCACATCGTGGTTTTGGAAGAAACTGCAGGAGGCTTTAGGTACTAAGCTACACTTCAGTACAGCTTTTCACCCTCAGTCGGATGGTCAATCCGAACGTGTTATTCAAATACTTGAGGATATGTGAGATGTTGCATTCTTGAGTTCGAGGGTACGTGGGAACGGTACTTGCCTTTGATTGAATTTACGTATAATAACAGCTTTCAATCAAGTATTAAAATGGCACCTTACGAGGCATTGTACGGTCGAAAATGTCGTACACCGCTATATTGGACCGAGCTAAGTGAAGGCAAGATACACGGGGTTGATTTGATCAGAGAGATGGAACAGAAAGTTAAAGTAATTCAAGAAAGTTTGAAAGCCGCATCAGATCGTCAGAAGTCGTACGCGGATTTGAAGCGAAAAGATATAGAGTTTCAAGTGGGTGATCGAGTGTTCTTGAAAGTATCGCCGTGGAAAAACATACTTAGATTTGGTCGTAAGGGAAAGCTGAGTTCGAGATTTATTGGGCCGTATGAGGTTATCGAGCGTATCGGGGCGGTTGCGTACAGATTGAGGTTGCCATCTGAGTTAGACAAGATTCATAATGTTTTCCATGTGTCGATGTTATGACGATACAAATCCGATCCTTCTCATGTGATCAGTCCATCAGAAATTGAAATTCAACCCGATTTGACTTATGAGGAAGAACCGATTCGCATCTTAGCTCGTGAAGTGAAAGAGTTACGAAATAAGAAGATATCACTGGTTAAAGTAATGTGGCATAAGCACAGGGTTGAGGAAGCAACCTGGGAAACCAAAGAATCAATAAAAGAACGTTACCCACATTTATTCACTGGTAAGATTTTCGAGGACGAAAATTCCTTAAAGGGGGAGAGTTGTAACAACCCAATTACGACCCTAATCAGAACGGTGGTTTTGGGACCACGAATCCGAGTTAGAAAAATGATTTTTATATTTTATTTAATATGTTTGATATATGTGTGAGCATGTGCTAAAATATAGTGAGATAATTTGATTGTTTATATGTTTAATTTAAGAAAAGGATTGAATTGCAAGAGTGGTAAAATTTGCCATTTGCTTGATTGGGAGGATTAAAACAAAGTGTCTTTTTAATTAAGGGATTTTATGTTGCAATTATCCCTATTCTTCTTGTAGTGGACAGCAAAGAGGTATTAAATTATGTGTTTGTTTGTTTTATTAGTTAAATATATATGTTATTATTATATTATATTATTTTAACATAGTGGAATAAAAACATAAAATAATTGAAAGGCCATTGCATGTTCATCACTTTCATTTCCTTAGCCGAAACTAGTAAAAGAAAAAGAGAAGAGAAGCTCAACAAGGTTCGGCACTCATCCACTTGAATTAAGTAATTCTTAACTTTGTAATTTTAATAATTTTTGCATTTTTGAGATGCTTGTTCACTCTATTATCAAGCCCATGTGTTAATTTTGTGTAATGGTCTTGTATGTTGGTTATGCCATTGTTGATAACTTGAGTTTTATGAGGATTTTTTGTAGTAAATGGGAGATATGAGCTAGATGAATATATTTTACTCTTGAGTCTTAAGTGAATATAGCTAATTAGAAAATTATTTGTGAAAATATTATCATAGAAGGGCTAAATTGAGAAATATAAAAGTATATGGACTTAAATAGTCCTTAGGAAGATTCGGCCATAAAGGATGATAGACCAATTTTGAGTAATTCGTGATGTATTGTATTAGGGACTAAATTGTATAGATTGTAAAAGTCAGGGGTAAATTCATAAATTTGCTAAATTATGTGTTATGGATCAAATTGAATGATTATAAATTTATTGAGTTTAAATTGGAATTATTTAGATCAAGAACAAAAGGAAACGAGTTTGGATCGGGGAAAAGCAAAATTTACCGAATAGCCGGGAAGCGTAATTCGTCAATTTACGAGGTAAGATTTAAGCAATTGAGTTTAATCAATTTTATTCTTTACTATATGTTTTCATTTAATGAAAATAAGTATGTTAAATGTCATATTGCCGAATGTATGTATGTACTTAATAAAATTCGGCCGAATGTAAGGTTGCTTGAAAATTTGATTTAATTGCATGATAGGGATAATTACATGGTAATAGAGTAAATGGATATGAGGGATACTCAACAAGAATATGAATATTTTCTTTAGTGAAGGTTAGTCATAAAGGGCTTGGCCAAATATGAAATAGGCTTGGATGGGAAATAATAAAGTTATATGTGTGTATGTGTTTATATGTGAAGTTGTGAATTGAATTTTATAAGTGTATGGGTAGACTCAAACGAATGACAGGTTAAGTAACGACACTAAGTGTGCGACACGTTATAGAAACATGGCACTATGTGTGCGGAAATGTAAGTAACAGCACTATGTGTGCGATACGTTACTAGAGACGGCACAATGTGTGCGGGAAATGTTAAGTAACGGCACTATGTGTGCGATACGTTACTGGAAACGGCACTATGTGCGGAAATGTTAAGTAATGGCTCTAAGTGTGCAGCACGTTACTAAATCATACTTCCTAGCGAGCAGGTAAGAGGATTGTTAACCAATCTTATGTACAAAAGCTATTGTGTTATAAGAATGATTGAATATAGTATCCTATACTATGAATGGATGGTTAAGATGTGATTGGTAAGTTCATTAAAGGTATATGTTATCTATAATTTCTCGAAATTTACGGTAACTCAAGGTGGAGGTATGGAATTTGGTAAGTACGAAACGAGTATGCTAATTACTAATATATGATGGTGCTATATGGAAATAAGTAAAGTATATAACTGTATATTCGTATGAATAAAAGCTACCATAGATTCAAATCTTGAATGTTTGGTTGTTCGACAAGGATGGTATATATATATATATATGAGACTAATTATGAAATTTTATACTAGCTTATTTGCATATGAAATGTTTAAATCTTACTAAGCTTTGGAAGCTTATTTCGTTTATGGTTGATGGTGTTTTGTAGATTTCTTTTGGAGCGTTCGTCTTGTGCTCGGGATCATAGTTGAAGTTCATCACATTATCAACAAAGTTTTGGTATCTCTTTTGTATATAAACTTAAGATCGATGGCATGTATAGGCTAGCATATGTTCTTGATAAATTTTGAGGTTGTAATTATAAGCCATGCAAAAATGGCTAGTTAAAATACTTGAGTCTATGCAAGTTTGATTATGATCTATATATATAAGATGTGCATAGTATGCTTTATTAATATTGGTTAAGTTGGCTATGTTTTAATCATGTTTCGAAAGTGATATATTTTTCTTATGTATGTGATATACTTGGTAGATGCTTGATGATATAGACTTTTGTTTTGGTTTGGATAGTCGGATAAAATGCAAAGTTGATCAAAGGCTAAATAATGATCATTTTGGTTAGGTAATATGAATATATTAGATGAGTATAATTTACTATATGATTTTGCTAAAAGTATGGAAGAGTTTATGTATATTCGGCTTAGTTCTAAGAATACTTTGGTAATGTATTTAGGTTATATGTTCTTGTAATGGACTTGGTCATTTTTGAAATAATAAGTAGGTTATTCAATGTATGAGTGTATATATATATATATCATGTATGTGGTATTTTTAGTCGAATGATTAATGAAGAATATATTTGATGCGTAAAGTTGTCTAGTATTTTGACTGTGCGTAGGCATCTTAAATAAGGGTAAATTTTGGCATATGAATTGGTGTATTATTTTTTACCTTAATAAATGTATATAGTAGGATTGATCATGGTCCTAAATTGATGATGCCGTATATGGCTTTGGTTTAGTGAAGTGTATGCATTATATCCTGAAATCAAATGTAACACCCCAAACTCGGCCCATGCGTTATGACCGGATCTGACATGTCACATGAGAAAACGTGTAAAATCCTTTTTATTCGTACTAAAATAGGTATTATTTTGTTATAATCAAGAAAAAAAGTTTGATTTTAAATATTTGATAAAATACAACTAATCTCGAAGGTTGATTGATAAATCGATAATTTGAACTAGTAATCTTATAAAACCGTGACTTTTGAAAATTTCGTTGATAATTCGAAAGAAAATTTCCGAGTTAAAATATTTGAAAAATTTTGTTATGAAATCCATTTGTTAATCTATTTTGGAAAAACCTTTATTTAAATTTTTAGAAAAATCCCCATTTAAAACAATTCAAGCAATATAGTAAGTACGTCAAAACATAAAGCAAAAATAAAAAAATATTCCAGAGGCCTTATTACAACATAAAAACCCAAAATTGTAAAAGTACTAAAATGGACGGAAATAGAAATCTAAAGTTCAATAAAAACCATTTCTAAAGTATGGCCTCCACCGAGTCATCCATGGCCCAAGTCCACATCACTGAGCATTACCTGCGAGGGTTAAGAAAACGGGGTGAGTTACTAGAACTCAGTGTATAATCCCCTTACCGTTTTCCACTGGGCCTGAACCCGTATAGCAACATCTTGGGCCTAAGCCCATTACAAAGTAATAAATAAATGACATGAATGTAACCCATCCCATCCAGCCAATCTCTCCCCCGACCAGCCAATCTCTCTTGTGGGGATCAAGTCAACCCACCCCGCCATTCTCTCCAATTTGCAGTCAAACTACCATTTATAAAATTTTTGTGGTTGAACCACCAGAGTCATAATCAAGCACATTAATAAACAAATTGTGGCAATGCCACCAGGCTACACTTCTCTTCATTCAATTTTCCCATCCCATGCAATATGTAGAGATGCAACATACATAATAACAATCATTAATCTATTGTATACTTTTAATGAATCGCCCCTTTAAAGCAATATAATAATTTGGCCCACTAAGGCATTTTAACAAATCAGCCTATAGGGGCATTTCGATAATTCGGCCCATAGGGGCATTTCGGTAATTTATACAAATTAACACCGATTTTGATAAATCTTTAGAAATAATGAAATTTAAGCAATTTCTCGATTTATGCCATATTACGATTTTTTTTAGCCTTATAATAATAACAATCAACTATCAAACTTGTTACCGAATCATAATCTACGGAATTGCGGTGTGAGATTACACACCTGATTACGGTAAGTATTAAACTCTCTTGATCGTCGGCACCTATAACATCATAACACTCAATTAATCTAATGAACGAGATTTTTATTAATCTAAATCTAAACCAAGCGATCTATTGAAACGCTTACCCTCGATATCGTGAACGACCACGATTTGTCCATTCTCACCGGATGATGGTCCACAACCCGGTGGGAAATCTCGAATCGCCGAAACCGCTCTACGCTTGAACTTAGGAGTAGGAATCGTAAATCCACTCCTTTTGTGTTCTCCAATAGCTTTTCCTTTCAACTCGGTTCCACTTGCCTCCATTGAAAAAGTCTTAATCAAAATGATATTACAAAGATATATTGATTGTCTAAGGAAAAAGGGTTCGGCTTACCACTATTTCTGTAGAATCCACAAGTAGAGAATATCGAGTGATTTCGTCCCTAACAATAATCGTTTATCCAAACTTTCAATCCGATTAACACAATAACCGAGTAGCGATATCGAATGGATTATGAAGGGACTCCTTACCTTAATCGATGATGATCCCGATTCCCACCGATTGGTTTATGACTAGGAATGAATAGGCAATGATGTGGTATTCAGCCAAACCACTAGAATACTACAAATGGAAGATTATCAAAATATGAGGGAGTATGGAAGAACACCATTTGGGTTTTAGAAACAAGATGAGATAACCAAATGATGAGGAATACTCATTCGGCTAAAGAGAAAAGAAAATGAAAAGATTTGAATGAAACACTTACCCGGTTTAATCAAGAAAGAAAAGTCCAACTTGTAAGATGGAGAAGATGATCAATTTTCGGCTTTTGAATAGAAAAAGGGTTGATGAAATGATCAAAAGAAAAGAAAAGATGAAGGAGGAGTGCTTTGTTAGTTTTGACTAACAAAAGAAAAATGAACAATAGTGGGTTGAGTGTTGCGGAAAAACAAAGAAGTAAGATGAACAATTAGGCTAGGTGTTTCGGCTATCAAAGAAAGAATGACCAAAATGCATTGAGGTTTCGGTCAAAACAAAGAAAAGAAAATGCTCACTTTTGGCTTTGGAGTTTTCGGCAAAGAGGGAAGAAATTGGAAAAAGGAAAAGGTCACCAAAATGCTAAGGAGAAAAATAACCTCTCATGCACCAAAATTTTGTCAAAATGACCAAAGAGAAAAGAGAAATTCGGCTCTCACTATTCCCTAACCAAAACTGTGCATCACTTTGCCTAAAGGAAGAATGTTGACCATAATTCTTTCCAAAACATCTTCCACACTTTAAGTCAACATGTTCCCTATTCTTTCCTTTTCTTTTTTTCTTCTTTCCTTCCACTCATCCTTTCCTTATTTCCTTAGCCATCTTTCCTAAAAGATTAAGTCTTCCTTTCCATAATTGAAGCCTTGGCCGACACTATGGATGAATAGCACAAAAAAATAATCAAAATTTTCACCAAGTGGGATTCGAACCTCTTCCCCTAAAGCCCTTCATGTGACGCCACATCCTCTTTACCATATGCTCATTTTATGCTAGCAATTTACTCACTTATTTCCATAAGCATTGATGTCACCTACCTTCTCCCCCCTTAAGGGCTTAAACAAAAAAAATTTACTAAGGCCCAACTCAACCCCGAACCTTCTTAGAACCTTAAAAACCTACACAATTAATATTTTAACTAATCTGTCACAAGATATAATGCACAAACATAAATTCTGAATTTTAGTATGTTACATCAATGTCTTATATATATATGTATGTGTATCTATATGTGTTCAATTTATATTCAGTTAAATTTTGAGTTATAATCTGTAAATGCCGTGTGGTTGCATAAACAATTTTTTTATATGACTTAAGTGGCTTTATGATGGTATAAGAGTTGAGACTTGTTAGTAATGCCTCATAACCCCTTTCTGGCAACGGATACGGGTTAGGGGTGTTACAGGTACATTCAATCTCACTATCAAAAAGCAATGGTCCTGACGGGTTTCTTCTAGTCATAAACTAAAAATACCTGTCAGAAGCAAATAGAAGACAAGTTAGTAAATTAAAATAAAAACACAAATAAATTTCAATAAAAATAAAAATGGCTAAAGTAATAAAAATTAAGTGTTCCTAATTTTTAGTCCCCGGCAATGGCACCAAAAACTTGATGACATCACGAACTAACTAAAATACGACAGAGGCAAGCGCACCTATCGAACAGTAGTATAGCTATGGTGAGTCCGGAATATCGTATCCACGAGGACTAAAAGTACTAGTAATTACTACCTTTTTATTATTCAGCCTAATAATTAAAGTGTTTTGTTTTAATCTAAAATTAAACTAATTAACTATGAACGCGACAGAGAGTGAAGGAAATAATCGAATAAACCAATGAATAAAGACAATACCCAAGGAAGAATCCACCTAGACTTCACTTATTATTCTGACTCTGAATTAAACAATTTATTCACTTGTCTTGATCCGTAGAAATCCCTAAATTATGTTAATATCTCTTTCGAAACTAAAAACAACTGACTCTAGGTTGATTAATTGAAATCTCTTTCTAATTAAAACCCCTATCGTCGCATTAACTCGATCTATGGATTCCATTATTAGATTTGACTCTAATCCGGCATATTTATGTCGTCCTATTTCTAGGGTTGCAATAAACTCCGCTTAATTATGCTAGATCTACTTTTAAACATGGACTTTTGCTCCACTAAATAAGCACATCAACTTGAATTAATATCCTAAAAATATTAAAGCAAGAATTAAGAACACATAATTAAGAACAAGAACAAGTATTTATCATGTAATTCAAACAATTAAATAATAAGATCCATTGTAGATTTCATCCTCCCTAGGTATTTAGGGAATTTAGTTCATACTCATAGAGGAAAACATCTCAAAATAAAGAAAACAACAAGACATGAAAAACCCAATAAAACTTCGAAGGAAATTCGACTGGAGATCTTCAATCTTGGAGTGAATCTGCATCCTAGATGATTCCGACGGCTTCCTTCGAGTAATTTCTTCGTTCTACTATGCGTGCTCCCTTAGGTCTTCTTCTGGTGTGTATTTATAGACTTTAGAATGCTCAGAAACCCTAAAAATTGGCTTTTTCCGAGTGAAAATAAAACAGGATGCGATAGGGACACGGGCATGTGATCACCCGTGAGAATGCCCAGGCTGTGTGCAAATTTAACATGGCTCGCGATCGACACGACCTAGCACACGGGCGTGTGTCCAGCCCGTGTGGTTCACACGGGCATGTGCTTAGCCCGTGTGGTATTGGCTTGGCCGTGTGGATCCTTAAGATGGCCCGTTTTGTCTAATTTTGGCCCGTTTTCCGTTCCTTTCGCTTCCTTATGCTCTCCTGAGTATAGAAACATGAATTTAAAGGATTAGGAGCATCGAATTCACAAAATTGTATAATAAAACATCCAAAAACACGCTAAGTATGGGATTAAAATGTGTTACTTTTATGGTTATCAAAAGACAACCTAGGTACATGCCATTTTCAAAAGTAAAAACACTTCACCACGTGATTTGAGTTCGGGATCGACTTTGGATGCTGATTCAACGATCGAACTTTACCTAACCTGCGCACGAAAACAACCGTACGTTGAGTATAAACTCAGTGGTATTTCTATAATCCAAATACTTATTAATCAAAAATTTACAATATTTAAATACATAATCATACATAATAAAAATTGTTCAATAAATAATTAATTTCATAAACTTATCATATCTTCTATTTCAATCTCACAATTGCTATTCAATAGCATTTCACAATAAATTTCTCAATTTTCACTTTCAATATCAATATCCATTTCGTATTCAATGTTGTTCAATGTCAATCATTTGATCAATTCATTCATATATCCCTATTAACACAACTCGGACTCCGACGGATACGTAGATCCAACCCAAACACACCAGTAGGGCACTCAGTGCCTCATCGGCCATGCCGAAGTAAAATAATACGGTACTCAGTACCTCATCGGATTTATCCGAAGCAATAATAATATGACACATAGTGCCTCTTTGACTCGAAGTTGAAGTATCCCTGAACACTTCCAATCCTATGGCATGCCAACTATATCCGACTTAGCTCGACATTGTTAATAGGGTATTCAGTTCACTTTCAATTTTTCAATCAATACACATTTCAATCCAATAATCCATACAAATTCACAATTCCAATTCAAATATTCACACATACTCACAATTCAATTCAATACCATAATATCAACACTTACCTAATTTTTCACTTACCATACAAATCATTAATAAATACATTAAATAATTATTAAATTTGGATTATAGAAATACAAATCGTATTTTCTGAGCTAATCTTCGTTGACTTTTTCCTTTCCTTTCTTAGCCGATGTCTCCGGCTCAACGTTAGCTACGGAAATCGAAACAATTAAATTTTATCAATATACTACAATTTAACATTGAATATTTCAATTTATATACAACTTTTGCTTTAATTCCAATTTAGTCCTTAAATCAAACTAACTATTTTCTTACAAAACTAATTCCATATCTCAATTCAATTTCCACTTTATTCTAATTTCAACTCCCTAATTTCACCATAAAACCCTAATTTTAAAATTCTTTCAATTTAGTCCCTACTACATAAAACTTATGATTTGTTTTGCAATTTAATCTTTTTCTCAATTCTAACTTAAAATTCTATCAATTCAAACCCTAATTCTTCAATTAATTCAATATAAACCACATCTAAAAATCAACTAACTTTCAAAATTTCCACATAAATCAAGTAATATTTTGTTCTAGGATTCCAAAAACATCAAAATTACAAGAAAAAGGCTAAATTGACTTACCACTTAAGCTTGAAACCTTAAAATCCCTATTTCCCCTTTCTTTCTTTCTTTTCTCTTTTTCTCCCCTGTTCTTCTCTGTTTCGTCTCTTTACTTTCTCTTTTTCTATCTTTATTTCATTTATTTTATGTTTATTTTATTAATATAGTATTATATTAACATAATTATTATTAACTTAAATAATAAGTAAATACATACATGTATTACAAATGTATGTATTGTAACACCCCAAACCCGGCCCAAACGCTACGACCAGATCTGGTATGCTACGGGGTTTATTGTAAAAAATTTGCTTTAACGGTTTTTGAAAATCTCAGTTTCTTTACTTAGGCATTTGTTAAAAAAAATAGGATATCTGATGAAAACCTTTACTTTTTCTTTGAACGTGTTCGGAAAACCTATTTTTTTTTTTTTTTTATGTTTTAAGTCCTTGAACATAAATTTATAAACTGTAAACACTGTTAAATATAAAGTGATAACCTGAACCATAGGGCCTTATTACATAAATAGTTCCAAAATTAAAACTTAAAGGAAACCGAAAATAATTCATGAAAATAAATAAAATAAAACTTGATGGCCCCTCTAGTCCGCCTCGGCTCCCGTCCCACGATCTACTCGCTCATCCGAAAAGTCGGGAAAATAAAAGGGTGAGTCACCAAGACTCAATGTGTAAATCCAAAACACATAAAAGGCTTGAGGCCCACAAACACATTATGGGCCTTGGCCCATACACAATGGCAACAAAACATATGTATGCTACATAGCCCACCCCAGCCTAGAAATCCATCCTCTACACACCAGCCCGTACCAACCATCACACCTTGGGGATTTCTACAATCAACCCACCAACCACTGCACACCACATCGACACACATGCTGCCTATTCCTAATAATCAGGAATGAATTTAACGTGGCTTAGCCACCGATCACTATTGTGACCTAACATTTCAATTCGTGGTTTAACCACCGATCACCAAGTGACCTATTATCATGCTCTTCCCCCTTAGTCATATTAATCCCATCCCATGCGTGCATTCACGCAAAATCAAACAATATACCACTTAAGGATTTACAATCTAGCACATTCATCGATACACATAGAGAAGTTTCTATGATCACGTACTTTGCATCCATTGCCTACCCTTTTTGGGTAACACGACTGTTCATACAGCCTATTTTTCCGGCTTTTAGCCCATAACATATGTATATATACAGGTTAAGTAGTGTGATAGAGATCTACACACCTGATTACGGTTAAGATGACACTTTCTATGTCGACGCTATCCGTAGCGGACACAACCGCTATTTGCCTAAGGTGTTGTTCGTGGTTTGGTCCACGGCCCGGTGGCCAATCTCGAACAAAGCAGACACCGCACGCGTTCTTGAACTTTGGGGCGGGACTACGGATCCAACTCCTTCCTTTGATTTGCTAACATTCGAGTCCATGAGTGATCTTGGTCAGAAGGTACTACGATGATTGCTTAACGAACCATTAGGTTAAGACACGAATAACGAAAAGACACCGGTTGATCAACTTAAGGAGAACCAAAAACCTTACCTTGAAATCCCGAAAATAATATGATTCGTATGCTACCAATTTCTGGCTTAGAAACATAGACGATTAGATCTCCTTCAAATCTCGGAATGCTGCCAAAGAGAAAGAACACAAGATCAGAGAAAACGTCAAACTAAGGATGGCCCTAACTACCAACTAGCCATTCGGCTTTGGCTTCAAAAGCCGAAAAAGATTGCAAAAATACTAGCACAAGTTGATACTCACCTCTACAGAAGATTTCAGCTACTTCTAAACGATTCCGGCTTTATGGAGAAATCGGCACAAGAGGAAAAGAATGGAAAAGAGTGTGAAGTGAGAGGTTTCAGCTTCTGAAGGAATCAAAAGGAAAGATTGCAGAGAATGGATGAGGGTTTCGGCATAGAGAATGAGAGAAAAGCTTTAAAAGAATGGGGTTCAAATGCCGGAATTGAAGAGATAGCCCCTTATTTATAGAAAATTTTCAAGACTTACCTATCAAAAACCGAAAGTGCCCTTCCTGATAACTAACAACTAATCAAATAGTAGGGAAATTTTGGCACCCTTATGGCATGTGGAAACCGATTTCTTCCCCCCTCCAAGAGATGGAAATTCGGCCATCACTACACTCAGCAGATAGCTCCTATCTTTTCTCCTCTATCTTAATCCATTCACTCCTCCGTAAGAGACCTAGAAAACACCACTTCCCCCCTATTTTATCAGCACCTTATCCCCATTATCCAAGTCACTAAATCCGTCCAAATTTTAAGCCTCTTGCTCCCCTTTTAAGTGCCGAAAATGGCCCAAAGACATGGGCTCCTTACGGCCAAAGCTTGGGCCTCTTCAACTGCTAATGGCACCACCTTATAACTCCTTTGCAGCGCCACTTGTCACTGAGCCCTAAGCCCACTTTGTAGTTTAAACCATAGATACTACCTTTTAAACCCTTTAGTGTCCCATCAGAAAATTTAATCAATGCCTCGACCCCATCTTGAGCCCAATTTGGACCCCTAACACTTAAATTAACACATTAAACATATCCCCACACTAAACGCATAGGCCCATTAATTCAGGATGTTACATGTATAATATTTATTACACATGTATTTAATTTTTACCATACATTTGGCACCTATAGCTTAATTGCTAATTTAATCCTTCAACTTTTCTTGATTCTATAATTCAACTTTTACCTTATATTCAATCTAGTCCTTACACCAAATTAACCTTAAATCAAGCTAATTCACCTAGCCAAAATCTAATTAACCACTCTATTGATGATGAACCATAAAAGTAACATATTTTAATCCCCACATTTAGCATACTTTTGGATGATTTATCCTTTGATTTATGTAAAAAGGTGCCCTTAATCCTTTCTTTTCATGTTTTATACTCAGGAAGCACCAGAGGATGAAAAAAACAAGAAACGGGCCTAAAACGAGCCAAATGGGCCAAAGTACAAAATCAACACGACCTGGGCCCAAGACCACACGGCCGTGCCTCCTCAATAACCTCGAACACGGCCTAAAGACGATTCACACGGGTATGTGCCATGGTCGTGTCCCTGCCGTGAAAAAGAGTAATTTCAATCGGATTTGGATACTTAGGGGCAAAGGAACACATCCCAAAAGCCTATAAATACACCCTAAGTATGACCTAAAAGAGGGGAGTCGATGGGAGCCTAAAGCTACCGTTTAGGGGCATCTTGCTAGGCCAGAGAAGGCAGATTTTTGGGGATTCACTCGGGGATAGCCAGTTGATCCATCTCAAGAAGCCGAATTCTACTCAAGACAGAGGATCTCCTCTTCAATTCCTTCAGGGGGTTTTAGGGATTTTCTTATGTTTTGTTTTATCTTTTCTTCTGAGATGTTTTCTTTTATTGTTATGAACTAAACCCTCAGATACCTAAGGGGGATGAAACTTAGATGAATCTTGTTATCGTTTGCTGAACTATATGATAAATATTTGACTTGTTCTTAATTATGTGTTCTTAATTCTTGTGTTGATATTTCGCGGATATTAATTCAAGTTTGATGTGCTTAGGTGGAGGAGAAAAAGTCCCTGCCTAAGAGTAGATCTAGCATAGTTAAGCGAAGTTGATCGCGCGCCTAGAGATAGGGTGACGAGGCATTGCCAGATTAGGGTGAAACCTAATATGGGAGTCCATAGATCGAGTTAATGCAATTCTAGGGGTTTTAATTAGAAAGAGATTTCAATTAATCAACCTAGGGTTAGACGTTATTCGCCTCGAGAGAGGGTTTAATATAAATAAATTAGGGAATCCTACGGATCAAGTCAAATGAATAAATCGTCTGGTTCAGAGTTAGATAACAAGTGAAGTCTAGGTGGATTCTTCCTTGGGTGTCGTCTTAATTAATTGGTTTTTCTTCAAGTATTCTCCCAAATTCATTCTTCTTTGTCTTAGAGTCTTTAAGTTTAGTAGTTAATTAATTTAGATTAAACAACCATTCGCTTAATTCTTAGGCTAAATCTTAGAAAGAAAGTTAGTATTAGTACTTTTAGTTCCTTTGGGTTTGACAATCCGGTCTTGCCTAAGCTATACTACTGTTCGATAGGTGCACTTCCCTCAATCGTTGTCATAGTTAGTTTCCAGGTTCGATCATTATCTTTATAAATTTAAAACTCTGACTTCACAGCGATCAAGTTTTTGGCGCCGTTGCCGGGGAACTAAAATATTGAGAAAGCTCTATTTTTATTACTTTAGCCATTTTTATTTTTTTTGCAATTCAATTTTATTTCTTATTTTATTTGCTATTTTTTCTTCCCTTATTACTCCTTCCTTCTAGGTACCTCTAGTTTATGACTAGAAGGAACCCGAGAGGACCACTAGTATACGACAGTGATATTGAAGCTACCGCTCGCAGGAATCGCAGAGAAATTAGGCGAGCCCTAAATTACCAAGAAGAAGAACAACAAGATGAATCCAATCCTACTGAAGGGATGTATGAGAATAATCCACCACCACAAGATGTGGCAGAAAATAATGCTCCACGTACTATGTATGATTACGCTAAACCTCATTTAATAGGAGCCGAATCAAGTATTGTTAGGCCTGCTATAGCTGCTAATAATTTTGAATTAAAGCCTAACACTATACAAATGATTCAACAATTTGTTCAATTTGATGGTTTGCAGGACGAAGACCCAAACACTCATATAGCTAATTTTTTAGAGTTCTGTCATACCTTCAAAATAAATGGCATTTTTGATGATGCCATACGGCTTCGGTTATTTCCCTTTTCATTAAGGAATAAAGCCAAACAGTGGTTAAAATCGTTACCACGAGGGTCAATCACCACATGGGATCAAATGATCGAAAATTTTTTATTAAAATATTTCCCATCGGCCAAAACGGCCAAATTACGGAATAATATCTCTTCTTTTGTGCAGATGGATTTAGAGACATTATATGATGCATGGGAGAGATACAAGGATCTCTTGAGAAGGTGTCCACACCATGGTTTACCCTTGTGGCTCCAAGTCCAAACTTTCTATAACGGTGTAAACCCCTCAACGAGGCAACTAATTGATTCAGCCACTGGTGGAACCTTGAACAACAGAACTCCTGAAGTAGCCTACAAATTCATAGAGGAGATGTCACTAAATAACTATCAGTGGCAGGTTACAAGGAAAAAACCAACAAAATCAGCCGGAGTTTTCAACATCGATGCAGTAACCATGCTATCAACACAGGTAGAGATGATGAATAAAAAGCTTGATAGTTTGTGTTCTCCGCAGGTACATCCAGTGATGCAGTGCGACGCAAGTGGAACTGTGGCGAATCTTGAGTACCCACCCTACCAACTGGGCACAGAAAGCGAACAGATGAACTATATAGGTAACAATTTTAGATCTAATAACAACCCTTATAGTAATACTTATAATCCAGGTTGGAGGAACCACCCAAATTTTTCATGGGGAGGACAAGGAAATCAAGGAAATCAAAGACAACAACCTCCTCAAAATTTCCAAAATCAGCCCTATCCACAGGAGAAGAAGCCGAACCCTGAAGAGATGCTGACAAAATTCATGACAGCTACAGATAACCGTCTCCAAGACACTGAGACCACCCTTAAGAATCAACAGGCATCAATTAAAGGGATCGAGAGCAAAGTCGGGGAACTCACTAAGACAGTTGGAAAACTTACTAACACAGTTGGACAGCTTGCAAAGATAATTTCCGAACGACAACAAGGGCGTCTACCAAGCAACACTGAGATTAACCCAAATGAGTAAATCCAAGCCATATCAGCTCAAGAAAGTGAAGGGTTAGACGAGCCCAATTCAAAGCAAGAGAATGTGGTCAAAGAAGGTAAGGTTGAGGTAAGTAATAATAAGCCAAAATCGATAATCAAAGAGTACCAACCTTGCATACCATATCCCAAAGCATTAAGGAGAGATGATACAGAGGAACAGTTCGGTAAGTTTCTTAAACTTTTAAAGAAATTACATATTAACTTACCGTTACTTGAAGCTCTTTCACAGATGCCAGATTCTAGAAAAATTTTAAAAGAGCTTTTGACGAACAAGCGAAGGATAGACGAGGCATCACACGTGGAACTAAACGCAATGTGCTTAGCAATCTTGCAAAATAAACTACCACGGAAATTAAAAGATCCAGGGAGTTTTACAATTCCATGTTTAATTGGTAGTTTACCTATTGATAATGCGTTAGCTGATCTAGGGGCAAGCATAAATGTCATGCCTTATAAATTGTTTAAACAACTAGGTCTAGGGAAACCCAAACAAACTAGGATGAGCATTCAACTAGCTGATAAAATTGTTAGAATTCCTAGGGGTATAATCAAAGATGTACTCGTAAAAGTTGAAAAATTTGTATTCCCAGTAGACTTTGTCGTTTTAGACATGGATGAGGATAATTCGATCCCCTTAATCTTAGGAAGACCATTTTTAGCAACCTCACAGACTAAAATTTATATTGATGCAGAGAACTCATACTTCGTGTAGGTAACGACACATCACTCTCAAAGCTCTTGATTCGGCTAGAACATCGAGTAATCCAGGTGAGAAAACAAATTATATTGATAACCATTCGGTTAACCCTTCTTTTCAGGAAACACCAGGAAAGAATACAACTGAACCCGATTCTATACCATGTGCCAACAAAGAAATAACACACGAAGAACGAGGGATTCAATTCAATGATCTAGACGAGTGGAAGACGCATTTCAAGGAGAAATTAGGAATACACGAAGCAGAACCAGAACCACTCCACGAATCAAACAAGTTTAAAATCGGAGATCAGGTATTGATAGAAAAATAGACCTTCGAACATCTCCCCCTGACCCTAACACAAACAAAGAAATACCGTTTAGGGTAATCAGTGTTTTTCCATACGGAACAGTCGAGGTAAGTAATCCTATCTTTGGCACTTTCAATATAAACGCATCTCGACTTAAATTCTATCATGATAATGAAATCGATAGCATGAGGAAGGATTTTCAACTCCTCAAACCACCCTGACAATACAAACGAGAGGTAAGTCTAGCTTAAGACTTTAAACGAGCGCTTCTCGGGAGGCAACCCGAGCACTAACCGTAGTTACTTTTGCTTTTGTTATCATTTTTCTTTTCTTTTCTTAGTCTTAAACACCTAGATTTAAACTAACCAAGAGTGCATATTTCCAGGCCACACGGCCTTACACACGGCCGTGGCGTGTGGCTGTCTGTATACGAATCGCCGTCATCGACACGCGCAGCGGAGGGTACAAGTCAGAAAGAATCAAATCTTTGAGTCACGGACTCCAACCACCAACCCACGGGCACCGACAAAACACCACGGCCGTGCGACGTGGTCGTGGATGACACTGACTTAGCACCAACGGGCGTGGCGACCTGAGCACGGGCATGGGAGAAACAAATGGAGCCTACCACGGTAGTGCGATGCGGCCGTGTGACTTAGCACGCCCACGATACACGGGCGTGGGGTTGCACCTGATTTGAGAATTCTATTTAAACCACCCACCCCTCCCTCTTCTCACCCATTCAGCCCATTCAGTTTTCCTTTTCTTTCTCAACCCTCTCCCTATTTTTCTTCCACCCCTTTGCATCTTTCCCCTACTCCTTTTCTC
Organism: Gossypium sturtianum; assembly: GCA_025698515.1. Classification (NCBI taxonomy): domain Eukaryota; kingdom Viridiplantae; phylum Streptophyta; class Magnoliopsida; order Malvales; family Malvaceae; genus Gossypium; species Gossypium sturtianum. The sequence continues at coordinate 16,297,394 of CM046954.1, read as the reverse complement.
CAATACATTCCCAAAACCCTTGAGCTACACTGATAAACCAAAATAGTAACATATTTTAATCCCACATTTAGTATGCTTTTGGATGATTTATCCCTTGATTTATGTAAAAAGGTGCTCTTAATCCTTTCTTTTCATGTCTTAGACCCAGACAAGCACCCAAGGATAAAAAGGACGAGAAACGGGCTCAAAACGGACCAAAATAGGCCAAAGAAAAAATCGACACGGCCTGAACCTTAGCCCACACGGCCGTGCCTCACTGATCATCTAGAACACGGTCTTCCCTCGATTCACACGGTCGTGTCTCATTAAAGAAGTCCGAGCACGGCTGTCCACTTCGATCCACACGGGCGTGTGCCATGGCCGTGTCCCCTGTCATTTGAAAGAGTAATTTCACTCAGATTTGGATACTTAGGGAGAAAGAAACGTATTCCAAGAGCCTATATAAACCCCCTAAGGGTCAGCTGAAAAGCGGGCGGTTAGCTAGGCCAAGGAGCCAAGCCGAAAAGGTCAGATTTGTGGGAATCACTTGAAGATAGCCAGTTGATCCATCTCAAGAAGCCGGGATTCTACTCAAGACGGTGGATCTCTCCTTCAATTCCTTTAGGGGGTTTTAGGGATTTCTTATGTTTTGTTTTATCTTTTCTCTTGAGATGTTTTCTTATTTAGTTATGAACTAAACCCTTGAGATACCTAAAGGGGATGAAACCTATGGTGAATCTTGTTATTATTTTCTAAATTATATGATAAATACTTAGTTTGTTCTTAATTATGTGAGCTTTATCCAAATTTAATGTGCTTAGGTGGAGGAGGAATAGACCCTGCCTAAGAGTAGATCTAGCATAATTAAGCGGAGTTGATCGCACGCCTAGAGATAGGGTGACGAGATTTTGCCGGATTAGGGTGAAACCTAATATGGGAGTCCATAGATAGATTTACTGCTATTCTAGGGGGTTATTATAAGAGAAGAGAGTTCCACTAATTAACCTAGGGTTAGACGTTATTCACCTCGAGAGATGGTTTAATATACGTTAGGGAGTCTTACGGATCAAACTAAGTAAATAAAATCATATGGTTCAGTGATAGATAACAAGTGAAGTCTAGGTGGATTCTTCCTGAGAGTATCGTCTAAATCAACTGAGTTTTTTTGAAAGTTATCTCCCCAATTTTAGTTTTTTTTCGTCTTTGTGTCCTTAGCTTAGTAGTTCGTTAAATTTAGATTAAAAGCAACTTCAAGTATTTTAGGTTAAATAATAAAAAGAAAGTTAGTGTTAGTACTTTTAGTTCCTTTGGGTTCGATAATCCGGTCTTGCCTAAGCTATACTACTGTTTGATAGGTACACTTGCCTTTAATCGTTGTCAGAGTTAGTTTCCAGGTTCAATCGTTCTTTTTATAAATTTTAAAGCTCTGATTCACAGCGATCAAGTTTTTGGCGCCGTTGCCGGGGAACTAAAATATTAAGAAAGCTCTATTTTTATTACTTTAGGCAATTTTTATTTTCCGCAATTTATTTTTATATTTAGTTTTAATTTTAATTTTGCTAAATTTTTCTTTCTTTTCCTAGCAGGTACCTCTAGTTTATGACTAGAAGGAACCCGAGAGGACCTCTAGAATACGACAGTGATATTGAAGCTACCCTCGGAGAAATCACAGAGAAATTAGGCGAGCCCTAAATTACAATGAAGAAGAGCGAGAAGACAGATCCAATCCTACTGAAGGGATGGACGAAAATAATCTTCCACCACAAGATGTGGCAGAAAATAATGCTCCTCGTACTATGTTTGATTATGCTAAACCTCATTTAACAGGAGCCGAATCAAGTATTGTTAGGCCTGCTATAGCAGCTAATAATTTTGAATTAAAGCCTAACACTATTCAAATGATTCAACAGTTTGTTCAATTTGATGGTTTACAGGACGAAGATCCAAATACTCATATACCAACTTTTTAGAGTTCTGTGATACCTTTAAAATAAATGGCGTTTCTGATGATGCCATACGTCTTTGGTTATTTCCCTTTTCATTAAGGAATAAAGCCAAACAGTGGTTAAACTCGTTACCACGAGGGTCAATCACTACATGGGATCAAATGATCGAAAAATTCTTATTAAAATATTTCCCACCGGCCAAAACGGTCAAATTACGGAATGATATATCTTCTTTTGTGCTGATGGATTTAGAGACATTATACGATGCATGGGAGAGATATAAGGATCTCTTGAGAAGGTGTCCGCACCATGGTTTACCCTTGTGGCTCCAAGTCTAAACTTTCTATAACGGTGTAAACCCCTCAACGAGGCAACTAATCGACTCAGTCGTCGGTGGAACTCTGAATAATAAAACTCCTGAAGCAGCATACGAATTTATAGAAGAGATGTTACTGAACAACTATCAGTGGCAAGTTACAAGAAAAAGGCCAACAAAAACAAATGAGAGTTTACAACCTCGACGCAGAGAACCATGCTATCAAATCGGTAGAGTTGATGAATAAAAAGCTTGATAGTTTGTGTTCTTCGCAGGTACATCCAGTCATGCAGTGCGACGCAAGTGGAACTGTGGCGAATCCTGAGTACCCACCCTACCAACCGGGCACAGAGAGTGAACAAATGAACTATATAGGTAATAATTTCAGATCAAATAATAACCCTTATAGTAACACTTATAATCCAGCTTGGAGGAACCACCCAAATTTTTCGTGGGGAGGACAAGGAAATCAAGGAAATCAAAGACAACAGCCTCCTCAAAATTTCCAAAATCAGCCTTATCCACAAGAGAAGAAGCCGAACCTCGCAGAGATATTGGCAAAATTCATGGCAGCTACTGAAGCCCATTGCCAAAAAACTGAGACAACACTTATTGACCAACAAGTATCGATTAAAGCAATCGAGAATCAAGTAGGGGAAGTCACTAAGTTAGTGGGACAGCTTGCCAAACTAATGTCCGAACGACCACAAGGGCGTCTACCAAGAAACACTGAGATTAATCCATAGGAGCAAATCCAAGCCATAACAGCTCAAGAAAGTGAAGGAGTAGACGAACCCAGTCCAATACAAGGAAACGAGGTAGAAAAAGGTGATCGCTGTGAATCAGAGCTTTAAAATTTATAAAAAGAATAATCGAACCTGGAAACTAACTCTGACAATGATTGAGGCAAGTGCACCTATCGAACAGTAGTATAGCTTAGGCAAGACCGGATTATCAAACCCAAAGGAACTAAAAGTACTAATACTAACTTTCTTTTTATTATCTAGCCTAAAAATAAAGAAAGATTGTTTATCTAATCTAAATTAATTAACTACTAAACTAAAGACTCTAAGACAAAGAAGAATGAATTTGGAAAATAACTTGGGAAAACCTCAGTTGATTTAGATGATACCCTAGGAAGAATCCACCTAGACTTTACTTGTTATCTAACACTGAACCATACGATTTATTCACTTAGTTTGATCCGTAAGACTCCCTAACGTATATTAAACCCTCTCTCGAGGCAAATAACGTCTAACCCTAGGTTAATTAGTGGAACTCTCGTTCTCTTATAATAACCCCTAGAATAGCAATGAAATCGATCTATGGATTCCCATATTAGGTTTCACCCTAATCCGGTAAAATCTCGTCACCCTATCTCTAGGCGTGCGATCAACTCCGCTTAATTATGTTGGATCTACTCTTGGCGGGGCCTATTCCTCCTCCACCTAAGCACATTAAATTTGGATTAAGCTCACATAATTAAGAACAAACTAAGTATTTATCATATAATTCAAAAACAATAACAAGATTCATCATAGGTTTCATCCCTCTCTGGGTATCAAAAGGGTTTAGTTCATAACAATAAAGGAAAACATCTCAAGAGAAAAGATAAAACAAAACATAAGAAATCCCTAAAACCCGCTAAAGGAATTGATGGAGAGATCCTCCGTCTTTAGTATAATTATGGCTTCTTGAGATGGATCAACTGGCTATCCCTGAGTGAATCCCCACAAATCTGCCTTCTCTGGCCTAGCACGACGCCCCTAGACAATGGCTTTAGGCTCTCCCTCTTAGGTCATACTTAGGGTGTATTTATAGGCTTTTGAAATACGTTTCTTTCTCCCTAAGTATCCTTTCCCGAATGAAATTGATCTTCTCCACGGCAGAGGCACAGCCATGGCACACGCCCGTGTGAATCGTGGCCAGGCCGTGTTCAGATTTCTTTAATGAGACACAACCGTGTGAGTCGGGGTTAGATCATGTTCTAGATGATTTACTTGGCACGGCCGTGTGGGTCCAAGTCCAGGCCGTGTCGATTTCCTCTTTGGCCCGTTTTGGTCTGTTTTGAGCCCGTTTCTCGTTCTTTTTATCCTTGGGTGCTTTCCTGAGTATAAGACATGAAAAGAGAGGATTAAGAGCACCTTTTTACATAAATCAAGGGATAATTCATCCAAAAGCATACTAAATGTGGGATTAAAATATGTTACTATTTCGGTTTATCAAATACCCCCACACTTAAGCTTTTGCTTGTCCTCAAGCAAAATTCTCAACTTACAATTAAAACAAACTTCCTATAATTCATAATAGTCATTGATAGTGTCTCATCAAAATTCGAGGATAATTTATACATGGATAATTCAACTCAAAGTGTCCTAAAAATTCAAACACTATAAGCCTTATATTTTGTAGCACAAAACATAGGTGTTTCCCTTCATTTAAATAATTACCTCTGATTTGAAATTGTCAAGGATTGAGATCCTCACTAAAGATTCACTCAAATCACTCAAAGTGTTTAAGGTTCAAAATTTAGGCACTCAAAAGTCAAACATGAAGAGTTAATCCCATAGGCTTGCATGAAAATCAAATCTCCACCATTGAAATATGAGATGAAACACAAATCAAAAGGTCTTTGTTAGGGTTGTAACGGGGCTAGGGTTAAGGTGTAGAGTAAGGCTGAATTAGAGGGTTAGAATCGAGATTGAATTGACAAATTACCAAACTAAGAACTAATGAACCAACAATAATAATTACATCAATTGAAAACTAATAATACTAATAATACGAGCTTCTTCTTCGATATTTGGAATTTAAATAAATGTATAAGCTCATTTAATCACATAACTAATAATGAATATACTTCGTCGTTTTTTTTTCTTTTTTTTAAGAACAAACTAAATACATAATAAAGGATAAATTACTAAAATTCATAATTAGGCAACTAATCAGATCAAATCTCGATATAGGGGTAGTTAGAAAGAATGGTGATAACAATTACAAAGGGTTTTGGGTTAATATTAGTGGGTGAGTCAATAAATAGGGTTGTTAGGATTAAAAGGGGTTCACTAGGGGTTAATTTGTGAAGGTAGGATTTTAATGGAGTTAGTGGGTTAAAACCTAGGTGCCTTTATCATCTCTGTATATCAAATCAAAAGTGTGGTCTCGACATGTATAATCGATGCAAGTTCTAGAATAACAAATCAGTGTTGACATACTCATAATCAATAAAGTGAGCAAGAAAAAGAATTTATGCTCTATAAGGATCAAAAACTCACAAAAATTATGGGTATTTTTAACATCAACCTTGTAAATATCAAATTTCAAGGTAATATTTAAATTCAGGTAGACGACCTAAAAAATTTTTAATTCAGAAAAATAGACTTATTATGCTTGATTCTCTAGTATTCTTAGAATTTAATTATCAATGCACAATTATCAATGACTTAATCTAAAACATATCAATAAAAATCATAAATCATCAGAAATTTCATCCTAATTAGTAATATGAGTAAATTACTTAAAAACAAGACTAAATTCAGGATTTTGAGAATAATGAAAAAAGTTTGGAACCTAATTTCAGAAATTTGAGAATAATGAAAAAAATTAGGCCACTTTTTTAGGTTGTTCACCCCCCACACTTAAGATGTACATTGCCCTCAATGTAAAAAGTTAGATAATATAAATGTAATGTTCAGATCAGAAGATATGGGGATAAGTAAAACTCCCTGAATTATGGATGAACTCCTTGAGTTGGCAGTGGTCGTGGTGAAAGATAAGTTGGAGGGGCGGTCTGGATGACGATCCTGCGCTAGATGAAGAAATTGGGTAGCTCATGCAGGATTAGCCAGTATATCCTAATAATAATTAAAACTATACTAATTAACTACTTAAGGAAAAGCAAGCTAAAGTGTAGAAAAATAAAGATGAAACTAAAATTAAAAGAAAAGATGGATGGATCGTAGAGTCCTTATTGCTGGATGTGATTTCTAAGGCTGAGGATATGGTGGTGGTCGTGGCGTGATTCCCTAGCAGCCTGTAGAACCTAAAATTAAGAAACTAAGATGAAATAAACTATATTAAGCATAAGATTGTTAAAGGGAAGGAAACTGAAAGGAAAGAGAAAAGAAAAATAGAAATTAAATGGTCTCAAAGACCCTTGGTTTGTTGGTTGGATGAAGCTGCCAGTATGAACTCATGTGAATCGTTCTCCTTTGAGGAGATTGGCCTTTTACGCTTCTTTGCCATGGATATGATTTTATTGTAGCTCAAGAGTCTAAGGATTTATTAGGAAAAGGGAAAAAGAGGAAAAGAAAGAAAGAAAGAGAGAAGAAAGAAGGAGAGTGGGTGAGAAGAGAAAGGAGAGGGGCATGGTGTTTAAATAGAATTTCAAGTCTGGCAGTTTCCCACGCCCGCGAGTTGAGGGTGTGTCGATTCACACGGCCGCATCGCATGGCCGTGTTCCTAGGCGTGTTGGTTACCCCACGCTCGTGTCTAGCCTGTGTTCGACAAGTCAGTATGTTGGCACGAGTTTAAGGCACGAGCGTGTTCAGCCCGTGGTTGGCAAGTCAGTATCTTTACACGATTATGGGGCACGACCGTGTCACTTTGTCGGTGCCCGTGGGGGAGTGGTTGAGTCCGTAAGTTCTAAATTTAGTTGCTCTGACTTGTACCGTCCTGCCATGTTAGTACCAAGATTCTTGAGGTACACATGGCCACGGCCACGATCAGTGCAGGTGTGTGGCACAGAATTCTGCACCCCTTGTTAGTTTAAAGCTAGATATTATAAAGAAAGGATAAGATAGAAATAAAATAAAAAGTTAATGGGGTTAGTGCTCGGGTTGCCTCCCGAGAAGCGCTCGTTTATAGTCTTAAGCTAGACTTTACCTCTCATTTGCATCTTCAGGGTGGTTTGAGGAGTTGGAAGTCCTTCCTCATGCTATCATTTGTGTCTTCGTGAAAAAATTTAAGTCGAGATGTGTTTATAGTAAAAGTACCAAAAATAGGATTACTTACCTCGACTGTTCCGTGTGGGAAAACACTGGTTACCCTAAAAGATATTTCTTTGTTTGTGCTAGGGTCCGGAGGAGATATTCGAGGGTCAGTTTTTTCTATCAATACTTGATCTCCTATTTTGAAATGGTTTGTTGTTCTTATGAGCTCATCTGGGGGCTCTTTCGGTTTTACATTGTGTGGTTCCGTTTCTTCATCGTGTATCCCTAATTTCTCCTTGAAGTGTGTCTTCCACTCATCTAGATCATCGAACTGAATCCCTCGATCTTCATGAACTACTTCCTTGTTGGCTTGTGGTTTAGGATCGGGTTCTGTTGTATTCTTTGGTGGTGCTTCCTAAAAATAGGGGTAAACCGAATGGTTATCAGTAGAATTTACGTTCTCACCTTAATTATTTGATGTTCTAGCCGAGTCGAGAGCCTTGATGATGACTGTCTCATTCCCTGCACAAAGTATGAGTTCTCCTACATCAACATCAATTTTAGTCCTGACAGTCGTTAAAAAGGGTCTTCCTAAAATTAGGGGAATCGAATTATCCTCATCCATGTCTAAGACAACAAAATCTACTGGGAAAATGAATCTGTCAATTTTTACAAGAACATCTTCGATAATACCCCTAGGAATTCTAACAGTTTTATCAGCTAATTGAATGCTCATCCTAGTTTGCTTGGGTTTCCCTAGACCTAGTTGTTTAAATAATTTATAAGGCATGACATTAATGCTTGCCTCTAAATTAGCTAACGCATTATCAACAGTTAGTCTACCAATTAAACATGGAATTGTAAAACTCCCTGGATCTTTTAGCTTTTGTGGTAGTCTATTCTTTAACATTGCTGAGCACACTGCGTTTAATTCCACATGTGGATCTTCGTCTAATTTGCGCTTATTCATCAAAAGATGTTTTAAAAATTTCCTCGAATCTGGCATCTGTGAAAGAGCTTCAAGTAGCGATAAGTTAATATGGAATTTCTTTAAAAGTTTAAGAAACTTACCGAACTGTTCCTCTGTATCGTCTCTCGTTAACGCTACGGGATATGGTATGCGAGGTTGGTACTCCTTGATTACCGATTTTGGCTTGTCTTGTGTTACCTCAACTTTACCTTTTTCTACCTCATTTCCTTGTGTTGGACTGGGTTCGTCTACTTCTTCGCTTTCTTGAGCTGTTATGGCTTAGATTTCCTCCTTTGGATTAATTTCAGTATTACTCGGTAGACGCCCTTGCGGTCGTTCGGATAATAGCTTCGCAATTTGTTCGACTGACTGGGTATTTTCCCCGATTACCTTTGTAAGTCCTCCAACTTGGTTCTCGATCGTTTTGATCGATGTTTGTTGAGTGTCGAGTGTTACCTCAGTTTTTTGGAGACGGGCTTCTGTGGATGCTATGAATTTGTTCAACGTCTCTTCAAGATTAGGCTTCTTTTCCTGTGGATAGGGCTGATTTTGGAAATTTTGAGGAGGTTGTTGTCTTTGATTTCCTTGATTTCCTTGTCCTCCCCACGAAAAATTTGGGTGGTTTCTCCAACCTGGATTATAATTATTACTATATGGGTTATTATTAGATCTGAAATTGTTACCTATATAGTTCATCTGTCGCTCTCTATGCCCGGTTGGTAGGGTGGGTACTCGTGATTCGCCACAGGTTCCACTTATGTCGCACCGCATTCATCGGGATGTGCTGCGAAGAACACAAACTATCAAGCTTTTTATTCATTATCTCTACCTATGTTGATAGCATGGTTACAGCATCTATGTTGAAAACTCCGGTCGATTTTGTTGGTTTGGTCCTTGTAACCTGCCACTGATAGTTATTCAGTGACATCTCTTCAATAAACTCGTAGGCTGCCTCAGGAGTTCTATTATTCAAGGTTCCACCGGCGGCTGAATCAATTAGTTGTCTCATTGAGGGGTTTACACCGTTATAGAAAGTCTGGACTTGGAGCCACAAAGGTAAACCATGGTGCGGACACCTTCTCAAGAGATCCTTATATCTCTCCCATGCATCGTATAATGTCTCTAAATCCATCTGCACAAAAGAAGAGATATCATTACGTAATTTGGCCATTTTGGCCGGTGGGAAATATTTTAATAAAAATTTTTCGGTCATTTGATCCCATGTAATGATTGACCCTCGTGGTAGTGAGTTTAACCACTGTTTAGCTTTATTCCTTAATGAAAAGGGAAATAACCGAAGTCGTATGGCATCATCAGAAACGCCATTTATTTTGAAGGTATCACAGAACTCTAAAAAATTAGCTATACGAGTGTTTGGATCTTCGTCTTGCAAACCATCAAATTGAACAAACTGTTGAATCATTTTTATAGTGTTAGGCTTTAATTCAAAATTATTAGCAGCTATAGCAGGCCTAACAATACTAGATTCGGCTCCTGTTAAATGAGGTTTAGCATAATCATACATAGTACGAGGAGCATTATTTTCTCCCACATCTTGTGGTGGTGGGTTATTTTCGTCCATCCCTTCAGCAGGATTGGATCTGTCTTCTCGCTCTTCTTCCGTGTAATTTAGGGTACGCCTAATTTCTCTGCGATTCCTGCGAACGGTAGCGCCAATATCACTATCATGTACTAAAGGTCCTCTTGGGTTCCTTCTAGTCATATACAAGAGGTACCTGCTAGGAAAAGAAAGAAAGAAAATTTAGCAAAATTTTAAAAAATAATAAAAATAAAAATAAATTGCAAAAAATAAAAATAATGGCTAAAGTAATAAAAATTAAGCTTTCTTAATATTTTAGTTCCCAAGAACGCGCCAAAAACTTGATCATTGTGAATCGAGCTTTAAAATTTATAAAAGAATGATTGAACTCGAAACTAACTCAAAAACGATTAAGGCAAGTGCACCTATCAAACAAGAGTATAGCTTAGGCAAGATCGGATTATCGAACCCAAAGGAACTAAAAGTACTAATACTAACTTTCTTTTTATTATCTAACCTAAAAATAAAGAGAGATTGTTTATCTAATATAAATTAATTAACTACTAAACTAAAGACTCTAAGAAAAAGAAGAATGAATTTGGAAAATAACTTGGGAAAAACTCAGTTGATTTAGATGATACCCTAGGAAGAATCCACCTAGACTTCACTTGTTATCTAACACTGAACCATACGATTTATTCACTTAGTTTGATCCGTAAGACTCCCTAACGTATATTAAACCCTCTCTCGAGGCGAATAACGTCTAACCCTAGGTTAATTAGTGGAACTCTCGTTCTCTTATAATAACCCCCTAGAATAGCAGTAAATCGATCTATGGATTCCCATATTAGGTTTCACCCTAATCTGGCAAAATCTCGTCACCCTATCTCTAGGCGTGCGATCAACTCCGCTTAATTATGTTGGATCTACTCTTAGGCAGGGTCTATTTCTCCTCCACCTAAGCACATTAAATTTGGATTAAGCTCACATAATTAAGAACAAACTAAGTATTTATCATATAATTCAGAAAACAATAACAAGATTCATCATAGGTTTCATCCCCTTCGGGTATCCGAAGGGTTTAGTTCATAACGATAAAGGAAAACATCTCAAGAGAAAAGATAAAAGAAAACATAAGAAATCCCTAAAACCCCCTGAAGGAATTGAAGGAGAGATCCTCCGTCTTGAGTATAATTCTAGCTTCTTGAGATGGATCAACTGGCTATCCCTGAGTGAATCCCCATAAATCTGCCTTCTCTGGCCTAGCACGACGCCCCTAGACGATGGCTTTGGGCTCTCCCTCTTAGGTCATACTTAGGGTGTATTTGTAGGCTTTTGAAATACGTTTCTTTCTCCCTAAGTATCCTTTCCCGAATAAAATTGCTCTTCTCCACGGCAGAGGCACGGCCATGGCGCACGCCCGTGTGAGTCGTGGCAAGGCCGTGTTCGGATTTCTTTAATGAGACACGGCCGTGTGAGTCGGGGTTAGACCGTGTTCTAGATGATTGACTTGGCACGGCCGTGTAGGTCCAAGTCCAGGCCGTGTCGATTTCCTCTTTGGCCCGTTTTGGTCCATTTTGAGCCTGTTTCTCGTTCTTTTTATCCTTGGGTGCTTTCCTGAGTATAAGACATGAAAAGAAAGGATTAAGAGCACCTTTTTACATAAATCGAGGAATAATTCATCCAAAAGCATACTAAATGTAGGATTAAAATATGTTACTATTTCGATTTATCAAAAGGTAAGGCTGAGGTAACACAAGAAAAGCCAAAACCGGTAATCAAGGAGTACCAACCTCGCATACCATATCCCGAAGTGTTAACGAGAGACGACACAGAGGAACAGTTCGGTAAGTTTCTTAAACTTTTAAAGAAATTACATATTAACTTACCGCTACTTGAAGCCCTTTCACAAATGCCAGATTCAAGGAAATTTTTAAAGCATCTCTTGATGAACAAACACAAATTAGACGAGGATCCACATGTAGAATTAAACGTAGTATGCTCAGCAATGTTACAAAATAGACTACCACAAAAGCTAAAAGATCCAGGGAGTTTTACAATTTCCATGTTTAATTGGTAGACTAACTATTGATAATGCGTTAGCTGATTTAGAGGCAAGCATAAATGTCATGCCTTACAAATTGTTTAAACAATTAGGTCTAGGGAAAACCAAACAAACTAGGATGAGCATTCAATTAGCTGATAAAACTGTTAGAATTCCTAGGGGTATTATCGAAGATGTTCTTATAAAAATTGATAGATTTGTTTTCCCAGTAGATTTTGTTGTCTTAGACATGGATGAGGATAATTCGATCCCCCTAATTTTAGGAAGACCCTTTTTAGTAACTTCCAGGACTAAAATTGATGTTGATGCAGGAGAACTCATACTTTGTGTAGGTAATGAGACAGTCACCATCAAGGCTCTCGACTCGGCTAGAACATCGAATAATCATGGTGAGAACGTAAATTTTACTGATAACCATTCGGTTAACCCCTATTTTCAGGAAGCAACACCAAAGAATACAACTGAACCCAATCCTAAACCCCAAGCCAACAAGGAAGTAGTTCATGAAGATCGAGGGATTCAGTTCGATGATCTAGACGAGTGGAAGACACACTTCAAGGAAAAATTAGGGTTACACGACGAAGAACAGGAACCACACAAGGTAAAACTGAAAGAGCCTCCAAAAGAGCTCATAGGAACAACAAATCACTTCAAAATAGGAGATCAAATACTATTAGAGAAGGCAGATCCTCGAATATCTCCTCCGGACCCTAACACAAACAAAGAAATACCTTTTAGGGTAACCAGTGTTTTCCCATACGAAACAGTCAAGGTAAGCAACCCTATTTTTGGAAATTTTACTGTAAACGCATCTCGACTTAAATTTTTTCACGATGACACAAATGATAGCCTGAGGAAGGACTTCCAACTCCTCAAACCACCCTGACAATGCAAACGAGAGGAGAGTCTAGCTTAAGACTATAAACGAGCGCTTCTCGGGAGGCAACCCGAGCACTAACCCCATTAACTTTTTTTTTCTTACTCTATCTTATCCTTTCTTTATAATATCTAGCTTTAAACTAACAAGGGGTACAGAATTCCAGGCCACACGGCCCTGCACACGACCGTGGCCGTGGTCGTGTGTACCTCAAGAATCTTGGTACTAACATGGCAGGACGGTACAAGTCAGAGCAACTAAATTTAGAACTCACGGACTCAACCACTCCCCCATGGGCACCGACAAAGTGGCACGACCGTGCCCCATAACCGTGTGAAGCTACTGACTTGCCAACCACGGGCTGAACACGCCCGTGCCTTAAACTCGTGCCAACATACTGACTTGTCGAACACAGGCTAGACACGAGCGTGGGGTAACCAACACGCCCTAGAACACGGTCGTGCGCGGTGATCGTGTGAATCGACACACCCTCAACCCACGGGCGTGGGAAACTGCCAGACTTGAAATTTTATTTAAACACCATGCCCCTCTCCTTTCTCTTCTCAACCCACTCTCCTTCTTTCTCTCTTTCTTTCTTTCTTTCCTCCCTCTTTTCTTTTCCCTTTTCCTAATAAATCCTTAGACTCTTGAGCTACAACAACATCATATCCATGGAAAAGAAGCGTAAAAGGCCAATCACAGTCTCCTCAAGGAAGACCGATTCACATGAGTTCATGCCGGCAGCTTCATCCAAACGACAAGCCAAAGATATTTGAGGCTATCTAGTTTTTATTTCATTTTTCTCTTTTGCTTCAATTTCCTTCTCTTTAACAATCTTATGCTTAATTTAGTTTATTTTATCTTAATTTCTTAATTTCAGGTTCTAAAGGCTACTAGGGAATCACACCACGACCACCACCATATCCTCAGCCTTAGAAATCACATCCAACAACAAAGACTCTACGGTCCATCCATCTTTTCTTTTAATTTTAGTTTCATCTTTATTTTTCTCCACTTTAGCTTGCTTTTCCTTAAGTATTTAATTAGTATAGTTTTAATTATTATTAGTATATCCTAGCTAATCCTGTATGAGCTTCCCAATTTCTTCATCTAACGCAAGATCGTCACCCAGACCGGCCCCTCCAACGTATTTTCCACATCCTCCAAGGATTTCACCTATAATTCAGGGAGTTTTACTTATCCCCATATCTTCTGATCTGAACATTACATTTATATTATCTATCTTTGTACATTGAGGGCAATGTACATCTTAAGTGTGGGGGGATGAACAACCTAAAAAGGTGCCTAACTTTTTTCATTATTCTCAAATTTCTGAAATTAGGTACCAAACTTTTTGCATTGTTCTCAAAATCCTGAATTTAGTCTTGTTTTTAAGTAAATTTCTCATATTACTAATTAGGATGAAATTTCCATGATTTATGATTTTTATTGATATGTTTTAGATTAAGTCATTGATAATTGTGCATTGATAATTAAATTTTAAGATACTAAAGAATCAAGCATGATAAATCTATTTTTCAAAATTAAAATTTTTTAGGTTGTTGAACTAAATCTGAATATTATCTTGAAGTTGGAAATTTACGAGGTTGATGTTAAAAATACCCATAATTTTTGTGAGTTTTTGAGCCTTATAGAGCATATATCCTTTTTCTTGCTCACTTTATTGATTATGAGTGTGTCAACATTGATTTGTTATTCTAGAACTTGCCTCGTTTATGCATATCAAGACCACACCTATGATTTGATATACAGAGATGATTAAGGCATTTAGGTTTTAACCCACTAAGTCCATTAAAAAGCCTACCTTCACAATTAACCCCTAGTGAACCCCTTTGATCCTAACAACCCTTTTTATTGACTCACCCACTGATATTAACCCAAAACCCTTTGTATATTTGTATCACCATTCCTTGACTCCCTTTTTATCGAGATTTGATTTTGAGCAGTTGCCTAACTATGTTCTATATTTCAGTTGTTAAAGTTCTTTATTATAACTTAGTTTGTTCTTAAAAAAAAACAAAGTATATTCATTATTAGTTTTTATTAGTTATGTGATTAAGTGAGCTTATACATTTGAATTCCAAATATTGAAGAAGAAGCTCGTATTATTAGTTTCAAAGTTTCAATTCATGTAATTATTTATTTATCAGTTCATTTTTTCTAGTTAGGTAATTTGTCAATTCAGTCTCGATTCTAACCCTCTAATTCAGCCTTATTCCATACCTTTAACCCAAGCCCCAGTTACAACCTCATAAAGACCTTTTTATTTGTGCATCATCTCATATTATAGTGGTGGAGACTTGATTTTCAGGCAAGCCTATGGGATTAAATTTTCATGTTCGACTTTTGAGTGCCTAAATTTTGAACCTTAAACACTTTGAGTGATTTGAGTGGATCTTTTGTGAGGATGTCAATCCTTGTCAATTTCGAATTAAGGGTAATTATTTAGATAAGGGGAGACACTTATATTTTCGAGATACAAAATCTATGACTTAGACTGTTTGAATTTTTAGAACTCTTTAAGTTGAATTATCCATGTGTAAATTATCTATGAATTATGATAAAACATTGTTGATAGGAATCATGAATTGTAGAAAGTTCGTTTTAATTGTAAGTTGAGAATTTTGCTTGAGGACAAGTAAAAGCTTAAGTGTGGGGGTATTTGATAAACTGAAATAGTAACATATTTTAATCCCATATTTAGTATGCTTTTGGATGATTTATCCCTTGATTTATGTAAAAAGGTGCTCTTAATCCTTTCTTTTCATGTCTTAGACCTAGGAAAGCACCCAAGGATAAAAAGGACGAGAAATGAGCTCAAAACGGACCAAAATGGGCCAAAGAAGAAATCGACACGGCCTGAACCTTAGCCCACACGGTTGTACCTCACTGATCATCTAGAACACGGTCTTCCCTCGATTCACACGGCCGTGTCTCATTAAAGAAGTTCGAGCACGGCCTGGCCATGATCCACAAGGGCGTGTGCCATGGTCGTGTCCCTGTCGCTGAAAAGAGCAATTTCACTCGATTTGGATACTTAGGGAGAAAGAAACGTATTCCAAGAGCCTATATAAACCCCCTAAGGGTTAGCTGAAAAGCGGGCGGTTAGCTAGGCCAAGGAGCCAAGCCGAAAAGGTCAGATTTGTGGGAATCACTCGAAGATAGCCAGTTGATCCATCTCAAGAAGCCGGGATTCTACTCAAGACGGCAGATCTCTCCTTCAATTCCTTCAGGGGGTTTTAGGGATTTCTTATGTTTTGTTTTATCTTTTCTCTTGAGATGTTTTCTTATTTAGTTAAGAACTAAACCCTTGAGATACCTGAAGGGGATGAAACCTATGATGAATCTTGTTATTATTTTCTAAATTATATGATAAATACTTAGTTTGTTCTTAATTATGTGAGCTTTATCCAAATTTAATGTGCTTAGGTGGAGGATGAATAGACCCTGCCTAAGAGTAGATCTAGCATAACTAAGCGGAGTTGATCGCACGCCTAGAGATAGGGTGACGAGATTTTGCAGGATTAGGGTGAAACCTAATATGAGAGTCCATAGATCGATTTACTGCTATTCTAGGGGGTTATTATAAGAGAACGAGAGTTCCACTAATTAACCTAGGGTTAGATGATCGCTGTAAATTAGAGTTTTAAAATTTATAAAAGAATGATCAAACCTGGAAACTAACTCTGACAACGATTGAGGCAAGTGCACCTATCGAACAGTAGTATAGTTTAGGCAAGACCAGATTATCTAACCCAAAGGAACTAAAAGTACTAATACTCACCGTCTTTTTATTATTTAGCCTTAATATAAAGTGATGGTTGTTAAACTAAAATTAATCTACTTACTAAGCTAAAACGCAAAGACAAAAAGAATGAATTCGGGAAATAAATTTTGGAAAAACTCAGTTGACTCAAGCGATACCCTTAGGAAAAATCCACCTAGACTTCACTTGTTATCTAACCTTGAACCATATGATTTATTTACTTAGTTTGATTCGTGAGACTCCCTAACGTATATTAAACCCTCTCTCGAGGCAAATAACATCTAACCCTAGGTTAATTAGTGGAACTCTCGTTCGCTTATAATAACCCCCTAGAGTAGCAGTAAATTGATCTGTGGACTCTCATATTAGGTTTCACCCTAATCCGACAAAATCTCGTCACCCTATCTCTAGGCGTGTGATCAACTCCGCTTAATTATGTTGGATCTACTCTTAGGCACATTAGATTTGGATTAAGTTCACACAATTAAGAACAAACTAAGTTATTATTATATAATTCAAAAATCAAATAACAAGATTCATCATAGGTTTCATCCCCTTCGGGTATCCGAAGGTTTAGTTCATAACAATAAAGGAAAACATCTCAAGAGAAAAGATAACACAAAACATAAGAAATCCCTAAAACCCCCTGAAGGAATTGAAGAGGAGATCCTCCGTCTTGAGTAGAATTTCAGCTTCTTGAGATGGATCAACTGGCTATCTTCGAGCGATTCCCATAAATCTGACCTTTTCGGCTTGGCTTTTTAGCCTAGCTTTCTGCCCTCTTTCAGCTGGTACCTAGGGTGTATTTATAGGCTTTTGAAACACGTTTCTTTCTCCCTAAGTATCCTTTCCCGAATGGAATTTCTCTTCTCCACGGAGAGGCACCATGGCATGGCACACGCCCGTGTAAATCGTGGTCAGGCCGTGTTCGAAACTGTTGAATGAGGCACGACCGTGTAAGTCGTGGTCAATGCCGTGTTCTAGTAGGAATGGTGGCACGGCCGTGTGGCTTGGAGTCCAGGCCGTGCTGATTTTGTGGCTTGGCCCAACTTGGTCCGTTTTAAGCCCGTTTCTCGTTCTTTTTATCATCGGGTGCTTTCCTGAGTATAAGACATGAAAAGAAAGGATTAAGAGCACCCTTTTACATAAATTGGGGCTTAAATCATCCAAAACATACTAAATGTGGGTTTAGAATATGTTACTTTTACGGTTTATCAAATACCCTACACTTAAGCTTTTTCTGTCCTCAAGCAAAATTCTCAACTTACAATTAAAATGAACTTCCTGTAATTCATAATTCCTATTGATAGTGTCTCATCATAATTCATAGATAATTTGTACATGGATAATTCAATTCAAAGTGTCCTAAAAATTCAAACAAAGATAAGTCATAGATTCTCAGTAGCACAAACTATAGGCATTTCCTTCATCTAAATAATTACCTCGATTCGAAATCGACAAGGATTGACATCCTCTCCAAATATTTGCTCAAATCACTCAAAGTGTTTAAGGTTGTAATTTAGGCACTCAAAAGTCAAACATGAAGAGTTAATCCCATAGGCTTGCATGAAAATCAAATCTCCACCACTAAAATATGAGATGAAACACAAATCAAAAGGTCTTTGTTAGGGTGTTAGAGGTTAGAATCGGATTGAATTGACTAGGGGTTAAGGTGTGGAGTAAGGCTCAATTAGAGGGTTAGAATCGAGATTGAATTGACAAATTACCTAACTAAGAACTAATGAACTAATAATAATAATTACATCAATTGAAAACTAATAATACGAGCTTCTTCTTCCAATCATAAAATGTGGTCTCGACAAGTATTTCTGTCTATTTGGATAAGCATTTAATTAATGAATAATGGATATACTTTTTTTAGAACAAACTAAATACATAATAAAGAATACTAAAATTCAAATTAGGCAACGTATAAGCTCATTTAATCACAACTAATAATGAATAATGGATATACTTTTTTTGGGTTAAATCCTAGAACAAACTAAATACATAATTAAAGGATAAACTACTAAAATTATGGGTATTTTGATGTCAAACTTCAAGGTAACAACCTTAGGCTTATCATGCTTGATTCTAGTATTCTTCAAATTTAATTATCAATGCACAATTATCAATGACTTAATCTAAAACATATCAATAAAAATCATAAATCATCAAGGGTCATCCTAATTAGCAATATGAGAAAATTACTTAAAACAAGACTAAATTCAAGGTATCTTCTTAGGTTGTTCACCCCCACACTAAGATGTACATTGCCCTCAATGTATAAAGATATATAATAACCTTGTAATAAAATCATCGAGATATGGGGGTAAGTGAAAACTTCCTGAATTTTGGATGATTCCTTGAGATGAGATTGTGCCTTGGTGGTGGTGTGATGGGCCGCCTTGATGACCAAACACGCTTAGATGAAGAAATTGGGCCGCTCGAAACAATTAGCTAGGATCCTTAATACATAATTAAAGTAAACTAAATATGAAATTAAGGACAAGGAAGATAAAGAGAAGGAGACTAAGAAGAAAACTAAAATTAAAGGAAAATATGGATGGACCGTAGAGTCCTTATTTTTGGGTGTGATTTCTAAGGTGAGGTTATGGTGGTGGTGGTGGTGGTGGCGTGATTTCCAAGCAGCCCTTAAGAACCTAAAAACAAGAAACTAAAACAAAGTAAACTAAATTAAGTAGTATAGAAGTAAAGATAAAGAAAATAAAGGAGAAGATAAAAATAAAAGAATGTATAATTGGTCTCAAAGACCCTTGGCTTGTTGTTTGGATGAAGATTGCATGAACTCAGTGAATCTGTCTCCTTTGGGAGATTGGCCTCTTACGCTTCTTTTCCATGGATATGATTTTAATGTAGCTCAAGAGTCTAAGGATTTATTAGGGAAAAAAGGAAAGAGAAAGGAAAGGAAGGAAGAAGAAGAAAGAAGAAAGAAGTGGGTTAATAAGGGGAAGGAAAAGGGTATGATGTTTAAATAGAATTTCAGGTTTGGCGGTTTCCCACGCCCGTGGGTTGAGGGTGTGTTGATTCACATGGCCGCCTCCACGGTCGTGTGCTCTAGGGCGTGTTGATTTCCCACGCTGTGTCTAGCCTGTGTTTGACAAGTCGAGATATTGGCACGGTTATGGGCACGCGCGGGCGTGTTCAGCCCATGGTTGGCAAGTCAGTAGCCTCACACGGCCGTCAAGCACGGCCGTGTCCCTTTGTCGGTGCCCGTGGGGGAGTGGTTGAGTCCGTGATTGCCAAAAATTAGTTTATTCTGACTTGTACCGCCCTGCCATGTTAGTACCAAGATTCTTGAGGTACACACGGCCACGCCACGCGGCAGTGTGCAAGGCCATGTGTCCTGGAATTCTGCACCCCTTGTTAGTTTATAACTATGTGTTCGAGAAAGAAAAGATGAAAAAAATTAAAAGCAAAATGTGAGAATAATTTATGTTAGTGCTCGGGTTGCCTCCCGAGAAGCGCTCGTTTATAGTCTTAAGCTAGACTCTCTTCTCATTTGCATCTTCAGGGTGGTTTGAGGAGTTGGAAGTCCTTCCTCATGTTATTATCTCAGTATCCTCGTGAAAAATTTTAAGTCGAGATGCGTTTATAGTAAAAGTACCAAAAATAGGATTACTTACCTCATTTGCTTTTGTATGGGAGAACACTGGTTACCCTAAAAGGTATTTTTTTGTTTGTGTTAGGTCTGAAGGAGATATTCAAGATCTGCATGGTCTAACAAAGCACCTTGTCCCCTATTTTGAAGTGGTTTGTTGTTCCTATAAGCTCTTCTCTGGGCTCTTTCGATTTTTCCTCGTGTGGTTCTCGGTTCTTCGTCGTGTATCCCTAATTTCTCCTTGAAGTGTGTCTTCCACTGCCTAGATCATCGATCTGAATTCCCGATCTTTACAAATTATTTCTTTGTTGGGGTTGGGGTCGGGATCGGGTTCGGCTTTATTCTTTGGTGGTGTTTCACGAAAGAAGGGTTAACCAAATGGTTATTAGGAAATTTACGTTCTCACCTTTATTACTCGATGTTCTAGCCGAATCGAGAGCCTTGATGGTGACGGTCTCATTACCTACGCAAAGTATGAGTTCTCCCGCATCAACATCAATTTTAGTCTTGGCGATTTGCTAAAAAGGGTGTTCCTAAAATTAGGGGATCGAGTTATCCTCATCCATGTCTAGGACAACGAAATCTACTGGGAAAATGAATCTGTCAATTTTCACAAGAACATCTTCGATAATACCCCTAGGAATTCTAACAGTTTTATCAGCTAATTGAATGCCCATCCTAGTTTGTTTGGGTTTCCCTAGACCTAATTGTTTAAACAATTTATAAGGCATGACATTTATGCTTGCCCTAAATCGCCTAACGCATTATCAACATAAGTCTACCAATTAAACATGGAACTGTAAAACTCCCTGGATCTTTTAGTTTCTGTTGTAGCTTATTTTGCAAGATTGCTGAGCACTTTACGTTGAGTTCCACATACGAATCTTCATCTAGTTTCCGCTTGTTTGTCAGAAGCTTC
Source organism: Gossypium sturtianum (assembly GCA_025698515.1). Taxonomy (NCBI): domain Eukaryota; kingdom Viridiplantae; phylum Streptophyta; class Magnoliopsida; order Malvales; family Malvaceae; genus Gossypium; species Gossypium sturtianum. Next base: position 16,276,442 of record CM046954.1, on the reverse strand, counting down.
TTTAAGAATTTCCTTGAATCAGGCATCTGCAAAAGAGCTTCGAGGAGTGGTAAGTTAATGTGTAATTTCTTTAAAAGTTTAAGAAACTTACCGAACTGTTCCTCTGTGTCGTCTCTCTTCAATGCTTCGAGATAAGGTATGCGAGGTTGGTAAGCTTTGATTATCGGTTTTGTCTTGTCTTGTGTTACCTCAACTTTACCTTTTTCTACCTCGTTTCCTTGTGTTGAGATGGATTCATCTACCCTTGTATTCTCCTGAGCTGTTATGGCTTGGATCTACTCTTTAGGATTAATTTCAGTGTTACTTGGTAGACGCCCTTACGGTCGTTCGGATAATAGCTTTGCAATTTCTCCGACTGACTGGGTAATTTCCCCGATTGCCTTTGTAAGTCCTCCAACTTGGTTCTCGATCGTTTTGATCGATGTTTGTTGGGTGTTGAGCGTTACCTCATTTTTTTGGAGACGGGCTTCTGTGGATGCTATGAATTTGTTCAACGTCTCTTCAAGACTCAGCTTCTTTTCCTGTGGATAGGGCTGATTTTAGAAATTTTGAGGAGGTTGTTGTCTTTGATTTCCTTGATTTCCTTGTCCTCCCCACGAAAAATTTGGGTGGTTCCTCCAACCTGGATTATAATTATTACTATATGGATTATTATTTGATTTGAAATTGTTACCTATATAGTTCATCTGTTCGCTCTCTGGTTAGTAAGGTGGGTACTCAGAATTCACCACAGTTCCACTTGCGTCGCACTGCATCACTGGATTTACCTGTGAAGAACACAAGCTATCAATCTTCTTATTCATCAACTCTACCTGGTTTGATAGCATGGTTACTGCATCGAGGTTGTAAACTCCGGCTGTTTTTGTTCGCTTTGTTCTTGTAACTTGCCACTGATAGTTATTCAGCGACATCTCTTCAATAAACTCGTAGGCTGCCTCAGGAGTTCTATTATTCAGGGTTCCACCGGCGGCTGAATCAATTAATTACCTCGTTGAAGGATTCACACCGTTGTAAAAAGTTTGGACTTGGAGCCACAATGGTAATCCGTGGTGTGGGCATCTCCTCAAGAGATTTTTGTATCTCTCCCATGCGTCGTATAATGTCTCTAAATCCATCTGCACAAAAGAAAATATATCATTATGTAACTTGGCCGTTTTGGCCGGTGGAAAATATTTTAATAGAAATTTTTCGGTCATTTGTTCCCATGTAGTAATTGACCCTCGTGGTAACGAGTTTAACCATTGTTTGGCTTTATTCCTTAATGAAAAGGGAAATAACTGAAGACGTATGGCATCATCAGAAATGCCATTTATTTTGAAGGTATCGCAGAATTCTAAAAAGTTAGCTATATGAGTGTTTGGATCTTCATCCTGCAAACCATCAAATTGAACAAATTGTTGAATCATTTGAATAGTGTTAGGCTTTAATTCAAAATTATTAGCAGCTATAGCAGGCCTAACAATACTTGATTCTGCCCCTGTTAAATGAGGTTTAGCATAATCATACATAGTACGAGGAGCATTCTGATCTACCACATCGTTTTGTGGTGGTGGATTATTTTCGTCCATCCCTTCAGTAGGATTGGATCGGTCTTTTCGCTCTCCTTGGTAATTTAGGGCTCACCTAATTTCTCTACGATTTCTTCGAGCGGTAGCTTCAATATCACTGTCGTATTCTAAAGGTCCTCTCGGGTTCCTTCTAGTCATAAACTAGAGGTACCTGCTAGGAAAAGAAAGAAAGAAAATTTAGCAAATTTAAAATTAAAACTAAAAATAAAAATTTGCGAAAAAAATAAAATTAATGGCTAAAGTAATAAAAATAGAGATTTCTTAATATTTTAGTTCCCCGGCAACGGTGCCAAAAACTTGATCGCTATAAATCAGAGTTTTAAAATTTATAAAAGAATGATCAAACCTAGAAACTAACTCTGACAACGATTGAGGCAAGTGCACCTATCGAACAGTAGTATAGTTTAGGCAAGACCGGATTATCGAACCCAAAGGAACTAAAAGTACTAATACTCACCGTCTTTTTATTATTTAGCCTTAATATAAAGTGATGGTTGTTAAACTAAAATTAATCTACTTACTAAGCTAAAACGCAAAGACAAAAAGAATGAATTCGGGAAATAACTTTTGGAAAAACTCAGTTGACTCAAGCGATACCCTTAGGAAATATCCACCTAGACTTCACTTGTTATCTAACCTTGAACCATATGATTTATTTACTTAGTTTGATCCGTGAGACTCCCTAACGTATATTAAACCCTCTCTCGAGGCGAATAACATCTAACCCTAGGTTAATTAGTGGAACTCTCGTTCGCTTATAATAACCCCCTAGAGTAGCAGTAAATTGATCTGTGGACTCTCATATTAGGTTTCACCCTAATCCGACAAAATCTCGTCACCCTATCTCTAGGCGTGTGATCAACTCCGCTTAATTATGTTGGATCTACTCTTAGGCAGGGTCTATTCCTCCTCCACCTAAGCATATTAGATTTGGATTAAGTTCACACAATTAAGAACAAACTAAGTTATTATCATATAATTCAAAAATCAAATAACAAGATTCATCATAGGTTTCATCCCTTCTTCGTATCCGAAGGTTTAGTTCATAACAATAAAGGAAAACATCTCAAGAGAAAAGATAACACAAAACATAAGAAATCCCTAAAACCCCCTGAAGGAATTGAAGAGGAGATCCTCCGTCTTGAGTAGAATTTCGGCTTCTTGAGATGGATCAACTAGCTATCTTCGAGTGATTCCCACAAATCTGACCTTTTCGGCTTGGCTTTTTAGCCTAGCTTTCCGCCCTTTTTCAGCTGGTACCTAGGGTGTATTTATAGGTTTTTGAAACAGGTTTCTTTCTCCCTAAGTATCCTTTCCCGAATGGAATTTCTCTTTTCCACGGCAGAGGCACGGTCATGGCACACGCCCGTGTAAATCGTGGTCAGGCCGTGTTCGAAACTGTTGAATGAGGCACGGCCGTGTAAGTCGTGGTCAAGGCCATGTTCTAGTAGGAATGGTGGCACGACCGTGTGGCTTGGAGTCCAGGCCGTGCTGATTTCGTGGCTTGGCCCAACTTGGTCCGTTTTAAGCCAGTTTCTCGTTCTTTTCGTCATCGGGTGCTTTCCTGAGTATAAGACATGAAAAGAAAGGATTAAGAGCACCCTTTTACATAAATTGGGGCCTAAATCATCCAAAAGCATACTAAATGTGGGTTTAGAATATGTTACTTTTACGGTTTATCATTAGATGTTATTCGCCTCGAGAGAGGGTTTAATATACGTTAGGGAGTCTTACGGATCAAACTAAGTAAATAAAATCATATGGTTCAGTGATAGATAACAAGTGAAGTCTAGGTGGATTCTTCCTGAGGGTATCGTCTAAATCAACTGAGTTTTTCTGAAAGTTATCTCCCCAATTTTAGTTTTTTTTCGTCTTTGTGTCCTTAGCTTAGTAGTTCATTAAATTTAGATTAAAAGCAACTTCACGTATTTTAGGTTAAATAATAAAAAGAAAGTTAGTATTAGTACTTTTAGTTCCTTTGGGTTCGATAATCCGGTCTTGCCTAAGCTATACTACTGTTCGATAGGTACACTTGCCTTTAATCGTTGTTAGAGTTAGTTTCCAGGTTCGATCGTTCTTTTTATAAATTTTAAACCTCTGATTCATAGCGATCATACACCAAATGCCGAAGAAGCGGAAGGAAACAAGCATAGTCTCCTTGAGGGAGACCGATCCATAAAAGTTCATGTCGGCGGCTTCTATCATTCGACGAGCCAAGGATATTTGAGGCCATTTAGTTTTTATTTCGTTTTTCTCTTTTGCTTCAAATTCCTTATCTTTACTTTTCTTCTGCTTAATTTAACTTATTTTACTTTAGTTTCTTGATTTTAGGTTCTAAAGGCTGCTAGGGAATCACACCACGATCACCACCATATCCCACCTTAGAAATCACACTAACAATAAGGACTCTACGGTCCATCCATCTTTTCTTTTAATTTTATTTCAATTTTTATTTTTCTTCACTTTAGCTTACTTTTCTTTAATTATTTAATTAGTATAGTTTTAATTATTATTATATCCTGGCTAATCCTCCATGAGCTACCCAATTTCTTCATCTAGCGCAGGATCGTCATCAAGAACGCCCCTCCAACTTATCTTTCACCTCCAATTCAAGGATTTCATCCATAATTCAGGAAGTTTTACTTCTCTCCATATCTTTTGAATTTCTACTTAATTGTCTATATATATAACTTTGTACATTGAGGGCAATGTACATCTTAAGTGTGGGGGGGTGAACAACCTAAAAAGGTGCCTAACTTTTTTCATTATTCTCAAATTCCTGAAATTAGGTGCCAAACTTTTTGCATTTTTCTCAAATCCTGAATTATGTCTTGTTTCTTAAAGTAAATTTCTCATATTATCATTAGAATGAAATTTCCATGATTTATGACTTTTATTAATATGTTTTAGATTAAGTCATTGATAATTATGCGTTGATGATTGAATTCTAAGAATATCAGAGAATCAAGCATGATAAGTCTATTTTTCAAGAAAATAAAAATTTTCTAGGTTGTCTATCTGAACTTAAATATTACTTTGGAGTTTGAAATTTACGAGGTTGATATCAAAATACCCATAATTTTTGTGAGATTTTGAGCCTTATAGAGCATAAATTCTTTTTCTTGCTCACTTCATTGATTATAAGGGTGTCAACATTGATTTGTTATTCTAGAACTTGCATCGATTATACATGTCGAGACCACACCTTTGATTTGATATACAGAAATGATAAAGGCACCTAGGATTTAATCCACTTACTCCACTAAAAACCTACCTTCATAATTAACCCCTAGTGAACCCCTTTGATCCTAACAACCCTTTTTATTGACTCACCCATTGATTTTAACCCAGAAACCCTTTGTTTTTGTTATCACCATTCCTTTTGACTACCCTTATATCGAGATTTGATTTGATTAATAGCCTAACTACGTTTTTATTTCATAGAATTTATCCTTTTTTATGTATTTATGATTTGTTCTTAAAAAAAAGTATATTCATTAATTCATTATTAGTTTTGTGATTAAATGAGCTTATACGTTTGAATTCCAAATATTGAAGAAGAAGCTCGTATTATTAGTATTATTAGCTTTTAGTTGATGTAATTACTTTTATTTAGTTCATTGTTTTTGGTTAGGTAATTTTTCAGGTCGATCTCGATTCTAACCCTCTAATTCAGCCTTTAACCACACCTTTAACCTAAGCCCCGTTACAACCCTTTCAAAGACCTTTTGATTTGTGCATCATTTCATATTACAGTAGTGGAGATTTGATTTTCATGCAAGCCTATGGGATTAACTTTTCATGTTTGACTTTTGAGTGCTTAATTCTGAACCTTAAACACTTCGAGTGATTTGAGCGAATCTTTTGTGAGGATGTCAACCCTTGTAGGTTTTGAATCAGAGGTAATTATTTAGGTGAGGGGAAACACCTATGTTTTGTGCTACAAATGTATGACTTAGATTGTTTGAATCTTTAGGACTCTTTGAGTTAAATTATCCATGTATAAATTATCTATGAATTATGATGAGACATTGATAGGAATACTGAATCATGGAAAGTTCATTTTAATTGTAAGTTGAGAATTTTGCTCGAGGACAAGCAAAAGCTTAAGTGTGGGGGTATGTGATGAACCATAAAAGTAACATATTTTAATCCCACATTTAGCATACTTTTGGATGATTTATCCTTTTATTTATGTAAAAAAGTGCCCTTAATCCTTTCTTTTCATGTTTTATACTCAAGGAAGCACCGGAGGATGAAAAGAATAAGAAACGGGCTTAAAACGAGCCAAATGGGCCAAAGCACGAAATCAACACGGCCTGGGCCCAAGGCCACACAGCCGTGCCTCCTCAATAATCTCGAACAGGCCTAAAGATGATTCACACGGGCGTGTGCCATGGCCGTGTCCCTGCCGCGGGAAAGAGCAATTTCAATCGGATTTGGATACTTAGGGGCAAAGAAACACATCCCAATAGCCTATAAATACACCCTAAGTATGACCAAAAAGGGGGGAGTCGACGGGAGCCTAAAGATACCGTTTAGGGACGTCTTGCTAGGCCAGAGAAGGCAGATTTGTGGGGATTCACTCGGGGATAGCCAGTTGATCCATCTCAAGAAGCCGGAATTCTACTTAAGACGGAGGATCTCCTCTTCAATTCCTTCAGGGGGTTTTATGGATTTTCTTATGTTTTGTTTTATCTTTTCTTCTGAGATGTTTTCTTTTATTGTTATGAACTAAACCCTCAGATACCTGAGGGGGATGAAACTTAGATGAATCTTGTTATCGTTTGCTGAACTATATGATAAATATTTGACTTGTTCTTAATTATGTGTTCTTAATTCTTGTGTTGATATTTCGCAGATATTAATTCAAGTTTGATGTGCTTAGGTGGAGGAGCAAAAGTCCCTGCCTAAGAGTAGATCTATCATAGTTAAGCAGAGTTGATCGCACGCCTAGAGATAGGGTGACGAGGCGTTGCCGGATTAGGGTGAAACCTAATATGGGAGTCCATAGATCGAGTTAATACAATTCTAGGGGTTTTAATTAGAAAGAGATTTCAATTAATCAACCTAGGGTTAGACATTATTCGCCTCGAGAGAGGGTTTAATATAAATTAGGGAATCCTACGGATCAAGTCAAATGAATAAATCGTCTGGTTCAGAGTTAGATAACAAGTGAAGTCTAGGTGGATTCTTCCTTAGGTGTCGTCTTAATTAATTTGTTTTTCTTCAAGTATTCTCCCAAATTCATTCTTCTTTGTCTTAGAGTCTTTAAGTTTAGTAGTTAATTAATTTAGATTAAACAACCATTCGCTTAATTCTTAGGCTAAATAATAGAAAGAAAGTTAGTATTAGTACTTTTAGTTCCTTTGGGTTCGACAATCCGGTCTTGCCTAAGCTATACTACTGTTCGATAGGTGCACTTGCCTCAATCGTTGTCATAGTTAGTTTCCAGGTTCGATCATTATCTTTATAAATTTAAAACTCTGACTTCACAGCGATCAACTGACTTCGTAAATATTTTTAATAAATATTTACGAATTCATTTTACGAAAACGGTGACCTGAAAATTCACTTTCCGATTACCCGACTATCGGGTCATTACATTGGCATAGGATGGGCAATTGTCTACTATAAGCAATACCTTTCTACCAGTCATTCTAGCATCAAACCAACAAACAAAATCTTGAAAAAGTAATCCAGTCATCCATGCTTTTTTTTGGCTCGATAATGACAGTTAAGATTGTCAATATTCACATGTTTAAAGCATCTAGGATTAGCAAACTTACCAATAACCCAAAGAGGCACTTTATCTGAACCATCCCCACTGCAACAAACCACAACAGTAAGTCTTTCCTATCCTTTTTTTCGTCCTTTTAATTGCTTTGTAGCCAGTGAATGGTCTACTTGCAAACGATAAAATAAGCTTGTTTCATCCATATTATAGATATTCTTCCAATCAAAATTTTCCAATTTAGCTCTTATTTGAGGTAATGCATCTTCAATATTCTCCATAACAATTGAACCACTTTCACTAAATCTTCTATAAGACTTAATCACATGTCTTGCCTTGAACCGTTCCAGCCAACCAATTGAGAAGTTAAATTCAGAATTTGCATCACCATACATTTTCTGCAGAAACTCTTTTGCTTATTTTGAATCATTTCTCCAGTCATGTTTACTTTCTCTTGATATTGGGGAAACCACTAATACAATACATTCTCTAATTCAGGATATTTGGCTGATTTGTGCCTTTTAACATTGCTATTCTTTATCTCTTTTGACAAATATTTAGACGACCTTTTAAGAGCATTTGATATTGTTAATTGGCTAATAGAGAGATAAAATGTTTGTTGAACCCACTGTTGCAAATCTTTTTGACTTGAAGAGGGATGCTCATTTTTGTACTCACATAATGCTTTTCTCATATCATCTGTCAATGTAGACTTTTTTACACCTTTAAAATGGGAAGCCATGGAGAAAAATATTATATGAATTACAATATTTTGATACGTTCATGTGTTTATTTATAATAAAATTTTTAATCTATCCAATGAATATATACGTATTGGATTTTGAAACCATTAACTCCTTTTTCTTTTTGGTTACATGAACCAATTAATTAACTCTTTTTTTTTTGGTTACATGAACCAATTAACTTTGATTCTTTGCACCTACATGCATATTGAATTTTGATAATAATAAAAACCATGCATAAACTATGGAATATTTATTAATTTATCGATAAATTAATAAAATACTCATTTATCGATAAACTAATAACCTCGATAAAATAATAATTTTTTGGGTCCCAAGGGTATTGATACGAGTTTTAAGGCCCAATTTCAGACCCATAGATGTGATGGGCTCACACTACCTCAAGGCCCAACAATAATGTCAAAGGCCAAGCAAATCAAACCACGAGTCGATCAAAGACAAGATTCAAAGACGAATATTTTCGAGGAAATGGGGAATGATACATGCACGGATGGGGTGAAATTTATTAAATTCCATTCATCGAAGCTGTCAATTTTCAAGTTTGGGAAATCAATAGACTTGCAACGGCTTTTTAGATGGGATCCAGGCATTTCTAGGTTGAGATGTTGTAACATCCAAAAATTTGAATTTTATATGTTGCATTATTTTGGTGCTCAGCTAGTTAAACTATCCAATGTGTGTGTTTAGGTAGTCCTGAGAAGGCTCGGGATTTATTTGGATTTAGTAAAATTTTTGGCATTTAGTACTTTAAGGAAATGGAGTAAGTGACCTTAAAGCTTAAGGTAATAAAGTGGTAAATAGCTAGCATAAGTGAGCAATTAGTAAAGGGGATATGGCGCCATATGTGTTACCTTGAGGGAGGGAGTTCGAATCCCTTTGAGTGCATGTGTGATTTTTATTTTTGCTTTCCTTCCTTATAGTGTCGGCCAAGCATGATTTTATGGTAAGTTGGACTTTTATTTTTATGGCAAGATGGCTAAGAGAAAAAGGCAAGATTGAAGTTAGGGAAAGGAATCAAATGAAAATGGCATGTAAGGGGAGCATAAGGCTTATTCCATGGGTGATGTTTTGGAAAGTTTGGTTGGCCAAACTTTTGACCAATTGGCTATGCATTTGGACGGTTTTTGGGGCTAAGGGGGATGGCCGAATTTTATTAGCATTTTGGTAAGGTTTAGGTGCTAGTTTTGGTCAATTCTATTAGCAACTAGTGTATCATTTCTCTTCTCCAAAACTCTATGCCCCTAGCCGAATTTGGTCAATAGCAATAGGTAATTTTTTGTTCGTTTTGGCCATTTCTTTTTGACCAATTTCGTATCATCTTTCATACTCCCCAAACTCTTTTATTCTTTGTGCCGAAACCATGCAACCTTGAAGAGGCATTTTCATTTCTTTTCTTTCTCTTTGTCGAATGCATACCAACTTGAAGACCTTTTCCTTGTTCATTTTTCATCCTTGAAAACCAAACTTAAACACCATATCTTCTACTTCTTTTTCTTCTTCTTTTCTTTTTGCAAAAACTTTCAAACATCACTCCCCCAATATTCTCACCATAGCCGAATATCATTGATCATCTCCCTAAGGAGTTGTAAATATCCCGAAATTGGGCTCTAGTGAGGATTGGGCCCAATGGGCCTTGATTTAAAAGTTTTGAGAACGGCATTAATGCAAGTTAGACTTATTAGGTAAGTTATTTTGGAAGGTTAGAGGGCTTCTATGGATCAAATATTAGCTTTGGGGAAATTTGGTTTTAGGTAAAAAAACCTCGAAGTTATATTTAAGAATAAAATGTGGGGAAAAATGACACAAGTGGAGTGTGTGGTGTAGTGGCAAAGTGACGCCACTTAAGAGACAAGGGGATGACGCCATAAGGAAGGAAGGAGGTCCAAGGTTCAAGTCTTGGCTTTTGCATTTTGGTTTTTTTTTACTTGGACCTCGAATTTGGCTATAGATTTATATTTAGTCACAGCATGGTTTAAGACACAAGAGGAGCTTGTGGCCAAGTGGCTAGCGTCAGGATTATGTTGCAAGGAGAGCCCGGTTCGAATCATGAGAAGCAAGGGAGTATTTATTTTGCTGTCTGACGAAAGAGTTTCAGCTTGAATTTAAACTCATCGTGAAGGATCCACATCGGAAAGATACAAAGAAGGAAGGTGAAGTGCTAGCTATATAAAGAGCATTCCGGGAGGAGGGTTGACACACCTTGGAAGGCGTTTGGGCACAGGAGTGGTCGGAGCGCGGATTAACACCAGAGTCCTATCGGTGTGTAACTCTCTACTTAGTCGTAGGCGGCAAATGCCGGAAGTTGCCGATCACGGCAATAGTAGCCACTACGAGCGCGCGAGCGCACGCGTGGGGGCTTCGACGCGATAGTTGAGGCCATAAGTAGTATTCTTGTGGGTTGGGGTCGCTTTGCTTGGCCGCGATGGGCCGAAGTGGACCCAATGGGCCCGTGGGCCCTTTGAGTAAATTGTGCCATTGTGTAGTATATAGTGAGCTAGACTAGGTGGAACTTATATACGTGGCTAGATTTGTGTTAGGTGGGCCACACGAAGGCGTGTGGGCCCGATGGCCGAAATTTGGCTTTAGGCCCAATAGTCCATTTCGACCAAAAATGGTAGTTGGGTCACTCGGGCGACACAACGGGCCTTTGGAAAGGCCATTCCAGTACGAAATTACTGAAATACCCTTAGTGGGTAAATTACCAAAATATCCTGAAGGGTAAATTACGGTTATACCCTTAGAGGTTGATTAGGTGATTATGTTGTTTTATGTCTATCCGATTATGATGGTAATTCATGTTATACTTATATTTGATATATGTCTAGCATACATGACATACCGCATACATGAATTATTATGTCATATTGCATGGGTTATATGGAGTGAGGGGCGTTGATATTCGTGTCGACGCACCAAAGGGTTTGGTACCACATTGTGACTACGGTCACCAGAGGTTTGGCACCTGCAGGTTTGGCACCTCATAGCGACTCGCCCCGGTGGTTAACACCACCGTGGGCTGGCCCACTTTTGAGATATGGGATCGCCGCTTTGCTGATTTGGTATCACACGGGGTTGGCCCCGCGTGATGGATTATTAGTGACTTTGAGTCACCGAAGATTTGGTATCACATTCGTGTCCGGGACACCGTGAGGTTTAGCACCTCATAAAGCCTCGCCCCAAAGTGGTTTGGTACCACGCTGGGGTTGGGCCCACGTATAATACAACGGGATTGACGCCGCTGATTTCAGTATCACACGGCCGGTTGGCCCCATCACTATTATTCGTGACTTCGAGTCACCAAAGTGGTTTGGCACCACAATATTGATAAATATCGTGGTCCTTGACACGGTGGTTTGGCACCACGGTGGTTT